>CM056579.1:27391311-28716311 GCA_029721435.1 Gymnothorax reevesii | reverse complement strand
GCAATGACAATGTTTAAATTCATAAGCAAGAACAGCAGCACGTGCGCTAGCGTAAGGGCAGCTCATTTAACAGGCTCACAGTGGAGTTAACCAGCCGTGATGCCCAGCGTAAACACAAACTATTATTACATGTTATTTTGTTTTTTTATGACATTTCACTCATTTGGCAGACACTCCATGACTCTTTAGAGCCAACACTCTGTCCCTATTCGCTGATGCGGACTTACAGAGCCCTCTCTCCCAATTACAGAACACATTTTGACCCACTGAAACACTGAAAAGCAAGAAAATCTCACATACTTCATGGGCCTCTTTGGACACAGCAACAGAAGATAAACTCACAAAACACCACTTTGCCTCACAGCGTACCCTTTTGTTGAGATGCTAGCTTGCAGTAAGTGAGGATGGCGTTTCCTTGGTTACCTGCGCCGTTTACAGAAGGCGACTGTTGCCTTGCGGGAGGCTGGGGTGGCGAGTCCTCCAACCTGAAGGAGAGAAAGAAAGGGTTGGGGACACATTCAGATTGCAGTAGAGCAGTGGAGCCCTCGAAGACAACGCAACTGAAAACACTGTCATCGCTAATGCTAACAAAATGGAGGACACCATCTGACCGCCTTTCTCTCGGTGCCACTCAGCACACACCAGAATCAGAGTAGCAGCATTACAGTCACGCAATGCAAGCATATCAGCATATACTGCAAGCACATTATCAGATCCTGTGCCACTAAATCTTCCCCAACGACACAGCATGGGGTAAGAACCAACTTAGTATCACAGTGAATCTTCCGTGGCTGGCTGAATCAGAAAATCTTGCATGACCAACTACAAAAAATATCACAAACATAAATGAGAAAGTCAGTTAGAGTGAATGTTTGTGGAACTACTCTACCGGACTCATATACTCTTCCAAAAAATAAACTATACATTGTTTTTATCATCAATTTATTATACATGAAATGTTTTGACAAATGTGGAAAACATATTGAAATATACTCTTCCAAAAAAAGAAACTATGCAAATATTGAATTATTGATTACACTTTCTTTTCAACATGTTTTCCACATTTGTCAAAACATTTCATGTATAATAAATTGATGCTAAAAACAATGTATAGTTTCTTTTTTGGAAGAGTATATAAACCCTCATCACAACCCACTACACTAGGTCCTGACCCAGTTTTGGAACGACAGAGCGGAGATCGTGTTCAGCGCGGACATTTTCCAGCCCTGCCATTTGAGATGCTAATTCTATGCAAAGGAAGAGTAGTGTAGAGGAAGAGGCCCGCAGTGCCAGCTGTAGGGCTCTGCTCCGACACACACTGACCCGCGGTGACCCAGATGGAACAGTTTGTCACGGACTCACAGAGTGCGCTCCTTGAGAAATTCCCACTGGCTGCCAAGGAGTCGGCAAGAGGTTTTCTATTTTTAACCCGCACGCCGAGCCCCCCAGAGTGACGCCACGCTGCTGCACAATGTACCAGCGCTGAGTCATGTGACAGGGTGTCGGTCAAAGGACGACATTTTAACAGGAAGCGTTTGGCTGGTAGCCAGGAGCGAGCGGTTTTTGCGTCACATCGCAGTAGCGATAACTGCCACGTGCAGAGCGAGCGGAAGGCACTCACCTCGTCTTTAGCACCTCATTCATTTTCTGTTCCAGGTCCAGTCTTCTCGATCGTTCTTTCTCTAGTTCCTGTTTAAGAGTTTCAATGTTGGTTTCTTCTCGAAGTTTCCTCAGTTCTTCTTCTGTAAATGCAAGAGCATGAATAGATACATAACTATACGAGAAACAAATACATTCGATTCACCAGTTAAGCATGTTGAAATTTTTGGAAAACAGTCTTTCAAAGATGCCTTCACAGAAAGAACTTCCAATGCAGCTGGGTAAGCTCACTTAGAAAAGGAACCGCTTGTGGTCGAGGGGTGACCATCGTGGTCTCGGACTGAGTCCAGTGACGCCAGGGCTGACTGTAGCCAGCAGCCTCAAGACAGCAGTGCATAACTATCTACACGCCGCTCAGGGAAATGGGAGGGATACAGTCTGTCTCGGTCAGCATATTTTGTTGCTTAAGCACCTCATATTGACTATTCTGGCATTCAGTGGATCTGGTTTCCACCGCCCTTGTTCTGTCTATGCAAGGACTGTGACCCTAAGTGAAAAAGCGCAGGAGCTGAGGAGGACAGAGATCAGTCTGTTCTCACTCGAGATGGCTACGCGAGTCATGTACAAATATGCTTGAACACAGATTGCTGATCAGGCACAATTTTTTTTTCTTAAATAATAATACAATAATGTAAAACTTTTAAATGTTGTTTCAAGAGAGCTTCAAAACAATAGTGAATTATCCATATTCAGCAAAAACAAACAAACACACAAACAAAAAAAACTGCATCTGTCATTTTATTAGTGATATCATCATGGAGGCAGGTCTTTCATGATAATGTACATTCCAATAAAGAAACTGCTAACATTATAAAAATTTTGAAGACAAACATGGAGACACATTAATATGGTCGATTGCTCAATGGACTGTGGCAGTCCCTAGCCCATCAAAAAGTCCACGAAGACAAGTTACACACAAACGAGCGTCTCCAAAGAAATGCCCGAAGTTGACTAAGTCAATATGTACTTGACTGCATCTGGGACTTTCCACAATAGACTAATTAGAGACTGGAAATGGCTCGGAGCTGATTTATCTCCCACGCAGACCCTGGCGGCTCATTGGCCGATGCATAATTCAGGTGGCGTCAGGCGGGTTCAAAGCCTGCGGCAGGAGGCCGCTCGTTTGTCCGCACCTTTTGTTCCCTTTCCTCTCGAGGCCGTTAATATTTGAAGGCGAGTCCCCTTTTGGGAGGAGGACAAAAGCGATCGAGGAAAAGTGAGCCCTCCTTCTTTCAGGAAGCACCCATGAGCACCCCCCCTGCCCCCACTGTCCATACCCCCCCTCCTACACAAGACAACAAACTCATTACCAAAAGTGCTCCAACAGACCTCCCCTGGAGAGAGCGACACTTGCATTAAACGACCTTGGATGTTGCTAATGACGCTCCGTGTAATGACTCGATACGCTCATATGGGCCGATGCCAAATCCAAACAGATTAATGCGCTACAGCTACCAACCCGTAAGGTCAAAGCGGATCCAGTCAGAGCATTACTTCAGGGCTTGTCTTCCAAGCTCAGGGTCAATGCTAATGGCGTGGCCTGCAACACTTCCAGCTGCCAAAGCTGGCTGCCACCCAACAGCTAGCGCACCACTTTAGCATTTCTGCGCACAACTAAAACTAACAGCCCATTGACTGTATTTGTCAGTAAAATTCACTCCTCAAACTGACCAGAGCAGGACGAGCTACCCTCCGCAGCATCTAGTTCCTCTCAAGGCTTTCTCCTTCTCTCACGCCAGGGAGCGTTTCTTTTTCTGTGTAGCGCTAAACTAGCTTCTGCAGGAGGGGGCAGCTGAGGTCAGTAGACGATGAAATGCGTCGTGTCTACAGTTTGTGGAATTCACGATACAAATAGATATTAAAATGCGGGAGTCCAGTACCACTAGATAACAGCCTAATTGCTGCACTTGGCAGTTACTTCAAGAGTCCAACTAAACAGCAAAATCAATCAGCGTAGTAAACACCCTTTACGTTACGTCCCAAGGAGACAGCTCTGGGAAAAAATGGTAAATAATTGAGGAGCACTCAATGAACTAATGAACATCAACCTCGCAAAAAGAGCAAGAAATTAACTTCATACAAACACTATGAGCGTGTGGAGCCAGTTTTCTAAGAGGGAACAGACACATCCATGGGAGTAGCAAACAGCTTCCGAAGTAAAGAATCAGAGATTAAACTCAAATCTACAGTAATTGCGGAAGCATCACAGAAGAGCTTCGGTCAAACACCACTTGCGGTTCAGAGGTCCGAATGAATATTCTGAGCTTCACAGCACGTATATAATAATTCTCTGCGAACTGAATTAGATGTAATATAGATGTACGAGTGCCTCAGTGGGTTGAGTGAGTGAAAAGAGAGAGGGTGGAAGAGTGAAGGGCTTTGTTTGAGGTTTCATTTGCAAAAGTCATTTTCACATACAGTGAAAAACCATTCCAGGAATAACAGCTATATACAGTAGGCCAAAAAAATGCCATGCTAATTCAGACACTGCACAATCATTTTGTATGATTGCTATTTATTATGTGTATTTCTGCTCTGTGCTTTGCTCCATTTTGCTTTTCAATGTTGTGTATTTTGTCTGTAATTTTGTGTTATAGATGTGTGTCGCTGCCTTTCTTGGCCAGGTCTCCCAAATGAACGAGATCCTTGAACTCAATGGGCTGATTACCCAGTTAAATAAAGGTTAATAATGATAAAAACGCTCCAGAATTGGCGCAGTACGGAAGCCTTGAAGTAGTATGCGTGACTAACCAAAGACCAGGAACTCTGTGGTTACTAAAGCCCTGCAGCAGGACAGAACTCGGCGTTGATCTGGAGAGATGAGATTGACGAGATACTCCCGAGATACTCCCGTCTTCTTCAGAGGAGTCACTGATGTTACGAGTGACGTGTTTTATCAGCTGACGTTAGCGTGGCGTGCACGCCCGGTCAGATTTCACAGGGCGGCCACGCCTCCTGCTATCCAGCCGCTCTTCCAAGATGGCACTCGAGGTGTGGGAAAGAGTGTATGCCCCCTCGTCCCAGTTCATAGTCCTGTGGGCCCGCTTCCTGATTTCAATTGCCTCCAAATTTTGATTTTGGCCAAAATCATCCGCACTCAGAACAACCGACATGAACGCTGGATCCTATTGGATCCTATTATGCACCCTGGGCGTGGAATGAGTCGCAAAATACCATTACATTAGGCGCACTCCTCTCTTTAAATTCTTTTAAAAGTCTTTTACAAACTGCCCTGAAGGAAATGTTGCTGTTTCACATAATCTATGATATTGAGATGGAATATGTGACAAATATCTTGGTTATGGCCTGTATGTTTCTCCTATAACTATTACTTCTGTGCTGCTTGTATGCATTGTGTATACTGAAATGTGATTTTTTTTCTTTCTTTTTTTATGTTAATATGTTTTATACTGCTATCGTGACCAGGAGTCCCTGAAAGAAGAGATCTTGAATCTCAATGGGATCTTCCTGGCTAAATAAAGGATAAATAAAAATTAACAAAATAACAGAACAGCAACAAAATACCATTGAGTTAAAAAAAAAAAAATCAGTGGGCTCTTAATTTGTATAATAAATACATCGTCACTAAATCTATACATCTATTAGATAACGAAGAGACATCAAAGCAAGAAACAATAACTCACACCAATTCTTTTTCACTATTGTGGGAAAACATTTTTATTAACTTAAAGCTCGCGTGTAACAACCTACAGGAGCTCATTAATTAGCCTTGGAATGACTTGGATCTGACAAAACGTTAAACCTTGTGCAATTACTTGCGATGCTGTATTATCAGCACAGTAGGGATAGGAGGCTTTCATTCTCCATGGCAGACACTGCCATCTCTCACATAATGTGAAGTCAGAGGGTAATTCATGAAATGTCACTGATTAAGACAAAACAGCTTAATAGAATTAGGAGACTGCAGTAATGGTTGCAATGAAAACCTACATACACCATGGTCCCCCAGGACTGAGTTTGAGAGCCACTGCCCCAGAGCAAAGCCCTCAACCCAAAATTTTTCCAGGAGCTTTACCTCCTTTTCTCCATATCCCTCCACTATTCAATCAGGCATTTCTCCCAGGACCTCCTTGAAAAAGAGAAATATGTTCCCAATGGAACTTTGCCCGGATGAATAAAGGTTAAAAAAAAAATGGAAGCGTATGCTGAAAAACAACAACACTTTGACATTACACAAAAGCACAGTCGCTCATATGTTTCCATGACTGTGGACGTAAATGCCAGGGAGTTCGTGGTGTCTTGACACGTTGAACTTTATGTCTTAAGCTACCAATAATGATGCGTCTGCATGCAAGTTGGAGTAGTTACCACTGCAGGGGGGGCCATTCATGTTGTGGCTTCAGAGGTGCATTTCATGCTAATAAAACAAGACAGGAGGCTAAAAAGAACAAGAAAAAGGCAGAGATGAGGAGAAAAGATGGGGGAGGGCGGGGACAGCAAAAACTGCAGGCTCCATAATTCATGGGATGGAGGTTTAAGCCGTAAGCTGACGTAACGAATCCATAATTCAAAGGATGTGCCTGACTGTTCTCCTACATCATCTTTTAATTACAGGATGTACTGAATAAGAAGAGTAGCAGGCGATAATATTCAAGCAAACAATCTCATTTGGCTTCCACCTGTTACCTGCTATGAAATATTAATATCCACAAAACACCCACACGCTGAAATCGTCGCCATCTGAATGCGGCCAAGAAATGAAGAGAAAGTGAAATGCAGCTATTCTGCCAGACGCCAAAGCCAGTCTCACTCGACCCTGGTCACTGGATAAAAGCAAATAACTCTGCAACTGCTCCATCAGCCAAGAGTGCATGCGTTTGGCCCTAATGCGGGTGATTATCGCCCTGCATGACATTAATCAGTTGGTGTGAGGACAGACCTTTAAGACATCGGTCATTAAATATGTCCGTCAAATCACCCTTCCCCTCCAATCAACGCTGTTTTGCAAGTGTTCAAATCTTGTTCGGAATGGGCATCCAACATTGTTAATCAAACGGTCTCCCGTTCCTTAAAAAAAA
Organism: Gymnothorax reevesii; assembly: GCA_029721435.1. Lineage (NCBI taxonomy): Eukaryota > Metazoa > Chordata > Actinopteri > Anguilliformes > Muraenidae > Gymnothorax > Gymnothorax reevesii. The sequence goes on along the minus strand of CM056579.1, from coordinate 28,709,613 downwards.
ATCTGCTAAAAAATTAGTTATAATAATCCTATCATGGGAGGCTGTTCTGCTCTTTCTAGCTTTATGATGTGTCTTTCAGAAAGGTAGCCGTGCATCTGTGCGCCACGTTAAAGGCTAACTCCCACAGCTGGACTCCAGCACTGTCAGCACCGATGATGCAGGCAGTGTTCCGATGGAAGCACCGGGATTTTAACGGAGAGGACTCTGGGAGATGCGCTCATAATTCCACTGCAGCAATGCCCATCATCTATGGAAAAGATAGGTCCAGATGGGAAACATTCCAACTTTAAAACAATGCGCACCAAGACGCAATAAACTCTCCAAGTTTTTAAACATTACACTTTCAGCACCATGTAGGCTTAGTTATAACTAAAACTTAAGTAGAGCTGAAAAAGAACGTCACTCTCTCAATTGCCAGTCAATAACAAAAATGTTCAGTGAAATTCTCTGCGATACACACCAGGAATGAACAAAGGATGTGACGTGATGTGCCAGTTTGCCGGTCACCCGAGCGAGACTTCATGCATTCCACTAGAGGCTACATGCTGCGTTCCATTAATAATCAACCCAGGAAGCATGAAAAAAGACAAAAGTTGACTCTAAAGGCTTATTCCCGCATTTTTCCAGGAGAGCTGCGCACAAAGTTAATATTTTTATTCAAATTGTGCATTTGAGAGGGATAATCCTCTCACGCTCTGGGATACACATCACCCTTCAGAAATCATTAGTTATTCATTGTAACCAATTATTTACTGTTAGAAGTTTATACGTAATACAATGTGCAATTCACGTTCATTAATTTGCACATGCCCTACAAAGGCGAATCCAGGTTACACTCAGCGTATTTTTTCACTTCAGGAAAAACAAGTAATTGTTACAAATGCGACTGTGTCCCCCCGCCGCAAGTAAGAGATTTCTACAAAACATTCTTATCCAACGTATACCAAATTTTAAGTATCACTATTCAAACAACCATGAGGCAAAAAAAGAAGAGAGTCATCAATTTCACATTAACAAGGTTTACAAAGGCAAAATCTATGTAATGGCGCTCCATGCTTCCAGCAGTGAGGGACAAAAACAGCGAATATGGTAAAGGAATTTTAAAGGCCGTTTTAAAAAGGAATACCCTCCCCTCAGCCCATAGTCCAGTAATACCCAGCCCAGCTCAGGTAAAAGCCTGGAGTCTGGGGAAGGGGTCCTCATGCTCATGAGGGCAGGCATGCGACTGCGGTCTCAGCAGTGGGAGAGCAACTCATGCGTGTGCGGTGTGTGTATCTGTGTGTACATATTCTGGGACAGAGGTCACTACACTGCCCCCCCCACTCAGCAGATTACAGCTACACTTCCCCAAAACCTCTGCATAGCACTCTATTGGTTGAGAAGACAGGAAAAACGATGCCCAAGGTCTACTCTAGGCCAAGTACTCCATCACCTCCACAGCAACATGACAGAACTGTCCAATCACAAGTCCTCACAACAACATCGCACTGCCTGCTTCCAACTCGTGCTGAGGGGTAAAGACCAACTGCACGTGACTACAGAAGTGACTCCGCAAGACAAGACTTTCGCTCTGGTTAAAACCTCAGAGCTGACATTTGAGGTTAAGAGCAGAGTGATTGGCTGTCTGATAGCTTATCGCCGTGCTATGTGGCCACATGCGTGTGTGTACAGCTGCCTGAGTGTCACATGATGCCGCCAATTGACCCCAGGCACAAACTCAGCTTTTCAATAATGCAACAGACAAGGCACTACCCCCAGCACATATACAGTCCAGTGCTGAGCAACTCTGCCTTCTGACTGAGGGACAAGGTTATGAAAGATGGGTGACAGCTGACATCTATATTACGTTACGGTCTCCAATCACCCCTGGAGGAATGGACTTCCCCCATATCACAGAGTGGTCACACTGGGGCTTGAATCATCAACCTTCTAGGCCAAGCTCTCCAGAAACCAGGCCATAGGCCACCGCATGGACACGCAGACAGCAGAAGTGCTGAAATGACCGCAGAAGAGTAGCTGGGGGAAGCGTAACAGTGTCACGCCAGCATGAACGTGAAGACTGAAAGTCAGCGCATTTCGACTGCATGTGGAGAAAAGGCTGACTGGGTTGCAGGTGAAAGGCATCTGCATTCTCAAGAGGTAAGGCTAAGAAGATTAGCCTTTTTCCCACAGAAATCCCGCCAAAGAATGCAAATAAACCTATTACAATAACGGCTGAGCCGCCGCAGCCAGGCATCACAAACCCGAGAGACCCCACCGGGGGAAAAGTCTGGGGTTCAACTGTGACCAGGCCGCTCTGACGAAGCCCGTTTCACCTTCCCACTGCAGCGGCTCAGAGCTCATGTAACCTCTATCGAACGGTGTGGGCTAATCGGCGTGACCCGGTCACACTCCGTCAGCACTCATCACATCAGCGAGGCCACCTCGCCCCTGAGCACAGAGAGGGTCAGCTCCATAAACTAGAGGAGCAGAGTGGCCCTGCAGTGCGCGAACAATAGCGGTATTATCGCAAATGCTGTGTCACCTTACCAAACCCCACTCTGTTTTTACATGAAAACACTATTACTTTACTATACAGCATCGATTTCTCAGCCAAACAAATAAACACTCCCGTACTGATGAACCAATGACTATGGTTAGGGCTGGACGATATGGCCAAAAACAACACTGCCTGGCCAAAAATCACCTCCTGGAGTAAACTGAGCAAATAGCCAAGAGCCTTCCATTGGATAATTCCTACGGTGACATGTTTCAGCTGGGAACAAGTTATTTAACCCTAACTGAAGCTGACCAGCTTCTCATTAGGTTACGTGTTCTCGCGTTATGTGTGTGATGTTTGGAAGGTTCTCTTGACATTTTTCAATGCAATATACTTTAATTAGGTTGCAGATGGACATACTTTATGCTGCTGCAGTTTATGTGTTGCACTATGTATATGCTGGGTCAATGTTTACGCGGGGCTATTTAAGGGTATTTTAGTGGGTGTTTGTACGGATGCTCCAAACGCAATTTCGTTGTACTTGTGACAATGACAATAAATACTCTGAATCTGAATCTGATGGGGATCAATATCGAATAAAAAAAATGGAAAAGAGATATCCGCACACTGTTATATGAGCTCCCAAAAAAACTTTATTGTACAGCAGTTTCGGCGGATACGGCCTTCGTCAGGTACAAACAAGGGCGAGTGAATACATGAAGGTGTATGTAAAAACTCCTGATGTGGAAGGGGGCAGGTACATCAATCAGCCTAATAAAGGGCAACCTGTCCAGCAATCATAAAGAGCTGTGAATTGCACCAAATAAAATAAAAAATGTAAAAAGAATTATATTTGCATTATCCATACAAAAAAGTATAATCAACTGCAGTCTGGACTATAATATAAAAATAATGCCATTACAGAGAGGTGGGCGCGTCAGCCAGCCAATCCCACTATAACAGGTAAAGACAGATGTTGGGAACAGAGAAAACAGAGAATGAACAACAAAGAACAGAGAATGGATTGAGGCAGCAGCCGATCGTTTTGATACAGTTACGGAAGACGAATGCCTGATCCCCAAAACTAAGAGACGGGAAACTAATTCCCCCATTGCATCATTTAATATCCCCCAATGGGCTCTGAATTCAGAAATATCATTCTCAAACATTGGCATATAATTGAATCAGACCCGGGACTTAAAACTGTATTTAAAGAGCCACTTTCTCTGGTCTTTAGACGTGCCCCGAACTTTAGGGATCAGCTGGTCAGGGCTTATATGCCTGCTAACAAGCACTCCTTTCTCGATAATATCTCTGGTGGTAATTACAAATGTGGTAATTGTGCACAATGCGATTACACTCGTAAATGCAATACCTACACACATCCATACAGTGGTAAACCACTTAGAGTACATGGTGTTATCACTTGTCGCACATCATTTGTTATACATTTACTTAAATGTCCGTGTGGTCTCGGTTATGTGGGTTAATAAAGCCCCCAGGGGTGGTAACCATTAACACTTACTTTTACAGCGTGAAACCTACTATATTTATGCTCTCAATACTCTGTCCCCAAATGGGTTAAATGAAGAATTTGATATTAAACCCTTTTTATAGGTTTTATAGATCCTACATATTTGTCTGTTCCCTGGGATTCACCTTTGTCTCCTAGCATGCTTACTCTTACCTTTCATTTGCCTGTGCAGAGCTGAGTATTTTCTATACATTTTGATTTCTTTTTTGTCTTTTCTTTATCCACCGTTTTTTGGGCGTACTGATTTATCTTTGGAATGTATACACGGCTTATGCTTTTATATTTGCTCATACATTGTGTGTGATTTAACTCTGTACTTTTACAGGTTGAGATTTTCTACATAGGAGGCAAATGGCTTCATTTTTTTCAATGCATCTGGGTTCTCTCGGTTCCCGCCATCTGTCTTTACCTGTTATAGTGGGATTGGCTGGTTGACGCGCCCACCTCCCTGTAATGGCACTATTTTTACATTATAGTCCAGACCGCAGTTGATTATACTTTTCATGTATGGATAATGCAGATATAATTCTTTGTATATTTTTTATTTTATTTGGTGCAATTCACAGCTCTTTATGATTGCTGGACAGGTTGCCCTTTTATAGGCTGATTGATGTACCTGCCCCCTTCCACATCAGGAGTTTTTATAAATACCTCCACGCATTCACTTGCCCTTATTTGTACCTGACGAAGGCCTTATTGGCCAAACTGTTGTACATTAAAGTTTTCTTGGGAGCTCATTTAACAGTCATCTCAAAGACATCTCTTTTCCAGTTTTTGACATGGTTTTGTCCTGCACCTGTTTTAATACTTGGATGTGCGCGTAATCTTTTGGTTTTTTATTGATAAATATAGGACAACCACAAGATACCTGGGCTGACCCATTAGTGTGGTACATCAGCTTCATATTTGCTTAAAACATTGGAAGTGCAGAACCAGAAAGAGGCTGCGTTACGTGTGTGACACAGAAAACGGGTCAATCGCTACATTTAATTTACATTCCAAAAGTTCTGTGATTTGAACGAAGATTATGACACTTGGCTTCATCAACTTCAAAAATAGTTATTCCTGTTTGCATTAATTAAAACTTGAATAAAAAGAACTAGCTCATTTGCATACTGCAACCTCGTTTGCATGCGTTACGTGTGTGACGCCTTTGTTACGCGCGTGACCGCGTGCAAATCCAGCAGTGTTTGAGTTATTTCATTTAAATAAAATCATATCTGTGTCTAGTGTAGGTCCTTGTAAGTGTACATGGAGGTGTGTAACATACATCCTCTGTACTCGCCAATGTTCATGATCAGAATGTTGGGTTTGGCAGTGTTAACATGGTGGACAGAAGTGAACAACATAAACATTTCACATGTTCGTTTTAGTCACCTTCAAATTGGAATTGCGAACAGCAAATTTTCCGTCTGAGTGAACACTCTGACCATAAAATAAGCTGTTCCTTTAATGAGTAACTGTGCTAGCTGCTGCGGCTTTGTAGAAAAATGGAAGAAACTCTGAACTTTATCACGGAGAAAAGGCATGTTTTTGGTTTGGAGAGGGTACTGGTGACCATTGATGTCCAGCTGCGCCTATATTGATAAACTCTTGCCAAGTTAAACCAGAAAATCATTCATTCATATTGAATTTCATGCATCAAAAGTTGATGTGTGTTAAAAACATGATTATTTTATGATTTGACAGTGAGCCATGTTGAGGGCTGTGTGTGTTCAAGGAGCCACCTGGAGAGCAGGCTTATTAGGCTTCCTCTTCCGAAGCCAAATAAGATTTAATGCTCAGATGAAGAAATCTTGTGGTCTCAGTTAAAAGATCCCAAAAATGTATTGTTATAGCCCCCAGCCATGTTTCAATGCGGAGTTTTGTTTTTTTTTTTAATTATTTGAATGCAGAATTTTCATGATGGTTTTATGTTTGCAGCCCCTTTTCTCTACCACAGTGTTCCCCAAACCTCTCCTGGTACCCCTCATTCTGCATGCATTAGACCTCTTCCTGCTCCAGCACAGGTGATTCAAATGATCAGGTCATAATTAATCTCAGAAGCTGCCTGATCAGCGAATCATTTGAATCACCTGGGCTGCAGCAGAGAGAGATCTAAGGCCTGCAGGACAAGGGGTACACCAGGAGAGGCTTGGGAAACACCGCTCGACCAAAATCATGAAAATAAACTGAAACATAATGGAATACTAAATGCTGCAAGTGTATTCTCAGTTGAGCCATATCCCCCTCTCTATGAAGTTTAAATCTTGAATTATAAAGCATTACATAGGGTAAAGCATAAATGGCCATATTTGGCTTCTGCGCAAATTAGTTAATTTAATCCAACTAACAGCATTTTCATACTACTTTCTGAACATTACATATTCCACGATATTATACCTAATTCTTTCCTGCTTTGCAAATGGGTTTTCACATCAAAGTCATGGGGTGGCTGACCTTCATGTTGAAGGCTTTAGTCGTCGTTGTTGTTGTTCTGGATAGAGATTACCTAGACTACCTTTTGACAGAAGCGTGAAATAAACCTTTACTAGTCTAAGGATAAAGGCATCAGGACATTAATGTCCTGTCATAGCATAGGCTTTGTACTTTGGTCACACATGTAACACCGCGTTACGCGCGTCACAGGTACATTTTTGCTTATAAAACGAATTTTATTTGTGGGACTGAGGAAGTTATACCCTCCAAGCATGGAAGGTATGGTATTAATTTATAATCTCAGGTTTTTCATATTTTCCCTTGGATTTATTAATTTTATAAAAACTTGTGTTGCTAAGCGTTTTGTGTGTGACATCATTCACCACCATGCATTTTGACCCCCTTATAGACGGCAACTTTTAAGGCTGCAGGGACTTGTGCTGCAAAAGTTGAAAACTAACAACCTCAACAATAGATTATTTCTGCTGCTGAGTTTAACACTCATCCAAATCACAAAAAGATGACCTTCATTTCAAGCATGACCCATATCTCAATAAGTGATGAAAAACTAAAGGACTTTAAAATTTGGAAATTTTGCCCAAAAATGCAATTTTTCCTGAAATATACTGTATATATTATATATACAGGGATTTCTTCCCTGATGGCACAGGCCTATTCCAAGATGTCAATGTCAGGATTCATTGGGCTCAAATTTGAAACAGTGATTCAGGCAGCATGAGACATCATTTTCACACATGAGCCATTCCAGCACAAATGGACCAGGGGGTGACACCACCCCGTCACAGATTTAGTTGATTTTTGCTCCAATAGTTGCTATATGTACATGGACAAAAATCCCAAAATTTTGGCTGCCAACTCAAACTGGTCACAAAATGGCAGCCATTTCAAAAATCGCCTTTTACATGCATCCCGACGTGCCCTCCCACTTTCAAACTTTTTGTTTTTTTTCACACACTTTCTTCGCAATAAATCAAAAACTATAGCACCTATTGGGACCGAAATTGGCACTCTAGGGTAATTTTTCATGTTTATTCTGAATATGTAGTCAAATAAATGATAGCCCATATGGTTTGGAAACTATTGGATGAAAACCTTTTTTGTAGGTACCAAACTTTGGCCCCTCTCATCTCAATGCTGCCACCTGATATCAAAATGGAGCTTGTTTTATGCTCATCATCATCACTTTAACTCTATAATATCCAAACATTAGAGAGGTGTTCTGCTTTGTTTTGATCCTAATAATCCTCCAAAACGTAAAATAGATATTTTGTGAAAACAATATCGCCATGCATACACACACATATACAGAGTATATAATAGTATCCATTGGGATGTTGCAAAACTATGGCCAAAGAACAGCAGTTTGCAGCCTAGTAGTCTAGCATGGATTTGATCTGCACAATCTGTACCCTGGTACCTTGCTGACTTTCTAAGAGGTCACATAAATAGCACTTGTTTACTGCCTTGAAACAGAAACATACCATCAGTTGAAGTGGGCTCTCTCATTCATTAAGCCTGTGGTCTTCAACGTCGTTCTTGGGGACCCACTGTGTTTGCTGGTTCTTTGCAGTACTTTACTAAACTCCACTATATTGCTTAATCAATCACCATGGTGTTAAGTGCCAAACAACATGAATTCCCTGACCAAACAGCACTATTTCAGGTATTACTTTAAATGGCACCATTAATTCATACAAAACACCACCAAACTACTGTCCAAGCAGGGCTGTACAAGCTACTTTAGCGAATTCCGACTAATCCTTCAGAAAAAGACATTCAATGACTTTGGCAATCATAAATGTACTTCTTAAACAAACGTGACCGTATTCTTCATCCAAAAAATAAACTGCATTCCTTTAAATTGAAGAATAAGCAAATCGCTTGAGCTCATAACAGGCAAGGAGAATGCATAGGCAGAGACGATGAGCTTCAAGGGCAAACGGTTCCATAAACAAAGGGACATTGGGCCAGCTAGCATGCACTACACTGCCCTCACAGATTTGAGAAAGGCAGTCGATTAAGATCGTTTTGCAGGAATAAACAAAACTGTGGCCACCGGATGAAACGTGAGCCTGAGACATTTTAAACGGACAGCCTTAAAATGCCATTTCCTGGCTTGAAGGAAGGAGAGGAAGAAAGATTTCCCTTTTTTTACACTCAATGGGGGAGGAATTCACTTTACCGATACCTCCCAGTGCCTGTATCGTTTCCAATAACTTCTTGACCTGATGTTTACACCGGTCAGGTACGAGCAGCTGCAGGGGTGCGATAAATCGATTCAGGAGAGTCATAGGTTGTGCTCGTCATTGCCCAGATGCGCTGAACATGTCATCAACCCCTTCTATTCACTAAGGCACCCAGTGGCTCTCAAGCACCAGGGCTGTGGACACAGCAACAAGGGCGAAACCCACAGAATTTCTGGGCAATGCAGCTCCCCATGATCCTAAATTCAACACCGACCAAGCCAAAGGCAGTTCAGCCAGGAGTGCTGCCGGGCCTCAGATCTGGACCCAGTGTCACCTGTAGAGGGGTGAACAACGGTGCTGCTGGTGGCAAGATTCTCTCTAAGCAACAAGAGTACAGGTTTAAATCCTGCCGAGGGCCTTTCTAGAGTGGAGTTAGCATGTTCACGCAGTTTGCTGCAGTGCACTCTGGGTACTGAAGTTTCCTTCCACAGACCAAAAACGCGCATCAGGCTAATTTCCAATGCTAAGCGAATATAAATGAGTGACTGAATGGTGTGTGATCCCTGTGATGGATTGGTAGAGTTCAGGGTTCGTTAGGACCTCCTGCCCATTTTAAGGTAGGATGGATTCCACCCAGTGGCGGCTCATGACCTGGCAACTCAGGAGGCTGAAAACAATCCCTTAAAATTCATGATTGGCCACAACCTGTTTTCAATAATTCATTTAAATTACCATTACAGAAACTCCAAAAACTCAACATTATCAGGTGTGGCCAGTTTTCATTAACAACGCATACCGATTACGACTCTGGACTTCTCACACTTTTCTTTACGCAACGGTTAGAAGTAAAGCATGCATTTTGCGATTGTTTAAATTAAATTAGATCATTTGAAAGGTGCAATTAAATCACTTCCAACCTCTCCATGGACAAGGCCTTCAATTCCGCACGAGAATCTCTTACATAGCCTACGCGTTGATTGAATAATTGCTGACTACAGCAGCGGAACGTAAATATGCATTTTAAACTCACACCGAATGTGTGAGAGCTGACAGGTATGCGTTATTGATGAAAACTGGCCACACCTGATAATGCTGAGAGTTTTGGAGTTTCTGTAATGATAATTTAAAAGAATGATTGAAAACAGATTGTGGCCAATCATTCATTTTAAGGGATTGTTTTGAGACTCCCCAGTTGCCAGTTCACGAGCCGCCACTGGGTGGAACCCATCCCACCTTAAAATGGGCAGGACAAACCTGACAAACCCGTGCAACACTTCGTTACTATTATTACACAAGAAACGCTATACAGGACACCGCTTACGTTTTGCCCTACAAGAAAGAACAGAAAATTCTGTCTGAAGCTTGTAGCTGAGAGACATGCTCTGGGGGTAAAAAGTGAGTATGTGACATGCTACACTGATTTCCTTAAAAGGCCAAATCCAGACCAAAGGACAGGACTGGAGCACAGAAAATCCGCAGCGTTATGCTTTAAGCTATATGCATTTCCCTTCATCCACTGAAAGCACCAATAACAAAGAGCAATGATGCGTAGCAAAGCAGCAAATCTGCTCTAGAGTGGCAATAGGGCAAACAAAACAATGTGATGAAACCAAGTTCGGTCTAATGACTTCTGAATTTCTTCAATCAGACACCTTATAACCACGCACCACACTGGACTGGGGAGACCGTGCCATATCGTATTCTAAACAGCATGCAAAGAAATACCATGAATGTTCAGAGCAGACCCTCTGTGAATCATTATTGAAGGGGGAATACCTAGCCCATCTGATAATGTAACCACCGATGCGGTGTGCTTGCTCCATTAGCATTCATGACTTTGCTGATCAATGGCATAACGAAGATACAACGGGAAGTTGTGCCTTAATGTGGTCCAGATTGCCCTTGACAGGTAATCCTGTTGATACGGGGCAGGGCTCTGTAGCTCCAGAATCACTGCTGGGAGCCGCCAAGCGGTCACGGAATTACAGTCTCATTACATTTTGGGTTGTAACTCTACAATTAAATAAGATAAAATCAAGTATGATATGTCATATTGAAGGTATTTACTTGTTCTTTAATATTATTAAGTGAAAAATTTTTTTTTGAGAAATTTTCATATAAGAAACAAGCAAAAACTACTCCGTCACGGAATTACACAAAATTGACGTAGTTTTTTTAATGTTGTGTTTAACTATCCAGAAAGTGATGTTCCTATCATAGTTAAGTTATGTAACTTCAATATGTTCATATTTAAGGTGTTTTTTGTTAATACTGTAAGTTATAGAAACAAATATTGACTTTAACCCTGCTTTATGGGCAAGAAATTTCAAATTGTCACGGAATGACAACAATAGTATTAATTAGTTTCAATGTATTTATTTCAATATATTATACATATATACATTATTATTTACATTTTTACAGTTTAGCAATATATTACAATGAGTTTTCCACTTATAATGACCAATCATAATACATACTTCAAATTTTTTTTAAATCTCCATGTCAACATTGGCTTGGCGGCCCCCTGCTGTCCGTCAGATCCACGAGCAATTCCACACTGTGCCAGAGGTGTGCACAACACAGCGGAGTCTCACACATAAAGATGACAGCTGGGTCCAGGCCAAATCTCTCTAAACAGCAGGTAATGACAACATCAAATCATACTGATCAGCACAGACCTTCTCCAATAAAGTAAAGCACCTCTGACTGACTGTAACTGAGAACTGAAATGACCCAATACACCGCTGATACGGTCTCAAACAGCTCAGAACCCACTCAGCTATAATGAAAACACCAATATGCCCCGATGTACACTACTCTAGTTCAAGAAGTGGCCGTGGATAAGAGAAGCTATACTTCTTTAAACTCCGTGGAGTAATTTCGCCTCTGTATGTTACTGAGGAGCGATGGGCAGCCGCAGCGCAGCGTCTGGGAAGCCACTCCAGTTCTGTGGCCACAGCTTTGGTCTCAGGAAATTGCAGTAGTGTTTCAGCAGTACATCTTTCAGAGGGGGAGGAAATGATTGAGACCAGAGCAAAAATGGGCCAAAATTAACCCCACGGAGATGCTCTGTCCAACCGCAACTCGAAACCTCATTCCAAGGAAACGGACCCAAGACATCATACCACAGAAAGGTACAAACTCAAAATGAACAAAAAAAACTGAAACACTGTAGAGCCGATAGGACAGCAGAAATGACCGGGTCTAACATTCTAACACCGTAAACAGTAGCAACCGAAGACCAACCAAAGTGGATCCTCCAAGTTCATATCTTGAACTTCACAGGATGTCCCCACTCAGCCCAATCAAAATAAAACCCTCCTCGCCCTATCAAGATGGAGGATGAAGTGCAGTATCTAAGCTCTAAAAATAGCCCTGCAAAACAGGCGTTACCCCTCAGCCCCTGGATTTGTTGGAATGAATAGAACTTGTCGAAGGCATTTTTCAAGTTATCCCACGAAATACAAAATCCAAGACGGCGGCTGTGGCGGCCATACTGGACACCCAAGTGCCGTCAAATTTGATAGGCTTCTGTAGGTACACAAGACCAAGCAATAGAGCAAAAATGGCGTAGATTGACGAAGCCATTTTCAAGTTATCATGCGGAGTACAAAATTCAAGCTGGTGGCAGCGTCGGCCATACTGAAGATCCAAGCACCATCAAAATCGATAGGCTTCTGCAGATACGCAAGACCGAGCAACACAGCAAAAACGGCGTTGATTGACTGAGGCATTTTCAAGTCATCGTGCAGAGTACAAAAGTTTACGGGACAGGCAGACAACGGACATCACACGTGACGACAATACCCCTCTGCCCCTTAGTCGAGACTGAGGGGTAAAAAGGCAAAATCATGCACTCCCATTCATTAAGCAGTGAATTCTTAGCCAAGCAGCCAAGATTCTGCTTTCAATATGCCCTAATAACACTAATTAAACTAAAGACAGATCTGTAATTACATTCAAGTTTTAAAGGTTGTCAAGCTGACAAGTTTGCATTGGAATCAGACAGGGGTTTACTACATTTGTCACTAAAGCCCCAATGAAGGTGAAAACTTCATCCATTTCAGTATGGTTCTCTCACTGAGTAAACACAGGGGACTTGTGGAGCAGTAAAGTGGGATGTGTATGACCGTGAGACGGTAAAGAGACAGGCGAATAGCACCTTAGAGAGCGATGAGTTAACACCAGGAATTACACAGAACCACCATGAGATCACTAATTCATCTCATACAGTGGTATTAAATTGCATTAGCTTGCCACAGAGTGCAAAAATACATTCAATTTCCGTACACAATATTCCAGTGGGAGACCTAAAAACTTTAAGTCAAACAGAAATTCATTGTAATGACTCATTTCTCCACGGATGCATGAGGTAACACTGATATCTCAGCAGTGAGGCACTCGAGAACTTGAAATGTGGACCATTTCAAAAAGTGCAGTTCAGCTTTAACTCAAATTCAATCAATCATTACTGCCGGTAAACATAAATATAGACAATGACCCCCCCCCGTCCTGGTTTCACACTGTAAATTCTCACAAAATTCCTGGCAGGTACTGAGGAAAGGATTTATTCTCTAAACTCCAGGCGGGAGATCAATAATCTCAAGTGAGGAAGTCTACAGCCTTCTCATCTGATGAAAATGCCCAAGATCATGATGATGGTGGTGATGTCAATAAAACTAAATAGACAGGCGGGGCATTTCCTTTAATCATTTATAGGGCACTCAAACGTACCCAAAGAAGCACAGTGTAAAAAAGTACCGCACATAGAGCATATATCTATAAATAGTCTAACCATCACTTGCCCTTGGCTTAGGTGAAAAGGGCATGTGGTCAAATATGGCCTCACAACCAAATTTTGGGTTTTTCCACGCAAAATCTCACCAATTTCTAGAAATCCTACACAAACAACACTCATCTCAACTTTTAGCAAACCTTTTCAACTTTATAATGCGTGAGTTTTCATCAGTTTTCTTTTGTGAGTTCTGATGTTAGGTCCTTGTGAGTGGGGCTGCGTAAGGGCTCACAACCGCACTGCGAGAGGTCTGGGGAAGAAAAGAAGTTCGAGACGCTCTAGGCCACTGCTGATTGGTCGAACACCCTGATGTTGCTGCCTGTGATATACCCTGATTTTCTGTCATTGGCTGGGAGAAATCGCTGCTGGTCTACTGCCTCACAGAGAGGCATGGGGGCGCCACTTTGGATGCCGACTGAAGTTACCAAATTTGGTTCCTCGTCTGATAAAGGGTTAAGGATGGCTCATAACCACGGCAAACTAATGAGGCGAGATTTTCAGTATTTACCTTCACAAACAGGTGGGCAAGTTCCTGTATTTTTTGCTTCGCTCTTGCAGTTTCATTTTTGCCGTTTCTGTACCGCGCTGTTAAATTTAATGCAATGTACAGCACGGCGAGTTAAGTGCCTCTCCAACTGAACATATGAATGTACTAAGGTCAAAGTAAAAAGCACTGAAAAGCAATTGCTGCAAAGCGTTTAAGAGCTGTCATAACAGCGCCGCAAGTCTGAGGTCTGAAAATGATTACATACCATAAGGCCAAGGTTGAAATAAATGACAGTTTGAATGAAAAAAAAAAAATGTACAAGTCTTTACGCGTGTGTCGTGTGGGTGGCAGAGGGCGAAGGTCAACACCACATAGAGGAAAAAGCAGAGGAAGTCTTTTGTTAACATAGTCCACTACACCTGAAGGCACATTTTTCACAAAGTCTAATCCTCAATTCCCATTTAACCAGTCCAAAGTGCGGCTCAGCATTAGGACATGGTTTCTCTCTCATTAGAACTGAAATGGTTGCAAGTTCCGCCTGTCTGCACAGGGAAGCTGCAGTCAGCTCAAACATAGATTTCAGCTCACGAAGAATCCAATTTTTCATCCTACAAAATTATAATTCTGACAAAAACAACAGCAATTAAATTCTGCTACAACTGTGGTATAATTTGGTATGAGTTTATTTTGACAGTCCTTACTGTGCCCATGAGCCTGTCCCAATGACCCATGCTGACGAGCAGGCCTATCAGTGGGCAACTTAATGGGCCCCTAATTTGAAAATCTCATTTTTCCTTGCTCACAGACGTATAATTTGATTCTCGTTCAACCCAACATCTGACAAAATATGACACCTGATCGTCGCAGTGTTGTTTCTGTCGCACCTTTCCAGAGAAATCATGACCTCGAACAACCCATTTCGATTCCTCGCCCCCACTGGCATCAAAAGTGGCGCAATTTGCAAACTGCAGCCTAGCATATACATGTACCAGTTTTTAGCCGAATTTCTTCTATTAATGCTGCGATGAGGCAGCCAATCAGGGTACGGCATCATTTTCACCGACTCCCTGGCCGAACAAAAGAGTGCAGCGCATGTTAGTCTTGGGAGAAAATGAGAGACTAGGGACTACCTGCGGATAATGAATGCCGGTTTTTATCCCCCCTACAAGCCTCAATATCTTGCTTTACAGACTCCAGGGAACTGTCTTACTTGGCGCCATTAAAAATGTACACGTGAAGTATTTTACTTGTGGCTGCCCTGGGCAGGTGGGTCAGCTACAGAGTACGTTTCCTGCTCTCGAACACTCAGCCGACTGATTGTTGACTGGAGACTGTGCAGACGATGCACCACCTCTCGGCTGCGGAGACCTGCCCATAACATGCCAATGGCTCTTTTTCGCTCTCCTGCGTTGTAAGCCGTTCCATTTTCTTGAAGCAGTTTATTTATTTTTTTTGCTGTTGGCTTTACATAGGCTATTCACTACACCCAAAAGAACAAGTCAAGCATCAATTTAGACATCAAAAACAACTCAAAGTTTGTTATCACTTAAGTGCCTAGCACTTCTCTTTATCTCGTTTTCTTTCACATCTCATTGGAAAGACACTAAAAACCTATTTGATTCTTCAATTTGCAACAAATACAGTACATACCTCACAAGTGCGTTTTGAATGGCGCCAATGGTATATTTACTCTCCTACACACAGACACACAACGGGGCCTTTAAAATGTGCCTTACATCATTCCACAAGCAAGCATAGACCACCGAGCTGGTGGATTTTCTGTCACATTAAGAAAAGAACATGGAGGCCCATCATTTCTCATTGTGCTTGGAAGCAGTAATGCAACCAACCATAGCGCAACTGAATCAGTCAAGCATGTAACTTTTAATGCCGAACAGCAGCAGGACAAATTGATGTCAGGAACAGGCTAGATGATATTTTGGTTTTTGACAATGATCATGTCAGTTTTAATATTCATAAAGCCATAAACTCTTGCATCATCTTGGTTGGATGACTGCAGGCATCTCCCCAAATCAATAAGGGGACATCCATTTCCCGATCAAGCTGGAGTTGAGGGATTATTGGGCAGCCGGGTCAAGCAACTGAAAATCATGGCGACGGAGGCGATATGTGCGATGCTTGTGCGGTGAAAAGAAGAAGAAAAAAAAAGGCATCGTAAAACGAATGTGGAATGTGAGCAGACTTGACATTATATAGATAAGAATGCCGATCTTGATACACATTATCCTATACGCAATACTGTAGCAGTAAGTCCAAAGATCTCGCGAAGGAACAATAATTGGAAAATAACTGTTTTGTCAACAAAGATTTCTTTTTCTCAGGTGGTTTTATGACACGAGTGCACTCTGGAGAGACCACGATTGGTCAAGGCAAAGGAGCATGTTATTGGAGATTTCACACAATGTTTGTCAGAAAAAAAAATTCTGATACACTATACCTTTCCTTGGATTGTCGTGGGGTTTCCGAAATGCAGCATTATAGGTTGTTTAGCATGTCAACCTACATGGGCACAGATGCCCAGTGCTGTTCTGCCATGACAGTGATCAGATCAGGCGGATTCGCATTGCAAAATGCGAATCAAATTTCAGCAGTTGTGTAGAAATGCTAATCATCGTAACAGTCCCTTCGCAAAAAAATGCCATTCAAAAATCTTTGAGATTTAATGGTTTCCGACTCACTGGCCTGCGAACTTCTGAATTTCCGAGCCACATAGCAATAGGAGACATGACATTCTGGACAATGACATTCTTCCCAGGACAAATGACGTCACTTTTGTTTTTCATGTGTATTGGGCTTTCAGTTTCAGATATCCACAATTACATTCTGGATATCTGCAATTGAATTCTGACTATGAAACACTCCCATTTCAAAGATATCTTCAATCCAATTGTTACTAGTCAAAATTTTCATTTCAGACATCCAAAATGAAAAACTATTTCAGATATCCAGAATGGAATGTTGAATATCCAAAATACATTGTGACTAGTAAAAATGTCATTATAGATATCTACAATTCGTATTATGACTAGTAAAAATTTAATTTCAGATATCTACAATTAGAATTATGACAAGCAACAATACAATTGTAGATATCCATAAAAGTACAAGTGCTGGTCAACGAATTAGAATAATTTGAAATAGCGCAATCGTTAAATTTTCTTGATGCATTTTTTGTGCAGAAAGCAAATCAGGTGTTCACCGCGCCTGTCCTACTTGATAGAGTATTCACAGAACTCTCTACCTGTAAAAAATTTGCTCAGCTGAGCTAAAGGCCCATTTAGGCCATTTAATTGTGACAATGTTGTTTTATTGAATTAGAATAATGGAGAAACCGTTTCACTGAATTAGAATAATTTTTATTATAATTAGAATCATCACTCTCTCAGTATTTTGTGGCTGCCCCCTTGGCTTGTATGACTGCCTGAAGTCTCCGCGGCATCGATTTGACCAGCTTGTCACAAGTTTCTGCACTCACAGCTTCCCAGGCAGTGGCGATGTTCTGCTTCAGTTGGTCCAGCGTAGTCGGCTTTCTGTCGCGAATTTTCCGCTTGACGATGGCCCAAAGGTTTTCAATAACAATGAGGTCAGGCGAGTTGGCCGGCCATGCCAAAACTTCAAGCAGTTTTCCGGCGAACCAATCTTTGGTCGACTTTGGCACGAGCCGGTGCAAGATCCTGTTGAAATATGAGGTCTTCTTCGCCAAACTGTCCGTCAACAGTCGGAATCAGGAACGTTTCCAGAACATCTTGGTATACGGCAGCCTCGACAGTCTTCTTGAGGAAGCAGAGGTTCCCTACACCCCGAGCGGACATGCATCCCCAGACCATAACGCTCTGGGGAGACTTGACGCATCTTTTTACGCACTCGTGATTGTAGGTTTCGCCACCACAACGCTAGACACGAGGACCTTGGTCACCGAAGGAGATGCAAAAGCGTGATTCGTCACTGAGGACCACTTTCTTCCAGTCTTCAGCAGTCCACTTGCCGTCTTCTTTGGCCCACTTCAACCGTTTCTCCATTTGTTTCTTGTTCAGCATTGGTTTTACTGCTGGAACGCTAGATTTGAAGCCGAGTTCGCGCAGACGACGGTAAGCGATTGATCTTGAGAAGTTAGCGCCGGTCTGCTCGTTCCACAAGTCGCTGAGCTCAAAAGTGGACTTGAACCGGTTGCTGACTGCGATCTTTCTTAGCTGCTTGTTGTCACGAGCAGAAGTTTTTCGGATGCTGGAACAGTTGGTGCGCTTGCTACAGTCTTTCTTTAGAGCTTTGCAGATGGAAGACTGGCTGATGCCGAGCTGCTCAGCAATTTTAGTTTGGGTCAAGCCTTGTTAGCGAAGGGCTTGAATTTGAGTCACTATTCCCGTTGAGAGGTCGCGCTGCTGACCCATGATTGATTTTACAACTTAGAAATTCTACTCAACCCTGACTTTATACTGCACAGTGAACACTCTTCACAGAAAACAAAAATTCGAGCACTTATTCTAATTCAATGAAATTACTTATGAATTTTTCTAATTCAATGAAACAACAGTGTCACAGTTAAATGGCCTAAATGGGCCTTTTGGAAAGCTCAGCTGAGCAAATGTTTTACAGGAAGCGAGTTCTGTGATTACTCTAACAGGCGCGGTGAACACCTGATTTGCTTTCTGCACAAAAAATGCATCAAGAAAATTTAACGATTGCGCAATTTCAAATTATTCTAATTCGTTGACCAGCACTTGTATTGTTGATATCTGTTGATGGGTAGAGAGGACTAGTTTTTCATTCTTGGCATAACAAGTGCAACCCCTAACAAATACGTGCTCTTGCAGAAGCAAACCACCACTGAAACCATCACTGAAGTTCAATTTCTGAACCGCAGCGATGCGAGTCATAAAAAATGGTACGGAGGAAGCCTCGCTTTGCTTCGTCTCTCGTTGAGAACGAGATCAGGCCAAAGACCGGTCAGCCTCACCCTGTGCATAGCTTAAATTGCACAAGATCTCTCACACAATCATTATCATCAGAGCATATTGAGCAGATGCGGTTCCAAAATAGCATCTTCAAAAACAGCTTTTTAAATGCAAAACTGCTTTTGGAACGCGAAACGGATGAAATTTCTTCAGTGGAAAACACGCCAACTAGAAAAGGACAGTATGCACCCAAAATTAGCAGCATTATATAAAAGGGATGGGGGGCTGGGTTGAGGGGGAGGGATGACAACAGTAGCAATTATCAGCTAGAAGGAAACTTCTTGCGTTATGGTGGCTGGTAAATATCTAGTGGTACCATGGTTACTGCCAACAAAAGATTTCAGGGTCATTCTATGTAAAAGCACAATCACAGAAAGAAAATTTTGGAGCTAAAATGCATGCGATCAAAGAGAACGTTGGTTCTGGAAAAAGGATATCACTTCACTTTTTCAAAATTTGGCCTTCCGTAGGCTGGCCCTAGAAGGTTTTGAATCCACTTTGATGATGGTCTCTAAAGAAAGGGCCAGAAGCAACAATGTGTCTCCATTTCACAGCATCTTAAACATCCCTGCAAACAAACATTGGCAATTCGTGCAGACGTCCCTAATTTTAATCCCTCATAAAATCTTAAACGATCGGAGATTTTGAAATGAATAAACTAGTGTTCTTCATTTGGCATATCGGATGAAAAAAAAAAATGAAAATTTGAGACGATTCAGAGACTAAGATGGAGGAAGGCCAAGTAAAATTCCAGCGATTTCACATGAAGTGACCCTACAGCACTAAATGGACAACAGTGTGATACAAAAATTCCTACATTACTTCATGCTGCTATCTGACACATGCACAAGCTGAAGTACGCTGGCGTCAGCAAAGATGTGCTTCAGGTGCTCTCCTACCAGTGTTCTTACAGCCTGGAAGGCCCCCCACACTAAGGTAAACTGTCAAACCAAGATTAGAGTGGGAATAATGCGTTTGATTAACAAATATTATAATAATCATATTTTCCACCAAAATAAGTAAAATGTGCTCATACTACCAGAGTAATGGTAACCAAGCCCATTCCTAGAGATCTTGTGGCAAAATTACTTCCGTAAGTAGACATACAATAGCTTGCTGCAATAAATTGCTAATCTGAGCAGAATAAGGTTTGCAAAATTAGCATTGTAGCAAAACTCAACGAAACCACAGATCTGAAAAACGTACAAAAGAGACTGAGCCAATCAGTTTGGAGCACTAGGTGCCATTACAGACAGCACTTTTTTTTTCTTACAATCAAACTGCCAGCATGTGGCCTGGTATTCCAGACAGTACTTTGTCAGGATAGAGATCTTCCAGTCAGTTGATGTAGTCCCATTTGGCAAGATGATAAGGTCCCTCCTTTCAGCCAGCGCCAGGATTTCAGGAGAACAATGGCCCCAGTGCTGTACCCGAGCCTGACAATACAAATGATTTCAGAGGAACTCTATGGCTCCATGCCAGCGCTGCCCAATACATCCCTGCTGCACATCAATCCCAGCCAGCAGGCTCACAGGGAGCGACCGGCAAACAGGAGCGCCCCACATAGCCATGCAAGTAAACAATCAGCACACAGGCCTTCTACCAAGTAAGCATTCCCCTCTCCCTGACATCGCAAGCATGGCTAGCCAAGCCTGCCTAATCCCGAAAAAGAAAGAAGTCTAATAAAAATATGGCAGCCAAAGACACCGTGTCGCGTTATGCCGAGCGACTCTACACCAAGTTTCTAAAGCCAGGATACAGACCCCTTGGGTGCCATTCAATTCATAACAGCAACCAAGGACTCTAGAGGGTAAATATTCAATGACAAAGGAATCAATGCCTACCTGCCTGCTGTAGGATGGCTTCCCACAGTTCTGTTCCCAGCTCAGGCACCTGTTTCACTACCCATTTTAACACAGACATGAAACCAATCGCAGGACAGATGCTGGTCAGTGAAAAAGCAGGACTCTGTGACCTAATAATCTGCAGTGGTTCAATTTTCTGGGGGGCCATCTCTTTCAGTTTGGTTGAAATAGGTTTTTTTTTTTTTTTTCCCCTCCCTTTCGGGGGGGGGTTATGAACGCTTTAGCTCTTGAACTCTAATCTATTTCTATTATTAATACCTGGGCAGTAGCACATTTTGTTCAGGTTTTTTGAATGCCAAGCCAGCCAGCAACAGCACACACAGGCTCTGACTGGTCAAAAAAATAATGTATTTAAACGGTTACTTGAATGTTCAGATTGACAAGAGCAGTAACTGCACACCACTGTAAAGCAAGCCTTCAACAGGCTGTCAGGTCATTATGCATGACTTGTGTGCCCAGTAGCACCATTTGTTCTTTGGCATAGAGTCTATCAGTATCTGTATTTCTACCAGAGGAACAGGACACCAAACTTCCTCAAAATGCTAAATTGACTCCAAACTTGCGGAAAGACGCAGATAACACTCTTAGGTTTTGCTCCGGAATGTCCCATGGCTACCTGATTAGCTTTAAGCCAGACAAATGAGAAGGTTGTGAGACACATGGATAAATAATGTGACTCATGAACCTCAAACCCCAGCAACCCAGTAGCTGCCTTGTGGAGAAAGACAATTTTATACAGGGAGACACCTCAGCCTACAGCAAAGCAAAGTTTTTTGGTGCATTAGTGCAATTAACAGCTGATACAAACCTTGACTTTTCAACAGCAAACTAATTCCAAAGAGAAGCATCAGATTCATTACCTGTTTATTTGCCGTTTGGATGCGGTGTTCAACGATAAACTGATGCAATCTGTGCACTGTGGTGCCGAAACATTATGATATATATACAGTTATAATTTCAAGCAAAAATGCAAGGGTTCCATGTGAAGTTTAAAAAAAAAACAAGATGTGTAAATTGCTGCTTGAGCCGTATTGGTGCTCGAAGCCCTCTCGATTTCTTGAGAACCGCTCAGCCAAACAACGCCAGACATAACAGCGCACTTCCTTACTTCCCAAAAAAAAAAAAAAAAAAAAGCACCTGCCGTTTCAAGTCGATCATATAAATAACTCTCCAGACATATGAAGGATAAGGACACAGACAGACACACAGACAGACAGAGAGAAGGTGATGCCCTGCTTTATAGCTTGATGATTGCCTGCAAAAAGCAATCATAAGCTATGCATCTGAAAATATTTTATTGGAACACTAAAAGGAATACTGCGCTTGCAGGAGGCAAACTGATAAAAAAAAAAAAAAACAATATAATAGTAATTAATTAAGGGAAGCAACACGGAAAAAGGTTTAGAAAATACTGATTTCTTCCCTCCCCCAATTGCTCTCAGGCTTGTCAATAAATGAAGTCAAGTAGAGAGGGAAGTGAAGCCCTCATGCCAAGGTGTTCCCAGGGTCATTTCTCACTACATCTGCCCACGACTCCCATGAGCAATCCCGCACTTAAATGAAGGAAACGGCAATATTGCAGGACTTTAACTGCGCAAAGTGCGTTGAGAAAGAGTGGTTACATAATGAAACACCACCTTGTGTTGTATCCTGTGTCGGATATTAAAATGGGCCATAGCTCAACACAGTGACATTTACATGGATATTCTGTTGGCTGGTCGACCGGTATGCAGGTTTAATTTTGGATTGAAATTTCATCCTCTGCCACAACTGAAGCCAAATGACTGCAGACATATTGCCTCATACGTATTCATGAGAGGGTGTGAGGTACAAACAGAAGATTCATACTGCATCTAGAGACGGTGCCAAAAGTACCAGGCTTAGGACAGAAGGCACAAAGTGCGGAATATCCAATAAAATAAAAGAATGTGCATATAGGTAAGCTCCTCAAAGCTGGAGGACCCAGCCATTGGCTGCCCCTAGTGTGCCTGTAGAAAAAGCTCTTTCATTGACATGGTAGACAGTTTTGATCATCTGAAAGTCGAGAACGGCTTAATTCCATCCACTTGTAAAACAGTGGCAGCAGAGAAAGGGTTCATTCTCGCAACTAGGTAAGCCTCCAGATGGATACCGCTAACCAGATGGAGGTGACCACTGACCAGGTTAACAAAACAATTCTAACCAACATCAACTGTAAACAAGAGCCATCTGGCAATGGCGGATCCCCCCGGCTGTAGGTTGTGTAACCTACAGGTTGTGTGGACAGACGGGCGGACCGAAACCCCCAAAGGGCACAACTAGACCATAAGGAGAAGCTCCATACCAAATTTGGTGTTTGTAAGTGGTATAGTTTTCGAGTTCTGGTCCGGAAACGATTGTATTACAGACAGACGGACGGACGGACGGACACACTGATCGCTATATCCCCCCGCATTATATGCCGGGGGGATAAAAACTGCCACACTCCACTTGCCAAGATTCTTCTAGAAGCCAGACACTGTCCCAGTCAGTCCCAGGAGAGCAGCTTCACTCCAAACTCTTATTTGCTAAATGCATTCAGGAAAGTATAATCTCATTTAAGACTTTGATTTGATATTACTCCATCATAAAAGAATTGAACGTTGGACAGAGGTTGGTCAGTAACCAGGGTTTTTTGCATGCATTAAGAATCAGAGTTTAAGCGTCTGCAGATTTGTACAAATAAACCCTTTCTTACAATTCACAACCTCTGTTACCTGTCACGGCCATGTGTAAATCCTGATATCGGACTAAGGAACAGATCCATGGACTGCACGAAAGTTAAGATTCTAATTACAGACCTTCGTCAAACTTCAATAACACTGTTAGCATCAATTCTGAGACTGTAGTCATGTTCAATCCAAACTTTTCTCAGCAAGAACTTGAAAATATGAAACCCTGAGGTTAAGATGGAGGCTGGGCCGTGGGTGTAAACTACAGTGGTTCAGTACTTTGTATCGACCAAAAATAGCAAAAGTTGGCATTCAAATACACAATCTTAATAAGCACAGAAAAAGAACCCAGGAATGTGTACATATTAAGCAACCAACTTATTACTGTATGCAATTTTTAGACATCTACCAATCATTGCAGTGCAATGACTCCAGAGGACACTAACCAAGTCTGGTCACCAGGGCAGCGTAAACAGACCCACCCAAAACGGGGATACAGTATTCAGTAACTGAGCCAAACGAAAGTATTCAGGAGGGAATCTCCCATGGAATTCTGGGAGGAGTGAAACAGCTCAGGTTGCAATATCACCCAGGCATTTCACATTACTCTGGTGACCAAGGCAACCATCATGTGACCCGCCTACTGCCTTGGCATTAGCGGTCAGCGTGTGGGAATATCCAGGTCAGTATCAAATCAGTTCTGGCTCCTGGCATCTGATAATACCACCACATCTAACCAAATTAAGCATACTGCATAGCTCAGGCTAGCAGCAGTCGAATGCCAATGGAACAGACATGGGAGGCAGCTTCACAACAATACTTTCGTCTTCTTTAAGTGACACCAACTGCTACTGCTCGGAGTCACATGTAGGCCAGGGAGAAGGGGATCCCCTCCAGCCATGTCTAACATTTTTAAATATCTGGAACTTCCCGCCAGCATGTTTAAAGGGTTTGCGATACACTTTCCACTTTGGCCAGAGAGCCACATGAGGCTTACGTGAAGCATCAATCAGGCAGCACAAGTTTTTCAGACTTCACTCCGAAAAGCAAACCATTTCCTGTAAGCCAAGAATCTCTGCGATAAATCTCTGTTTAACAGACTTCAGAATAATGACCTGAGCTTTCAAGTCCATTCAATAGACCAAGCGAACAGAGTAGACCTCTTTCACTGGTTGGGCCAATGAATTTGCCAGGACAGTCGTCGGGGAGAATACGGTCAATTGCCATTTCCAGCATCGCCTGCTTAATGTGATGCAAAGGCTAGGAAACTCTCACATTGCCTCATACTCCACCTCTGCTACCCTGCCCTGAGAAAAGCACCGTTTCCATCATCACTTGCAAATTCAGCCCTGGCAAAGTTCCCAGAAAGCAGAGATAAGAGTAAGGTGGTGCACAATTAATACCATTTTCTTTGTCCATCAGTTAGCAGTTCGCCATGCATCACAACTTTTCTCAGTTTGTCAACTCTTAACTTCTTGTTTGTTGACTCTATTTTTGGGATGTTTAGAACTCCTTTCCTTTCAGTTACCAGTGAGTCATTCCATATCAAATCAAACAATTCAGAAAAAAGTTCCCCAACTGACCCCCTCAGAATTAGCTGACTATTTTTGTACAATGACTGTAGCATATTATAACTAACCTTATAACTTCATATGTACAGGAGATGGGCACATAAAATTTTCAGGGATGAAAAACACATTTAAGCTCCATTAAAAACAGCTACCAAATCAATTTCACATTCACTCCAGGCGTCACGATCTAAAGCCTAATTCTAATTTTTGTTCAGTGTGATTTTTTTTCTATAACCAACGTCGAGTATCAAAATTGTGGTGTATATCATAGTCTCAAAAGTAAGACTGCATCAATTTCATTTCTATGACACAGTATGATAGAAACAACATTGCTACTCGGGATCTGTTTGATGATAATTTTCCGGAGAAAATTTAATAAGCACATTTGGGGTTAATTTTCAAGGGTCATATCACCATGTGGGATCGGTGGTTGGTCAAAACAAGCAATAGCATATAAAAGGTCTCTTTTTACCTGCATATAGATACTAGGCTCATCCTCTAGTCATGACAACTTTCATGTCAAATGATTTTCTAAAATAGGTATAATATAGGACCAACATTGGGGCCTGGACAAATCACATTAATGAAACAAGTTTTTGAAATATTGAAGGTGCTCAAAGTATTTTGGAAACACTTTACAATAAGGGTGCAATAATTAACATTAGTTAATGCAGTAATAAGCATTAATTTACAGCTGGTTAACATTTAACTAATGCATAATCATATTTACAAATGACGTTCACATCAACTAAGGTATAAATTTATACATTATTGCTTTATTAAGTGGTTTAACAGTTTGAACTGCAACATAAGGGATACTTAAGGGATGTTTTCAACTTCTCAATAAGGGAAACAAATAAAGTAATAAATGGTCAATTATGGCTGCATAATGTTTATTCAGCTATCTAATGCATTAGTTACCTGCTAATTAACTGATAGTTCATGGACTAATGTTAATTTATTTACTCTTATTGTAAAGTGCTAACATTTATACAGGCTTAACATGAACATAAAAAGGGATCACAACAGTATTTCTGAAAAAAAAAATTCCAACTTGTCCAGAAAAAAACTTCACTTGATGCAAGCTAATTGTCACAGCTCAGTTATCCTCTGTCAAATCGATCCCAAAATTAAATGACATCAACTTTTTCCATTGTGTGAAATCTAACTTATTGATCTCTGCAATAGGTTGTCCTGTGGCTCAAATCCTTTGTGAAAACTCAATCTGAATCCAGATCCATGATGTTCTCTCACAATGTCTTCTGGGAATTGACTCTTCAAATTATATTCCCGGACTGACTTAATGGCAGTGTTGCCAGCTCCTCAGTAAGGAAAGTAGATATTGGCTGTCCTAGAAGTCGCTAAACACCCTGACCGGGCGGAGACGGGGTGCTTTGGGACAGGGGAGGGCTCACAGCAGCACCGCTGCTCATTGAGGACAGTGACTAGAGAAGGAAACGTGCTTTCTCATCAGTCGCCAAAACACCAGAAAAGTCTCCAATAACAACAGAAAAAGTAGCTAGATTTGTTGCAAGTCAATACTGACAAAAAAGGTTGCCAAGATGATTTGGAAGTCACCAGATTTAGCGAGAAAGTTGCCAAGTTGGCAACTTGGTGCTTAATGGCACCAGCTAAGCTTCACATGCTCATGGTGACCAGTTGGGAAAACCCCATTTTCATGACATCATGATCAACAAGCCTGGGCATGTTGCTCAAGACATCAACATAAGGTGGAAGTTAAACTTGGAAACAGCTGATTTAGCAGGGGTTAAGTAGGAGGCATAGTTTGATTTTTCAGTGAATGACCCCAGTAATCATTGTTTCATGTGCATTACAAGGTTCAGGTAATAATATTCAATCCCATATTTATGATCTCACACCGTGCAGGATTAAACTCGCGAGCATCCAGCCAACAAATGATGTCACTCTCTCCCAGTGTCCCAATAGAAAACAACCCAAACAAGATAGTCACTCAAAAGCATCAAAATTAAAAAAAGTCTCCGTCAGGATTAGTGTAGCTTTTTTCAATCCACGCCCTTTCCTTGGACCTGATCAAATTGCATGGTCCGCATTACATCAGTACGCACCTTATCTCTCAGCTGGATAGGTTACGCAACAGTCTATTTATAATTATGGATCTGATTTTCGAACAGTGAGTCCCACCATGACCTTTGCAGCACAGAGGCAGGGTGGTGACGGCACAACAAACTGCAGCTGGAGACCCACGTGCATTAGCCCAGCTCATTAAATAGTCGCTGGATCCTGCAGATTCGCTTTGTCGCCATTCGATGACTCGATACATCGGTGCAAAAGGGGACATTGCTGCAATGGAAATTTTGGCATCAAGATTTCAAAGATGAAGTTTGCCCGCACGGAGAATTTCCATTCACCACAATGAAAAACACTCCTGGTTTTCACTGCATTAACATTATTTTTTTTTCAGCGCAAGCCATCTTATACAGTATGGTGAAAAAGTATTTGCTCCAGTTTTGATTTATTCCATTTTTCCCCAATTATCACACGTAAAACATTTCAGATCGTCAAACAAATTTTAATATAAGACAAAGTTACCCCAGCAGACACAAACTGCAGTTTTGAAATTGAGCTTTATCAAAGGAAAAAAAAAAAAAATCCATCCAACCGCACCTGGCCCCATGTGGAAAAGTAATTGCTCCCTTTGTTTAGTAGTAACTGACTTTATTTATTATTAGATTTAATTTCACCATACGCATCCTTGCAGTATAACTACCTAATCAATCAAAGTAAACTTCACTTAAATAGAACAGGTCTAGCAATCTGAAGTGGGAAAAGGGCAGCACATGATGCCTAAATCTAAAAAAAAAAAAAAAAAAGGGAAAACAAATTAGGAACAAAGTTGTTCCCCTTTCAGTATGGAAAGGATTACAAAGTCAGGAATCCAGCGCACCAGAGTGAGCACTATTATCTAAAAATGGAGAAAACTTGAAGCAGTGGTGAACCTTCCCAGGAGTGGCTGGCCTACCAACAGCTAATAAACTAATCATTTGGGAGATTACAAAAGAGCCTAGACCAACATTTAAAGAACTACAGGTCTCACTGACCTCAGTTACTGTTCGAGAGACTGGCCAAAAATGGCATCCAAAAACAGCATTAGGGCTTGTCTCACATTTGCCAAAAAAAAAATCATGACTTGCAAGATTTTGGGATAATATTTAGTGGATTGTTGAGTCAAAAAAGAAAAAAAAAAAGAAATGCATGGGTCTCCTTACATGGCATAAAGCTAACATAGCTTTCCATAATAGGAACATCATACCAACAGTCAAACATGGTGGTGGTTGTGTGATGGTCTGGGGCTGCTTTGCAGCTTCAGGACTTGGAAGACTTGTCATAATTGATGGAACCATGAATTCTACTCTGATACAGAAAATCCTGAAGGAGAGTGTTCAGCTATCAGTTTGTGACCAAGAGCTCCAGTGCACTTGGGTTATGCAGCAGGTCCATCTCTGTATGGCTCCAAATAAACAAACAAAGGTTTTGGAGAGGCCTGGCCAAAGTCCCGATTTGAATCCAACTGAGATGCTGTGGAATGACCTTTAACAGGCAGTTTATGCTCAGAAACCCTCCAATGAAGCCGAAATACAACAATTCTCCAAAGACAAGTGGGCCAAAATTCCTCCACAGTGATGCAAAAAGACTCTGTGGCATTTATCACAAACGTTTGATGGCAGTTGTTGCCACCAAGAGTGGCATGACCAATTGTTAGGTTTAGGAGGGCAATTTTTTTTTTCTCATGAGTGATCCTGGATGTGAACAACACTTTCCTTTTCATATATTAAATGATCATTTTAAAGCCATATTTTGTAGTCACTCATGTTGTCTTTCTCTTATATTAAAATTATTTGTATGATCTAAAACATTTAAATTTGATAAATAAGCAAAAATAAAAGAAATCTTGACGGAGGCAAGTAATTTTCAACAGCACAGAACATGAGCCCTATTTTGAGCTAATTTTCTGACCAAAACAACCAAGTTACTCAACCAGTATTAGGCTCAAATGTAAATTTAAATTATGTTATTACAAGCCCTCTAAATGAAAAACACAATAAAAGACTACGACTATCAAAAATTGCAGGTGAAGTTCAGAAAGGACATGAGTGAAGACGACCAGGCCTGTGCACAAACAGCGAAGAAAAAACTGACAGTCAGGTACTGAGTCAGTGAAGCACAGACAGAACATGATACACAGACACACAAACTGAGGAGAACGAACAGATGGGGAATTGGCCGCAGACAATCATCCACTCAGAGGCAATGAAAAGGCCCCGGCGAAGCATCTCAAATTGGGTACAGTTCTCCCGCTGGAAGATTGATACATTTGCACTCTGACGGATGGACACATTCTCATTAGTGTGAGTGATGGCCGACAGCTCCGTGGTCACTTTGAAACTAGAAACGGTAATAGCAGGAGCAAAAATTAGCACGGTTTTCCATGTGATGCCATATCATTGGGACCCTTCATGAGTATGTGCTACGCGTACACTAAAACAAATTTACAGCCCCAATCAATCAATCAATAAATAAATAAATAAATAAATAAATAAGACAACGGCAGAGAAAATTACTCACTTACGTGCCAACTTTCCAGATTTAGCTTGGCTTCAAACCAGACTAATCGGAGTGGAAGTACACAAAGCCACCCTCTCCACCTCATGCGAAAACCGAACTGACTAGTAAGGAATAAGTAAGGAGTTACACACTGTATGACACGCTGGTCCAAAGAGACACAAGAGCTTTCAGGACTCATATTTTAAAGCCTCGTTTGTATTGAGTACGTTTCGGCGACCAATTATATCCAGTCATGCGTGTGAAATGGAAGACCCAAGGTTAGCGCAAGTATTATTGATTTTTTTTTTTTTTTTTTTGTGCAAAGCCATCACACTAGGGGTGCCCTTGACTCGTACTTCACGAGCAAAAGAAACATTATGCACAGTCATGTAAGTGAAGCTCCATTAGAAAGAAAGATGAATTAACGGATGCGTGAGAAGTTTCAGGGCCCCGCGTGATGACAACAGTGCCAGAAACCATACCAAAATGGCAGCCGTCATCTTCACTGTTTCTTAAAGTGTAGTCCCAACCAAATGGACACAGCTCTCTGCAGTGAATTCCCAGTCTAAAAGCACACTGCATTCTGGTCCCAGTCAAACAAACAACTCATTATAAGTGTAGCCACGATCAAACAGACACCACTTACTACAATGTAGTTCCAACATATCAGCCACAGGTCACTGTAGAGCTGCAGAGTATTCCCCACCTCATAAACACAGCCCACAGTAGTGTAGTCCCAGTATAACAGACAAAACTCTTTGCAGTGTAGCCCCAGCCTAACAACTCAACTCTCTGCAGTGATATCCGAGCATAACAAACAGAACTATTTGCAAATGAAGTCAGAGTAGAACAAACCGAACTCTTTGCAATGAAGTCCGAGTAGAACAAATACAGCTCTCTCATGCAGTCCGAGTAGTATAAACACATTCTCTGTGAAGTCGGAGTAAAACAAAAACTCTCTGCAGTGAAGACCAAGTAGAACAAACACGACTCTCTCGATGCACTCTGAGTAGAACAAACACAACTCTCTACAGTGGAGGCCGAGTAGAACAAACAAAACTCCTTGCAGTGAAGTCCGAGTAGAACACACACAAATCTCTGCAGTGAAGTCCAATTAGAACCAACACAGCTCTCCAAGTTCAGTCTGAGATGAACAAACATAACTCTCTGTAGTGTAGTCCCAGCCCAACATTCACAACTTACGGTACCACAGTCTCATTTTAACGGTAACAGCTCACTACACGCAGTCCCAATCTAAAACACATTACTTACTAGAGAGTACTCCCAGTATAACATACACAACTCACTGTAGAGTAGTTTCAGTTTAAAAGACACAGCTCACGGCAATGTCACGGCAAAAACACACATAGGTCACTGCAGCTTAGACCCAGTCCAACAGAAACAGATCACTGCAACGTAGTTCCAGTTTAGCAGACACATCTCACTGTAGTGTTGTCCCAGCTTAATAGAAACATGCAATGTAGTAAGTCCAACATACAGCTCACTGCAGAACAGTCCCAGTCCAACAAAAACCTGTCACTACAATGTAGTCCCAGTCAGACAAACACAGGTCACGGCAGCATAGTCCCAGTAGAACGGACACAGCTCACTGCATCACAGTTTATCGCGCACAGCTCTCTACACTATAGTACCACATAAATCATTGCAATATACCAGATACCAGTCGATCTGCGGCATGATGGCTCCGAAGTTACTACTGCTGCCTCACAGCAAAGTGGTTCTGCGCTCGAGTCCCGGCAGCCAGGATGTCTCAGCGTGGAGTTTGCCTGGTCTCCCCATGAGGGTTTTCTTCAAGTACTCATGTTTCCCCCCACTCTGGAAAAACATGCTCAACAGGAACACACATACCAGAGCCCCTGACCAAGGAACTGGCTACAGAACTGGAGTGGGTTCCTGGGCACTGCAGTCTGGATGCCCTCTGCTCCTCACTAACTAGAGTGGGTCAAATTCAAAGGGCAAATTACCCCTCGAGGTTCAGTAAAATATGTTTAATAATATCTTAGTCCCCGTCAAACACACACAGTTCATGGCAGTGCAGTCCCAGTCGAACACACACAGCTCACAGAATAGTGCCATCTGAACTCTCACTGGTCACTGCATGTAGTCCCTGTGTAACAGACCCAGCACACTGCAGTTCCGTCCTGTCTAAAAGACACCATACACTTGAATTCATTCCCAGTCTAAAAGACACAGCACCCTGGAATTCAGTCCCTGCCATAAAGGCACAGGTCACTGCTGTGCAGTTCCAGCCAAACGAAAAGAGCACTGTATTGCCAGTCTAACACAGGCAGCTCACCGCAGTGGTGTCCCATCTTAACAGACACAGCTCTCTGCTCCATAATGCCAGTCAATCGTACGCAGGTCCCTCAGAGCAGCAGTGGTCAGAGAAAGCTCACTATGATGTAGTCACAGTTTAACACACAGAGCTCACTGCAGTGTAGTACCAGTATAACAGATAGCTCATGGCAGTATAGTCCCAGCCCAACACAAGCAGCTCACTGTAATATATTCCCAGCTTAAGAGGCAGTTCACTGCAATGTAGTTCCAGTTTAACACACAACTGACAGCAATCTAGTCCCAGTCAAACAGAAACAGTAAACAGCAGCGTAGTCTAGTCCTGTCTAACAGACACATCACACTGCAGCCTAGTCCCAGTCAAACAGACGCTAAACAGCAGTGTAGTCCTGTCTTACAGACTCGGCACACTGCAGTTTAGTCCCAGTCAAACAGACTCGGCACACTGCAGTGTCTGTTTGACTGGGACTAGACTGCAGTATACTGTGTCTGTTAGACAGGACTACAATGCTGTTCACATTACAGTCCCAGTCAAACAGACACTGCCTACAGCAGTGCAGTCCTGTCTAACAGACACATCACACTGCAATCTAGTCCCAGTCAAACAGAAATAGTAAACAGCAGCGTAGTGTAGTCCTGTCTAACAAACACATCACACTGCAGCCTAGTCCCAGTCAAACAGACACTGTAAACAGCAGTGTAGTCCTGTCTTACAGACTCGGCACACTACAGTTTAGTCCCAGTTAAACAGACACAGCAGTCTGCGGTGTCCGCTTGACTGGACCACGTTGCTGTCGAGAGGGTCTGCTTGACTGGGACTAGATTGCAGTATGCCGTGTCCGTTAGACAGGACAACACTGCTGTTCACAGTACAGTCCCAGTCAAACAGACACTGCCTACAGCAGTGTGGTCCAGTCTAACTGACACAGCACTCTGCAGTCCAATCCCAGGCAAACAGACACAGGCCATTGCAGATCCAAGCCTAATGGGCACAGCTCACTGATGTATAGTACCAGTTTAAAAGACACCGCTCAGTGATATGTAGTACCAGTGTAACAGACAACCCACTGAAGTACAGACCCTGCTTAACAAACACAGCTTACCACAGTGCTGATCCAGTCTCATAGACACTCTGGTTGACTCTTACCAATGAAGTCCAGCATCCCCATGGGCTTAGCAGCATAATGCTCATTATCTTTCCAGCATCAGAGGCACTGGCTGTTTTCCAGAATTAAGCCAAACACAGCTCCACTCGCCATTAATGCAAGCTAATGCTACAGGACTCCCTGAGGCCCAATTAAGCTCTTCAGATGATGTCACTGAAGTGTGTGCTTATTATTCTGGTTCAAGAAGAGCATGTTCAATAGAATGAAACTGTCCACAGAACGCAATTAAAATGGTTCGCTGCTTTCCTCCACAGTTGGCTAAAATGGTTGAATGGTTAATGAAAATCTAAATGACTGAATAATATCAGCAACATCCAGGGAGGTCTTCGACAATAGTCTAATGCAAGATAAATATCCTTCTGTCTTGTGGTAACACAGCCAACGCACATCCAGTGCTCTTGGAACAAGCACCAGACCGCAAAAAGATGCAGCCACCAAAATGACAAAATGGGATCCTTTCATAGTACATAATGGGACTTAGTGTTGGAAAAATGTCCTAGGATTAGTTCTACCTTGAACCCATAATGGAAAAAGTCAGGATACTGACAGGAAAAACCTGGTACTTGATCAGCAGTCAACACGAAGCCACATAATTGATATGAGAACAGCTATGAACCCAAGAGTACTGCAGTACAAAGAGACAACAGGACCAAGGGTTTCAGGAAAGGAAGGAAGCTCCGTACCAATTTTGAAGTGAATCTGAACAATAGTTATTGAGAAAATTGCTAAAGTTTTCAGATAATTCATATAAAATGCAAAAATTTTAAAAACTGTGAATAGTCTTGGTAGACATTGCCTCAAAGAAGATCCATACCAAATTTGAAGTTAATTGGACAGGAAGTTTTGGAGAAGATGCTTGAAAAAATGATCAACATACAACAACAGACATGAGGACGACGCCTGACACCGCGTCTCCCCAAAAGCTCAAGGCGTCTCGGCCAGTCAGCTATCAAGACGTCCAGAGCTGAGGTTCATGTAGCTTAGTCACAGGAAATTAATATGAAACCCAAGTACTGTTACAAAGATTTATCCTGCATTCAGTATGGAGAAGCGAGAGGCCTTTCTTTTGTCCAGTACGGACTTCACCAGTGCAGGTCCAAACTACTGAAGGACCCCAAGAAGGCTTTGATTTTAAGGCGCTTTTCACAATTATAATGATCATGTACAGCAGTGGTCACTGGACTCCTGACCATTTCCTGATGTTTATTTGGTTTACCCAGCACCACTCGCAGGACATGCAGCTGGGTGCACAGAGGAAGTGTACTCTGTATTTACAGGAAATCACACACGGACACTGACAATATCATAGATGCAACGGTAACCTTATAGTGTGACAGATACTCAAACTTACTCAGTCTCATCTTAAAGGGATAGTTCGAGATTTTTCACATGAATCTGTATGGCATCACCGTCTTTAGTCTCGTGCACACACACTGACTTTCCCCCGACAGTGTTCTGTGAGCCGAGTTCTGTCCAGTTTTGGTCAAACCGAAAGTAGTTCCGGCAGGTTTCCTGGGGTCTGCAAAGTAAAACGTTTTTCTTCTCAAAACAGTATGTGTTCGAACGAGTGATTTATTTACATAACAAAACCCTGGTATTCCAAAAAGTCACATCTTGTAATTGCTTGGGGCTACTTTCTCTCAATAGCGATCACTGCGCGCTGTCACTGCTAACAGCTGTGGGCACTAGCCAACTACTTTCATCGGTTGTTCGACAGTGTTTACATATTCCAGCCAGAGGAGGATGTCCCCCTACGGTCGAGGACGGCAGATTCGAGAGAAACTACTACTTCTTAGCGAACTGACCCAGGGATAACCGAGCACTCAGAGTAACTTTCCAAAGGATTTTATTTTTATTTCGGGAAGACGCTGGTGCGTCGATACCAAAATAAATATGTATGCTGGGTGCTGCGGTCATCCCTCGCTCTAGTAGCTGAGAAAGGTAGCCAAGTTTGTCTTGATTATGCGAGCCAGCGCTGTGACTGGAGTCATGGACTTCTCATTCAAACCTAGAAACCATCCACACCCGTCCACGTAGTTTCTGACGATTGTAATAACAGTACAGCAATAACAATACATATTATGTTTCATAAGCTTCACTGGTGTATGACACCGATAGATGAATCTCTGTTGCGCTTACATAGCCCTCGGTGCATCACTAGAAGGCTATGCACAGATGCTATAGAAAATCTTTAGTACAATTTTGTTTACCTGGGGTGTAGGGACAACAGAGCTCTTCAAAACCCGCCTCTTCCTCTGTCCTGAAGGAAAGTAGTCGTCCTCGCTGAAGTGCACATTGTAAACGCGAAGCTTTTTCATTTTTAGTAGTTTGGTGTACACTTGGAAGCCCAGAGCAAGTAGCCTAAGTTGCCTCAGAGCTACGTCCGTCACAGGGAAGCGATGGGCTGTGTGAGGAGACTCACTCACGTCTTTGTTGGTACAGCCTGGATAATCGCAAATGGGCACCATTTTTATCAAATAAACTATTTTCTGGAGAAGCTGATGAACTTCTCACTCTAGCTCTCGAACTAGCTCGTTAGGTCTGTAGTCGGTAAACACTGTCGAACAACTGAGCTCTGCTGTCCCTACACCCCAGGTAAGCAAAATTGTACTAAAGATTTTCTATAGCATCTGTGCATAGCCTTCTGGTGATGCGCCGAGGGCTATGTAAGCGCAACAGAGATTCATCTATCGGTGTCATACACCAGTGAAGCTTATGAAACATAATATGTATTGTTATTGCTGTACTGTTATTACAATCGTCAGAAACTACGTGGACGGGTGTGGATGGTTTCTAGGTTTGAATGAGAAGTCCGTGACTGCAGTCACAGCGTTGGCGAGCATAATCAAGACAAACTTGGCTACCTTTCTCAGCTACTAGAGCGTACCCAGCATACATATTTATTTTGGTGTCGACGCACCAGCGTCTTTCCGAAATAATAATAAAATCCTTTGGAAAGTTACTCCGAGTGCTCCGGTTATCCCTGGGTCAGTTCGCTAAGAAGTAGTAGTTTCTTTCGAGTCTGCCGTCCTTGATCGTAAGGAGACATCCTCCTCTGGCTGGAATATGTAAACACTGTCGAACAACTGATGAAAGTAGTTGGCTAGTGCGCACAGCTGTTAGCAGTGACAGCGCGCAGTGATCGCTATTGAGAGAAAGTAGCCCCAAGCAATTACAAGATGTGACTTTTTGGATTACCAGGGTTTTGTTATGCAAATAAATCACTCGTTCGAACACATACTGTTTTGAGAAGAAAGACGTTTTACTTTGCAGACCCCAGGAAACCTGCCGGAACTACTTTCGCTTTGACCAAAACTGGACAGAACTCGGCTCACAGGACACTGTCGGTGGAAAGTCAGTGTGTGTGCACGAGACTAAAGACGGTGATGCCATACAGATTAATGTGAAAAATCCCAAACTATCCCTTTAAGAGTTGCTTTAACAAGACTTTTCACAATGAAAGCCATGAATGTGAAGGGGCAAAATTCTCCAGTCATGTACATCTGCGGATATGAGCCCAAGTGCTTGCGTACGTTTTACGATAAGCAGTGACACAACAGCACCTCCAGGTTTGTGAATGAAACAAGAAGTGCAAGCGCCAGATATTGCAGGTGTGCGTAGAGACTGTTCAAAGTGAAACAAAAATTAGGACGGTGCAGCAGTTGCTCTAGTCTGCGAAGGCTAGAGTCTCTTAAGGTAAAGATATGAGATACGTGCTTTCTAGGCCTTGACGCTGCTCAGCAATGTGGAGCCAGTGCTAAGCAACCAAACAGCCAACCTAACCAGTGATACATAACGGGTCTGAAGCAATGCAGTAGGCCATTTCAGATCAACACAGCTCGGACTCCCAAACCAACCTTTCATTAACTCCGATTATACGGATGGTCTTCTCTCGAGAAATTCCTCATTCAGTCACAGCCAAAAACAAATCAAAAAGATGTAATCAGTCTTGTATCCCAGCAAGCACAGCAATATTTGGAAAAATAAGCACACTAATAGTTTCAAGTAGATACAGATAACATTAGCACTCTAATGAGAAAAAACTGCAGCCAGACTGAACGATATGAGGCAACAGTGCTCCCTCCAAAGAGAAACACACCTCCTTTGCACCTGTGCTTCAGCAATAACATCACACAGGCATTCCCATGAAGCCTCAGATCTAAGGTAATGAGGTACAGCTAAATTTAGCTTCAGCACTGGAATGAACTGGAAAAGAAACGCTTTATGACCCACGCTCAATCGCGAGAGTGAGCTTTCTGCGATGCAGCATTAGCATAGCGCCTGCTGATATGCCAATTGCTAATCTCACCAATGCCGCACAAGGGAGCTCCAATCCTCCTCACATGCTGACAGAGCCCTATTGCTACATTTCTGCACATGACTGGTTCCCTGTTAGATACTGAAAATATCTGTGTGAACTGTGCTCCACAAAACGGAGCCAAAGCTGATCTCCGGTTGTCTGCAATGGTTTACCCTCATATCTGCAATGCAATGTCCAGACAGTGCAGACCCTGCAGTCAATCCCCCCCCCCCCCTTCCCGACCACACATGTACAAGCAGGAGGCATGTTACTCACGCAAGAAATGTTTCTCCAATAAGGCAATTTCCAGGTGACCTTTGACCTCATTCAGCCTGTCCGTCTCACTCCTTTGGAAATCCTGGATGGCAGCCATGCTGAGAGTTCCCGAACCAGCCTGGACAGACAAACACACAAAACGGGAGAAAACGCGTCTTAATTGTGAAGTACCAATCCGAATACACACAGTCATACCCGGCAAAGCGAAAGACTTACACCGGCGTGATGAAGTGAGGCGAAATGAAAACAAGAGCGATCCAGCCTCCACAGCACAGCTATCCAGTAGAAAATGAATGAATCGATGTCTCGGAGTGAGTCATCTCATTTACGATTCCCCCTGACTCTGCTGTTCCATGTGCAGAGGGAGGGAGGGAGGGAGGGAGGGATGGATGCAGGGCGGAAGAGAGCGAAAGAGAGAGCGAAGAGAAGTAAAAGACCGACAGGAGCACAGTAGGATAGGAGCAGCCCAGTAATTTGGGTGCAATGGCAGCTCAGAGTGAAAGTAACAGGGAGACCATCACTGCGTTTTCCCTTTAATTCTCTCAAGCGCTTTTCGCTGTGGCTAGATACGCATGCGCCATACACACACTCAAACACACACACACACACACACACACACACACACACACACCCTCCAGCCGCCGGACAGGAAAGAAGACTGCAGCATTGCGTGTCGTTTGAGGAGGGGAGTACGCAGGATACACTCATTGGCTCACAGGACAGAAAAAGAGAGGGATGGAGGAAGAAAGAGTGGCTGGAAATGCTGAGCCGCAGTGTAGACCGAGAGAGGGAATCCTGGAGGCACAGTAGTAGTGATGTCATGGCTGGTTTTAGCCTCGGCAGTAGCCGAGGTGAGCACAGCGGTGGTTTCCGTGCAGGGTCTGACTGCAGGCGACTGTCGCGGTCTGAGGTACGAGAGGAGGAGGTCAGGGATCTCATCCGCAATGTCGAAAGCGGCAAATGCCATCCTCTCATTTTTTTCCCCTTCGTTTTCCTCCCCGACAGGCAAATGGCACATACGCTGCATCAGCTAAATCTGGAACCAGCCCCAATTTATTTTCGACAGGACACAGGATTCCCTGAGCCGAGAGCTTTTTGAAAACATCGAACTCCAATTACGTTCGAATTGCAAAACAAAAGAAGTGATTTCTTTTAAATCTTCAGAACAAATGGCAAATTGATCTGGACAATGATGACGTCATGAACGTTCCCCCATGTCACTGGGATATTTTAGTTTATCCAACTAGGGGCGATATTGAAACATTTGATTTCAGATTAGTTTTATCTGTATAGAGCCTTTTACAGGACAACGGTCACAAAGATGCTTTGCAGAATAGAGGAAGGGCACATGCCCAGCCCAAATTCCCAAAATGGCTTATGAGGTTAAAAAAAGATAATAAATAAACTCCCAAAAGGGAGAAAAATCCTCAAACAGAGGTGAGAAAGAAAAACTCCCCAACATTCACTCCAGATAGTGTGGAGCACTCAATTGTTTTGACCTCAAAAAAAACTGTCTTGGCCTACTTGGTGATATTGCATTCACAGCACTTAAAAATGTGGTAACAATAACTTTTACCTTATGTTCTTTAAGTTCCACCCACACAATGCAATTAAGTTGGCTTACATAGTTGTTTTGAAGTGATGAGTTTCCACAAAACATTTGAGTTTGCCATATTATCGTGGGTTTACAGTGTATGGGAAGAAATCTCAGGAGGAATCTGGCTACAGTGTAGGAGCCAATCGTCCACAGGCTTGGGAAATTAACATCTATGGGAAACAGTTTAAGTCCATTAGAAGACTATTACACAAATGAATATGAATGAAAAGGTGAGCATCACTCGAGCACAACAAAAATAAAAATAAGGTTAGAAGATGGTCTTTGTGGTCCAGGGGGCCGAGGTGGTGTATCTGCATAGCGCAAACCAAACTAGAGAACCATCCCAAAATATCCCATTACGTAATTCGGTTAAGATGGATAGTAGCCACAATAAATCATTTGCACTCGTGTAGCTGAGCACTGGCTTGAATTAGAATTATGGACTCACAAAATATCTCTCAGGAACAGGAATGCGTAGAATTAATTAATAATGCTCCAAAGTAAATCGGCGCCACAACAAAATGATCCATAGCAAATGGCTTGACACGAGCACTAAGGTACCATTTAACTTTCAAATTCAGAAATTCCTGACTTACAGAATTTTGTGGATCATAAAGTCGTACACTTTTTCAGTGAAAGCAAACTGACTGCCATTACCATAAAATTAATTTAAACAAGTATTTGCCACTAACGTGTCTTAGTCCCCCCGCCAGGAAATGGCAAATCGTGTCAAAATGAACAGTGTCTTGGTGTAACCTTGAGAGTGACGCGAAGGTCACCAAAATCGACTGGCGCCGGGGCACCACCCTAATACATCTTGACATGAAATTTGAAGGAAATCCGTCAATTCGTTCTTGAGATATCTTGCTGACAAGGATTCGGGACGGACGGACGGTCGTGAATACTATGTCCCGCCACTTCGCGCATTCGCGCGGCGGGGGACAAAAATAGCTCCGCAAAACAGGCTGGATTATTTCCAATGAAAACAAATTGGCGAAGACCTTGATTTCGAATCACGACCGAAATCGACGGGCTTCTGGAATAACTGTACCCCGATGTCCTCAGGAAAAATCGTGACGATCGATGATGACGTTCCTCAGTTATCACACGGAATCAAATGTGGACGGACAGACAGTCGGACGGACGCCGTGCGTGACGACAGTACCCTTCTGCCTCTTAGTCATGGCTGAGGGGTAAAAATGCAAGTGCTGGGCTTGATATCTGAGACGGTGGAAGCCGAACTTCCAGGGAGCTGAAAAGGCACAGGCAGTGCCCTCGGAGCACCTCGAGTGAGCTAACAGAACCAACACGCTGCAGAGATGGAAGGATATTGGAGTAAAATGTGTGGATGACTGATCCCTCATCTCTGTCCATTCTCTACAGGGGGACAAAGTTTAAAACAGCAACACAAGACTAATACAAATCTTCAGCACAATACGAACCGCTTACTCAGAATGAAACATACTGTATCAGCTTCAACCAACACCAAACCTCTGCACACAGGCTGCCTCCTAAGGAGTTCTATGCAAATCTCGACCTTTCACAAACAGTGGACAGCCAAGACATGGGTTTGAATGCTATTAGAGATGTGGATGAAACACTGTATTGCTTTGAAGGATCGTGTTCAAAAAGGGATTCAGAGAGGATGATACACCTGACGGGTCAGTAGCTAGCATTGGCCACGAAGCCCACAGGAATGAGCTGTAACGACTGTCAGGCAACATTTCGTTAATTTTAAATGGCGGCGCCATGGATTGTGGGTAATTAATGCCACAAAGGAGGGCTCAGCCTGTCACTGGCCAAAAAAAGAACGCAAATCCTTTGGGAACAACTTCACCGGCGCAAATAAATTCTCGATGGGCAACAATTTTGAATTTCCTATTTCACATATTTACTTTTTGATCCATAACAAACATCTTTCCTGCTAACATACATGATGAATCATCAGGCTTCAGAAGAAATATTTATCATCAGGAGAAAAATTCTGTATTGACATGACTCACTTCTGTCACTGAAACAGAGAAGAACAGTAGACCACAATATTTGCATTCTCTGTTCTATCCGTGCTATGTTAGTGCTAGTCCCAACGAATGTGCTCTGGCAGACGCACAGTATCTCGTATAGCATCTCTGATTCAGTTAGAGCGAGAGCAGCAGTCGACCTGCCTTTACCCAACAGGGTACACCAAGTGCTCCAGCTGACAGAATATACATAAAGAGCGCATAGACAAGCACTTATTTGCAAGTGATTTAGGCCTCCAATCCAAAGGGGGAAAAACTGGTTCTCTGCAGAAAAGAGAGACATCCCTCAAGGTCATAACACAGAACATCTCTGCCATTTTCATGCTAATGGCGACAAAATGCCTTTTCGTGAATGTCGCAATGCCTACAGATCTCAAAGAGCCATATGTAGCCCGATCTAATCAAATGGGGAAAAAATATGCTTTGCAGTGAAAGAAGAAGCATATGGCCCATGATGGCATTACTGTATTACCGTCAGAGAGAAAACATTAGGAAACATCAAACCAAGCAGTGTTAGTAATATGCTTAGCAGTATGTGACATGCATGCATGCCGTGGTGATGACATCCTTGCCTCTCGGTGACCCCTGCTTAAATTAAACTTTGTCATGAGTTCAAATTCCACCTTAGCAGGCCAGCATGATTAGGTGACACAACAAACCTATAATAAAGCGTTGTGTCAGTGATGGAAGCAATCCGCCAGAATCAGAGAAGATTAATCATCAGGCACAGAGTACTGGCAGAACAATGCCCCTTAAAGATGCCACAAACTGTCATAACTGAGCTTCAGTGACAATCAAAATTATATATACACACACTGACAATCCTCAATCACCATAATTGGAAAACTAACCTTTACAATTTATCTAACCATCGCTGTGCCAAAAAAAATATCTAAAATGGAAAACACTGACCTATGGCTATGGGACGAGAGCAGGCAATTCGGGAGGAAAAAAATCAAGTTGAATATCGCTAAATAACATTTCAGTTTCTCGTACAGGTGATATTTAGAATGATGCAATAAAATATAAAAACGATAAATTCTCCTTACACTTTCTGATTAAGAACAGCATTTTACAATGACCTAACCTTAAGCACACTAAGCAGAACAAGTTGCAATAAAAGTAAACAGAAAACTAACTTCACCATGTGGGCTATTTTTGAGTTCATGAAGTATCCTAATCCATTAAATCTGGGGGCCAGAATTACAAATAAGAATTAAATCTTTTATATTTGGTCCCCTAAGCTTGAGATAATCAAGAAAATCTATTTTTAAATAAAGAATTGTCGCTGTGACATCAAATTTCAATTTTGTCATCCTGCAAATCCTCTTTAATGGTGTTACTTAACTCAAAAAGTAGCCAAAGTATGATTGTACTAGCCCAGGTTTATCACAACTATTTCAATTTAGCAAGAGACTGATGATTAAGATTTGATTGACTGAATCATGCATTTGCTGAACTGGCAGACAAATGTTTTGGGCGGTGGGTCCCCAGGACTGGAGTTGAGAAACACTGCACTAAACAACCCGATAACCGCTTATTTCAGACACTTAAAAGCATCGTATTCTCAAATCTCCACCAGTACACAAAGTCAAAGCTCAGGAAACGAGACAACCTTTAATAGCGAAAGCAAACAATGATTCTGTTCATCTCTCCATTCTTGCAGGAAGTTACTGGTAAGAAAAATGTGGTTTTTGTGCTCATGGTATGAGTATACAGCTTGATCGCCCATGTTCAGAAACATCTACTCAAACGCTCAAACTGAGTCATATTTGTTGTGTCGTGAACATTGTCTTAAATGACAGCAACCTACAGTGGAACTTTCAAATAAATGTAGAATGTTTCCTCAGCACTTCATTTACCAAGCTTCCTTAACAGCAAACCACCTCCAGCAGCCAATGAGAGGAGATGATATCATGCAAAGGATGAGAAGAATTACGTGTGACATCGTATGACTTCCCATCACACACTACATTCACTTATTGTCATTCATATACTGTAAATACAAAAACAAACCCCCACCGCAAGCGCGCGCACGCACGCGCACATGCACACGCACACCGCCAAGCAGAGTTAAACATGTCTACACAAGCAGGCAGGGGAATCGTTTTGAAAAGCTAGAGTTCAGAGGTCAGATGACTGGGTAGTCCAACACCAGGCATTATCGCAAATATCAAAAATCGCAGAAGCACCATTTAGTTTTGGATTCATCCCTGATTATCCATTAGACATTACAGGCACACACAAATCACAGAGCAGAGCTGAACATCTCTGACCATGTTCTTTCTCTCTGTATCAACGTT
The DNA here is from genome assembly GCA_029721435.1 of Gymnothorax reevesii. NCBI lineage: Eukaryota > Metazoa > Chordata > Actinopteri > Anguilliformes > Muraenidae > Gymnothorax > Gymnothorax reevesii. Next base: position 28,666,028 of record CM056579.1, on the reverse strand, counting down.
TGTCTGGCGGCAGTAGCTTTTCACAGCCGAGCCGGTGAGAGCTATGCATCTGCAAAAGAGCAGTCCAGAGTGCAGAGTTTTTACCAATTAGCATCAGCGAGCATTTCCCAGGCGGCCTTCCTCTGTGGTGAACTCTGACATCATCTCTGAGAGCCACTGCCTACACTGCAGTCACGGCGAAGCGATGGTGGGCACGAAACGCGGCCACAAATTAACCGACTTCGCAGTGCTGGATGTTCTTCCGTCAGACGCTGCCTGCTGTCTGCCTTCCTCCACAGCTCAAGACAAGACTATATAGTGTGAAGCGGTTTACCCAACAAAAACAAAAGAGGATGAACAAAACAGACAAAGTTTAGCGTATTTGAAAATGGCTTACTCATAAGGAGGTGAAAATGTGAAATCCTTTTAATTAAGTTAAGAGTTAAGAGTTGAGACAACAATTCTGGATCATGAGTAAGAAATCATCCCTTGAGGTTGAGCTCGCAAATGCTTCAGTATCATTTGCACATAGATGCCATCAGAAGTAAAGAATGAATGGAACTAGTGAGGCGAACTTTGGAATCCGTATAATAAGGGACACTCTCTGGACTGTTACCTGTAACACCAGGGTTTCCACTACATGTAATTGATCATGCCGCACCGCCACGGCAAAATAAAAGCTGCCAGTCCTATGTAAAATGACTTTACATAAACTCCAAAATTCCTAAAGACAATCAGGTGTCGCCAGTTCACCTTATCAAGTTAAAATGAGGTGAATAATCCTTGACCTGCTGTCAATCATTTTGCCTGATGAACACATTTTCCTGAGAATGAAAATTAGCCATCGACAGTAAAACATGCCGCTTTCTTCTTAATGCAATGTGTGCAACGATTAAGGGAAAAAATATTTTGCTCACTTTGCAAAACGATAAACTACGATGTTAACTTCTGTGTTTGCTGTGAGCACATCCTGCTCTACCTAACTGTGTCTTCCAGTTCCGGAGTCCGGAGTCAAAATCGGTTTTCATATTATTTGTGAAATCCACTGCCACGCACGTGAAACTGAAAAACCTCAGTGCGCATAGACTTCAATTATTACATCGCCTACGTGCTGATTAATGAAAACTGGCCAAACCTGATAATGCTGAGTTTTGACCCAACGCTGAAGCCCTCCGCCACAGTTCTGGAGGAAACCCTAAACCCTGACCCTTGACCCTTGACCAAACATGAGGGCCTTTGCTATTGTGGATGTCAATTTACCAAATCAGGACAGGAAGAAGCCTTGAAATCTCAGAGCTCCAACAGCAGTCCTCCAAAAAGGCTGTCAAAAACTGTCCTAATAAAGCTGCATGTAGCTGCCAAGACCAAACAAGGCTGTTGTTAAAAAGAAGAGAGTTCAGCTCCAGCATTTCTACCAGAGTTCAGCAGGGGCCAGCAGACGAGGGAGACAACTGCCGCACCCGTCCCTGCATTCTCAAATTCTGTCCCACACACTTCTTCAAATTCAAATATTTGGAAAGGATCCTGAAAACCCCTCAATTACATTATGGACCCCGCCACCACTGAATAACTAACAGACACACAGACACACTTTTAAAACACTTTTAGCAACCCTTGGTGCTCAGAAATAAGGAAACTTACAAACACCTCCATGTAAAGTCCTGTGTGGAGATGAGAAAATAGAGACACATCCCAAAGTATTAAAAGGCCATTTTTCCAGCTGCCATTGTATTCACTATTGATGTGTGAAAGTGCTGTCAATCTAAATATGAGGACCATATCTCTGTAGTGTTGAATAACTACCCACCTAACATCAATAGCCACAGCTCCCCATAAATTAACCACCTATAAAGGGTGGAGCTGCTGTCAATCAATCAAGTGCAGTCAACTTCTAAGGAATAACCAGATAAAAAAAAAATAAAACTCACCATTATTGGTTCAACTCGCCAAGTCATATATTGTTCAGACCCATTACCAAGTCTCGTTAATTTCCCTTGAAATATGGCAAACAGATGAAGTATAATACAGTCTGTAACATTTTGACAGCGACGCAATGTTTTGTTGTTCAGCTAGCACTGAAGGCAGATTAGACTGAAACAATGAACATGAAGTTAAATTAGACTGTCATCTTTAATTTGTACTATGTATATGTACATAGGGGTCTACTCTCCCATGCGCGAAAGTCGAAAAAAGCGCGTAGCTACGCGCTTTTCAGCCTACGCGTATACTCCCCTCGAGTACGCACTTGGGGGGGAGCAAAATAATCAAACGAAATAAACACATGATATCACGCAACAGCCTGTTCTCAAAATGGTTCAATTACAAACGGATTACAAAGAATTACAAACGTGGGCCTGCTGATGACTCAAATCGCATAAAAAAGGACTTACGCGCTAATGGGAGAATAGACCCCATAGTGGGCACAAGGAAGAAAGAGCAGTGGAGTTATTCCATATTAAAATAACAAAATTTTTAGTCTTTAGACGCTCTAGAAAATGAAAAAATAGTGACCGAATTGAGCTGAATTTTCATATGGAACTAGACTCATGAGAGCCCATACCTCCACCAGCATGGCTGGATTTGAGCTATGGCCTATATCTCAGCTGTACTTTGGCAAAGATATGCCAAAATTTAATCACTTGTTCCTCTTGTGTTACTGTAACATCCTGCAAAGTTTGCTATAAATCTATGCAGCCGTCTTTGGTTATCCTGCCAAGACAGACAAACAAATGAATAAACTAGAGGGTGTGTCCGGAAGGCCACATCACCCCGCCCGCGCCATCAATGCCACGTGATGATCAATATCGTGGTGCAATTGGTCTCCTCACATATGGTTTCCTGTTTGTGACTGAGCATAAAATAGGGCCCATCTCTGGCAGTTTCCCAGTTACAGAGCCTCAACATATGAAGGTTGGCCATTTTGACCTTTCAAGGGCACTTGAAGGTGAAGGTGATAGTAAATTTCCCATATATGACTTCCCATTAGTCTTCAACAGCAACTATGGGTCTATCTCGCACCATTTGGCTGCTAGAGCACTCGGAAAACTGATGATGCTGAGTTTGACCTTTCAAGCTCACTGGAAGGTCAAGGTCACAGTGCCATTAGATTCCCATACGAGTCTTCCTGTGAGTGGTTAATTGTAACCGTGTCTCTACCTCCCACCGTTTGGTCCCTAGAGCAGCCTGCAAATGGGTGACCTTGAGTTTGACCTTTCAAGGTCATAACATTCGGTGGTAAAAGAATCTCCATACCCAACTTCCTATTAGTGATTAACAGTGACTACATGCCTATCTCCAGCAATTTCAAGTTATAAGCAGTGGGTAGTCTGCCGTATCTCCCAGTGTTAACGAAATCTTCAAACTGATCCAGAATGCAGGATTTGATCTGGATCTTCACCAAAAACTAATAATTTCTTCCCTTCTGCCAAAGAATTGTCCCTACCAAATTTGAAGACAATCTGTCCAGAACTGTAGCCTGTGGAGTTCAAACAGACACACACACACACTCTCATAAATAAATGCGACAACCACACACCCTTCCGCAACATTCGTTGCTGGCGGGGTGAATAAATGGAAGCAAAAACATAACCTCCTTGGCAGCATAACGACCCAGTGCTTTTTTGACAGCGACACTGTATGAAAAAGTATGAACTTCAAAATATCCAAAACCTTCTCCATGCAACAGCACTTACGGGTTCTCTCAAGTCTTCGCCATCCCGGAGCGACTGACGCGGCTTCAGTAGGACATCCTCGCTACATTCGTTGTCGGACGCGTTGGGCGACTCGGCCAGATCCAGGAACTCATCTCTCTTCTGACCTCTGAACCTGATTTTGTCCAGGCGCTTGAGCATGTTTAACACAGGGTTCCTCTGTTTTATCTTAACATGATGAACAGCACTCCTGCAGAAGAAAAAGGGCATGAGCATTACAAAATCTCAAAGAGATTGAAAAACAAACCTGCTCGAGCATTAACAAGCCAAGATGAAGGACATTTTGGCCAGTTAAATCTCCAGAGTTCCACGAGGCACTCTCACCCAACTTAGGTGGAGTAACGTCAGATCGAGCTCGGAATTAAATGGTTAAATAACAGCAGGGGTTCCTCACTGGCCATCAGTTTACAATGAATATAGTCCTGCTATATTCAATTATTTAAACCTCCCACCTACACCTTTTCATTTCTCTATCCGCACATGAAAAGGATAGAATGTATCAATATATGAGTCATGCAGTAAGCTTGCCCAGAGGCTAAGCGAATGTCAGACAACACACCGCAGTTTGTCTGCGGCTGAGAAGCCAATTTATTTGTTGTATTTTTCAGTTCCCCGAAAAATAAAACAAATCCTATCAGGGTTTAGAGAGCGCACTGTACCCAGTGAAATAACAGAGTTCAAAGCTCCATCTATACCAGTCATCTCGATAGTGAAATATATTAATAAAACATTATTTTCAAATCAGAAAATTATTAAATAAACAAGAGAATGAATCACATAGAGTGTATCATATGGGCATTTTCATATCACACCCTGTATCGACCCGAGACCCCAGTATCAGCCCAAGAGCTTTAGCTGGAGTTGAGACAGGGTGTGACATTAAAATGCCCATATGATATTCTATTTATCATATACCCATTTGGACCATAATTAACTATGCAATTTATCCAAAGCTATGGCAATGGTTGCTGCCACTGTTAAAGGATTTTGCTCGCAGGCAGATACGGATGATAGAGGATTTCGCCCGCAGGCTGATAGAGCCTCATGCCTCGCGCTCGTATCACAGGTGCAAATTCCCTGTATTTAGCAACCCCAATTCCAATGAAGTTGGGACGTTGTGTGAAACGTAAATAGGAACTGAATACAATGATTTGCAAATTCTTTACGACCAATATTCCATAGAGAACACTACAAAGACAAGATATTTAATGTTCAAACTGATAAACTTTATTGCTTTTTTAGGCAATATTCACTGGGACAGCTGGGACAGGGGGATGTTTACCACTGTGTTACATCAGCTTTCCTTCTAAGAACACTCAATAAGCGTTTGGGAACTGAGGACACTAATTTTAGAAGCTTTGTAGGTGGAATTCTTTCCCATTCTTGCTTGATGTACAACTTCAGTTGCTCAACAGTCCGGGGTCTCCGTTGTTGTATTTTGCGCTTCATAATGCGCCACACATTTTAACTGGGAGACAGGTCTGGACTGCAGGCAGGCCAGTCTATTAGCTGCACTCTTTTACGACGAAGCCATGCTATTGTAAACATATGCAGAATGTGGCTCGGCATCGTCTTCCTGAAATAAGTAGGGACAGCCCTGAAAAAGATGTCACTAGGATGGCAGCTTATGTTGCTCCAAAACCTGTATGTACCTTTCAGAATTAATGGTGCCTTCACAGATGTGCAAGTTAACCATGCCATGGGCACCAACACATCCCCATACCATCACAGATGCTGGCTTTTGAACTTTGCGCTGATAACAATCTGGATGGTCCTTTTACGCTTTAGCCCAGAGGACACAACGCCCATGATTTCTATGGACTGTAGATGATGAAATCCCTAAATTTCTTGCTATTGCACATTGAGAAACGTTGTTCTTAAACTGTTGGACTATTTGCTCACGTAGTTGTTTACAAAGTGGTGAACCTCGCCCCATCCTTGCTTGTGAACAACTGAGCCTTTCAGGGATGCTCCTTTTATACCTAATCATGACACTCACCTGTTTTCAATTAACCTGTTCACCCGTGGAATGTTCCAAACTGGTGTTTTTTAGCATTTCTCAACTTTCCCAGTCTTTTGTTGCCCCTGTCCCAGCTTTTTTGGAACATGCTGCAAACATCAAATTCATAATGAGTGAATACTACCAAAAAAAAAATAAAGTTGATCGGTTTGAACATTAAATATCTTGTCTTTGTAGTGTACTCAATTGAATATAGGTCAAAAAGGATTTGCAAATCATTGTATTCTGTTCTTATTCACATTTTACATGATGCCACAACTTCATTGGAATTGGGGTTTGTATAAGGAACTATATGATACAAGTCAGAATCAAAGGAATTGACTCTGGTGAGAATCAAAACCATTACCTTAATGAAAGTTCCTCTGTGTGTTGAAAAGTAAACCAGGAATTGCTTCAGCAGAATGCTTCACATTTCCAGTGTTTAACCAACATCTTTGACCAAAGCAACTTACAGTTGAACAGACCAGGAAGAGGCAAATGGATAAACATGAGAGGGCCACACTCAAGAGCCCAAAAGCAGCACTGACCTTCAAACCTTCCCGGCCCCAGCCCAGCACTTTAACCACAACACCAGCAGTCACCAACCCGGTTCATGAAGATCAACCATCCTGTAGATTTTCATTCCAACTCTAACAAAGCACACCTTACATTTAAGACAGAGATCCTGCTCCATCACTAATTGGTAGAGCTGGCAGTGCCAGATTAAGGTTGCAGTGCGTATGTTTACCTGCAGGATGGTAGATCTTCAGGCACAGGGTTGATGACCACTGTACATGACTATAGACTGAATGCAATCAGTCTGAATGCACCTGGATGGTGTCCATTTGTGTGAGAGATGTCCGTGAATGCCTTTGTGTTAATGTCTGTCTGTCTGTCTGTCTGTCCGTTCTTGTACCATCTACATAGTGAAGACCCACAGAGTGGGGACATAATTGGAAAGTAAGGACATTTCCACCTGTCCTTATGAATACAGAAGCAAATTGTGATTTTAGTTCATGTTTGGGGTAAAATTAGAATTAGGGACAGGTTAAGAGTAGGGAGAAGGTTTGGGTTAGGCATGCGATTCTTATTGTTAAAATTAGGGAAAGGCAGTAGAGACACAGGAAGAATGAATGGAAGTCAATGTCCTCCTAAGGATAGAAGTACAAGGGTGTGTGTGTGTGTGTGTGTGTGTGTGTGAGTGAGTGAGTGAGAGATGGGACTGGACCAAAGAGAGCCCAAGATCGCACTTTTATTTTGTGAGTTAGTGTGGCGTTCTCCTGGGAAATCATCCTCACCAGCCCTGACTACACACAGACCCTCACTCAGGGAGAAATGGGTCAATCTTTCCATATGACTGACTGGAACCAATCTGACAGAGCACAGCTCATCAGTCTCTCGCTTTCACACTTGCAAAAATTCTTTCGCGCAAGAAAAAAAAAAAAAAACCTCATTCCACATCGCTTCATAATTATTTACAACACCATACACTTTGTGAAATATCCACATAACACAAATCCTGACTCATGCCAGTAGTCAGTCAAGGCAGAGACGCAAAGCAATGTGATATTCCGCCACTGCTCTCTGAACAAATACTGGAAATCAGAAAAAGTCACACAAATTCACATTACAAAAAATACATACAGTATATGCAATGCGCATTCGCAGCACCAATGCATAATCCTACCTGGCACAATCCAGTGAAAAGATACCCAAGAACTTAAGTTACGCGTGTATTGTTTTGCCAACACTCACATAAGCAGCCATTTCAAGAGGGATAAGGCATCGGTTCTCTTCACTCATAATCCCCAGATTACCCAGTAATGCCCCTTTCTGAGGTCACCTGTCCCTCTCCAGTAGCTAACTGCAGCCCCAGACAGACTACAGGGCTCCGTATGAACCGAGAGAGAGGCCGACAGACGAGAGGAACGGGAGCTGGACTGACGAGAGACCGAGAAAGAGAAAGTGAGAGAGAATGATGAGGTAGCCATCTCTCCAACAGGCATAAAAGAATCACCAGTTCTTGTGAGCACCTACACAAATTTAGAAGTTAACCAGTCCCCAAAGTTCTTCCTAAACCCTCCCTGCAGCTACAACTGGACAAATAGTACCAAAAAATGAAAGGAACCCCTCGCGCTTCAGCCCCTCTGTCAGTGGAGGTCGGTGCTCGCAGAAAGGACAGTCAATCCAAATAGAAAGAAGACACTGGAGCACTGAAATCACCATCATAAATTTATTAAGGTGCCAGGACTGACGTTTCGACGCAGTGCTTCGAAACGTCAGTCTTGGCACCTCAATAAATTTATGCTGGTGATTTGAGTGCTCCAGTTTCTTCTTTCTATTTGGACAAATAGCGCCGCCATATTGGCCAGAAACCTTGTGTACCGTTCTGGGGTGCATTTCCAAAAACCGTAGTTCCTAACTAAATTAGCAACTTGCATAGTTCGCCCATTCAGTCAATGGGCCCCCCCAACTATGTAAGATAGCATCTGAGATTTCGGGAAGTGCACCCCTGAACAACAATAACCAAGAAGTCTTGAAAAAGCTACAATGATGTTTATTTCATGGGTAATTTTAGCACCGTTTCTAAATTAGTCATGTTGTACGTGGTCTTTGTTCACAAAAAGTTAATAAAATGATAATGAAACGGTACGTGGAGCGACATGTTTTTGCAGACCGACAAAGTATTCGACACAAATCAAATGAAGACATTTTTTCAGTAGAGGTGCCAAGCAGTGCTCTCCTGAAATAGTGCGCTGTCATCATTTGTCAAACTGAGCTCACCAGAGAAGATTAAACTGATGGATGAGCGCAGTAGAGGCCAAATCAAGAAGGAGAAAAAAAAAAAATGCAACAAGATTTTCTGAGGTAGGTAGACTACCTTCACTGTCATAAATAAGAATATAGACGATTGCAGGACATCCCCAAGGAGTTACTAAGATTTTGTACACAGACACAGACACAGACACAGACACAGACACAGACACAGACACAGACACAGACACAGACACACACAGATCAAATAATGATGCAACTGCCATTTGCAGCAGAGCAGAGCTCGCAGCCTCGTGTCAATACGGCTGGCAGCGGGGGAAAAACGACGCAGCTCCGCATCGGCGCAAAAGCTGCAGTTTCAGTGATGCCATATTTTCACCATAATGTAGCTGCGGAGCGGGAGAAGGAGAGAGAGGATCCTGCGCCCACTCATCCCTATATTTGCATCTCAGCCGGCGTGGGCTGAGCGCAGAGAGCCCTCCAGCAACAGTTATTTAGACACATGCAGAAGATGAGGACGAGCGCTCAAGGAGCTCATCCAAGCAGATGTTAAGATATGGTTGTGTGCAGCCGGGAGAATCTTCGCTGCATAACGAAGCGGAACCAAAGGGCAATAAAACAGCAGTTCAGGGAGCACAGACGACTGCAAGACATGAGTCACGAAGGTGTTTACACGCGTCCAAACATACACGCACGGGTAAACAGAAATGGGTACGCTTTACACACACATACAACCACACAGTGGGCCACAACACGAAACCCGGGTGGGTAGTTGACAGTGAACTCATAAGTGTTGCAGTGCACCAATTATGCACAGCACACTTTCAAATCCGGACTGTAGAGGCCTCTTGCTTCACCTAAATAAGGTGACAGGAAAATAAATGCACATTACCAAACAGCCCATTTCTCTAGTTTAAAGAAGGATACAGCCCTCAGTAGGAGGGCCATTGGCTTCATTCGGGAACAAACAACCCAACAAGGTTGGTATTATACAGCAAAGGAAGATGGAGAGTCTGGTTAAACAAGGCCTCAGAGAAGTTCACTCTTTATTTGCGGGAGATAATACACAGACATGCAAATGTAATTGTACAAGAGATAAACATCTCTTTGTACCCTTTAGTCTTTGTCCATGTTTATACTGAAATATGAGGAGTTTAAACGTTGATAAATAATCACAAATGACACAAGGTAAGATTTGAATAGTGAGAAGTAAAAAAAGGATCTATTATTTCACTGGATATATTTGAGTTGATAATAAAGCCATATTTGGCCAAATAGAAATGACAAATTTACTTGTTTATTTTAAACAAAGGGAGGTACAATCAAGCCAAGATGGGACTAATTGCACATAATAAATCAAAGAAGAAATGACTCAAGTGGGAACATCCAAAGTTATGCAAGATGTAAACTTCCAGATCAATGTGAGTCTCCTCGCAGAAAAATTCCATTAATGTCATCGTGACAGAAGGTGGCCATTTCCAGGAATACAAGATTTAGATTTTTTGCACGTTCGTCTTTCTTTACTCCATCTTTGACAGAATGAAAAGTGAGGGTGTACTAAAATTTTGGACAGGAAGCTTAGGTAAGAGTACTACAGCCAGACATCCACCATATCTCAAGTGAGCAAAGCTATTCAGCACAAAAAAAAAAAAACTGCCTGCTACATTTCCACCAGAATACAACGAGTCTGCACAACTTCAGATCAGAGGTGAACCACAGAATTCAAACTCCATTCGCAAAAAAAAAAAAAGAAAGAAGAAGAACAGGCTGACCCAGAGAAAAGTCAGTCCTGACAGCTAAGCTTGTGATTGTTTTTGTGCTGAACTGACAAAACACACTCAACAAGGCAAGGCAATCAAAAGCAATGGGGGCTTCAGCAGGTAAATCAGGACTCAGTGGGTGAGCATTCTTCTGATTTCAAAAAGGATTAATGTAGAAGTGAACAGAAAGCGTTGATTGCTATGCCTCCACCTGCCAAGGCTTCATGCGGCCTAAAACTTCCCCTTCAGTTCCTGCGTACAGCTGACCTCATGTAACCTGGAACTTAAATCTGATCACCTCCCAAACTTAAATGTGTTCAGCTACCCTCTGTGGGGAGTTACAGTGACTGATTTGGTCAAAGTCTATCCACTCCTTCAGCAGATATCGCACACACAAGATATACATGACAGATGGACTGCCAGACACCGACTGGAACATGGTATGCCTACCACTCACTATAATGAAACCAGAGCAGGAGGAGTGGGTTAGATGTGCATTTATAGGAAGTTCCGAATAGGCTGAGCTGAGGTGCGGTTCTGCTTCTGAAACTCCGCTAGGTTGGCTTAAAAAAAGAATTAAAAAACCAAAATAAAATAAACAAACATTCTACAGTGATTCGTTTACAAGTGGCAGTTAAAGTTAAAAAATTAGTACTGTTATAAAAAGACAATGTTACCCCCCTCGATGACTGTATAAAGTGCAGCTTTGGAAACTTCTGAGTTTCCCATACAGAGGCTACAACAAATAAAAAAGCAAATCCCATAATGCATTCCACCTTCCCCACTTGAATTTTACCAAACGAAGACCTGGGTGCAAGAAGTACCTATGTCACAAAATAATACTTTTGAGATTCTGGGGGTCAAAGTTTTCAAAACATGTTGCAGATAATGACAATGGACAATGGAAACGCATCAGTACACAAGACTTGAGTGCTTTTTTGCCAAAATCTTTGGCATCAGTAGATGCTCTAGCCATAGTGGCTTTTAATACCGGTGTCAACTCATTTTTTGCAAAAATGTGACTTAAGTACTTCTTGCACACAGGTCTTCAAATCACAATACACTTTTCGGGTACAATTCCTCAAAAATGATCTAAAACAAACTCTCCTGGCATTAGGTCTTAACGGGAGAAGCACGCAGACTTTGCGTCAGGTCTTAATGGGTTAAAACAACCATAGAATTTATTTGTTGGCCAAGATATTGAACGCATAAATCTTTTTTTCTCTCCTTGCATGCTAGGAAGTTACTTGGAAATTGATTTTACTTCCATGCACACACATCTGACAGGTATTCTACCAGCTTAATGCACGCAGGTGTGTAAGCAAATTTAGCTCATTTCATATTTGCGCTCACGCTCTCTCTCTTATGATGCACATGTGCCTGTGTTTCCAAAGTGAATGATTTACAATCAAATACCTGCCCGGCTCCTTTTGGTGTGCAGAGGCTCAATAAATTATTTAATAAACCAAATTCTCCCATTTCTCAGACAAACTCCATGATATATGAAACTTGTGATAGGTACCATCAAATAATGTGGAAAATAATTATTGAAATAATAAATCAGGTGGGGAAAGTTGGGTCATTTTCTAATAGCATTGAACTCATTTCTGCAACCACCGACGTCGCCATCTGTTGGCCATTAAATAGAATGCAATTTTTAGGGATCTCCGCATTGGTCTCACTTTTCAGACCCGGGTGCTGCACCCATCTTTTTTATACAGTCTACGGGTAAAAGTCTAAGACGTGTAGAAGTGTGCACATGTACATCAAACCCCCTCGTTCAAATAACAAGAGAAGCTCTCTTACTTTATTTCCAGACCTGACCCAACACGCTCCACGCCTCCACTCCATCAACCTGGCTGAGCTGGGGGAGAACGGGTCCAATATTTGGACATTCGACGAAGACTACTTCGTACTCTTAGGGCAAGGCGTCAGTAAGTGCTCAGAGTTTAGTGCTCTATGACAACTGTACGCGGTGTAGACCGTTCTCAGATTAGCCCAAAACATAGTTGAGAAATTTCGCAACAATTAATTCATTGATTTATCCCAACAATGCCATGTAGTCACATGTAGTCACTTAAGTAGTTTAATTAAGTGCTCTGCGTCGTTAAAAACCAACACGTCTTAAATTACACGTAGGCCTATGAACATATGTTCTGAGATACCGTAGCCATAGGAAACAACTTGTTAGTGCCATAGCGTTCACTTAAAGCTTTAACAGCGCCGGTGGTATTGAAGGCCCGTAATACGGTCAGATTGGGCAAATTATATGATTTCCCTCGTTAAATAATAACGCTGTCGTTTGCAATGAAATGTTTCGAAGAACTGCAGCGGTACAGTCGGTAAAACTGAGGTCAGAAAAAAATAGGTTATGGGCAACGATCACATGACAAAGTGTGATCACACATGCGATCCGATGTACTTCTGCTCTCCGCTTTAATCGAGCTTCGTCGCTACAGGACTTCCCACTTCTGAGTGCGATTCATTCATAACACTGAACTCGCCTCGAGCCAAACATCCGGAAAGCCTGGTGTACAATGAAATGTTACGATTTTAGTCTGTTAGCAAACACCTCATCATTTACTAAACGCAGAATAAAAATCTGATCGCAGATTATAAATGCGGGGAATAAATAACGTCCGCGGACAGGCTGGCGGCGGGTGCGACATGTTGTTCTGACCGAAGGCGTGTCCCTTACATTTAACTCTGAAGTAGGCAATGCTACCATTGGTGGTAGTTGGTCTAAGTGAATCGCAGCGACAGCCTGAACCCACCATCACGGCGCAACCCCACAACCCCACTTTCACTCTCGACGCGAGTAACTTCGGCCGTCTTCAAACCATAACGCCAACGGCGCAATAAAAAACGATGCACTTCCATCCGCAGCTTCTTGCGGATTTTCGCTCGAATCGCGATGCATCAACTCACAAAAGGCAGCGCAACTATGAAACAGTTATCGATCAGAACCAAATCAATAGCCTAGCCTACTTTTCAACAAAGCGGATGCTACAACGGAACAATTGCTTTCCATCGCCAACGCACGCACTTAAGATCACGGACGCTGTGCAGGGAGAAAATGAGCACGACTCCCCCCGCCACACACACTCACGTTCACCTGTAGCCAGTAAAGCAACACATAACACACCTGAGTGTTTGCAAAAACAGTCTACGCCACAGTCCGATTCGACCGACCAGCGGGCACTGTCCGCAACGTGACCCAACATTCCTGGCACAATTCAAATATGGCAAGCCTGTTGCTGTACTATTAAAGTAGACGATCGTGATGAACATAAAAGTTTATTACCCTGTGCGTAAATCGTAGCAAAGTTTCATTAACACTGGTGTTGCTTTGAGCCCGCGATTTGCCTCCCACTTCCACCTGCTGACAGCTTCCACAGAAATCCGAAGATCCGTCTTCCTCGCAGCCAAAAGCGAACATTAAGCTCCATGAAACGCAGACCATTTGGTAACCATTGGGGATTCTCGATCTCACAGTCTGTTCCGATTTCGCGGAGAAGTACACAGCTGAAGGTCTGTCCTCTGTGGGTTGCTCTTCAGTCCCCCTTGCTGATTTCCAGGGAGGTCTCAAGCTCCACACCAGGAAATTTCGTCAATGTCAGTGACCAGCCAGCTACATTCTTAAAGGCGCCGCTAATGACACTGATAGAGGGGGGTATTAGCAGTAGACGCTTCGGCTGATTTTAACAACCATCGCAATTAAACAGTGTGTATCCGGGCCCTCTGTTGTGAATACTGCTGACTTTCTTATCCAAAGAGGGTTTGGCATCGCAACAAAACCGATTACCTTCGTGAGGAGGCGATGGGGGTTTCATTGAAAACGAGCGGTTGCCTGATGTTCTGCGCGAACGTATACAGAGAAAGCTGCAGACAATAGATCAGTCTTCCAATAGACGAACATTCGCTATCCGGACTCATCACGAAAGGCTACTAGTCAAAATAATAATAATTTCAGTAATTGTGTGGCGAAGTGTTTTGTCATTAGTGCACATGGATCAAGAATGCACTAAAATTCACAAAGAGAACGCTTAGTTAATGTTCGACAAATAGCCTGGCCGTCAATCAAGGTCCTGATCGTTTTTATTGCTTTCTTGTCTTCGCCCTGTAAAATGACGTTACATTTTAGCCTGTCTTGAATGGCTGGCCTCCATTCTTTTAAGTCAACGTTTTAAACTGCACATCAACGCGACCACAGGACTGTGATAACAGCCTTAGAATATTCTGCTATGATATGATCGATTTGACAACATCAAGCATTTTCATTACACTTCAGTGATGATAGGTAGGCCTATATTGTTGTCTTCATCCCACCAAGAGCCTGCGTTTACATTAGAAAGTAGGGGAGAGCTGGTACGAAAGTAACATTTTTGTCCCCAGTCGCCCCGCGGAATGAGGGACATAGAAATGCTGTCCGTGCGTCCTTCCGTCCAGGAACAGTGTACTCGCAATAACTTTTGACAGCTTTGATGGATTACCAAATTCACACCACATATGCCTCTCATGAAGGCCTTGCTCAAGTTCAATGATGATTGACCTTGACCTAGTTTTCAAGGTCACTGAGCAAAAACATGTGAAGAACACTGTACTCGCAATAACTTTTGACAGCTTTGATGGAGGATCACCAAATTCACACCACATATGCCTCTCATAAAGGCCTTGCTCAAGTTCAATGATGATTGACCTTGATCTAGTTTTCAAGGTCACTGAGCAAAAAGATGTGAGGAACACTATACTCGCAATAACATTTGACAGCTTTGATGGAGGCTCACCAAATTCATATGACATTCTTATTGCCTTGTTAGGTTGATCTCAGCCATGGGCACAAAACTATGCCTTGGCGATGCGTCTATCATCCACAAGTCATGAAAATTGTAATCTCTCTCATGACCCATGGATATATTTAGCTCATATCACAATGATCCATACCTCATCCATCTCTCTGTTCAACCAATGACCAATGAGCTACAGTGTCATTGTACTTCATATTATTAGTGGTACAGTGCACCACATTATTTTCAGCCATCAAAACAGTTTTTGCCACATGTTTCTGGTCACTTCTGCGACGGGGGACACAAGGCCTTCAGGCCAGCAGGCCATTTTCACATAGACGTCATTTTAAAATATAACGTTACAGACCGAAAAAAAATTTCAGAGCGATTAACTACTTTTGTGTGTGCTCCGTCAATATCAGGTGCTGAAACATCACCATATATATTGACTTCGGCATAGTTTGACGTCAAACGGAAGTTGCGCATTGCTACTTTCGACCCCTCCAGTCGGGATGAAAGTAGCACACGGGCGGAACAAAAGTAATCTGATCAAATTGACTGGAATCTTTGAAATTACAGTCGTTAAAACAGAAACAAAAACAATCAGACGTTTGTTTTAAACATTTTAATTTGATTGTTTTTATACAAGCAAGAAAATCAAGACAAGTTAAAAATGACGCTCTGCTCACCTCTTTCTGCCTCTTCTTTTATTTTCTTCTCTCGAGCCAGCCTATGGATATGGGCCAACCTTTTCTGGGCTGAACCTCTGTATTGGTGTGCCATTAGATGTTCCTGGAACCACAAGCATACCTGGATAGATAATATTTAAAAATAAATGCTTGGCAAGGCTCAACCTGCACATGTCAAGACACACACAGACATAAACTCTCACCATCTACAGGAATGGCAGACTCAGGGGGATGCAACTCAAATGGGCTCTGGCTAGGTTGGTGGTGTCTTAAGGGAGCTGGCGCTGGTGATGGAGCGGGCGCTGATGATGGAGCTGACACTGACACTGGGGATGGAGCTGGTGCTGGTGCAGGACGGTCGGTCACAAAAGCTGGAGCAAAGTCTGTCTCACTGAAAATATCTGGATTCAAGGGCCAGATACCGGTACACTCGAACCCAGATGAAATGCTGCTTGCTGTCGCAGCTTGAGGCAGAGCTTTAGCCACAAGACTTGGGATGTTGTTGATGGTCAAAGTTCTTCCAGGGTTCATTCGCATCCAATTGTCTGCCGCACTGTTAATGTAGTGCTTCGGAGGGCTAAAAACGCTTCAGTCTAGTGGCTGAAGACGGTGGGAGCAGTGGGGTGGAAAAGACAGGAGTACAATGCCATGGGACTTGCAAAAGTCAATAGCTACCAGAGAGAGGTGTGATGGATGATGGTCTAAGAGTTGCAGCAACTTTGACTCCGGGGTCATGCGGGTGTGTCCTGCAAAATGCTGTAAAAATGCCAAGAAATCTGTCTCCTGCATCTACCCCGATCCATTGGCAGAACCAGTGCAGCCAAGGGGGCCACCCCAGATGAAGTGGTCCTGGAACTTCTTCCTTGGGAAGATAAAGTAAGGGGGAACAAAGTTGCCTTGTGCGTTGGCAGCAAAGGCAACGGTCACCAATGTCCCTCTTTCCCCAGAGGTCACAGCACTGACCTGGCGCTGCCCCTTTGTGGCAATGATTTTGTCTGGCACTTGAACCGTTGTGATACCTGAAATAATAAATGAAATGAATTATTGCTGTTGCAAATCACTGTTGCTTCTTAATTTATCTTAATATAAATTTTTTCTTGTTTCATCCATGCTCCAGATGTCCTTTGCTTCAAAATTATAGTGGGTGAAGACAGTCTTAAGGTTGCTAAAAAACGCTGTCACGTTGGTCTTGTTGAAGCTGGTGGAACGGGACATACTGGTGGCTTGAGGTCAATGGATGGACAGGGTTTTGTTGCGCTCGAGGAAGGAGGTGAGCCAATCCTTCCCTGCCATCTGGTTTTCCTCCCATGAACAAGGAGTTTTGAGGCCAATATTTTGGGCCAGCTCATATGCAAACTTTCGCACCAAAAACAACATGAAAAAAGAGGTTCGTTCCCAGATAGCAAGCACCTCCACTCCAGATCTGCCCCGGATCTGTGCCAACTCCTGCTGATCCGGTTCAGAGCCAGAGCAGATATGGAGCGGAGGTGCTTGCTATCTTAGGCAAATAGCGGTAGTGGTGTAGCTCTGTCTGCAGTGTTACTACAACCTCTTTAGGACTCAGGCCAAAATATATATCAACCACCAAGTGGTTCAACCATTATGTCGAGAAGAGAAGATCTCGGCCAAAAATTATGGCAATTCTGATCGAAAATAAATGTTCTGGCATTGCATATAGATGTCAAAACAATGACAAGACGAATATGCACTGTAATCAAAGCTACAGGGGTTCCAACTAAATATTTGAGTGTTCGACTTTTTTTTTTTTTTTTTTGGCTGGAAAATGTATAACAATATTTATAAAGTTAAGTGGATTCAAGAAAAACTCCATAATTAAACTAATGTTTGGAATATTATTCAATGCGTATTTTTTCTGCTGGGGGTTTAGAGTTTCGGTAAGATTTCCCTTTTGATATTGTGAAAATTTTAATCCAACTCTCGCATTTTCTCAGGCAACTATTTTAGCCGTCTGGTTCCATTCACTCCCATTCACTGAGGAGTATCTTGTGTGTACTCTCTTGATGAATTGCAGCGAACTTAAGTACTACAGCATTAAAAGTGAACAGACAGGCTCGCAGTAGAAGGGCTCTGGAGGCCAGCACCTCACAGACATGGATGCAGAAACATCTGCTATGTTGCCATCTTGGGGCACACCAGCGCACAGCATCAAGCATTCAGGCACTGCTGACTCAGGGCAGCCTGAAGCTAAGTGTAAGTCATCATCAGCTACGCTATCCTGGTATATGGATGAACTTGCAACCTCAACCGAGCGGCTTGAAGCAGTGCTTATGGTCCAACTTTATCAACCATTAAAGGTAGACTGGGCCAGACTGTTCAACCTCTTCCTGGGCGCAAGATGCAGCAGGTGATGGAGTGGTGCAACTACCTTTTACTGCCAGTCATCTTTCCCTCTGTGTCACCAAAGGAGGATGCAGATGTTCTTGCTGTTGCTACCATTGACTCCAATCTGATGAGCAATCGTCTAAGCATGAGGTGATAGAGACATTTAGGCCATCCTGGCAGTGTTTGGCTGCTGACAGTGAACTTGAGACACGGACTGAGGGATCTTCAGTGGTGTTATCCTCATGTGACACCATGAAGGTTGTGCTTGCTAAGCTTGAAGCGAGACACACCACTAACTGGCTTTGTCAGTCAGCAGCTAAGGCTGGCGGCCTCATGGTGTTGTACAGTATTGATTTCTCTCAGATGGTTTCAAATGCTTTTAAATCAGCACTGACATATTGACTGGACTATGGTGTTTGCTTGCTCATGGACAAAGCAGAAATAGGGCTCTAGGACTTTTTGTCCCTGGACCTTTCATCCCCGAATTTTCTGTCCCCTGACTTTTTGTCTCCTCAGAATTTACGTCCCTAGACTTTTCGTCCCCAAAATTTTCATCCCAGTGAACTTTTCGTCCCTGGATTGTTCATCCCCAGTAAAGTTTTTCCCTCTTCCTGCATTATAACCCTAGCCATGTCAACGATGGTGGCATATTTCTTTATTTATTTATTTTAATTTATTAATTTACTTGTTTATTTATTTATTTAGCCAGGAAGATCCCATTGAGATACAAGATCTCTTCCTCCAGGGAGTCCTGAGTCATTAGGGGACAAAAAATCCAAGGACCAAAAGTCCAGGACGAAAAGTCCTCGGGAACGAAGAGTTCAGGGACAAGAAGTCCAAGGGGACGAAAATTCCAGGGATGAAAACTTCGGGGACAAAAAGTCCAGGGACAATAAATCGTGGGATGAAGAGTCCTGTAACCCAGAAAGCAGATGGCACAAGATAGGGAAATGCCTGTCGAGAAGTGATCCATGACCTCTCTCAGGGTGTCTCCAGATGAGGCTCTATGGCAGGATGTGCATCGTTCCGTCAGGGAGTGCAGATGCACAGATGACTCACTGGTTAAGATTTATACTTGTATTAGTGTTGCCTGAATGGACAAATAGGCAAATCTGTGAGGCATTTTCTGTAGGTTCTCCACAAATCCTGCAGGCAGGTCTCTCTGATGTCCCTGCATCAGGCCTGCTAGTGGCTTAGCTGCAGGTTCTCAATGCCACGGCGAATGATTGCGGGAGGTCATTTGGCCTTCTTACCCAAACTGGAGGGCAGATTTGGCTTTCACAGTTGTCAATGACTGAATTATTTTGCAGCAACCTCTGCCAATTACCATTGCTAACTGGCCAGATCTTTGGTCCAGCGGCACAGGAGGCTATGGAGCATAGAATGCATATTTGTCCAAGTTATGTTCATGGCCTGTTAAGCATCGTGCTAATTTTAGGAGACAACAAGTACAGCTTCCGTACCATGTCCCTGCAGCTCAATGGGACCCAGGACAAACTTTGAGCATGCTTCACCTTGGTCAGCTGACCAGACCTGCCATAGCCCAAGCCCACCAAGCTGGCACCCAACCATGGCCAATGACTAGACACTCATCATGCGTCCCCTAGACTAACGAGTCAGCCCCACATTGTCACTGACAGGCCACAATTGGCGGTAAGTTGGTGTTCAGCCTCCCAGCTACAACATGGAAGAGAGATTTTTGTCCAACAAGTGGTTTCTCTGCACACTTGAAAGCGGCTACCAGCTGCAGTTTTGTCGCTGGCCGCCACATTGCACCTGCATGTCCCCCACTGTGGTGACAGATCCATGCCAAGCACTTGCTCTCTCATCTGAGGTTGAACAGGGCACAGCAGAAGCACAACGTAGAATAAATGGACCCTCGTGTTTCTCTGCAGGAATTTTACTTGTTTCTTTTTTTCGGTTCAGGAAAAGGATGAAGGTATGTAACTTCTCCTCAATTCGAGGCACATGAGCAAGTTTCTCAAGTGTTCACTGTTCAGCATGTGGCACCTGGCAGATGTGCTCAATGCTGCAGAGCCACATACGCAGTTCATGACTCTCAATTGAAAATATGCCTACTTTCATGTGCCGATTTCACAAGATCACAGGCATTTTCTGTGATTCCATTTTCAAGGAAAAGTGAGCCAAACTTCCTCTCAGCCTCTCCTTGGCAGCACAGGTCTTCACACCATTCATTCAGGCTGTCCACAAGTCAGCCTGAAAGACTGGCTCTTGTGTGCCGCGACCCCACGCTGTCACTGCCAACAGTGAGATGCCTGTAAACACAAAGAATCTACGTTTTTCCTCTGCCTCAAGTGTTTCTTGTGTCTTTAAATGTAAATTATCGAAAATCACAATTTTGACTGATTTTCAACCTTGTGGCATTCATAAAATCATTACTATTCATCTGGTTGACTTGACATTTGGACTAAAGTTGTATCTGTTGGAGATCTATGAAATGACATGGGATTTTCAAGATTGGTGCATCCTTAGAAGGTTAATTTTGAAAATGAAGCAAGTTTATGATAGCGATTTTTGTTATGATTACATAACAGAGCTCATTAAATATTCATAAATGTTCCAAACAAAAAAATCCTATGCCATTACATTGATCTATCTTAAGCCTTTCATAATAGACTAATTTGAGTAAAATTTGACCGTGGGTTATTGAAATATCATTGCTACAAAATATTTTCAGAGTTTGTCATTAAAGTGCTGTTTCCTTGGCAACCATGTAAATTTGTATCAAATTTGTATCAAATTACCACATTTTATGAGGTTAAAATCATGTTGGGTATGTTTATTTCTTAGTTTTTACAGTATTATGGTTATTTCTACACATTACCCTGAAGACCCCTTAACACCTTGCGTCAATACAAAGCCTCTCAGTGAACTGGGAACAGAACTGCCTTAGCCCCAGGCGATGTGCGCTTCCTGGGTATGCAGATGGTTTCCCTAAAAATGCACACCAGTGGTTTCCTGACCACTGTCAGGATAGATACCATTTGCCGTGCACTGGCAAGACTTTGGACAGAATGCAGGTCACTCTATCTACAGTTGTTAAAATTGACAGGGCCCCTCACAGCAGCAACTCCAGTCATTCTGCTGGGGCTGGTACAGCTCCGTCCATTTCAGCATTGGTGGATTACACAAAAATCTATCACTACACACAACAGGCACTGGAGTTCTGATTACAGGAACCTGCTGAGCATCCTTTGCACGCTGGCAGTAAGATGGTTTTCCGCTGTGTAGTGTTTGGGTGGGCCCACTGGCCCACCCCCTGCAGGCGGAAAGGTTGTAAAGACAAATGTAAGTTATGAGTGTTATGCAGAGCTCCTTTAAATAAATTAAGGAATAAAAATGTAATAAAAAACACCAAGACCTAATGAAACCCTGTCTTATAAAAACTGCCAAAGTGAGTCTGAGTTGTCTATTGCAACCATGGCCACTTAAGCTAGTTCTCCTGCTCTTTGCTGAGTTTCTGAACTGACGGCTCAGGAATTTCAAGACCTGGGTAGAGGTCTCCATTGCTTGACAGTCATCAGAGCTGTCGCACAAAGAAATATATGAAGGCGTTAATAGAGTGACAGTAGGATTAGGTTCATCAGCCTAAACCGCTCTCACATTCCAAGGAGCTGTATGAAATGAGAGGGCCGAAATGAAGCGGTTAAGCACTTAACAGACAATAACACAACACATATTTATTTCGCCTTTTAGCAGGGATGTAAAGTCAGGGTTCGGAAAGTAAAAATACTCCCCAGAACTTTATTCCAACCACCTGGATTTACTTCGGACAAGAGATAGAGCCAATATGAGTAATCAGCTCATTCTGTGGGAGGGAGAAAAACTCCTGAAAGTGAAAATGACTTTTACTTTCTGACTCCTGGATCTTACACATCTGCCTTTTAGACAGTTTAGTCAGTTTATCTCGCAAAAAATCCACTGACACCAGGGGAAGATGGGCCATATTTGTAGAGTACCTTAGCGGCTAGGCCTACAAACTGCTCCTTATGCAGTGCACTCTCAGAATATAACTACGAGCTGGCCAGCAGTACATAAAATAATTTTAGAACTGACCCTCTTCGTCATCGCTAACGTTGGCTAGCTCGGGCTCATCAGCTGCTGTGTCGATAGCGATTGTCATTGGAGATGGCTCCGTTCAGACTCTATAATTTATTCCTTTTTAGAGTGGTTATTGCTGAAGTTTAGATATTTTGGCGATCTTGCATTGCTCAGCTGAGACTGCCTTGATTTGGCACACTGTAGGCGGCACACTCTTTACTGTCCTTGGAGGAGTATCACCAAATTTCTTTCCAATTTGTCCCCCCCCCCCCCCCCCCCAAAAAAAGAGGGAAAAAAACAGGCTGATGGCTAGCACACCTTGTCATGAAATGTCATTAAAACTCAGGCTCATAAGAGGACAATTCCATGAATCTAATCGGTTGGACAGCTGTCAGTCTGTCAGCAAGCACATCAAATCAGTGTTTATTTTGGGGGTTTTTTGTGTGTTTTTCTTTTACAGTTTCAGAAGTAGGCCCCTCCTTCCCGCTCCCCCTACAGGACACCCCTGCCTCCCAGTGATTCTAACAGCGCACAGCACATGCATCTTTCAACTGGGTACATCAATCAGTTGCACAGTCAGTCAGACAGTCAGTCAGTCAGTCAGAATGGGACAGCCTCTCACACAAGCTGTACGTCCCCTTGGGTCTATTTAACAACAACAAATGTGTCATTACTTTACTCCAGCCAGTACTTATGTGCTTATAATAATGAAACTGTGACCATCATAAGCTCAGGATATGAACTTAATTTACCTCTGTGGCTCTTCTTCAGAGAGGCTCAGCATATGGCCTCTTGCAATGGTTTTACATCACATTACATTTATTTCTCAGATGCGTTTATCCAAACGATGTGCAGTAAGTGCACTAAATGAGGTCACTGAAACATTTGCACAACAGATCAGAAAAGATACAGTCCATACCGAGTATCAATCAGCTTAGTCATAAACAAGTAATGCGTAGGCTGTGGTGGGCATGCGATTGCCTATTCGAGCATCACAATCTGACAAATAAAGACACCGAGAATTTTAATGAAAACAAACACCACAGACCAAGAGATGCTATGATGCAGGGTTAAGCTAGACGTTTATTTATTACTTGCTGCTACCCGCTACCCGGAATGAAATTGCCTTTTTATTTTTTTGCGTGCATGACCATTTTTCAAAAATCGAGCGACGTCAAGTCCTTCCTGGTGTCCAAGTGGATGTTCACACCAAATTTGGTGATAATCGGTTGAGAAATGTAGGAGAAAAACGTGTACACACAGACAGACGGACATCGACCTCAAATATATTTTAGAGAAGAAGAAGAAGAAGAAGACTATCTATTGTGGGGGTGCTGTTCGTAAGAGCTTGAATAAGTGGTTTTCTGTCTAATCAGATGAGAAAATTAGTCTTCAAATGGTAACTTCCCATTAAGGCAGTGCCTATTGTTATGGCCCCAACTTGTTACGACATTAACGACAGCAAAGGATGACAGACAAAAATCTTAAAACTAAAACACATCCAATTAAACAAAGGCAACTAACAACAAACTACTCAACTCTACAGACCAAGATTGATTATATACAAAAACAGAAATATTTACAGTCCCTTTGGTGGGTTGCATGGTGATGTCCTGGGTGAGGAAAATGCTCTAACACAGGCAAAAATCCACTAAAAGCTTCACGGGTCTTGAACAGAATGACAGGTCTGGCACATGTATCCTTCTCCTTCCAATTTCTCCTACTACTTTACTGTCTCAATTTTACTCCTTATATACTCTTTTGCAGACCCCTCCCACCTTTTAGGCTTTTTTTTTTATTTTTCTCTGGTACTTTTCCCGGACATGCCTAAAACATGCCCAAACCTATCTCCAGTCTGGGCTTAACAAAAAAGGTAAATACTGCTATCTAGTGGCCTCTATTCACATTACACTATTCACCCGGCAACGGGGTCAAAAGGGGAAAGAGATCGGCTGTCTGCCCCGCACGGGGCCGACAAAAGAAGTAGTTCTACTATTCGCACCGCGGTGGGACGGATAAGAGTAACACTTCTGCCATTTTTTTTTTGTGATCCAGAAAAAACTTGAACATTTGTCACTTTTGGGAGAAACTGAGTTTGACCCTCATTTGCGGTAATTAAGAGTGGTGAAAATCTTTAACACAATAGCTATTAGTGTTATCTGAACGGTCAAAATCAGGTTTCTATAATTTCTTCTGGTTGGAAAAAGTCCAGAATCCAAAGTTTTTGTTCAGTTACGGGAATCCTTGCTGCTGATTAATTCGCTAGGTTTTTCCAGATCACAGGAGATTTGCCTCGCTGTTGGGCAAATAAGAGATTTCATTTTATAATCCGCCCCACTCTTTGATCTTCCGCGCTGAGCTGCCTCAGGGCGAATAGTCGCTTCCAACAGAAAATCTGGGTCTGAGCAGTTCGTAGTACACGGGACATGGGACAGTCATTCAGCCTTCCTACATCCTTTGCCCACGGTAACTCTCGGGTCCTTGCTCTGAAGTCAGTATTAAAGATTGAAATCCTTCATTACCCATCCAAATGCAAGGGATATGGACAGAAAAACTGGTGTTCCTCATTGCAATCTATTAAAATCAATAGATGTAGTTTGTGATTTGAAATTTCTGCCCAATATTGGCCATTTTTCTCTTAATAAACTTAGCTCCTTAAACAAAGCTGGTAAAGCATGTTCATCAAAAGCCTCGAATGCACGATTGGCGATTCCAACTAGTTAATGTCGTGAAGTAGCCAAACCGGAACTCAACCTAAATATTAAAATATTATGTAAAGTAAGATTAATTTTGCATTATTATAGGGAGTCACTGTTTAATTCAAATAGCCTTCTGATTTACCAAACGCACGTGTTCCACCGGTTTTGTTATTGAATTTATTTTCAATGATTCAGGGTCCAAATCTTTATCTCTTATGCATAACTGTGTGCAAGTATACTATAATCCATCATCAACCTCGGTAGGCTATGTTTGTATTTGATGTTTGTCTGCTGTTCGGGAAAATCCTCAAAATGCTTGTTAGTCAAACGTTTCAAGATGTTTGAGAACGATTAAGTGCTTCTTAGTCACCATGAGTATGTTTTAAAATTCTCGCCCTGAGCATTAGCCGCGCTCGCTTATAATTTATGTGGAAGCCTGTCTCAGCATAAAAATAAACAGGTTATTTAAGACACTTTTTTCCTCTTGCACTAGATGGCAATAAAACACAATGAGGTTGGTCTTAGTCCTCGTGACTCCACACAGTACACGGCTGCCCCCTGCAGTCTAGAATCTGAATAACTTAACGACAACACATCGCAGTGCAAAGAAGTTGAGATCCCGTGACGTAAATTAACTTAACTCAGCTTTTATTTTCTAATCCAGGGACCGTGAAGCTAATTCTGGTAAATAATCTGTAATAGGTATGGAACCTGTCTCATTGCACAAAGACCCATTTATCTTGCCCCACTTATGATGGTACATGCAACTGCTTTAAGCTTTCCGCATAACCAGTGAAGTTGGCACGTTGTCCATCCATCCATCCATTTTCTATACCCGCTTGTTCCTCACTAGGGTCACGGGGCGAGCTGGAGCCTATCCCAGCTGACTACGGGCAAAGGCAGGGACCCACGCTGAACAGCTTGCCAATCCATCGCAGGGCGCACACACCATTCGCACACCATTCACTCTCACACTCATACCTATGGGCAATTTGGTGTCTCCAATCAGCCTGATATGCATGTCTTTGGACTGTGGGAGGAAACCGGAGTACCCGGCGAAAACCCACGCAACACAGGGAGAACATGCACACAGAAAGGCCCCAGGCCGGATTCGAACCCACGACCTTCTTGCTGTGAGGCAACAATGCTAACCACTGTGGTTGGCACGTTGTGTAAATCGTAAATGAAAACAGAATACACTGATTTTCAAATCCTTTTCAACTTATATTTAATTGAATACACTGCAAAGACAAGTTACTTAATGTTAGAACAGGTAAACTTTGTGATTTTTTGCAAATATTAGCTCATTTGGAATTTGATGCATGCAACATGTTTCAAAAAAGCTGGCACAAGTGGCAAAAAAGACTGAGAGAGTTGAGGAATGCTCATCAAACACTTATTTGGAACATCCCACAGGTGAACGGGCTAATTGGGAACAGGTGGGTGCCATGATTGGGTATAAAAGCAGCTTCCCTGAAATGCTCAGTCATTCACAGACAAGGATGGGGCGAGGATCATCGCTTAGTGAACAAATGCGTGAGCTGATTGTCGAACAGTTTAAAAACAACATTCCTCAACGAGCTATTGCAAGAAATTTAGGGATTTCATCATCTACGGTCCGTAATATCATCAAAAGGTTCAGAGAATCTGGAGACATCACTGCACGTAAGCGACAAGGCCGAAAACCAACATTGAATGCCTGTGGCTATCGATCCCTTAGGCGGCAATGCATCGAAAACCGACATCAGTGTGTAAAGGAAATCATCACATGGGCTCAGGAACACTTCAGAAAACCACTGTCAGTAACTTCAGCTCATCACTACATCTGCAAGTGCAAGTTAAAACTCTACAATGCAAAGCGAAAGCCATTTATCAACAGCATCCAGAAACGCCGCCGGCTTCGCTGGGCCCAAGCTCATCTAAGATGGACTGATGCAAAGTGGAAAAGTGTTCTGTGGTCTGACGAGTCCACATTTCAAATTGTTTCTGGAAACTGTGGACGTCGTATCCTCCGGACCAAAGAGGAAAAGAACCATCCGGACTGTTATAGGCGCAAACTTCAAAAGCCAGCATCTGTGATGGTATGGGGGTGTATTAGTGCCCAAGGCATGGGCAACTTACACATATGTGAAGGCACCATTAATGTTGAAAGGTACATACAGGTTTTGGAGCAACATATGTTGCCATCCAAGCAACGTCTTTTTCATGCTTATTTCAGCAAGACAATGCCAAGCCACATTCTGCACGTGTTACAACAGCATGGCTCCGTAGCAAAAGAGTGTGGGTACTAGACTGGCCTGCCTGTAGTCCAGACTTGCCTCCCATTGAAATTGTGTGGCGCATTATGAAGCGTAAAATACGACAACGGAGACCCCGGACTGTTGAACGACTTAAGCTGTACATCAAGCAAGAATGGGAAAGAGTTCCACCTGAAAAGCTTCAAAAATTGATCTCCTCAGTTCCCAAACGTTTACTGAGTGTCGTTATAAGGAAAGGCGATGTAACACAGTGGTAAAAAGGCCCCTGTGCCAACTTTTTTGCAATGTGTTGCTGCCTTTAAATTCTAAGTTAATGATTTTTTGCAAAAAAAAAAAAGTTTCTCAGTTTGAACATTAAACATCTTGTCATTGTAGTGTATTCAATTGAATAGAAGTTGAAAAGGATTTGCAAATCATTGTATTCTGTTTTTATCTACGATTTACATAACGTGCCAACTTCACTGGTTTTGGGTTTTGTAGATCCCAAGGCAACGCATTGAAAGGTGTGACAGTTTTACCTGGTCTTGATCAATGGCTGCCCTCCTCCAACCACAGGACCAGTGGCGACGCCAGAACTGGACCTTTGGGGGCGACAGAACGTACCTTTGTAACAACAATTAGTCCTGGCTAGTTCTCAATCATTTTCATAATTCATTAATCACTCTGAAGGTACTGCACACTGTCAGGTGCTGCTAATTCTCCCACTTTAGGCATGACGTTGACAATCATTCCTTTGGACGCGTAATATGGTGAATTAAAATCAGCGTTACTCAAAATTGCATGCCCATCAACTCTCACACATATGGCGTGAGTCTAGTGTTTTTTAGAGGCATATGACATTCTCACGCCACAGTCTGCAATCTTACACTTAATAACAAAAGTGAAGTCGGTAAAAAATTTTATTTGGCAAACAATATTATATTTAATTGCCAAGTCCCACTGTTTAATCAACCCACGCTGTACCAAGTGTGAAAGGCGATATTCCCATTGGAACGCGGATCAGTCATTATTTAATCAACACGTATTTAAGATATTCTCACAAAGAATTTTAGTCTTCTCTTGCTTTTCTCCTCTCAGGGGTTGGAAGCTAAGAAATTGCATAAAAATGTTTCAAATGGTCTTTACTTTCATTTAAACAATTTAAACGATCATGAAGCGCAAATTAAATCCCCTAATGTGCAGAGAAGGTAGCACGGACGTTTCGGAGCGGTTTGTCTTTCATACAGCATAGGCCTATTTAAAAGTAAATTATTTTTTCTGTTCCGAATTTAGCCTATTGCTTCATCACTGTTTGATTGCACGGGGAGAGAAGCCGTGTCTTCAATTGCCAATGAATTATTGCTATAATTGGAAAATGTGTCAAGAAAGGAAAATGATTGAGAACAAGCGAGGAATAATTGTTGTTATAAAGGGATGTTCTGTAGCCCCCAAATGTCAAGTTCTGGCGCCGCCACTGATTTCACTTGTGTTTCCTCCCCTCCGCAGCTTGCGTATCTATTAGAGCTTTCCTCACTAGCCATGTTCTATTCATGTTTCCCCTCCCTCTCGAGTGTGTTGACGTACTTATACCCCTTACTTTGGGTTTACTAGTCGCTGGATTGTGACCTGCTATATGCCCTAATGAAACCATTCAGTATTTGCTGGTAAAGTTCTTTATCTACCTTTAATGATGTTGATGTACAGAAGTTCTCAGTTACAAGGAGCAAGCACCCAAGCCTTTCTCTAAGGCTACGTTCGGACAGCAGGTCTTGATGCACAATTCGGATTTTTTGTAGAAATGCGCTCGTTCATATTACACCTTATACGCGACTTCTATCAGTTTAGAGTATGAAGTGAATGCGACCCTGAAGTGACCTGCATGCGCAAAAGAGGTCCTGAGGCAATACGTGACCACGCAGGCACACACTGTGGACGGAAGTAAATATGGAAGCGTCTCGTCTCGGCATTTCAATGACGTAAAAGTCGGATAAAGGTCGGCATTCAGACAGCAGTCGCATTGCAAATATCAGATACGTATCGGATTTAGGACCACAGTGGCCTGAGTCGGATTAAAAACTAGTTTGTTCTGTTCAAACTGTCTTTAACAGATCGGATACAGGTCACATATGGGGGAAAAAATCGGATTTGGGCCGCATTTGCCTGCTGTTTGAATGTAGCCTTAGTCTCCAGGATTGAGACTGCGATTCAATAAATCAAACCGCAGTCTGTTCCTCTGCCCAGTTTATTAGGAGCAACCTCCCAAACCTTCTATGGTAATTAAGATTGGGACTGTGTTCTTACTAAAACTCTCTGTCCTGCCATCTGACAGCTCAACTCTGGCGAAGTGAGCAGCCCATGTTTTGTCTGCAGTCCCAGAAAGCCGCTGGCTGGAGACGGATACACCCACCCACCATTACCTGTTCCATCTGAACTGACCTGTGTCCTTCTGCTCTGGGGTCTGTCCATCAGACAGCCGCTGGCCGGGGACGGATACACCCACGCAACATTACCTGTTCCATCTGAACTGACCTGTGTCCTTCTGCTCTGGGGTCTGTCCATCTGTCTTACCGTATTACAATCAATGTACCCAAATCCTGGATTGTACTCTGACTCAGCATTTGGTTCCTGGTGTGAATGATATCATTTAATTTATCACCCATTAGGGTCAGCAGAACAGAGGCTGAATCTGAGCATATGGCTTCTTGTTCTGAAATTCTTCCTGTCCACTAAATACACCCAGCTCATGGCTATTAATTCAGTGGAAAAAACGGAACCCCCCAAATCAGCTGTTTGCTCTTAAAAAATCGAGAGGGGTTTGGACAGAAAAAAACACGATTCCCTACTTTAGAATTATTCCCCATCAGCTGCTGAGTGAAAAATTTGCAGTATAGCCAGTTCTTTCCCGAACTATAAATAGTTAATTGCCCCTTCCATCCATTCTTCTTTTTTTCTGAAATGTGCAGACTTTTTTGATGTGAGAGTAAAAGCTGCCAGCTCTAACATGCACAGCTTTTCTTCTTTTGCAATAGAGGACGGCAAAATACAGTCGTTGCTCTTTCAATCAAAAGGAGACAAATTATAAAAGCTGAAAGACATTATATTTTATGTAACACAGCAAGCAAGTATTCACAGTGATCAGGGATTTTGTACATGCAGGAACATCACTAGTATTGTGACTGAACCACTCTTTAACATTTGTGCCACAATTTACGCGACCCATGTACATGCTGTGTTATGCACAACATCAACAATGTACCTTCAGCATGTCTTTTTTGTTATTCATTGATCTTCTCAGCTAGATTTTACGAGACAGTGTCCACAGGTATTTGCAGTCCATCAGTAAAGTTAATGAATAAATAGGCAGATAATTTTGAAACTCTCACCTTGTACTGGCACCAAGCTTGTTGCAATTTAAGAGAAAACTTAGGTCCACCAGGAAATTAAACTTATTCAAGACACTTTTATTCATTACCAGTAGATGGTAGCAAATTGCAACAGTTGTCCACGCAATCAATATAAAAAGCAATGTTAGCAACAGGACCGTATTTTATCTATGTTATTGTATTGATGGACGGCATTTGTGGTAGTCAAGTTGGCATCCATATGGGTAAGGGTTACGCATAGGTTTCATTAATTTACCTAGCCCATGCACAAATTATTCACTGATCCGATATCTGTAAGCATTATGTCATTCTGGCCAGACACAAGTCTGCCTAGTTACAGCACAGCGCGAGATATAAATGTA
The DNA here is from genome assembly GCA_029721435.1 of Gymnothorax reevesii. Lineage (NCBI taxonomy): Eukaryota > Metazoa > Chordata > Actinopteri > Anguilliformes > Muraenidae > Gymnothorax > Gymnothorax reevesii. The sequence goes on along the minus strand of CM056579.1, from coordinate 28,635,243 downwards.
TCCCACGTGACTGTAAAATGTAATGCCATTGGCTGTACAATAACCAGGAACTTGTTTTGTCGGAGTAGGAGTAGTAAGGAAGCGCAAGTTTGAAAATTGGGTGGATATCAGTTGCCTCAAATTCTGGGCAGTGATTCTCTGGAAAGAATTTGGAATACTCTACATTTGGGGTTGAAAAGTTGATATTCGTAAGTTATTCCTCTGTGAGAAATTTGGGAGTTTTATTCTTGGCATAAAGGAGAAGTCAAGCTGGCAACCTATCGGAATGCTGTGGCTGTCAGTGCGCTTTGGTGCTGCATGTTGTTATAATAATCAGTCTGTTTACGTTACTATGTCAGAAGGACATTCACTGGCAACAGCCAACTCATTCATTCAGGCTGGGTAACGTTAGGTTGCAGACAGAAAACCTGTGTTCTGCCTTTGAGACTATCATGATCAGACGTTCATTGTGTTGTTATCGAGTATTCCCAATTTCAGATTTGCATTGGCTACCGTATGGAATGTGACTGTCAGTTGATTTATCTTTGCTTTGATATTTTTACCCAGTATATTGGTAAACTGAAGTATCTGGGGGTTTTGTTTGTGTTTTTGAAAAAGAAACCTCTCATCGTTATGGTCTCTCTCAAAGTTGGAACTGGCTGGGTAAACACCACCTATTCTCTAGGATCAGAAGAAACCGTACTGAAACGCTCGGTATACAAGCATAATTATTTATTGTAATGCTTTGTTTGAAAGAAAGCGTTGCACTTTTGTGTTTCTGTCGTGATACTAAGTAGAATAAGGTTTTCTTTGAACTTTGACCGTGTCCCTGTCTATCTTCCTTCTTTACCGCGTTCGAGTGGACATTTTTCGCAATCATAAATGGTTTCGATTCGTTGGAGCTTATTTTTCTGATGTCATTTACATGCCTGTATCTGTCTGTCGCAAATTTTGACTTCCTGAGATATATTACGCAACTGTCAGGTTCCTACTTGTCTAAACTCTCAAGTCCTGGTTTTGCCTCAAGATATCACGTGATTATTTTACACAGTGTGAAGATCATTTAAATCAGATGGAGATATTCTGGTCATGCATGGCTACCGTGTCAAACCTTATTCTACCATGGCAGGTAAAAAAATGCGTGTAGAATTTTTTCAAATTAAATCAGCATGTTAGCATCTAGGTACGTCATTCCTCATGGACTTTCTGGGCCTCTCCATTACTCTATATCTGGTGTGGTTACACGGATACAAGGTCTGCTCAATAATTGCACCGTATATTCTAGTGTTCCCATGTTAGGTAGGATACACAGAAGTACTTTTGAAGCATTTCCCTGCTCTTGTACCCCAGTGCTGCTGTGCTCCTCGCCTTGCTGTGCTCTCTGGTGTGAGCTGCATGCATTGCTCCACTGTTGAGGCCTGTCATGGAGGAACAGGCTCGGAGCTGTCTGCTGTCCCTGCGCTCCTCGCTGGAGCAGGACATCAAGGCCAACTACCTCATGGATCACATGGTCAGCGATGGTGTGCTGACTGTGGATGAGGAGGAGAAAATCTCCAGCAGGGTACGGTATCTGAAGAGATGTGTTACACTGTAAAAAATAAAATAAAATAAATTTGACCTCATTTAAAGAAGTAAAGCAACCAGCTGCACAGCATTTTTGAGTCCCTGTGTTTGCACAAATTCATTTTTGAAAGAACTTGGAACTTGAAGTTGAGCCAAGTGAAAAATGCTTTGCAGTTGGTTTCTTTACTCTTTAAAACTGAGTGAACGTTTTATTTTTTACGTTATGTGCTCAGGTGAAAAGCAATCAGCAGAAACCTGAAATCCAGGTACAGAAAGTGTTCAGGGTTGGGCTTCTGATGTCGCTGAGTTGGGAGGAGGGGCTAACTTTGGATGTTGTGTTTACAAATCGCAACTGACAAATCCTTTTAAAGAAAGTCTGTTCTCAGCATTATTAATGTTGTTTAAGGTATGGGGTCTCTCTAAAACGAAGGATGAAGGACGAAGGACGAAGGACGGCCCACTGTTTTACTGTAAACCACCTAAAGCTACTGCAAAGTGACAAGGGGTCAAGCACTTTGCGGGAGGGGGGGTTGGGCAATCAGCCCCCTTTTCTGAGTGAAAGGGCACTAATCATATTTAGAAGGACACCCCTTTCTGCATCTAAACCACACCTGCACCCTTTTATAAACAGAAGGACACCCCTAGCAAGTAGAAGGTGTCCTACTGTCCTTTAAAATTAGGGTCCTTCTGTTTAGAAAAGGGTACAGGTGCGGTTTAGATGCAGAAAGGGGTGGTCCTTCTAAATATTATGAGTGTCCTTCTGCTGAGAAATGGGGGCTGATCCCCCCCCCCCCCCATGAGGTGTTTGACCCCTTATCACTTTTCAGCAGCTTTAGGTGGTTTACGGTAAAACAGTGGGCTGTCCTTTCCTCAAGCGTCCTTCATTCTTCGTTTTAGGGAGACCAAAGTATGGGCCTACTGTCCTTTAAAATGGCAAGCAGGCTTATATACGCCAATTAACTGTCCCCTGAGGGCTGAACCTAAAAACAGAATCAACATCTGATGAACTTGAGACCCAAGTTTTGCGGAGTGCCCCCAAACTGCTAACATTCAACATGTGCAATTCTGGGGCGGGGGGTCTCATGACAAAGCCTTTTGAATGTGAAATGCATGCTAAAACCTTCATGCCATTGTATGGCGTTCAGGACTTGAGGAGTTCTGACAATTTAATTTTGAATTTGGTGGTGTTTAACTTTTGCTCAGGTGTATACTTTAAGACTTGATCATGAGATTGGTCCGAGTTTTCTTACTTGGTTGCAAAAAGGAAGTTCATTTCAGTTGCAGCTAGTCATGGAGCCTGGTCGTATCATCTTCAGCATGTGATACCACAGTCAGCCTCACCTGTGTCCTCTTCCCTTCAGCCCACCAGAAAAGAGCAAGCAGCTGCCTTGTTGGAGCTGATTTTGGGGAAGGACAATCGGGCCTACATTTCCCTCTATAACGCTCTGATTCGGGAGAGCTACGGGGACCTAGCGTCCTCGCTACAGGGGAGCCTGCCCCTGACATCTCCCGAGGGAGAGAAGAGCTTTGCGGATGGAGGGACTCCGTACGGTAGGCTGGCACATCGTATTTTGTGTGGTAATGTATTTGACTACGGCCTCTGTTTCAGATTAGTGTCCAATACATGCTGTAGCAGAAGTTACTTGGTGTTGTGTGATTGTTTTGTGTACGTTGCTCAAATTTTTGTATTTTAGTTGATGTGGCCTCTTTATGTATGGTGCTGCAGTATAACAACTCTGTGAATTCACTATTTAGAGTTCTGTTCTTGTTGTGGTTTATGCAGTACAGTTCGTAAATATTTGGACAGTGACACTGTTTAACAACAGTTCATACATGGCTCATATTTAATTGTGTGCTGAGATACACATTGAACAAATTTGTGTCACTGTTGGAATACTGATGGACTATACTATATGTGGATCAGTGTGCTCAAGAGTGGAATCATTACATTTATATTTTTTGCATTTTCAACCCACATTCACATGGTTCTGCCGCTAGGTACTTATCTGACCGGCCAATAGGCCGTGAGCAATTGGGAAGACGCGGCATCCGGCGTTGTTTTGGTGTTCATCGCCATCGTTGTCTGTTAGTGATTTCTATAAACATCTTCTTTTGAACTACTGCCCACATGTACTTCAGATTTTTTATGGAGCTTCCTTTTGACAATGTCATCGAAGAATGCACTCAGTTTTTTTGTTGTAAATATAGATTTTTGTGTTTTTTATTTTTTTTCATAAATTTTCTTATTCTTTTTCTGTAAACTAAAAATGTTATCCCCTGAAACTACTTGTCGGATTCACTTCAAAATAGGTTTGGGGCCTCCTGTCTTTGCCGGTGAGGTACCGGGCCTTTGGTCCTGTTTTCTAAAATGCGGTGCATCCCGCTGAAGGCGCTGCTCCTGATGTATTGCAGCACAGCGGATGTGACGAGACCTGCATCTGTGTTCACAGACACATTAAACTTTGGTTTCTGAGTGTGTGCTGTTTGTGCCCCCCCAGTGCATGCAGTCCTGAGGGAGGGCGGGGTCCCTCAGCGACCCGTGGTGTTCGTCATTCGGCCCGTTCAGCTGAACCGGATCCGGGATAGGCTGTATAAGCTGCAGGAGGCAGCAGGGGGCTGGGTGACGGTGTATGGTATGGCCGGCTCGGGGAAATCTGTCCTGGCTGCAGAGGCCGTGAGGCACGACAGCCTCATCAAAGGTGGGCCTGAGACCCGTCTGCTGTCTGTCTTTTACACATATTTATTACTGTTAATATTTTTATTATTTTTATCATTATTATTATTATTATTATTATTATTATTATTATGGTGAGTTTTCTTTATACTGTATTTCACCCTGTATGCAAAAATGCAGCTCAAAGTGCTTCTCAATTTCACATGAACAGCTAAAACAATGAGGAGAAAATTTATAGATAAGAACGTCGGGCAAAATTAATGTAATGGTTAAGCTTGAGAATAGTACCAGAGGTTGTTGCTAATTAAAAGAAACGATAATACAACAATTTTGTAGTGAAAAGAGACAATTAGAATAAAAACCATGTAGACTCTTGTTCATTCAAAATCTCATTCTAATATCCCGGGTTTTAACATTGATTTGGTCTTCCCATTGCTGCTGTAACAGTATGCACCCTGGGAAGACTTTGCTCTGCGCGTTGGAATGCTGCTGTCAGCATTTATTTTGAACCATGGCAATACGATATTCACTTATCACGGCGTTTGGACCAAAATACCTCGGCTGACTTGTTTTCCCCCCTAAACAGAGAATTTTATATCTCTGCTTATTGGAAAGAAATAGTTTGTTTGGTTGCCTGGTCTCAGCGCAACTATGTGGGCATCCTTTCTCTCCAACTGCCCCAACCCTTTTCTCCTGGAAAAGCCCTTTAAATCGAGCTCCTTAACCTCTGATGGGGGCTGTTTTTCTTGATTTGACTCTGTATTCCACTTGTTAACTTGTAGTCACACAATTCACTTATGGCCAAAATGTTTAGATTTATTTCTCGCAAATTTTTGCTTTCAGCAGGTGAAAATGATGCCCATTTTTTTCTCACTATTAGGCAGATTCACAGGTGATTAAACTTGATCCTGGATTAAATGAGAGTGTAAATTGAGATTCTCCATGTAAAACTGAAATGAGTCTGGACTGAGTTCAGCCTGTATCTGTGAAACTGGACCCGTTCCTGAGGCGTGCTGCACGTTCCCCTCCCCCCTCAGACTGTTTCCCTGGTGGAGTGCACTGGCTGTCGGTGGGGCAGGTGGACAAGGCCGGGCTCCTGGTGAAGATGCAGAGCTTGAGCTTCCGCCTGGAACAGGCCCAGGACTCCTCAGGGAACAGGAGACCCCCCAACTCCATCGAGGAAGCCAAGGAACGCCTGCGCTTCCTCATGCTCCGCCACTACCCTAGGTGAGTGTGTGTGTGTGTGTGTGTGTGTGAGAGAGAGAGTGTGTTTGTGTGTGTGTGTGAGAGAGAGACTGTGTGTAAGAGAGAGTGTGTATATGTGAGTGTGTGAGGAAGGTAGTTTGTAAGTGAGCATGTCTGTTTGTGTGGAAGAGAGATTGAGAGGATGTGTGTGTGTGTGTGCGCGTGTGTGTGTGTGCGCGCGTGTGTGTTTGAGAGAGAGAGAGGGGGCGAGACTGTTTAAGAGAGAGTGTGTATGTGAGTGTGTGAGGAAGAGCATGTGTAAGAGCGCGCGCGTGTGTGTGAGAGAAAGATTGAGAGGATGTGTGTGAGTGCCTGTTTGTGTGTGAGTGTGAGAGTGAAAAAGAGAGATGGAGGGTGTGTGTGTATGAGAGAGAGTGTGTGTGAGCGATCAAGAGAGCGTGTGCATGTGTGTGTTACCTCCGCTTTAGAATAACTGCTGAGTTCAGCTCTTGCATTTACAGACCCGGTAAATGTAATTGTGCCATTTAAATAATCATTCATTTATTCATTTATAGATAAAATGCCGCAGGAAATGAGTTTCTCTGAATAGCTTTCTTAATTCCAGCTTTTAAAAATTATGTATTTTGTAAGCTGAAAGCAATAAACACATTTATTATATTACGCACGACAGTACTAGTTTGTATTGTCATTCGGAAAACATTGTTACCTCCTCCAAGAAGGTTATCTTTCTGCCTCTGTCTGTCTGTCTGACTGTTCACAACTCTGAAAGTTGTGACCAGATTTTGATGAAATTTTTTGGAGGGATAGGGTACGGCCCAAGGAACAATCCAATACATTTTGGTGGTGATCTTTTTCACCATCCGAATCCAGGAATTTTTCAAAGGATTGTTCACCATTGCGGGATTGGAAGATAGGGCTGTAAATGCCATGGATCTTAAAATCACTACACCGTGGTTAAGTTCAGCCGTACCAAATACGATGGTTGCTCTCGCAGATTTATGTATTATAAAAGAGTGGACTATTGGCCTTGGCAGAGGTCTTCACTCTTTGAGTGCCACTGTAGTTTTTTAGGCCATGACTTCTTTGCATCAATGTTGCAGTTTTCTTTCCAGCTGGTGACGGGCGACCTTTTATAGCGATGAGTGGGGGAACTAACCTCAACCAGCAGCAACGTGTCGTACTCACCTGGGTGAAGCGCGGCAGCCATTTTGTGGCAGAATGCTCATCTAACATGAGCTAGGATGGAAACGGCAGAAATGAACGACGTCTCTCGATGATCTTACAGGTCACTCCTGATCCTGGATGATGTGTGGGATTCATCAGTGCTCAGGGCCTTTGATATCCAGTGCCGCATTTTGCTGACCACTCGAGACCGAAGCTTGACCGACTCTGTCGGCGGTGAGCTCCACCTCCTCATTGCTTCCCCTCCTCCACTCTTCCAGCCAGCTTATAGTTGCTGGGTGTTCAAAATTTGATTTATTACAAAACCCAAAACCAGTGAAGTTGACACGTTGTGTAAATTGTAGATAAAAACAGAATACAATGATTTGCAAATCCTTTTCAACCCATATTCAATTGAATACACTGCAAAGACAAGTTTCTTAATGTTCGAACAGGTAAACTTTGTAATTTTTTGCAAATATTAGCTCATTTGGAATTTGATGCCTGCAAAAAAAGCTGGCACAAGTGGCAAAAAAGACTGAAAGAGTTGAGGAATGCTCATCTAACACTTATTTGGAACATCCCACAGGTGAACGGGCTAATTGGGAACAGGTGGGTGCCATGATTGGGTATAAAAGCAGCTTCCCTGAAATGCTCAGTCATTCACCAACAAGGATGGGGCGAGGATCACCACTTAGTGAACAAATGCATGAGCTGATTGTCGAACAGTTTAAAAACAACATTTCTCAACGAGCTATAGCAAGAAATTCAGGGATTTCATCATCTACGGTCCGTAATATCATCAAAAGGTTCAGAGAATCTGGAGAAATCACTGCACGTAAGCGACAAGGCTGAAAACCAACATTGAATGCCCATGACCTTCGATCCCTCAGGCGGTACTGCATCAAAAACCGACTTCAGTGTGTAAAGGACATCACCACATGGGCTCAGGAATACTTCAGAAAACCACTGTCAGTAACTACAGTTCATCGCCACATCTGCAAGTGCAAGTTAAAACCCTACAATGCAAAGCGAAAGCCATTTATCAACAGCACCCAGAAACGCCGCCGGCTTTGCTGGGCCCAAGCTCATCTAAGATGGACTGATGCAAAGTGGAAAAGTGTTCTGTGGTCTGACGAGTCCACATTTTAAATTGTTTTTGGCAACTGTGGACGTCGTGTCCTCCGGACCAAAGAAGAATAGAACCATCCGGACTGTTATAGGCGCAAAGTTCAAAAGCCAGCATCTGTGATGGTATGGGGGTGTATTAGTGCCCAAAGCATGGGCAACTTACACATATGTGAAGGCGCCATTAATGCTGAAACGTATATACAGGTTTTGGAGCAACATATGTTGCCATCCAAGCAACGTCTTTTTCATGGACGCCCCTGCTTATTTCAGCAAGACAATGCCAAGCCACATTCTGCACGTGTTACAACAGCATGGCTCCATAGTAAAAGAGTGCGGGTACTAGACTGGCCTGCCTGTAGTCCAGACCTGTCTCCCATTGAAAATGTGTGGCGCATTATGAAGCGTAAAATACGACAACGGAGACCCCGGACTGTTGAACAACTTAAGCTGTACATCAAGCAAGAATGGGAAAGAGTTCCACCTGAAAAGCTTCAAAAATTGGTCTCCTCAGTTTCCAAACATTTACGGAGTGTCATTAAAAGGAAAGGCGATGTAACTCAGTGGTAAAAAGGCCCCTGTGCCAACTTTTTTGCAATGTGTTACTGCCTTTAAATTCTAAGTTAATGATTATTAGCAAAAAAAAAGTTTCTCAGTTTGAACATTAAATATGTTGTCTTTGCAGTGTATTCAATTGGATATAAGTTGAAAAGGATTTGCAAATCATTGTATTCTGTTTTTATTTACAATTTACGTAACGTGCCAACTTCACTGGTTTTGGGTTTTGTAGTTTAGGACCAGTTGGGCTACATTCGGAAACGCTGGTTATGCTTAATCCTGGACTTATGTGTTGAGTTTTCTGTTGAGTGCTTTTGTTCAAAATTGTACTTCACGTGGCACAAGATGTAATCTGTCTGCTGAACTGGCTGTTTGATCCGTGGCATACCGGTCAGCAGAGGTGTAAAATCCTGGGGTCAGAAAGTAAAAGTCCTGCCAAGTTTTTCTCCCTCCCACAGAATGAGCTGATCACTCATATTGGCTCAGTCTCCTGTCAGAAGTAAATCCAATAAATAAAGGAATAAAGAATTTTTACTTTCTGAACCTTGACTTTACACCCCTGCCGGTCAGTATGACTGTAGTTTAAATGCGTTAGACCGTGTACTCTAACCTTGTTTTGTGTGCTTGCGTGATAGTGATTGAAAGCACTCGGTGCTTAATCACCTTCTTTGAGTTGTCATCATTAATGTCATTTTGCTTTCATTAAGTATAAAGGCCTCATATTTGTGTCTGTTCCCGCCTCATACTGAACGGTAATTGTGGCTTTACCTTAACTTACCTAACCTCTGCCCAGTGTTGATTTCAACATTTTTTACAAAAACACGACAGGCATCGACTCACTCCTGCTCCCTCTGAGGTACCAACCTTTGTGCTCTCAGAGTATATATGTACTGTTTCAAAATGGCTGCCTCTGCCTGTGACCCTGAAGTCTCGCCATGGGCTCTGAACACATTTGTGTGCACTTATTTGAATTAGAGCGTCTCCTGACAGCCGAAACTTGAATGTAAAGTGTGCTGAGCACATGCAGCTGTAATGCTGCCAGACCTCTCTCCTCGCATCAGATGAGGTGGAGAGGGAGAGGAAGTTCCTCATGTCCAGTGGAATCAGGGGTGACTGGGTCGCAGATTGACAGAGCCAGGAAGGGAATTCAGCCAGGAAACCAGGGAACGCCCCCTACTCTTGTCCAGAAGTGTCCTGGCATCTTCAAAGTGTACATTTTTTTCCGGTACTTGGTTCTTTGATATGTGTAAAAAAAAAAAAAGAAAAATTCTGACATTAAAACCCGAATAAAATGAAATTGAGCCCATTTTTGCGTTCAAATGCACCCCTATTTTGACTTGTAAGTTGTCGCGCGGACACGCGTCACGTGATTTACTCTTGTGAGGTCAGTTGATTTTTGACTCACAACAACACACAGCGTAAAGGATGAGGATGGCAGTGAAGACAGGAGGCCGATATCGTGTGGCTGAAACGCTGAACAACCAGGGTTGTGCAACTGTGTTTTATACACCAGGCATATCCATGCATGTGATTCCCTCCGATCCCCCTTTGAGAGCTAAATGGGTCAAATTTGTGCAGTGGCGCTGTGTTGATTTTAGCAAGCAAATGAAAGAGAAATGACTGAAAGTTGAACCACTCTGAGACTGCAATCAATTACCCTGATGTGATGAGTAATGCATTCATGGACCTGGTCTCTGGAACAGTACTGCGAGAGAATCACTGTGTATCGGGTGGCAGAAAGTAACAAAACTTTTTTTCTTCATTTTTAAAAAAAGTTTTTGTTTACGGCATATTTCAAGCAACCAAAAACAGAGAAACAAAATTTTGAGTCACATACACTTGAAAAGATGCAGTGCGTGAGGACTTTGGTTTAATGCCTCATCCTGAAGATCTCCTACAGCTCAGTGTCCCCATCACTGCACTAGCATTATTTGACCAGAGGGAAGTCTGCCACGTAATGGTCCACAACAGCATGTCCAGTACAACTTCATCTTCTCATTTGGTCTCCCATCCAAGTACTACCCAAGCCCACACCTGCTTGGCATCAGCCACTTGCTCAGAGCAGATAGAATGGTGGCATGGCCTCTGGGTTTCCAAGGAATTCTTAGATCTCCTTTGTCAAGGCTAATAAATACAACCCAGCCTCCATAGATTAAAATTAGCCAGACTGGCTGTTTTTGGTACTTTTACTGAAGGGTTTATAAATGTGCTTTATCCTGGCCAAGTGAAGCAGTTGTACAAATGATATGCACAAGGAAGTGTAAAGTTTTGCCCCGTGTGATGTGCACTGCAGGTCAGAAGTTTGAGGTGGCGGTGGAGAGTGCTTTGGAGGAGGACAAGGCTCTGGAGATCTTGGCGCTCTTTTTGAACAGTAAGCAGAGGCTGCCAGAGCAGGCGCGTAGCATCGTCAAGGAGTGCAAAGGTACCGCATCACGCCTACAGCACTCACTCTCATGGTATCCCTACGCCAGGCCTTCTCAGTGTCATCATGTCAGACCCTGGGATGTAAACCTCAGCCTCTGTAGGCTAGGCTTCCTGAAAAATGGTGACTTGGATGATCTCTCAAATGTTTGAAAAGTTAAATATAAATTTGTCTCAGTTTTGAACCTCCACCTTATAGGATACTATAGCATAAGACAAGAGCATTCTTGGAGACACGCTTAGGAGAACTTTAGAGCTGGTTGTCTCTGGACCCAGAGGGACATTGTGATCCAAGGGAATGTTTTTACTTGTCTCTGTTGCCCTAGGCCTAGGTTTAGGCCTGGGTTTTCTGCCCCAAAATTGTGATTTGAATTTGATGTGCTATGCAAAGCTTAACAGAGGCTCTCTGGCTATCTCCCCAGCAATGAGAAGCTTTGTATGTAAAAGAGGCTAAAAATTCATTTTGACTTCCTCTCTTTATAAAATGGGCTTCTTTCGTAGGGTCCCCCCTTGTGGTGTCCCTAATCGGCGCTCTGTTGCGGGAACACCCAGACCGCTGGGACTACTACCTTGCTCAGCTCCGGCGCCGGCAGCTCAGACGCATCCGGAAGTCCTCATCCTACGACTACGAGGCTCTGGATCAGGCCATGGCTGCCAGCTTACAGGTGCTGCCGCCGGAGCACAGCGAGCTCTACAAGGACCTGGCCGTCTTGGAGAAGGATGTCAAAATCCCTGCCAAAGTGAGGCTTCGACCAGCCGCAACTCCGCCATCGAGTGTCTCAGCACCTTGCCTCGGGGGGGGGGGATCCCCATGTGTTTTGCTGATGCAACTCCAAATTAACTTTACATAATGTTTTCTTGACAAATCGACATGGCACCAACTCTCCACCGAGCTACATGGCTCATGCCGAAAAGTGCTCATTGGCCGTGGCCGTGGAGAGTCATCGCCCTGTGGCCATTTTGTATGCGGCTTTTTTAGCATTTTTCCACCTCTGGTTCCAACAGTCCAATGTCTATGAAAAAAATGAATGAGATTTTAGAAAAGTGCCATCAGTAAAATCGTTGCCCTAGATGGTGTGTTTTCCTCTGTGAGATAATATCTGCATTTCTGTTCAGCCTTGTGAAATTGAAACTCCCTGTGTCCATAAAATGCTAATTTTTCTAACAATATGCCATCATGAACAATAATTAAACTACAAGCAAGCATGATGTAAGAATGAGCTGATGATCAGAGACTGGTGGTCGATGTAGTTCTATATTATATCAGCCTTACCATGTTGATAGCAGCATGAAACTTTTAAGACTTAAAGCCTTTCTTTTTTGAAAAGGTTTGGAATATTCAATCACATTATCACAATAAACAAAAGGGTAATGCCTTCCGGGTATTAATTTTATTATAGACCTTATTTTCGCCATTCATTTTTCTCTTGGACTTTGGAACCAGAAGTAAAATTATGCTAACAAGGCCGCATACAGATTTATGTCACACTGTGAGCCTGTATTTTTACCATCCCACAACCTCTCGTACCTTCCTACTTTATTTTAGTTGGACTAAAATGCAATTTTCAAAGGATAGAAAACATTTTGTTTTGCCCCAATGATTTGACAAAAGGCCACAAACTGTGTTGGAACCGCTGCTATTCAGCCCAAAAATTGCCCGATGGGTTTCTTCCCCATGTGGTGCTCCTGGTTTGTCTTTGATAAGAGTGGATCAGTTGAAAGCTGTAAAACCTGTACCAGCTGTAAAAATGAATTGGCTCGTGCACTAATTGGGGAGCAATACTGTGATTCTGAATGTTGAAGCATTTAATCTGCTGCACTATTGCTCCTTGTCTGATTGGCTGAATTGTAAACCAGGTTTACATGTGCAGTGAAAGTGAGAGTGGGTTACTTGAAAGCGGAATAGCCCAGATTCTGGAACAAAGTGTGGAAATTCAGATGATTGCTGAGCTAGAAATTCCTATTGCTTCAGTTTCTTAAAACATGCTGGCTTTGCTTGAGTTTATCTGCTGCCTCGCTGGATCCATCCCCTGGAAGATTCTGGAATTCCAGTCATCCACTTACATGCAGTCTCTGTAGCTGATGTTTTCAGACAACTGGCATTTAGTCTTACTCAGTACTTATTCTTTAATGAAAGCAGTTGGCTACATGGCTTATTCGAGTTTGCAATATAACATCAAATATGTTTCTACTTCAAGACCAACAACCAGGGCGTAAATTAACAACATAATCAGCCGTGTGAATTGGTCCATTAAGTACCAGTTAATGTTAGCTTTCCTGATGATTCTTAAAAGGGAATATATGAAGAGTTTGTTTCCAAAATGCAATAAGTGCCAAAATGACAAAAATTGAGATAATACCATAGAGCAGTAGCCCTATGCTTCTTACACATGGTGCAAAAATCAATTTTTTTAGAAATTCATAATATAAGGTGTTTTTTTATGGTCAAAGTTTGTGTTTTTCTATAAAATACGTCAGTGCCAACGTAAAAAAAAATCAGATTAAGTCAAAATGAGTAAAATGGATATACTACGTTTAGGAAACAAACTCTTAATATGCTCCTTAAAGCTGATGTATGCAATACAGTGCATCATAGTTGAAAATTCAGATTTGGAGCGACGCCCTCTTTCCCATGGACTTTGAGGGAAAGACTCCTGCTATAACCCATAGTGTTGTGGCCCAGTTCACTGTCTAAGTCCAGCGCTCGTCTGTCTGTCCTGTTGCCCAGGTCCTGTCCGTCCTGTGGGACCTGGAGCTGGAGGAGGTGGAGGACATCCTGCAGGAGTTTGTCAATAAATCCCTCCTCTTCCGCGACTGTAACAGGCGGCCATACCTGTACTTCCTGCACGACCTACAGGTGGACTTCCTGACTGAGCACAACCGCTCCAGCATAAAGGTGTGTCTTGCATAACACCAGTGTGTTTCACAAGCAGTCCTGTGTGCAGGTGTATTTCCTTACTGCTCCATAGAGGTCTGTCTGATGACCACTTCTGCATACAGATGTGCCGCACAACCGCTCCTATATACAGGTCAGTCTGAGAACACAAGGTCATTACGATTCAGAATGACAGTCGATGTATGAAATAAGGTGGTCAGACAATAGACGCATCTATCACACTTCTGAACTTTTTGTTCGTGTTTCTCAGAACTGTTTATAGAGGCAGGTACAAACCTTCACTTAATCTAGAAGACACCAACTGAGGATAAGTGCTATTTATAATGGTGACATTCCTCCTGAGATTTCTTCCCAGTGGGTAGATTTTCTCACCACAGTCTGAGGGTTTTTCTGCCTACTGGGAGTTTCCTGCCTCATCCTACCTTTGCTATTTTGGGGGTTTTGGGTCTGCCATTTTCTCCTCTGCTTCACTTGAAACATCCTTGTGTCTGCCCCTCTGTGAAAATTGCTACACAAATATATTGGAATGAATTGAATTGACTGGCGAATGGATTTGAAAATACATCAGCGCAAATTAATGAAACAAAACCCGAAGCTTCCCCAGAAAATATGCAATGAGTGCAGCTGACTGTGCCGCTGGGTGAGCTAACCGTTAGCCTGTGTCGTGTTCGTGTTTCTCAGGAGCTCCACTCCAAGGTGGTGCACCAGTATCAGAAGCACTACAGAGAGGGGCCGCCCACTTCTGGCGATGCAGAGTGCCTCTATTGGATGAGATATCTGCCCTACCACATGATCCATGCTGACCTCACAAAGGTAACCACATTAGGTCACACTTTAGATTTAGTGTTCAGCATGTATACTGAGTCAAACAAGAAACTTCACACTTATAAATTTGTCAATATTTTCTTGAAACTTTTAATAAAAGAGTTTTTATTATCACTCGGGGTAAATGCGTTGTCAAAGACATCTTGACACGCATCAACTCCGACGTGCACAGGTACGTAGCATGTGCGAGTGTACTTTAAGCTAAAACCATGTTTTCTCGTGTTCCTAGTCACGTGACCATATGAGAGATGTGCAACTGAGCTCATGTTAGCACGTTAGAGTGACATCTCGGAAAAACAAGTTTTTAGTTTAATTAAAATTATTCATTATTCGTTGATTTTCAAAGCCATGGCTGTCAAACATTCAGCGTGAACGTGCCATTGGCATGCTGAATACGGAAACGTCCGTCGATGTGGCAAGGGTTATGGGATGCAGTCGACGGACTATCTCTGATCTACGGACACGTCTCTAACAAACTGGCACCACAGCTGACCGACCTTGTGCTGGTAGCCCACATGTGACATCAAAAGCAGAAGACCGACAAATTGTCTTACGTTATTTGCATAATCGATTTGTCACGAGGAATGAATTGTTTTGTGGTCGTGTGACTGCCCAAACCATATGCAATCGCCTGCACACTGCTCTTATTCAAGTTGTTACTTACCTTAGCTTTACTCATTTTCGTAGCAGTTCCGGTGGAACTGGTTACAGTATGGACATTATTTTTATGATACACCATCTTTTATGAGTACAGAATTAAATAAAATCATTATTTAAAACCTCATTTCTTGTATGTTCAACTTATCGACCTCCAAACGAGTGTGAAGATTTTATTTTTGCTGAGTATATAATGCCTTCATAAATGAGACATAATGTCTCCATAAATCATACATGAGCAAATTTTATGCTTTGTAAAGGGTAAAATAACACATCCTTATTCAACATGTGATGCCAGATGTAACGGTGACAATCACTTAACTGACAGTGTCACCCTTGATAGCATTTAGCCTCTGACTAAATGACATTGTCAGTTGTATCACATCTGGCATCACATGTTGAATAAGGATGTGTTATTTCACCCTTTACAAAGCATGACATTAGCTTATATATGATTTATGAAGACATTATGTGAGCAATGCTAACCTAACAAAGGTGCTGCTGCCGGGAGACCGGATGTTATAAAAAATGGGGGAAGATGGAGAAACTAGATGGGGAAAGTGGAATTAGCGGGGCAGTTTAACTCATGTGTTCATAACAATTGTGCACTTTGTGATAAAAGAATCAAACTTAGTATACATGAAGGATCATATATATCAATGAATTTGGGATATTGCACAATTGTGTTTTTGCCTCTAGCTGTGGCAGTCATTTTTCTAAATGGTGGTGTAAAAGTGCTGTAAAAATTAATTGGCAATCTGAATTGCTAACTTTAGTGGAACAATATTGCTTTATAATGGATTAAATGCTATTTTGAACTTCCACTACTGTATATTTAAAGAGTTATTATACTGTGTGCTGTTCTAATACTGTCAATAAATAAGCAAATAGCATTTTAGAGCAAAAGTGTCCTATTTTTAGCTTCGCTGTGACGATAGTCGGCAGTCAGCGAAGCTTTTCTAATGCTGAGTAGTCTGACTTCCGTCTGTCCGTCTGTCTGTCCGTCAGTCCGTCCATCCGTCCGACGTCAACTTCTCACTTCAAATTTGAATATCTCAAAAGCTGTGAGATAACTTTTTTCTAATTTTGTGCAAGCCTTCCTTATGATATTATGAATATTCACTGTGAAAATTAGAAAATTCTATTTTCCGGTTTTTTGAGAAATTCAGCATTTTGCATTTAGAAAATCTTTTTTTTTCAGTCTTTCATTAGTAACTCAAAAACTGTCTGGTAATTTTTGTCCAATTTGTTGTGAGCCTTTCTTATAATGTTCTGATGACCCCCTGCGGAAATAAGAAAATTCTACGTCCCGGTTTTTGAGAAATTCAGGATTTTGGACTTAGAAAATAACTACCACTTATGCTGCAGCATCGACTATTTCTACTGCCACTACTACTTACTACTGCTGGCGTGCTCCTGTTGGTATTACAGACTTTACAATAACTAATGGCACTAATGACTTTTCTGGCTGTAATTATGTTTAACCGCAATAATACTACAAAGGTTGTTGCTGCTAGCACTGCTAGCATCACTACCACTGTTACTACTGCAACAACTACCTCAAACTCTAAAATCTGTTTTTCCTGGAAACAAGGTAATCATACACATTATGGATAAATTACCCTCTTTTATCAACCTCCCATCCTCCCAATTGGAACAAGTATAAGAAAATATAAATGACCACAGGCAGCCATTTTGAAAATGGCTGTTATAGCTGTTTGAGGACAAATATAGCATGGCTGAATATCTAAATTTGTTAGTGATATGTACAGTGTGTCAACATGTGTGGAAAGCTGGTGCTTTCATCAAAAAATACACAATATTTCTCTTTTTAATGATCTGCTAAATAGTTTTTCGCGCCTCTTTCTCGCACTTAATCAGATGCTTGTCTTGTGCTTTCATTGGTCTTATGATTTTTTTTTGCCAAGTTTTTATTTATTTTTTATTTCAAGTCGGTCGAAGAATATTTTTGTTGTTTTTCATTTCAAGGGATCGCCTTGCCTGTTGATTTATTGTGAGCATGGAAGTGGTCGTATGGGGTATTAATGAAAATTTCTCGTTAGGGCAGTCGCTTCAAAGATTTGTTAAAAATAATCTCCCTAAAAACTCTCCACATTATTTGTCATGCCTGCCGAGACAAGCACATAAATATGAACCACACACCTGACCTACTTATGGCTCAGACCGACCTCCCAAATAAGTACACTTCACCTGTATTTGTCTCTCTCTGTCTTCCTCCCCCTCTCTTCATCTCTCTCTCTCCCTCTTTTCTTTTCTCCTTCATGTACAGGAACTCTGCGCTCTCATGTTCTCTCTGGACTGGGTCAGTATCAAAGCTGAGCTCATGGGACCTGCCCACCTCATCAACGACTTTGTGGAGCACGGCCCTATTCTGGATAAAGAGGTCAGTATGGCTTTACTCGGCTTTGGAATTAGCAAGTGTCAGCAGACTGCCGTAAAGACACATTATCATGCCATCTCTGAATCTGTATCCGCTCAGAACAGCTTGTGAGATAAATATGATGCTGTCAGTGCTATATTCCCCCACCATCATGGTAGCTCATAGCCACACACTCTGTGTAGGAAGAGATGAATGCTGTATATCTGCGGCAATGTGGCAGTGGGCCATTGCACTGCAGTGGTAATGATGGAAAGGTCCATCTCAACGCTGCAGATGGGGTGGTTTATCTCTGTGGTGATAGCAGAACGGTTTGTCACCGTTTGGACTTGAGCGGTTATGATTGGACGGCTCCATTTCGGGGGTGGTGACAGAATGGTCCATCAGGGCAGTCGTAGCGAGATGGTCAATCATGGCAGTTGTGACGAAGCGGTCTATTTGGGACGTGCTGTTGGAAGAGTCCATTCCTAGAGCAATAACCGAGGGGTAGGTTATAATTCGTCTTGATGAGCAGCACCCGTCTTCCCGTCCTATTAAAGAACAGTATTTTAAAGGGTTTTTTTTTATGATAAGCTACATTTATCCTTCCTATCTTACCACGGGAGAGCAGTGTGCGGACGATAGTGCAGGTCGGACAGTTTTTAGATTGAACGGCATCTCTCTTCTCTGCTGTTTGACAGAGTGGAATTGTGTGCTGGTTGTGTCTGGAAATTGTTATTCCACGGCATATAACGCAAGGGTATATGGCTATCGCTCTCTAAGTCTGTTCTTCTGCTAACATTTTCTTTCTGGAGTGTAACTTGAAAACCGTTTGGTATTATCTCATAAAACATGACACACATATCAAGGAAGTGCTGAAGTTTTTTGCCATTTTGTAATTTTTATATTGCTTCACCACAAGGTGGTCCTATAACAAACTGTGATTAGTATAATAACTTTTGAACTACAAGTCTCGAAAACATTTTTCTTTTTTTCTGGACTTTGTGGTTCCACACCAGTCTGTCCAGGTAAGCGCCACCCACTTTGTATGCGTGGAAGCATTTCTCATCTTTTACAAAACATTGAAGCTACGTACTCCAACAAGGTGCAACCAATTTGCCTGAAATTTGGTAACGGCATCTTCTAACAAGGACATTTAATGTTATGTACAGGAAGTGTCTAAATTAAAGGTCCCCTATTATGCCACCAGGTGCACAGCTAATTAGCTATTATGAGCCTGTTCAAAACCTCCCCTTTCTGACATCACAACGGGGAGTGAACACCCAGAATAATGAAATCTGATTGACTGTTTGGCTGAAGCTGATCAGATCTTCTTGCCTCTGGTTACTTCCCCATATGATGCCAAGAGGGGCAAGATTTTGAAATGGCTTGTAATAACTAAATGGCTGTGCACCTGTTGACCTAATAGAAAACCTTTGAAAGATTTGGCTGCAGTCAGCCAAAGAATTTTGTGGAATTACAATGCGTGCGAACTCCTGAATGCAATGTGCAGTCACCAAACTTCAGATCCCTTATCTACCGGCTATTAGACAAGAGCTGTTCAAATTTGGGGTAAATCTGTCGATAGGTTGATCTAGAGCAAACAAATCGTCATTACTCCAAAACTAATTGCCCAATTAACTTAAAATTTTGCGAGCTTCATGTTGGTAACATGATCGCTCAAACAGGATGGCCATCATCAGCCAATCATATTTTAGCATCCCTTCTACTCTCTGACCTATTATGTATCATCGTGAAACTTTATCAGGTTATTTGGCACGTGTGATAGACCTAGCAGCCATATTCTGGGGTACTGCCTTCAGCTATTTTGGAATTTTTCACTTTTCAACTTTTGAGGGGGCTGGGAAGATATACGACCTCCTGATGGCTCGTTTTGGAAAGGCTGCTGCTCTCCCAATGTACCGTTACAGAACAGTTGTTGGGGACCATTTTTAAAGATAAGCAACACCCTCTCCCCCTGTCCCAATATTGACCTTATGTTGCCCTGCCCCCCTCACCCACTTCCTTATGTTTGTCCTACCTTTTTCGGTACGACAAACAGCCGGCTACAGCAAACTGAAAGACATCATCGCTAGTTGCTAGCTTGCAAAGGAAAATTAACAAAAAGTGTTAAGACACCCTCTTTGACCATATGCCGTACTCTTCCCAATATTTTGTTTTTAATTATCGGCGTTAAGTCTACAGATCTGGCTGCAAATAATTGGCAACTCGGCCTGTTTTTGTTCACCTCCACTGGACCACTCTGGACAGAGTCACATGCCGAAACAGATGTTCATTTAGCCTGCTGCCTCACGTCTGTGATTCATTGTTCCATGAATATAACGGCAACTGTTTCAGGCAGGTTGAGTGGTAATTTCTTAATGATGAGCAGCACCTCTCTCCATGTCCCATAACAGAACAGCCGTGTACGGGAGGACTTCCAGGAGTTCCTGTCTCTGAATGGGCATCGGTTGGACTGCCGGCCCCTCCCAGACCTGGTGCAACTGGGACTGTCGCAGCCCAGCTCCTCTGAGGTGTACCGACAGGCCCTGCTGCAGGCCCAGGGCTGTGCCAAAGCTGGAGCGCTCTACTTCGACTGGACGTGAGCGAGCGCTCTCCTCCATCATGCACACCACTGCTCTGCTGATTTTCCCCATGAAATTAATTTTGAAACTAGAGGCACTCATAGAGTGCTAACCTCTGCCAAGGCAGCACAGTCCAAATCTTCATGAGAGGAAGCAAAGTTGAGTTATCGTGTGTCATACGGTTTCAAGATGGCTGCCATGGCGACCATATTGTTTCATGGAACGCAGTGAAAATCAGTGGAGTCCTTCCTTGATGTAATAGCAATGCACCCACAAAATTTCAGACAAATCCATGCATTACTTTTTGGGTTATATTGTTCACAATCAAACAAACAGACAGACAGACAAACAAACAAACCAACGGGCGAAAACATCGCTGGGGCTGGTTATTAATTTTTGTTTGGAGTCAAGTTACTCATTTGTAATACTATCGAGGCATATTCCTGTTTCAAAGAAATGAGGACGTACTTCCATGAAGTGTTAGCTTTGCATGCGTGGCAGTCAATTTATCATGTTTTTTGCATTTAAACTCCTGGATTAGATGGTATTCATTGGAGTCTGATTTAGACTCACTATATGTGAGGTTGTGTGTTAGGTAAGGTTATTTGTTAGTCTCAGACAGTCATTCCTAGGTGGCAAATAAAGTCTTTCAGTCTTTTCAAGGTGGTTTTGTTCATGATTGTATGTGTGGGATATCCATGTGAGGAGATTATGAAGATGTTTTTATCTGCTTGATGGTACCTGGGTGTTGTTTCTGTCAGAAATCAACGCAGACTGGAGAATCTGTCCCGCCTGGTAGTGCAGCCGCAGCAGGGCTCCATTTACTACGCCTGCTTTTCTCAGGATGGACACAAGATCGCCTCCTGTGGGTCAGGGAGTGCAGTGCAGGTAAGAGTGGTACATTAAAAACATTTTTATTTCACAAAGGGAGCCTGACAGTGGATTGCAATCAGTCCTTTTACTGCAGACAAACGTATATTTGCTCTGTTCACTGGCACAGTGGAATTAAAAACAGATAAAATTAGGTTAAAATCGGGAATGTTGGATTTAATGTGACAATTACAGCGGTATAACATGATTTATGTGGGAATGGCAGCACTTTTTACTGTTGGCACTTTTCAATTTTTTTTGCTTTGCTCGGTACATACTTGGCTGTCATTGGTCCTTTCCAACTGTAAGGGTGGAGGTTTTTGGCTAATTCCTGATGCATTAGATGTGGAGACAGCAGTTGTATCATCACTGCCTCTGAAAGATCCCTGATCACGTGCGCCACGATATTACTGCAGGGGAAGTCTGCGGTGCTAACTTTGACCACTGGAGGTCACACTTTCCTGAAGGGAGCGTGAGGCTGCACTCAGAACAAATGCTTGTTCTCGTTGCTGGCAAGTTCAGTTGCAGCATTAGTTTACCTGCATATTGAAAGCGTGTGCGAGCGTGTGAGTCCAGTGTCCTTAGCTTTGATTTGATAGCATATCGTATGAAGTCTCTGCTTGTCTGCAGATTTTTAAGACCACCTCAGGGGAGAATCTTCTGGAAATCCAGGCCCACGATGACGAAGTGCGGTGCTGTGCCTTTTCTCCCGATGACAAATTCCTGGCCACCTGCTCCAGTGACAAGAAGGTTAAGGTACGACTGTGAGAACATCAAATGAGCGCCAGCTTCCCAGCATGCCGTGGGCCCTGGGAGAGGCTCTGCTCGTTTATCTCTGTCACTCCTGTGACATCACGATGGCCGTGCAGCCCGGGAGCCTGTTCTTCAGAACAAGGTTACTGAGGTATCTAGATAACTGCTGCGAATGAAGACTGTATCTGCGATATGTCAGCAGGAGCGGACTTAATCGGTCATTGAGTAACGGCGCTAGGCTGTGCCAGCATAGCATGGGTAGAACACAGAGATTGGGTATACAGTTATCTTCTGCCATACTAGCACTTAAAGTGGATTGTGTAAAAATGGCTTTTCTAGCTTTAAATTGTTTTTTTTCTGCCTTGTGATTCTCCTTACATTACAGCAGACAAGTCCTAAGCTGCGATAGGATCAAGTAGGAAAAAAATGGGAATACATGTTTGTTGTTCCCCGGCTTTAAGTTGCACCCTTATTGGACTTCCTTTGCAGCATTATTTCCCACAATCCACGGCTGCCATTTACAATGAATGGAATTTGCACTATAGTTTCTACCTTGTATTTATGTTCGTTTTACAGCCAGTGTGAGTAATTGGCCCGTCTCGTATACTGCCTCTGGTGGAACATGGACACAGCCCAAAATACAGAACATGGACTGGAGCAGGGGTGTCAGGGGTGTCAGGGGTGTCCCATCTTATCCGAGAAGGGCCAGTGTACTTGCTGGTGTGTTATAGCCGTACAGTAACACACCTGGTTTTGCTTACCTTGGTCTTGATTCAATGCCATAATTTGTCAATTAATGAAATTATATGCTGCAACGCTGCGCTAAAATAAAAATCTACACCCTGACTGGCTCATTGCAGATAAGATTGGACTACATTAGAGTAGGTTTTAGGACTATGCTGGGTTTTATTCTTTGGACTTATCTGCCCAATACTGTAATCCTGCTTTTTTAGGCCCCATAAAAAAAATTAGTTTATCATCCCCGCCCACCTCGGAATTCTTGGCCGCATCAGTTTGTTTTTATTATTTCTAGTATCAAAAATAGGGCAATCGGCGTGATGCTCTTAGCGAGAGGCACGAATGAACCCATTGATGGACGCTCAAGCCTGTAACTTGAAAAAGGGTTCCTATGTTGTTTTCAATCGAGTACTGGATAATAAACGGGTTTAAAAAACTGGAAAAACAGGTCACAAATTCATAAATAAACTCTTTATGAAACATATTCACTGAAAAAAAAAATGGATCGTCTGCATCATGTTTTTCGGAGTAAAAGGATGATAGACTAATATTTTTTTATGCAGCCTTATCTCTGTGTGATACTGGTTCTCGTATTGTCTCGTATTGTTTGACCTAGATTTGGAACGCGGAACGGGGAACGCTGATCCGGGTCTTTGAGGAGGAACACGATGAGCAGGTCAATCATTGCCAGTTCACCAACACTCGACGGCGCATCCTGCTGGCCACCTGCTCCAACGACAGCTTCATGAACACCAAGGTGAGAGGTGCTGTCCCGCATTATGTGCTGCAAGGCTCCTCAGCTGCTCCAGGGCTGCGAGAGAATGGGATCTTGTCGTAGTCTAAAATTTCCGCAAAATTCTGGGGCTTCCAGTTGGCGCTGAATAGCTATCCAACATCCTGTTACACAGTGGAGACGAATGAGTTACATCAGCCTGGTTCGTATGTTTTTATATTAGTAAGCCATCTTTCATAATTATTATTTAGTAGTAATACCAGCACTTTTTGATTATATTTTAAAGGAACACAGTCAGGGCCGAGCATGGCTTTTGGATGCTCACAGGTTTAAAGACGTTCTTCGAGTGAAAGCAGCTGGCTTGCAAAATCTGCGTCACTTCTGTAATCACACACAATCTTAGCAGCTGCCCACTAAGAGTACACAGTGTTATCGAGCGATATTTGTTGATGTCCCCTTTGCCTAACGCTGCTCTGTCTCTTTTCGGGGCATATGTTCGCCTTTGACCGCTTCCAGAACAATGGCCGCCATGGCCAGATATCGCAGCACTTGAACGTCTGAAAGTTAGCGGAAGCAAAATATATGTTTAATACTGAACTAAGATATACCACGAGTCATTATGTAAATAATTTATTTTTGGAAAGAATAGCATGGGGATTGTCCATGATAAACCCCAATATAAACAACCAGTTTCCGCCTGCAACCAACCACCTGCAAGTTTGTGCAGTTTGTGCCGTCATTTTTTATGACAGTGTTTAGGTACATTAAGGGCAGTGAAATGAAGAAAACGGACGCCATTTTGTATTGAATTTCCATGGTTACACAAAACCGATACAGTTTACAAGTCAGGCCTAGTCCTACCGTGACGGCACCACATTCTCCTTTGCTGTTCTCCACCTCTGCATCAGCAATGTGAGAGGCCTAGTGTTTGGCTAAGTTAAGCTGCTTTCACATTGGACGCGAAATGAATTTTTCGCACAACGGATTACATTCAAAGTCAATGCAAAGACGCGAATACACGCGAAAGGCGTGTATTCGCGTCTTTGCATTGACTTTGAATGTAATCCGTTGTGCGAAAAATACGTTTCGCATCCGGTGTGAAAGCGGCTTTAGTTCCTGTCCCTCACTGTCTCGTAGCTGTGGAACGTGAACAAGCCCACCTCCCAGAACACCATGTTTGGGCACACCGAGCCTGTCAATCACTGCTGCTTCTCTCCCAACGACACCTACCTGTCCACCTCCTCCAGTGATGGGACGCTGAGGGTACGAACTCCGCCTCGCTGGCTCCTCCTGCGTCCGTCTTTCTGTCTGTCTGTCTGCTCATCCATTCTTCCGTCTGTTTGTGTGTTTGTTTTCCTGCTTTGGTAATCTGTGCCCCTGTGTTTACGGTCTCTGAGAACTGTTCCTCATCTGTCTCTCTCGCTGCTCTGATTATCTCCGCACCTGTGTGTCAGTCTGTTTCCCCGCTATCAGAATATTATGTTTACAAATACACATGTCTGTCTATCTGTTTAGATGTCTGCGACTGTCTTTCCATTCCTCTGCCATAAGAATCTTGGTCCATGTGTAACTGCTTGCCTGTCTGCATTGTGTACCCTTGTCTGTCTGTCTGTCTCTGTTTTTTAGCTTTTAAAATCTTTGTTCTGATTATGTCTGTCTGTTTTCCAGATATTCAAATCTTCCCGCTGGATATGTTTGTTGGTTTGTCTGTCTGTCTCTTGGTCTTTCGGCTCTTCAAATCTTTGTCGGTCTGTCTGTTTTCCAGATTTTCGAATCTTCGTCCTGATTATGTTTATCTGTCCGTCTGATTGCCTGTCTGTCTGTTTTTCAACTGTTGAAATCTTTGTCCTGAATACGCTTGTCTATTTGTTCTTGTTCGTGTTTGTCTGTCTGCTTGTATTCCTGCTGTGAGCATCTTTGCACTTGTATGTGTCTGTCTGTGTCTGTTTGTTTCCTTGCTGTGAGACCGTACCTGTCTGTCTGTCTGTCTGTCTGCTCTGAAATAACTGCCTCCTTCTCTCTGTGTCCCAGCTGTGGGAGGTGGCCTCTGCTAATGAGTGGAAGTGTATTGATGTGCAGAGCTTCTGCCCAGAGCAGGAGAACGGAGCTGATGTGATGGTGAAGTGCAGCGCCTGGTCACCTGATGGCAAGCGCATCCTCTGCGCTGCCAGAAATATTGTGATGGTGAGGGTCTGTGTGTCTGTGTTCGTGCATGTGCGTGTGGCTGTGTTTGTGTGTCTGTGCGATTGTGCGTGCGCGCCTGCGTGTGTGTGTCTGCGGGTTTGTGTGTATCTGCGTGCCTGTGTGTTTGTGCGCACGCGCATGTGTGTGCGTGTGTCCGTGTGCGTGTGTAAGTGTGCGCGCGCGTGTGTGTGTGTGTGTGTGTGTGTGTGAACATTGACTTGCATAGCAGTGTATAAAATCTCAACTTTTCCTGTTCCAGTGCACGTTTTGTAATATCAGTCTCATTTATGGGATTGTGGGGAGTTTTTTCACCGCATTTCAGTAAATGATTCGCGCAGAGCCAAAGAGGATTCATCCTCCCTTGTGGGCAGATTATGTTTTGCGCTTTCTATCATTTTGCAGATCTGGTGATCCACAAACATTTTTACAGCAGGATATAACAAAGCAGTTACCATCCAGTTAGATTTTGCCAGGAATACTGCATATGAAAAAGCTTTTACATTGCAAATCAGTGCCTGTTGCATAATTATAACGCCTACTGTTCGACTCTTACTGATTGCTAAGTCACCAGTACTAGGTGTCGCACCAGGTACTCTGGCCTTTTGAAAACAGCAGTCCTTTACACCTAGTACAGTGGTATGTAAAACTTAGCTGGCGTATTTTATGAAGAATTAAATTGATTTTTTCAGTTGATCCCTCAACAAAGGTTGCATTGAAAGCTTGCATATCATCTATAAATAGAGGGGGGGGGTTTACTGATGAAATTCATCTCATTATTCGACTTTCTATTGCCTCTAGTTGTGTAGCCCTGTGGTTTCCCCTTAGGATAGCAAGGATAGCAGCATGGCGACTGAAGATGATTGTTTTTTTGTTTTTTTTTGCCATTGCAGGTGTTTGACTTGGAAACGGCAGAATGGCTGTCTGAGATCCGGACGAGTTCTCTCAGCACAGTGCTCTTCTGCGACACCAGCCCTAACAGCCAGCTCGTTGCTCTCGCACTGTCGCACTACACTGTGGAGGTACGCTATCCCGTCCAACCCTCTGTCAGAACCACCCGAGAGCCGCATATTGAGTCGCACAGCCTGCAAAAGATCCAATGAGCACCAAATCCCACTGCTCGCAGCTGAATCACAGGCTCCTGTTTGACTCTTAAACCCTAGTCACACTAGAGGCGGAATGAGCCGGAATGCCGTCGGAATGAAAATTCTTTGTATATTCTTGGATATTCGAAGTGCGTTCTGACTGCATTTTGAGTGCATTCCAAATATTCAAATATACACGTCAAATCCTGCCAGAATGCGCCTCTAATGAGCCAGAATGCACTTCGAATGCATTTTGATTGCTGCAGGAATCTATTTTGATATTAAAACAATTCAGTTGGAATGTGCTTCGAATGCCGTTGGAATCTTTCGATTGCCACTGGAATCAGTGGCAGCTGGTAAACTGGCTTAAAAATAATGATTGCTTCTGACCTGTTTTCAATCACTCATTTAAATTACCATCACAGAAACTCCAAAAACTCTCAACATTATCAGGTGTAGCCAGTTTTCATTAATAACGCATACCTGTGAACTCTCATGCATTCAGCTTCAGTTTTAGTGGAATATTTACGTTCCCCTGCTGTAGTCAGCAGTTACTCAATCAACACATATGGGACACTCGTGTTACATTCTAAGTACATTCTGAGTATTCCAGCTGCATTCTGTTTGAATACTTGGATGTTCCAACCATATTCGGCGGCCATTCCGGGAGCGTTCTGACTGCATTCGAGGTGAATTCGCACAGCATTCGAGGCACCTTCCAACCAGACTACAGGTGGTGTTCAGGCAGCAATTGAACCGCTCTCGTACGGCATTTGAAGTGTATTCTAAATATTCTGACTGCATTCTGACAGCATTCTAAGTATTACTACTGTGTTCCAACTACATTCAAGCTGAATTCGAGGGCTAATACACCTAGAATGTGCAAGGATCATTTGAGGCGGGTTCGAAGTGCATTCTAAGTATTCGAACGGCATTCTTTCAAAGCCTTAAGAATTTTGGTCAGTTTGAAATTCCCGCTGGAATGTTGTGCGAATTCTTCATTCCGGCTAGTTCTGCTTGATTCTTGCTGATTTTGAATAAGTGTGGCGGGGGCTTTAGTTGACTTAAAGTGAATCTGTTGACTAATAGTTACCTTAAAGGTAACTTATTGACTCCAGGTTGGCTTTTCCTCGAACCTATAGCTCTTGATTGCTTAAGACTTGACCCATTGGCTCCTGGTGTGCTGAACCCCGGTTTGACTTACTTCTTGTTGATTTGCAGTTGATTCTTTGACTCCTACTTGACACATGGTTAATTGTTTGGCTCCTGGTTGACTCACAGTTGATTTGTTGGCTTTTGATTGACTCATGATCTTCTGTATTTTGCCATCCCAGCTGTGGGATTACATATCTGAAAAGAAAGTGGCTGACTTCAGTGGTCACCTGAACTGGGTCCACTGTGTCCGATTCTCTCCGGATGGATCGCTAGTCCTCTCCTCCTCTGATGACCAAACAGTCAGGGTAAGCGTCTGTCAGGTGTCATTCCCATCGATTTCCCCTCTTCATCGTTAATCCAGCAATCTTCTTCTTTGATTCCTTTTCATGTTCTGGTCAGTCCTGTGGTATAAAGTGAGGTGCCCTGTCGCAGGGGTTATCAGCCTTATCCTAAAAGAGCAGGTGTTGGTGCTGACCCCTGCCTGAATCGCACATAGTCTGGCAGGAAGCTGAATAATTCACTCTCTCCACAGCCTTGATTTTCTCTTTCCCTGACTCTATTCCTCCCTCTTACCCTGACTTAATTCTCATCTCTTTTCTATAACTGTTGAAATGCTGATGTTTTTGCGGTGATGAAGTTCTGCATCTTTGGTCTGCTCTACAGTTCCTAGATAGATAGAGTTGTGACATGAGGCTTGCAGAAAATCTGGTCATGGAGCCATTTTGTTTCCATTGCCGTATTGGGCACTGTCTCAGGGGGCACTGTCTCTGGGTGCAGTCACGGTATTGGCGACAAGAGTGTCAACATTTTTTTTTTGTCAGAGAGCATTAATTTTTTAATGTAGATGGGACATATACTGGTTGAACCTCTTGAATCTGAAAGCTATTTGTTCATATCTTGTTTCGTTCTCAAGATATAAGAGCATTAATTTAGAAATATTATTTAATGAGATATGTAGATGGGACACATGATTTTATTGTTTTACAGCCAAGGCATAGTAGCTATGGGTTTCAAATTTTGCATATTGACTGGGCATCACATGAGACATTCTCTCTCTATACAAAAATTGATGTTAACAATTCACTGGAAGGTGCTCAAACAAAAGACTTAAGTGGTTAATTAATGCTAATTTCGATTTTGAGATACAAAAGTTTCTCTCAGAGCCACAATTCGGTTTCAAATCAAATAATCTTTTTTTCCCCTCTTACGTGAGTATATAATGGATAGAATTGACATAGTTGACATTTTCAAAAAATAATTGTGTTTCAGTAAAACTATAGGAAAAATGTGTCCCATCTACATATTGTAATTAGTCGATTGTTCTACAGTAAATAGCTTTTTGGACTCTTTAGTTAATGTTGTTCTTGTTATCATCTTGTTTGCACTAACCTGAGCGCTTTATACTCCTAGTAACTCCCATGAACTCCTAGAATTGCCTGTGTCCCATATCTGTCCCATCTACAGACTTTCGGGATGTCCCATCTGCAAATCTCATTATTTGGTCTCATTATCTTAATATTGATGATTTAACAAAATTTTTTCCTCCATGTTGTAGGGAAATTACTTCATAGATCAATTGAACTAGTTCCTTGAAAATATTTTACAGATCAGGGATTTAGATTTTCTACGAAGGGTCTAAAAATAATGTCACAAGCTGTCCCATCTACAATAAAGCTTCCTTAAGACAAAAGAGTCATTTACACAAAAGTGATATCAGTTAGCTTCAGCACCATAGTAGTTCATAGTAATGTCTTCCAAGTAAATGCAAAACATTTCTCAGAACTATAGCAGGGACGTGTGCAGAAGACAACGAGTTTTGTTTTTGTCCCATCTACAAGAAAACAAATACCGTGACCTTACCGCTCAATGGTTTTTTCCTTTTTCTCTTTTCTCATGTCTTAAAGTTTTCCCCTCTTATGTTAGTCAAAACCATTGCTCCCAGGTTTATTGTTTGTAATACATTTCCCCTTTGAGAATAGAATAGAAAAATCCAATAATTTGCATGGTGGAAAACGGCTTGGTTTTGTAAAATTGAAACTAAATGGCTCCTGTTTTTTAAAGTGTCATGACTCTGTTTAGACACTCTGGTCCGCACTACCGGAGAGCTTTATTCGCATAACTCTCTACACTTGAACACTTCAGCAAGCTCTTTTGGAGAAAAGGACATAACTTCCTGTGTCTAACTTCCTGTCCCATGCAGCTATGGGACACGAAGGGAGTCCAAATCTCATCGGCTGCCTTACTGAAGCGGGACTGCCATGTGATCTTCAATCAGCATGACATCACAGTGGTTGCCGCTGACAATCGAAACCAAGTGCAGGTCAGTCAGCCGCTTATGAGGTAAACAAGACGGTTTGTTTTTAAGTGTGCGACAGGAAGGTAGGTTTAAGACTGACGCGCGTGTGTGTATGTGCGGTGTGTGTGTTGTTCTCAGGTGCTGAATGGCAGGACGGGGGAGGTTATGTTCCTGTCGGAAAAGCAGGACTCTCGAATCCGCTGCACGTGCTTGAACAGGGAGCCGTTCGCTGTTGCTCTGGGATGTGAGGACGGATCTGTGAAGGTGGGAAGTCTGTGCTTCTGTGCATCTCATCCCTCTCTTCTAATCTTCCTCTGACACCGCTCTGCCTTACCAACGAAAACCCATCCCCACCTGTCAAATTTAACATATTTCTGCCCTATCCTGCGGTACTCCATCTTCCCTTCGCATGCTTAGCCCACATTTGCTAACGCTGGTCTTCCTTTCTTTTAAGATTCCTCATCTCTCTCCCACCAGAACTCATCAGCGACTGTTCCATTTTCTTTCCGAAACTCGACTATCACCCTTCAACATCAGTTTTAACTGTGTACCTTCACCTTCCAGAACCATCCAACAAAGTGCCTTTTGTTGTCCAATCAGTCTTAAGTGCTTTCACGGTCTCTTGAGCAGGAATTAAACTGTCACTGACCGATTTTGTAAAAACTCTGACGTACGTCTCAACTGTAAAGTGCCAGGTGTTCTGGGCTCATGTGAATGACTCAAGAATTTAAATCCTATTAAATATATCAGAGTCACTTTCTGCTCTGCACTCCATGTGGGCCTTAAGTTAATCGCCTGTCACTGCATGTTAAGCCGCCGCTTGTGTCGACTATTTACGGCAGCGCGTCTGAAGTTCACTCTCCTGTCATTCTCAGCTTAGTGCTGAATACCGTTCAGTGACATGTCACAGTTTTGGAGAGGTATTGTCTTCATCCCTTTCCTGTTTTAATCCACTGGGTTTTAAAGTAGCCCGCATCAATCTGTCAGAATTAAATCGAAAAAATGTCTCTCTCTGTCATAACCCGCTGCAATTCTCCTCAGGGACGTGTTCCTGGTCTGTACACTGCATGCGTCCTTATTGCTGTTCTCCTTAGCAAAAGTGAATAATTTCCTGCTTCAGACCTTAATCTCGCCTCTTTCAGTACTCCAGAATAAACACAATAAACTTCTGTTGCATCACTGTTAACCACATAAAAACCTATGGACCCATGTATGGGTCCGTCAAACGCAGCAGCTGTATTTACACCTGTGAAACTTCATGCCCATTTTGAAATGTGGTGGAAATTTCAGGGTTTGCAAACATCCCAAATATGTGCTGCTGAATTACAGGGAAATGTTTATAAAATGATGTACAAAATCTGGATGTTTTCCATCTGATGTAACGCTGAGGCCTTAAAAACATGGCGTTCTAGGTTTGAATGTTTCTCTCTGTCGTAGCATGATGTAGCTTCAGTGAAGCGCTGCAGCCAGTAGACGCCGAATACGTATGTGACATTTTCCAACAATATGAAAAAAAAAAAAGTTTTTGGACAGTTAAGATATTAGTGATAATTAAGGGGAAACATTTTGCTATTCATGTAAATAATTTCTTTTTTTCCTTCAGGCATGTAGAAATAAGCTGCTTGAAGGCAAAAATGGAGTTGAATCCATTTTGTATATATGTTCTAAAATTTCACTTTAAAAACAGTATTGGGGGCAAGGTCAAATCCTCTGTCCTTGGAGAGCTACCAAACATGTCAAACACTCAGAGCTTCATAAGATGGATGTTAACGGACAGATTGTTGGACAGAGAGATGCTTTGCATCTGCAGAGGCAAGTCAAAGGCAGCCATTTTGGCTCTGCATCAGCCTGCGTGTGTTCACAAATGGTGGGGAAGGGCTATTTTGGGCTTTGCAGCACAGATGGGGAGCGGGCGGATTCTGTTTTGAGGTGCAGGTGGAAAGCAGATGGTGTGCTTCCTGAAGTCCAGGTGAGAAACAGCCAGGTTTGGTTTGCCAGCGCAGGTGGGAAAAAGCCTGTATGTGTGCTCAAGCGCAGGTGAGAAATGGTTGGCTTGTTTATTGAAGTGCAGATGAAAACTGCGGTGTGTCACATTACAAACTGGTGGCACTGACTGTAACATGAAATTCAGCTGAGACGGATGGTAAGATATTTCATCAGCTGAAATGCAGGCTGTTGTTTTTTGGTGCGGGTGAGAATCATATGGTTTGTTTTGAGCTCAGGTGGGACGCAGGCTGTCATTGGAGCCTTGTCACAAAGCCTTAAATCACATTGGAGCTGACAGCCTGCGAGTGATTCCACAGATAGAAGCAGAGATGGAGAGGTGACTAGAGGAACTGAGAGAAGGAGGAAAGAGAGAGATTGAATTTGGTTTTAAAGCGTCTTTGCAGTGTTTGTAACATGTATACCTTTATAACTTACCTGCTTTAATTCAGAGACTGGCAGGGGAGATGTCTTTTTCTGTGATCTCTCACAGACAGAATTCATGTTAGTTCCTATGATCTTTTTCAGGTTGGAGACATGTTGCCACTTACGATCATTCACAGTTACGAAGGATGTGACTGATCTTTCACAAGCAAGAGAAATGTCACTTTCTGTGAACTCTCATAGGCAGGATAAATGTGGCTGAGTGCGAATTTTCCCTGGCAGGAGAAATTTCACTTTGTGTTAACTTTCACATTCAGGAGAAATGTAACTGCGTTAATTTTCACAGACCAGCTAAATGTTGATTCCTGTGGTCTTTCACAGCTGAGAAGGATGTGGTTTATGATCTTTAACAGTTGTCAGGGATGTGGTTTGTGATCTTTCATGTTCTGAGGGATGCGGTTTGCAATCTTTAACAACTGTGAGGGATGTGGGTCTTTATCTTTATCACAGTTGTGATTTTTCAGAGTTCTCAGGGATCTGGTTACTGATTACAGTTTCAAGGTATATGATTATGATCTTTCACAGTCGCATGGTATGTTTTTGTCTTTCACAGTGGTGTGGCATATGACTAATTTTTCACAGTTTTGTAAATGTGACTGATCTTGCACATTGATAAGGTTTGTGGCTGATCTTTCACAATTGCGAGGTATGTGACTGATCTTTCACAGTGGTAAGGTATGTTATTGTGATATTCCACAGTTCCCTGTTACGTCACTGTGATCTTTCTTAATTGTGAGGAATGACTGATGTTTCACAGTGATGAGGTACGTTACTGACCTTTCACAGTTGCAGGGTATGTGACTGATCTTTCACATTGGTGGGGTATATGACTGTGATGTTTTACAGTTGAGTCACGTGACTGATCTTTCACCACGGTGAGGTATGTGACTGATCTTTTACAGTCACGAGGTACATGACTGTGATTTTTCACAGGCAGGAAGGAAGAGCGCTAGACAGGTCCTGAGGAGCCTTAGTTGCTGGGCCCTGGAGTTTCTGAGCCCACACTGGGGTTTCATCATGGCGCTAGGACTAGAGACAGGAAGGGTACAGGTGGGGTGAATCCCATAAGCGTTTTTGTGTGTGTTATTATGACTGTGTGTGTGTGAGAGTGTATGTGTGCATGTTTGTTTGTGCTTGGCCATTCATGCGTAGTGTGTGTATCCTGCAATAAGGAGCTGGTAATGGCATTTAGACAATAAACGCACAGATGGCAGCTTATAGTTAACCATATATCTTGCTGTTCATCTGCCTGACTGCTGCACAGACCGGAAGTCATTCAGTCCATAAAAACTTACTCTTTCGTAGCCTTAAAACTTGGATCAGCCGTAGTCCTATAAGCTTGTCTTTAAACACCATCTGCTAAAAATCTCAATGTTACCTGCAAGATTCTTGCTATGAAGTGTGGGAGAGACGTGTCCCTTGGCTTTAACGCCATGCTACACGCCATATCTACAGTGCAGTGAAAAAGTATTTGCCCCCGCTCGATTTTCTGTATTTTTGCTAATTTGTGTCATTTAAATGTTTCAGATCCTCCATGTGCTTTTAGTGTAGAGGAAGACAATATGAGTTCTAGTTTTTAAAATGATAATTTAATTAATTGAAGGTTAAGAGTTATTCAAAACCTTTATCACCCTCCTAAACTCAATTAGCGGTTGTGCCACCCTTGGCGACAACAGCTGCAATCAGAAGTTTGCAGCCAGTCTGTTACATCGCTGTGGAGGGATTTTGGCCCACTCTCCTGCACAGGATTATTTTAATTCAGTCACATTGAAGGGTTTTTTAAGCATGAACTGTCTGTTTCAGGTCATCCCGCAGCATCTCAATCAGATTCAAATTAGGACTTTGACTAGGCCACTCTAAAGCCTTCATTTTGTTTTGTTTGAGCCATTCGGAGTTGGACTACCTTGTGTTCTGTGGATCATTGTCCTGCTGCATAACCCAACTGCACTTTTGGTCACAAACTGATGACTGGATGTTATCCTTTAGGATTTTCTTAATAGAATATGGAGCAGAATTCATGAGTCCATCAATTATGGTAAAGTCACTTGCGTCCTGAAGCATCAAGGCAACCTCAGACCACCACACGATCACCTCCTTGTATGACTGTCGGTATGATGCTCTTATTGCAGAATGCTGTTTTGGCTTTACAACAGATGTTATGGGACCCATGTCTCCCAAAAAGTTCCACTTATGACTCATTAGTCCACAAAATATGATTCCACAAGTTCTGAGGGTCATCAAGATCAAATGTTTTTGGCAAATGTGAGACAAGCCTTTGTGTTCTTTTTGGTTATCTGTGATTTTCGCCTTGCAGCTCTCCCATAAAAGCCATTTTTGCCCAGTCACTTTCTTATTGTGGAATCATGAACGCTGACCTTAACTGCGGCATGCGAGGCCTGCAGTTCTTTAGATGTTATTCTGAGTTCTTTTGTGATCTCCTGAGTTGACAATTAACTCTTCGAGCAATTTTGGTTAGCTGGCCACTCCTAGGAAGGCTCAACAGTGTTGTAAGTTTTCTTAATTTATAGATTATTTCTCTCACTATGGCTTGTTATTTAAAAATGGCTCATTACTTTATTTAGATTGCGCCATCATTTGTTGTTTTTTGCCTATTTCATACTACGAGGCTATATTACATTCAACAGGACTGACTGTAATCATGCTTGGGTGTGTCTAGTATAAATGAACCCAATCATCTTTTAATTTTGTTTGATTATTAAATACAAGGGCACTTTTTCACATAGGGCCAAGTAGGTATAGAAAGCTTTTTTCCTGCAGTTAATGAAATCATGATTTAAAAACTGTTTTGTTTGCTTATCTTTGTCTAATATTAAAATTAGTTATAATTTTAGTTATATAGGATGCTTAAGTGTGACAAATATGCAAAAACAGACAAAATGGAGAAGTAATCAAATACTTTTTCACTGCACTGTATCTGTACCTCCATTTCTCATCAGTTTACATTGATTCTGAATGTAATTAATGATCATCGACTGATTCCAGTATCAGAACTGAAGCAATCATGATTTTTTTGGCCTGAGTATGAGCTGGGCAGTCCCGCTGGGGAACTTTTCCAGGAATGCCCTGGGAGATGGCCAAATTGAAAGTTACAAGCTAATAACAATTGATAGAAACTGGTAGAATGGTTGTGGAGCATTTTATGTCTGTGCTCATGGGGCCAATTGCAGAATTTACCAAATTATGTCTCTCGAGATGCCAGTCAGAATCCCAAGCACCACCAAGGGTTCAAACTATGTTGCAACTTTTCAGTTTTTGATCTGGCAGCCTACCGCTAGGCTACCTTGTTTGCAAATCTAGCAGTTCTAGCCAAAACAAATATAATTACGAAATTTTATTTAGCTATTTTAGGCTTTCTTTATAAAAAAAATTAATCTGATGGAAGGTCTTTATGGCAGGTCTCACTCATCCAACTCATCTCTGTTGCACAGTCACAATTCTGTCATCCCTCTCTCGAACTGTCTCTCTCTTTCTCTCTCTGTCACTGCCCTGACCGTATCTGTCACTCTCTGACGGGTCACTGTTCCATCATTATTGCTGTCGCATGTCATTTTTCACCCTCCTGTTTCTTGTTGAAATATGGATGAATGATTATTTACACTCACAGAATGGCTCTGAGTGTTCGAGTGTTGGGTCGTCCGCACAGACGGGCTCTCCGCATGTCTGTAGAGCTGTGGCAACTCTTCTCTATCACTCTCGCTCACTCTCTCTCTTTCTCCATCTCTCAGTCTGTCTCCATTTGGCCCTTCTTTCTCCTTTCCTTCTCTCTCTCCTTTCTGCCTCCCTCTGTCTTTCTTTTTCTGTCTCCCTTTCTCTCCCTCCCTCTCTCATTCCCCTCCCTCTCTCCCTTCATCTCTCATTCCCCCTCCTTCGCTCCTTCCCTCTCTCATTCCCCCTCCTTCTCTCCCTCCCTCTCTCATTCCCACTCCCGCTCTCCCTTCATCTCTCATTCCCCCTCCTTCTCTCCCTCCCTCTCTCATTCCCCTCCCTCTCTCTCTCCCTCTCTCATTCCCCTCCCTCTCTCTCTCCCTCTCTCATTCCCCTCCCTCTCTCCCTCCCTCTCTCATTCCCCCTCCCGCTCTCCCTTCATCTCTCATTCCCCCTCCCTCTCTCTCCCTCTTTCTCTCCCTCCCTCACACTCACTGGCCTCCTTTCACTCTCCCTGAGACTGATTTACCTTCCACTCTCCCTCCCTCTCACTCTCTCTCCTTCTCCCGCTGTCCCTCACACCCTCCCTCCCTCCCTCCCTCCCTCTCACTCTCTCCTTGACTGATGTGCCTCCCTCGCTCACTCCTCTATGACCGCACTCTCTCGTTACCCAGGTGTTGAAAGTGCCCTCTGGGACGCAGCTGTGTTCCTTACCTGGTCACACTAAGACGGTGCTAAACTGTCAGTTCAGTGCTGATGGACAAACGCTCATCTCATCTTCAGAGGATGCGACCATAAGGGTATGTCCTCCCTCCATCTCTCATTTACTCCTCTTTCTCTTGCACATGTCTGTCAACCTCCACTGTTCTCTCCGTCAGTTGTTTCCTTCTGCTTGCGAACAGCAGTGAGTGATTACTCCGCAGAGCTGCGAGCTACGACCAGAGACGGTATAGAGAAGATGCAAACCATTTCAGGCATTTCGAATAGAACATTTCCGAAGGCTAGAGATGGCAGTTGTGTGACACATCCTGCCCCTTGTCCACTAAAGCCAACCGTCTGCTTTATCCAGCTGAGGCGGGAAACACATCTAGCCAATCATGTTGTTGAATTGACAGAAGAACACAGTTCAGATTCACAACAGTAAACCCTCATATTTTCAACCAATTTGGCGGTTTTTTGTTCAAGTGCTGTGGTTGGATGGGTCTATTGAGTGTGTACCATTCAGTTCTGTGGAACAGGCTGATGACGTCACATCATAGCACACTGTAAAGGAAGCTGATGTTGTGAGAGATTTATAACTGCATTTTCAAAATTGTTTTCAGTCACCAAACATTTTAAGCCCTTTTTTAATCAGATTTCAACGGTGATGCAATACATAGTTTTTTTTGTCCGAGTGACCATTGAAAGTGGAGTTATGGCTCTCTTCCCCATTCATTTACATAGGAGCCTGGTCTTGTTAGCACAAAATAGCTGCCCGAAGGCGTCGCCAAGATGGCCGCTGAGTGGAGTGACTTGCCTTTAAAGACTTTGCTACGACAGTGCTGTGAAAGGTTTGAGTTCTGTGTCGCCCCCTGCAGGTGTGGAAGTGGAGGGCTGGGGAGTGTGTGGTGCTGACGGGTCACACAGAGCGTGTGTGGAATTTCGTCCTTTTTGAAGATGCATCCTCTTCGTCTCAACTCCTGTCATGGTCCTTCGATGGCACTGCGAAGGTAACTGCCCTCCGTTTCAGCTCTCAACTCCTACCCCAGACAGCGCAGAAACAGATTAATAAATACATCTCAACGAGTATTTTCATTTGACCTGTACCCTTCAAGTATAATTTTTATTCCTATGTTGTTAAATTAGACAGAAATACTGCCAATGTGGTGAGATCATTTGACTCATTTCCTGCTTGACCATTGGGGTAAGGGAGTTGAACTTTGCAAACCATAACGTGAAACAAGCTAGTAATTCTGCTGGAGATGGCAAAATGAGATTTTAATTCTCCTTTTAAACCCAATTGCGCACAGTTCTTTGCTGCAGACTGGCGCTTATGTTTTTTGTTAGCAAATATCAGGAAGAGGCTGGGGTGCTGCACAGAATTTTCTGGAAAATTTGGGTGAGAACGCGAGAATGTCAGACGGAGGTGTCGATTAATGAATTGCTCACAGGCGCGCATAATTCGCACAGTGTCGCTATGTTGTTGTGGGCATGTGACAGCTTGGTGATAGTTGTGAAGACAGGCTTTGGGAACAGTATGTTCTTGCTGGGAGATGCTCTGTTCCTTCCAGTTCCCACCTTGGATTCGCCAGCTTCAAGCGCCTTATGACTGGCTGTGCGATACAAAGGGTTGGGTCACATTCTATCACTTCAAATTTTCTCCAGTGCAGTGATTGGATTTTCTCATTAATATGTTGAGTTGATTCCGTCTTTAAAATCCAACAGATTTGCCCATGACCTCAGTGAATTAGCTATCTGAAAACTGTCTCCTCTCCTAGTCAGCATTAAGATCGGGAGACTTTGAGCAAGGACTTTAATTATAGATGTTTGTAGTTCCTCAGGGTGAAATATATCTACAGGAGGAGAGAGAGAGAGACAGACTCTAAGTAGCCCTGTGTCTGAACCCTGAGATGGACGAAAGCTGTAGCCTGACTGTCTGCCCATTCAGTCTATAAAGAGAAGATAAAAGCCGGCCTGTCAGTCTAACTCTCCAGCCAACTCCCTCTGTTTGCTCTGCAAGCTTTGAAACATAATGAACAAAACCAAGGTCTGCAGGGCGTCAGAGAGTCAACATCCTCTACAATGTGCTCAATATGCTAGCGCCCACTAAGCTCAGAATGAACTATCACTACTAGCACCTAAAAACCGAGAAAGTGCACCTTTTCCAAGAAATTCCTACAAAAACTTAGAATGTGCTGAGGTTTACTGAAGATTTGAGGCCAACTCGGTTAACCTCAGAAAAAGTTTACCGAGGTAGACTGTAAAATTTTCAGATGTATGAAAAGACATTAATATTCGCCGAATTGCGTGGGAACCTTGGAATGGTCAGTACTGCAGTTCAGCCTGCTCTGTCTGTGCCGCATACAGGAACTGGCAAAGGGCAGACCGCCACCAAACAAAAACACCTGCAGCATTCAGAATATATTCAATCTGCAAAAGCGCCCACCTACAAACAAATCAGATACACAATGTCATTTTTAAAAGAGGGCACCTGGAGAGAAAGTGAACATCAAGGTGTCCAAAATTAAGTAAACCGAACAGACTTCGGGATACCTCGGTATAATTTTTCAGAGGATTAGCGAGTCGGCCTCAAATCTTCTGCAAACCACGGCGTATTCTAAGTTTTTGTTGGAATTTCTTGGAAAAAGGTGCACTTTCTCGGTTTTTAGGTGCCAGTAGTGTATGAAGTGTGAGCTGTAAGCTTCAATATCTTTTCACATTGCAGAGGATAGCGTTGCTCCTATGGAGAAAGCCCTCTCCGATGAAATGAAAAGCTGTGATTATATCAGTAGCTTTTTGCTGCTCTGTGCCGCGAGGTTTACAGTCAGAGGTCTGCGGTGTGTATTACTTGGTTATTTTTACAGCCGCGCTCGCTCTTGGAGGCTGAACCATTCAGACAGATGGGGCCTCTACCTCCCGTCTGGTGGAAGCGCGTGGCAACCGAGTGCGAAAACGTCTCCATAAAAAGAAATGGCTGATACACCGCTGCGTCGTTTCGCTTGTCTTTTTAGCGCTCGAGAGAATGTTAGCAAAAGCTTGTCATAATCAGCTCGCACTTACTTTTCTATTTTTAGATCGAAGGTGCACGCTTCACTTTTTTCATTCTCGCCCTCCTGTCGGTAATGGCTATGCTAAGTAAGTAGCATGAGTAGCCAAGCCATGGACAAGTTAATCACTTTAGACCTATGGTTGATGGTTGAAGCCTCAGTGCAGCCTAAATAAGACCTCAATAAGTTTGGCCCCTTGAGCAAGGCCCTGAACCACTCCATCTTCTGGAGAAGATTGGCCCCTGCTTAATCAAATCAAATGTAAGTAGATTTGGATAACAGTACCAGCTAAATCAGCGTGGTGTAATGTGTGTGATGTCTGAGGAGAGACTGCCTGTCAAACATGTGGGGACTCTTCACCATTTCAGTAGTTTTTTGGCCGGGTATATACTTAGTGTCTGGTGACATCTATAAGTCACAGACTTCGTGCAGTCATTGAGTACCATGGATTTTTAACCGGGTAAGATACGTAATGATGCTAAGATTGTTAATATTTTCAATATTTTCATAGTATTTTTTTGTTCTGGAGGGCGATGTATTGGAGCTGGAATTCTGACATGGATTTAACAATATTGGTATACATGCCTGCTGTGTACAGCTAGCAGGCTACATTTGAACATTGCATTGATTGTTTAATTTCAAATCCAATGTGTTTGGCAACCAACCCAAAAAGCAAATTTGTGGCCCAGTCTCTAAACGTCTGATGTTCTGTACAGTTAACCCCTTTATATTCACAGACCATTTATATTCCGGGTTTATGTTGCTGGGGAAGTGTTAGACAGTGTTTGTGTGTTCTCTCCTGCGGTTCCAGGTGTGGGACTTGACGAGCGGGGAGAAGATTCAAGACATGGCCTGCCACCAGGAAGCTGTTCTGTCATGTGACATGTCCCCAGACAGACAACTGTTTGCCACCACGTCGACGGACAAGACCGCGAAGGTGACAGGGATGCTGCGGGAATGTGGGAGGGGTGAAAACTAATGTTAGCGTTAGCATTGTTAGCAACGTAGCTTCACATCTGGATGGCAGCCTGAGCAGGAGTGGAGGAATGAGGGCCAGCCCAGTTGGGGGTGCAGGAGGCAGAATGGGTGGGGAATGAAAGTGATGTAATAAACAGTCTGTTGTATCGTTGAGGTGTGGCTCGTACTGAAAATACACCAGTGAATTCAGAAATAACATCTGGGACATGCTTTGTAGCATGAGGCATTGTTTGCTTGAATGTAATATACAATATTTAAATAGTAAGATGAATTAAGCCTCATTAGGTGCCAAATTCAGATCCAGTTGGGCAGTCCCATTCTTTATGTTAACTGACTGTGGAAAAAGCTTCCGTTTCAAATAATACTGAACTTCACGGGTGAGGTGGAGGCAGGTTATGTTTTTGCCCATTTGTTTGTGACCTGAATTACAGAAAAAGTTCAGGACTGATATATTCATTAAACTGTATGGGGTGGTAGTATATGACTACGGTACGAAACAATTAGATTTTCACCGGTCAAGGTCAAAGGTTAAGGTCAACATCACGGAAAAGGTCAAAAACGATGGAGCAGGCAGAAGTATGCGCCCTTCTGGTTTACATCTTAATGGAGTGGGTCTGCAGAAAAAAAGACAGCTCTTTTAACTAGAAACCGATTAACCCAGTTGGATTGCTCAAGTCTATTCATTTTTATCAACATCCTATCAACCTCATTGGGTCCTAAGAGTGTCCTGTCATTGGTAGTACTGGCTGATGTGTACAAAGCTGTGTTTCAATCCCATGATCATAAAATGCATTTAGAGTCGCCTGTGATGATGCAGCATGTCTGCAAATTACTCATTGTTCATAACTCACTCTTATTTTGAAAGCAGACTTTGAGTGTCGATTCCAAGCATTGAATTTGTGGATTTCCCTGAATTTTGTGGGGTATTGGAAAAAGGATTGTGACCATAGGAGCTTTTTTTTGAGCAACCTAATGTCCATGGGTACAATTGAGGGAGGATTTTGACCATTAATTCTGCTTTGTTAACGAATAATATGACCTCAGAGTCTGTGTTTGGTAGGGAAGGAATGTGATCATGTGACCAGGGGTTTGACATGCTAAAAAAAATTGTGCATATTGTGTAAAGACATTGAATGGGGCAATGACATTTTAGTTGTCTGTGTACTATCACAAAATGGTTGATATTGATGGACGGTTAGAGACATATCTCACTGGAAACTGCTTGCATTTTAGCATTTAAATGGAGAAGGCGATGAAACTGTTTCTGTTTGCTTTATGTAAAACACTTTTGGCGTGAATTGTGAACGACGCTATCGCTGCAATCTCATGAATATAGATGGCACCCGAGCTCAAAACGGGCTTTGGAGTGAATCGCGTTGAATCCGTCTGCTCGTCCATATGCGGAGCGCTCGTGTTTGTATGTTTGCGGACGGTAAAGCTTTGACAGGTCGCTTCTGGCTTCTCTGATGTTCTGGAGAGAGTAATATCATCGCTGGCTGCCAGCTGTGCTGCTGTATTATGCTTAGGAGTGAATGTAGACGTGCACTGACTGTCTGGTACATTATTCTTTGTGCCTGCTTATATGCCGGGGTAAACCTGGCAACCAACAGAAACGGTACGGTTGTTACTTCTGACTGTAGTGGTCATTACCTACGTTAAAACAGTAGCGGTCATTAGCTTTGACTGTAGCGGTCATTAGCTCGGTTAGCACTGTAGCGGTCATTACCTCGGTTAGCACTGTAGTGGTCATTTGCTTGGACTGTAGCGGTCATTAGCTTTGACCGTGGCAATCATTAGCTTACACTATAGTAGTCATTACCTCATTCTGCAGTCCATAGAGATGCCATCTCTGGCAGCACACTTCATTGCCTTTAGGTCAGCCGGCCTCCCACCGAGCCTGACTTTGCTTGACTTTGGGGCCATTTCTGGCGGACGCCATACACAGATTGCTGTTGCTAAGAGCTGCAGAGGGAATGTAGCTTGCGTATTTGGATATAATTCTTTACCTGCGACTGTAGAGCATCCACTATCTATCTGTGCTGTGTCTACACACGCTCTGGTTTTTGTGAAGTTTTCGCAAGCTGTGGTCAATAGGGTGATTTGTGCTCTATGGAAAATGGATCATCCTGCAGTCTTTGTTTACAGGAAAACATTTGGCTATTGTCTTGTATTGGAAATACGTAGAACTTTGTGAAGTGCAAGCAGTAGGGATCATCGGATTGAATAGTGGAATTTGCCCAGTGTTTTGGATTAAATAATTGAGTTTTGATTTTATTTGCAAGAGATGCTGGGGCATCTTTGTGCTAAGGTTTGGCTTTGGGGTTTGGGGATTACATAGTGAATAGTGTGTGGTCTCTGCTGGGGTGGCATTATTACAAGGATTTGAGTGTCTTGCGTCATTTTAACCTTTGTTCCAGTCTCTGTGATGCTCGGCACCAGAATTATGGAGCCATAAAAAGACCGCATAAAGGCCACATTAGCCAGATTTGGCATCTCCTTAAATCAGAAACTAAAAGTCTTGGACTTCGAGGCGTTTGGACACGTCCATAGAAAACTTTCTGCCCTTGCACAAAATGGCTGCCCTGCACATATATACTGGGTGTTTCAGAAAAAAGAAGACTCTCAGAGAAAACACCAAAAAACTGAAATGTGATGATGTTTAGAAAATCTGGTCATACATGTTGATACATCATGTAATTCTCCCTTGATTGACACCAGTGCCGTGGTTCAGTTTTCACACTTCAGTGAACACGGCTAATTAGAATTTTTCAAAATAAAATTCTGTGGCACATGGAAGTGCCAGGGTTAATGTGAGATCTGTCACCATGGATGACAAGTTCCATTGGTGTTTTACTCTCATGCATAAAACAGGTAAAAAAATAATTGCGTTAACCCCCTACCCTCGATACAAAGATTTCACATATCAGTGAGAAACTGAAAATGAATAGCAAAATTTGCTCAATAAGTCAAGATCGGTATAGTTTTACTTCAGGATTATAATTGAAAAGCAGGCACTTTAAATGTCAAAGGATTCCAGCACGTTTAGTCCTCTACCTTGGCCCCGTTCCATGCCACACAAGTTTGTGCCCTCTTCGACACATCCGTGGCTTTACACCTAATCATGGCTCTGTTCGGCCTCAGGAGTTCAACTTCAGCTGTGATTTTCCTCTCCTGCTCATCATGATCAGCAGGTAGAGAGACGTACTCCTAAGACTTCAGGTGGCCTCAGAGTAAGTAATCCAGTGGGGTCAGGTCGAGGGACTGTGGGGGCCACTCCACTGGCTGGTTCAGTGCCACGACTCTGTTGCCAAACAGTTCGGTCAGGCGGTTGGTAACAATCTGCCTTCTGTCTGGGGGGAGCCCTATCTTACGCCCACCAGGCACACTGGAATTCTCCACTCCAGTAACGCCAACCTGATCTTACATTGTCTATCAACACATATGACCAGATTTTCTAAACATCTTTGCATTTTAGTAGGGTTGTCGCGTGTTAATTAATCGTGATTAATTTAAGCGCAATAAAAGTAACTGCCACTATGAGGCAGACAGACTTTCTTGCTTTTTACTTTTTTCTATGACACATACCTAATGCAGTCATCTGAAATGCTTCCGGGAAGAAAACTGTGATTTGAAGTCCACTAATTACCAACGAGGTTGGACAGCATCCATCGCCTTGGCATAATTAGCTCACCTTAAATCATTTCCTGTGTACTTTGCCCGACTTGCAATCAAGCCATTTATTCAGGCAACTGACAAATGAAAATCAAAATGTGGCCTATAATGATTAAGAAGTGATAATGAGAAGCAGACGGACCTAACCAGGTTGCCGTGTAAGATTTCAATAATCTGAATAAATAGCAGACCTCTGAATTCCACCTTTCATCATGGAATTTTGTATGCATTATTAAAGATATTTATAAAAAAAATGAATTTATTCAAAGATGGCCCTGGTTTTAAGAGCTTAAGAGCTACGTGAAATGGACAACATTTTGTGAAGCATACTGAACATGAATATTGCAGGCAATAGTCAAATGCACCAAAGATTTGGCAATTAACGTTCAGGCGAATCTTTGCCGCAAATTTGAGGCATTTTTTTATTCGATAATTGAACGAGAGTAATTTAAAATAATGTAACTCATAGCACTTGATTTTATTTGCTTTTTAGCATCTAAAT
Source organism: Gymnothorax reevesii (assembly GCA_029721435.1). NCBI lineage: Eukaryota > Metazoa > Chordata > Actinopteri > Anguilliformes > Muraenidae > Gymnothorax > Gymnothorax reevesii. The sequence goes on along the minus strand of CM056579.1, from coordinate 28,590,411 downwards.
AACCAACAGTGAAGGTGGAAAACATTTTGTTTAAGGGTATAGAACGTGACATGTAAATTGTTAACGAATTTGAAAATCTTTCAATATCACGCGGCAGCCTGGTTAGGGCTGTCTGGTTCTCATTCTCTCCTCTTAATCATTATAGGCCACATTTTGGTTTTGATTAGTCAGTTGGCTGAATAAATGGCTTGATTGCAAGTCATGCAAAGTACACAGGAATTGATTTAAGGTGAGCTAATTATGCCAAGGCGATGGAGGCTGTCCAACCTCGCTGGTAATTAGCGGACTTCAAATCACAGTTTTCTTCCTGGAAACATTTCAAATGACCGCATTAGGTATGTGTCATAGAAAAGGTGATAAGCAATCACGTCTGTCTGCCTCATAGTGGCAGTTACTTTTATTGCGCTTAAATTAATCGCGATTAATTAACCCGACAGCCCTACATTTTAGTTTTATGGTGTTTTTCCTAAGAATCGACTTTTTTCTGATACACCCTGTGTGTAGATATATATATATACTTTTTCGCAACTCTGAACTCCAGGACCTCTCCAGCTCATGACCCTGTTTCGCACCCCTCCCCCCAGATCTGGAGCTGTGAGTCATGGACCTGCCTCCACGAACTGAAGGGTCACCTGGACTGCGTTCGCAGCTGCCGATTTTCCTGGGACGGGAAACGCCTGGCCACAGGCGATGACAACGGAGAGATCAGGGTGAGTGTAGGCGCCGGAGCAGAGGAGGAGCCCGAGAGGCAGGGCCACACCTTAACCGCAATGATGCTGTCAGTCAAGAATGACTTCAAACCTTTAAATATGAAAAATAAGCAAAAATAGAGATAACTGGGTGGCAAATATGTTGGAAGGGGTCAAACCCATTTTCACAGCAATGTACATTACTGTGCAAAAGTCTTAGGCTCCCTGCACTTTTTAAACTTTAAATCTGCTTTAGTTCTTTACTTTTTGTTTTCCATATTGGAGTTGCTGAAGACAAAAAGTTAATTTGAAATTCCAAATGCCAATTTAAGGAAATGTTTTATAAATAAATGCTTATGTTTCATTAAAAATCAATCAATACAGACCATATTGGCTTGATAGAGCCCTGATGTCAACATCATCATAGCTGTCTGCCGTTACTCGGAGGGACAGACTCCAGTGAGACAATCAGTCTGCAGATGAACGGCGGCAAGTTTTCCACTCTGCTTGGAATAAGCAAAAAAATCAATCATCTTATAAAACTATATCACAATCGGACAGTGTCCCAAATTTTTTGGCAAAGCATAGTCACACCAAATATTGATTTAGTTTAGATTTTAACAATTTACAACTCTGTTTAGTACATTTCTTAGTTATTATAAACTTAAAAATTATATTAATTCCATCATTTTTGCAAGCATATTTGCCCTACAAAATTGCTTCAAATGTGCCTAAGTCTTTTGCACAGTACTGTATGTATGTTTGTGTGTATGTATGTATGTCTCTGTGTGTGTGTGTGTGTGTGTGTGTGTGTGTCTGTGCGTGTGTAACACGTCTCCTGTCTGTCCCTCAGCTCTGGAGTGCGCTGGACGGTTCTCTGCTGCGCATCTGTTCTCGAGAGAAGCAGGACTTCATGGAGTCTCTGCACGGAGGGTGGGTGACTGACCTGCACTTCTCCCCCGACGACCGAACGCTGGTGTCTACTGGCGGCTACATCAAGGTGAGATTCTGCCGTTCCGCTGCCACCGCTGGCTATCTTCATATGCGCATCGGTACCCTGATTTCTGGGCGTTACGTGTATTCCAATATGCGGATTATTACACGCACATGGAAATAAGTTTTACAACAATAATCAAATTAACTTTCGTAAATTTCGTAAATCGGCCTATGCACAGTGGAAATGGTGTACATCGCAGCCTTGTTTTGTTGTCTGGGACCTTTTGCTTTTGCTTGAAATGAGTGGATTCACAAAGCAGAAAGAAGTCGGAATAACACCAATAACAGAACAGTTGGGTAAAAAAAACCATGTGTCTCGTTTGGGTTTTGAGCATACAGATGACAACCAGACTTTTTAACAACCCATAGAGGTATTGCGCCTGCAAACACTAACGGACAGAAAGTTCAGGCCTCTCATATCCATTCTTATCGAAAATGGGCCTTTGAAGGCCTAAGTTTACATTTGAGCTTCGCGCTGCAGCATCTACTTGTCAGAGTTAACTGAATATTCATCAAGACCTTAGTAATTTGAATCTGTTGACTTTGTGCTGGGCTATAGTGACAAACTCCATCACACAAGCCCCTTTCTGATAAGATTTGACTAATTTGGGTTTTTTAGAGAGGGGTGGAAGTGATTGACTGGTTCACATGGTTATATAGGGGCGCGGTTGAGATGCTGAGATTTTGGAGGGTCTTTGTGAAGGCAGGGAGCCAGTTTGTGCCGTGAGAACAAGGGTGGCATATTAAGACTGCAGCAGGACTGCGACAGCTTGACTGCAGCTCTGCCCCGCTGACTGGAAGACTGCAATTCCCTGCTTTTCCTCAGTGCAGCTTCGTTCTGACCCCGTCGGTCTGCCGCACGCCGTCCGTTTTGAGCCGCTCGGATTTTGACCGCAGTGAATGGCAAGCCTGGCGACTGTTGGGACGCACATCAAAAGCGGTACCCCTGCATTGTTCTGACTTCGATCCACGACGCTCTTGTGAAGCCTGATGTGGAATGTGAGGTATAGGAGGGGTCGGTTATAAAGCGCAGCGTAGCCGTTGCGCTGTCCTACAGCTATTTCCTGTTGGTGCGCTAACGAGACCTCGTGTCCCCGTGCCACCTCACACCAAGAGCCAGTCGCCTCTCAGCCGGCCCTCCCCCTGCCTTCTAGAATCTGCCGCAGCTCCTGCGTCTGTTAGCAAGGCTCCAGGCAGGAGACTAGCCCATGCGGGGCTGTATCTTAGAGAACTGTGGCCTGGGTTGAAAGCCGACTTGTTTTCAAACAGTATTTAGAGAGAAAGAGAGAGGGGTGACTGGGGGGAAAATTAGTGGACTATTCCGGAAGCTTGGGCTAAGGACAGATTGAAGAAGCACAAGAGACAGTGCTGTGTTCCATTATATGGAGGCAAAAAAAAAAAACCGCAACGCTGCCCTCTCTCTTGTACGCCCTCCGTATGTCCCCTGCCTTCTGGAACATTCTGCCTATATTCCTCTTTGAAGCCCTGGATTCTCTTCTGATATGGAGGAGCTCATTTCAAATCCCTCATATGGTCTGCAGTCAGATCTGTGAGTGGGGGGGGGGGGGGGGGGTTTGAGAAGATGCTGTGGCTTTTCAGCAATGTTGGCGTGATCGCACTGCTCTATTTATCTCTCAAACACACACACACACACACACACACACACTCTCACACAAACACTTCTTTTTCTTCATCCAGGCTGACAAGAGGCTATTTAGCTACCTTGGCAAGGACACAAAAATATTGTTTTTGAACCGCTATGAGAACAAATCTCAGTTTTCCAACGTTCAAAATTACATGGAGCCCTGAATTCTTTTACAGCTTTTTTTTGAAAACCCAATCCTCAAGCTTGCCAGTCACATACTGTCCTTTGAAGAGGTTGGCCAGCCCCCTCACTTGGAAGTTGGCTGTGCTCAAATACCTCTAGCTGTCACACAGCAAGGGTGTTTCATAAAATCAGCTTAGCAGGCAGGAGAGATTTATTTTGCGCTTCGGCTGTCCATCCGCGCTTATATTTTATTAAAATATGACTGCCCCGTCAAAAATGGCTGAAAAGAACCTATTTTGCTCAGGAGTGGACTATTTAGTGGGTTATTCTTTGCGCCTACTTATACGCAGAGGTAAACCTCGCTACCAACAGAAACGGTACGGTAGTTGGCGGCTTCAACACCCTTCAGTAAGGCAATACTCTTTTTTTCTCATCGGTTCATCAATCATACTCACGCATCGATTACTTCTTGACAAGCAACTTAATTATACCAAATATTTCAGATTCAAAGATACACTCAATAATAATCAGTGACCATGCTCCAATAACATTCACATGGAATAGAACTCCTTCACATAAACATAACACCAGGTGGCGCTTTAATACATCACTCCTCACAGACCCTGATTTCAGTAACCTCATTAAAAAGGAGTGGGCATCCTTCCTAGAAATAAATGATTCCCCAGAGTCATCTCCGTCCATCGTTTGGGAAACAGGAAAAGCAGTCTTAACAGGAATCATCATTTCATACTCCACTTACAAAAAAAAGAAACAACAAGAGCAAGAATCCGATCTGGAACAAAAAATTCAACTCCTCGAAGACATTAATGCAAATAACCCAACTGAAGACACACAGAATGAATTAAGAAAATATAAATCTCAACTGAACGAAATTACAAACAAGAAAATTAAATTTTTAATTCATAGACTCCGTCAAGAACATTTCCACCATAATAATAAATCTGATAAATACTTATCAAACCAAATTAAACACAACAAAGAAAAAGCAACCATTTCTGTCATAAGGGACTCAACAGGGAAGCCATCACAATCACCTGAAGAAATAAACAGCATTTTCAAAGAATTCTATACCAACTTATATTCGTCTAAAAAGGACCCAGAACAGTTAGATATTGACTCATTTCTCAGCAGCATCAACCTACCACAGCTCACCCAAGATCAAATTACAACACTTGAATCACCAATAACGGATAAGGAACTCGCTAGCGCCCTCAAACTTATGCCCAATAATAGAACACCGGGACCTGACGGCTTCCCTGCTGAGTTCTACAAACACTTCTGGTCCATTCTTGCCCCACTATTCCAAAGAGTAATAACCGAAATAAAACAGAACTCAAAATTACCAGCTCACATGAACATTGCCACAATATCGCTTCTTTTGAAACCAAACAAAGATCCATCACTTCCTACCAGCTATCGCCCCCTATCACTGCTCAATGTTGATCTGAAAATCATCACTAAAACACTCGCTCACAGAATGGAAAAAATAATTTCATCCATAATTCACCCTGATCAGACTGGCTTTATTAAAGGAAGACATTCATCCAGTAACACACGCAGACTTTTTAATATAATGGATCACTCAGCACAAAAGGACATACCAACCGTCATTGTCTCTCTAGATGCAGAAAAAGCTTTTGACAGGGTTAACTGGTCATTTCTCATATCAACAATGCAAAAATTTGGCTTTGGGGAGTCATTTATTAACTGGGTGAAAATTCTGTACACTGCACCCACAGCCACAGTCATCACTAATGGACTAACTTCACAACGATTCACATTACACAGGGGGACTAGGCAAGGATGCCCACTTTCTCAATCTTTATTCACCATTTTCATTGAACCATTAGCAGCAGCCATCAGCCAAAATGTCAACATTCAAGGATTCAAAACACAAAATGAACATCATAAAATCAGTCTCTATGCTGACGATATTTTGCTTTTCTTACAAAATCCCCACTCATCACTACTAGAAACAATCAGAGTTTTTGACACATTCTCTAAAATCTCCAATTATTCAATAAACTGGCATAAATCCTCAATCTTTCCTCTGCAACCTAACAGTTGGGATGTGGCAGCATTCACCCCACCAATTCCTTTATGCACTACTCACATTACTTATCTAGGTATCAATATTTCTCCCAGGCTGTCAGAATTATTCAACCTTAATCACGCCCCCTTGCTTAAGACAACAACTGACAACCTCCTCCGCTGGATGAATTTACCTCTCTCAATAACAGGCAGAATTGCCACAATAAAAATGACCATACTTCCCAGAAATAATTATTTATTTTCTATGACTCCCACCCACCCTACTACTTCCTGGTTCAAATCATTAGATTCAATCATTACCAAATTTTACTGGAAAAACAAGACCCCAAGAATTAAATTAACAACCTTACAAAAACCCAAAGCACAGGGAGGACTTGCAGCACCAAATTTCTTTTACTACTACATTGCAAATCAGCTTCAGTACTTATTCAAATGGATTCATCCCCACCAATCAGATAATACATGGATGGATATAGAACAGACAAACTGCAAAAATATCCCCATTTCAGACTTACCATTTCTCAGTCAGTCCATCAAACATTACCCCTGCTTTAAGACATTCACAATATCAGCAACTCTGATGGCCTGGTGGAAATTCCACAAAATCACAAACTCCACGTTAACTTTTTCAAAATTCACTCCGATTTGGAATAACCCCGATTTTCTTAGTAGTAAAAAACCATTACATTTCTTCACATGGTCAGAAAGAGGGATCACTCACTTATCACATATCACTCAAAATAATACACTGGTTTCATTCACTCATCTGGTCCGGGAGCACGGCATCAGGAGCAATCAGTTTCTAGAATACTTACAGCTGAAATCATCAATTCAAGCTACCTGTAACATTAAATCCATCAACCTTGACTTACCTCCTCAGCCTCAGACAAAAACTCCTCTCAAAAATATATAGAATAATTTTAACATCAGATAAAACAATTTCTATACCAACAGGAAAATGGGAAAGAGATCTGCTGATTGCTCCTGATGCTGACTTCTGGAACCAAATCTGCCAAAATATTTATTTCATGACTAAAAATGCAAACTTACAGTTGATTCAATACAAAATACTTCACAGAACCCACTACACTGGCCAGAAAATGTTTAAAATGGGCTTCACATCAGAAACATGTTCTAACTGCACCCAAAACCGACCAGACACTTATATCCACGCTATTTGGCACTGCACACCGATTCAACAGTTTTGGGAAAAGGTCACAAATTCACTCTCTGATCTATTTGGCTGTCACATCCCTCTGTCCCCCCCACTCTGCTTACTAGGTGACACAACAGTTATAAATTTGACAAGATCAAAAAAAAAAATTCTTCTAATAGCCCTAACTATCGCCAGGAAAACAATCCTCATGAACTGGAAATCCAAAAGCAATACAAGCATCACACAATGGAAGAATTATCTGATGGATCACATTACTATGGAAAACACAACATCTGACCCCACTGAACATGATACATCAGAACCCCCGTCCATCTGGACCCCTCTCATCAACTTCTTACAAACATAATCCGGCAAAGCAATATACCTCTTTTGCCTGGGAACCAATCTCCGATGACCTTAAGCACATTCATTTATTCAAAAATTCATTTATATACAAGTTTACATTCATGCGTACATACAAACAAACACAAAATACATTAAAAGCACACATACATACATTCAAGCTAATCATTACTTATATTACTAATCATTACTTATAAATGATAAATTTATAACTTAAACTGATGGCGATGGCGGTAACGAGGGCAGCAATATTATTAGTATTATTATTATTAATATTATTAAACAAGAAATTATAAATGTACAGTTGCTGAATGACAATGATGAGTGTATAATTGATGTTCCCATTATTTGGTCAGGGGAGCGGCGTGGGCTCTGTGGCCTGCGCTTGCCTTCGCCCTCTCGGCCTTCTTCCGATCCCCACGCCCGGGCTAATGCCAGCTTACATGCCTTTGCCCCCTTTTTTTTTCTTCTCCCCCCCTCTCTCTCTCTGTTATACACCATGTTCAGTGTGAAGATGATGGAGAGGGAGGAAGAAAGAGGAGGGGAAAGAACACACTCAAAGAGTAGGGCAAGTGGGGCTGGACGGAGGGGCTGCCTTGGTTGGCTTCGCGTCACATTCCTCACTTTTTTAATGCACCACACCAGCTGAGTCACATCCCCCCCCCCCCCCCCCCCCCAAGAGAAGGGAAAGGGGATGAGGGAAGGAGAAAGGGCAGGCAGGGCGGTGAGTGGCGTCCGGGATGGAGTGGGGGGTTGGCCGGGGGGGCGGGGGGTGGTGGGGGTAACCCGCCGTTTTTCTTCTTAAATTATTATTATTATTACTAATTGCTGTTGCTGTCGTCGTCTCTGCGCCGTCGTCATTAGTTCCACTTAAAAAAAAAAAAAAAAAAAAAAACTGTTGCTCCCTTAACAATTCCTATCACAATAACTATTTTTGATATAATTATTAGAACTATCAACTATAATATAAATATGTTACGACTATTATGAAGATACACCTGTGTCCATGTTCACATACACTCACGCGCACACACACACACACACACACACACACTCACTAAATTATCAACTTTTGTCCGTCATTTTATCTGTCTGTCTGTCTGTCAGTTTATGGGTCCTTTTATGAATATGTTTCAGCCCGCGCCTCACACAATAAACATCCACTCATCTGCCATTGATACACGCCCTTACCCCCCACGTGGTCCTATCTGTTACATACTTCATTCACCAATGTTTAATTTACATGCACTTATCTACTGGAATTCAAGTTGAGTTCTCGCTTCTGCTCTAATTATTATATTTTTTTCTTTCTTTTATATATATCTATATATTTTGTTCTTTTTTTCTTTTTTTTCTTACAAATCTCATTCTGCTGTCTAATTTGCATTTTCTCATCTGAAAATAAAAACAAAGTTGTCCTCCAAAGAGGGGGGGTGGTAGCGGGCTAAAAAAAAAAAAAAAAAAAAAAGAAACGGTACGGTACATTTACCCATCAATGCCTTTCTACAATATGAACCTTACTTTCTGCGTATCAAACCTGTGGTCACATGATCACATCCGCCGCTGACCCCCCCCACGATCCATAGCTTTTAAAACACCAAAGCAGGGCCCGTTCAGTTGGTGCTTTCGCAGAATACTGCAGTACAAATTCAATTGCTGCTTGAGCGGCGGTATTGGTGTTTACAGCTCTCTCGATTTCGCGAGAACAGCTCAGCCAAATGACTTCAAACTCGAAACTGTACTTCCTTGGTGTCCTCAGCTATGCACCCACTGAGTTTGTAGTTGGTCGGATGAACGACTCTTGTTGAGATACACGAAGGACACCGACAGCCACGCACACACATGCACGCACGCACACACACGGATTCCTTGCTTTGCTGTATGATAATGATAACGTCTGCCATTTTGCTTTGTGCGTAAACTGCAATAAAGGTGGGACAGGTGGAAATAAAGGGCTGATAACTTGGGGTGGTCGTCTCATCAATTTTCTTTGTGTACAGTCCACCGCGCTTATCTCCTTCGTACAATAAAGTCCCATTTGCCACAAGAAGCTCTCACAGAGCCACTGAAAGTCAAAGAACGCTTTTGCATCGCTGCGGAAAATGCTAGCTTTATCGGTGCTAGCAGGTGAGCAGCTTCTGCGGTGATTTCATGAGAGTACTGTCTCCTTGAAGCCATATGTTTATTTGCAGGTCCAGTCCTTGGCACTCAGTATCTTTGAGGACAGGGGTGGTGGAGGCCTGTGTATGATGTGCGCTTGTTTCAGTTCAAAAATATCTGTTTATCTCACTGCGGTGACACCATCCGTAAGACCATCCCATTTCCCCCAACTGAGTGACTGCACGTCCCATAGTGTCTGCTGAATGCATTATGACTAGTCAAGGTTAGGTTAGGTCTCAATCCTCTGTGATTTATGTACTGTAATCTGTGTCCCTAATGTTGATTTGTCACTCTTGGCATTGCATATGCCCCCTGCCTCCTAAATGAGCCTAAAATGTATATGCACTGCAGTTTGTTTTGAGTATTTCAGCACTTTCTATTAGTTTAGGGCTCTGTTTTAATTTGCGAGCACGTCAGAGTTTACATGATTAATGAGCACCGGCCAAGGGAAATTAAAAGTAAATGACTGGAGTCAGGTTCCTACATTAGCCGTCGACCGGGAAGCCAGGATATATTTCAGATTTAATAAGTGCTTTTTCATCTTTTGGGACCTGACTGTGCCTTGCCGAGCATTGGGGACCATACGCTTTCCTGGAAGGTTTGTGATTAAATTAATTACCGCAATCTTATTATATGTATTCCTGTAATAACCTTGAAATTGTCTGTGGAAATTTCAGTACATGACCATGAACAGAGAAACATTAGTCAGTTTGACAATAATACCGGCACAAAGAGAGCTGAGTTGGATTGAATAGGATTCAAAATAATCAGCATAGGTGCCAAAATGGGCACGCTTTCATGTTTACACAAATGTATTTGCTCACATCTACTGGCGTACACACTAACTGACGAACGCATGCGCTCATGCCAAGATGCTATACCCAGATGAGAAGGCAGTGATCATTTGAGCTCCAGCACTGGATGCATCCATCGTCACGTTAAAGAAGACAGGTAGCAGAACCTCAAAGGCTATCAATCTTGTCAGGAGTGGTGCAGAATTTGGGAATTTCAGTAGTTAACACAGCACTGAGACTTGCGGCATTTTCACACCCAGCGCTGTTTGCTGGCATATCAGAGATATATATTGGCAAACAGATATTTTATCCAGCCAGTGTGCTTGTGAGAGAAATACACAGATTTTTGTCCCAGCGTGTGTCTCGCAGAGATCAGTATACAGGTGCTGCATTTGGAGTGGTGTGCTGGGGATATAAGTACTTGGATATTAGAGACTGGTATTTCTCATGGCACAATTACAGCGGTAGCTTGGTAACTGCTGACCGAATAGCTTTCTACCTTAGTCTGCATCGCAGATTTAGCCGGACCTGATTTTTATTTCTCAGAGCAGTTATCCAGCTAACTCTTATAATCCTGCTGCATGAAATGCCATTCAGTGTTGTTTCTGAGATCTGCGAATGGATAATGCATGAATAAACATTTCTCGAAGAATCCAGAAAATCTGTCATGTGGTGGCTGAAATTTGGCCAGTTAACTGCACTTACATCAGGGAATCCATGTCTGTGAGTTTGTTTCTTTGTTAAGCAACAATTTTTTGCGATTTTTCAGCTAGCTCATCTCACTAGCCGTAGTCTTCTAAATGTTAGAAATCTAAGCACAAGCCATTAATTCATATCTGTGAGTAATTTAGTCTTCACTTAGCCTAGCATTCACATCTTTGGACTATGGGAGGAAATTTGCTCACTCGGGGTAAGCCCATGCGAACAAGGGGGAAAACATGTAAACTCCAGGCAGAAAGGTCCCGGGCCGAATTTGAACTTGCAACTTTCCGCACTACCCACTGTGCCATTGTGCCGTCACCAGTGTTAGTGAGATTGTTACAGTCGTGTTGCATTTGGCAGAGGAACATTAAGGGAGTGCAGAGAGCTGGGATTACGTGAGGCGTATCCGCTCCAGCTCTGAAGCGGTATTACGGTCAGCCTGACTGACTCTGGCAGCGGCCCGTTCCACTCTGCACCTCCACAGAGGCGTGGGGATATGCTCTGTGTCTTGTATTAAACAGGGCCCATAAATCCTGCTCTAATACTGCCGGCGCTGCCATAGGACGGGTCGCCGTGAGTTCACTGGGACCCACCATCTGATTGGCCGCATTAACGACTCGATGAGGTAAGACTCGGAGCGTGGGGTCAGGATGATTTCATTGTGACACTCTCGTGCGTTTGCGTTATTGTACCAATAAACCATCCCAGCTTCCAGCCCCATCTAACAAAAAAGAAAGGAACCGCCTCGTTTTCTCGGTATGGGTCATGCTAGCTGTCTGCAGGAAACTCCTCAGCCTGGCCCTCTGTCCTCCTCTTCATCTCCTCTGTTCTCTTCCTCTTGCTTGATTGACATCACATTTCATCTTTATCAGCAAACTCAGTACCGACTTGTAAATCACTTTTCAAAACCTACTTTTCTATGAGAAATCTGTTGCCTATTTAAAGACCACAAAGGAAAAGCTTGTCCAAATTTTGCATTTTTGTATATTTTATATATCATATTAATAATAATATTATATATATGTTACATTTTTTGCATATTTTTTCAGTGCTTTGTTTCCAATATCATTTTGAATTTTTAATTCATCATTTCTCCACGCGAAAATGTGACTGATAATTTTTCAATTGTGGTCTTCATTTGTATAATTATTTTACCTGTTCTTATTTAACTGTCCGTTTTATCAGTCCCTCTATTAAATGTGCACCTGAATGTTTTTATTTACGTCTATGTTGTTTTTATCTTGCACCTTTTATTTGATATTGCTCTTATTTTGCATGTTACTCTATCTTTTGAAGTGCTTCGTAACCATGTTTTGGAAAAGTGTTAAAGAAATATGCAAATGAATAAATATCGTAAAGACTAAGTCATTTTTATTCTCCTGAAAGTCATTAGTGAGTGCGGAAATTCAGTGTAAATGAGCGCTGTCAAGCATTCGGCATTATTGCGATTGACGGGCTAAATTAGCTGTTTTCTGAGGCAGCGAGACGGGCGTAGCGGTTCTGTGCTGAAGTAGTGATAACATGAATGATGGATCGGCCCGTGTACATTATGCTGTGGGTCGGCTTATGATGGATCAGACAGAGTGGATGTAACAGATGGTAATGAATGATGATTGATTTGCTGGCCCGCTGCGGCGGTGTTAGTAGGTTATTGATTGGTCGGCCTGTGCGTCTGTCGGTGCTCGGCTAGGAAGCTGTGGTCTGTGGTCTGGACCTGAGGTGTGCAGCTATAATGCGCCGCGGAACTGCTGCTTCACCATGCGGTCACGCCACAGGCCCAGTGAAATAAAGAGAGTGGGTTGAATTATTGTCTTTAAGCATCTTATTCAAAGCGTGCTATGAAGGACTGTTTAGTCTTGCAGTAGCCCTGTGTTTACTGTCAAAGACGGCTCGTCCGTCCTCCTCCTCACCCACTCACTTCCATTTTTCTTTTTAATATCCTTGTTCATACAGATTTTATATGTATCTCTGTTTTTTTTTTTTTTGACAGCTGTCGCCATCGATGAAGGTTAATGCTGGTCTTTAATCAAGCCCTGTCAGCTTGCCAACATATTTTAGAAGAACTGCTGGAGCAGCACCCATCCAGCAAATTTGCGTAAAGCCAGAATTGCTGTCGTACCAAAGATCTCACTGTGCATGGTTATTTAGTTTTATATACAAGGTTAAAAGCCTGTATGGTGTGCCTTTTAGTTACCTTTGTTGGCATTTTAATCTGTGTTCGCATTGTGTCCTGTGGTGCGTCACTGCCCGCCTTTAAAGGCAGGTTCGTGTACCGGCGAGACATAGCATCCACAAATTGCAGGCTATCTCTCTCTCTCTCTCTCTCTCTCTCTCTCTCTGACAGTACTTCAGTACTTATCTGCTGCTGCTGCAGTGGTGCATTTCACTGGATCTGCTGTCACTGCTCCAGCTTTTAAAGTCCCCTGTACTCTGCTGCAGCGTGTTTCATGCTCACCCCAAAAACCTTTAAGGGGACATTGTTCATTTGTTTGTTATGGAATGAAATAAGCTGTGCAATGAGCCAAGTTGAGGCAGTCTTCACCATTAGGCAAAAGTTGTCAATTTCCTTGGGCCCCAAACTACCAGGGGTCCCATAAACCACCTAATAAACTTAAGATTTTTCTTTTCCTCATCATTAATTATTCATGTCATTCTCAAAGTCTATTGGCTAAAATGGCATCGCAATGCACATAATTCATGGGTAACTAGTGGCCCTCCCTAACCGCCGCCCAGTCCCCAGTACAATGGGCTATTTCATGATTGCATCCACGGAAATGATTTACAGTGTGCCGAGAGGAATTAAGCGAAGCTACGCTAGCTGTTGTGAGGAAAGGAAGAAGTGGGAGGAGCTAACGTTACTCTTCCCACTCCTGTCATATGTTTATAGCTGACGAGTCTCTGAATGAGTCACCATTGTCACCTAATGCCAGACCCAATCTTTACATAAACGTTTGCTGACAATCAAAAGGTCTATTCGATTAAGGTGAAAAACTGGCGTGTGGATTTAGCAAAGAGTTGTGATTGAAGCGTTCTGTCAACAAGGAAGTGTGGCTGCGCATCTTTTAAATAATATTTCATCTAGGTCATAAACCGCTTGAGTTGTCATCCAGAAAATATGCTCTGACATCCCAAAGCCTCTCGGTGAAAGCTAGCACCAACGTTTGACAAATATCGATTGCTGAAGCTGGCTGTTAATAAGGCCGATTTATCTTATTAATGCGGTCAGTTTCATGCCACAGTAACAACTCTTGAGAATGGATCACTTCACAGTCTCTTGCCGACATTTGGTTAGTAACGGTTTTATGCTCACTAAATCTAATTTGAAAAATGTGTCAAAATGTAATTACAGAATAATGACAGAGTAATAACAACTGAACAAAGTGTAATAACAGAGTAACTTGGCTGGCTCATTCAGTCTAATGTGCGAGCAACAGAGTGGTGATGTCAGCTCACTTGACAGGCACCGTTGGTGTCAATAATGTCGAGGAATTTATGAATGATACACATAGCTCCTTTATATAAATTAAAGAATAAAAATAAGTAAATATTGTAGTTTGAAAAACGGGGAACAGCACAAGTCACAAGTAGGACTTTCTTTGATCAATAAGGATTGAAAAAGGTGGGAAAAAACCGAATGCTGTGCGCCCCATCCCAGTGTTCGCCACTGGCCCCTAAATAGCTAAATCCGCCTCTGAAACTATTGATAATAATGTCATATTGTTTTTTGGCATAGAAGATGGAATTTATGTAGTCAGCATGTTGCTTCCATTTTTTCTGTCTTTTTATGTATAGAGCTCGGCAATTACTGAAAAACTTTGAGCTCGTAGTTCAGCTGGAACATTGGAATGGGAAGTTCCCGATTCTTGTCACACCATGAGTGCATATTTCTGACTGTGCTCTTTCAGTCTCCTTCCACAGAGGAGATTGTAAAGTTGCATGCAATGTACTTTACCTACCAGCAGGGGGAGATGGCCGGTAATGTCGTTGTGAGGAGTCCACACAGGGAGTGAGCTTAAATTCCTCCAGAAGGTAATGTTTCAGTTCACACACTCAGCAAACTGTAATCCTTCAGCAGTCTATGGCTCATAATTCCAGTGGGAATGTTTAGCTCAGATCGGAAATGAGTGATAAAGCCGCGGAGTGCTCAGTATACATGGAGGAATCGAGCAATAATTCTGTCTGGAATTTTCAGCCTATAGTCGGTAACAAATTCCAGACCTTTTAACAAAATAATCCTTCTGGAATGTTCTGGATAAATTCAGTTAAGTGGAAAAATGCCCTTCGGTGTGAAAGTATTTCTCAATCCTCGCATTGTTATTGGATATTTCAGGTGGCATTATTACCTAAGGTCTGCATTCATCCTTAACATTCCTGATGGATTATTACTTAATGACTTCTGAAACGCTCCACATGCACAGGAAATGAGAGATCAGGCTGTATGAAGTGTTCAAGATTTGCACAGTAATTGAGTTTCGATGCCTGAAGGAATTTTCAACACAAATGCCAGAACTGAGAAATGCATCGTGCAGTCCAGCAGTGTTGGAAGGGAGGCAGTACCGCAGTTGTATCTATGGTAATAATATATCTATGGTAATAATGCATTTTGGAGTTAAGGTGCATTTGTGCATAGAAACAGACAATCGCTCCTCCATTCGGGGCGAATGTTGGTTGCAACTAGTTGAACATCAGAGATGATGATTGGCGGATTTTCTCTGGTCACCTCCTGCTAATTCTGTCAGAGACACCATAAGGTCTTTGTTACTTCTTCAGTTAAATGCAGTGTGTCACATCACTTGGTATCTCGGGGTAGAAATAGTTCCTGACTTCACAGTGAAAACTAAAGCAGACCCTTCAGGACTGGATTCCAGCCTCCTGATAAAGAAAGATTGGCCCAATCCAACCTGGTACAGATCAGGTTTAATGCACAGTCCCTTACATGGCATAAGCTGTGCTCACATCATCAGTAGCTCCAGTAAAGGAGTTGCTCTTCGCGTTGTTGAGCGAATGGATGCCTGCCTCCTTGGGTAACAACACTGAGTGACATCCTGGATTCAGTTTGAAACCAGACCATGTGATGCTTCAACATGGAGGGACAGGGCCTCAGTAGGACAGACCGCACAACCACCCAATCAGCTGTCTGCAAGGACAACCTCCTCTGCAGTGTAAACAGAATGCACAAGGACGTTGGACGTTTAATCTGATTTTTACTTACTTTCTTCTCTGCTGGCGTCCTGTAGTTTTATCTGGCTTAATGACCAGCACCTCGTAGCCTGGACAGGGTGGAGAATGACGCTCCGAGTGATAATAAGCGCACTGTTTTGTTGCTGACTTAGCTGGCAGCGCCAGCTTAGCCCGTTAGCTACGGCACTAAATCAGTTTTAATGTCCTCTCAGTCTCTCTCCGGGCAAGTTCGACTGCCTGCCCGTGCGCCTCTGACGCAGACAGAGTCTCTGAGAGGGCATTAACCAGGCGGTGAGCGATTATGCCCGCCCCTGGCACCGCCTCGTGATGCCAGCCTCGTAGCGTTTCTTGCCCGGGAGGGCGATGCCTCCTCAGATCCGGGGCAGGATATGTCAGCTCAGCATTAGCATCGGCATGATTAAGATAAGAAATGGCCTTGTGTGTTCTCTCTCAGGGCCTGGGCCGGGGGAGGAGCGGAGTTTATCATGTTTACTGCTGTCTCCTGTGTTCGCTCTCCTCTCTCCTCCGGCCCACTCTGCTCTCTCTCTCCCACAGTTCTGCTCTTCACTCCTGATTCTTTCATTCTGTCTGTCATTCTTATCCCCCATACACCACGTGTGCATGCGTGTGTACGTGTGGGTGTGTGTGCGCGCGCGTGTGTGTGTGTGTGTGCGCGCACGTGTCTATGTGTGCATGTACGTGTGTGTGTGTACATGAATGTGTCTGTGTGAATGTGTGTGTGTGTATTTGTGTGTGCACGCGTGTATTTGTGTGTTTGCGCACTCATATATGTATGTGCGTGTGTGTGTGTATTTGTGAGTGTGTATATGTGTGTGTGTATGCGCTGGTACACATGCGTGAGTATGTAGGTTTGCGCTTGTGGTTGGGTAATGAGACCGTACATGTCAGGGGAAAATCTCCCTCAGTTCTGCAGTGTGTGTGTGTGTGTGTGTGCGCGCGCGCAAGTGTCTATGTGTGCATGTATGTGTGTGTGTACATGTATGTGTTTGTGCCAATGTGTGTGTATGTTTGTGTGTTTCTGCACGTATATGTGTACGTGCATGTGTGTGTATGTTTGTGAGTGTGTGTATGTGTGTGTATGTGTGTTCTAGTGGGAAGAGTGTGTGTATGTAAGGTCTGTGCCACTTATTTCAATCACTTTGGTCTCTTGGCTCATCCGCAGTGGTGAGAACAGCATTTTAAAAACTTGGATACACTGTCAAGCATTTTCACCCACCCCCCTCCCCCTTTTTTTTTTTGACACAGTTCCAGTGTTGAGTTCCCATTTCAGTGGGACGTGTGCCACTCATCACCATACCAGCTGCACTCTGCCCCCCAACAAAACTCTGCGATATGAACACACTCAGAGCGCTAGCAGAGCACTGAGCAGATGCCTGACTGTTAGCCTGAAATATGGAGCTGGGAATTGTTGCATCTACAGTGCTACATCGAGAGATAATTCCACTAAAGCCCTCTGTGCCTCATTAAGGCCTGGGAATCTTAACGGGAACGCACAATAAGATGTTTATCCAATTTCCGCCGCGCAGTTTAGTGCTAATTAGACCAGCTGACACACAAACATTTTGCACTGGGGAATGATTTCAGGTCTAAAAGGGTCTTCTGAAATCATAGTTTCCCTTGTCTTTCTCTGCTCACCCCTCTCTCTCCACCTCCCTGACCTCTGACCTCTCCTCACACCCCCACTCTCCTCTTGTAAATGCCCTTCTCCTCCCAGTCTATCCTTCCACCAATCCCCTCGCCTCCTTGTCAGTCTCGGTAAGTCTCTTTGAGTGGCGGGCTGTTTCTCGCAATAGTGTTGTGCCTGTTATTAAATGTCAATCCACTGGCTTTTATCCACCTGGCTGCACGGCCAGAGCTTTCAGCGGCAGTCAGCGCTGTATAAAATGTTGTTTATGCATTACCCTCCTCGCTATTGATTTCTCGCCCCCCCCTGCCTATCTGCCTGCATTTCCCCCGTTACGTTATTACATTGGACTCGGTTTGGCTTTTATGATGTCAAAGCTTTACCTGCAAATCGATAAGCTTAAAAATATACTGTACATTCCATTTAATTCTAAATATAGTGCTGAAAGTAGCGATTTCAGGAGCTTATCTAAAGTGTCAGTAATTGTTGTTGTGTGACCTGTTGTGTATATATGGTGTGGGGGTTTGTGTGAGCCATACTGTTTGAATCACGACGCTGCTTGAGAACAGCTACAATTAAATATTTATTGTTTTCATTATTTTGTAGGACAGGACCAAAAAGCAAGAGTTGAGCCAAAGTCTAAATACCAAATACCGAGTCCCAATGCAATGGTAATGTAAATACAATGGCTGTAGTTAAAATATTAATAGGATTCATTGATCAATTACCACTTTACCAACTATTTCAGCGATACTGGAATCTTTTTAATGTAAAATTTGAACAATTTAACATTGTGGAAGCAATGCATTTACTGGTCTCTTGAGAATTGGAAATGCTAAATTATTAACATCTAAGTTCTTTATTCTACCAGCATAGTGTTTATTGCTGTCTAAAATGGTGGGAAACCAGCTCACAGAGGTGTGTTTGTATGGACATTTTTGTCATAAAATTGGTTGCAGAAGTAAATTTCTTTGGGGTAAAATTGCTTGTATTCCGTATCACCTTATGTCAGGTGTCCTTTCATAGCTGCTGTTAAAATTAAAATAACTGCTATGTTATGGCTCTGTTGGAGTACGATGTGTAACCGTACATTCAGTCGTTTAACTGTTAAATCTGAAAGTGCAAATCTGCTTCAGTATGGAAGCCCTGTTTTTATAGGAAACTCAGCAGTTTTGAGATGTCGCTGACTTATCTAGACTGTGTCACATGACTCCAGTGATGGCCTGGTTTTTCTGAAATAATCCTACTTCTCAGTTCTACATATTCATACACACTCCTCCTGAGTGAGTTGTTTCAGGGCATGGGCAAAACTATTTTTTTCACCTTTTTTTTTTTTCCTGGAGAACTAGAGCGTGTCCGTGTTGATGGATTCTTCCTTCAAGCGCCGATGGGCTCATCTTTTTCGAATAAGGTGTGAAGTTTTACCTCTGGGATAGACCTGTAATCAGCTGTACAGGAGCACGGGTGGAGAGAGACGGTTGTCATGTGACCTTTGCATATTTCCACCAACCATCTGAAAGGAGCTTATGTGTAAAATTCTACAACGCATTTGGAGCCATTCAGAGGTCTATCTGGATTTCTCTGGAAGGGCATCTCAGTGGTTCGAAGCATACCCTGACATGCTGCGGTACGCTTGTAACTTTTCATACTCCTCTGGTATTACAGGTGCATTAGTGCGCAGTGGACTCAGTACTTATGTCAATGAGAAGGTGCCAGATGGTTATAGATTTTCAAATAAGGCTTGAACATTGTTGTTTAACCCTTGAGCAATGATTCATTCAGCCTGGTGAGAAATCATGAAGCTCTTCGCACTTTCCTGTGCTGCTGCAGCAAAATACTATTACGTTTGTACTCATGTTGATTCAATTAATTACCAAAGATGAGGCTTAATTTAGTAACCATTCCTTAAGGTCAGCGATTTAGGCTGCATGTTTTTATTGAGTGATCCCCTTTCCTTAGTGCTCAGAGCTTTGGAGGGAGACGCTGAGGGAGGAGAGGAGAGAGGGATGAAAGAAAGGGTTGATTTGGCGGAGAGAGAGGGGAAGGTCTCTCCTTGGATCTGTTCCTTTTCTATGGCTGTGAGCCAACCGGAGTGCAGAGTATCTACTCTGGAGGAAAAACACCAAGAAGCTTGGATGTAAAGCGCTTGGATTGGCTTTACTTCGGTACCCAGAATACTTTGCGTCTTTGGCCTCATCCATATTTACTTTTCATATCTGTGGGGAGGCCTTGAGGCCCCTTGGTATTTCTGTCTCAAAGCCGCGCAGATGCAGTGGTATTACTCTCGCCTCCACTGGGATTAAACCAACTGCTGGTGGCTCTGGTTAGCAGCGACCCATTTGATTTACAGGCACTGAATTGCTTTATTGCACAATAACCCTTCAGGTAAGGGCCTCTTACAGTTGATTTATTTTGAAATTTTTATTTTGTCATTATTTAACCCACAGATCATTTGCAGTAAGAACAAATAATTACACACAAAGGATACCCAATCAAGTGATGATGGTTTGGGTGAGAATCCCCTTCCACAAGGTACAAACCCCAATTCCAATAAAGTTGGGACGTTGTGTATAACGTGAGTAAAAACCGAATAGAATGATTTGTAAATCCTTTTTGACCTATATTCAATTGAGTACGCTACAGAGACAAGATATTTATTGTTCAAACTGATAAAACTTTATTGTTTTTTTTTTGAGATATTCACTCATGTTGAATTAGATTTTTTTGATATTTAGTACAATTTTTGGTACCTTCTACCAGCCTACACTTAAGATCCTGTGACGGCATTTCCTTCCATAATCCTGGAGTGCAGGACAGAGCTAACATTACTGCGATACGATGTTAGTTTTGGGGTCTTGCCCCCGTCTGCAGTGGGGACAGATGACGATGGAGGTTAATTCCCATCTTTATTCAAGAGCATGGTATTTCAACTTGAGAGCAGGCATATTGATCTCATCCGTAGATTTTGCGAAGTTTTTCCCCAAAATTCTGCTCTCGCACTTACATAGCCCCTGCTTGTGCTTGGATCTAATGCAGCTTGGACAGATTTTTTTTGCGTGCGAACTTCAGCCTTTTCTCCTCGCGCTCAAGACTCATCCACAAAATCGCAGTGTGGCACACTGATTGGAGGCCGAAGTGTTATAAGGCTACTATTATATGTAGCTTTTATGGTGAAGGAAAAGTATGGGCACTGGTGTATAAATATATAAACTGTTATTTTGTCCCTAAATGGTGAAGAAAGCAATGGAAGTACATATGCACATATGAAGCTCGGGAGGGCAGGAGCGCAGAAACCTAATAGTAGCGTAAACTGTAAAACAAATGGGCCTGTAACAAGGCGGGGACCATTTCATTGGCATTCTGTTGGTTAGCGATTTCCAATAATAATGTATCACAAAAAATATTCAAGTGCAAGCAGAAATGTTCCGAGCACACAGTGGCGGTATTGAGCGCCGGGGGAAGAGGCTGAAGTTCGCACGCAGAAAATCCGTCCAAGCAGCAGCAAATCCAAAGGCAAGCAGGGGCGATTTCAGTGCGAGAGCAGAAGTTTGGAGAAAATCTCCAAAACAAAATCTCTGTATGAAATCAATACTATGTCTGCTCTCAAGTCGAAATACCAAGCTTTTGACTAAAGATGGTAATTTACCCCCATTGATGACGACCAGTAGTTAGGACTCGGGAGATGGAGATGCTGAGAGAGTCAGGACAAGGCCGGGGCCGTATGAATTATTAAGTATCATCTTGCCCTTTTTGGACACTTACAGCCTGTGTAATGCTGAGCTCCACACGCAAACCAGCACTTTACCAAAGAGCTTCAGATTGTTCTGCCAGGCTGTCACTTTTAAAGCCTGAGTGGTGTAAGTCTGTACTTGAGTATATTTCTGTCTATTGCTCTTTGGTTTTTGTTTCTACCAAGTGATGGAGTTAGAAAACATTAGTGCCCCTATTACTCAAGGTCCAACATAACCGGTGGCAAACTTTCCCCAGGGCAAGTTCACTTCAAACTTTATAAAGTAGTAGGTAGTACAGAAATTCATCTTTTTCTCTAACCGAATACTCGTTCCAGGGTGCTCAAGTTCTCACTGTGTAGTTATTTTTTTCTTATTTTCCCATGCCTTCTACTCTACTAAAGTTGCTTATTGGAATTTGGCTGCTGTTTGCTGTTATTTATAAGTCAGCTTTGAAGTTACGGCTGTACCGGATAGTTTGAAGCTTTATTCATTATGTTGACCATCAAATTCTAAATCAACATTGGAATGCTTCAGTTTTTTTGTAGCATGTATTCATTCTGTTTAAACCCAGTATTTCTGCATGGTTGGAGACGAAGCTTAGGCTATGCAAATTTTATTAGTATTATACTTTTTGTAGAATTATATTCCAGTGGTGGCTGCGTAGGATTGTTTGAAATCCAAACATTTCCAAGAAAAGCGTTATAGCCTTAAGTCCAAATTCATTTCCAAAACCCACAACAGGTTTTTATTGAACCAGATATTCCACTTAAATCCATATTTAATGGCAATTACGTTACAAAGCCAAATTTTTTGCTGTGGTCAATAACTGCTCTCTCGCTTGCCTCTCACACACAGATTTATTAATTGGGCAGGCAGCTGTAATCTAGCCGCACCATAAATTACATTTATGTAACTACAGTAACAAAAAATTTCAGCCATTTCACCATTTTGACTCTAGCATTGTTATAGTAAGTTACTTAAGTCCTCACAAAGAAGATCATATGAGGTCTGTGTATCAGCATTTGCTTGGCGTGCGGTGCTCTGTCGCGATATCACTTTCATTGCAGCAAGTGCTGTGGAAAGATGTCAATGATATCGCCACTTTGGAGGTTCAAGAATGCTGAATATTCTCTTTAAGGTCCCGATTCCTAGGTTATCATTATTTTATGCTTTTTATTGGGTTAGCCTGCTGCATGCATGTATTTATGTTTTCATTACAGAAAGTTGCTTTAATTAAAAAAAGAAACTAATTTCATTCAAATTTAGGATTTTGTCCGAGGATTTTTTTTTTTTTTTTAAATTCTTAGGGGCGAGGCCGTGCTGTAGCTCATAACCGGCACATAATAATTAGGCTTATAAGTGATGCCATATGTGTCATGTTTGGGACACATACGAGTAGCATTATTATGTACCATCACAAGTAAATAATATCTGGTAGCCCTCATCAAGGAGCGTTCCCCTGAATGTTTGTATCTTTGAACTACATGTGTTTTTCAAGTTAGAAGCAAAAATGTAGAAAATAGCTCTATCTCTCAAAGGTGAAATATCCTTTAAAAAAATTCTTGTGAATTTATGAAGTTCACTCTGTGTGCAGATAGGGGGCGCACTGACACGAGGTGTCTCGAGCTAACAGCTGTGTGGCTGAACAGAATGTGATGGTTTTCTGGTTGAATGCAATTGTGACACATTTATCCGGCTGAACAGATTTATGATTAATGAATCATTTGGACACCAGGGAGGACAGAGTGGCGGTTCCCTCACGTCCTGTGGGGAGACGGAGCCGTGGCCTCGTTTTCGTCGGGACGCTGGGGCTCGCATGTGCACCGCGTCACTGACTCATCCTACCTACTTTGAATCAGTTCCTTTGGGGGCATTTAAAAGAGAAATCCGGTTCAGGTGTTTGGGTGATGCAGGAATACTGCTCCCCGCAACATTCAACCCAGCAAAATATCTCACGGCTATAACGTTCAGCTCAGCGAAAAACCTCAAAGCTGTAACATTCATCTTGTGGAAATTATTTGCAAGTGCTGCATGCCACTCACAGAGAAAGTCCTAGGACTCTTAATTATGGCAATGTATCTTATTTTGTGATGAAAAATATTTCCTCAAGTATGTGTAATGCAAACGGCTAAAAGTTCTCTTTTCTCCCCAACCTGCTAACCTGCACTAGTCAGCTTACTCCGACAGTGTTTGACAATCATAAATATCTCGTACCAACAACAATGACTTACAGAAATACCCAACACCAACTGTAATCAACTCACAGAAATGCCTAACACCAACAGCAATGAACTCACAGAAGTGCCTGGCACCTATGGCGTTTACCTCTCAGAAGTACTTCACACCAACAAAATTAACTCAGAGAAATGACTCATACTTACGGCATTTAACTGTCAGAAGTACATAACACCAGCAACAATTAACTCACAGAAATACCTCAAACCACCAACAATCTACTCACAGAACACTTCACACCAACAACATTTGACTCTCAGGAATGCCTAACATTAAAAAAAATCAACTCACCGAAATGCCTCACATTTATGGAATTCAACCCTGTAAAGTATCTCATACCAGCAACAATTAACTCACAGAAATACCTCATACCTAGAAAATTTGACATTCCGATATACCTCCCCCAAAGAACGTTTGATTCTCTGATATACCTCAAGCCACCAACAGTCATCTCACAGAAATACCTCAGACAAACAACAGTCAACTCACAGATGTGCCTCACTCGTATGGCGTTGAACTCTCTGAAGTACTTCACAGCAACAGCAACAAGAATTAAGACACAGAAGTGACTAATGCCTACAGCGATTAACTCTCAGATATACCTCACACCAACAACAATCATCTCAAAGAACTACCTCACATCTACAAGAATTGACTCTCAGAAATGCCTAGCACCAAAAATGTAAACTCTCAGAAGTGCCTTATACCTACAACAATAAACTCAGAAATGCCTCATACCTATGACATTTAACTCTCCAAAGTGCCTAACACCAAAAATGATTAATTTGCAGAACTGTCTCACGCTCATGGCATTTAACCTCAGAAATGCCTCACACCAACAACAATCAACTCACAGAAATGTTTCGCACCTATGGCATTTAACTTGTAGAAATACCTCACACCAACATAAACCGTACAATGGCAGAGTTTAGTAGGCAGAAGTACCCCATACCTGTAACGGCACCTCACACAGAACCCTCACAGCCCCTGCAGTGCCACTGAGACACCAGACAAAATTTACTCACACAGGCTGTGCACTGCAGTAGGAATCTATCACCGAGGAGGGAAAAAAAAGCTGTGGAAACTTCCTTGCTGCTTATAATGAGCTTTACCTTACATTACTTTGTTAGTTTAGCAGGTGAGCTGATCCGAGGCCAGTCTCGGAGATCGAGGACACGCAAGGACGGAATGTAGATGAGCACAGCCTGCTGCGTAATGCTCAGCCACCAGGGACTGTGACTGACTAACGTGGCCTTACATTTGTACACCGTGCTAATTTGCATTGCTGGATGTTTGCAGAGGCGGTAGGGTTTAAATGCATTGCTCCTGGGCTACTGACGCCCCGCGCAGGGTTCAAGCCTGTTAGCTTCAGGGCCTGCGCCTCCTGCCCTCCATTAAGATATCCTGTTTTACGGAGACGGGCAGACCCCTTTTTAGAGAGGGCATTTGAAGTTCACTCAAAAATCCCTGCAGGAGGGCGTGCTGTAATAGCCCTTACATGTCCTGGCAGCAAACATCAGTCTATTGAGTTTGACTGGTCCATTCATTATTCCGAGCTGTGGTTTGCCTCCTGCAACAGAACAAGAGACTCACCTGAATTTTAATGTGTCCTCGACTATGACTTTCCTCACGACTCCTTATACTGGAGGAGTGCAGTCAGTGTTTACCTGGATTCTAGAACACCTGGACATGGGAGAGTTGGTTACAAATTCTGCAGGAGGATCTTGGAGGAGACATAGCTCATTCCATGGCAGTGGTGCCCAATCGTGTTTCAGGGAGGGCTGAAAGTATTCAGGTTTTCATTCCAATCAGTGGCTACACCTGCTGATCTCACTGAGTACTTCTCCCTGCCTAAGGGTGCGCTATTTCATGAAATCAGCTGGTGAAGTGATTGGTTGGAATGAAAACTCGCCTACTTTTAGCCCTCCATTCAACACAATTGGACTCCACTGTTCTGTGGTATCCTGTTCAAAACGTGTGGTCCTTAAAGGAGCTGGGTCATAATTACTGCGCATGCTTACTACTTTGATTGAAGTAAATCCGCTCAACTGCAAGTCAAAATCTGGAAGGTTTTTTTTTTTTCTTCTATGATAATTGGCAGTAGCAACCAGCGTTCATTATTCGTAACCCTTGGCTAAAGCTTAAAAGAGCACTTTGAATCCTCGAATTTCCATAGAAAGCTCCTTAATATAGAAAGCATAATGCCAGAGTAACTAAAATATATACATATAATGCACAACGAAGATGGATTGCCAAGGATTATGGCTTGCAGTTAAATAGATTCACTCTCTAGGGCTTTATGTTCTTAGCATGCACAATAATTGTGACACAGCTCCCTTAAGTATTTAGAAAGCGATGCAATGATGTGGGACAGTAATTCCTATAGTTCACTTGATACATAGTTGCATACCCTTCCTGCAAGCACTTTAATTTTAGCCGTATAGCAATTTCAGCCCTTTACATTTCTGTCAGTGTCAAAACATTTACGGACTTGCTGTTCGTACCTAATTCTATAGTATGTAAAAATATACAGAACATAAATGATGCTGCCTGGGTACTGGGTTTGTCATGTTGCTGTTACTGTGGGTAACTTTATTAATAAAGGTCGGCCCTCAATCAGCCATTTTATTCCCCACAGAAGAAGGCTGCTGCCCTTCATAAATCATGAAAAGAGGTAATCACTTCATCTCCTGTGTCCGTCATTTTAGTTGATTTAATCGTGAAGGACACTAGGCAGTGAAATCTTTCACCCCCTGCAGGGATGTCATAAAAAGTCTTCACACATTCGCAAATCTAAAATCTGAAACTGGAAGGCTGAAGACCTTCGGGTTTTATTAGCTGCCTGTGGGCATGTGAGGGGACATTGATCTGAATGCATTTGGGGTTGTCTGTGACATACAAAAACTCTTCAAAAATGCCAAAGTAGTTTTTATTCCATGCAAGACTGTGTTTGGCCAGCTTAAACAGTTTGACTTTGATATGTTTCAATCGCTGTTTTAGTTTAAGGTTTCCCGCAAATATGTCAAAAGCGCATGCGTCCGTGTGAGTATAATGCTGACACATAGCTCCACAGAGCTGGAACTGAAGATGAAGGGGTGACACTGGTGCTACCGGCCACCATTCTGCTGACGGAGCATTTTGCGGAGGAGTGAAATTTCTGTTGGTTGGTTCATTTTGAGCTGAAATGCCCAGCCTCGGAAATAAGTCTGATATTTCGAGAAAAAAACTGAGGCTGTATGCATGTGCTGACTCTTGAAGTGCGTAGACTGAAGCAATTTACTGCTTTTGATTGAAAAATATGTGTTTTTTTTGCAGAAAGAGAACTAGTCAATGTTGCTATGACTTGGATATAAGTTCACCAAAAGTTCTATATTTAGCTAATTATATCCCAAAATGACAAGTCTAATTACAAAACATCCTATTTAAAATGGTTCAGTGCTTTTGCTCCTTGGTGTTGGCCCTGAAACAAACAGAGTCAGTATGGATGGAGATATGGTATATGCAGTCATGCATGAAGCAATGCCATTCAAGTCATTACCGCTTCGATAAACCGCCATCAATGGCTGCAGTTCTGGTTCCACTGACACTTGGACCATTTCAACTAATTTCCCACAAATTGTTGCATCTCCCTCTTCCACGGCATTGATTCGAGAAAATCAGAGTGCTCATTGACCTGTGCCGGAGATTCGCGGAGAGCAGACATTTCATCTGTCACCGCGGTGCCTTTGAGCTACGTCGCTCATGAAGGGTGGGAAGTTAATTAATCTGTGCTGGTATTAATTAGAATGAGATCGCTCCCGAGTATGTAGAAATAACCTACTGAGAGACAAAATCGTTGGAACGGAGAGGGGAAGCAAGCTGAGGGATATTGTACACTTTATAAATATATATTTAATCTCTTAAACTCTCAAAGCGATGGCGCTCCATTGTTCATTGAGGTCACTGTGGACTTGCATACCCAACTGCGTTGGATTTCAACGCGCGAAAAAACCCCGTTGATTGGAGGAGGATGGATCATTTATGGACTCATTAAATTAAAAGACATGTCCGCTGGTATCCATTGATGTCTCCGTTAACGTCAAACCATATCATCCAGGAAGTGAACTTGAGCAATTTGGTTTGCAATATGTACAAAGATGATTTCCAATGGGCATTCAAGACTAAATAAAACTGAAATTGAATTTTTTCTTAAATGTCTTGTTACCTCCGCCAGCGAAGTGGCAGGAGGTCATGTGATCGGTGCCCTTTGTTTTTCTGTCTGCTTGTTTGTCCGTTTGTTTGTGATCAACCTGCAGGACACAATTTTGATCTCATTATCGCCAAAATGTAACTATCGCTAGGTTTGCTCAAGCATAGAAGCCTATTGAATTTGACCTTTGTAGGTCAAAGGTCAAGGTCACGAAAAATGATTGAAAATTGAAAATTTCCTAGTTCTCATCGTTTCAAAAAATTTCAAAAATTCTTATCTCCATCAACAAAGAACAGATTCCTCTCAAATTTGACAAATCCACGTAGGGGCACAATATGTAGCGACAGAACGATTCATCCGGACCTGATCCGGATTGTGGAAATGGTGGCCACTTGAAGTGAGCCTGGGAAATCCCATGTGACGCCCGTTTTGTGTCATATGTCCAGTATTATTGCAGGTAATGATTTTTGTCCATGTGTTTCTGTTCTTCATGGCCTATATAAACACATAAATGGTAAAAATGGAAGTGCACAGGTGGTCAGAAAGTTTGTTTTAGCATTTAAATCTTAATAATAATGAAATCTACTGACTACCGTTGGCGGAGGTACTCGCCCTCTCTGAACACAGCCCTAGTTCTGTTTGTTTTGCTGGTTTCTAGACCCTCAATGGAATTTGCCTCGTAACTGCCCACTAACATTTTCTAATTCACTTGAAGTTGATTTTATTCATCCTGACAGCGTAATTGTATGGGTGACCAAACAAATGAAAGGGTGGTAGTTCAGAGTTGCTCAGAGTTCGGTATCTCTCTCTACATGTTTTTCAGTGGTGGGATCTGGATACAGGGCTGGCCCTCCAGACATTCTACACCACAGGGACCTATCTAAAGGGGGTGCACGTGTCACCTGACTTCAACACCTTCGTCACCATTGACAATATCGGAATCCTCTACGTCCTGAAGAAGGTGGAATGAGTGAGCTCTGATGTCATAGTGGTCTGTAGACTGTGAAGATGACTCCGCATCATTTGTCATGTGCGCAATACTGCTGAGATTAGTGTTTTACAGTAATGTCTGCATTGGGCTTAGTGTTGGTGTATGAATACATGGGGATAATAATTTTCTGTGCTTTTTAAGTATCTGCATTTTTATTTTCTGTATTTGTGCTGGCCATGTGCTATATGGTGGCCGTAATGGCAAGTTATTTGTCGACCAGTCAAAATCCAGTAACCAAACAATGATTTTCACGTTACCAATTGAGGCATCACATACTCATTTGGGTCTTTTATATCGTGGGAAAATCTGGATGGTTAGTTGATGTGTACTTCATCTAATTACTGAACTTGAATTCCATTTTCCTAGTCTAATGAGTTCCTTCAAAACTTTTTACCTCACTTGCAAGGATTGATTTCAAATTTTAAAAAAGTCATGACGCAACGACAATTTGGTAATTTGATTGCACTAAAAAATTTTTCCACTACTTTTTCACTTGTATAACTTTTTCTACAAATATAATGAAAATTTTAAACTGGGTGTAACTTTTTAAAATAAGTAAGGAGGCTCATTTTGTACTCAACCTGTGGAGAATTGAGACTTTGTGAAATTGACTGCACTAACACAGCTCTGTTAGTGCCATTTTAAGATTTTTTTAAACTTTTTTACTGAATTATTTTATAAATTCTTGTTTAAGAAAATCAAACGTGTACGTTTACATTTAAAGCCTTAATCTCTGTTAGAAAACAGAGAATTGATTGATTGGTTCCCCTTGTGACTTTACAAAAGGTACTGTAAAATGGGGTAGTAAGAGAACTTTTGAGATATTTCATTCCTCCCAAAGCATAATAGCTTTGCAGGCCAGGTATGTGTCACATTGTGACTGACGCCCAGGCTTTATATTACTACTGGACATATTGAGCATGAGGCAATAAGGGACACCCACTCGTTTGAGCTGATGGCTCTATAACACACATTATAAGGGTTTATAAGGGACACAGAACGACCCTCTCTTCTCCGGGCATGTTGTCTTTGAAGGCCTTGATGGTAATCCCATGCCTGCCCAAATATCCTTTCACAATCAGATGTGCAGCGCTTAACAAATTAATTAGACCACCACCCAATGTAAGGTTTACGCATCAGCTGCCCTAAATTAACAGTGTTGGTGATAACCTACATTTTTTTTTTAATGTTTCTAAAATGGTTAACCCACCAGTATGTCGAAGCTCTTTTGCTGAAATGATATTTTAAATGCTAAAATATAATTATTGTTGTTATCCATAAATTTTCAAATTTACTGTTTTACATAAAAGCAGAAAAACATAGCGAGTCACATTATTATTTTATGATTAAGATGCCAAATAACAGTGATTTACTTGCATTCCTGAACATAAAAATTAGTTTTAGTGGTTGAATGCAAGAATGCAACCTGTTATCAAGGCCAAAGGAGGACATAGAAAATCAATTTATTATTATTTTTTTTAAATGTGTGAATATGGACTATTTAGTGGTTTCAGTTTATTTGCCAAAGAAATAACAAAATAATTTTTAGTTTGAAACAAGTTTTTGACAAATTTCTTGAATATTCGTGTTTTCTCGGTTTTTTTAATGACAGGTGGTCTAACAAATTTATTAAGCACTGTAGATCAATGCAATCTATTGGATAACCCCATTCACCACAGGTAAGAGAGCGTTTCACCAACATCTCTACAACTTTGGCACCTATGGCCACTGGTCTGCCAGGATTCCCAACATTAGGGTCTTTTTACGTCTTGGTATGCTAAACTTCTCCTCTGCTTTTCTACAGGACATACCTCCATCTATCGCTTCCACAGCCTTCAAAACATCCTTTTTCTCATGTTTTTTGCGAGACTTCCTGCCTAACTTCATGGTTTATACGTTTGTGGCAGTGTCCCTTGTTTACCCCAGATTTCAGTCAAATTTTACCTAAAAATATAAAATAAAAGAAATTTGAACAATGAATTATAATTTTGTAACATTCTCCAAAGTACACACACCTTGTAGTCTTGTCTTGCCAAAGAAAGTCTTATTTAGCTTGTAAACACTTTGGCTAAGCCTGAAATGATTAAGTTCTGCAAGTCAAAAATTTTTCAAAAATGTTATTCATAGCTGAGTGTTGCTGTCAATCATAAAGGGACAATAGAATCATATCCAACTCACCTTGCAATTTTAAAGTACCTACCAAGGTATCATAACATTAATGTATCATCACAGGGAGTGTTGAAACAAAACTTGAATTCAAAACTTTCCGAGAAAATGACCCTTATTATTATTATCCCTTAATACCCCATTTTATAGTATCACAAAATGTTGGGAGGGTTTGCAGCAAGGTCCAGTGTCTTTTTTTGGATATAATACGATGAGATTCCTATTCAGTTCATTCGATATGGATGGGAACACCATCAAATTTAAAAACTGGGAGGTTGAACTATAATTTTGGGATATTTTCATCCATTAGTGAATTTTGCAAGGATTACAGCCCTTCAAAATACACATCATTATTGTTGAAGCAGTACTATATCTCTTTCTATATTTAAATTAAGGAGTCCTGGGGTGAGAAGAGTCCTTATTAATGACGCCAATGTGATTAGTGTTCAAAACCAGCAAACAGCTGGACCGCAACTAGTTTTTTACTTTTGAATGGACAATCGTGCTTTCCACAGAGGACTTGATTGGTAACAGGTGATCGTCTGGACATTTTCTTTTAATATGTCAGTCGATTGAGAGATTATGTGTTTATGAAAATGTGACCACTCAGCTTTCTCAGGAAAATGCTAAATGGCACACCATAGATATTTGTGAAACTCAAGTGTACAGAAAAAACTGCCTTAGTCTCTCAGTTTTCTTCATGGGTCATATTTATGAAAGAAAGAATGGTACGCCAAAAATAGGAGCTTAAAAACTGGTTAAGTTGTGTGAATACAAAGTCTGGTTTTGTCCTGTTTTTCATGTGATGTCATCCCAAAATAAAATGCAACTCAAAAATTGTTCATTGTCATGATTGGTTCAATGAGTGATGAAAGTTTGCTTTTGGTGACCATGAGATAACCATCTGAGCTTACGGCCTAAATAATGATTGATTTATTTGAAGCAATCAAATTGCCTCACTATGACCTGCTGCTTTCAACCAATCAGACTGCCTCTCTATCCATGCTTTGCTGCTTTTAGCCAATCAGACTGCCGCACTGTCCACACTCTGCTGCTTTCAGCGAATCATACTGCCTCACTGTTTATGCCCTGCTGCTTTCAACCAATCAGAGTACTTCACTGTCCGTGCTATGCTGCTGTCAACCAATTGAACTACCTCACTGTCCATGCTCTGCTGCTCTCAACCAATCAAACTGCCTCATGGTGTGTACCCTGCTGCTTTCAACCAATCACGCTGCCATACTGTCCTTGCTCTGCTCCTTTCAACTAATCATACTGCCTCATCCTGTGTGTCCTGCAGCTGGTTTTAACCAACTCACGTGCCATACTGACCTTCTCTGCTGCTTTCAACCAATAAAGTTGGCTCACTGTCCGTGCTCTGCTGCTTTGAACCAATCAAACTGCCTCATCGCGTATGCCCTCCTGCTTTAAACCAATAAGAACATCCTCTTTGCCGTGGCCCAGCAGCACCATACGCATTCAGCTCACACAGGCACACCTGCATTTCTGCTTCCCACAGAGATGTTTGTTCACGGTTTCCAGTTATAGCAGAGAGCAGAGAGGATGTTAATTACCCGTCATTATCCCTGCTTTTGTTTTGTAAAGTGCATCTTGCTGTACATGAGGGGGGAAAAACCATCCGTAAGTTGGTTGAAGGGTAGAAGGTGGGGCTACTGGATGAAAACTTGATGAATAATATAATAACCGCTTGAAGTCTTGAGTAAAACACTGCTTTATGTTTCCTTATTGGCCTCATAACAAGAAGGTTGTGGGTTCAAATCTGGCCTGTGGCCTTTTTGTGCATGGGCTTTAATGTGCATTTGAGTGTGCATGGGCTTTTATTTCACAGTCCACAGACATGCATATCAGTCTAAGTGGAAATTCTGAATTGCTACAAGTGACTGGTGCCTGCACCCTGAGATGGAGTTATCACATTATTACAGACATGATCACTGCAGCATCGAGAGACTCCACTCCATGCAGAAGTCTAAGAGAATGTACTGGTGTTGCCATGATAATATGTATGTAGAGGGTTTAGAGCGCAATTGTTATATGTCCATTTTAGGGGTTTTGAGAAAAATTGATTTTTACGTTTGCAAATGTTCTATTAAATCAGGCACATCATTTACATCATTTTTATGTCAGTCACTCTTTCACTGCATGGTTCAGAAGTATACTGAACATGTAAGTTTTCATAAATGTGGTAATGCGACATCATGACCACAATTTCCAAAATGGACGTCACCTCCATGCTCCAACAATTCTAGCACTTGATGTGACATAACTTCAATTTATCAGCATTGTGTTAAGTTTGTTTGCAATAGGAGACCGATGATTCTGTAATACTATTCATGTTTATTCGTCAAAATATCAATGTTTAATTCATATAAGCAGATTTTGTTGGGCATACCACAAAATGAAAATGTGAATTCTGATTAAAACTGAGGTACATGGACATATAATTATTGTGCTCCAAGAATTAGCTGATTGAAATGTGTAACGGGAGGTAAAAATCTCAAAATTTGTACACATCACCATTGTGCTTCAAACCCTCAATGCGTGCATGTGTGTGTGTGTATGAAGTATGATACATATGGAGATTTAATTCTCCTGTCAGAAATAAGAACCATAGTTTTGTCAAGAAAAATCCATCATATTTACAGCAATTAATGTGAAAAATTCAGCTCCGTGCATCTTGTCCCACATGGTGCAAACTGTATTGTACACAGTCCAGTTAAATATTAAAATTATTGGGTTCATTCGTTAATACAGCCAAAGCTAGTCCAAACTGAAGAATTTATTATGCAGTTACTGAGAGTTACAAAAAGTATCTGCAGTCAAAATTGCTGACTTGGCCCATATAAATTGTCTGTTATGAATGAAACCGATAAATAATTTTGGCGAACACTTCTTCCATCAGTACACGCCATGTGATCGAGTTTCAGCGACATCCAAGATGGTGGGAGTCAGAGCCTTGTTTCATCATGTGACATGACATGAGATACCCCTGCTTGGACAGCTTCCAGCACCATGGCAACCTGAGTAATGAAGAAGAGCTATGGATAAATGTCATATACATACTCTATATCTGCTGGTTGGAATGCTTCTGCGAAGCTACATCACACTTCTGTTGAGTGAAATATTTAAACCTGTAGCACCGTGTTTTTGTGTTCGCCGTTGAATCAAATAGAAAATATCAAGATATTGTGAATCTTTTAATACACATTCCCCTGTAATTCAGCTGGACATATTCAGGATTTTTGAAACCCTTGGGATTCCCAATAAAATATATAACCGGCCGACAGTTCCGCAGGTTCGAATAAAGCCGCCGCATTCGATGAAGCCACTTATAGGATCGACACAGTTCAAGCAGTCAATAGGACTATAGTATAAGTTCAATAATCCTGGGAATTGGGTCATCTGTAACTGACTCAACAGGATCAGTTCTAACGCAACTTCTGTTTCTTCTTTTTTCTGAACTGTGATTCACAGGATTTTAGTTGAGTCTTGGTTCCTCGGCTGAACCTTGCATATTAAATACAGCCTATCCCAGTGTTTCAGCAGTAAGCTCCTCTCTGAGAGCACGTACAGCAATTAAAAATGAAGTGATATACTCATATTCTACTCACTATGTATGTAATTAAGACTGTAATATATTTTAACAGGTTATAAAACATGCAGCGTATAATTAGTTTTTTACCGCATTATATATTGCAAGCACAGTGACTTTTCCTTCCACAAAGACTTGCCTCCAGCATAATAATGAAGCCGCGCTGCGGCCTTGTTTAACGACAGTGCAGGCCTGTGCATTCGTTGTCACTCCGGCTGCCCTTTTCTTGAGTCTGCGCACCTGAACAAAAGTAACGCACCACCAAAGTCTAAATGAAAATTTACGGAAGTCCTGAGCCACACACACTTGCATGAAGGTTTTAGCATGCATTCAAACCTGCATTTCGCCCTCAAAAGGCTGCTTGGGAGGCCCTTCTGAGAACTTGTGAATCATTTTAGTACGATTGACTGTCACTGAGCTGTCATTTCTCAGAGAAGTGGAGGAGACATCATGTTCACTGGACTCAGCACCATCTTTAAAGGACTGAAGGCCCAAACACTGCATTAAATGTGTTTACAACAACCCATTTATGTATTATTACTGAGTTGGCGATTTGCGTAATTTCAGACATCTCCTACGAAACCACCATGAATAATGAGTCTGTTTTCCACATACACCGGTTTTATTGCGTGAAAAAGACGATGCAGGAAGTTTCGAACTTAGTTATGAGGTGAAAACTGCATTTTGAGGCCGATTTTGCAAGCGAAACCGGCTAATTTAATCAGTTGTTATCGTGTAAAAAACCTACATTGCATTGAAAAACGATGCCCGCGCATGTAGCCTGTGCGTAGCATAGGTATCGGCTAGTTTCTTTAAAAACTAAAACTGAGTGAAATAAGGATCTAGTTCCTTTCAAATTTATTTGGTCTGCCAGGTAAGGTACAGTATGTCCAAGCCATATTTTATAAGAATTGTGCGATATTTTTTGATGTTATCAATTCAGTCCTTTGGTGAAGTGGAATTAGTGTTAAGAATGGGATGGTGCTTTCGCCCAGGAGTATAGTCGTGTGTTCCAGGTAGCACTCACTAACATAGTCGTGCCGAGGCAGTGACGGGTCATTCAGCCCGACGGAGGCCAATCCCTGCGAAGCAGAAACAGAACACTGGGGTGTGTGTGACCAATTATAATGCAGAACAGAAGCGTTTGACGTCACGCTGTGCCCCAATTAGCGCCAACATGTTCCAAAATAGAGGAGACAAGATTATCAAGACTGCTCCCCGAGTCTTTCACCGAAACATGCACATACAGTATATACAATCCTGCTTAAATTCATAGTGGAACCTGTCCACCCTATTAAAGTTAATTTATAAAAAGTTCTGTTGGATATATAGGTGAACATCATCTCGCAATCATTTACCCAAGTTGTGCTTTTAGTAATGATAAAAAAAGACAGGAAAAAGTTAGCAATTTCTTTGTGACCCCAAGATTAAAAAGTCTGAATGTGTGCCAAAGAAGAATTGGGCCCTATGGCAGAGCTGAATATTTTTAGATGGGTATCCTGGGTGCAGCAGTTTTTGGCTTTCAGAAAGGTTCACCTGATGTTCAGTCTGGCACAGTTTCTCAATTAATCATTGTCAGAAGCAGCAATAATTAAAGCTTACCGGAGCACTTGGGCCCACCAGTCACCTGGTGCGGGTGTTTTTGGCACATCCGTGAGGTTTCCTTTACAAATTATTTTTGTGTTCTTTTCCCCCGGAGAATGTGTCCCATTTGGGCTAAGCGTCAGTTTACGGCAGCCTCAGACTCAGAAATGAACCAGGCTCTGCTAATTAGCCTAGCGCAGTTTAAAGCAGCAGGCGCACCGACAAGTATGACCACAGGCAGTCTGTAGCCACACTGGTGGCTCCAAAACATTTCCTGTTCATTTTTCCAACCCATAAATCTTTCAGAGCATTCACTTTAAGGGGTTGAAAATACCTCCTGCATTCTGTCACACAAAAATAGATGTTGTTGTGGAAAAATGGCAAAACTCAACAAATTTACTGCACGTCCATTTTCTTGACTCAAGCCATAAAGGAACCATTCCAGTTCGCCAGGCCATATATTGCTTCCATCTTATACAGAAAATCATATAAATTCACTCACCCTCTAGGACCCATTGATCACTAACAAAATGCGGCAAACCCTTTGGCTGGGCTGTCATGAAAGTGGGTCAGAATTTATAACGGAAATACCAAGCACAGGTCAAAATTGGAAGCATGAATAACTGACAGAAGGTAAGAGAGGGACAAGGTAGTCGGCATAGTACTGATAAAAATGTTACCTCCAGCTCACTTAGAGTATATTCTCAGATGAGAAATGTCAAAGAGGCGTTCAGGTAAGGGAATATTCAAATGAGAAACAGGTGAGGGATGCCGAATAAAACAGAATGTCATTATGCTCCCCTTGATAAGGAACATGGCCAAACGCTGCTTCGTAAGAGAGGTGAGAAGCCCTTCCTCATTAACATCCCCCCTCCTGCTGACCCTGGACGTGTCACTTCCTGTCCCTTCGCCTGAGCTCAGCCAGGTTCCTGCGGGTTCATAGGACTGTATGGGCCAGTGAGAGCTCAATGACCTCGGTCAAATGTAGATGAGCAGACAACAGATGCCACTGTCATCCCTGAAATGATTCACCCAGCAAGGGGATGGGAACACGACAGGTTGGGGAGAGCAGGTACTATAACTCACCCAGTATGATGCAAAGGAAGTGATCCTGGTGCTTCCACTTGCAACCCATGCACCATCCCCTGATCATGTGACTGAACAGAGTCTGTTCAAGCATAGAGCAGCCCTTAAGTGGGCAAGATATGGGTCACATTCATTTATACACCACATTTGTAGGTAGGGAAATATGATTGGGCATGCTAAATCAAAGATAAAATGGGGGGCATTCTTTCAAATATTTTTCTTGATAGTAACATCAATAACAATAGCTTTGAGCAAATGACAGACCAGGATTTTTCTAATTTTACTTTGTTTTTCATCCAGTTTATTGTAAAAGATAAAAAATGTAGGAATTTTCTTTCCGAACACTGTCATATTGATCGAGCAATCAGCACTCTCGAAAGAAATGGAGAAAACACTAACCTAAACCGTCAAGAACAACAAAAATCTATTCCAAAGGCCAGTCAATTCAGGTCCACAGTGCAGCCTCAACTCTTCATTTTGTACTTGAGCATTTTCTGCTCTGTTTGTGAATCGCAGGGCATGCAGCAATGCTGGCTAAATGCTTTGAAAAGGTAGAGGAATTAAAATCGGCCTTAGTGGAACACTCTATGCGGTGGGTTTGAGAAGAAGTGTGAAAAAGATTAGACCTGTCGTTTGGGAGTGCAGAGGGGTAGGGACCTTAAGTCTGGGTGATGGGGAAGGAATAGAGAAACAGAATCTACTCAGAGGGCTTCATATTTTTCTGGGAGCAGCAGTCTCTTATATCAAATCGATCAGCTGAGCAGCGCCAAGTTTGATCAATACAAAGACGAGAGACATTTTTCTATTACGGTCATTTTTCAGCCAGCGAGTGAGACTGCTGACACACACACACACGCACACACACACACCACACACACTGCATTTCGCTCGTGAGATCCTTAAGCCTACCATCACTCCGGCTGCGGCTTCACAAACCATGTGAAAAATCAAAGCTGAAGCGATAGAATCGGCACGACCACAAAAAACTCTCGATGTCAAGCTTGTAAAATATTTAAAATTAAAAAGATGCATGATTAGAAACGTCAGTCTCTTAGAGGCCCAGAGATGGTGATGTGCTTTTTCCACAGTTAATCTTGCATCTTATAAACCCGCAGTCACAGTCTGATAGATTAATTTGTTGCAGCGCCTTGGGCTTACTTTTTATTTTGCTCCACACTTTTCTATGATTCTCATTCTATTTTATTTTTGTATTTGCAACCCCAATTCCGAAATAGTTACCGAAAGTGTAAATTGTGAATAAAATCAGAACGCAAAGACTTTCTAATCACACCTGCCAGTATTTTATTCACAATAGAACAGAGATAACATAGCAAATGTTGAAACTGAGAAATTGAACAATTTTATCCACAAAATGAGCTCATTTCAAATTTGATGGCTGCAAAAGGTCTCAAAAAAGTTGGGACAGGGGCCTGTTAACCATGGTGTAACATCCCCTCTTCTTTTTCACACAGAGTGGAAGCATCGGGCATTGAGGAGACACGTTTCTTGAGTTCAGCCATTGGAATTTGATTCCACTTCTATTTAATACAGGCTTCCAGCTGCTACAGAGCTTTGGGTCTCCTTTGACTGACTTTTCATTTAATTATGCGCCAAATGTTCTCAATCGGTGAAAGATCAGGACTTCAGGCAGGCCAGTTCAGCACACGGACTCCTCTACTATGAAGCCATGCTGTTGTAATAGCTGCAGTATGTGGTTTTGCATTGTCCTGCTGAAATACACAAGGCCTTCCCTGGAATAGATGTCATCTGGAGGGGAGAATATGTTGCTCTAAAACCTTAATAGACCTTTCAGCATTCATGGTGCTTTTTAAAACATGCAAGTGTCCCACACCATATGCTCTAATGCATCCCCATACCATCAGAGATGCTGGCTTTTGAACTGAATGCTGATAACAGGAGGGGTGGTCTTTCTCCTCATTAGCTCGGAGGACACGACGCCCATGATTTTCAGCAGAGTCAAATTTGGACTCGTCTGACCCCAGGACACTTTGCTACGGTCCATTTTAAATCAGCCTCAGCCCACAGAACCCAGCGGCGCTTCTGGATCATGCTCAACAATGACTTCCAGTGGTTTCTTGAGGTATTCCTGGGCCCATTTAGTAATGTCTATGACAGAATCATGCTGGTGAGTGATGCAGTGGTGTCTGAGGGCCGAAGATAACAGCATCTAGTAAAGGTCTTTCTCTGAACCTTTTGATGATGTTATGCACTGCTGATGATGAGACCCTCAAAGCCTTTGCAATTTGATGTTGAGGATCATTGTTTTTTTGTTTTGTTTTTGTATTTTACCAATACTCTTTTGTACTTTATACCATGTATTTCAGTACGAACTAGAACGGGCACTCGGTAGAGCGCATACCTTCGCCGACGCCACTGAATCCCTCGCCACTGGCGTTGGTTTCATGCCGATCGGATAAAAATTGACCGAGATATGGCCGAAAGTCGGTTTTGACCTTTTCGTGGCCTTGACCTTGACCTTTGACCCGATCACTCCCAAAATCTAATCGATTGATCCTCAGGTCATGCCAAATCAACCCACCAAATTTTATGAAATTCCGTTTGGTACTTTTTGAGTTATTCGATACACATACACACAGACAGACAGACAGACACACAAACAAATAAATACACGGGGATCAAAACATTACCTTCGTCAGCGAAGTCGCTGGCGAAGGTAATAAAGATATATATATATATATATATAAAGTATTCCACAATTTTTTTTATGCAACCTTTGCAGGTTGGACAGTCTCAGGCCATCTTTACTTCTGAGAGACTCAGCCTCTCTAAGACATCCCTTTTATAGCCAATCATGTTACACACCTGATGCCAATTAACTTAATTACTTGCTAAATGTTATTTCAGTTGATTCTCACATATATTCATTGGTTTCTCAGTCCTTTTTTTGCCTGTGTCCCAACTTTTTTGTGACCTGTTGCAGCCAGAAAATTTGAAATAAGTTCTTTTTCTGGATAAAAATGTTATATGTCACAGTTTCAACATTTGGAATTTTACATATGGTCTATTGTACATAACATATTGGCTCATGTGATCCGAGAGGAATTGCATTTTGATTTTATTCACAGTTTACCCTTCGTCCCGACTATTTCGGAATTGGGGCTGTATAATTTTCTCCTTATTCCAGCTTTTTACTACATGTGAATACAGATGACCAACAGAATGTTTCCATTGACATAGTACCCACATGGGCCTGAATTTCAAATAACCCCATTTACAGGTTTCTTGCTGTCTAACTAATGCATTCATACAAGCCTAAAATGATTACATTACCAAATTACATTTGAATGAACATAAATGACATACATACAGGAAAAATATAACTCCAACTTGAAAAGATAAAAAACAGAAAGCAGTGATTTCTAAATTTACTTGCATTTCATAACAGAATAGTATGAAGACAAGGCATTTCATTTCTTGTCCAGTCAACTAAATTTAATTTGTAAATGTAGATCTTTTCCTGTCATTCAGGCCAGGAGTGGATTTCAAGAAAAGTCTTGATGGGGGAAATTTAGGACTTGTCATGAGGTACACAGTTTGAGTAAGGATGTAATCTGAAAAGGCTGATGTCAGCAGGTGATCGTAATCATTATTTCGCACAAAAGCGGCTTCCAGGAAGGGCCAAGTCTTTCAGGAGCAAAGATGGGCTGAGATTGGATCACCAGTATTTCCAAAAATCTGGGAGGAGATCATTGAGAGGTTTGAAAACGATGTTCCGCAAAGAAAGATAGGAAGGGATGTGGATATTTCACCCTCAACAGTGCATAACATCATGAAAAGATTCAATAAATCTAGAGACATTTTTGTGCACAACCGTCTAGGACTGAAGCCTAAGCTGAATGCATGGATCTCCAGTCACTCAGACAGTACTGCACTGAGAACTGCCATTTAACTATAAATAACATGGCCACGTGTGCAGGATTTCTATGGCAAACCTTTGCCGAGTACTAAAATATGTAGGTATATGCCATTGTAAAACTTTACAGTTCTAAAAGGAAGCCTTATACTAACTGTCGAGTACCATGGATTTCTTTGGCCTCGAAGGCATCTG
Source organism: Gymnothorax reevesii (assembly GCA_029721435.1). NCBI lineage: Eukaryota > Metazoa > Chordata > Actinopteri > Anguilliformes > Muraenidae > Gymnothorax > Gymnothorax reevesii. Next base: position 28,549,202 of record CM056579.1, on the reverse strand, counting down.
TGAGCGACCATCGCACGAAGAGGAAATGTGTAGTTTGGACAGATCAATCAATATTTTTTGGAAGAAATGATGGGTGCTCCAGACCAAAGAACAGGACTATTCAGAGGGTTACCAGTAAGAAGTCCAAAAGCCATGCACCATCAGAGTATGGGGTCCTGTAAGTGCCCTTGGCAAGGGTAACTTGTACCTCTTTGAAGGCACCATTAATGATGACAGGTACACTGAAGTTTTGGAGCAACATTTGATGTCTTCAAGATGATATATTTTCCAGGAATGCAAATCAATGTATATTTCCACATAATGCAAAACTGCATTTTGCATGCATAGACGGTGCAGGCGCTTGCTTTCCCGACTTGTAATGTGTAGTGTACTTTGAAATATAAATAAATAAATAAAATGTTCAATCACTTGATGTCTTCAGCCCCTAAATGTTTAATAAATGTTGCCAGAAAGAATGGCAATAAGACAAAGCGGTGATCACTTTATTATCCAAACTTATTTGAAATATTTTGACAGAATCAAAATAGAAATGAGTTCATTTTCAAAAATCATTGATAATTAATGCAGTGAAACATCCAAATAATGTGCTGTTGTATTTTTTTTCAGTGCATTACAAGTCAAAGACAAACAAATCAGTTTTAATTTTAATTAAATGTCCCAGCCTTTTATAATTCCAGGTATTAGGTTTGAGTATTATGATAATTTTGGCCTTTGTTCGCAAAAATTAATTCTCCTTATCAGTTTTTATGAATACTGACTAATTATTCACTACGTAATCAAATGCAGAGCTGACTGCAAAACAGATTAACTTTTGATTTTGAAGATGGCCACCTATTTTTTGGGCTAGGATGCAGCACAAATGGTCTTATGTACTATAATTACTCCAATTAAGGCATTTCTGTGAAAACTTATTCATTTACTACAAGCGACCTTATTGAATACATCACTGCTTTGCATTTAAACGAAATTGGCCAACAGACTTGAGCAGTGTAAGTTTGCAGTGTTGGGCTTGTGCAGAGTGTCATTAGCCGTCGCTGCTTGCCAGTTCAGTGTTGGTGTGCACCAGTGAGTTTGTATAACCCTTGTCGCGCTGCCTGCTGCCGCCAACTGTCAATGAAACTCAGCGACCGCAGCCTCAGAGCCTAAATGAGCTGTGACACATCTGGTGCAGAGTGATTTACTGCTGTTCTGATCTCACACCCGTCTGTCAGCCGCGGTGTGAAGCTCCCTCACCCCCCACCGCCACCCCAAAAAACCTCCAGTCATACGTCAGAGCTGTAATAACAGCAGAACCTCAGTGTAATTTACCAACCCCAAAAATTTATCAATGTACCATGCACCAACATCGTATATCATACCACGGTCTGGGTGAATGCTCTGTTTTGACTGGCTGCAATATGTACATAATTTTTTTTATATACGTACACCAGCTAAGTAATTCAAGTGAAAATGTCTGTTCACGGTTCTAAATTAATGCATTGGCTCCAGCCATGTCTATTAACCATGGAAAGAGGGATGCAGTCAGAACCGTTTTTAATACATTGTAACAAGATAGCTCGCAGCCCCAACTCCCGAAGAAAAACAGTGCACGGTTGGTCCTCAGCAGTCAAACACCCTGCTTCAAAGGCCATTTTTCTGGACTCGCTAGTATCTGCATCTATCAAAATTCACAATAAATGGAAAAACAATTTTGATTTTAAATAAGACAGCAAGCTAACTGTAGCATACTGGACTAGTGCTCTTCCTGTGGGGCTTTGCATTGCCTGCTTCTGAACTAACGTGGATTCAGTTACTTTTTTCTATTTACTGTGGCTGTATGATTAGCATTTGCTCCAATCTATGGAGCGGAATTAAATGTTTATTCCTGATAAAGGCACAAATAATTTGTTTGCAAAAATTATATTTACTGTTCGTCAACCATATGCGATGTTACTGACTTCTAATCTTGCCAGCTTATAAACTAATACTTTTTTTAAATTATTTTGTGAGTGACCATCGTGTAAGTGGAATAGAGCCCTTCGAGGAGTCCACAATCAGAAAATAATAATCTCCCTGGAGGCAACGTTCTCTGGCCTCCTCCGTGTCCATTATTTTCTGATAATGGACACCTTATCGGGTATTATCCCGTACTTATGCCCCAAATGCCACTCAAAGAACCCCCAGTGATGTGTCAGTGCTGTAATAACATCTGAACCTCAGTGTGTTGTACATGTAATAAAGGATAAATTGTGGGAGAGGTCAGAGAGTAAGCTTAATCTCAGCTCTGAGATAATGTATTTGTTATAATTTTCTCCACATCTACACATGCCTGAAAGTGCAATTAATGAGGGGCTGCGTACGGTTAGAAAAAGTCTAGCCCATTGACAGAGGTACTCATCAAGAACCAGGAAGGTTGGTTCAAGTCCTCGTCCAGGAGCAATGAGATTAGTTCTGCTCTGAGGTTGTGAAAACAAATGGTTCCATTAACTCTGGATGGATCTAATTATCTGTCAACCTCTGGATAGAAGTGTCTGTTGAGTAACTGCAAGGTAATGTCTCTTTCATGGGTAAAGCTCCTAAGGTACATACAGACAGGAGTAGTTTCAGATGCAGGGCTCAGCAGGGTATGTTTTTCTCCTCGCCTGCTCTCTGATGAAAAAGACTAACGCAGTACCGACAGACAGTCGCCTCCTCTCCGGGCTTCATTATCGCCTGCGTCATTACAAAAACTGCATGGAAGTTGAGGCCAGACGACAGACCGGCTGGAGAAAGGGACTCCATCTTGGCAGTAACCCCTGAGCAGTGTGGGAACTTCTTTCTCTCTCCCTTACACTCACATTTGTCCGCATGCCCGAGGCCGAAGAGGAGCAGTCAATTATCCTCCAGCTTCTGGGATGAGTGTGACAGTGCAGCGAGCCGGGGAGTTATGCAGCGTGTCCACGGCGATGAGAAGACTGTGAATCTCACTGCTTCTCTCCACCTACCTCATTATTCCCTCCATCCATCCCCAGCACTGTTTTTGAGTGCCCACTTCTGTCGGGGACTGATGACTGGACAGCGTAATATATTCAAATTTGAAGTCATAAAAAGAATATTTCAACCCCTTAAAACCCACCATTTTTAAAATTTTGGGTGATATTTTTGACAAAGTGTTGCTCATAAATGTTTTATACAGCATATATAATGCCTTTGTAAATGAGACGTAATGTCTTCATAAATCATACATAAGCAAATGTCATGCTTTGTTAAGGGTGACATAACAAATCCTTATTCAACATGTGATGCCAGATGTGATATAACTGACAATGTCGCTGAGCTAGAGGCTAAATGCTATAAATGGGGACGTTGTCAGCTAAGTGACCTTGCCATTGTCACATCTGGCATCACATGCTGAATAAGGATGTGTTATTTCAACCTTTCCAAAGCATAAAATGTGCTTATGTATGATTTATGAAGACATTATGTCTCATTTATAAAGGCATTATATATGCTGTATAAAGCCTTTATGAGCAACACTTCATTTGAAGTGTGACCAAATTTTGTCCTTTTTTGATGTTCTCAAATGACAAGCATATAATAGCGATACTGTATGGCTAAAATGCATGTATGGGAACTCATTTGATAGGCAGCATATTCTAAATTCTGATAATGTGCTCATGTGGTATGTGGCTAGAAGACAGTCGGAGACTGCGAAAGCAGTCCTTGCCAAGCACTGGATGCATGCACAGAACATATGGAGGAACACAGCCTAAATCTATAGTCCCCTACCCTACCCTTCGTAATTATAAACTGAAGCTACTCTACATCAGCTCCAAGATGAATGATTTTAATTTTTTTTAAATTTTTCTTCTAATTGCTGGGTGAGCCAGCTATCCAGAATGTTCTGTCAGGTTAATCTCTGGCCCAAACTCTGTACAGTTATCCAGCTAATTGTGTAATCCTGCTTTGTGAAATAGGGTCCTAGTGAAAATATTACACTGTGAAAAGTCCCTTGAATAAACCACTATGTATTGGGTGTTCGGCTTTGATGTGAGATCTATTAAAGCAGCTGTTCTTCTAACTGGCACATAACACTTCTAAGCTGATTCTGAGTCAATACTTGAGTCAAGGTAATTATTTACCTTATTGATTTCCTCATGGATAACTAAAGATTTGCATAAATATAAATCAATGCTCAGGTCAGTCGAAAAATCGAATCTGCAACAGCCCAGGATCCCTGTCAAGTCAGTGAGCAGGATCTTACGGTGTCCTCAGAATTAGATAAAAAGAAGTTTAATTAGCAGAGACTAGTTTTCGATTTCAATCCTTCATCAAACAAACATAAATTAGACCATGGTGCAGACTCCATTCAGGGCTGACTGTCGATCATTGGAAGAACCTCACGATTTTAACACCCTGTCCATCACCTTCAGGACATCGAATGGAAACTTAGTACCAGTAGTGAAGGTGAAGGTCGAACAAGCGTATGGGCATCTGAGCTGGAGACCTGATTACAGGGAATGGCTGATTCATGTAAATAAAAGAGTGGACAGGTTAGTGATGGGAGTCTAAATAGCACTCAGAAGCATAGCTTGACATGATAAAGAGTAGTTAAATTCACGCCAAGCTCAACATAGGAGTTAACTTGCCTGGCTGCTACATTCCTATTTCTATCATAAACACATCCGCAATCAGAAAGCTTCCATAAATAACACGAGAAGACGCGGCTTTAACACTCAACGGGACACAGAGTACGAAAAAACGGTCCCCATGGAAACAGACAATCTCACATTACCTCCCCCTGTAACAGGCCCCGCCCCTGAGGTGGAGAGGAGAAACTTCACACTTCCTGAGTGTGCCGATGCTCATCTTCAAAACTATCTTAAAAAAAACTCCATCTTATCTCCTTAAACATATCATCCTGCATATTCCCAGAGTCCTGAATTAAAGAACTCGTAATGAGCACAGCTGCTTCCACAGGACATAAGGCCTCGGCTCCAATAATGCTGTGAGAACTCCCTGTTCCGCTCAGAAAGGGTAACCAAGGTCAATGCTTAGTACTGGTCGATTAGCTTTAAGCTCATTAAAATGAGATTAGTTCACTTGAAATTAGATATTTCATTATCCAACACATTCCTTGATTTGCAATAGGCATTAATATCGCATTTTCCCCAAGATAACCCTAATTTTGCTTGCCAACCAAATTCATTTTTGTTTAATTCTGATCATCAAAATGATGTTGAAGAGCTCAGAGAAGCCTTTCAGAGAAACAGCTGGAACACTTACCTCCATGAAATTTTGCGGCCATTTTGATTGAAGGGCGGGAAAATTGAAGACATGCTGAAGACCTTGCACTAATTTAGCAGGGTAGTGCTCCAGCGGAAGTGCTGATATATAATATACCTAAACTGAGATCTACATTAAATTAAAAGATGAACAAAATCAGCAAGGCTCCATACTGTACTTCAGAATACGCTAGAACATTTCACATAACACAGACCATGATCGATGTGTGTGGCATCATAACATGCATTTATCGGTACATTTGCTGTCAGCGTTTTTTTTTTTTCCCCCCATCACAAAGTAATGACCTCATGAAATTACCCGTAAGCACCCTTGACATTATGGAGTCATTCTGAGCCATTGACTAGTGTACTGCATGTGTGTGTGTGTTCTGAATGGAAAACGCGTGAAGACTAGTACTGACTCATTTACAAAGATGCCAGGGTATCTGCGTGTGCACATTAGCATTATGATGCATGTGTGAAAGCATCAGCTATGTTAGCAATGATGTTTTTAATCACGCCAAGTGCTGATGCGCAACAGGGCTGACGTGCAGCACGTAGTAAAATCTGGCCTGGTGATATTGAACATTAAATATTAAATATAAAATACTCCTCCAGTGCTGACACAACAGGCTCCCAGAGAGATTATCACACTGATTAACGGTCGCGGAGATCCGATCCAGCGAGTGAAAGTGTAGCCAACGTACCCAGTATTCTGAACATGAATCCCTACAACTCTCTCCCCAGCAACGCCAGAGGTAAGAGCCGTTTTACATTCGATGAGATAAATTAAGTACTGACAGTGGGGGGTTTAAGTATGAATATTTATCACAAAGGGGAAATAGGTTTTCGTGTTCTTCGTGCTCTTAAAACCCAGAGATCTGCGAAGCTCAATGATGCATGATGCTGAGACAGCAGCTCAGTCCGCGACGAAAAGAACATGCAGATTAGCCTGTCAGCCAAAGTCCTGATGTCTGCACGTAACCTAAATGAATGAGCGGTCAATATTTTGCGCGTATTTTATACCAGTTTAATTTTATGCGTAACGGGCGAATACAGAAAGCACTGAAGCTACAGCATGTTGTATAAATTTGCACCATGATTCCAGCAACGTTAGACATGTATCGATTTCACTCTACGTCAAACTGGAGTTCTGTTTTAGATGTACTTGATGTCCTTTTTGTGCTTGATGTCTCCAGTAAAAATAGCCCATGAGACTCTTCTCGTGTTTGAAGCCAGTTTCTGTCATGGAAAACATGGACAGCTATGTGAAGTTAAAAAGGTAATCCAGAAACATGGGGAATCACATCATTAAGACCCAAAGGAGCCACATATACACAGGGCTTCCAGTTCACTTCAACCATCTGCTTCCTCAGTTTGAGCCGTCATAACCATTTCCAGAGCTTGTACATTTCCACCATAAGAGATCATTTTAACAAGAGGATACAGCTTGCTAACTGACACTTAAAATTTCATCTTAAATGACTCTGGAGTGTATTTATTGTGCAATTTTAAACAAAATTTCCTCAAATCTTCAGAGTATCAAAGCTGGCTCATTTGCAGGACTTTTTTGGGACACGTACACTCAGAGCAGGCTTACCTACGTCACCGGCCACTCCAAGCCACCAGGGAGTACCAATATCTCTGGTACTGCGATGCACAGATAGACACACAATCTTACCCTTGGCACATACTCATGAACATACATGAAGGACAACAGTTAAACAGATGAAGGAACAGTCGAGCCTCTGATTGAACATCAGATAACAAAAAACTATGATTTGAATGGGTACTTTTACAGAGGGAAACTAACCAGAACAAGGCGAGACATCGAACAGTAACAGTAAACTGATAAATAAAACTAATATGAACTTAATGAATGTACAATACGAAAAAGCAAATATTCCAGCTTAGCGGGACAGCATTATTAATTGGTAATAATGTATGAAAAGCAATGAAACAGGAGAGCTGTAACACACTGCTACCAGGTAACACATATACCAGTCTAACACTCTGGGCTCTAATTTCTTGGCACAGCGCAGGGTGGCGCAGCGTGGCGTAGCCCACGCAGTGGTAATTTCGTCCAGTGCAGCCCGCGCAGTGGGGAATTTTGCGCGGTGCAACACCATGCGCTGCCACTTTGGCAATTTGGTAGACAGACGTGCGTCGAGATGGGTGTGGTGGCGTAGGAGTGGGAGGAGTCACATATTCATCAGGACACAGTGACAATTTTATGGATAAAGTCTCCGCCGAAAGAGCGCAGAGAGCTCGCCAGCTCCAACCTGGTTTACTTTCTGTGCAGTGGTAATTTGGCTGACTGGCGCACAGTGCGCACAAGTCACCGAAACCTCACAGGCAGGTTTCCAGAATGTCAGGCACATTTCAATGCAATAAATAATTACAGCAACCACTATTAAATCTAACTGTCTGAATCAAAACATAAATTATAGTATCTATATTGATTGTCCTGATGCCAGATCAAAGAGAGAAAGAGAGAGAGAGAGATGTGCGCATGTGGGTGTGAGTGCGTGAGTAGGCTATATGGGTACAGTATGTGCCCTTCAGCTGCTTTCACTCCGGACACGAAACAAATTTTTCGCACAACTGAATACATTCAAAGTCAATGCAAAGATGCAAATACACACCTGTATTCGCGTCTTTGCATTGACTTTAAATGTAATCTGTCGTGCAAAAAATTTGTTTCGTGTCCAGTGTGCAAACGGCTTAATACTATTATTGTCACTTAGGTTTTACCGTTTTTAGTGGGGGAAAGGAATACAGCCTGATTGCTATGGTGTCGTAATGAGTTAAGATCACATCTTGAAAATAAATGTGTAACGTATCTTGCATTATTGTCCATGCATGTTAATCCCAAAATTTTAAGCAGCAACAGGGTGTAATAATAGGAACACGCTATCCATCGTTTCTCTTCCCAATGATGCAGGCAGAAGAAATAAATGAGCAACCGTCGTATTTCATTCCAACTTCAGAAGTTTGAATGATCTGACGCAGTTCGATTCAAGTTCGCTAATGGTAATAATTTGCGAATGCCCTAGCTAGCCAACTAACTCATATTCGTAATGCTTAATATAGACGTAAGCGGAACAGAAAACATGCCTGAAGCAGAAAAGTAAAATGCAACATTAACGCATTAGGCAGATATAGGACAGAGGCTTCTTTATTCCAACATTTTAAAGGTGAGGAGAGGAGCTCATTTGATTGGTGAAGATTTGACTCGGCAGTGTTAAACCCACTCACGGCTTCTCTCCTCCCTCTTTGCCACTTGCACCGGCAGGAGGGACAGAGGAGTACTTGTACCAGGCTGCACCGAGCACGAAATTGCAAAATACGCCTGGATACATCCCGTTGGCGCGGCACTCCCATTCGCCGCGCCTGCGCCTGGTCTACGAATTTAGAGCCCTCTGTGTTAAAGACATCTTGCAACCTAATTCTAACAGACAACATATATGTGTGAATTGATCATTTCACAGTTAAATTTACAGTAACAAGTAAAATATGGCAGTAAGTGAATAGACAGATGAGACTGGAGACCGTAAAATGTACCAATAGCAATGTGTGTATATTCTTGGATCTACTGACCAGAAAGCTGCTATGAGTTAATGGTTGTACAAGTCATGTTTATTCCATGTGCTTTACAGGGATATAAATAATGACCAAAATTACAAAATCTGTGTACTGGAAGACCAAGCCTATGTACAAGTGTTAGTCTGCAGAGAGGTCACTGTTGACTGCCTCTTTTATAATCTCTATTCTCAGTTTTTTTTTTAAATTGGTACCATGTTTCCAGTGCGATGTACTGCTAGGTTCTTTACATAACATTTGAGCAATGAATTGGCAAAATATCTATTTACAAGAGGACTGTTTTATTCTTGTATAGTAATACTGTGTTAAAATAATACATCTGACTTTTAATTACAGTTCAGCCCCACATGAAATTATACAGTTTTCTATTCAGCGCTCAAGTTCAGTGTAAATGAGACACTAGGATTATCTCGAACCCCAGCGCACCGTAGCTAACCACACATTCATGGGCTGCGCTTTACATGAATACATTTTTTGGATGGAAATCATTTTCAAGCCCAGCTTCCATTCAGCATATCATATAAAAATAATGTAACATTAAGACAACATTGACAATAATTGCACAATAATGATAATAATTAATAATGGTAATATACGTAGTACTCTTATTGAACATTGAATGCCTGGCAGAATGGACATTGAATTGGATGGCACGTGCCAGTCTTTCCCATGATGCCGAGGGCTGGAGCTCGACACACTAGGACATTCCTGATAAGGGGCAGAATCACTGCATTCACATTGTGCATATTCATATTTGTATTTATAATGCAGTCCTGAACAGCAAAAATAACCCCTCAAATCTCAAATATAAAAGACAACTTCAAGTCTGCGATCCCGAGCGGAGTTGGACATCCCCTGTTTGCACTTTGATATGAAACAGCCAGTAATGTGGAGAGTCACGGAAAAAAAGGCTACGCTATCATTTCTGAGTCATCGCAGTTGGACAAAACCTGTGGGCTTCTCCTTCCAGGCAGTAGGGGGCACTATGATGTCCAGCTACTGCTGCTTGGCTCCAAGATGGAGTATAGGTTGGGGTCATGCCATGGTATCTTCAAATAAAAAAGCAAAAAATGTGATTTTGTAAAAATCGGTAGTCCTGTATCGCCATGTGTGCTTCAGAGTTGGGTTATGATCGATTCCCTTATCTGCAAGGACCACAGAATGAAATCCATTTTTTTTTGCGGTGTAGCATTCTAATACAGTCTATGGGAAGGGTTGATGTTTCAAGAGTTGAACTCCTTGAAATTGCATTTCCAGGTTGTGGTACTTTAGCATTGTGTCTTTGAAGGGTCCATGTCGAAGTTAGTAGTCCATTAAATCAGGTCTCTGTGAATAGGGTCCGCTGAAGGAGTGTTGTCCTGGAGCATTAGGTTAATTAGAAGCGTCGATTTTTAAGTCTGAAGTCCTTCAACTCAGTGTTGGTTAAAAGGGTCGATTTTAGGGTTGTAGCCCTTTAACATTGTGCCTTTGAAGAAGATTCCATGTTTAAGGTTGTAGTCCTTAATCACTTTGTCAGTGAAAAGGGTCCATTTTATAGTTGTAGTCCTTTAGCACAGCCGCTTTGAGAAGGGTCCATTTTAGGGCTGCAGTCCTTTAACACTGTGTGTAAACTGGGTCCATGTTTAGGGCTGGCTACATTCTTTGCATTCCACAGTAAAAGACATGAGCGTCCGGCACTGCCCTGCAAATGAGATTACATCACTTATCCACTCTGTCCCCTCATCAAAGCGCAGTCTCTGAGCTGGAAACCACACCCGCATTCTCACCCATCCAACACGGACGTCACGCTCTTGACAAAGCTACACTGCCGTAACATTAACACTACAGAGTTTTAAAAAAGTGTAAAAATGTAGAAAATAACGCCTCCCGTTTAATTTGGGTAACACAGGTAACAGGGATACATGGTGCCGTCTCCGCTTGCTGTTAAGACTCAACGTCGAATATTACACTGGCGGCTCCCTCGCAAGTTCTGAGGAAGCAAGCACTTCTTTTTCCAATGGGGGGGCGATTAAAATAAACTTTTGCCTCATGTGACAAGCACACTGGTGACAGAAAATGTTTCTCAAACAATGAAAAACAAACTGGCTTTGAAAACACAAGGACACGATAATGGAAGAAGGACTCTGGAGACATGTAAGACTTTCTCAAGTATGTTTTTTTTTTTTTTTTTTGCTACATTGTGTACAAGTAAGACATCCTTTCTAGCAGTCCGATCCTACAGTGAGCACTGGAGCTGAACTGAGTCAAACTGCCTCCATTTCCCTCCAGGTTGGCCCTACAGGTCAAGACCCCTGTCTGTACAGAGGGAGGCCTTTAAAGACCAGAAACACTGTGCGGTGAGGCTCTTAGCAGCATTACGGTTTAGTTTCTCATTCAGGCGGTCGGGTGGGGGGGGGGGTGTGGGATGGGCTGAAGAGACTGTCCCAAAGGGACTGACACAGGATTGGAGGAGGCGGAGAAAGGGAAGGAGCAAAAAAAGCTGCATCGCTGTGAGGAAAACGAGTGCAGAGCGACGGACAAGCGAGCCCATTCTGGGCCCCCCGTCGCCCCCTACAGACCCCGAGAGGTCAGCGGTCATGCACCTCCTGCTCTGTGCGCCCAAGTGGAGGAAAAATTTGGGGGACAGCGGAATTGGGAGGGGTGGGGGGAGGTGTGTGAGAGAGAGATACAGCGTCATCATGCAGCGGGTGGCAGGTCGCTCGGCCCACCCGCGGCTCCGCAGGGAGGGGCCTCTAGAGGGCGCTCTGAAAGGCACACACACACAGGAGCGGACAGCGGGTGTATATTAGAAAATAGTGGTCTCATACTTGGTGTTGACTCCTCTCTTGGCTTCCTGCCCGGGCTCCACTATCCATGGCACATTGGCGTGGCCCTTTTGATCCATCGAGGGCTGCTGCTCCATCTGACAGGAAACAAGACGGAAGGGGGGGTTCACTGCAAGTGCTGGTGCACTCATACACACAGGCAGGTTCGTACGTATTGGGACAGTGACTCTATTTTACAGGGTATAATTCCTACACGCTTGATTCAATTAATGGATGTAACCTTTGACATGGATAGCCTACGCTGCACTCTGTGGCTACCTACATCCATAAACACTGGATATAGTAGTGCAGGGGTGTGACAGAACCCCCCCCCCCAAACAACAGCTTTACTGCACCTTTATTGCTTTTTATAAAAAAAAAGACTTTCACTGCCTATATGTGCATTCAGAAAATTACACAAAATAATGAATAAAAATGTCTGCAAAGGGCACATAATAATGTGGTGGGGACATACATGCACTCTGACTACTGGCGGAAGCATTCAATGATGGGTTCGGCGACATAAATTATTTTGCACCCCCCAAGCCTACTAATTCACAATATGCACAAGCTGATCAAATCCTAATGCACTCGCTGACGGCAATTTAATATCACACCACTTTGTGCACTAGGGAAGGAACAATGTGAATTAAGTATTTGATTCCCTGTTTCCGCCAAATTAGATTCTGTGTTCCTGCCAACAGTAATAAAGCTAAATAACCCAATGAAAAATGGCTTCCTGAAATCCTACCCGGCAGATTAGCAGGCTAACCATCGAATAAAAATAGGCAACAAGTTAACCTGTAAACTGTTGCTAATGTTATTACCATTTATTGTGAACCTTAACAATGTTGAACAATTGATAAAACTTTTCACAATTTATTATTTAATTACACGAGAGAATATTGTATAACCGGGTCGCTAGCTAGCTAGTGAGTAATCTAGCTATAGTCCGATAAGCTGCCACCGGCCAATTTTGCACTTTTTTTTCACAATTCAACTTTGTGCAAATACCGGGTGCTAAGGAGCTAGCAAGGTACTTAGACGCAGTAGCTGACTATTTTTAGTAAGTTAAATGTTTGAGCTGGGAATAATAACCCAGAGGAATCTGAGAAAAGTTCCACGCAAAGGTGAGGGCAGGACTGCTGCACATCCCATGAAAAGAAAAAAAAAAGCATTTATGCATTTTTATCCTCACCTCCTATTCCTACCTTCTTTATTTTTCTACCCAATGTCAATTTCAATGAAAAAAAAATCATTTTCTAAGTCTCACTAAGAACCCTACAAATTTAAATGAGCATTCACTGTAGATTGATTAAAACCTTAAAATTCCAGTCACAACAATTTGTTTGGCTTTGGTGGTGTTTATAACGAGTAAAATGCATGATAAGTGTTAAAAATAGCGATAGCCCATACACATGATTCAAAGCATTGCAGTTTCTAATATTGCCGTACTTTCGTTTAGTCTGTTTCGTTTCACGCAAATTATTTCTGAGAATTCTCTCGTTCAAGTAATTTACACTTTTCATTGAGGATTTTATAAGGGTTTTGATTGATATGAGCATGTGTGACATTTTTTACCGTCATAATAATAAAGATGCTTTAAAGATGCTAAATCTTACTTTCTGGTTTTTCAATTGCTGTAACCAATAAATCTCAAATTATTTGGAATTAAAGGTTTTACAGCACCCCCATCCCAGAAAATCACTCCAACGACCAGCACACATCCATACGGACTGACTTGTGAGAAGATCACAGAACTTCAGAATCGTGTCACTGTCAAGAAACTAGCAAACCTCACTGTACATGAATATAAATTCTAAAATACTATATGAGTGAACAAGTCATGTACTGTATGAGCGGGAGCACCCAAACATACACATAACGCCACGCAGACACATGCTCATACACGCACAGGAGCATTAGAGCATTAGTAGCATGATTTGGATTCCAGCTCCATTGCATCATTTGTTAAAGGGATTTGATGAGAAATAACAACAGGGAATGGGGGGTCAAGTTTCTTGTATTCTTTCTATTGAACTGCAGGTGTAGCCTCATAGAAAGCAAATATTTCAGCGGAAAGTCTGTTAGAAAGAGAATACTCGAGAATACTTTTCTGGAAAAGCATCTTGCTCTTCAATTTTTAAAAATGTTTTCTTTTTTTTTGGCATTTTAAACATCACAAGACAAATTTAGTTCCACTATATTCAAAAGAAGGCAGGCATCTCTACTGCTGATATCTCCAAAATGTGACAACTCACATCAAAACAATCTTCATGGATAACTAGGCTTATGCCGTCAGAAGCGACGGCTTGGGGTATATGCCCGAACGCCCCCAATCCTCCAATTCCCGAATCCTTGAATAGACCCAATATAATCTAAAGCCCCTCAGGTCATGACCTTTCATTTGAACTTAATTTCAGATCAATCTGACAAATGTTTCTGAAGATATGCCCAAAATGGTAATTTTTCCTTCACAAAGCGCCACCTGGTGGCAAAATATTGAACCATACAGGTATGATGTCATCATGTGACACGTTGTGAGGTCATCACCTTGCAGTTGCACATAGTTTCATGTCAATTGGACAAATAGTTCCAAACATATTGCAAAAATGGTGAATTATTATTATTATTATTATTAATGTCATTGTTGGACACATCCTCAGTTCATGACCTTTCATTTGCACTTGATTTGAGATCAATCGGACAAACATTTCCAGAGATATGATAAAAACTGTGATTTTTCAGTTTTTGGCCCCTGGTGGCCAATCTAGAAATTGAAATTTGTCCAAAATCGAATCAGTTCTTCCTCTTTATGATACTTACTTATATGCAAAACTTGGAATTTCTAATTGAAATATTACTGCAGTTATCGCGTTAACACGTAAATCAGTTTTTGGCCCCTGGTGGCCAATCTAGAAATCGTAAATTGTCCAAAATCGAATCAGTTCTTCCTCTTTATGATATGTACTTAAGTGCAAAACTTCAAATTTGTAATTGAAATATTACTGAAGTTATCGCGTTAACGTAGTGCGGCAGCGGCGGCGGTCGGACCAAAAACATAATATCCCAGAACGCCATTTGGCGTTTGGGGATATAAATAGCACCACAGGTAGTAAACAAAAAAATAAATGACTACTGCATTCTTCATTCTGGGGTCCCCCTGGCACAGCAAATTCTAAGAAATCTTTTAACCTCTGTACCTAAAAGAGAAGATGTAACAGTCAATATAAAGTGAAGTTACATCTGCCAAACGAAACCTTTATTTTATCTTGAAACGCAGATAGTAATGCCAGAAATAAAATTAAGCGAAAAGAAACCAACTGGAGAAATAAATCAAAGCTAAGAAGTGAGGGCAAATAAATGAATGAGAATAGATACTGACAAGTGTAAAAAAGCGTAAAATGGTTGGGCATTGAGGGGTCGCGATGAAAGGGGGCCCCAGTAAGGGGTGTGCATATGCTCCATGGATCATTAGCCAGAGGGCTGCATGACCTACTGATGGAAGAAAAGGTCGCAAAAGGTCAAAAAGTGTGGTTGGCATGGAGACGGCGCAGCTTCTGATCAGGCGTACACACACCCACACACAAACACACACACATACGCGCCTGTGAGTAGCAAAATGATGCAATACGCTGGTGGGAAGACAGACTGACAATTGGGATAAAGTGGAGGAGGGAGACAAAAGCTGCTGAAGAGAAATCAAGGAGAAGTCAGGTTACACAAATGTGTCAACGGCAAAAAATACTCTGTGTACGTGTGAACAAGCCATACATGCACAGGGGCACGGGAAAATACACAAAACACGCAAACACACACACACACGCACGCACACGCACACACACACGCACAGACTCTCAGCTGAAATGAGAATGAATTGTGGGATTAGAGGTGGAAATATAGGGAAGTTGGAGGATGACCCAGATAAACCTGACTCTCGGTGCGGACAGAGGATATCTCCCGAGAGTCAGGGCTGGTGTCTCATTTAGAGTCACTGAGTCAGATTCTTTAGCTCAAAGAGGAGCTGAGAGGTCACTGCTGAGAAACCACCAGGAACAGAGAGATCACAAAGTGCTAAGTGGCCAGAACAGTCTATTGCTGATAACCGCTGTAACACTCATTACAGGTGATGCGAAGAAGTACATTTCTTGAACGGGGACTTCAAATTTTGGAAAAAATATTCAAAACTACCCACTCTTTCCATCACTGAGTCAGTGTTTTTTAGTCACATAACAATATGCATGACGTGACACATTGAACGAATGACTGTTACGCGTGAAGCTTACCGACAGCTCGGACTTTGCGCCGGTGCCGTGTTGACTTAAGTTAGAAAACAGGAAAAGAGCGGGAGCTCTGTTCTATTGCAGTGAGAGGACTTCACTTCAGTGCAACTGGTACCACTGTTCTTACTGACTACCAACCGGAGCGTGATCTGGCTGCCATAAAATTCATCGAAAGACAGTCGTGAAACGGAAATATTAGAAAAGGCATGGCGTCATATATGGTTGGGTTAGTGATAGTACAGGTGATCATCAGTAATTTCTGAGTTAATCTAATGGAGGGAAGACAGAGTCAGGTGTGTGTTGAGAGATTGTTTTTTGTATAAAGTTCCGAGAAGATGTATGGCTGATTGAAAGCCCTGGTTTGGCTAGTTTTCAGTTCTCTGTCTTCATCACTGGTTGATTTTTCTGATGCATGCTCAATAGGAAAAAGAAACATGAACATATTCCTAACATCCAGTTTTTACCGTACACAGAGATTGATTTCAGTGTTTATACTTACTAATGCCATTACAATTCCCAACATCTTGCCAAGGGCAAGGGACTGTGATGCAAGTGGGATAGGGGGCCTTGTATTTCTGAGAAACATGTCGAACAGCACGGTAATTGCCAGTATCCGCTTTTACAATCTTTTCCAGCTTACCCAGAGCTTTGGCTGAGTTTCAAAAGCTAGGGTTGTTCACCTCAAGGTAAATATATAGAGGGCCATGCCCACTGAAGCTATATTACAGGGCATTTCGATGCAAAGTGGGTACTCGTCCCTTCAAAGGGCCCCACATAAATGTTGTTTCCGAAGTGAACAGGTGACGGTCACTTTGCTCCAACAATGCCATGCAATAATCCGTGGCTGGTGACAAGTATGACTCAACCAAGAAAAATGACAACAGCGATGGCTACTAGTTAGCGCACAGAGAGCTAAGGAACCTAGCTAGATTGCTAACTAACGTCGACTAGCTAAAACTAGTATACAGACGTTTTTTTTTTACCAGAGGCAATTTTTGCCTTATGAAAGCCATGTGGCTGGTTATCAAGCTATGAAAATGATAAATGGCCCATAAAAGCAGTTCTCCCATGGACAGGCTGCCTTGGTTTACACTTGGTTTAACAAATTGCAGTAGCCCCAAAACATTTCGAAGGGTATTCCACACGACCGTTACTTGGGAACCCTACTCCCTGCTGCCCTTCAGAGTTTCCATTATGAAAGGAAGTTACTTAACAGGGTGAACGGCGTAGAGATTAACCCTATGGAATGAAATGCAGCCTTTCTGTTGATTACAATCACAACTAGAATGTGTTTTTAGTCGTAAAAACATACAATACGTCTCCCCCGGGCCCCTTCCCTGCCTAACCCACCAGACAGACAGACGGACAGACAGACAGGCACATACCGTAAGGCACCGCAGCAGGACCTGAGTAGTAAGTTAGCAAAGTTTCGTTGAGATCACGCAAACGCTTTAGGAGTTGTGCTCCGGACAAGTATTGATCACATCCGGACGTACAGACAGACAGGCACAGACCAATAGGCACCACTTCAGGACATGAGTAGTAAGTGTGCAAAGTTTCGTTAAGATCATGCAAATGGTTCTGGAGTTACGCTCCGGAAACGAAGTGGGAACGCCCAAGTGAACTATAACGCGCACGCGAACGCAAACGGGAATACCACATCTTCATAATGTGTTCATTCCTCAATACATGACCATAGCCATTAGGTACATACTAATAAAGTAACCAAATGCTTGCTGTGTGGTTCAGAGGATAATTTTTCAACATGTCTCTCAGGAAATTTTGAACCAAAGGAGCAAATTATTAGTGTTTTTTTTTTTTGTTTGTTTTTAACAATTATTTGCGAAGCCACGAAGAGGGTGATAAAACCTAATTGGGAATTGGGCACAGGACGTGGAACGATACTCACAGACTTTCGCAGATTAACACGGGGCTTTGGGATGGGTTTGCTGGGCTTGCTGTCGAAGCTTTCGGGCAACGTGGATGAGCCGTGACCGCTCTTTCGGGCCTGCAGGGCCAGCTGGTACGCCACCTCGAAGGCCTGGCCCAGCGTCAGGATGATCTCATAGGCTAGATTCTGCCACACCGAAAAAAAACAGATCAAAATGTTTAGGGAGACCAGTGGTCTAGTGCAGTGGTAACCAACCCTGCTACTGGAGAACAATCCAACTGTAGGTTTTCATTACAACCATAAATTAACTCAACTGACTCGACTAATGAGCAGCAAAAGTAGACTGTTAGTTGCCGAATGAGGTGTGCTTTGTTAGGCTTGGGGTGAGAAACTACAGGACTGTAGAACTGCAGAAAGGGGCCTGGAGACCACTCCTCTGTCTAGTTATGTGGCTGAGACCTGGAAGGTTGGTGGTTCAAGCCCCTGAGGAGTCATAATGACATATGGGATGGGTGTTTGATGAAGGCCCATACCTGGGGTACGGGGCCAGCCCAATCTGATGAAGTCAAGTAATAAGCTGTAGTGTCATGTAAATAGCAGGTAAGGAAGTAGAGGGGTTGCTTGTGTGACTGGCGTCAGTAACTTGGTGTGAGGAGATGGCGTGCCACAAGGCACTCACCACATCAAAAGCGGTGAATACGTGGCAGTAGTGGTGGCTGGACTTGAGGTCTTTGGTGATGTAGGCGAAGGTGGAGAGGTCCTCCGGATCCTGGGCAGCACAGGAGATGTTTCGGATCTCGTGCTCCGCGATTATGTTCTTCCAAAGTTGGAGAGAAAGACAGGGGCAAGCAGTGAGAAGTTCGGCTCACGACTACGAGGGATTTTAGAATATTGGCTTGGTGTTAAAGTCTCCTGTAAGTCCCTGCTTATTCAGAATCCCTTTGGTCAGGGAATATTTTCTCCACCTGTCACGGCACTAGCCTCGGTCGCAGTCGTCTTACGTAGTTCGCTTTGCTCTCTCGCCAAAGTCTGTGCGCTCGAGTCGAGTTTTGTGTTTAAAGAATCTCTGAAATTTCAGGAGCTAGCTAATTACATATGCGCATACTGTTGTAGGCGTATGGGAGGGAATCGAACCACATCAGAGATCTGCAACAGATGCTAACCAACACCAACATGTTGAAAATTTTCAGGAGGGTGAATTTCTCTTGGTTTCTTTGGTGTTAAAGTTTTCTTGAACACAAGTTCTTTAGCTGCAGAGCTGCGCGCTTCGGTTGGCGATTTGGTCGGTAGACATTTGACGCAGGGCCACTCGCTATCATTGCAAAGTCGCTTGATCTCATCCACTCAGCTTTTTTATTCTTGATAACTTTTCTAACAAACGGTGGTATTCCGTACAGCGCACAAACAGTTGGCTTAAAGAATATACAGCAGTATTTACGGAGAGAACACTGCTTATATTTGAAGGAACATTAAGTTGGCTTTTCCATAAACGCCTACTTTCTCTTTCTTCAATCCAATTCTTACTTTAAATAAAGCAAATGTCATTATCAAATAATTTTTATGGGTTTCTGTACCTGCAATTTTTGTAATTAATGTTTGACAGGGGAAACACGGAAGGACTATCATAAAACAAGCATTCTGAATGGCTTATTTCGCATAATGCCATTACGCCATGGAACACAAAACCAGGCTTGAATGTGCAGACAGTGTGTGAGTAGAGACATTAGACATTTGCAATGGAGACCATCAAGGCACAAGGCCTTCTATTCGTTAAAGCAATGTACTATCTCACATGCCCTATAAAGCGCTCCACTTGCTAATGGGCTCACTTACTATGAATATATGCATGCTCTCATTTGCAAACTAACTTGACGACCTACCTTGTTGGTGGCATCGATAAACTTGACACCCTTGTAGGAGACTGAGAGGACGATAGTTGGGATCTTCTTCATTTGGTCCGTAGACTTCTTAGAAAGCACAGCCGAGACAAAAGACAACAATGATCACAAATACAGTATCATAGTCTGACTTACCTTCCCTACACTTGCAAGCAACATAGTACAAAAACATAGTATTTACACAATTACAGTCATCTGATTGTGTAAATCTCTTTGAGGGTAAAAATCTGACCAGATGATGTCACTCAGTACAGTGCAAATCTCCTCCAACATCAATGTATGATATTTCTGTCAGCCAACTTGCATCTAAACCATTAATTATAGTATCAACGGACAGATACAATAATAGTTTGTTGTCTAGACTCTGACCCTGACAGACTCAGCAACCTACTGAGCTTGAGAACGGAGCAGGTAATGTCAAGATCCCCCCCGGAGATGATACAGAGCCAACAGGTGGATGCTGCACCAGAAATAAGGATCTTATCAACCATTTTAATCTTGTATTTAGACTTCAAACGCTTAATTCTATTACCCTTTTTTTCTCAGAAAAAAAAGTCTTCCACTGATTTGGAGTAATTTTGACTCATTTTTAGATTCGTCTAAGGGACAAGTGAAATTTTCTCACCCCACGAATAAATCTGGAAATGAGTCAAAATGATCTCGTATCAGAGGCAGAATTGTTCTTTTGAGAAAAAGGTGAAGGTAACGCAAATATGTGTTTTAAGTCTAAATAAAAGATTCAAACGCTTGACAAGATTTTTTTATTTGCAGGGTGGGATGTTAACAAGCAGCAGGCATGAGTGATTCTGCAGCGAAGAAGGGTTCAGCGTGGCAGCAGAGCAGCTTATGTAGCCCACCTACCAAAGGTACAGAGTAAAGCATGATCTGCATGGGAGTGTCTGTGGGAATGTGGGCATGTCTTGAGCTGTGCACTGAACTAACTGCAAGCTACATTACGACCCATACACATTTCCATTACGTTATACTTTAAAACATAATGGGCACGGTTAGCATATTCAAAAAGATGGTATATTTAAGTAATGTCTAATTTAAAAAAAGGTTGTCATATGTCACCTCACAGGAGTCTTTAACACAACATAAAGCATTTTGCAATTTTCACCAAATTGTTTGAAGCAAAATTGATTAGCTTTTATGGGCTGTAGGCTCAGCCAACAAGAGTGATAATTAAAGTTATCTGGCTGGCTAACATGATAGACGTTCGACAAGACAATGGCTGATTCCGCCATTGAAATCTGAAATTAAAAATTCATTATTGCTGGGCAGCTGCAGGCAGATCTCGCTGTCATATGAAAGGATAGCCTTACATGATGCACATTTCAATAAGGCACGCGCTGGATGACTCACCGAAAGATAGTGGTAATGATAATTACAGAAATAATGAAACTTGAACAGGAAAATCACATGGTCAGTAATGTGGTAAATAGGATTGAATGACATTGAAATTACCCCACATAATAGACGGCGCTAATTTCACAGTAGCGCATTAAGTTAAAATAGTCAAAAATTAATAGTTTTCCTTCCCTTCTTAATTCAGCATAATGCGCCTCCCTCAAATGCCCTTCAATTAAATTTTCTGCGCGTTCTTTGAAGTTTTTGTGTAGTGATTTTAGGCTGCGAGCCGCTCGCTGACAGTTCAGATGCACCCGAGTCTCTGTGCTGATGTTTGCACTGTGAGGCTGCGGCGAGAAAAAACTCTTCCCCCTGCAGCTTCTTAATTACGCCACGCAGAGCAGAAATACCACCTACCCTCCCCTCGGCCGTCACCGCACCCCGAATATATTCTAAAAGCGAAATAAATAATATTCATCGCTTCCACGATTTCCTCCCTGCATTTTCAAGCGCTTCAGAGTTTCACACTGCATCCGACTCCCGTCAGGATTTGCAACTCTCCAACCCGTCAGTTACACTCTCATCTCCTTTTCAACAACCCCTTTTGCGCAGATCGCGACCTTAGAATTACAAGGTCCTATCTGCCCCAAAAACGCATACATGATAGAACCTTATAATACTAAGGTCACGAGATATAGATACCAGTGTCCGTAAGTTCCGAAATTTATTCCCAAAATAATTCTGTAATTGAATTTCCCAAAGTCTTGCTTCACTGGAATAATTTTCCTCAGTCTCTGAAACACAAATACTGAGTTATAAAGCCAAAATTGGCTCATGCTTAACAAGAAAATTTGGTGTTATTTGTATTCTGCGCAAAGGGCTTAAGAGAAATAAACTGTCAAAGACAATTCGGCCACACACAAAGGAGAAAATGGCGGCTCATTATGTATTCACAGGGGTGCGCATCCTGAAAAGGGGGGATTGCATAACTGTCTAGCTTCGCGGTCGAGCTCTCGGCTTGAGCCGCTCTAAAGGTGTACAAAACGGCAGCAAAGACTGATGATAACCGCATCTCGACCAAACGGTCCCCTGGGGATTCGCTACAGAAGGCCGCCGAGAATGCGCCGCGCCGACATGCAAACGTACGCAGTTACACTGCGGCGTAACAAGGCCTCAGGTGCTTGCGCGGGTCGCGGATGAGCTCCTGAACAGGTGGGTGGAGGCTTTGCGGCGGATGCGACATGAATATTCATTGGTCTGCTCGCAGAGGGAGAGAGCGGAGGTGAATTCATTACGCGCATCAGATGTTTTATGCGGCGCACGTTCCCACTCGGGACGGCGAGAACGAGACTCGAGGTGCAGGCGGGAGCCACACAGCATGAAAATGGGGAGAATATGGGTCCCCTCCATATAAGAGTCGACAGAACAATTATACGCCAAAATTTATGTGAACGGTTGAGTTTATGCCTGTGGTAAAGAATGCCAAATCTCTGAATTTCTTGAAAGGCTTTGAAAACCGGCCCTGTAAGGCCAGTTAGCGAGACAGATTGGACATGAAAACGCAGAGCACAAGGGCGGTATTTTAAATTATTCAGTGCCAAAGGTGCTCACAAAGTGCCATGAAGAACCTGTGAGCCCATCTGGGCGGCTCCAAATGTTGGAAATCCGCACTATTTCAAAGGCAGGTAAACTGAGACAGTCTGGCAGTGAGATACAAAGCATTGGGGCTTCATCAGTGGCTCTGGTTCCCTCCAAACTGCCTGGTCTTTCCAGCCCATAATTACAGTGATCTGCGTATATTATGAGATGTTTTGAGGTGGGACACAAAAAATGTCTCAGAGTAACTATTTCATAACCACAGTACGGAAAAAAAAGTCACGTTTCTGGTGTAAATTTAATTCTCGAATAGCAAATATCCAATTAATTATGGAGATCACTGCTGGCTCTGTGTTTCAAATTATTTAAAAAAACAATTCATCATTCAAAATTAACCTACCCTTTATTTTTTCAATCATAACTTTAACAAAACTCATAAATCAATGAATTGAAATGATCCTTTTCAGAGCTGTAATAACAGTGGCCCATAGCCATAATCAGGCTTTCAATAACTTAGCATGTCAGTCAAAATATAATTTTAACATTATAATGTAATCTAATATATTGTCAAAATTATACATTAGTACGTAGTTAAAGTTATATTTGCACACTAAGAAATATGACACAAGCCATATGGTAATGATGACTGTGATAGACCATAAAATCTAAGCTAGCAAATATAATGATATGGAAATTAAACTACTGGTGGGTTTCATAGCCAGTGAGCCTGATAGCGAACTATCTGTCGCAACACAATACCAGATTATGCAAGTGATGTAACCGAAGATATCGCGGTTTGCCTTCAATTAGTTATGGAGAACACTATGGCCCAGTTTTTGGGTGGCGGTGTTAAATATGCCAGTAAACCAAGAAATCATAGAGATGAAAGGAACATGACAACTTATTTTTCACTATACAGCTTCACTTTGCTGTAGAATTGAGTAGATGATCTGAGCAGCTTGCGTAAGTGAAGAGTTGGACTGAAAAACCCGCTAAGTCCACTCAACCTCTTTTGTTTTAAATTGAGTTTTTTTTACTCAGCATATTATGTTTAACTGAGTAAGGAGATGATAAATGCAAATATAAATAGCAGCAGAGAGGTCAAAAGTTGCTGTGGATACGGCTGTCTGTAATGAATGATGTAATACCATTGGTCAGGACAGGGTGCGTAAGGGAGGTGATTGGACTTACCCTCATCTTGGCACAAGCGTCCTGCGTGGACTCTGTGCCTCTCAGCTCTTTCACCAACATGGAGCCCAGATACTGAGGAGAGAAAATGCAGTTACAATAATTACGCTAAAGTAACGTTATTACAACACAAATAACAACGTTAGGGCACGGTCTGGCTGCGCTAATAAAGCCCTGCGGAGGCGTTATCACAATGTTGCGATATTACAGCAGTCCCTGGTCAAATGAATTACAGCAGCACTGCTGTAATATTGTTAAATGATTTTACAGGCATCTGTGGGTTTTGTTGGCAGACGGAAGGCCCTCTCATTTACATGGGCTCTCAACAGACGGAGAATATGTGTAATTTCACCGTAGAACAGAGTGAACGTGAACACCAAACGGAGGCTCTGGCGGTAGGTAGTGCTATGTGCTCTTAACTCTGGGCATTGCATAATAAAGAACCTGAAAGATGAGGCATTTTTTTCCACGTGACATTTTAAAACACTATCTATACCATTACCATCTTTATTCAGTATTTGGCACTTTTCAGTGTTAATAAAAAACAGCGAATAATAAAAAAAAAAAGTGTGAAATTTATTTGTGTGTTTCGACTTGATCCCTGCATTTCCATGCTTACAAAATATTGTGGTTTAATTTTTATGTAAACTGAATTAGAGATGCAAATCTATTAGAAAATACTGTCAAAATGTCAATTAAACACTGAGCGGCCTGTTTTGTTCTGACTACAGACCAGTGGCAGCTGATGTACAGGAAGAAGGGAGGGTGTAAAACAGGCCTTTAAACTGATCATTAGTCTTGGCCGGTTTTCAATCATTTTCCTTGGTTAAAGATACTTTAACTTTCCTCTCTCAAGTGTAGCCAATTCTGTTTGTTAAGACGAGAAATAACATTATTTGAATGCAAAAATGTGCACATTCCAATCTGTGTTTTCACTTAACAGTCATGAAGGCTGGGTTAACAAAGTTTATGCAAAAAATCCAGAGTTATTTTTTCATGAAGGGTAGCCTATTAAGGCAAATGAATAAAACATTTTTATTGAATTTATTATTTACTTGCCTTAACGTTTCATTAATAAAGAAGCTGGCCATTTAACTAGCGATGGACTATTCATATTACTGGAAAACGTGTTAGTGAAGAACAATGACTTGAAAACAGGTCAATGATCTCCCATCTCAGGGATGTTTTTCGCGCCCCCCCCCCCCCCCCCCCCCAGAGACCACATTGGTGCACTGCTGTAACACTGAATGAGAGAGGGAATGAGTAGGAAAGGGGTAAAGAGAGGAAAAGAGGAAGAGGCAGGAAGTATTGACCCCCAGGGAAATAGGAAGGGACCAGAGGGAAATTAGAGCAGAAAGGGAGAGGTAACGCAGAAATTGTTCTCTTCAAACTGGCGAATTAGAATAGTGGAGAGGTTGCACTTACGTAAGCCTCGTAGTCGCACGACTGAAATATGAGCTTCTCTGGGTGATGCTGCCAGTACTGTACCGGCGTGGATGACGTCGCTTCGTTGGGCGGCCGCAACGTGATTGGCTCGCACCATTCGCCTTGCTGAAATGACAAGGCACGCAAACTGAAATAGCGCACTGTGCAGCATAATCACACTAACATTACCTTCCACACTGAAAACGGGAAGGAATATTCTAGGAAAACTTCAACGCCTGAGATCTTATAAAACCTTGTGCTTTCCAACAGAGACATATTATGCATGATTGTCCCTACCATACCTTGCAACATAAATGCTTTCATAACACTTGATTGTTGAGAAATTATCTTAACTTCGATGAACTACGTGGATTACACCAGGTTCATCGATAAAAATGGGCACTGCTCACAAGTACAACAATATCACAAACGTAGCGCAGAAAATATGATTGCTTTCATCACGACTTAAACCTTAACAAACACTGTACAAATATGTAACATGAAGCTAATTCAATGATACTACCATTGGTAAACAGAAAGAAATTCAAGCGCTCTTAGCACGGTCACGAAGCAAGCGTGACTCCGCAGTTCGGTGCAGCTGTAGGGAATTTGAAAGGCTATAAAAAGGAAGAGTGTTTGCGAATCCGCGGCAGTCTGATGACCGGCTCTCTCTGCGAGTTCTCATTTCTTGGATCGATGCTATCTTTCAGCTCCTCAGATTCACAGACGGCGAAATGATCCTGATCAGGCCGTCCTCGTGCTATAAATATCTGTGATGCTGCGCAGCATTGATCTAAAAAGAGCGCTGGTTCAAAAACTGACACTTGCGTGACGCGTTTGGGGAAAGCACTGGGCTGACGAATAAAGACAGCCGCGAGGCAAAGCGAATTCTTCTGATTGGCAGAAAGGGCAAGGAAGTAAAGAGTGCGGTCCTATTCCAGGATGAGGGCGGCTGAAAGCAAATGCAGTGTTTTCAAAATCAACCGGAGGGCTGACATCTCTGTGAGCGTGTGGGCCGGTCTTTCTCTCTCAAGCTGTGCTACTTTCCACTCACCCCCTCCCACCTCCGCTGCCCTCCTACATTCGAAATTCACATCATTCAATATCCTGGCTCAGCTTTAACAAACCTCAGTGGCAACAAAATGGAGCTCAATACAAGACCCAAAAGAAACAAATCTGCCCATAGGAATCTGAAAGCCAGGATGCTATGAAACAAGGTCAGCGAATTTAACAGATGTTGATGAGCCTTTGACCGGAGCAGCACTGCTGGACGAGCCCCCAGCTGGGCTGGCTCAAAATAAGTAAGTAAGTATGTATGTAAGTAAGTAAATAAATAAGTAAATGAAAAGAAAAAAGCTCATCCATACAGTGAAAACACTCACCATACTGACTTGGGCCATCTGTCTCTCCAGCTTGGAGCGTGGCACGTCGTCGAAGTAGGTGTCATTGCGGCGTCGTCGAGCGTCGGCCTGCATGATGAGGTGCTGCACGTCCAGCGAGCCCGCGGGGGTGTACAAGCCCTGACCGGGGGACGGCGAGAGCTGGGGCGGGGTGTGATTCCCACCCGGTTCCTGCAGGGGGAGCCAGTGGAGGGCTCCGTGTTACATAGTACGTACATACTACTGAGCCAACTCTTCCAGTTGGATTAGTGATCTAGAATCAGTTCTTTTTTCTAGCTCATAATGGATGAGGTGAGAATATGGACAAAGGAAAACTGACCCCAGCTCTGTTGCTCTGGGACGACACATGAACATCAGTCATAGTGAAACGGAGCTGGTCTTATTGATCCACGCCGCTGTCCAAGACTGCAGCTGTGAACTGAATATCTTACTCTCTAAATGGACTCTGAACAATTTCCCCTTCAGCCTTCACTCCACAAAGTGCACCCTTCCCCATCACAAACAAAGGAACTGTGGGGTCAAATTTTTGTTAATTATTATGGAAAAATCGCAAAATGTACTCTGGGGGGTGCAATAATGTTTTTATGGTGCTAATAAGAACATTTAAGAGACAAAAATTGTGCTAATTAAACCCATGCCCCTAAAGCATGTGATTCATTCCATCAACAGGGCACCGCCAGAGGGCTGTTTCAGGCACTTCCTTTTACCTTTTTTTTTTAAGCGTTCCGCTCTCTGATTGGTTCAACACCCAAAAGATTCAGATCCAGATTCTACAGTGCATGTACAAGCAGGGTTTCAGACAACTTGCGTATAAAAAATTTGCCTGAGGGAACAAGTACTCCTGCAGTTAAAAAGACACCAGTCTGTGCTAGCCTTCAAACCGCCGGTTCCCAATCCCTTTCCCTTCGGAGGTGCACTTTCCAAATTCACAGAATATCATGGTACGCAGCTTTCAATACACAAGCCACGCATCAATGTGGCAACAATATCACCTATATTTGCATTCAGGGTTTAAATTAAGCAATATGCAATTCAACAACATAATTATTTTAGCGAAAGGAAGTGTTTATTTGAGTTTCTTAAACACATTTGAACTTCAATATTTAAAAACAAAACAGGACCTCACCTGATGGCATACAACACACATATAAATTTGGAAGCAACGCTGCAGATCAGTGATCCCCAAATCTGGCCCAATCCCAATTCAGCCCCCGTTTTCCATCCAGGTAATAGAGTGAACAATTATTTGGCCACTGTTTGGCCAAACCATCATCACTCCTGACTCTCAGGTAAAGGGAGGATGGCAAACCAGCAGTGCTGGGGCCTTGAGGACCCTGATTTGGGGAGCAGGGCTTTAGGCCAATCACAGATGCTGAGGAAATGATTAGTCACAGCTTAGGTTTATGTGAATCATCACAGCTTCTGGGCCTCGAAATAAACAGACCTGTGGCATCACTGGGATCATATTCAGTCCGCCTGTGCTCGAGAGTAAATACAGTCACATCGCGAGCGTAGAGCTATGGGCCATCAGTCACGCCGACCTGCTGTTTACACCCTCTCAACACAGATCGATCACCTCGCGAATACCCGGTCCTGGCATGAGAAGCGCGAATCCGTCAAGCTCCGGGCGATGCCTGGGACGATGTCGATGCGACTCCACGTGGCGGCTAATTTGATAAATGAAATGAGAACATACTGAGGCAAGCTCGGGAACAGCTGGTGCGGCGGGAGCTAGTCCGGGCTCCAACAGCCCCGGCCTGGCCGCCAAATTTGACCACGGCCCCCAGGGGCCAGGCCGGCGACGGCGAGGATTGTTCATTATTAGAGAATCATTAAAAGAACATCAGGATGAGGAGGCGATATGCTGCCCTCTAATTACGAGTTTTCTGGTGGCGGCGGCAGCAGCTGGGGGGCGAAGAGGGGGGCGCTGAGTTTTTTAAGGACAGCGGGGAATTCAGGCCAAAGCTGAGGAGTTTTTTATAGATCAGTCACCTGGGCGAGCTAATGTAACGCAGTAGTTTTTCATGCGTACAAATGCCCTTCTGAGCATCGCTCTAATGGAGCCCCAGACGGTCGGTGGCAGGAGCCGATAAAGGCTGGATGTATCCAGCACAAGGAAGAGCTGACTCTCCTGTTCGTCCTGTCCTCAGACCCGAGCTCGGCTCAAACTGCAGCGTGCGAGAGAGCTCCCCCAATATAAATGGTGCACCCAAAATGACCCATCCATTCATCCATTATCTAACTTGCTTATTACTGGTCCAGGTCACCAGAGTAGGCTGGAGAATGTCCCAGCATGCAATGGGCAAGAGCCAGGAACACTTTTTGGAGAGTTTTCCAAATCCATCTCAGAGTCCTTTAGTTTCAAACCTCAATTTATTTTTACCAGTTAAAGGGACCAAGCTATCCATTAATTACCGATGATATAGGAACACTCCTGTATGGCTGTGTGTGAATGTTTGGTGGTGGTCAGAGGGGCCGTAGGCGCATACTGGCAGCCACGCTTCCGTCAGCCGGCCCTAGGGCAACTGTAGCTACAAAAACGTAGTTTACCACCATCAGAGCGTGAATGTGTGAGTGAATCAATAATGTATCCATTGTGAAGCGTCTTTGAATGTCCAGAAAAGCGCTATATAAAACTGATGCATTATTATTATTATTATTATTGATGAAGGCCAATGTACTGTAACCGCATCTGAACACAGCGCCAACATAAACAATACATGGTCATGAGATGTTCATACCCAGTATGTAGCTACGATACAAATACGCCTTAACACCGCACAAGCTTACGTTCGTACATTCATTTTTGTGTGATCGTGGCTGTATAACAAGAATGTACTTTAATTGCTTTTATTGGTGAGATGTTGAAAAGTTTTATCATTTAAAATATGCAAACACCAATGAAGCCAATTTTACCACCTTAATGTTCCACCAAAGTTTTTATTCTCCACACACACACACACACACACAAACACAAACACATGCACACCCAAGACTACGTGTACATACAAATTTTTAAGTTCCTAACTTTTTTAGACCAGCCATCAACCACTAGTCCAAAGATGAAAAAAAGTCGGCTAAAATCTAGGCTTCAGAGCCCCTGAGGTTTTTGCTGTTCTAATTACACAGCTCATTTTTCCTCGGGACGTATCCCACCTATCCCGAGACTGCGTACACCTCCCCATCCGATCAGCAGGTGAGTACAGGAGACCTCACTGATGGCTGACCTCAGGGGTAAACACAACCTACAAACTCCGCCTCATCACACCAGCACGGTCTCACGGGGCTGCCGGGCTTGGCTCAGGGACAGAAAAGCGAGGTGAGGCGAGGTAAACGAAGAGAGAGACAGAGGAGGAGAGGGAAAGAGAGAGTTACCCAGGGGGGGGCATAATGAACACTGCAGAGGACTTTGGTGTTTGGCTCTCTGTCCTCTGTGTGGTCTTTCCAGCCGTCACCACCGAGATTGGGCTGTGTGGAGAGGGCTACGACAGTCCAAGGAGAGCCGACACAAACTTGCATTGCATGGACTTGCTATCGTCCTCAATGCACTCCTAACAATGGAGCGGCGTGTGCGCCAAGGAGAACTTCCAGAAAAATTTGTTCGTCTTTTCCATACAATCTTTTCCTCAGTCTTTACATTACAGCTTCCCCCTTTTTCCCATTCTCTACTAAGTCCGTAAGTGAGAACTACGTCACGCTGGTTGCGCTAGCACCAAGGCCAGCTGTAGAGCTGTTGGCCTCAGAGGCGCTAGCATCTGCGGGAGCAGCAATCCTCTGTATTCAGGACGGAGTATGAGATTCTGAGTGAGTGAATTCCTGAGATTCAGCACATCCAGGTACCAGTACACAAAAAAGAGGGTTCTCTCCAAACACCCTAAACTACCAACCCCTCTTTCTTTGGCCCCAGAGTTTTTTGGGCCCCCAATTAAACAAGATCATCAGTGCCTTCTCGGCATGAACAGGAATACTGTAGCAAACCACCCCAATGAGGACCAGAGGCTTAGACCGATCTCGTGCTCCATGTTAAAAAGCACTGCAGGCAAGGATGCAGCCATCGATTAGCTGCCCCCTTTATGAATATTTCCCTGCGGCTTTCACCCAACAGAAACTTCAGCATGCTCTCTTCAAATCTCTCTGTCCATACCCCTGACACCAACTAATACCCTACTTGTGATGACTGAAGTACACTTACCATGACCCAATGAGATGCTGACCCCTAACTGAGAAAAATATGGCACTTCTGGTCACCTGACGCCCTCCCCCCTCCCCTGCCCCACCCAACTCCACCCACAGGAGGAAGAGGAGGAGGAGGACTGAGAAGAAGAGGAAGCCTAGAAGACCACTGTACTCACCCTTAAGGAGATGGCCCGGGGCGGTTTCTGCGGCGGGTCTTCGTGTAGCCGGTCTCCGAGCGAAGCCAAAATCCGTTTCCTGTGGCCGATCAGACTTATCTTCAACACCTGCGGCCAACAGAGGCGGGAGAAGCCAGTCAAACACGGGCGAAAGGCAGAGAGATAGAACCTCAGGTTCCCTCAGTCGTCTTGAGACTTGAGCGTACCGAAAGCAGGCAAACAGTGCTGAGACGACCGTTGTTTAGCTAATGAAGTAACATTACCTAGAGTTCACTCCCGGTCACAGAGCTTTGCTAGGTTTATAATCCTGTTTAGACCAAGTATTTGCCTGCCTGGTATGTTTCCTGTATCCTGTACGAGAGGCCAGGACAGACTGCAGCACCCGGAGCAAGCAGACTCCAACAGCTGTCTCCCTGCTGGTGAGATCTGTACCGATCACACCCTGTGATGACATCACTCGGCTGAGTAAGCCTACACCTACAGATCCGTCCGAAATCCCAGCCCCCTGGGGAAATGGGGAGTGTCTCCTCCCAGACCCAAACATGCACAGACACCAAAACAAAAACAAAAAAAACAAAACGTGGCAGTGAGGTCTTGCTTGCACATCCACCAACAAAAACACAAACACACTATCACACACTCCATATCGCTCTAACAAAAGACCCCAGCACCTATCACCACCATTTCCCCTCCCAAGTCCCCTAATCTGTGCCTTCCTACTTCCTGCTTCCTGTTTCCAGCGATGGGAAGGGCACGATGTGTCACCGTACACATTTTCCGCACCCCGACTACCCGCCCCCCATTTACCTGCCGCTGTCGCCATGGCAACAGGGCAGTTAACACAGCTGTATTGCACAATTGTCATTGGTTGTCTCGCCCCTCATGCACAGAGAGGGCTGTTTTTCCCTTGGTGCGGCAGGAGTACAGTGTAGGCATGTTCAAACTCACACAGGCATGCGCCCCCTCCCACTCTACGCTGCCGGCAAACTGCCTCTTATTCAGCGCATATGCTAACTGGCAATGTTATCACATATACACAGTGATACACACACGAAAAGGTACACTGACACTCATACAGACACAAAATCTCACACGTACACTAATGCACTTACAAACACACATGTAGACAAAAAAAGGTATACTTATACCAATACTGGCAAACAAATCCACGCTACTTACACTTCCACAGATGCACCCGCACACACTGCTAGACACACACACACACACACACACACACACACACACACACACAAATAACTACACTAATACAGAGAAAAAAAAAACCCAAATACGGAATGATGGAGATACACAGGATAATACAAAAATGCACAAGAAGCATTGCAGCACTAATTACAATGCACAAATCTACACATACACTATTGGAGACAAATGCATACATGTACACCAAGGCGCATACACACACACATACACACGAACTCCCAAGCACCAAAGTAAAATTACACGAATAAAGACGTACTGCTCAACTAGTGCAAATAATGAGGCAGGCACACACACACACACACACACACACAAACATCTCTGCCGCATAATTATTTCTGAGATGTGCCAGAATTCTTGTGCTGAGCGTGTACTTTAAGCGCAGTTAGCGGGTCTGCTCTGATATAATCAGTCAGGCAGCACCACCCTACATGCAGCAGTGTGCTGAAAAGCCATTTGTCTTGTTAAGGAGCATGGGCGTAAATCAGAACTGTAAGGAGAGGCAAAATTAATGTCTTCCTCTCGGTACTGCAGACAGTAATCAGCCCAGCGTGGACCGAGCACTCTTCAGATGGAAACTGACAGACGTCATCCAGACAGAGCCCGGGTGTGTGCGCGCGGGCGTGGGTGTGTTTCTGCGTGGTGTGTCGAGTGTGTGCGTAGTCATTTTGTGCATAATGGATGGGAAAACACCCTCTGACTGTACCCATTAGCTCAGATGGTGATAAATCATTTTCTAACATTAAGACACTTTCGAAGGAACAGTGGCCATGGGTTTACGCAGCCACACATGAACGGGCCAGAGGGAAATGTGATGGAAAATATGTCATTACGTGAAGCGAAAAATTTAAGATGAACCCTGTTTTCCAGTTTTAAGAAATGCAGAGTGATTAGTAAACTTGGCAAAAAAAAAAAAAATTGTGACCATAAATTTTATAATAAAACCCCTTCATATTTTCTGTGTTGATATTTAAAAGTATTCCTTTTTTGATCACTTGAGAAGATTTCCCAAATCTCTGCAGCCAAGGCAACTAATTCAGCGGATAAAGATGGAGGATAGCTGAAAACAGGAAGGCAGGAACGAGAAGAGGTCAAAGTGTGACCCTTTGAAAAATGCATCCTCACAGGTCGTCACGCACAAAGAGAGAAACACAGCCACTTGTGCTTCACACCTGATGCTTCTAAGAGGGCCTGACAGCAATGATAGCGGAGATAATATCCACCGGCACATTGTCACTGCAACGTCAAATGCCATTGCTAAACCCGCTGAGGGAGAGGGGTGTTAACTGGGGCAATAAATGGCCCATTATCCAGCAGAATACTGCCCAGACTTCAAAAGGAGAAGTTTGGCAAGGGCAATGATTTCTTGTGGTGCGATGTTTGTAATAACAATCATGTAAGCAGTATAATGGATGATTTCATACTGTCTGTCTGAGATTGAAAAAAACAGCATGAGCTTCCATAATTTGTACAACACAACTGCCGGAAACAAATCGCTCAATCACCGCTTCAGTTTTGAGCAATAGTGGCGTCGTAAAGTCCGAATGCAAATCTCGCCCCAATCCTCAAAAATCTCTCTCTAATCTTACACTTCCTAGTTATTCCTATATATGTGATTAACCCTTAAATGCCCAACTATAGTAAAAGTTGAAAGAAAAATCTATGTATTCTGTTAATATGTCCTGGGGAGGGGCTAATAACAACCCAATAGCAATTTTTTATTTTTGGTGACCTTTGACCTCATTTTAGTTTTGTGACATATATGTCACAATAGAAATTTCGGGGACCTTATTACTAAAATGACTTAAATGATAAAACAGTAGACATATAGCTGAAGTATTAGGCATATCTTATTTTTCATTAGCTTACTTGCTAGTCTACTTTGTCCAATGATGAATGGGTGCTGATTTATCGTGTGGATTCCACCATGGGGACGGCCATATTGGAAAGGTTATCTGGTGCAGCCAGTGTAGTGTCAGTTCCACTTTTATGCATCAGATAGCAGCACTGATGGTGTAAATATGTGACTATGGGCATTAGGTTGCAAAATTTATGTGGGGTCAGTGGTTTTGACAACTCCCAAAATCATGTGACAGATTTGTCACAGGGGGCATTTAAGGATTGAACTGACTGATCAGACTGATAAGGCCAAAAGAACATCAAGTTTGAGCCTGAATCGTTAAATACTGTATACTTCAAAAATGCACAAAGTCACTGCCCAGACACATTAATGTGTTTACATCACAGAATCTAGCCACTCTTACATACAGATTAACCAATATATAAGACAGCTCCGTTGCATGTTTGAGTGTCTTTAACCCTATGTTGCATAACGGTTACTAAAGTAACCAAAACCACCCACTACCCTTAATCGGCAAAGAGGAAAAGAGGAAAACAAATGGTTAATAGAGGATTTTAGATTAGGACAATTTAAACATGACATGAGGCTATTCACCTCTCAGAAACAGTCCTGCCGCCATCAATCATGCCTACATTGAATAGCACCTAGCCTTATATCTGAATTTCAAGCAGCTTGATCCAGCACGGTTTGCTAACCGGATATCACAACGTTACCTAGCTTTTGGGATAAAATCTCTCCGTGGCTGAACTACTTAATTTTATCAACACAGCAGTCAATTTTTTTTATATCAAAGAATAAGACGTGGTCAGCACCTCCTCAATCACAGAGAGCAAAACAACATCCATCTCAGCCTCAGGAAAAGTGGTCACATAGCAGCTTTTATGAATGAAAGTTGCTTGCTAGACACATCAAGTCTTGTTCAGCCTAATGCTCCCAGGCGCTATACACACCAGTGCTTTAGAACACTGGCATCTGTGGCCAGGAATTTAGATAGATTCTCCAGAGCTAGTTTATTCTTTTGAATATTCAAAAAAAAGAAGAAAAAAAAGGTCTCCAAAAATACTTGTCAAGCTTCCAAATTACTTGTACCTGGGTCCCTGAACCTCATTAACGAAACTGGACAAGCATAATACAAGCTCGATGGAAACACAAAGAAAGTACAGTATTAATATTAATTTGTTCGGTGCTGTTCACAAGCAGTGCGAAGTGTACATGTGCTGCTATAAATCCATAAATTTGTCAAAGGTCTAGATCTCAACACTTAACATAGACTTTATGGGCTTAGTTTCAGCACATTCATGTACATGGTGAAGGTCAGCGTTCAACAACCCCTATTATGCCACCAGGTGTACAGCTAATTAGCCGTTATGAGCTAGTTCAAAGACCTGACATCACAAGGGGGAGTGATCACTTAGAATAATGAAATCTGATTGACTGCTTGGCTGAAGGTGGTCAGATCTTCTTGCCTCTGGTTGGTTATTTCCCCATGTGATGTCAAAAAGGAGAAGATTTTGAAATGGCTTGTAATAACTAATTAGCTGTGCACCTGGTGACATAATAGGGGACCTTTACATATTCATCGCCGTAATTTGCACTTGATGACAATTATGCTCACCAAAAATAGCACAATTGACAGCACATACGTTCCCCATGCCATCCCTCTCACATTTCACATATTGTTTCCTCACATTAATAACACGTGCCGGGAAATGGACAGAACAATGGCTGACAAGTGTGGACTGTGAGCTACATATTCAGCCTTCATCTCGTATTCGGCATAGATTTCCAGCTTGCGCCTCAAGATTTCTCTTTCATCATCATGTCAGCTATTCAGCCGCAAAGCCTCGCAGTTAACGCTACTTCTTTTGTCTTGTCACTGCAGTGCGTATTAAACACTGTTCATCACCGTTGAGACATTAAATTTTCATGGCCGCTGAGAACACAGCGTCTCATAAAATACATGTGCCTTCGAATGAAGTTACCCACTTCAAACAGAGAGTATGTGGAGAAATTTGAATTCACCTCATCGTCGATCCCCGCGAGAGCGTCACGTGACATAATTCAGGTTGAATGTGCTTCCAGGAATACTGGAGATCTTTTTTCCCAAAATACAGTTTAGTAATGCAGCAATTTGGAGGCTAGAGGGAATTAAGGAAAACATGTAAACCATGGTATACATGGGTGGAAAAGATATCGGGAGAATCGAAAATCACAAATCACAAATCTATCCACGCTGATGATACCTATTAAATACCAACTGACTGCACGTGCCTATGTCAAAGAGGCCTAGCTAGCAGGACTTTGATATATGAGTCTCTAAAACAAGATGATGATTCTAACCGTTTCAGGTGGGCAAAATAGTAGCTGTCCAAATAGCAGAGCGTTGAACGCAAAACCAAGAAAATTATTTATTGCGGTAGCAACATTGAGGACAACATATGCTAAACAACAAAAAAACAGCAACAGCAAAACTGAAGTGTGGCCAGAGGTCAAATCTCACCAAGAGGGACAGAGGAACACTTGGTAGGACAGTCGTTAATAATCGCAGAACTACATCCCTTAAAATCACCACGGACTTGAATCAGTCAGAATCTGTCTCTACATTGTGAACTTCACAAAGCAGGCATTTATTGCAGTGTTTCCAAAGATTAGACCACCCCATCAGTAGGCAACACAGGCAATTATAAGTTAATTATTAAGTCTAACAAACTCCCTTATCCTTCAGACTGGAAAATGTCGTAATGTGATGGGCAAGCAAGACCACAGACACGGAGTTGCGAACCTGGACTGTCCCTCTGGGGAAACATGAAATCAAAGGGATAAAGGGCGATTTCAAGGACAGAGGTCATGAAAAGAAATGGATAAAGAGCTGAACCATCATTATTCAGTCACCTCAGACAGACGAGATAAACCTGATCAACTGCCACCTCTCAAATGTTCACTCTAAAGCCATTTAATATAGGGCTCGTTCAATGGCTGCTTGCGCAGTATAGTGCAGTGCCCATTCAATAGCCGCTTGAGCAGTATTGGAGCTTGCAGCTCTCTAGATTTCTCGAAAACCGCTCAGCCAAGCAACTTCAAACTTGACACTACGATGCCTTGGGTCCTGAACAATACACCTATCAAGTTTGAAGTCGATTGGATAAACGACTGTTGAGATACGCGAAGGACACTCATACACACACAGCCAGACAGATTCCTAGCTTTGTTGTATTATTGCCATTCTTTGAGCAGTGGGCTGAAATTAACAGCCAATTCTAATGAAATCCCAAGCAGTTTCATTTAAAACATTATGAGGGACCAATTAATCTGTGACAAGCTCCCTGGCAACATGAATGAAATGTGCTGAAACCGCGCGACAAACCGACGCAGGACAA
This sequence comes from Gymnothorax reevesii, assembly GCA_029721435.1. Classification (NCBI taxonomy): domain Eukaryota; kingdom Metazoa; phylum Chordata; class Actinopteri; order Anguilliformes; family Muraenidae; genus Gymnothorax; species Gymnothorax reevesii. Next base: position 28,511,713 of record CM056579.1, on the reverse strand, counting down.
TCACTCCCGTCGCCTGCCTCCTCGTAATTGAGTGTGCTGCATTGCATTGCGCTGCACTGCAGAAAAGCACTGTTACAAACTCGCTGTCCGCTAGTGTGTGAAGAGAGAAGGGGTGTAATTTAAATGCAAATTGCCACCATGCTCTCCTGCAGGGAAACTGGAGAGCTGGAATAAACGCCGAGGCGTGGGATGGATCGACCCTCGAGCTCCGGCAGGGTCTGTTACATAAGGGCACAGGCTATTCCAGGATAGCCATGTAATCTTCTCCTCAAGCAGTTTATACCTATCTTTGGAAAACACGGCTATGCAGCATCTGCGTCTTATTATTTCAAATCAGAAAAAACGCAGCGCAGTACGTGCTGGACTCCGGTACGTGGGTAGTGCTAATTCCATGTTAACCTACTTGCAACACAATGCTACCAGTGTTTTTGCTAAATGTGTTTTGAAGATTTGATCGTGCCTCATCCTGACAGCTCTTCAATGGGCCTTTTCGATCAAAAAAAAAAAAAAAAACAAACCCTCTTTGTCAAGTAGCTTTGTTTACATAGCAGGCAAACTGTCCATGTGAATAAACACTCAGAAACTGAAAAAATGTCAGCAAATATTTGCAGGGCGGTGCGGTGGTACAGTGGGTAAGAGAGGGTTCTGGTTTTCAATCGGCCCAGGCCTGTCAGAGTGGGCTTTGGATGTTCTCCTAGTGTTTTGTGGGATTTCCCGCGGTTGTTCAACTTTCAAAACGCCGTCCATGTCTGCATGAGGCAACAGACTCTAAATTAACCATAAGAATCATTGTAGGTGCATTGCAATCAAATCTTGCATTGAATGCTGGGATGGATGACAAGGACACAGGGCAGCAGCTGGCTTAGCATTGTATCCTATCCTGGCCTCGGGCCTAGGTCAATCAAACAGAACTAGGTGTGTTTACCTCGAGAATACAATCCGTGGTTTTCACTGTAAATATGCAAACATTTACTGACCCTGCTTCGCGCAGGATTTGCATACAGAGCCGAGAGAAAGGCATGTACGTAGACCTGGGCCTGGTTTATTCTAACTGCTCAACACAGCTGTGACGCGTAACCCTGGGCTCTGGAGGGGCCGCGGGCTCAGAAAAGACCGACCGTCACACTGATGTCCGCCACAGGGTCTAGGTACGTGCCCGTGCTTTAAATGGAGATGCGAATGCGGCGAAACGTGCAGACTGCTAACCTAAGCACATCAGCGGGGTACCATTATTCTGCTATCGCCACGAAGGCCGAACTCGTGAAAACTCAATTCCACAGCCTTTTCATCACTCTAAAAGCGTTGGGGCCTCTCTGATGGAAACCGGCGGGAAAGGGAGGGTGCTCGAGAAAATGTAACACAAATACAAAATTTCTCTACATTTGGCAGAAACTTCAAAGCTGCACATTCACCGTTTACACCTGAGACCGGAGCAAAAACAAGGTCAAAGCAGATAATGGTGTCTGGACTGAAGGCGATGAGGAGACTGAATATGGAGCGTAATCCTGTAGCTACAGTCCCATGGATCCGCCTTTATATCAGCAGCGCTTCACAGCTTTAATGCTTAATTACTGCCTAATTGCAGCAGTGGTGTAGTGGTCCCTGGAGAAGTAGTTATGCTCTATTGGTTAGATAGGTATATCACAAAGGAGGAAGTGGGTATACTCTCCCATGTATTTCAAAGGCTTTTAGGCTGATGGGTGATTATACCATAAATTAACAGTAACAGAGGTGAATCTTTTTACCCAAGTATAACCTCCACTACACCACTGAATTGCAGTTCTGCTCCCTCCGCAGCGTGCAGTGATCCACAAGGTAAGCCTGAATAACAAGAACCGAGCAAATCAAAGTCGCCGCATTTTATGACCTTTTCATACATACTTACTAAATTTTCTTGAGCCATTGGTGACTAGAAGGAAGTACTTTATACAAGAAAATTTAAATGACTAACAACTTGTGAAATCGTATCTATCCTGCATTTCCCACTAGGCACAGGGCATCTAACAAAATTGCCATTTCTGATTGGGAAACGGATAAATGGACGTCCAAAACTAAATGCCGTCAAAATGCCTACAATGGAAAATAAAAAAGAAAAATAAACGCATTTGTTGGATTTGAGTAGACTGAAGGGCACTACAAATCAAGTTCTTCTGGAGAAATGAAATTAAAATGGGTGGAGCTGAACAGATCCGTTTTGCTGATGCGAGCAGGGTAATCGATGATGTAATCCTGATGAGGCTCAGAATAGCCTGAGGAGCAGTGAGATCTGGATTAAAGCAGACAAGAACAGCACCAGGGTCATTCCATGTCAATTCAACAAATGCCTCCCAGCTGACCATCCCAGATTTGTCTAAAAAAATTATCACAGAAAGGTAATATACTTAATAGGATGTGTGCCAAATTTCAGTTAAATTTGTCTATTAGTTTTGGCAGAAAAAAGCAATAAAGATGGTAGTACTGTGCGAATTCTCACTCTCGTTTTTTGCAACGTCAAAAAAAGGGAGTTTTTAGGAGGCAATATCTCCTGTTATACTTACGCCTTTGCCTCAAAATCGTCCACAGTGTAGCATCTAGGCCCAGTAAACTAGGCAAGGACATTTTCAATGGCTTTTCTCTTTTTCGTAGGGAGCTATGGCAGTTTGACAGCAATTTGACGAAGTTGTTTGTGACACCAACTTTGAAGGCCATTTATGACCAAAGTTATGCAGGTAGAGAAGTGATTTTTTTCTGGGCAAGCTCTCCTCGCATAGTGCTATTGGTACAATAAACAGCAAGAATGTCAATTTCATGGTTGTCCAGAAAATACACAGCAAAATCCTAAAAAAGCCAAAATTTCATGAAATTTGATATCAAATTGCCGAGGTGAGACAACCTGTAAATTTTTGAAATATTCACCATCTTAAAGCTTACATTCCTGGCTATCTTTGTTTCAAAGGTGGTTGTAGTGCAACTCTTCATTAAATAGTTATGAATTTTTAAGTAACACCTTATAAATGCTCGTTTTTCAACTGTTCTTTAATGTTAATACAAATTTGAGATCTGATCCTAACAACCATTGGTGTCTGAAAGTCCACACCAAGGTGTTCCCTGTTCATTTGGGGTTTCTCTGTCATTTTCCAGTGTAGAGCACTGGATACAATGTGCCTCGATTTCATGTCCCATGGGATAACAAATACCGCAGAGGGGACTCAAACCTGCATATGCATTTCTCTGTCAAAAGATGTATTGAGCACAAACATGAATTTTCCTATATAACAATTATGTGAACTATTTCGATTATATAGCAGGTCATTTATCAAAATTAAAAACACTATAATTAAACTGCTATTGTACGCACAATTATAAATGTCAATTTGGGGAAATAAACAATTTTTAAGTCCTCCAATGCCATCCAATGGTTGAGATTATGCCATCATTCATCAGTTTTGCTAAATAAATTTCATAAATACAAGTTTGATATGGCATTTCCTGACCTATATATGGTACTATAACCAATTAATCTAAATATTGCAGATCTTTAAGTGACTTTCTGTTATCTGATGTTATGATTACACCCTCAGAAACCCCTGCAATATGCAAGGAATCACAGAAACAATGAAAAATGAGCGTTTATAAGGCGTTACTAAAAAATCATGAAGAGTTGCACCATAACCACCTTTGAAAAAAAGAATGTAAGCTTTAGTGAAGACTTCAAGAATTTACAGGTTGTCACACCTCGGCAATTTGATGTCTAATTTCAGGAAATTTAGGCTTCTTAAGGATTTTGCTGTGTATTTTCTAGAAAACCATAAAATTGACATGCTTGCTGTTTATTATACTAATAGCACTATGTAAGGAGAGCTTGCCCAGAAAAAACAGCTCTCTACCTGCATAACTTTGGTCATAATTAGCCTTTAAAGTTAGTGTCACAGACAACTTCGTAAAATAAATGAGCAATTTCAAACAGCCACAGCTCCCTAATAAAAACATATTTGGCGTTGTAAAATGTGTTTCACAAGTGAACTGGGCATTGATGCTACACTGTGGAAATTTTGCAGCCCATGGCATTGATATAACAAGAGATATTGTCTCCTAAAAATCCACTTTTATTTGACGTTGCAAAAAGGAGTGCGAAAATCAGCAAAACATTGCCAAATTTATAAATTTTTTTTTGGTCAAAACCAAAGAAGATATTTAACGGAAACATTGCACACATCCTATTCAGTACATGGCCTTGGTGTTTTTTAAATAAATCTGAGATGGGCAGGTGGGGAAATTTTCTGAAATATGTTGAATTGACATGGAATGACCCACCAGTTAACCCCTGTGGCACTTCTCCCAGCCCGCTACAAAGCCTCATATCTACAGATGCACTAATCTAACGTTTTCAGTCTTGAAACCAACGACACAGCATCCAACCTGCAGAAGGATCTTCATTCCAGCTGATGGAGACCAGGAGATGAGCATCGCCTACGACCCTGCTGCACTGACACTGGTGCTGCCATAGCACTGGCCCTGAACACAGTTTTGAACAATGGAGTGTTGAAATGAATCCATACGCATCTCTCATGCCTAATTACCGTTGGCATAGTTAGCGTTCACCTCGCAGGTTATAAGCAGGCCTTCTTACTGAAAATACACTTTTATTCGGGAGATTACTACTGATTTTCAGCACTTTTACAACTTCCTTTGTTTAAAAGCACATGACTAAGGTGAAGTATAGTAGTTTCTGGTCTGCAAAGACGACCACTCGACAGATGTTGCATTTTGTAGCGAGTTTCTAGTTTTGTCGTTAGTTTAGTGCATACCAGCGCGCAATTTCATTGAATAGACTAAAGAGACCGATGAAAGACAATTGAAGCAAACTGAATGTACTGTATGTGAATCCTGTGGAGAGAAGGGAAGGTAAATATTTGTTGTTCAACACAGCACACATCGCCCGGGACAAACGTGCCAAGCTCTGTTTGACTTCCATGGGCACACGGCCATCCTGCTGTGTTACAATAAACAGCGCAATCTCCCATACTGTGAGATGGGAACAAAAGGTACACCCTTTCTGCATCTGTGAGCGGACTCACAGCTCAGGACAAACTGGCTGACGCAATGGATACGTTGAGTTCAGTTTGGGATATTTAACTGACAATCATATTTCAAGCGACTTACTGTTGATAAGACTGAGCCAATCGTCCCCAGAGCAATGTGGGCCCAACAGCTGCACTGAAGTACGAAACCAACAGCTTTATGACTACCAGTCAACCGCCTTCACGTCTAGGCTACAGGCCCTCTGAGTATGAGGTGCTATGAGCAGTGCCGGTATAGCAACGCTAGTTGTTGTAGTGCGCAAGCTGTGTTAATATTGAACTGCTAGCACTGGTAAAATGTTTGTAATTTATTCTATTGCTTCCTTTGGTGAACTTGTCCCAAATTTACTTATGTCTTCCAAACAAGAGTATTTTCTTGAAATAACTGACTTGTTCCAAGTGTAGTCTGTTGTGTAAATGATCCGTCTGCTCTAATGCACCACATTTTGTACACGTAAATCAATGTTATTTTTCTCAATAATGATTTTACATGTATTTTATTTCCACTGCTTTTCTTTGTTTTTGCTTCTGTTTGTTTATTCATTTATTTGTTTGTCTGTCTGTCTGTCTGTATGCAAGATATCTTAAAAACGGTTGTATAGATTTTAACCGAACGTTCCTGTCACGGTTTTGCAGGCTGGTGGTGGCTTTGGGAGCTTTCTTTGTTGCTCTTGTCTGGGACGATAACGTTTTGCCCACAGTCGGATTCTTGGGCCAGCTGGAATTCATTGGGGGCGGCGCCCGGACTCTATTTAAGCCCAAAGTCCGCCTTGCTGCCCTTGCTAGAGTGTCGGTGTTTTGTTCTCTAGTAAGAGAGTTGTTGAGGAATTAGCTGCAAAAGAGGAAAGTGCTAGTTAGCAAGGGAATCTTTCTCTCTGCTTTCCTCTTTCTGGGCATCGTCAGGTGCCAATTCTTTTTATCTCGGTTTCCGAGATTTTTCCCTTTCATTTCGTTCTGTCGAGCTCGTGTTGCTTCCTGATTGTTACTTGGACTGGATCTAGGTCTTTTGGAAGCGCGAGTCTCCCTCTCTGATTTCTGTCGTGTTTGTCTCTTATTTTGCCATCCTTCACTGTGTTCCGGCCACAGCAATTGGCGTCTCAAAAAACCGACCATCACAGTTGCTGGATGTTAAAGTAGCACAAGAGGAACAAGTGATTACATTCTGGCATATCTAGGCCAAAGTACAGCTGAGATGTAGGCCAAAGTTCAAAGCCAGCTATGCTTGGGGGAGGTATGTGCTCTCGCGAGTCCAGCTCTAGTTGGTTGATGTTTTTATGGTGTAGCTGGACTATGCACATATGTAAATGTATTTGCAGTTGCATATGGGAATTATTGATTCGAAATTCACCTTGTCTGAAGTCACTCAATCAATAAATCAAACAATCAATCTATCTAATATTTAAGAAGTACCGCCGTGTTTTTCGCACCTTGTTTTCGTTTACAGTGGAGCAGAAGCAGCGGAACAGAATTTTAGACCCAAAGGATCGTGTTAGGGAACACTAGCATCAGAGTGCTTTTTTATGCTAAGCCAATGTTGAACGCTTCCAAAATCAAAAACTAACTGCATTTCCCCGTGTTTAGACCAGAGTTTAAAGCCTGAAGCAGGCGCTGTAATCTCCAGCTTTCAATGAGAGCTGCGTGGAGCTGTACGCTATCTCGAGTGTGCCGTACGACAGAGTACGCTTTTTATGTAATCTTCAAAGATGCTGCACGCACGCACGCACATCAAGGTGAGAGATAAAAGAGGACAAAGAGAAAAAAATACTCCCATAATTCCTGAAATCACGAGGCAGGGGGCAAAAAACACTGGCGTGTTTCAGAAAAAAATTAGTCTTCTTAGTCAATAATCCCTATGGAGATATGATTGTTGCAAAGTCACTATCATTGTCTAAAGCCACTATGCAGCCATGGAAATGTTGAGATGCTATTTTGTAATTTTTGGCCCCTTTCCTTCAGAGCCAGTGGGGGGAAAAATTTCACACCAAAATGGACAAGCTTACAAGCAAGGGATCACTGTGCGGATACATGTGGGCACATAGGAAAAGCACACACACACACACACACACACACACACACACACACATAAATACAAAAACACGCACTCACAGCACAAGGCAGTGAACTCACGGAGATAAAAAGTATCGTAATCACAAAGGTAATGTCCCATTTGGGTGACAGGCCAGAGAAAGTCTCTCCATCTGTTCTCTCGACTGGCTCAGCTGGACGCCCATAAGAAGGGCAGGGGTTCCCACACCACAAACAACCTCGTTCAGTCTCCCAGGTCATGCAACGGCAAACACAAAGGACATCTATCAGAACAGCACAGGAAGAGAAGGGTGTGGCTCACCTGATTAAAACCAAGCAAAAACCAAACAGAGATAATAAAATAATCCTGGAATTACGTGTTATACTCACAAAATCCCTAATCTAGCACAAAGCCCTTGAATTTTCAGAATTTTTTATGGAATCGACACATTTATGGCATCGCTGTCTTACAATGCAGTGAAGGCCTCTATAACTTACTTCCACTGTTCAGCCACAAACTGATGGATTTATAACTGAACACTAGAAGAGCACTCAGAGAGCGCAGAACCTCCGCCGCCAGGGGGCAGCAAAGCCAAAAGCACGGCGATTGGAACTCCGGCCCATTGGAAAGACTTGAAATCTTGAACTTTGGTGTATATCTCAGCAGTACTTTGACCAAGATATGCCAAAATTTAATCACCTCTTCCTTGACTTAATACACACCTACCCTGAAAATTTCATCAAAATCCGGCCATTAGTTTTTGAGTTATCTTGTACACAAACAAACAAACCAACAAACAAACGGCACCGAAAACATAAACCTCCTCAGCGGAGGTTAACAAGAAGCAGTTATCCTGGAAGCACAATCCTGGAAGTTTTACAAATTTCCTAAATCTCATTGACTCTCTGCTGATGTAATACTGTATAAAAGCACATTGAGGCTCAAAGCTGTCAGCTATCATGGGTCCTCTCTCCCTCTCTGATGCCAGATCTGCACTGTTATTCAACCCTAGAGACGCTGGTTCCCACAAGCGTCTACTCCAGTGCAAATGCCCACTTCTCCACTCCTGGCTGATCCACATATCATCTGAATCCTTGACACAAAGAGGGCGATGCTCATATTGCCATGACAGAGCGCCACACAAAGCATGATTACGGAGGTTCTTGGCCGGCTACCATTTTGTCTGCGGAGGAACACACTCAGTCTAATCCGTGAGTGCTTTTTCCATTGTATTTACACGATGTTAGGCACCAACAACTCTGCTAATGAGAAAAAAAGACTGCGCACTTCGCAAGCGAACCCCAATGAAGGAAGAGAGTGAAATTCTGGGCGCTTGACTAATACCTCACCCTCCTTCCACATCAGATGTATTTTTGCTCTTTTCCATTCAAGTTGGAATGTTCTGAACCTTAATAGTGTCACGGTCGAGCATAAAATTGAAAAGTTGTCCAATTTTTTCAACTTTGTCACAGGTGGAAACTGCTGGTTTAGCGTCATATTGCAGTAAATCATAGCCATAACCCCCAAGTTCTTTCCGAAAACAAATCATTTACTTATGAAAGGACTGACTATATTTTACTTCAGTTTTTTTAAACATTTATTTTGTTTGGGTAAACTTTGAGTCGTCTGCGTGCAGCTATATCTTGCCGTAGATGCTACAAACAGATGGAATGGAATCTCTACTGACTTCACCCTCAGTAATTTTGGATGATACATGTATGTATGATGTACACGTATATGTACATGTATATACATGTATGATAAAAGGGAAGTCAAAATGTCAGAAATGGTGGGTATTCCAACTCGTTAATATTCTCTGTTATATTGTAGGGCGGTGTTGCCCAAACCTCTCCTGGCGTACCCCAAGTCCTGCATGCTTTAGATCTCTCTCTGCTCCAGCCCAGGCCATTCAAATGATTCGCTTATTATCAAGCAGCTTCTGAGGTTAATTATGACCTGATCATCTGACTCACCTGTGCTGGAGCAGGAAGGGATCTAAAGCAAGCAGAACAAGGGATACGCCAGGAGAGGTTTGGGAAACACTGTTGTAAGGCATCAAAGTCACATAATCAAACCACGATCGCAGACAGCCGAACAATCTCATTGATACACTATGAGCATTCACTAACCATGCTCTCTTGCGAGAGTGCCCCTTTAAGAATGCGCCCACCTCAGTAAAAATGCTAACAGCCCGCTATAGAAGGAATTTTCACCCCGAGAGGATAGGATGCGCAGTTTGGTCACGTGCAGCGCTAAGGCTTCCTCCAGCTCAGACTTGGAGGAGGTCTCTCGCATAAGCGGGTGGTGGGGCACAGCGCACAGGTCCTATATGAAGCCCGTAACCAGGCGCCCGTGATATACGCAGGGACAGCAGGAGGGAGACCAGAGCCGGTTACCTAGCAACTATGAGGAGGACTGGCGCCGTACACGCAATGCAGCTGGCTTAAAGCGGAACATAAAGGAGAAGACAGGAGCCCGGGGGAGAGATGGTGCTGCCATACTCCGCTCCCCTGCAGCCCACCGCATGTACATCCACATTCACGCATCGCAGCTTCCGATTGGACGGCCGGGACAGCCATATCCGCCATCGTCGTTGTTCACTGTTCACGGCTCAGCGGCTCTGCCACCCGTTCCTGCGTCGCTCCCCACAGGATTAACGGCTATGCGGCCATATTCCCGCGTGGCTGCAGCTGCATTATTAACGGCGTGCAAATGAAGCAGCGCTGCGCAGTGCATGCAACACTGAAAATAATTTAAAAAACACTGAGCTGTGAAACATCACTTTACTCTGGCGAACAATCGCACATATAAACAAGCACATAAACACACACACAACCACCATATACAAAAGCACACACACACACACACACACACACACACAAACACCCATATACACCAGCACACACACCCCCACACACACACACGCACACAATTACACATATACACATTAAGCACGCATACACACACACCCACACACAATTGCACATATACACAAGCATACACACATTCACACATATACAATAGCACACACACCACACAGACACAATCACACAAATACACAAGCACACACATGCACATGCACACACACATGCATGCAATCACATAAATAAAAATAAAAGAGCGAGTAAACATCAAGCATTAATTAAGTGAAACATTATAGGAGTCCAGTAATGAAGCAAAAGTAGTGAGGAAATAGAGAAAAACAGTTAAACCATATTACTGTATATACTAGTGGACGCAAACATTAAAAACAGCCTTCCTAGAGCTTTCTACATAGCAGAGTAGCCTCAGCGTGTGGCCCCACTCAGAGCTCAGCCCACACTGTGCACCAGCCACCTCTCTCCCTGGTTCACCTGCATTCACTGACAAACTTCTCCGCGTTTATAAATACAGAACACAGACCTCAATGTGACCCATAACACCGACAGCAGAGAACACATCTGTACCCTTCAAGAACAATCTTCTCCTTTATTTACTTAGTTTTCATACGCCCACTCCACTGGAGGGTTGAGATTGAGATTGCCCCTGTCCGTCTATCCAGCTGTCTACAATTAATTTTTATCCCTCTACAGACTACAATTTTGATTTGATTCTTGTCATTTTTGTTTTGTGGGTCAGTAATGATTTGAGGAGGATCCCTATTGATTTTGGTGATGATTAAAAACTTTTTGGTCAAATAACAAGTCATCGAGAGGGGCTGCCATGTAGGCACCACGCTTTGTGTCCTCCGCCCAATCCGAAATCTCCTCTGGAACCTTCTGCAGGTGTCAGACAGACACTCTCAAGCGTGACATAGAGCACCTCCAGATTCACTGCTCACCACCAGGCACCAAATGCAGATGTTCTACAGACAGGTTTACGAAGAAGACATTCAGTATTTAATCAACATTTACCCGCCATCTTTGACTGTAAATTGAAGCACAGGTCTTGGGTTTAAAAACTGCAGGCTGCGTCAGACATAACCACATTAATTCTAAAGACATGCTTGTGCTCTGAAAACAGTGACCATGAATAATGCTTGAAAGTCAAAGTAAACTGAATTCAGACCTGAACAACACAGCTACCACACACAAAGTGCAGAGGTCAGTGGCCCAGCTGCATGATGAGTGTTAATTGGATACAACAGGTAAAAGTGAATGTTTTGCAAATTGGCACAGGGCATTTACACGAACATACCCACAAGCCCTCTCTCTCTCACACACAGACAAAACCAAATACACAAGCATTCTCTCCTCTCTCTCTCTCTCTCTCAAACACACACAGACAACCCATACACACAAGCATTTTCTCCCTCACTTTCACAAACACACTCTCTCTCACACAGACAGACAAACACACACAAGCAGAAACACTCACACACACATATGTACAAGCGCTCTCACATAAATCCACGCACAGACACACACACACACACGCAATCTCTCTCTCTCACGCACACACACAAACACAAACACGCACACACAAACACACACCGCAGTCTCACACAGGGGCCATATGCGCACTCAGCGTGAGGATAGGTAGAATTCTCCGGAAGGCGGGAGAGAGCGGATACACTCCTGCAGGGACGGGTAAAGATCAGGCAGGCCTATCGCAGCGGCTCCACTCCTGCTGAGGGTTCACCTCATTCATATTCTGTGTGACCTACAGCCCAGCTCACACCAAACACTGCACTACACACCAACAGCAGAGCATACACCAGAAAATACAGCAATGTAGCACAGCACTGCAGTATGTGAAAGCATTAAATGCAGCTATTTAAATGCTTGATGGGGTAGGACATCATAGGTTTTCCCTGCGGGAGCTCTTTTAAACAAGTTGCCGAATGATAGGTTTTCCCTGCGGGAGCTCTTTTAAACAAGTTGCCGAATGATAGGTTTTCCCTGCGGGAGCTCTTTTAAACAAGTTGCCGAATGATAGGTTTTCCTTGCGGGAGCTCTTTTAAACAAGTTGCCGCATGATAGGTTTTCCCTGCGGGAGCTCTTTTAAACAAGTTGCCGAATGATAGGTTTTCCCTGCGGGAGCTCTTTTAAACAAGTTGCCGCATGATAGGTTTTCCCTGCGGGAGCTCTTTTAAACAAGTTGCCGCATGATAGGTTTTCCCCGCGGGAGCTCTTTTAAACAAGTTGCCGCATGATAGGTTTTCCCTGCGGGAGCTCTTTTAAACAAGTTGCCACATGATAGGTTTTCAACAGCACAAGATCATTTATTTATACATTTTTAAAATTTATTTCAGCGCTCTAAGGATTCACATGCACCAATTTAAGGAAAAACTTGCAAAAGAAAATTGAAGGTGCAAATGTGTGAAGACTCCCAGACTGATAAACAGAGAACCACTGAATTAGACAAGGTTTCTCAAAGCAATTGCCTTTTGGAACAATTCTCTCCTGCTAAATGATCAGAATGCGTCAACAATACCAGTCAGTCCTCATGGAAAAACCATCGATCAGATCTCATTGAGATGTACGGCAAACTATGATTAATTCAAATTCTAATCTCAAAATTATATCAATATAACAATGATAATTTTGTTGAGGATCTGCCTAGTGAGTAAAGCAAACAGTCCAATTGCTGAATGCTTGAAACTAACTCAGTCAAAACTGCTGAAAGTCTCTCCCAGGGGGTGCATGCAATTAACCCCCTGCTGAGGGCTCACAGTCCCCCTCACCAGTTCCAGAAATTACCATGGAAAACACTGCATAACACATCTAAGGGAAGAAACCACACATAGAACCAACAAAAATTATATCAACCATATAATAGATCCAGTGGAAACATATAGGCGTATATACCATACCAGTACGAGACCTCATGGAAGAATATATCAATCAATATATCAATCCAACGGAAGAATATAGCTACCACACTCCAAATCCTGTGGAAGAATACAGTACTTCCACCATATAGCGGACGTTACAGAAGTATACAGTGAGCACCATAATTCATTGGTCATTGGCAACTTTTTTGCCATTTTGGATGAGTTGGCCGAGTCACCATGGAATCTGAATTCAACGGAAGACGCATTTTACATGCTGAAGAGGAGACTGAAGGTAAATAGTCCCTAAAAAGAGCAGGAACTGAAGACGGATGCAGCACAGGCCTGACAGAGCATCACCAGGGAAGATACCCAGCGTCAGGTAAGGCCTGCACATCACAGACTTCAAGCAGTCATTGCAAAGGATATGCGACCAAACATGATTACTTTATTATACATTATGTTAAAATATCCAATATTTTTCGATAAGCCAGAAAATGGACGAATACGCACTAAAGGTGCTGTCATTTATAAACGCTTCATTTGATATGGATGAAAGCACCAACATATTAATGCTGACAGTCTGCACTTCAACCATTTTCACAATATCCTTTATAACTCAAAGCGCAAAGGTACAGAACAAAAATAAAAACTGTGCGACTGTCCAGTGAATTATGGCGCTCAGTGTACAGAGCAGATTCAAAATAAAAGCCTCCGTCAGATTGATTTCTGCATCTCATACACACCTCATAACCCGTCCCATCTGTGAGATGTTATAAAGCTGCATTGGTGTGTAAAACCTGTCAGCGGATCTTCCATCTTCTCCACCCTCTCCATTTTGTACACAATAACTAAAAATTTAATAGGCTCTCATGCACTATTTATATGACCTTTCGTCATTCTCTCCTGAATGTTTTTTTCATCATTATGCGTGTTGAGCACATTCACTTTAATTAAGTCAACAAGCCAAACACAATTCCCCATCTATATTTAATGAACAATAAAGCTTCATGAAATCTGGCTTATACAACAATATACCTACTTGAAACCAGACTAAATGAACAAATACACCATCGGTAGCACAACTTATAAAGAACTTAATCAGCTAAAGTAATGGTCTTTAACCATGTTCCTGGAGATTAACCATCCAGTAGGTTTTAACTGCAAACTTAATCTGGTAGATATGACTCTACTAACTAGCGGCTTAAAAAGATTACTTGCTTTTTTTTTGCGAGGTGTGGCTCGTCAGAGTTGACCTGAAAACCTACAGGATGGTAGATCTCCAGGGTTGTTGACCAATGAGCTCTTGAGTTTGAGGCCATATATGCAAAGACTGAACCAATAGGCGCACTGAAAAGCCAACCCATGCCATAAATGAAATGATGAAAAGATAGACTCTGATAGCGTAATTCTCCCTGGATACACCGTCTAGTCTGCCTAAGAGACAGAGAAGTCCCAATGAAAGGGTCAACCCACACAAGAAGAAACGCTTAATTAAAGCACGATTATGGCATGAGGTGGAGCTGTGACGCTATGCTTTCAGCTGAGATAATGCGTGATTGTCCAGAAGTGAAGGCAAGGTGGGAGGTGTACATGGCAATTGGTCAAAACAATGCAGTTATTAAGAGTGCCACAGGGTAGGCGTACACGGCGATTGGTTGGAATGATACATTTATGAGGCGTGACTGGCTGTGATTGGCTGAAACACTGCAAAAATGAGCTGTGCTTACAGGATAGGTGCACTCTGTGGGCATGTCGAAATGCTCAAACCTTTACTATGGACCTGGCAAGAAGCTGTACTTGAAAGCTGTAGATTGTTCAAATCCTCTGCACAGATCAACCAGGAAGTGAAGGATACCTGTGAGGCTGATGTGATTGGTTGAAATGATGCAGTTCTGAAGTGTCACAAGGCGGAAGTACGCTGTGATTGAAATAATAGTGACAAGGTGCATTGCAGGACAGGAAATACATTATGATTGGTACAGATAATGCAGAGTTGTATTATAGGGCACGAGGACACTGTGATAGGGTGCAGGTATATAGGGCACGAGTATGTGGCTTTAAACAGTAACAGCTGGACAATGTTACAGCAGCCCAGCAGCTCTAAATCTGACTCAGGGTAAGCCCCCAGGGGGCAGTGCTGCTTACGTCCCAAAGAGCTGGGCTCCTTCACCCGTCCCACAGCCGCCGCTGGCTCAATCCGCTACCAGCTGCCGTCTGTGCTAATCACGGCTACAGCCTCGGCCTGGTTTACTGAATCCCCCTCAGATGGACAGAGAGATACAACCGCACACACACTGCGGTCCATCAGCTGATGGAGTGAGAACTGCACAGTCGCCATAATCCTCATGCGTATAGCACAGTCCCAAAGTATTTGGGCACGGACGCTGCATAAAAGTTCTCGAAATATCCATGTAAATAACAAGAAAACTTGACCGTCTGGTAGTCCATGACCGCCTGAGTGCGCCCCCCCATGTGCCAGCTTGTGATATCTTGAAAACTCTTGACCTCTAGAGCGTTCACAAGCCATACATTGAAACTGGCAGAATTTCACCATGAAACTTTATTCGGCCAATTCTTGCCATGGGAGCCAAAATCACACAGTGTTGTGACCTAACCATAACCCACACCAAATATCTACGGAATCGGTTAATATGTGGCCTGTAGAGCGTACACAAGAAAATCTCGATGGATGTGGCAGTGGTGGCAGAGATAACAATCACAAATCTACAGTAGCCGCTGGACTTTGTCCTAGGGATTCAATAAAGGAGACAGTTGCTAACTTTGCTTCATTCATTTCAAGTATATTGTGCTAGACAGCAAAGCCAGAGGACAAAAATTGTATCGTGCTTCAACCACTACCGCACTTCAATGTAATTTTATTATTTTTTGAACAACATGGCACTAAAGGGCAACCAGGAGACAGCCGGTGCACCATAGTGACTGTGCTGACACAGGGATTCTGACTGTGCTGCAGTAACATGTCGCACTTTAACACGACTTTACTGACCCGCTGTTACAGCCCAAATTATACTCCCAGCCCAGAGTATACCCGGAGTCTAAGTGGGCTAGCCTGGTTTATACCCTCGCCCCGCCAGATTATACCCCCCACATTCCGCTGCAAAATATTGAAGAATACAGTATTAATATCAGGTGGGGGGTATAGCCCGGCGTAGGCCAAAATATACCCTGGGGTATAAATCAGGCTAAGCCGTTTTATAACCCCGGGTATATTTTGGTCTAGGCCAGTTTATACCTGGGTATAGTCTGGCGAGGGGTTAAACTGGGCTTCAGAGTCCAGACTGGCGAGTCGGCTGCTCAGCTCTACATGCTTATATCCCTGTGAGGGCTGCCACATTACAGTGCTGCATGACAACAGGCTATTAAATCACACATTTCAAAGTAAATATCGTCCCACATTGTGCATAAAAAATGGTTTAATGACAATAAAACCAATTTCTGAATATTATCAGCATTCACAGTAGTGCTTCTCATAAAATAACATCAGTCCATCACTAATATTTTTAGGCTTGAAGCTGCAAAGACCAGTTAATTAATGCTTTATCGCACTCATGGATAATTGACAACTGTCAAGAGTTAGCATGTGTGTGTTTGTGTGTGTGTTTTCTGTTTGTGAGTGTGTGTGTGTGTGTGTGTGTGTGTGAGTGGTATATGCTTATGGCCAAACCACCACCCTGAACTGACAACTGCACTACTTTAGGAAAGGCACCGCATAACAATATCAGGCCTTGAAAAACATGCACCATAGAAAAACTACTGGAGAAAAATAAAAACGCATTGCCTCGATTTGAGGAGAGTAATTGAAAAAAATTTTCACAAAAAATTTAACTGTACTTCCTGCTAAAGTTGTCTATGAATACAGGACAAGGCTCAAGACCACTTATGGACAAAAATCATTCTCACATTGGCACTTGCTTGTTCTAGCATAGCCCTGATCCAATTACATAACTGTGGACCACAATCAAGACCTTATTACTATTGGGCCTGGCGTCCTTTATCCTGTTTATCTTGGCCGACACCATCAGTAGACATTAGGGTCCATCTAAAATTGGACATCAGAACCAAATGAGTTCAGCTGCAGTAGCTTGTGATGAAAATCGTGCTGGCAGAGAGCAGAGGCTTCGACAGATGTGGCAGTAGTCCACCGAGGAGGGAGAATATGCCAGAAACACTCGGAGGATGAGGAATACTA
Organism: Gymnothorax reevesii; assembly: GCA_029721435.1. NCBI lineage: Eukaryota > Metazoa > Chordata > Actinopteri > Anguilliformes > Muraenidae > Gymnothorax > Gymnothorax reevesii. The sequence continues at coordinate 28,494,662 of CM056579.1, read as the reverse complement.
TCTGAGCAGGATCCAGCAGAGAGGATCTGGCTTTTGCCCAGACCCAGAAACACACAGCAAACAGGAAACAATGGAGCCAGTGATGCATGTATCTCAAACCAACACAACAACTCTCTTCTTCTCTCATTATCTTCTCTCTCCCTCTCTCTCCTCCAGTCTGTCTCTCACAGTCCATCTCTTCCCATAATAAGGTCTCTTTCTCCCTCTCAAACTCTCCATCTTTCTCATGCTCACTCCTCATTTCTCTCTCTCTCTCTAGTAGTAGGTTCTGTTCTTCCCTTCTTCCTCTCTTCTCCCACTCTCTCTCCATGGCAGTGGGCTCCTATCTTTCCCTCTCTCCCTTACTCTTTCACTTCACTGCTCTCCCCCGCACTCCCCCATTCTCTCTCTCAACACCCCTCTTCTTCTATGGTACCAGGTTTCCTTCGTCCCATCTCTCTCCCTCTTTCTCATTCTCTCTCTTTCTCAACATTCCTTCCCACACAATCTCTTCTTTCTCTCCATTTTCAACTTACAGGTGCTTTAGTGACATTCCATGGACTATATTAGCAGAGCAAGAGTTACAGTGAGCATCTCTCTCTCTCTCTCTCGTTCGCTCTCTCCTTGGGGTAGAAGTAGGCTCCTGAGCCCAGGTACCAGCTGACTCACCTGTCTGCTGCAGTGTGATGGACGGGACCCTGATGGCCTGCCGGACTCTGAGCGCAGCACTCCCTCTCCTGTCCTAACACACTGCGGTGCGGTCTGAACCCCCCGCACCACACCTGGGAGCTCTTCCTAAAACACTCCGCCGGCTCGGGGCAGCCCACCGGAGGAGGACGATCGTGGAGATGCGGTGGAAATCAGACGAGAGCTCCTAACAGGACCGAAGAGCTCAGCTCCAGCTCTCTCTTCCCGCCGGGTGTGCGCGGTCCGGCCCTCCGCGGACGAATTCGCGAACGAGCACGTACGTTTGGAGACCGAAAAACCGGCTTTCTCTTCTTTCGCCCCTCTCTCCTCTACAGTGATCCCTCTCTCATTCTTTCTCTCCTCACTCTCTCTCTTTCGCTGTCTTCCTCCCCCTCTCCCACTCTCTCTCTCTCTCTCTCTCTCTCCCACTCTCCTGCTCGCTCTCTCTGCCTTCACCTCGTTACTATGGATACAGCGGGCACATGCAGAGCGGGGCTCTCGTGCGCGCTCACTCCCTCCGACAGTGCAGGTGACTGAGCGAGCGCAGTGCAGTACTGTGGTTTTTACCAGCCTGTGAGCGTAAAGCTTAACCCTTTCCGCTCCAGACCGTCGAGCGAGGGCTCCAGCTCTCCGATAGCAGAGGGGTAATCCCCATATTCGGCTGTGAAGACCCCCTCCTCTCCTCCCTCATCTCCTCTTCCTGTAGCGCTGCAGATAGCACTCCACTCCTCTAGCAAGCCTCACTAATCCCCATATCAACTCTCACACATATGCTCAACATGCCCTCCGCTTTCCTCCTCAAGTGTGCACTCCAATCTACCGGCACAGCCCACTCTTACATGAAGCAATGTGGTCAGGTCTGTAAGTGTTTAAACGGCAACAGAACTTAAAAGGCTGTGATCTACAAATGTTCAGTCTGTATGGATGTAGATACCCACAACCTAAAGGTAAATTCTTGCAGACCTCAGTGTACATAATATACCGCAGTCAAATGCCCCAAACATCACTCAAATTCACTCCACTTACACCCTTCTGACTGGATAATACAGCCAATACTACACCCTAAAGTGTGCACTCGACTCCAGGAGTTCAGCTCCTACCTATTATTGATGTCAGATACAGCACCTTGGTCAAAAGCTCTTAACATGACTCATACACCAAAACATCACACTCACACACACTCATCATGCTAATATGACACCATGAAGTATGCACTACACAAGTAGCGCAGTTTACTCCAACTGTAGACCTCAGAAATAGCCCCTAAACAGCCTCTAATAATGCTAATACGATACTCTAAGTGCACACTACACAAGCATTATAATTGGCTCCAACGGTAAACCACTGATATAGCTCCAACACACTCGCATAACACGCTAATATGATACCTGGAAGTGTGCACTACACAAGTAGCACAGCGCACTCCGACTGTAGACCTCAGACGTAGCCCCTACACAGCCTCTACTAATGCCAATATGACACCACAAAGTCTGCAATACATAAGAATTATAGTTGGCCCTACTGTATGCCTCAAACATAACTCCTACACACCCTCCCATGATATTAACATCATACCATAAAATGTGCATAAAAGTAGCACAGCTCACTCTAACTGTGAACCTCAAACATAAGACCAATACACTCTCGCTTAATGTTCAAACTATACCCAGAAACTGGCACAACATCAGAGGCATAACTCACTCACTACTGTAAACCTCAGACAGCCCCTAAACACCCTCTGATCACAATACTACAATACCCTGACGTGTGCACAACAGAAGTGCCATAGCTTGCTCCAACTGTAGATGTCAGATACAGTGCCTACACACAATGTCAGCATACTAATACGATACGAAACACCGTGCGCTGCACAAGTAGAATAGATTGCCCCTAATGTAAAATGGTCCCAACACATCCTCTCGTAATGCTAGAAAAATGTGTACACTCGTATGATAGTTTGGGCCGGCTGTAGACCTTTGAACATAACCGCTACACACCTTCTGCTCATGCTAAAACTTTACCCAGAAATGTGCAGGACGCGGGTATGGCAGCTCGTTCCAGCTGAAGAGTGAACTCAACCCTGACACATCACTCATATTTAGCACGCTTTAGTCACATCTCTCTCACTTCATTAACACTTCACACACCTGCCTATCAGCCTCTTCATATTTTAACTCTAAACTAATTTAAATACTCTATATCTGGCACAAAAGATACGGTGTTATCAAGCATTTACCCATTTACAGCTTGATAGTTATGAATTTTTAATACATTCATAGCTACAGACCAAGGTTATGGATTCTGGAGCTGCGTGTTCCATCCTCTCCAACAACAGTACAGCGCGCACACACACACGCACGCACGCACGCACGCACACACACACACACACACACACAAATTCCTCCGTCCAGCTTTTTGAGGATGCAACGCACGCGCTCCATCTAGATTATTCCGGAAATAAGGTCTCTATAGCAACGGTCAAGACGTCATGGCAACAAGTTAATAGCCATGAATAATAGAAACTATTATTACTTAACAGGCGCCTTTCTGATCCCTGGCCTGTGCGGATTGGTCGCTGAGACGGAAATCTGCACCCACACTCCTGTCACATGCTTGTCGCCGGTACAGAAGGAGCCCACAGCGCTGTCACCAGCCCTGGGCACACGGAGCGACTGCACTCAGCTCATATCACATCCAGATCAGCTCATTTCAAACATCCAATTACTCACCTGCTACGGTCAGCCTATCGGCAAGCATTCATCGCCGAGCAGGTGCAGCCAGCCAACAATGCTTATCGCTAACCACACATTCACACAATCCCAGCAACAAGGCCTTTGATAACGTAATTATATATAAATAAAATTCAACAGCATGTGTCTTGGTTCTAATAACGCACCGGCCACATCCAAAATCACAAACTTGCATGAAATTGGAATGAGAATGTTTTAAGTATGCCCACAATCTTAGTATTCATTAAATAATGCACGAATCAAACACAGAAGTCTCACTAAATTCATCAAAATACAGTTGTTTGTGAACAATGGACACTACACTGGCACCAACGTCCCACAATGCATTGAAACGGCATACGACCAAAGTAACTGGGAGGACAGTTCAAACTAAAACAGCAAAAGAGTACAACAATTTAAATGCAGGTTTTTCATTTCATTTTGCTCAACCAAAAGTATATCAAATGAGTTTCTAAATTCAGATTTGTAATCTTCTCTTTCTTAGACGCAACACCAATCAGCTGCTGTCATCAACGCACAGTATGCTTAATGTGGCACATTTCTTATCTCTCTCGTGCTGAATTCTTTCATTCGTTGAATGTAACCGTATAAGAGCATAATATTACAGAACAGGTAGGCTACATTAATATATTGTTGAAACGCATCAAAAAAGTCAAGTTTTTCAGCCTAAACAAACATACTGTACAACATTTGCTTTCATATTTGCCTCAAATGTCAATGCAATATGTTTTTTTTTTAACCAACAGAAATTGATACTGCCACTTAGCTTTTGCAACCAAAAGTAACTAACAATGCTGTGTGGCATTCTTTAATGACAATAACGGACATGCTACATAGCGTAGTAACTGACAGCAACCGAAAATGCAATACAGCTTTGATGTACGACTATAACAGTGCTTTATAGTTTTTTTCACTGATATAAGTGACAAAGCTACATGACTTTTTTGCATCTTTCTGGTGATATTTTTTCTGCTAGATAAATAGCCACTCGCTCAAAGTAATTTTTTGCCACGTATGACGACTTTAGTGTGCTTTCATTAGAACAGTGCGTCGACACGCGGGCAATGTAAAATCTTGTTTTTTTTTGTTTTTTTTTTTTTATTTGGCATCTCCAATCCCACCCGAATCTGGAATGCTGCACTGGTGAATTATGTACAAGTCTTGCTCGTATGTGACCCTTTGCGGCCAACTCAGGAGAGTGTAGACAGTTTGCGGCTCTCCTCCGAAGCACGCGCCTGTCAGCCACCGCTTCTTGTACACTCATTGGTTGAATCTTTGCAAGTTCAGAACGAGGGCGGAGGATACCCGGACGTGAACAGACTTAGAATCTTCCTGACGAGCGCCCATCTAGCCAACAGGTGGTGCTTGAGCAACGAACAAGGCAACTATTATATTCCCTTCCTGACAGTCCCTTCCAAGTTTGCAACCCGTTTGTGGCGCAATAGCCCATTGTTGACTACTCAGAAAAAGCTGCCGACCACTGCCGGCTGGTACGAAGCAGGGATTGAACCTGGAGCGTGATAGTCACTTCTGCTTCGCAGTGCAATGCTTTACCAAGTGAGCTATTCAGCAGCCCTAGCAACATGAATTTTAACACTGGATTGGAAAAGTCAGCTATTTCTACTTGAACACTTCCCTCCCTACAGTGCTATAAGTGTTCATCAGCACTGACCAGTATTTACTTATAGAACAGAGAGCTGGCATCTGCTGCAGACACTGCAGGGCACTACTGCCACAGGAACTGAACCAGCGCCAGCCCATTTCAGCTTATCCATATTTACTGACCTTCCCCGCGGCTGTAAGGAACTGATCAAGGACTGTTAGCTGCAATTCACACCATCGCTTCACACCATCGCTGTCAAAGAGGAGATGCGATAGATGCTGAATTATGTAACTCATAACCTCATGTACACTGCAGTCCATAAATAATTGGGAAGAGTCTCCGTATAGCTAGGGCTATGATCTCCGCATGGAAATGGCTGGATATAACAGCAGAATTGAAATTGACAGCCTTGTTTTACCTCGCAGTCAGCGTTGTGAGATCCAACACACTGCAATACGGAACCAAAAAACAAACATTTTTTCAATGTCCAAACAGTCATACACTGCAGTGTAAGTTATAATTAGACATATACTAGAGCTACGAAATTAAAGGCCCTGGGATGAAATGTCAGTAGAAAGTATGATGATGTCTTATTTCAGCTGGCGCGGACATATTGACTGTAATCATGGAAACGCAAACCTACAGTGAGCTAAGCATAATTACAGCCATCTCCGTCCACCACGGGAGGTGAGCGAGCTGTTGTGTCTGTCTTCAGCACTGAGGCCTGTGGTTTCTCCCGTAAGAAAATAAAACTGGCACTTCGATGGAATGTAATGAATGAAGATAGGCGTGCTGAGCCCTGCACCGTCGAGGCCTAGAGGAACAAAGATCATCACAGTCGACAGGAACCCTAATTTACGCTGCAGTGAGCGACAAGCTCCTGCTGGAAATGGTATGATAATAAAGAGATGCACACACAAACCACACACACCCAACACGCGCACACAAACACACGAGGACACGCATACAGAGACATGGAAACACCCATATGCACACACACACACACACACATAGACCTCCGCCGCATTATTCCCCCGAGTAATTCCAAACCCCATTAAACACAAGCAGAATTATAGCGACATAGCTAACACCTCAATGCAATATGCACCATTTGGGGAAACAGTCACACAATGAGAGTGCTAGACTTGGAAGATAGCGTCGTTTATTTCTGAAATAGGCTATGTTTACAGTGCAGTATCTATGTGACATAGCCGTGCTTTAATTAATGTAAAGGAATCTGCTCTTGTCCATATTAGCCCATGGAATTATGTTATTTCTAGTCTGTGATCATAATATTCCTAACATTCTAATATTGATGTCTCAATCACCATTGGTAACTAAAAGCAAAGGACTTCTAAAAAGCTGATGGAGAATTCAAAAAATCTAACCCAATATAGGGAAAAGACTCAGTGTAAAAGCAGTAATTTTGCTAAATTTAACAAGGTATGCACTTACATATTACACAGATATTACAAATAGTGCCCTGGGCACTGCAGTTCACTTGGTTTATTTCAGGCTTTAGTGTTGTGTAAGCTTGCAAGTGGTCATATTTTTTATGCTTGCGTCCAACATGAAGAAAATGAGGACAGCATCTAAAATTTGTGTAGGGAAAAAAATCAAGCAAAATTCAGAATCATAGTTTGCTGTTCTATCATGTCATTTCTTTGCAGCTCAGTGCTCTTTACATAGTGCAGCTCCATTGAGACATCAAGCCCCATACAGCAAATCATTGTACCCAGCATAATATACTGAGGAGTTAACCAGTTGGCTATCGGGCTTAAGTGTGTTCCTCAAGGGAGTAGTATTGTAGCAAATTAAGGGGAAATTAAGTTTCTTAGTTTTATTTCCAAAAATTATGTGTGCGCAAGGTTTCAGCATTCTAGCTGCTTTCAAACACTCTCCAGTATAATATAGAGCAATTTTAAATATGGCCGACTGGTGGGTTTCGACATCTCAAATAAATTTCAATCTGTGCATCCATATGCATCTGCCCAGCAAATTTCACATTGATCCCTTCGGTGGTTGGGCAGAAGAGGATCAAAGTTAACGCGAACGCCACTGCTGCTGTGTGATCCCAACAACTCTCTTTCCGTTGGACCAAGTGAGCTAATAAACACCAAATTGATACTGAGATGACCAGCATCATTTTAAGCCATAAAACTGAATTAGGTCACCCCTTGAAAACCAAAGCTGGATTCATAATCAGATTTTCGAAGCCTAAACCTGTTTTCACACCGGACGCGAAGCGAATTTTTCGCACGACAGATTAAATTCAAAGTCAATGCAAAGACGCGAATACACGAGAAAACGCGTGTATTCGCGTCTTTGCATTGACTTTGAATTTAATCTGTCGTGCGAAAAATTCGCTTCGCATCCGGTGTGAAAGCGGCTTAACTCGCTCAGCAGGGCTATAAAGGGGGATACACCTGACAACAGTGTCCATCCAAAATCACAAAACCTCATTTCAATGGGGCAATTTTACATCTGGCCTAAAAGAGGTCTGCAGTGTCCCGACCTCACTCATACAAGCAAGATTTACCCCGACAACCTTTTCTAAATATGGACCACAATCTTCGTTATGGGCCCAGCGAGGAGAACTTTATGGTGATTGAAAATGGGATTTTAATACTAGCGCTCCTTAAATCACCCCTTATTTTTAAGCAGCAACATCAATTTTAGAAAAAATAATTAAATAACTGCTAATTTTAACTCCTTAAATTGAAGTAAATGGCACTACAGCCATCTAGTGGATGATTACCTTGCTGCAGCAGAGAGAAAAAAATCATTCCAGCATCTTCGGCTGATCGATTTGGAAGCATTTACCTGCTGAAGATACAAGCCAGATTCAGAATTTTAAATTCTCTACAAGACTCTGCCCCAGTGTCCTGACTTTTACTTAGTCAGTGCGGAGAGCGAACCAATTGCTAAAATCTGCTTGCTAAATTTACGGGCGCAAATATCGTGTGGCTGGATTTTTCACTTGCTGATCCCAGGCCTCCCCTTGTCCCATTGCAGAACAGCGGGATGAACTGCAACTAGATGCTACATGTCAAATACAGCAGCATAATAAAGGTAAATAGAAGATTTCAAATTGACACACTTTTCAAGTGGCCTCGTATTTGCTGTCAAAACCGACTGTGGATATTCTACTGCCGCTAACATTCTCTAATTCAACCTAAATCAAGAGAACAAGTGAACGATGAGCCACCAATCAAAGCATCAATTTCATTACTGCAGGAGTGGGACTTCCTCAGTGTGGAAAGCGCATGAAAGCGTATCTTAATCATTTGAATGCAAATTAATCGAGTAATTAAGAGAGTACTCCATGTGGTGTATTTCTGGAGTATATGGACACAGAGAGGGTTCCCTTTCATCACAGTACGGGGTACTGCACGTCTGTTTCATCAAGGTCCATGTGAACAGGGAATAGCTATTTAAAGTAAGGACAGCACAAGTGGATTTCCAACAGCGCAGCACAAGGCACGTCCAACAGTCTGATGCAGAAGAGGCTATTTTAAACCGCCCAGCACCTCAAAACTGCCTGCACTGTCAAGACAATGAACTGCGCAAAACTGCCTGCATTGTGCGTTACACCGGCTATTGTACAGGTTCTATGCTCACATAAGCATGTACGCACATATATATTTACAGACATAGGTTCCGAAGCTGTGTGTTCAATCCTCCACGATAACACTAAAGAGCGCGCGCGCTCTCACACACACACACACACACACACACACACACACACGTAGGCATGCATACAGAGCTGTGAAAAAGTATTTGTTACTTTTCAAATTTCTTCTATTTTTGTATATTTTTCACACTTAAATGTAACAGATCATCAATGTAATTTCAATATTAGACAATAATACCCTAAGTAAATAAAAGAATGCATTTTAAAATAATAATTTCATTTAAAGGAAAAAAGCTATCTAACCCTAGCAGTCTCTATGTGAGAAAGTAATTACCCTTTTGTCACTAAATCAAACAATTACTCAAATTTAATAACTAATTGGTTTCAAATTCACTAGACACACCCAGGCATGATTACAGCCAACCCTTATGAATCTAAACATCACTTAAATACGTTGTAGAACCTGTCTGGCCATGTGAAGTAGGCAATAACAGCACATGATGCAGAGATCTAAAGAAATTCAAGAACAGATGAGAAACAAAGCTCTTGACATCTATCAGTCTGGTAAGGGTTATAAAGCTATTTCTACGGCTCTGGGACTCCAGCAACCCAGAATGATGCCATAATCTACAAATGGAGAAAACTTTAAACGGTGGCAAACCTTCCCAGGAGTGGCTGGCCAACCATATTTCCGCCAAGAGCGCAAAGACGATTCATCCAGGAAATTACAAAAAAAAAAACAAACAAACAAACAAACAAACTGACAACTGATGAACTGCAGGATTCTCTTGCCTCGGTTAAGGTAAAATGTTCACAACTCTATGATTATTAAGAGACTGAGCAATAATGGCATCCATGTAAGAGCTGAAAGACAAAACCCACCACTGACTAAAGGCTCACGAGGGCTCATCTCACATTTGCCCAAAATCATCATGACCTGACCCCCAAGACTTTAGGGATAATATTCTGTTGACTGAGTCAAAAGTGGAACTTTTTAGAAGACATAGGTCCCGTTACATGTGCGGGAAAGCAATCGCAGCTTTCCACAGTAAGTCAAACACAGTGGTGGAAGTGTGTGATGGTCTAGGACTGATTTCCTGCTTTAGGATTTAGATCTGAGCGACTAGCCACAACTGATGGAACCATCAATTCTGCTCAGAACCTAAAACTCTTAAAGGAGAATATCCAGCCATCAGTTTGTGACCTAAAGCTCAAACGCAGTTGGGTTATGTAGCGGAACAATGATCCGAAGTGCAGAAGCAAGTCCATCTCTGAATGGCTCAAAACAACCAAATGAAGGCGTTGGATTGGCTTAGTCGCCGCGCCACCCTACGTGTTAACGCGATAACTTCTGTAATATTTCAATGAGAAATTTCATGTTTTGCATGAAACCTTGCAACTGCAAGGTCATGACCTCCCAACGTGTCACATGATGACATCATACCTGTATGGTTCAATATTTTGCCAAAAGGGGCCGCTTTGTGGTGGAAAATTACCATTTTGGCCATATCTTCAGAAGCATTTGTCCAGCTGACCTGAAATTAAGTTCAAATGAAAGTCTATTCAAGGTCTATTCTAGGATTGGGGAATTGGAGGATTGGGGGTGTTCAGGGATATACCCCAAGTAGTCGCCTCCGATGGCATAAGCCTAGTTTTTTCATGTTGATGATAAAGGTTTTGAATAACTCTTTGCCCTCAGTGAATGAATTGATTATTTAAAAGCTGCATCTTGTGTTTACACACATAGTCTTTGTCCTATATCACAATTAGGCTGATCTGAAACATATAAATACAATAATTAAAATACTACAGTACACACATCAACACCTGCTCACAAACAGAAACATACATATCCACGGTACCCCTCACACAGCCACACACACACACACACACACTGACAAACATGCGCACGCATACACACGCAAACACCCCTGCACACACACAGTCTCCTGCAGCACCTCCAGTGTGTGTAACATAAGGCTCCACAAAAGGTTATTTGAACAGCACATCACAGAGGAGCGTTATTTGAACACTCAGCCTTAATTAGCTGCCTCTCATTAATGGTACTACTGCGGTTCCCTGTCTGACATCACTATGTAACTTCATTATTACTGAAATAAGACTCCCAGTGTACACATAATACACTGACTCATCCTTAGAGAAGTGCCTCATTGCATCAGCATACATTCTAGCACATCACATAGCACTTGACTTAACTCAGGAGGCACTCTGAGTGGTTGGTGCTTGAACTGATTGTTCAAGGAAGTAAATTCATACGTGTTGCCGGAGTTGACAGCTTGTGCTGCCAGCTCGGGGTAACCTACCTCTGGATGACTAGTCTACCTACCTATCAGACTAGTCTGATACTCAGAGCTTCTCACGCCAAATGAGCTACCCTAACAAATTTATGGTATATCAGCACAGCAAACATCAGAACAGACTACCACCTACTGAAGTGTGATCAACATTCCGTAGCTCATTCTGTCAGGCAGGATATAGCTACTAGAATAAATTTCCATGTGAATAAATGTGGGTAAACAGCAGGGCAGATGAACCCCTGCTAAGGAGTCACAAACACATTATTTTCACGCTCCGGAAAACAACTAATTTGACTGTCACAAGTATTCAAAACACCTGAAAAATTAATACTATTGCAATTTTTCCTGCTAGTTTCAGAGGCAACATTTTAATCTGATCAAATTTCATTAAAATTTACCCGCAGAAGACCGCCCTCTCTGCCAAAATAATAATAATAATATCCCAGGTAGATTAAAATTATGGGCGTGTTGTCCAGAATACTTTATTCACTCGAGAAATGCGCTGCCCAAATGCACATTGTGTTGGCAGGTCATTCTGAGCATTAGCTCAGTTTGTCAGGACGCAGGCAAATCATTGTGTTTGTCCGTCCACAAAGTCATGCTTCGGTTTTATTTTCCCGACTTAATTTACGTTCATTAAATTTTATCATCGTAATGTTTCATTATTGCAATTCCATTTTTTTTTGGATATATATAATGTCTTGTATTTCACTTGATTTTATGTTAAGCACTTTTGGGTTTCCTTTTTTTAAAAATAAATATTGATAAATAACTTTAATGCACTGCATCTTATCACCTGCTTTCATTCACTCCGAATGTGGGAGCGCTTCAAGAGATGAAAGATGAAAATCTTTACTGCCCTCTAGTGCTCATTTCTGAATCTGTGGTCTTGCTCAGTCAATGCAGTATTACTCTCAATTATGCTACGGCTTTTTGATTTCAAATTTGATCATGTAGGTGTCGCACATACACAGACACACTTGCAATGGCTGTGGCACAGTGGTTAGTACGCTTGCTCAACAAGGTAAAGGTTCCGGGTGAGAGTGTGGACCAGTTCAGTAATTTTCATGTTCTCTCTTTTTCTCTGTGGTTTCCCTCTAAATACTCTGGTTTCCTCCCGCAAAACAAACAGCTCGAGCTCAGGGTCTAAATGTGGAAATTAGCCTCTCTGGCTCTAAACCAGGAGCACTTACAATAACCTTATTAATGTGCAGCGATCGTGAAAAATGAACTGATAATCAAAATGAATTATTGCATGAAACTGAAAACTGACGGTGCGGGCAGCTTGCGTTCACAAACGGAGAACGGGCTGGAAAGGCAGAGGGATAACGTGTCAACGGCAAAACCTCTCTCGAGAGGTGGAAAATCCAGAAGAGCGATCGTAAAAATACTGCCATGTTTTACTTAGAGTCGTGAACGCATCTTAGTTACGCATTCTGGAGGAGGACTCCAACTACAGAATAAAGTCAGGCAACCAAAACAAATTATTGGGGCAGATTTTTACTTTATGAACTTGAATTTTATACCCATGACTCTGTCATACCAGCACACTATAGAGCACGATGATCAAAGAGGACCACAATCACAGAGATACCAGCGAGCAACGTCAGACCTCAGACACAGGACCTCAATACAACACATACCCCGCTTACATCGACATGAAAAAGGGTCACAAGAAATACAAACACTAATGCTGGCTGGATACCAAAGGCCTTTTGTAGCAATTCTACTGATGCAAACAAATTTCCAATGTGATAATAAATCATGACAGTTTGCTTGAATTGAGGAGTGCCCCCGTCATCTTAATCGTTTGGTGTGAGGTGGTCATATAACTCAGTCCAACTCTTTTATCTGTTCTGATGTCACAATAAGATCAAACACGTTTAATATAATCAAAAGTCTTCAGTCATGGTACATGTAAATGGTGAAGTTCAATGACTTAAACATTGTCAACAACCAATAGATGCGCTCCGCAAGATCCCCAGTGTTTGCAAAATCTTAGTCTGCGAGTAAAATCTCCAGGACTTTATGACACATTGTTTTTTGATATACAGTAAGAGGGTGTCAGAAAATACTGTAAACACGAAATATTTCGCAGTGTGGAAATTTTCACACATTTCGCGCAACCCGCACCTGGCGCGAAAATAAAAACGTGCGAGAATTGCTGCTCTTGTTTATTCATTTGTGTGTGTACTAACCACGCTAAATTAAAAACACACAAAATTCATCTTCTTCAGCCGAGCGCAAAAAATTTATCGCGCGAAAATGTCCACTTTTACAGTAGTCTTTTTAAATTCCTCAGCATCTTTTCAAAGACTTCTTATGTATGGTAAGCATAACTTTCATAGAATTCCGTAATTTTAAACAACTTGACCAAAGTTAGTACTAACTGGGTTAACTGATCTCAAACCTTGAATGCAGAAAGAAATCGAGACAGGAAGTGAAGTCACTCACGTTTATGAGCTCGATCTCCCAGATCTTCTTGACCAGCTCCATGGACGTGTATCCGTTGACCAGGAAAGACTTGGTGTAGTCTCCCAGCTCCAAGGACTCCAACCATTCCGCCACCGACGTGGGGTTGTTTCCGTCATAACCGATCGGCCGCACCTGTTTGGAGAGGCGCCGGTGAGTGAAATCCTGCGAGCGACTGATGATGAAATCTGATGATGTGTTCGGTTCTATGCCCTAAACCTCAAATGTGCACAATCCTAGTTCTGAAATATTCCCACTAGTATTCTGTCTCAACCACCTGGATTTCCTGAGCCAAGTACACTGTTATAAACTGGCAACTTTTTTGCCAGTTATTTTAACTGTAATTTTACAATCAGTTTATAACAGAGCAAATGGCGACTCAAATCCTCCCGCTCTATTGTATCACCTCTGTAATGGTATGGCCGTACCCCATCATCCTCGGCTGTGCGCAAAGCCTGGACCACTGTAGTGACAATTTTCTGGTTCCAAGTATTACCCGTAAACTACAGTTAAATGCATGCAGCGTCAATTGTCAATTTAACTGTTATATTCAGGCAATTTATAACAGTGTAGTAGAGTTATTCAGACAGAGGTATGAACCTAAGTGGGGAAATTGGCTGGAAGTTTATGGATGGAAGGATTGCACTGGAGGACTTCAACTCTCTCAGGCTTGGATTTTCCATCCTGCACTACACAGGGTCACACAGTAGCAGGTCAGTAACCAGCATGTACTGGAGCAATCGCACCCGCAGCCAGGCCGCTCTGTCCTCCGTATTACAAAACGAAGGCAAAGTGGAGATATTCACCATAAATTAATTATGATAATTACAGCTAACATAATTAAGGCGTTACCTCTGCCCCGGAAACCACCCAAAGCAGTATAGAGCCTGGTGCACACGTATGCCGGTATGTTAAAGGCAGGGTTTTTCCTCCTTCATTTCTCCAACAATCTTCGTCCGCACGAAAATGCAAAAATTTGTACGTCGCTCTGGATAAGAGCGTCTGCTAAGAGCCTGAAATGTAATGCAATGACAGGTCACCTAAATCAGGTGAGTCAAATCAGGGAGACGTCTAACAGGTGCGGGGCAGGAGTACTGCAGGAGTACTGCAGGAGTAGGGTCAGTAAACACTGGCCAAGTGTGGTGAAGTTAAAAAATAGTGAAATGTCGCACACTGGAAGGGGGTCAGTTTGTGGAACTGATGGACTAAGCAGCAGTATCCACCATAATGCACCCTGACACCTCTGTTCTTCTATATAGCAACTGAATGTGGTTGTACATTCATTTGCAAACAGGCAAAAGTCTGGTTAGGATGGTTAACATCAGCAATATTTTGTCACACATCTACCACTGCAGTACTGCAGAAACAAAGAACACGCCGGGCACACAGCGACGTCACAATCCAAAAACTCAAGTTTTCCCTGTTCACACATCAACAGTAAAATGAAGTTTCACAGCTGAGAGAGTTTTCAAAAGGGTCCATTTTTGGTGACTGAAAATGCAGTTTGCCTGCGGACAAAGGGCTGAAACGAATATAAAGTGCTACGTTTCCAAAAACTACCAGTGTGCATTCAGACAGGGCCTGAGTCACACACACACAAAAAAAATCAGCCTTTCCTCCTTGCTGTTCAAAAAAAAAAAAAAAAACATTTGGACGCAGGACGAGGAAAACGGGTCACTTGGGTCATTTTCATTAAATGAAAAACTTGGATCACTCTTTGATTTTGTTGGAAAATCTCAATTTCCCTAAAATGACCCAAGTGACCCCTTTTCCTAGTCCTGCACACATTTATTTATTCATTTATTCATCTATTTTGTGTCCTGCAGATCAGCACCTTTTACTCACTGCTGGGGAACAGCCAGTGATTCACATTTATCAGGCCCCATGATGTCACCAGTACTGTCAGTTGAGGAGACAGACAGGCTGGCTGCCAGTAAAGCACACAATGTACACAGCAGCTTGTTATTACACTACAAACCACAACAGGAGCTCCTTATCTTATCCAGAGAGGGCCGATATGGGTGAAGACCTTCAATCCAACAAAGCAGATACAAATCTGATTCCAACGATGAAGATCTGATGAAAAGCTCAGGGGTGGGGATATTTGACCTTACCCAGAGAGGGCCAGCGTGGGCGCAGGCATTCATTCCAACCATGCAGTTACACTCCTGATATTACAAACCCGGGTCTTCAGCACAGACTCAAGGCGCAATCTGTGTTTTAATAATGTTTTTTTTTGGTCAGGAAAGTTTTCCTAATGTGAAGAAAAGGAGCTTCAATGTTTCATCTCTAGTACATCTCATTTAGGATGGGGTACACATGACCATCCTCTTTTGGAAAAAGAAAAGAGATAATGCTGTCCCACAATTCTGAGAGGCAGCGATATTTAAAGTGACGACCGTCCATCCGGCCCCTCAGGAAAACAAACGAACATGACGGAGAAGGGACACGTGATCACAGGGCCTAGTGTTAGTGCATTAAGATTCTCTAAACAGCAGAGCTGTCCTATCCTGTGACTTAGACCACCCTTTCACAATCTTCCTTAACCTCACAACGTTTTCCATCGAGCTTAAGGAAAATTGGGTATGAGTTCTACAATAGTACGTAATTTTTTGTTTACTATTAGAACGCAGCCATGGATTATTCGAACCAGGTCCATAACTGAATAGCTGGAACAAAAGCCAGAACCCTCACCAGCACTTTCTGAATAAGGCTGAATCCCCCATGCGCCTGGGGTAAACACCAGAGTCAGGAGCATATCTGCTTGTTTGGAGTGAAAGCACCCGCAACACCACCATCCTGGATAAAATTGCTCTTCAACATTAGGCTCCCACTGATTGCTGCATGCAAATATTCCACGATTGTTTTGATAATGAATACATGTAGAATTTAAGTTGGGTAATGTAAACACCATATTCTGCTTGGATATTCAGAGTAGCATATTGTGAGGTTTTACGAAATGAGCCAAGAGCGAAAACCAGATAAATGCAAAATGGAGGCTTTATTTCTGAAGGGGGAAACCCCCCAACAGAGCTGGCAACAGTACAATGTCCACAATCCACAAACAGAATCCAAAGGGCAAAGTCCAAAACTGTAACCAGGGCACCAATAACAAAACTCAAGGTCAGGCAAAAATGGTTCGGTACACAGGCGTGGGTTTGGTGGAGAGACAAACTCATAAGCCGTAAACAGTCCGAATCCAAATACCAGGGCAGCAAAGACAATAGACGTGGTCGGGCAAAAAATAGGTCAAAACTCACGAAGGCAATCAGATCCAAAAGGGCAAACCAAAAAACAAGTGTCGGGCAATCCAGTCAGAAAGAAAATATCACAGTGAGCAAGGCGAGGAACGTAGCACAAGACAAAGGAGTAAAGACGATCTGACAAGGAACTAAAAGTGCAGACACCTTATATACACATCCGGGGTGAACACATGACTAGGGTAAACAGGTGTAATCAATGACATGGGAGTGACACATGAGGAAAACTAATTACATGAATTTGGCGAATGCCGAAACGCAGACAGGGATAACGAGACATTCCTATGAACGAATAACAGCTCCGGTTAAGGAGTACTAAAGTGTATAGTCTAAAGAAAAGAGAAAGCCTGAGATATAAATGGAAACTGCAGTAGAGATAATTAGTGATAGGCAAGGAGGGCGGAGATACAGATTGGGCGAATGCTGAGAGATCGTTAGTCTATTAGTATGTGCAGCTATACAATCCCGAGTGCAAGTTAGTCAGTTAGTATGAATATACAATGTTAATCGGGGTTAGTAATTATCGAAAACAATAAACTGTTAGTAGGGTTAGTAGATAGCATAAAGAGAGAGGAAGGAAGAAAACGAGATATGAAGAAAGATTGAAATCCCAGAAACCAGGAAATCACCCGAATGAGTGGCACGTCAGACAAGGGACCGTGGGCAAAGACCTACACCAGACAAGACAGGGGAAAACGAAGTGCAGGACTAGAACCAAAAACAAGACTATGAAACATGGCAAGGCTATGAAACATGGCAAAGACGTAAATAATAACAAAACAAGAAAAATAATAAAACATGAAATCAAACAACCAAAACACAATACATAATCCTAGGGATGGTCAGAGGCAGGCAGTGGTCACTAAAACACAAAAGGCATACATGGCAAGCCAGGCACAGAACTTAAACATGGGGCTAGACAAAAGACATGGCTGAAATGCAGAATCACAACAGAACCCCCCCCCCAACGAACGCCTCCTGGCGTTCAATTCGAAGAGCGTGATGCAGCATGATAGTCTCTTATTAAAGTCTTATCCAGAATGTGTCGGGCAGGAACCCAACTGCGGTGTTCTGGTCCGTAACCCTCCCAGTCGACGAGGTACTGTAGACCTCTGCCTCGTCGACGAGAGTCCAGGAGGGCACGGACCGTGTAGGCTTCGCCTCCGTCGATGATCCGGGCGGGTGGAGGGGGATCAGGTCCAGAGGACAGGTGGTGGGTTACAGCAGGTTTTACTTGTGACACATGGAAAGTTGGGTGTATACGTCGCATGGATAGGGGGAGACGGAGGCGAATGGCAGTGGGACTAAGGACCCTCTCGATAGTGAAAGGGCCCAGGTATTTGGGGAAAAGCTTACCCCCGTTACCTCTGAGGGGGATGTCCCTAGAAGACAGCCAGACCCGTTGCCCAGGTCGGTACGCCGGAGCCGCTGTGCGTTTCTTGTCGGCCAGTTCCTTCATCCGGGCGACCGATCTGAGCAGGACCTGGCGGGTGGTGACCCAGGTGCGTCTGCACCTACGGACGAACTCGCTGGCGGATGGAACAGCTACCTCCTCCTCCTGGGACGGGAACAACGGAGGCTGGTAGCCCAGGCAGGCCTTGAAGGGGGAGACGCCGGAGGCAGCAGAGGTGTGGCTGTTCAAGGCGTACTCTACCCATGGCAACTGATAACTCCAGGAGGAGGGGTTCCTAATGCAGAGACAAGGCAGAACACTTTCCACACATTGGTTAGCTCGCTCGGTCTGGCCATTGGTCTGGGGATGGAAACCTGAGGATAAACTGACTGACGTGCCTAGGGCTTTAAAAAACGCTTTCCAAAAAAGTGCTGTGAACTGGGGACCACGATCAGAAGTGATGTCGGTGGGTATGCCATGAAGCCTAATGACATGTTGAATGACCAGATTGGTGGTGTCTTGAGCGGAGGGAAGTTTAGTGAGGGGAACTAAGTGAACGGCTTTGGAAAATCTGTCAACAATAGTGAGAATGGTGGTGTGGTGGTTGGATGGGGGAAGACCTGTGATGAAGTCTAGTGCAATGTGGGACCAGGGACGATGTGGTGTCGGAAGGGGCTGGAGTAAACCTTGTGGTGGTTGGTGAGAGGACTTAGCCTGGGCACAGACCGAGCAAGGTGTAACGAAACCCTGGACATCTTGGCTAAGTTCTGGCCACCAAAACCTCTGGAGGATGAAGCTCTTAGTGCGGCGAATCCCAGGGTGGCAGGACAGTCTAGATGCGTGTCCCCATTCCAGGACCTTGGGGCGCAGGGCAGCTGGAACAAATAAGCAGTTAGTGGGACACGCACTAGGGGTAGCAGCATTGGTCTGGGCATTCTTAACCTCTCTCTCTATGTCAAAACATATGGCATTGAAAAACGCTTCCTTAGGGAGGATAGTATCCTTGTTAAGTTCCTCCTCCTGGATCTCAAAACATCGGGATAGGGCATCAGGCTTCACATTCTTACTTCCAGGCCGGTAGGCAATGTGGAAGTTAAAGCGGGAGAAGAATAACGCCCACCTGGCTTGCCGCGGATTGAGTCTTTTGGCTGTCTGCAGGTACTCCAAATTCTTGTGGTCAGTCCAGACAATAAAGGGAACCTTGGATCCTTCCAGCCATTGCCTCCATTCTTCCAAGGCCAACTTCACCGCCAACAGCTCCCGGTTGCCGATGTCGTAATTTCTCTCCGCTGAGCTGAGGCGGCGAGAGAAGAAGGCACATGGATGGATTTTCCCATCCTCCGTGGACCTCTGAGACAGAATGGCTCCAGCTCCAATATTGGAGGCGTCCACCTCGACGATGAACTGGAGCTCTGGGTTGGGAATAGTGAGGATGGGTGCAGATGTGAATCTGGTCTTTAATTCTTTAAAGGCGTCCTCTGCTTTCTCCGACCAACGAAACTTGAATTTGGAGGAGGTGAGAGCAGTAAGAGGAGCCGCAACAGAACTATAGTTCCTGATGAACCGCCGGTAGAAGTTGGCAAATCCTAGGAAACGTTGGAGTGACTTACGGTCCTCTGGTCGGGGCCACTTGGTAACTGCCTCCACCTTTACTGGGTCCATGCGAATGGTGCCAGGAGAAATAATGTAACCCAAAAAGGTGGTGGTTTCAACAAAAAACTCACACTTCTCGGCCATTACGAAAAGGCGGTTCTCCAAGAGGCGACGGAGCACTTGACGAACATGCTGAACATGGTCCTCCTGGGATTCAGAAAAAATCAGAATATCGTCAAGATAGACAAAAACAAACTTGTTTAACATGTCTCTTAAGACGTCATTGACGAGGTTTTGAAACACTGCTGGAGCGTTGGTAAGCCCGAAAGGAAGAACCAAATATTCCCAGTGCCCCGTGGGAGTGTTAAAGGCGGTCTTCCATTCGTCCCCCTCTCTGATTCGCACTAAGTGGTATGCATTCCGGAGGTCGAGCTTAGTGAAGATCTTGGCTCCTTGCAGGAGATCAAAAGCGGTGTTCATGAGGGGAAGTGGGTAGCGGTTCTTAATAGTTATCTCGTTGAGGCCCCGGTAATCAATACAGGGTCTTAATGATCCATCCTTCTTGGCTACGAAGAAAAAACCCGCACCAGCAGGGGATGATGACGGGCGTATAAGGCCAGCAGCGAGAGACTCTGAGAGATACTTCTCCATAGCTTGGTTTTCTGGTCTGGAGAGTGAGTAGAGTCGGCCTCTAGGGGGCATAGTACCTGGCTTCAGGTTTATGGTGCAGTCATAGGGTCGGTGAGGTGGTAAGCTGGTGGCCCGAGACTTTGAGAAAACCTCCTTGAGGTCATGGAATTCAAGAGGAACCTTTTCCAGGTCTGGAATCTCCGGAGGAGATGGGTTGTGTAGAGGGTCGAGGGCGTTGCGGAGGCATGTCAGGGAGCAGTTGGGGCTCCATCCCTTAATTTCATTCTTGCGCCAGTCGATCTCTGGTAGGTGTTTGGCCATCCATGGATGGCCCAGGACGATAGGAGCATGGGGAGAGTGTAACAGGAGGAACTGAATGGTTTCGTGGTGGTTTCCTGACACCTTGAGTTTGACGGGGCTGGTCGTATGGGTTATTTGGCCGATCCTCTGGCCGCTGAGCGAATTGGCCACTCGATCAGGGAAGATCTTCTCTGTGGGAACGCCCCATTTCCGGGCCAGCTCCACATCAATTAAGTTTTCCTCCGCTCCGGTGTCCACGAGAGCCTCGGTGGATCTGCTCTCGCCCCCCCATTCCAAAGTTACAGGAACACATGTGCGATTGTTAGTTTCCTGTCCCGGCGTCACCCCTATTACTGTCGCTATGCGGGCACCAGGAGGACCTCTTCTCTTCTTTTTTTTTTCCCTGTTAGGGCACTGAGCGATAAGGTGTCCTCCCTTGCCACAGTAAAAGCAGGCCCCATCACGGCGGCGGCGATCCCTCTCCTCCACAGGAATGCGCGTACGTCCCAATTGCATGGGTTCAGGCTCAGGGGAGCGGCTGCCAGTAGGGGGTGATCGAGGCGGAGTACTCTGGGGAGCTGGATATGGTCGTCTGCGGGAAGCGAGGCGTCGGCGCTCCTCCAATCGCGAATCCACGCGAATAGCCAGGTCGACAAGGTCGTCCAAGTTCTCCGGTAAATCCCGCGACACTAGCTCATCCTTAAGTGCTTCCGATAATCCGTCGAAGAAGGCATCGTACAGAGCTCTCTGTCCCCATCTGCTGTTGGTGGCCAACGTCTGAAAATCAATGGCGTAGTCGGCTACGGGACGCCCACCTTGTCGCATGTGCAGGATCTCTCGTCCTGCCTCGTGACCCAACTTGGTGCGATCAAAGATCCGCCTCATCTCTTCACCCAGTAGACGAAAAGTCTGTACACAGGGGAGATCAGCTTCCCAAGCCGCTGTAGCCCACTGCTTAGCTCTTCCCGTCAGTTGCGTGATAATGAAAGCAACTCGCGCTCTTTCGGTGGGGAAGGACGAAGGCTGCAGGCTGAAGATGAGCTCGCACTGGGTGAGAAACGCCCGACATGCTCCCGGGTTCCCGTCGTACCTCTCCGGCGGTGGTAGACGTGGCTCGCAGCTGGGTAGGGGCGGAGCGGAAGCGGGAGCAGGAGGAGTATAGGCGGTAGGCTGGGGTGACTGTAGTTGCTGTGCCTCCTGTACTGAGCGAGTGAGGTCCGCCATCTGGAGGCTCATGGTTTGCATGTGCTGCATCAGAGCACGGAGCTGACGTTCCTGAAACTCCAACTGAGTGCCCTGCTGGTGCACTGCCTCCTGCAGAGACTGGTCTGACGCTGGCTCCGTCATGGTCAGATCGTAATGTGAGGTTTTACGAAATGAGCCAAGAGCGAAAACCAGATAAATGCAAAATGGAGGCTTTATTTCTGAAGGGGGAAACCCCCCAACAGAGCTGGCAACAGTACAATGTCCACAATCCACAAACAGAATCCAAAGGGCAAAGTCCAAAACTGTAACCAGGGCACCAATAACAAAACTCAAGGTCAGGCAAAAATGGTTCGGTACACAGGCGTGGGTTTGGTGGAGAGACAAACTCATAAGCCGTAAACAGTCCGAATCCAAATACCAGGGCAGCAAAGACAATAGACGTGGTCGGGCAAAAAATAGGTCAAAACTCACGAAGGCAATCAGATCCAAAAGGGCAAACCAAAAAACAAGTGTCGGGCAATCCAGTCAGAAAGAAAATATCACAGTGAGCAAGGCGAGGAACGTAGCACAAGACAAAGGAGTAAAGACGATCTGACAAGGAACTAAAAGTGCAGACACCTTATATACACATCCGGGGTGAACACATGACTAGGGTAAACAGGTGTAATCAATGACATGGGAGTGACACATGAGGAAAACTAATTACATGAATTTGGCGAATGCCGAAACGCAGACAGGGATAACGAGACATTCCTATGAACGAATAACAGCTCCGGTTAAGGAGTACTAAAGTGTATAGTCTAAAGAAAAGAGAAAGCCTGAGATATAAATGGAAACTGCAGTAGAGATAATTAGTGATAGGCAAGGAGGGCGGAGATACAGATTGGGCGAATGCTGAGAGATCGTTAGTCTATTAGTATGTGCAGCTATACAATCCCGAGTGCAAGTTAGTCAGTTAGTATGAATATACAATGTTAATCGGGGTTAGTAATTATCGAAAACAATAAACTGTTAGTAGGGTTAGTAGATAGCATAAAGAGAGAGGAAGGAAGAAAACGAGATATGAAGAAAGATTGAAATCCCAGAAACCAGGAAATCACCCGAATGAGTGGCACGTCAGACAAGGGACCGTGGGCAAAGACCTACACCAGACAAGACAGGGGAAAACGAAGTGCAGGACTAGAACCAAAAACAAGACTATGAAACATGGCAAGGCTATGAAACATGGCAAAGACGTAAATAATAACAAAACAAGAAAAATAATAAAACATGAAATCAAACAACCAAAACACAATACATAATCCTAGGGATGGTCAGAGGCAGGCAGTGGTCACTAAAACACAAAAGGCATACATGGCAAGCCAGGCACAGAACTTAAACATGGGGCTAGACAAAAGACATGGCTGAAATGCAGAATCACAACACATATTCTAATTAACATGTGGGATATCCCAATATGAGTCAGGATAAAGGTGCATTCTTTGGACATGTATACAGTGCATTTGACACGTGCGTCTCAATTAGGGGGGTCTGTACTACAGCTTGTGACACACAGCTGACTGCTGACCAGAAACAAAGGCCAGTAGTCCACACTTCTGTCTCAGGGAGAAATTCACCTACTTCAAAACATGATGAGAGACTTGAATATCAACAGGTTTTTTATGTGCAAATATGGCAACGCTGATTTTTCAAGGAGATGGTTGAATAAATGAAATCCAGAGGCTGTGTTTGCATGGTCCAACAAGTCAATCACTGTAGGAAAACTTTTTTAAAAATCCTATTTTAATCAGTTTGCACAGCTGCATGTAAAAATGAATATTAGTAGAATATAAATTTTCAATAACCATTCAAACAGCTTATTAGGTCTATTGTCTTTTTCAGAATAAGGGCAAAAATCAGAACATTTTGTGCAGGCAAATGTGGGCACTGACATGATTTAGAGCAGTGATTACCAAACTTGGTCCTGGTGGGCCACTGCATATGTTGATTTTCATTCGAAACACAATCAGCCCGGAGAGACATTTCACTCTCTTAAATCACAAAAATAGAAACAGCAACGTATTCCATGAGGTTTAAAAGCCCAGCATTCATATTGTGTCTATTGTGCAAGCCAAGCCAAGGCGGCATTATATTTACCTGATCGAATTTCAAGACCATGATGAAACAATTAGCTGCTAATTAGTTTTCTGAATGCAGGTGTTTAAGTTCTTACCAACTGTTTTTCCTAAAGCCAAGCATAAATAACACCATGCAGGTTTGAGTTTTTATAATTTACTTTGTCTTTGAATTCTTAATTACCTAATATATGGTTAGTTAATTAGTGAAGACATGTCTATAGTTTCCACACAAAGAAACCAATTGATTCTTGAATTTCAATAGTCACAAATTTTCCCCTTTTTTAAGCAGTAAAAAGTTATTTGCAATATAGTGCAGTTTGAATATGGAGCTCTTCAGGGGGTGCATAGCTATTCCTGACATAAAGTGGCTTAGAAAGGGTAAATTATCCCTATAATCATGAGAAGCACAATTTTAAAAACTAGGGACTCATAAAATTCTGCGATTGCAGTTGATATTTGACAAAAAACCGGCGTATACAGAAAGGCCCCAAGACCGAGTTTGGGAACCACAGCGTTACAGGAAGATGCTTCAAGTGGCTGAATAGTTGAGGTGCAGGAGCCACGATTGACCAGCAGATGTCACTAATGCACGATGCCTTAAACAGGACAAATTAAATCCTCGATGGCTTCTGTGAAGCATGCAATAACTAAATTGCCCGAGAGCGCAGCTCCCAAAATCTGGACCTTGAATCCAAATTGAGCCCCGGTTTTCTTTTCTTCCAGGCAATTAAGTTAACAATTATTGGCGCTAATTGGCCAGACTGCCATCACACCTGACTCCCAAGCAAAGGGAGATAGAAAACAGCAGTTCTCGGCCCTTGAGGACCGTGATTTGGGTATCATGGGACTAAAGAGACAAACTACGACAGGACTCTGATCCAGTGCCCTAACCCAGCATCCCACACTTGGGCAAAAGATGTTACAGTTACCAGCTGCAACAGAGTCGGCTGGTATTGTTTTATCCTAGTGAGTCTGTGTGTATGAGTGTCATCATGGCAAAATGTAGTCTTGAGGACCCCCATTGCAGCAGGAGCTACCGCAGAAGCAGTTTTGATTACCATACTCTGCTAGGCTTCATATGTCTGTCTATCCGTGGACAGATTTTGTCAGTGTGACAGTGTCTGAACCATACAAGAGGCAGTTACAAAACTTCACAGGTGTGTAGCTGAGATCAAAATAGAGGCCGAATTTGGAAGTTCATGTGGTCTCAGCAGGGACACTAGAAGTATGAGGGTAAAGGCTGGTCTTACTCCATTGCAAGATGGTCTCAAGTTAATCATCTTTTCATTCATGAAATGCCCTGTTTCCCTACAGAGTAATTCATGCTTTCGTAATATTGTGTCATGGCGATCTATGCAGTATTATTCAGTTGAAAAATGAAGAGGTGTAAAATCCGTGACTCGGGAGGTGAAGTCCCGCCATTGCTTTTTTCCTCCGATAAATACAGCCTGCTGATGTCAGAAATTAACTTTTTTACTTTCTTGCACAAGAATGTTGGACTATTTTGCAAACAAAGGTGACTGGAGAAAAATCTAAGAGTGAACTTTTACTTTCTGTACTAAGACCTTTCACCTCTGGTGTCCTGTGACTCGAGCTCGGACAACAGTGCATTAGCGTACTGCACTCTCAAACTTAAACAGGCCTTACTTTTTGGCACGAATGATCATTCAGGTTACGCAAAGGTTTTGCAAACTCAATGTCACGCAAACGGTCGCCGTTCGTGCAAATTCTGCGATTGGTTGTCAGCCATTAAAAAATTTGCCCGCGTAAGTACGGTAGGCCCGCGTATTCGCCATTCATAACAGCTTTAAATGTGTAATGTAAACCTGTCCAGCCATCGTGTCCAGATACAAACACTGGTAAACCTGTGGAACTTTGGGCTGTCTGTTGCCATGCGAACAGCAGTGGGTGACGCCCTCGGTGATTGTCATCCAGCCGACCGATCTGTTCTCTCTCATGCACGTGTTCATTTAACAGTCACGTTTGATCTTCCGAAAAACGGAGTCAATTACAAAACCAATATCTCTACACAGAAGTAAAAAATAAATTCATTACAAGTTTTGGTGTATGCCGTAATCTGCCAGAGTACTCAGTATTTCCAAGCAAAATTGTGCCAGTCCCGTGACTTCAATAGAACTTGGAAATATGTTATTTATTAAACTTATATTATTGGGTAATTTTTTTTAACCGTTTTTTGCAAAAGCCGATGAATTATGGTCATCAACAATTAGCTGTGAAGGTAATGTTATAACATAAAGATGGACTTATCCACGAAGTAGTAATTTGTTGCGGTAGTAACTTGTTGCGCGGAAATCACACAGACCTACAAATCGTACAGTGGTTATTCATATGAATGACTTCTGTACATAAACTAAATTGGAGTTCCAAATCTGCCACATATTATTCTATTGTAACACTGTCTCCAAACATTTATTCAATCCCAACAAGGAAGCGCTCCATCGGTGTAGAAATTTCCATCCATAACAACGTCGCGCAAAATTTACATGTAACCCAGGAGAAGTGAGACGTGACTAATCCACTTGTTAAAACAGGGGTGTCACTTTCATTAAGTGGACTCACAGCCCCACCGTCCAGTGGTCTCATCTGAAATTTTCATGACAATGGATCTTTATCCAGCAGTTGAGTTTTTGCTATCAGCCAAACTAAGGGCTCCTAAGGGGATTCTCTTCGTTTCATTCAGTAAAGACCGGGGCCTCTGAACGCCTCAGTGAAAGAGGCATTTCAGGGGCTATACTGCGTGTAAAGACCAGACTGGCCTGTTAAACTCAGAAGGACGCATTTGCATCCTAGTAAAAACAACAAATCTATTTCTTCCAAAGACCCAGGAGCAGAACGGCAATGTTTATTTCATACTTTCTTACAAGATCATAAAAATGTAGACGTCAACACGTTCGTGCCAAAAGTTCTAATGTTGTTTGAGTTTGTCAGTTTGGATAGTTTTCATAATTTAAAGGATGCCCATGTGGAGTATTCTAAAAATGATAAGGGACGAGATCATTACGCAGTTCGATCATTCTGATAGTCAGCACTGGCCATTACCATAGACGCCAAGCTAAGCTACCAACAGGTCGGAGTTTTCACCGCAAAGCAACAACCGTGGTGAATGGGTTTGATTTTATCGTATTATGGCTTGGTGAAGTTTCCATATAATACCTGCAAAAACAAGGGCAAGGAAGGTTCTGTAACCGCGGCATCAACTGAATAATTTTTGCATAACCAATGACACGAACGATCAGACTTTATTTAGCGTAACCTCGTGGAGGGTTTCGCGGTTCTGTATTAACGTGAACAGCGATGCAAAAATTGCAAAATTAAGGCCTCCCTTCGCTCATGGACCAGTGGCTGTAACTTCACATAATACTGCTCCCATCCCACCTATGACCCCTGAACCCCGACCCTCGCACTCACCCTGGGCAGGAGGCGGATGGCCTGTAGGAGGCGCTGTCTGTGCGCAGAGTTTAGGATCCCAATCTCCAGCAGGTCCTGGTCCTCCACAACATTGCTGCCCTGCAAGAGAAAGGCATCAATTGATCAAGACATTCATCAACCCATCGATCGCCCGTCGGACCTGACAGATGCCCAACTGCCGACAGAATGATGTTATTGTAAATGAAGCGCGTCTGTGAGCACCTGGGTGTCTGTGGGCATCTTTGTTTTGCTACAGTGAGGTCTCATTTAATGGGCAGCAATAAGCTCAATAATCACTCAGTATGGATGAGTATAGCTTCAAATTAAAGCTGACAGTCAGCACTTACGAGTGGCACATCTATATGGAGTGAACCGTGTAGATATTACAGCACATTAAAGTTGTATCACTGCCCAAATACTGACAGGCCTCACTGGTTGTCGCTCATCCGTTCGCTTAAGTTGTGTGTGTGTGTTTGTGTGTGCGTGTGTGAGAGAGTGAGAGCATTTGAGAGTGTCCTCGTTTGCATATCAGGTATTGTACATCGTGTGCACGCACGCATGTCTTATCTGTGCAGATGACCTTAACGAAGGACAGCCCGGTCGCGGCGAGTGATTGACAGATGGCTGGCTCACACAAGCTGCGATGTGAATTATTTGTGCTTTATGGCCACCACTGGCTGCTCATAAATGTCAGTTAAGCTCATAATTCATTTTCCAGAGTGCTAGGGAGGGGCCTGGCGCAAAGCCTGAATAATCTCCCGGCCCACAAATGCCACAACGGCAAATAAAATAAAATAAACCTGCAAATGGCGAACGTGTGATAAGAGATATCGTCACCTGAGGGCAGCCCTATCAGAAAATCAAGCAATGCTGACCAACAGAAATTATCTCCACAGTAATAACTACAAATATGCACTTGTTTTCTGTGAGATAACCACATTAAACTGAATAGCACTACTACGGAGTAAGTGATTGGGAAGGAATATGAAGCTCCTGATATGGCACGCAAAATCTGATATCGCCGAGAATGTGTTGTTCTGGGATCAACAAACCTGGGATCGTCCATGAGTAGCATTATAGTCCACCAGCTAATAGCAGCTCCACAATTAAACATCATGAAAATATGAAGGTGTAATAACCGTGCATTGAACATGGTTAGCAGGGACCTTCAGCTAGCAGCTCGAACCAGAAAAATCCCCGGGCGTAAAAAATTTAAGAGTGAAACTGATACGAAAATTATATAAAAATCTGGTCCCAGCTGTTCAAAGCTCCGTTAGTTTAACAGCTGGTTATCGCTAGCCACGACACATTACGACCATTCTCTAAGATTCCTGCGAATGCTCTTACATAACGTTACTTAAACTAATCAGGGGGAACTCGCTCCATGCACCATGCATTTAATTCTGAGATATAGATGCTGTGGTTTAGACTTAATCACCGGTTAAAGTAAACGAAGCTTTGAACAACCGGACCCTGATAGCAAAAACCATCTCCAATTTTCTTGATATTATGCACTTGTGCAAGTTTGCCAATCTGTATAAAACGTTTGCGTACATAAGCAAGCTATCCTTCAGGTTCGCTTTCACTCACTTGGAGATTAAGTGTAATAGAAATTTAAACCAGGGGTACACAAATTTTTGCAATGTAATTAAAAAGAACTATTCAGAACAGGTCAGGACTAATAATTGTTGCAAAGGGATGTTCTGTGCGTACACAATTTAAAGGTCTGGCTACGCCACTGATGAGCAATTTTTTTGATCCCGGAACAGCACTTACAGAGCAATATCAGATTGCACACAGAGTATACCGAAAACTTCAGAAAAATGTAAAATGTTTAAAATAAGATTCATAACTGAATTCAAGTGTAATCGAGCACAAGTTCTATGTCCTCAAGAACTGTGTAAGCTTTAGCTCCTCCAGAGAATAAACGTTAATTTATTGCCATCTAAATGCTTCCTTTCCTACTACTTTAAGTTTATGACAGAATTCTCATCATGCTGTATAGTCTCCAGGGATTAGCTTGTTGGCACCACTTGCTTAATATTATGCCTCCTAATGACTAATTAAACCACATTTCCCAAGACATCACAAGCGTCTATCACTTCTGTCTAACAGAAATGCTAACGGTGTAGAGCCAGACCGTGGGTTGTGCTCATTACCGGCCCTCAGACTCAAATACAGGGTGACAATTTACAACCGACAGTCAAGGACGTATAGTTCCCTTTTCCACAAATTGTATTACATTGACAGAGACAAATTAAATGATCCATACAGATGAAAAATTAGGATCTTTAGGAAAGCCGTTGACTTTGAACAGGGCAGACCATATTTCTCCTGCGACTGCTGGGTGCAAGACCACACGTGGCCAAGTCTGGGACAGGGGTGTTAGGTGTGGGACTTACACACCAAGATCATGGCAGAAGGGTCCATGCAGGCACTGAAGACCTCCATCACAGCTTTCTGTATGGCTGCTGATCATCTACCTAACCCCTGATATTGAAGAGGCGCTCCTCAGCCCGTTGGCCTGTCTCAATCCAGAGGACGTGGGCCAGGCTTACCTTATTTGCGAATCAACATCGAGAGAGTTGGCCTATCACGAATCAGTGAGAACATCTGCCAGGCCATCACATCGGCCAATTAACACTGAGGGAGCTGGCCTACCACAAACCAGGGGGGTTGTGGGCCAGGCCATCGGATTGGTTAATTAAAACTGAGAGATTTGACCTATCACCATCTCGTGAGAACATGGGTTAGGGTATTACATAGGTTGATTACCGCAGAAATATTTGGCCTATCACGAGCCAGTGAGGTTTTGGACTAGGCCACCAACCGGCTAATTATTACTGAAAGCATCAAAGGATCAGGCAATGATAAGGACAGTCACAGAGCCACTAGAACAGAGCAGGACCCCTCAACACTTGTCCTCTCCTGACTCGGATATGCCAGTCAACAGCCCACATCTTGTTTACAGGGATGATAAAGGGCACAACTGAATATTCAACAAACAGGGACCAGCCAGTGAAATGTAATGGCAGTTTCTGAGAGTGCTACAGCGATGAATAGTCTGTGATTTGATATCAACTGATGTGACCATTATCGGAAGGGAAAATGTCAGTCTCCGGAGAGCTGTTGCGACAGTCACTCTGGCATCCTTCCTGTTCAGCAAGAAACTCATTCCACGTTACACATGGGGTTGAAAACAGATGATTATATTTGCTTGCTTTCTCCCTTCCCGGCATTATTCCATCATTCGCATACAAAAAAAGATAATCTATGAAAATATTTCAAGGGTGACTGCTTAAATGCTCAATTTTAAATTGACTGCAAGATTGGTCAGCATTGTGCCACATAATCTTGCCAATGTATTAGCATATCAAAAGCACAAAAAATCTGTTTTGCAAGCAAAAAAAACTGTGTGTAAAGCTCAAAAACAGTTATTTACTGGGAAAGTATGGACATACAAGTGATTTTTAGTCTCAGGCCATTACTGGGACAAAAAGGATGAGCAGGTGATCTTCATCATCAGTTCTATGCAGGGACAGATAGGATGTGCAGGTGATTGTCATCATAAGTTATATACTGGGACAGTAAGGAAGTGCAGGTGATTTTCAATATCAGCTCTATACTGGGATAGTAAGGAAGTGCAGGTGATTTTCAATATCAGCGCTACACTGGGATAGTAAGGAAGTGCAGGTGATTTTCAATATCAGCTCTATACTGGGATAGTAAGGAAGTGCAGGTGATTTTCAATATCAGCTTTGTACTGGGATAGTAAGGAAGTGCAGGTGATTTTCAATATCAGCGCTACACTGGGATAGCAAGGAAGTGCAGGTGATTTTCAATATCAGCTTTATACTGGGATAGTAAGGAAGTGCAGGTGATTTTCAATATCAGCTCTATACTGGGATAGGAAGGAAGTGCAGGTGATTTTCAATATCAGCTTTATACTGGGATAGTAAGGAAGTGCAGGTGATTTTCAATATCAGCTCTATACTGGGATAGGAAGGAAGTGCTGGTGATTTTCAATATCAGCTTTTTACTGGGATAGTAAGGAAGTGTGGGTAATTTTCAATATAAGCTCTATACTGGGATAGTGAGGAAGTGCAGGTGATTTTCAATATCAGCTTTTTACTGGGATAGTAAGGAAGTGCAGGTGATTTTCAATATCAGCTTTATACTGGGATAGTAAGGAAGGGCAGGTGATTTTCAATATCAGCTTTATACTGGGATAGTAAGGAATTGCAGGTGATTTTCAATATCTGCTCAATACTAGGATATTTAGGAAGTGCAGGTGATTTTCAATATCAGCTCTATACTGGGATAGTGAGGAAGTGCAGGTGATTTTCAATATCAGCTCTATACTGGGATAGTAAGGAAATGCAGGTGATTTTCAATATCAGCTCTATACTGGGATAGTAACGAAGTGCAGGTGATTTTCAATATCAGCTCTATACTAAGATAGTAAGGAAGTGCAGGTGATTTTCAATATCAGCTTTATACTGGGATAGTAAGGAAGGGCAGGTGATTTTCGATATCAGCTTTACACTGGGATAGTAAGGATGTGCAGGTGATTTTCAATATCAGCTTTATACTGGGATAGTAAGGAAGTGCAGGTGATTTTCAATATCAGCTTTATACTGGGATAGTAAGGAAGTGCAGGTGATTTTCAATATCAGCTTTATACTGGGATGGAAAGGAAGTGCAGGTGATTTTCGATATCAGCTTTACACTGGGATAGTAAGGAAGTGCAGGTGATTTTCAATATCAGCTTTTTACAGGGATAGTAAGGAAGTGCAGGTGATTTTCAATATCAGCTCTATACTGGGATAGTAAGGAAATGCAGGTGATTTTCGATATCAGGTTTACACTGGGATAGTAAGGATGTGCAGGTGATTTTCAATATCAGCTTTATACTGGAATAGTAAGGAAGTGCAGGTGATTTTCAATATCAGCTCTATACTAAGATAGTAAGGATGTGCAGGTGATTTTCAATATCAGTTCTATACTGGGATAGTAAGGAAGTGCAGGTGATTTTCATCATCAGTCCCATATCAGGATAATAAGGATCTGCAGGCTGAAGATGATTTTTAACATCAGTAGAATACTGGTTTCATTTATCAGATCTCTACACTGGGATAGTAAGAATGTGTAATTGGTTTTTATCATCAGTTCTATATTCAGAGAGTAAGGATGTGCAGGTGATTTGCATTATCAGTTCTCTATTGGGATAGTAAGGTTGTGCTGGTGATTTTTATAATCAGATCTATACTGGGATAGTAAGGTTGTTCAGGTAGTTTTATAATCAGTTCTTCACTGGGATAGTAAGAGAGGTGGTGGTGATTTCTGGTCTCAAAGCTGCACTGGTACGGCCAGGAACCTATTCGCTATCAGTGGTAAAAGGAAGTACCAATTATATTCCCCATCTCAGCAAGGAGTATTTCTGGTGATAGCTAAACATTACCAAGAAAATCAGGATCAAATTTACATAAAAACTCAACAAGCCTTGACAAGGAACAGAAAAAACAGAAAAAAATCAATGAGAATGCGCATGGCACAGGAGATAGAACTAAGAAACAAGGAAGATTTCAACTGAAATCTGAAATCACAACAATATAAAGGATGCATAAAATTTCCATAATACCTAAACCATTATTAATAATACCTTGAGGCACTTGGAAATTTTGATTTACTGTTATTTATATATCATTCCAGAAACTCTTCAGCTTCAGTGAGCAACATCAAATGCACCAATAGACTTGGGCATAATCGCAAAAAAATAGTCAATTTCACAGCATATGCTCTGGGCAAACTCATATCCAGCATGTAATGACATCCTCCGCATTCATAATGACAATGATACACGCTTGGTGAATACTGACGCTAACAAATGAAAATCGCAATTACACTTCTTGAGTGGCAAGATGAAATGGCAAATTTAAAATTACCTTAACCGGGGTTTATAGTCTTGAATATTCATCATACCAGCATTGCAGCAAAGGTCCTCTGAGATTGCTTTATGAAAAACGGTGATACGAGAATAAATGTATTAAAATTTAAGGCTATAGTTCGCCCATATATTTGAACTTAACACGTACTATTGTATGCCTTTTTTATTTTATTCAGACTTTTTTCTCAAAAAAAAAAACTCTGAATGAGTGGTATTGCAGGTTGATATGGGAAGAAAGGAGAAAGAAAGTTAAGAGATGATGTTCACAGCTGCTTACTGTTCTTATGACTGTGAATGAACTCCCTCACAAAAAAATACCCATGATTCCATGCCAGTTGGGAGCATCGGAAAGGGAAGCAAGACGCCAGCTCATGTCAGGTGACCTTACGGGCCTATCTGACACAGAGATGAGTACGTACCCTCTCTTTCATCCTTCAATCAAAGACTTATACGATACCACCAAGCTTGAGTGTGAAGATACTTCAGTCAGACACAATATAACCACATACCTGTACTCTGCATACTTTCATGCACGTCAAACATTTTAATTTGAAACTACAGTTCTGTATAAGTCTTAGGCACATTTAAAGCAATTTTGTCGGGCAAATATGCTTCCAAAAATAATGAAATTACTAAACGTTTCTGATCACTGAGAAATTTATATCTGTTAACTGTTAAAAAGTAAATCTAATGAATATTTGAAGTGACTATCCTTTGCCGAAAAATTTGGGACGCTGTTCTCTTGTGCTGTAGTTTTATATGATGATTGGCTTTTTGCTTCTTACAAGCAGAGTGGAAAACTTGCCACCGTTCCTCTGCAAACTGACTGTCTCACTTGTGTCTGTCCCTTCAAGTAACTGCAGACAGTCATGATGATGTTGAACATCACAGCTCTGTCAAGACTATATTATCTGGATCAACTGTTTCTAATGGAGTGAAAATATTTATTTATAAACCTATTTTT
Source organism: Gymnothorax reevesii (assembly GCA_029721435.1). Lineage (NCBI taxonomy): Eukaryota > Metazoa > Chordata > Actinopteri > Anguilliformes > Muraenidae > Gymnothorax > Gymnothorax reevesii. Next base: position 28,460,380 of record CM056579.1, on the reverse strand, counting down.
TCTAATTGGCATTTGAATTTCAAAGTAACTTTTTATCTTCAGCAGACCAATGCAGAAAACAAAAAGTAAACATCTAAAGCCAGAATTAAATTTAAAAAGTGCAGGGTGCCAAATGACTTGCACAGTACATTTTACTGTAAATCTCTCCCTAAAAGTTAATGCATGTTCTCATATCTTTAATTGAGTTACAGGCTGGCACTACACATTGCTGTAGATAAGCTCCTAATGAATGTAATATAATGTACTTCTATTTCAAGCCTGTTCTTCAAACACACAGCTTCTTTGGTGGAAGACGACTAAGAAATGTAAAAACACTGATTTTACAGTGTGACACGCTCTTCTTACCAATTCTGCCGTGCCTTTGATTCTACTTCTATTTTAAACTTGTTCCGGTAGCCGGCAGACTGCAGTCCCCAGCACATTTGCAGCTACACAGTGTAAAAGGATTATTGGAATTGAGCTTCCTCATTATACGGGGCAAAAATGGGGTGGTTCTGTAATGACTGCCCACCAGACACACAGGCAAGCACACATCGGCCCACACCCACACACACAAAGGCATACACACACACACACACACACATACACATACACATTCAAACACACACGCACGCACGCACGCACGCACGCACGCACGCACGCACGCACACACACACACACACACACACACACACACACACACACACACACGCGCGCGCGTGCACAAACACACGGGCATGCACACACACGCACACGCGGGCACACACAAACACATACATACACACACACACACACACGCGCGCGCGCGCTGATGACCTACTCCATTCCTGGTCCGGGGAGCTGATGCAGGACTACGCATCACATGGACCCACCCACTCGTTCCGCAGTTGCCTTGGCAACCACAGGAACACATGGAGCCAGGTCACAGTGATGTAGCGATGGAAGCAGCAGGGAGTGGCAGCTTAACAACACGCGTCATTTCACACACACACACACACACACACATACACACACACACACACACACACACACACACACACAAACACAAACACACAAACAGACACATCAACAAACAAAGGAGCACATATGTTCATACATGCGGATATACACTCTACAGACACAAACAAGCCCACACGCAGTCACACGCACAGAGGCATATACACACACACACCAACACACAGATTTGAACACACAATTTCAATTCTGCTCTTTAAATAAAAAAAAAGAGCAAAAACTAAGAAAAGTGTTAGCATCTCAGTTTTTCTAAACTCCATAGTACTGTTCCTCAAATGGGAATCACCTTGTAATTAACAGCTTTCCGCCGGTTCATCGTGCGTCATCAGTCAGTTCGCCTGTTCATTTCGCAGCTCTGAATGATTCACCTTCACTCTTTACCTGTTCGCCTCACACCTGCTCATTATTAACACTTTTTCCTCTCCACTCCTCCTTCTTTTACCACATCAATCTTCCTGTTCATTACAGACTCATCATCTCCACCTGTCCATCACACACACACACACACACACACACACACAGTAAGTGTATTGCAAACATGCTTTGTATCTAAGACGATTCATTTGCTCTGTGTTCTTTTTCATAGCACAGCCATCCCCGTCAGTGTGTCCACTGCATACCTCACCTGAAACATCTCCCGTCCCGCCCACACAGGTCCTGAAATGACCAGTACCTGATGCCTCACTCGTTTCCATGACTCAGTGATGTGTGTGACTAACACCTCCAGTAGGCGTGAATCTGAGGTTTTATAAGGTTTTCAGCTGCACAGACAGACACACACACACACACACACACACACACACACACGCGCGCGCTCGCACCAGAATGTTAAGCTTTTAAGCAGGATTCTGCACCAGGGCGAGATCAGTCAAACCCACTGGGTCAGCATCCGTTGCCCATATTTACCTCAAACATTACCCAGCAGATGAAACACTTCATGACAAATATTGCTGAGCCCACTGACAGGCTGTACTGCAGACTCAACACAAATCACTCTCATTACTGCTGAAGGCCGCAAAAGCAACTAACTTCTCCGAACCCAGAGCTTCAGACAGGGCTGCTGGTATTAAAGCGCTGACACCAGGATTGGGTTCAATCCTGTAATTGTTATTGGAAATGGAATTGGACAAATCAGGGGTAGAATTGGAATTCAAACATAATATTTGTAATAGAAGAGGAATTGGAATTGATAAAACATAATTGACCCCAAACCTGGCCGGCACTGTGACTACAATCACCTTACAGCTTTACGTGACAGGTGTGCAGGTGAAATGACCTTAAAATCCCACAGGTGTTTCACAAGGGAGGCTCTGGGATCGCTTTCTCAGGGAAATAAAGCAGGATCGGTCAGTAGAAGAGGAAGTTTACAGTCCTGCAGCGGTGCCTCGCTAAAAGAGGCAAACGCACGTGGCTGCGGGGCGTCAGACGGAGTTGTGAGGACCAGCAGCCGTTCTCACAACATTGCTGCAGCGTACAAACTATATTGCAGGGCGGTCCGTTACCATTGCGAGGACATTTTGCGCTTGGTGCAAGGGTTAGAAAAATGCAAAACCCAGGTCACAGCGGGCGTCACAGCAGAGAGAGGGAGAGAGAGAGAGAGACGTGCGGCGTCTGTGGAAGCAGCTGACAGACCGTAAATGGGCGCGTACTCACCATGAACTGCACGCTGTCAAAGCCGTTGGCCAGCAGGTGGTTCTCGTACTGGACCAGCCCGATGTTGTCCAGCCACTGTCCGACGGACTGGACGGGGCACCGAGGGCCTGTGAGGGGGTGCAGAGGCATCCGTTTGAGGAGGGAGTATCCGTCCACGCGGTAGCAGCGGCAGTCCGGCTGCGAGAGCTGGCACTGCCACATCGTGTTCCTCGCAAAGTGGCTGTCGAACGACCCAGCCATGCAGGCTCGGCAGCCGCGGGGAAGGGGAAAGAGGGGGATGAAGAAAGGGGAAAAAAAGAGGGGGAGGGATAGAGAAAGAGGGAGGGAGGAGAGGAGAGAGGCAAAAATCCCAGAGGTTGCAGGTGGGGGTGGCGCAGCCCCCTCAGGTGGCCATGGTTGAAGCCGGGAGTAGGATCCGTGAGCGCGCTCAGTGAGGCTCTCTCAGCTGTTGCGCCTGGCTGCTGCTCTGCCTCGCTCTCTGTGTGTGTCAGAGAGCTGCCTCTGCCTGATACAATTCTCCTTATCAAGTACTCCTACACTCATCTGTATGCTCCTGCAGCCTTTCTCCTCTCTCTCTCTCCCTCTCCCCCCCTCCCTCTTCCTCTCCCCGTTTTTCACCCCACCTCTCTTTCTCTCTCTCTCTCTCAATCCTACGGCTCCTAGTTCCAGCTCAACCTTGCTCCGCTGGTAATAACCATCAGATCAGCCCCTGCCTCTTTGTTTGGGAGCAGCGAGGCTTTCCCCTCCCACACGCGTGCTGAGCTTCCGTCACAACACCAGCACACGCGCACACACACACACAAACACACGCCAGCGCAGACAAGTACACACACACACACACACACCACTGGGAGAACCGATGGTACATGTAGCCACAATAAAAAAATAACACAGACACCTTTGACAAAACAAAGCTCACGCACACACCCTTGACAAAACAAAGTTCAAATCGTCGCCGCACCTTCTCTACCTGAGAAATACCCAATGTAAGCAACCGTCTGTCGTGCACACATCATATCCGTTGGTCACTTGACATTTTGACGGATCTTAAATCGGTACTGCCACGAGAGACGTAAACAATCGTGGAGCTACACATCTCTCAGACGGTCCCTCTAACCCAGTCCCCCTCCCCTCTCCATCACTCACTCACACCATCCCTCGTTCACACACTAACACCCAAGAGGCAAGGCTGTTCCACACAGGACAAAATGAGTAACACAAGCAGGATTCCTCAAGTTGGGAATAACAAGCTTTTGCATGTTTTCTGACTCAACGAGGAGGAGAGGAACATGGGAGAAGACACAAAGGGGGGATGAAGGATTGATGGTAGAAAAAGGAGAAGAAGAAAACAGGAACAGAGGGAACAGAGAAGGCAGTGGAGGCTGGAGGCTCGGGGCAGGGTGAGCGATACCTCCCAGGGCGGGGAGTGAAAGGCTCTCGGACGGTGCTGTGGGACCTGGAACGCCCAGGGGCCGTCCGTCATCTCAACGACCCCTTTGTCCTCTTGGCAAGGCAAGCCCCGCCCCTTTCCCGGGACATCCTTCAGTGAGCATCTATCACCATTCGACTGCATTAGCGCACACAGAGGCCACATCGTACTGCCAGCTAAGCTGCGCTGTAGGTAAGCCACATCTACCACGGCAACATTACCGAGATGCAGATGTGACAGCGCTTCATCGCTACACTGATCGCCCCACAGCATAAAATATGTGACAAGGCGACTGAGATCTGCTGAGGATGCAGCTGATGTCCATTCAATCATTTCCAGAGCTCTATCAAACACAGCTGAGACACTGTGCGCATCAACCAAGTATCGACAGGACGCCATCAAGTAAACTAGCGATGAAGCAAACCACAGCAAGGATCAAGAAAACAGAACTCTAAAACACATCTTAAGCCAACCGCCTCTTACGGGCACTGGTAAGGAACAACAAAATCTTTCAGTTGGGAAACCAGCGTGAACTAAAAACACGCAACAGATCAAGGAACTAAACGCGAACACTCAGCAAAATAAACTGCCCCTATCAATCTCCCCAGTGTAAAGTAGTCACTGGTGTCCACCTGAGAATTCCCAGCAGCACTCACATAACACACACAACCCACGATTATTCAGTACCTGGGAGATCTTCCTGGATTTCAGTCAACCCAGAGCCGATCCCGGCGCCGATGGAGCTCATGATCTTATCAATCTGCAAAGGAGAAAGGAAACAGGTCTCAGGGACTGGAAACCATCCCAGCTCCTGCCCTGCTGCCCAGCCCCATGAATCTACCGGACACACTGCCAACTTCCTTCATTAATTTATTACCTGTGCCAATGAGGTTATGTTTTTGAAGGCACTGGTTTGTCGGAGACTCTGTTTGTGTACAAGATAACTCAAAAAGTAATGAACAAATATCTCTGAAATATTGAGGGTGGGTTGCTATTGTTCATTCAGCAAGCTTTCGACTGTGATGCCTCGGCGGAGGTTCGCACTCTCAGAGTGCCTCCAGTTTAACCTTTAATTCAACAATAAAAATTAGAAATGGGCCGGAAGTTCCACAGGTTTGAATACAGCAGCTGTGTTTGACGGACCCAGATATGGTTAATAAACAAATCCAAATGGTCGGTAGAAAATGCTGAGTGGAGTTTTAGATTCTGTAACAGGGTTTTACACCTCAGCTCCCACAACGGAAAAAAGTGAGGACTGTAAGTCAGGCTGGGTTCATGGCAGTGGTCTGTCGGGATTAACACTAAACATGTGAGGAGAGAGGCATAGTGCAATGGCTTCAGCCAAAAAGTGAACCGTGGGGAATGTAGTTCCTGAAATGAAAACACTTCCTGTAGTCCCATCTTCCCCTAAACAAGCACTGCCTGAGAACTACCTTTCCCAAAATAGATTACTCCCATTATCCCAGTTCCCCTGCCCTCCTCGTGATCCCCTCCACTAATCAGCAATTAGCAAATAATTGTCGCTAAACAACACTAGAATAGTGTAGAGGAGCATACTAAAGAGACTGCATCAGTTATAAGGAGAGGAAAGATATTCATGAGGTGCCTCTTATGCGTTTTCATATGCATATATAGGACTTTGGCACTGAAGGAAGCAGTGCAGGCTGTAGGCATAAGCAATATAGCCAGTTGCCTGGGGCACAATCTGCATGGGAGGGAAGCATTAACCATCTGGGGGGTAGTAAATGAAAGGAAACACGGAAAATGGAACGCGCTGAATTAATGATTTTAACCCCTCAGTCCTCGAGCGCGATTTCTCCAAGGGCGGTAGGAAGGCTGGCCTTGCTTTGGAAAAAAAAAGGAGAAGAAATTTCAGCCAAGCATCCAGCCTGAGCAGCTACGTATCTTTTTATGGAGAGAGAAACGCCAAAGCTTTCCCAACCTCAAACACCAAAGACTATGTCCCGTCCGACAGGCCGCCTCTAAATATTCCGGGCCCCATCTCACCCTAAACATGGGAGCATCTAGATTGGAATAGTGCCCCATTAATTTGCGCAAATGTAGTTTTGATGATCACTGCTGCACTCCAATTCTCGTTCTATCAACTTCTGTTCTGTTTGCTAGCAGAGAAATCAAACGTAATTAGCATCTGAGATCAGGCTGATCACAGCAATTTTGCCGGAGACGCGCTCATTTCAGGAAATTGAGTTTCGCGCTAAGTAAAGAGCTTCATCGTTAACACTTTATCAAAACACGCAGCACTAACAGAGAATATGTACTGTGCCATGAAAAAGTATTTGCCCCCTTCCCGATTTCTTACTTTTTTGCATATTTTTCACACTTGTTTCAGATCAAACAAATTTTTATATAAGAAAAAGATGACCCAAGTAAATACAAAATGCCGTTTTTAAATGATGATTTCATTTCTTAAGGGAAAAAAAGCTACCCAAACCTATCTGGCCTTATGTGAAAAAGTAATTGCTCCCCCTTGTTAAATCATGAATTTACTGTGATTTACCACATTTTTTGAGTCCAGTTTCACTAGCCACACCCAGGCCGGTTTACTGCCAGATGAATAAAGAAATCGCTTCAATAGAACCTGTCTGACAAAGTGAAGTAGGCTAAAAGATCTCATGGAACAACAACTCTCAGTCTGGAAAGGGTTGCAAAGCCATTTCTAAGGCTTTGGGACTCCGACGAAACATGGCGAGAGCTATTATCCACAAATGGAGAAAACCCGGAACAGTGGTGAACCTTCCCAGGAGTGACCGACTTACAAAATTACTCCAAGAGCGCATCAACTACTCATCCAGAAGGTCACAAAAAACCCAGAACAACATCTGAAGAACTGCTGGCCTCACTTGCCTCAGTTAAAGTCAGTGTTCATGATTCCACAATAAGATAGAGACTGGGAAAAAATGGCATCCAAGGGAGTGTTCCAAGGCAAAAACCACTGCTGACCTAAAAGAACACGAAGGCTTGTCTCACATTTGCCAAAATACATCTTGATGATCTCCAAGACTTTTGGGAAAATATTCTGTGGCATGATAAGACATAAGTTTAACATTTTGGAAGTAGTGCGTCCCATTACATCAGCTGTAAAACAAACACAGCATTTCATAAAAAGAACATCACACCAAAAGTCAAACATGGTGGTAGTGTGATGGTTTGGGGCTGCTTTGCTGCTTCAGGACCTGGAAGACTTGCCATAATTGATGGAACTATGAATTCTGCTCTCTCCTGGAAAATCCTGAAGGAGAACGTCCAACCCTCATATTGTGATCTCGAGCTCAAGCGCACTTGAGTTATGCAGCAGGACGATGATCTGAAACACACCAGCAAGTCCACCTCTGAATGGCTTAAAAAAAAAACAAAATGAAGATTTTGGAGTAACCTTGTCAAAGTCCGGGCTGAAATTCTATTGAGATGCAGTGGCATGACCTTAAACAGGCCATTCATGCTCAAAACCCCTCCAATTTGGCTGAATTAAAATAATTCTGCAAAGACGAGCAGGCTAAAATTCTTCCACAGTGATGCGAAAGACTCATTGCCAGTTATTGCCAACGTTTGATTGCAGTTGCTGTCGCCGAGGGTGGCACAACCAGTTATTTGGATTTAAGGGGCAATTACTTTTTCCACATAGGGCCAGGTAGGTTTGGATAGCTTTTTTCCCTTAATAAATGAACTCATCGTTTAAAAACTGCATTTTGTATTTGTCTAAACTTAAAATTTAAGCATTACAAATATGCAAAAAAAAAAAAAAAAGAACAAGTTAGAAGAGGGGCAAATACGGCACTGTACACACCTTACTTATCTCGCAAGTGCACCACTGCACCAACAGTGGATTGGATTTGAAACAAAGGGAATCTCTTTACTGTTTGTTGGCGAGGACATCGTGATTATAGCAAAGTTTGCAAGTAATGAAAACCCCAGTTTTCATAATTAATTTGCCCTATCTTTCCCGGCGTTTTGATGTCTCTGATAGCAAATTCAATATAGCAAAACGGATTGGGCTCCCTTTGAAGAGCGGCATATTTACATGTAGAGAGCGGTATTGTGCGCAAATGAAATATTCCCAATTTCCTCTTTTCAAAAACAGCACGAGGCCACCTACTTTTACTCCCACTGCCACGGAGTATTGAGCATTGTCAGGGGGCGGGAGGTCTGTACTGTCCTAAAGCTTACGGCTCTGTAAGTGCCTCAAAAACCAAAACCGCACTGAGGTAGGACTGAATCTGCAACAGAGAGTTATAGATATTCCAGATTCAAGTCATCATGAAATCTCTACTAAGCAAATCTCCAGGTTCTGGGGCAAAGATGACCTTGAATAAATGACTTTGGAAAACAAGAACCCAGTCAGTAAAGAGGCATCAGTGTGACAGGTGATAATTAGCACCTCTTAGCCAATCCCAATGAATGTCTCTAGCCTACGTTCACCTGAAGAAGACCAACAAAAAACTGTTCAATAAATTATTTCAATAAATCATATCTGGGAGCAAACAAGTAGAATGTAAGCCCTCTTGAAGGAATTATATTCTAATTATTTTGAGCCCAGTACCACAGAAAACCTTTCAGATAGGCCCTTTTTGGAATGTGCGGTCTTGTACCTCTTCCCATTCTGCAGTGAAGGATGGAGTCCTCTCCATCTTGTCAGCTGGGCTTGAGTTGGCCAGGTTGGGCTGGGCCCGTGCCGGTCTTAGCTCCTCCTCGATAGGGGACACTGAGATAAGGTTGGAGTCGGATTTAGAGAAGTTTCTTGAGAGCTGTAGGTCCAGCACATTCCTGGGGACCGAACGCATCCTCCCGAGGGTGCAAGCACGCTCCTCGAACCCTGAAGCCGATGAAGGGCCCGTCCCACTTGTCCCACTGGCCGGTTCCCCGTTTCTCACATCCCGCACCCCGACTGTGGGGCTGGACCGCTCGACCTGGTCCTGGTTCACCTTAGTGTGGAAGATGGTCCGGTACACCACCTGGGGTTTGGGTTCCCGCGGGGCCCTAAGTCCCGAGCTCTCGCTGTCTGCACGGGGGAGCGGAGCAATCAGGCTGGGGGCCTGGAGCAGATTTCCATGCCGGTGGATCGGGACGGGCTCCGGGGCGCTGAATTTCCGGACCTTTCCGTATAGCTGGTACGGGTTTTCCGGGGACTCACACGCTGGGGAGGAACCGTGAAGCAAGCCGGCAAACTGCTCCGGGACGTGGGAGTCACGAAAACTGCGCCCTGCTGGTGGCTCTGTCGGACATGGGGCTTCCTCTGTGAACAAATCACAGGAGACAGAGTTAAACATTAAGAGGTCAGTGAGGGAGAAAAGCTACAGATAAAATGAAGAAAAGAAGGACAAACGGATGATGAGAGAGACAGTAATGGGGAGGAGAGAGAAAGAGAGAAAAAGAGAGAGATGTTGCCAGACACAATATTCTGTAGGGTTCCTGTGTCCCTTGTCTGCTTCTCTGAGCATGCGTTGTCAGTCTTCAAGGCACTGCTCAAGTCACCTGACCTTTCCAGCGTGATGTCACAAGAGTGCTCTTTACGGCCATCTCTTATGCTATACACTTAGCTAATGACCAGGCCGTGGAGTCGGCTCTGAGGTGAATTAAAGCCCAGTGAGATGGACTCACATTCTGCACTCTCCCAGATGGACTATTCAGAATCCTTTCACAAACCCCTTCCCCTACCCCCTAGGGCAATGACCACCCACTCCAAAACAAAGGCATTTCCGACAGAAGCGTCCCATAAACAGCAGAATAGACCTTTAAAAAAAGCCTCTCAACCAACGTAGTATCTGAAACCAGGGATGAGACTGGATAGTCAGTAATAGTATGTCTGGTTCGAAAAGAGTCAGAGTCTGTGATTGGTCGATGCTTTGTTCATGCACAGCTTGATTCATTGTTGGAGATGCACACTGATTGTGAATACATGCCATACCCCAGGACAGCAACGGCTCCTTATCCAATCAATCCAACCAATACCTAACCCTCTCATTCCTGCCCATGGTCCCGGGCACCCACAGCTTTTATTAGAACTACAGGGGCTCCAAGAGTGCAAACCTTCGCCAAGTAGGCATGGGCCAGTTACCGGTTTCAAGGTATACCGTGGTTTGAAAAAGTCACGGTTTCAAAACCATTAAAATTTTCTTTCATACCGTTCCTGCAGTTTAAGCAGTTTTTTATGGGTTGTCAAAAACAAAGTGCAGGTCAGGAATCCCTCAGGCAGTGTGCAGCGTAGAGTGACACGACCCCTCCCCCTCCAGTTGTTGGTGCAAGCAGTCAGTGAGCTCAGTGTATGATGGTCGAAGGAGGTGAACTCCCAAACTTTTTCCCCCATCAAAAAGGACAAAGTCGGATGTTAAACAGAGATGCCAAGTCTCACGCATTCGGCGCGAGTCTCTGCTCTTAGTGGCATTCATGTCCCTGTGGCACAGTCAGCAATTATTCTATCAACGCGCTCTGAAGGAATTCACTCACGAAATTTAAGTCATTGTGCATGATGCTAATCAGTTTCATGTGCATTACGGTGGATTTCCCCAATAGTGACACGGAAATCTATTATGACTCGGGAATTCTCACGCTTTTCTTTATTGAGGGATTGAAAGCAATGGAATTGCATAAAGACGTTTCAAATGGTCTTATTTAATTTGTACAATTAAAAAAAAAAAAAAACATGAATCGTTTCCAATCCCTGAGTAAAGAGAAGCACGGGAAGTCTGGATTAATAATCGCTTTCCAAATTAATTGTGGTGAGGTCAACCTTTACGCAAGTGAAACTGAAACTTCATTGCACAAGGATTTTAATTCCGCATGAGAATCTCATTAATAAGCGTTCATTGAATAATTGCGTACTACGGTGAATAAGCCTAAAAAATAGTGCCACGGGCCCTGTAGCTCACCTGGCCATTCAAGGGTGTGTAAGAAGCAGTTTAACTCAAACTAGTCATCAAAAACCCAGGGACTTTCTTGCATGTCCACTTTTGACCAGTAGCCAAAGGCAAGATTTCAACTTGTTTATTACCTCCAGTGACCTTGACATTTAAAACCGAATTATATGTCATGTATCTTGCTACCTACTACCTACATAGCAAAATTGAGCCGAATATATGAATAAATAGCTTTCAGATGGTGATTAATGTCATTTTCAAAATGGCCACCGAAGCAGCCATATTTGAAATTGGATCGAAACAAACTTTGGTGTCCTCATGACTAGGAAGATACCTGCCAAGTTTTAGCTTCATTGGCCAAGTAGTTTCGGAGAACATGATTTTGAAAGATTCCAATGTAACTCACAGGGGTTGTATAAAGTTGAAGGTCAAAGCAAGGTCAAAATTCGAAATATGGAAAAAGCCGTATGATATGTGATGTATCTTGCCACATACTGACTACACAGCAAAATTCAGCTGAATATGTGCATAAATAGCTTTCAGATGGCCAATTATGCGATTTTCAATGTTTGAAATCGGATCGGAAGGCCTTGAACAAACTTTGGTGTCCTCATGGGTAGGAAGGTACCTGTCAAGTTTAGCTTCATAGGCCCATAGGTTTCAGAGGAGAGGATGTTTACGGACGACGAACGACGACGACGATGAACAACGATGAACGACGGACAAACAGGCCATGACATGAGCTCATCTGACTTCGTCAGGTGAGCTAAATAAAAAAATGCGTAAGACCTACACCAAACGCGTGAGACTTGGCATCTCTGGCAGTAGGGGAATTTTTCGGGTCCCGAAAAAACAGACGGCCACGGCTTGGAGGAGGAAGGATATCTGACATACAAAAAAACATGCTTGCAAAGAGTGGCTGCCAGAGGAGGAAATACTTCAAATAAGACTTCACATCTACGGGAGCACCACCCATCACTCTTTGTCAAATTCAAGGTAATGTTAACGCTGTCTTGAAATGAACGTTCACAACCAGCTATGAGAGTTACCGTGTCTAGCATTGGTGAAATAAATACTAGTCTTGCTACCGAGGCAGATATCATGGCGAACATCAGCTAGTTTCCCTTCTAATGTTACTTCACAGAGCGGAGAAGAGCATCGAAGTAGCTACTCATTTTTGGCGAAAAAAGTACTTTTACTGTAGTGCTAAAATTAAACTTAGCTGATATCCCGTCTATAGTTTTGTTTAAGTCTTCCACCATTGAGTGCACCTGTTCAAAATCACATTTTTTAAAACAGCCTGCAGGCTCTCTGGGGTTTTGCAACTATTTGTATTGTATGGAGAAAGAGCACGTGTGTACGCAGATAGTAAACACACCAGTCGACACACTCATTCTCTCTCTCTCTCTCTCTCTCTCCCCTTATGTGTGTGTGTGTATGCATTAACATTGAAATAATAGAATCAATATTGTAGCATTATTTGATATTATTCATAGTAGTAGTAAGTGTGGTGGTAAGTGTTTTTACATAAAATCAATTAGATCATTTAATACTGCGCTTAAATTTATGTTTAATCCAGTACTACAGCGCACTCCATAATTATTGGCACCCGTGGTTAAGATGTGTTAAAAGCCTTAAAATAAATTCAATTTTTATTGCAGAAGCATACTCTCACACTGAAAATTGGAGAAAAATGTAACCTTCAACTCAAGTGAATTTTACGGGAAAAAAATCCCTGACTAAGAAATAATTCTTTTTCATAAAATCACTAGTTTGACAATTATTGGCACCCCTAACAATTCCTTAAATTAAATGTAATTGAAGTATTTCTGTCATTTCTACAGTAGTTTACAAAGTTGATCAGAGTATCTAGGAACATTTAATTAGTAAATCATCACTTCCTGTTTCCCTGGGGTATAAATATGACGTGACACAGAGGCCATTTCTCTTATCCACTCTTCAACATGGGAAAGACAAAGGAACCCACCATTCAAGTAAGGTAGATGTGTGTCGACCTTCGCATGTCAGGCAATGGCTAAAAGAAAATAGCCATCTTGGTGAGTGGGAGCAAAGTTCAGTTATCGCGTGTCATAAAATTTCAAGATGGCTGCCATGGCAGCCATATTGCTTGACTGATTGTGGTCAAAATCAGGGTTCATCCCTGATGTAATAGCGATCCATCCACAAAATTTCAGAGATATCTGTTCATTAGTTTTTGAGTTACCTTGTTCACAAACAAACGGCCCTGATCACATAACCTCCTGCGAACTTCGTTTGGCAGAGGTGAAATTGGAAAGTCCACCAACCCATCACAGGGATCGCACACCATTCAGAGACCACGCACTCAGACCAATGAGCATAGTACAGCGCCCAACTAGCCTGGCATGCACGTCTATAGACTATGGGAAGAAGCCACTGTATCCAGTAGAAACTTATGTGAACTTATGGAGACTGAAAACATGCAAACTCAACTGTGACGTAATGCCACTTCCAACAGCGAGACCAAGCCGCCATTACCTCAATGTAATAAAGACTTCCTAGCGTAGCTCAGAAGTGAAATACAGAACTATTATGAAATCTGAATCAGCAATACGAGAGGCACCAAATAATTCAAAGCAGCTTCACTAGTTAATCAACTTAAAGCCAAAGTAACTTAACCTTTAATTAGGTTAATAGGAATATTAATATTAATGTTAGGTTAATTCTTACAGCCATGTAATATCCGAAGCAGTTACAGCCACAGAGCTTAGAGTCACCATTGAGGGCCAGTATCGACAGCCCACACACAAGCACACTGACACACACAAAGTAGACTATGGGGACTAGTCTAATGGCGTACATATCTGGGAGAGCACTCCAGTAATGAGCACAGAAGCAACAGCAGTGATATTCAACTGCGAGGCTCCACTCACACCTTGTGCAGATGAAGATACCACCAAAAGAAAAAAAAAAACAAACAGTAAAATGAAAATAGCAAACCTTAAACTTTGTGGGAGGGTGATGTGCTGTAATTGGGCAGTCATTTGACGCATAATGAGAAGACATGTACAGCGAAATGGACAGTCTGTTCCAGGAGTAATTTTAACAGCAAGCAGCTAATCGTTCCTTCGGGTTGTGACGACGGCGGGACGATTCAAGGCGACGGTTAGGACCAGGACACCGCTATCGGTGTCACCGCAACTGACGTACCCAAAACTCAAGGCATGGAGCAGTTCAGCTGACGCAGATCAGAGAGGATGCACTGTCACATTCGGTAAGAGAGGAGCCGCGGCCAGTAGGCGCCACACAACTCAGATCAGACTCACTCCTGTCAGAGCGTATAAAGAGTCCGTACCAAAAACATGCTTACCTTTGCTTATTATTATGAAATTACAATCATTCAGGCAGAAAAGAGAACGAGAGGAAGAGGGAATGACTGAGAGAGAGAGGGAGTGGGAGACCGAGAGAGACGGCAAAACAGACCGCACTGACCGTGGGGTTGTCATAAACAAACCATATACAGTGTCTACTGAAGTAGAAAAGAATGAATACATCTTATGGACTTTATTTCAGTGCTCCACACCAAAATATCTCTCCATTTTTCTTTCTGAAGAAAGAGATTTTCGGGCCCTGAACCTCCTCAGACAGCCGTCTGAAGCATTACTAACCCTTTACAGAGTGCCCTGCGGAGCTGAATCGAAGGGATCCAGTCTCTGAAAGCCCACGAGTTTTTATCGCAGCAGCTAACCCACTGAAATATTGCAGTTCATAACACCACTGTTTCGCCATGCCTGCTTTCGTAGGTTTGACCCGAGCTACTGAATTTAAAATGCTCCTTGCCAGGACAAGTCTTCAGCATCGCTGGAGCCTTCACCATGGCATTGTACACTATCAGGACAAAACGACGCCCGTGACTCCATAGTCCAAACCTGTCCAGTACAAGGGCTGTTTGTCAGGCATAATGGTCCCCTGCCGAGAGGCTTCACACCGATGATAAAGCTTTCCATAAAAAATGAATGGCTTGCTCAGCAAAGACAAGCCAAAAAAACAATTTATTTTAGAGCGTCCAGATTTAAACTACCACTGTTTATTAACCCTTCTCTGACATCACCCTTCAACTGCCCTCTGCCTGCAAGAAGCCCCATTCCTTAGACCCTGACAGGAACATCAAAGAAATACTGGAAAATCCAATTAGATACCAGGAATATAAATCTCTCTGCCGTCAGTCGTCTAGCACAAGGCTGGGCAATAAGAAGCGGAAAGGGCATTGACAATAAGGACAATGATAAAAATGGAATTCCTAAACAGGTGCTGAAAGGTCAAAGATAGCGCCAAAACAGGCTCAATTATTCAAAGTGCCCCTCAAGCACCACTTCCTCCAGATGGCAGGCGCGTTCACAGGAAGCCCCGATCTCGGCGGAGTGTGTTCTTAGGAAACTCTCCTGTTGGCATGCACGGGAGAAGGGAGGGTTCTTAAATGTAGAGTGTGCATGTATGTGTGTACACGTGAGAACGTGCTGGTGCATGGTACATGTGTACATCCATATGGAGAGTGTGTATGCATCAGTGACAGCTGCTTTGCTGAAATAGAGAGGATTTTTTTGTGCCTCAACTGAACTGATCAGCTGTCCTAACCTCTTGTCAATCATTTTCTTTGATTGACAAGTTGTGCAAGGATTAAAGTAACCCCTAGGCAGTTAAACACACAGCTTCCTTCTGAATGCAATATTGCACTAATTAAATAGAAAATTAAATTCAGGGAAAAAATAAATATTCACTTAACAGAGTAATTTAGCTTTTTTGTGAACTTCAAAGTTTCTTTTTAGCCAATCCTGCAAGGCAGGCAATCTGACCTGTGCTTCATGATCATTTCCATTACAAGAAAGAAAATGAAGATTAGCAATGAGTAGCTACGTACAAATGAATAACAGTGATCTTTTCACCTCTTACATTAAAGTAACAATAGGGGCCCGTGGCCATGAGGGCGGAACTTTCAAATCCTGCAGTTCATTGCGACTACGCCCACTACCAATCACAGCGTACCATGATGCTTCCAAAGCCACGCCTGAAAACCTCTGCACCTTTGTGTACGCGGACAGAGGCGTGGGCATCTGAGGGGGGGTTGATTGACAGCTGTATCATTCCAATCATTTGAGTTGGTCGTACGTTTGATTGGCTGTTGTTTTTTAGCTTTGCCCCTTACAGGATAGACGTATTTTTTTCATTCCAGTGTCAAACATTTCATAGCGTTTCATAGCTCTAGTGTACTTTTAATGAGGAGAAATGGCCTCACCTGATTAGTGCTGACTGTTCGGAATGTCAATTTAAATAAGCAATTAAAAATAGCTGATGTTCAGTCATTATTAATTTAAAGGGATGTTCTTTGTCCCCCACCCAATTTTCAACTCGCCAGCCACCACTACATACACATATATGAGAATGTGAGTGCGTATGTGCGGAGTGTGTGTATGTGTGCACCCCGTACAGACTATGGTCTGTTTATATGTGTCTGTGAATGTCTGCACTACCTTACGACACAAGAAGCAGACAATTCTACAGTCATTAAAATGTAGTCTAGAGTAATTTTGTCATGATTAAAATGCTTGTCAGTTGTACGATAAGGTTCAGACATTAGTAGTTGATTTCAATCTTTAATATGGTTAAAATGCCTTCCTGCAATTCAAATTAAGAAAGAAAAAGGAGATTTGGCCGCATTAAACAGACAGAGACAGGAGAGGAGCTTTTAACCTTCGTTTTATATAAATGCAGTTTCTGTGAAGAGCACAAGGGGAGCTTCCACTTCACAAAATTCAATCACGTAAAACGTAATAAGCTATTAACTGAAGGTCCTTACAAAAAAACTGGTGTGCTTTTAATCAAAAACAGATTCAAGTTATTTGTAAAATAGGTACATTAGCATAACCCAAAGGATGTATACACATGGATGTAGGAGAAAAAGCAAAGAAGAAGAAAGAGAAAGGCGGGGGGGGGGAGGGGAGTGACAGCAAGAAATTGAGGGACGCTACTACAGGAAAGGTAATAAAGACAAGAGCAGCAAAGCACATTTATCAACAGCATGAGCGAGAAGATGCGTATTCCTTTATAAATCAAGCTCGGGGGACGGCTACTGATGTGTACGTGATTCACAGGTGATTGCTCCCCTGGCGTCTTTCCATTCTTGGCTCCAAACAACTGAAAACAGAAGCAATTTTCTTGTCTGTCCATTGACATCTATTGCCAAACAAGACTGACCAATAGAATGTGACGACTTTAAGACAAACCTGGTCCCATCAACCCTAAAGTACCCACATCAGCCCACACACATCAAACGAAATGGAACGTTCACTCACAAACACAATTTTCCCTGGCGTTGAAGAGGCACATGCCTTCACTTCTGAAATATAAGGAACTCTCGGAAAAATCAAATATTTGAAAACTGTGGGTTGAACAGCAGCATACGCAAAATAAATAAATAAATAAATAAAATAAAAATTATCATAGTAAAATAAATGAATAAAAAGTAAAATCAAACAGACTCCACACAGATCCCACATACTGTAATGACTGCCTGGACAATCCACACTGCAGCCCCAGCCAAGCTGCTATACAGTAACTACTGGGGATATAGCATGCTTCTCCATATTACGTGCTCATTATAGATCAAATGACAACACAATTCTTTGATATCCATAGCTGGAAGTCCAGCTGAATTCCTTTCATGTGAGAGAGGCTGTGTTTAAGCACAAACCATCCCTGGCTGCAGCAGTCGATCTGGCAGACAATGAGAGCCTCACCACCGTTCTGCTGCCTGCCACTTCAACACCACTTCATTCTCCTCGTCTCCGAAGAGTGAAAATGAGGTACTTTTTTGCTAGCCCAGCCAATAAAGCTGTTTGTAGCGCTACGGTGCGTAGCCGTTAGCCACTCCATCGGCGGGAGGGCATCGTCCCTCCTTGCGCTTCAGCAGTCGCTTTCTCCAGCGGCAACAGGTGAGGTTTGGTCACCATGGAAACTACAGTCGGGCTGTGAAGAGCTCCGGGGTAAAGCCGTTAGGACGATGGGCGGAAGAACAACCGGGGGCAGAATGTAAGGCTCTGAATAAAATCAGATTTGGAAAAATCCAGAAGGTGCTGGAACTGTGCAGAGAGAGGAGGGATCCAGCCCGCGCCCCCGCTTGCTCTAGCCGTAAACGCTGCCGCATTTCGGCAGCCTCCGCAGCAAATGGGTTCATGAACGGTGGTCTCCGTCAGTGGTCATCAGTCCTGGTAATGGATATCAACTGCCCCATAGGCTTTCATATTGACCCAAATTTGGAACACCCTGTCCTACTGATCTGCAGCCCAACAAGCTTATTATTTTAATGAGAGGTGCTTTATGGGGGTTGAAGAAAAACAGACAGAGATGTATGCCGAAAGGCATTAAAAAGGCAAACTAAAGCATACTGTCTTACAGTAGTGGTAAATGGTTTCTCTTGTAGTTATGAAACACGGCCTTGGGAAACTGTGCTTTTGGCAGTTAGACTTCACTGCTATCGTTACGGATTTCATGTACTATCTAACATGCCAGAAGACATTTTATGGAACGTGCTTTTGCGACGTCACCGATGATGCACTTTGTCAACGACAGCTGACGCATCTGGTCATTCTGTGTCATCCCTACAGTCTGAATACAGTCATTTAATGGACGTCAATGCATCAAGAAACTTTTCTTTGAGAGAGGCCATCATTCATCACTCAAAGCCTTTGATTCTGCCGAGATTCATTTGTATGAGGCATTTGAAATGGGATGATGTGACTTACTTAATGCGTGTTTCTATTGACACCTTAAACTTTTCATGTAAAAGACACTTTCTCACAATGTCTGATTCAGAACCATTATCCAGGCAATTTTGTTGCATTTGGGCAATCGTAATGAGGTGTCAAACCAAGAAGGGTTTCAAACCCAGACACCTGACATTTTGCAATGATTACCATACCTGATGGTCATCATAAGAGTCAGCAAAAGGAAAAACTATTAGTTGTGAACTGAGTCCATGAAAACTGCTTTGCGTTTTTAATGCTTCTCAGTATAGATCAACCAGCACAGGGTTGGGAAACATCGGGCTACGCCATCTGAACCCCTTTCACTCAGAGACATCGACAGGTAATTTGCAGACAATTTTAGACGACATTGAGTGAGTGCAGCAAAATCACTTGGGGACACAGCGGGGCTCGTGATTAACGCAGCTGATATTTTCACAGGAGAGGTTTTTGTAAATGTCAGTTGAAAACCATGGGTAATTACCCACAACCCCCTGAAATGAGCACACTTAATGGAACAATCCGCAAATATCAATACAAATAAATCAACGACAAACATAATTCTTACAGCATCGACACAAATGAGTTTTAACAAGATATATACAGCCCTAACTCAGTGATGAATCATTGACATAACCTGCTGCAGAGTACAATCATCTTTTAACTAAACTGTGAAATCAGACATGGCAAAAACTGTAGAATGCAAACAATTTCAGATGCAATCTTCAATATGTTGTCAAGTCCTTTGTTCATGTTTGAATTCTGGACCTCCCGCAAAAGCCGGACCTCTAACATCCGGTAAGATCTGATTTCAGCCAACCTGTTTCACTCTTTCACAGCTAAATCAGATTTATGACTGTCGAATGAGGCGTGATCTGCAGGACAATTAGTCTCAAGGGAAAGGGTTGGGCAGCCCTGCTATAAAACATTGGCTGAACTGTGTTTTGACATAACTGAAAGACCATAGAAAGAGATTGTGCATGTTTAATGGTGGGGGAGGGGGTCATTCATATATTCCCTCCTATTAAAGGTGTTCTCATGGCTAACTGTACTCTGGCCAGCCCAGTATTACCTTTTTGCAGTGCTGTGACATACTGTAGCTTTTGATTTCTTCTGATTTCCTCCATTTCTGTATTATTTGTCATAGAACACAGACACTGTGAGAAAACACAAAAAATGCAGCTTTCAAATGATCATTCAATTTATTGAAGGTAAATAGTTATTGAAACCCTTTATCATAAATTAAAAAAAAAAAATTCCCCCCAAATCACGGGTTGTGCAACTCTTGGCAGCAATAACCACCAAGAAACACTCGCGATACCGGCAATGGGTCTTCAACATCCCTGTGGAGATATTTTTGCCCGCTGTTCTTCTCTTTATCGTTTTAATTCAGCCATATTGGGGGCTTTTAGAGCAAGAAATCCCAGATAGCAAGCACCTACGCTCTGGATCCGCCCCTGCTCTGAGCCGGATCAGCTGGAGTCGGCACAGAGCCTGGGCAGATCCGGAGCGGAGGTGCATGCTATCTGGGATGCCTGTTCAAGGTCATACCACAGCATCCGAATTTCCCTTTTCCTTCACAATAATAAACAAATTAAATAAATTTGTTTATTTAAATAAATAAAGAGCCATCTGGCAATGGCGTATCCCCCCGGTGCCCCACATTCATGGATTAACTCCTCAAGAAATTTCTAAATACCAAATGGCACATCTACAAAACCCAAAACCAGTGAAGTTGGCACGTTGTGTAAATCGTAAATAAATACAGAATACAATGATTTGCAAATCCTTTTCAACCTATATTCAATTGAATACACTGCAAAGACAAGTTACTTAATGTTCGAACAGGTAAACTTTGTAATTTTTTGCAAATATTAGCTCATTCGGAATTTGATGCCTGCAATATGTTTCAAAAAAGCTGGCACAAGTGGCAAAAAAGACTGATGAGCATTCCTCAACTCTCTCAAACACTTATTTGGAACATCCCACATGTGAACGGGCTAATTGGGAACAGGTGGGTGCCATGATTGGGTATAAAAGCAGCTTCCCTGAAATGCTCAGTCATTCACAAACAAGGACGGGGCGAGGGTCACCACTTAGTGAACAAAAGCGTGAGCTGATTTCAAACAGTTTAAAAAGAACATTCTTCAACAAGCTATTGCAAGAAATTTAGGGATTTCATCATCTACGGTCCGTAATATTGTCAAAAGGTTCAGAGAATCTGGAGAAATCACTGCACGTAAGCGACAAGGCCAAAAATGAACATTGAATGCACATGACCTTCGATCCCTCAGGCGGCACTGCATCAAAAACCGACATCAGTGTGTAAAGGACATTAATGCTGAAAGGTACATACAGGTTTTGGAGCAACATATGTTGCCATCCAAGCAACGTCTTTTTCATGGACGCCCCTGCTTATTTCAGCAAGACAATGCCAAGCCACATTCTGCACGTGTTACAACAGCATGGCTCCATAGTAAAAAAGTGCGAGTACTAGACTGGCCTGCCTGTAGTCCAGACCCGTCTCCCATTGAAAATGTGTGGCGCATTATAGAGCGTAAAATACGACAAGGGAGACCCCGGACTGTTGAACAACTTAAGCTGTACATCAAGAACAAGAATGGGAAAGAGTTCCACCTGAAAAGCTTCAAAAATTGGTCTCCTCAGTTCCCAAACGTTTACTGAGTGTCGTTAAAAGGAAAGGCAATGTAACACAGAGGTAAAAAGGCCCCTGTGCCAACTTTTTTGCAATGTGTTGCTGCCTTTAAATTCTAAGTTCATGATTATTTGCAAAAGAAAAATAAAGTTTCTCTATTTGAACATTAAACATCTTGTCTTTGCAGTGTATTCAATTGAATATAAATTGAAAAGGATTTGCAAATCATTGTATTCTGTTTTTATCTATGATTTACATAACGTGCCAAATTCACTGGTTTTGGGTTTTGTACATATGACACCTGACCTACATGTCAAATTTCGTAAAGAAATACTGGACGGTTTTCAAGTTATGCTCCGAACAAAAGAATGTTTACAGACGGACGGACAGAGCGACAGCTATATCCCCCTGCATTATATGCCGGGGGATTAAAAATCATTGAAAAACTGCATTTAGTGTTCACTCGGGTGATTTTTGTCTAATATTACAATGAGTTTGATCATCGGAAACATTTGAGTGGGAGAAATATATGAAAATAAGAGAAATACTTATTCACAGCATTGCAGAACTGCTTCTGCTCAAAAATAAGTACTTTTTACGTCATCAGACAAGGAGAACAAAGTGAAAAATTCTCATGGCTGCTTGCACTAACCAGTCCAAAAGAATAAGCAAGCTGAATGCGAAATGAAAGGACAGGGTAATCTGACTGAGAAGCGCTTATGCAGCCCTTATGAAATTAAATGAGAGAGCCAGCCTGCGTTTATGTGCACAGAGAATGTCATGGGCATTATTTGGCTTAATGATCCCTATCGCAGCTTTAGCAGTCAGAAAAGTGTGTGCGTGTGGACATCTCTCTGAGTGTATGTGCGTGTCTATATGGGTGCACATGGAGCTGTGTGTGGTCTGTGTTTGTACTGATTGCATTTTTTATGAATCTGGGCTGTGATTTGTGTGCTTGCATGTGAGCGCGTGTGTGTGTGTGTGTGTGTGTGTGGAAGGGCTGTAATTATGGTGCGCATTAAGATCTCTGTATAGTCTGTATGTGCATTGACTGTGTTTTTGGATTCATCTAGACTGAATGGTGTGCCCGTTATTGGCAGCCTAGTAATTAAATCCATATATATATATACACACACTGTATTAAAAAATGATTTGTATGCAGGGCACTGCTTTTGGTGCCCTTAAGCGAGGCACTTAATCAGTGCTGCTTCTGTGAATTTACAACTGTCAAAGCTGTCAAAGAATTTAAAACCAAGTTCTGTCAAAACCTTAAAAACTGTGGGTGGCAGAGCACCAGAACGGCTGAGGAAGTGGGCTCAAAACCCTAAAGGTTGCAGGGTTGTGTCCCATGTAAGACACTACCCTAGCAAAAATGAGGGATTTATGTAAAATAAATCATGTCAGGATACGCCCATAAGCCAAATCATTACGACGACTGAAGGCTAAAGCCATAGTGATGATTTCATGATAACAGTGCGTGTCAACTGTAATACATTAGATGCTAAGTGAACAGTTGGCTCCCATGGTCTCATTTTAAATGCCGGAGAAACGCCGGCAGGCGTAAAGACCGAAGCAACTTTTCCAAGAGCCAAATAGTTGCGTCCAGACGACTGGGTCAAAGCACTTCTGAAGAGGAAAGGCTTGTGGAGCGCTCCTTGTCAGCAGGGGTGTGTACCTGCAAACAGTAGTTCAGGACGAACCAAAAACCGAGGACAGGGCGTTGGGTGTCTAAGGTTCATCGATGCGAGAGGGCAACGAAGATTGGGCAGTCCATCAGGTCCGAATTAACAGAAAGGCGCAATGATAGAGAATTGTATGAGTGTAACGAGAGGAAGTTGTCACAGCACACAGTGCATCTAACCCTGCTGTATATCAGGCCACTTAGCTGCAGACTGGTCAGAGTGCCCATGCTAACCCAACTCCACCGCTGAAAGCACGTAGAATGGGCACGTAAGAGTCCGAACTGGACCTTGAAGTGAAAGAATGAGGTCGTCTAGCCTGATGAGTCTCTTTTTCTTTACCATCAAGCCCATGTGCATCTTCCACCTGGGGAAGAGACTGCGCCAGGATGTACAGCAGGAAGAGGACAAACTCGTGGAAGGAGTGTGATGCTCTGGATAATAATCCATGGAGAAACACTGGGTCTGGGCTGGGACATGTTGACGTTAATTTGACAAGAGTCAGCACCAACTGAAACCTCTTTGCAGATCAAGTACATTACTTTATAGCAACAATGTTGCCCAATGGCAGTGGCCTCTTCCAGCAGGACGTTTTACCCTGCAAACCAACACAAGTTGTCAGGGACTGGTGTCAGGAACATGATGAAGAGTGGAGGGTGTTGCTCCAGCCTCGAGATCCCCCCGATATCAGTCTGATCGAGCGTTAGTTCAATGTGCTGGGATAACAAGTGCGAGCAACAGTAGCTCCACTTCGCAACCTTCACGACTTAGAGGATCTGGTGCCACTGTCATAGTGCCAGACACGACAGTGCACCAGCAGAGCCCCTCCAGAGTCCCTACCATGATGGGTCTGAATTCTTTTTGTGACACATGGAAGGGGAACCAGCATATTAGGCAGGAGGTCATAATGTTTTGGCAGATCAGTGTATATCCAGAGGTATGAAATTATGCTTCATAAAAACTGTCTGGCTCCATGGATATGCGCTCTTTAAACACCAGCGAAGTAATCACATTTACTGCGAAACCCCGGTCAGACATGGTTGGGACCCTATATAGTATTTATCACCCATTGCACTTTATTAACCATACAGGCTGACCCTATCAAATTATTCAGTGAGAGGCGACTGTGAAATTAATCCACAGCAGCAATAAGGAAGAATATATTTCTTGTTTGCTCCTCCCATACCCAGGTGAGTTCACCAGTAGGCTAAATTTAATCTATTTCTTGGTTTATTGCATATTTTCAGAGCTCCGTTCAATCCCTGAGAGAGAAGTGCTAACAGGAGTCACAAAATCGCTACTACTAAACAGATGCTAAAAAAATCCACGCCCCCACTGCTACTGATGAAAAATATCGCTGCATGTATTTCACCTCGTTTTATAGAGCTGCTGATTCCGAAATACGATGGCAGAGTGGAAAAGGGGAGGGGGGGGGGGGTGGGAGCAAAACAGTGAGAGGAAGTGAGAAAACAGAGGTAATGGGAGTATGATTGATAGCTGTGAGTGACAGAGAGAATCCAGCAATCAAGGAACGGCAGAAGACTAATCACAGAAATGAGAACCTGAAGCTGACGATTCACAGGTCCACTGGTGTCTGGCCCATTTCCACAGCCCTAATGACCACATAGTGTCACGATTTGTAAGCAGCTGTTCACTGCGCTGCGCTAAAGAGCTAACACCAGACTCCGCCAAAACAGGTTCTACCTTTTATAAAGCTGAAACTGTGAGGAGAGACCATTAACATGAATAACCTGTGATGTTTGCACTCGGCCACATCCTTCTTGAGCTGATCAGATGGAAATCAGATAGATAAAAGGTCAAGTGTAAATGGGTCCCAGACGCATTCGGACTAAACCGGAATTGGATTTCTCAAACCTCTTTGAGAGGAACACAGACAGGAGTCGTGTCCGCAAGGAGGTCAGGTGCAAATGGAACCATCAACAGAGGCCCATAAGTCATCAGTATGCTTCACCCAAAATATTATACCTCCGTCTTCGCCATCAGGCCCCACTGCTTCGACCACTGGCCCCGATTTCTGCCTTCAAAGATTCTCCACAACAGTACAATATTTGCTATTTCCACTGTGATCTTCACATCAGGGCTACAATCACGGTGAGGCATCCATCCCCGAAACAAGCAGTCAATCAACTATCATTAGCATTCTGTAGGGGAAAAAGCAAATCGGATTTGTATCAAACTAGCAATGACGCACTGATGCGGCTAAGTGTAAATGGAATGTGGAAAAATCATATCCAAATTTTCATCCCAATAGAAGATGCGCGAAATGACAAGAGCAAATGTTTTGATACCAAGGTAACGATATAAACTAGATAACTCGGTCGCCAAAGGGACCGAGTCGTGTATCTCCCCGATCCCCAAATATTGGACAAAATGGCCGTTGGCAGCCATATTGGAAATCAAAAAATGCGGTAAATTGGTCTTGAGCATTGTGCAAAATTTGAAAAAATTCCTGTAATAATTGTCGCTTCCAGAGCCCGGAACGAAAAATCTCTGTGGGCCAGCGTCGGGACAGGGAGATAGAATAAAGTTAGTTTCTCTGAAGTTAAAGGAGGAGCAGCTTGTTAAAACTGAGTCCTTCCTAGAGCTTTGAATTAGGGTCAGGCTGTTTGTGATGCCTTATTGTGATCCATTCACAACGTAGACAGCCTGCGTGAATCAAAGACAGGGAGATGATAGAGTGAAGCTCTAATTAATGCGGACAATGATATTTTTTGTTATGTAGTCAGCAGTATAAGACCAAAATGTTACCTCATGACCAAAAAAAAGTGCAGGTAAAAATATCAGTGCTTTATCCTCGCATTTTTCTTCTACAGCAGCTAGTCTCATACACAAAGTCCTAATTACACCAGAGCTAAACAGTGCTCTTCAAGCCCCCATTATTCTTCTTCTCTCCCTCCATTTCTCAATTTCCCTTTCTTTTATTCCACAGTGTGAGTCTTTTAATGGAGCGAGAGAAGGGTGACTGTAGTGCGTTCGCATCTAATCAACAACGTAGCCCGCACCGCTTTATTAAAAACACAATACAATATAATACCTGCCATTCAAACTACATAGAAAAGGTGGTCGGGCGCTGCCTCATGCTGCTAGTATTACACATATTGACCAGTTTTATTCGTAACCAGTATGTTCCGATCTGTCCTTGCACCTACACTTTTAAAGAGCACACGAGCATCCAGTGGTGTGAGTCTTTTTCAAAACTTCAAAATATTCAGTCACACTTTAGATGGTGTTGCTCATAAAGGCTTTATGATGCATGTATAATCCCTTCATAAATGAGACATTATGTCTTCATAAATCACACGTAAGCAAATGTCATGTTTTGTAAAGGGTGAAATAGCATATCCTTATTCAGCATGTGATGCCAGATGTGACAATGACAAGGTCACTTAGCTGACAATGTCACCCTTTATAGCATTTAGCCACTAGCTAAGTGACATTGTCAGTTATATGACATCTGGCATCGCATGCAGATTAAGGATGTGTTATTTCACCCTTTACAAAGCATGACATTTGTTTATGCATGATTTATGAAGACATTACGTCTCCTTTATGAAGGCAATATACATGCTGTCTAAAGCCTTTATGAGCAACACTTCATCTAAAGTGTGACCAAATATTCCACATAATAAAGCACCAGATATACACCTTTACATCTGAACAGCAGCTCTGTCAAATAACTGGGCTACTTTGCATTGAAACTATTCATTGAATGCAAAATTTCAAGATGCACACTGAAAAAATTATTTAAAAAAATTACTAAATAAACATAAGCCGCTCAGTAGGCAACACATAATCATTGATACTCAATTCACCTCTTTTGGGGAATGGAAGGCCTGATAAATATGCAGACTTGATGCTGCTAGTGTGGATATCACCACGCATCCCACTAGAACCAGCATTTCCTGGAACGCTCCAAAATAATCTGTTAGTGCTTGTGCCTCAGAGCAGAAAATTACAGGCTTTTCCCAGGAGGAGGCCACACATCAGTAATTGCAGGCCAGGGGCCAGATGACCCAATTTTATGTCTATTTTGGGGTTATCGATGGCAGGCCTTTGTGTAGCCACTGAGGCTCCTCCATTCAGGAAACACTCAATACTTTCGGCTTCCCCGATTACTTCACAGCGGGTCCCCTGCTCCTGTGGCCATTACTGAAGAATACCGCCAATAATGGGCAATGTCCCGCCACGCAGTGCAATCTGTTCAAACACTTAAAGAGATAAAATGGAGGCGTTACTTATTTCAATGAATGAACCAATGAAATGAAAAAGGGCTATGGACAAAATAAATGAAGTAAAGTGGCCAAGACACCGAACAATGCGGTGAGATAACAGTTGAGGAGTTGGACAAAAAAAGAGGGTTTGCGACAAAACAATGGTTTGCTGCCGGAGACAGAAAATAAGACAAGAGCTTTCAACCTCCAGAAGTTTTCATTTCCTTTACTTTGAGAGCCAACCCAGAGGGAAAGATCTTTTGTGAAAAGACACAGACTGCAATGGCAAAACAATCAGCATGTTGTTTGGCACAGGCAGTCCTTTCTCACACTTCGCTCATATTCTGTTTTCACAGGCTCATACAGAATGAATGTTGCCGAATCAGAGCCAATAGGGTATCAAGACCTTTTGTTAACCTGACCTTCTATCGAGGGGTAGACACCTAGAAGAAGATGACTGGGAATATCAGACACAACAAAAAGACATCAATGCTTTACAAGGCAATGTTTACAAAAACAACCCTAGGTCACTGGTGTGGCCTTACACTCTTTGGAGTCGATGCAAAACCAAACAGACTCTAAACAGGCTCTACTGTGACAAATAGAACTGGGCAGGGGTCATGACTGGACTCATGGGACAATGAAACAGTAATACAGGAAACAAAAAATGCGAGCAATGTGCAGCGTTTCACTGCATTCTTTAATCAAGCCGGCAACACCTGAAGCGTGACTCACACCACACACGAGGCTCTTTAATGAAAGAAGAGATCTGAGACGGGGAGAGTAAGACCTAAATATGAGCAATGCTCAACAAACAATACCAGTCAACAGTACCAATCAAAAGTTTGGAAACATTTCCCAAACAATCAATACCACTGTAAAATGAGGGAAAACTCTGTCCATTCTCACTACTAGCACCCAAAAGCTGAGAAAGTACACATTTTTCCATGAAATTCCTATGAAAACTTAGAATACACTGAGGTTTACTGAAGATTTGAAGCCAACTCGGTAAACCTCAGGAAAATTTTACAGAGGTGTCAAAAAGTCTGTCCAGTTTACTTAAGTTTGGACAAGGTTAAATTTTTCCCGAAACACACAGAATTGTCTGGCCCACTGAAGCTCGGTACCCCTCTGGAAAATTTCACAGAGGTAGACCAAAGTTTGTCTGCTAGGCCAATGCTCACACAAGAACAAAGGGGAGGTGTGAAGACAGTCAACAAGACAGAGCAAGACTAATTTGTGGAGGCATTACAAAGGGTGTAACAAGAAGGTGCAGGTGCTGGATTGGCCTGCCTGTAGTCCTGACTAGTACCTTGTGGTGAATTTGAAAAAGCAAAATGTGACAACAAAGACCCTGCACTGCTGCACAACCCAGAACACTT
Organism: Gymnothorax reevesii; assembly: GCA_029721435.1. Taxonomy (NCBI): domain Eukaryota; kingdom Metazoa; phylum Chordata; class Actinopteri; order Anguilliformes; family Muraenidae; genus Gymnothorax; species Gymnothorax reevesii. The sequence continues at coordinate 28,431,706 of CM056579.1, read as the reverse complement.
AATCACTTGATGTCTTGAGTCCCTTAACATTTATTAAGAGCTCTGAAAAGGAATGGCAACATTACAAAGCAGTGAATGTTTTACTCTCCTAATTTTTAAAAAATATGTTGCAAGAAAAACAAAAAGGTGTTTATTTTTGAATATTAATAAAAGTCAAGTGGTGACACATCAGATAATGTCCTGCTGTATTATTTTTAACAATACAGGTCTAACAAAATTTACAAATCACTGCCATCAGATTTCATTCTAATTTAGCACACAATCCAATTTTTTTTTAATTTCAGGTTATAGAAACTTTTACTTGACCGATATGATATCTAATAGAATTTTCAATCTCATTTGTTTTACCAAAGACATTAGAACGGACAGGAGGGCCAGTTTTATAATTTATTATGGTAATAAATTTAACTGCCTCAGCTAACATCCATTTTTCATCATTTATTAAAAGCTCAACCCACTTCATGCGGAAAGACAATAATTCATATGCACAACAAATTCTCATTCATAATTACCCTGGGTATTCATCAAAGCCAAGTCCAAAGCATAAATCCCAATTCAAATTATCATTAATGTATGTGCAAAGAGTACAATAAAACCTGTTGGAAGCAAAATCCATAGCTGTGGCAGATTTCGGCATGAACACTCTTTAACAGTTAGTATGCATTTCTGATAAAACACATGTAACATGGTGAACAGAACTTACCCAAATAAATAATGCTAACAATAAGTTAAGCATATTGTAGCTTATAAGCAAATTTAAGAATTTCAACTATCTGTACTTTCGTACTCCAGCAATTTCACAGACTTTAGCCACAGTAATCACATCGCCGTGCAGATCTCCAGTATTATGTTCTCAACACATCAAACACATTTTATACCACTCAATGTACTTTTGGAGCTCGATTCCCTTCGGGAAATGATTCTGTAAGTTATTAACCCACAATATAACCTGTTCACATGAAGCTAACTGAGAGCTGAAGGAGGCTTTTTTCAATCAGCACACAGTGACTAGTGTACAGAACAGCAGTCCTGGTGTTTCTCTCCCATTTTATCCTGCCTGGAGCGTTCCCAAGGGAGCATGTAATGTATTCATGGGATATAGAGGATATTACTTATAACAGACGGAGGATGGGGGAGGGTAGGGGCAATAAAGAAAGAAAAACACACGAGAGAGAGAGAGAGGGAGAGAGAGAGAGAGAGAGAGAGAGAGAGAGAGCTAGCATGCATGTCTGCAAAAAAAACACACGAGACACTAACAAAGACATTGAGGCAGACATATGCATTTTAATGTGTACACACAAACACACACATAAACCCACAGTGCCACCTTCCCTCAGCTGAAATAACACATTGAAAAAAGGAAGAGGGAGTCTCTTGATCATACAAAATGAACCTTGCATAAACCACAACATAAAGATGGGAGCTACCGCAAAAACCTGCCAGTCTGCCCGATAATATGAAAGCGGGAATCAGCAGGAACATAATAGCCGGCCTTATTTGATAATACCCACAAACAGATAGCAGCCCCCGAGTCAGCCTCTTCAGACATGACTTCAAACAAGACTTCCACAAGCTGGCAGACCCTCAGAGAGCCTTCCCGGTTTCTGAATTCACACTGAGGGAGCTAATGATGCTCAAAGCGCATCGACACCAGGGAAACTTCAGCTGCGTTAGCATGCTGTGGTAAACAGCTCTTCGGAAGCAGGGGGGGCAGACCACACGGCTAAGCCAGAGCAGTAACAACACAACCTCTGAGTGGAGAAAAAAAAAGCAGTTTATGAGGACTCTGAGTAGTAATAAAGCAGTCTCTGTGTGTAATAACAGCCTTTCTGCAGACTGAGAGTACTAACAGAGCAGCCTATATGTGTTATAACAGCCTTTGTGAGGACTGAGAGCTGTAATGGAGCAGACTACACTACATATGTAGTAACAGACATTGTGAGGACTGAGTGTAGTAACCACACAGTTTCTATGTGTAATAGCAGCCTTTGTGAGGACCACGAGTCATGGCAGGGCAGACTCTGAGTGAAATAACAGAATTTGTGAGGACCATGAGTAGTCTCAGTGCAGACTGAGTAAAATAACACTCCGAAGACTCTGATGCTCTGCGTATGAGGTGCTTGCAAAAAAAAAAATAAAATAAAAATGAAATGAAGTGCGTGTTTTAGTCTTGCAAAGCGACCAGAACTTTATTATTTTTCTTCTCTCATGTGGAAACAATTGTCTTTCAAGTTTGCTTAATAAATGAAATCTTATTTTATTATGATAATCCATTGGGAGATCTTCAGATGAGTCAAACATGTCTTCCGTCACGAGCAACATCCTCATTTTATATAGCAAAATGAGATTTGAAATCCAAAACTATGCATAAAAATACTCGTTGAGACTGACTCATCTTTTAATTCTTGTGGAGTACGGGCGGCTGAACCAGAGACCGGGAGAGGAGAGCCTTACCTCCCTGTCACCCAATCTGAGGTGCGTTTCCGGCAACCACAGATGTTGGCTTACATAGTAGGAACCACTGACTGTGAATGGACAAACGAATTAAATTTCTAACTTAAGTAGCATCTATGCTTTTGGGAATCACTCCCGTGATTGTTATCAGCCTACTGAATGAGCATTATTGCCAGTTATCAGAGCCAAACATGTAGGATAGTGAGGCCCTGCTCCATCGACTACTGCCCCATATGACTGTTTGTTATGTTTAATGATTTGCCAATGCACTAGTTATGGTCACCTTAAGGCTTAGGCTTAGGGGTCCAGTTAAAGTTAGAGCTATGGTTAGGGTTAGGGCTCGCGCTAGGACACAGCAATCATGGTTTTTAAAAAGTAGTCCTGACTCCCAGCTGAAAATGCTGAACTTCCAGAAATGGGAATCGAACAGCTATCTCCCATGGCAAAGCCTGCTGTTCTGTGGACCCTACGTGGACTGGCGACAGTCTGAATTACTTTGGCCACTAGAGGACATCTGTCACATAATCCTCAAAACCCTGAGAGTATTTTGCCCATTCTTGCACTACAAAGTTTTGCAAGGTTTTAATCATTTGAAATATGCAAGTGTGTTACATAATTTCTTTTCCAGCACAACCTGGCCAAAATTTGATAGCTCACAGCTCCAATCCAAAGAAGATATATTTCCTTTTTATTTCTTTCAAGCCAGAAAGAATATGCCTGCGCTTCATACACTGTCATTCTTTATTAGTGAAACATTTTCAAATCGAGTCCTGACATCTAAAAAAAAATGGAAATTTGAAACCGGCTCGAGGACGACCCAAAGACACCAACATGTGGGGAACCCTCTTCCGTAGCAGCTGACCCGGTCTACCCTCGTCCTCCACCGGATGCAAGAGTGCAGGAAGTCCAAACAAAGCTCAGGGTGGCGTGTGAAGGGCTAACTTTACCACACAGAGGCGAAAACATCCACATTAGGAAGTTTTTTTCCTTAAATTGAGAAGGCTTGTCAGTGCCACTCAGGCTCTTCAGCTTAATCAAAAATAATTTCTATCGATCGATGTTAACCATTTGAGTGCCATAGGCAACTATAATTGCCCAACTGTGTAAGATATAAAAACTAGACGCTGTTGAAAACCTATCATGTGCCAACTTGTTTAAACTGCGGGAGCTCGTTTAAACAAGTTGACGCATGATGGGTTTTCAACAGCTCAGGATAATTACATTTTTAATTCCTTGAAAATGTATTCAGGGCTTAAAGGGTTAACAACATACTAGTAGACAGGGTAGGGCCACATTATGCCAGACCTTTGGCGCTGGTGACAGTTGATAATACCCAATCAAGAGACCAATAACTATTAAACTGGCTGCCCCTGTGGACTGACTCGATGCAACATCATTACATTAGCTGCCATGTGCCACATCGCCCGCTACTTACAGTTCCCCAGCATTACAGCTCAGCTCCACGTGTCGTCTAAGGAAAGCCTTTTGGAGCGCAGCCAGTGAACTGCCCGCACTAGGAGAGAAACTCCCCGACAATATCATGATGAATTGAAATGTGCATTTCTGGTATGCAGTTTTAGGCAAAGCTAAATGTACGCGAGTTGCGCGTGTGAGAGTCTGCGAGCGTTTTTTCCGCATTTGTACATATCTTGGCCATACCCGTGCAGCGCATCTGTTGTAAGCGTATTCGTGTTTGTGCACGGACGTTAATTTGTCAGCGTGAGGCAGTGCATTCGTACGTGTTCGCGCATGTTTATGCGCGTGTGTTTGTGTGCATGCATTAGGTTGTTTCAGGGACAAGATTTTTGAGAACTGTCATGTTCAGCAGATATGATAAACGTATTAATTAGCTGATACAAATCAGGTTAGTCAGGGAGATTTCATGCCTCCCTCCATCTGCTCAACAGAGCAGTGTTTCATCTTTGTTACACACTTATATAATCCTGCATCAGTCCTGTTTTCTGTTTACTGAATATCATGTAAACATCTATTCTTGGATAGCGCAAAAAAAAAAAAACACTTTCCAGCCTACCTACTTCGATATAAACAATGATTTCTGCGATTGTGTGAGGGGCGGAACATCATCACTATGCTCACGTTGTGTTAGCGATGATCCAGTGCTGCCGCAGCAGAGAGGATTGCTGAGGTAAAAAATGAAGCAAGGAGCACCATGGCCTTTTATGGTCGGCCGGAAATCCTTCGATCCTCTCCTCCCTCCCTCCCTCCCTCTCTCTTCTTCTCTTTCTCCCCATCTCCCACTCTCCCGCTCCTCCTTCCATCAGAGAAATGGCATTGCTTGATTTATCCATCTATAAATGTACACCATCTTAAACATAACTACGAGCTCTTCATGTACTGGCAGTTGCCACGGCAACAACACAATAGACCTTCTGAGGCTGATAAACTGGAGGGAAACGGTAAGGTATGTGGCCATCAATTCCTGGTCGAGCAGCCAAAGCAGGGATTACCAGTTCAATGCCTTCATATCTCGCTTCTAGTGTGACGTTTTTATTTGATTTCATTGTATCTGCTTGACCATCTCAAGCCCTGCATGCATAACTGATGTCCCTGTATTTTCCTATGGTGACAGACACCAAAAAGAGCCTCACGGTGTTGCAGCGATGGCCATTAAGAGCTAAACCTTTCCACTCATCAGCCATCATTCTGTCCACTGTTTCATGCTGCCCTGCAGACACTGTAATCAGGTAAATTTCCTGGAGCAAAACAAACAGGAGGCTAAAGATAGATACAGCTATTTCACAGAGGAGTCTTTAGCACAGTCTGTAAATGAAAAAAAAGGAAAATGAAATGATGCCCTGTGGACAGAGCTTCACTTCTGCCCCTGCTTTATAAAAAAACAAAGCAGCCGTACCAGGCAGTTATTAGATAATGAGCCCAAAGCTTGTGCAGTATGTCTGCACGATAATCTAACTCTATAATCTAACGCGGTTTTTAATGCCCGTCCTGGGGGACCCCAGAGTACACTGGCTTCTATTCCACCACATTATCAACACCGGAAGACATTAATTTTTCTGAATTAGATGCCATTTAATACTCTGTTATAGACCTTTAGCCACATTGGGTTGGTTTTGCAGACACAGCCTTACTGCTGAACTAAATTCAGTTTAGTAAGGAGAGTCTCCCTTATGAATGGAATTTAGGCAAGGATTAGGCTTAATCTCAGTCAGTGAGAATGGCCCATAATGCCTGAAATGAAACAATGACAAAAAAAACCTCTCAAGTTCACTCTAAAATACGTAGAAAAGACTTTCACAGAAAGGAAAAAAAAATATTTGACTGATTATATTTGACATGGATCAATAGGCTCATCTTTGCTGAAAGCGTGGACACCTGGTCATGAACAAATAACCGTTTGGCAGTTAATGATAAATTCAACTGATCCGACCCACACCTGTCCTTTTTCAGAGCCACTGGGGTGTCATAAACCATATGACCAGAAATCCCCCTGGACATACTGCACAGTGCAATACGCAAAGTCATCGCACTTTATGGGGAGGTTCAAAAACAGTAGAACACTACACCTTGTTCTATTGCCAAGGTGATCCCTCGAGCGACGAGTCCACTGAAACAATAACAATTCATTTATCCCAAGGTATAAACACTGCCACAGAACAAGTTCCCAGGGCTGGTAATGATGAATTACAACTCATATATTTAAAATACAGTGGCTGTGTCCTTTACAAGAAATAGTTTTTGTTCAAGGACCAAGGAGAGGACGCAAAATCACCTGTACTATCACAGTGCACCAAATTCACCCAACCACCAAAGGCCAGATCCGCGAGTTGAACTTCCTTCGATCATTTCAACACTAAAAGCTTGATGGGAAAACGACTGAAAAACCAGCAAACCCAACACTTGGAGCGCTGTCCCCCAAATCACGGGAGCTGAGAAATGCTGTATGTCCCCCCTTTTTTTAACAGGGAGTCAGGTGTCAAGTCTGGCCAATCAGATCACTTTCATTTTCACTTCATTCAGAGGAAGAAAAGATAACTTTGACTGGATTTAGATGTGCGGGCCAGATTTGGGGATCCCTGACCTGGAACGTGATTCAACACTGCTAAAGCCAAGTATGCTAAGCTACAGAAGTAAATATTTGGAAGAAACATAATTTTTGATCTCTGACACTGCACTACAGCACAATGGATGTTGAATTTTGAAAAGAGCGAATAACTGGTTAAAATTGAGAAAGTTGGTTTGTGAAGCATGTACAAACTGCATCCCTTTCTTAGCAAATCCAAGTACTTAGAGTTCTTTTAGCACACCTTAATGAGGTTAGTGTGAGAGCAAATTAGTGAAGGGTTAGCGTTAGCTCAAACGAATGGGGTAAGGAATGCATTCTTGTACTTGGCTCGGTCAGTGCCATTATGAATGAGCCAGCATCGGAGGCCTGGCGTAATGAAGTCAGCCGGTTCCGAGGCCGCGCTATACTCCACATCACGCACAGTAAGCCAAGCAGTGCCAGCGACCCTTAAACAGACGGGAGCCGATAGCTGCAGGCGAGCTGATCTCCAAAACTAGCAGAGCTGGCTGAGTGCCCAGACGTGCAGCAGAGAGCCAATGGGCTGGAGCAGGTGGACACACAGGAGGCTACAGGGTGAATGTGGGAGAGACAGAGCGTGACCTGGGCTTGTGTCTCACTGGGGATGGTCTGATTTACCGTACTTTGAACCTGATTTACTAAGACCTTTAGGAGGCGTGAAACCCCCTAGAAGGCGTGAAATCCCAAACGAAGAAACATGACAACACCATACCTTATCCTGGTATTGATTGCATTTTTCACATGCAACAGGTCACACTGTAGCAAATCACAGAGGCGTAAAATCCAGGTTCAAAAAGTAGAATTCCCTCTGATATTGTGTTTTAGTCACCTGGACTTGAAAATGGCGGTTTTTCAGCCAGCAGGTAAAAAACAGGTCCTGACTGAATCCAGGGATGAACTACAAACACGTAAGGACTCTAACTTTCTGTCCCCCAGATTTTCCCACCTCTAGTAGGGCTTCAGTCTGAAGCTTCAAAATGTACCTCCAAAATGATTTCGTGTTTCGCAAAAGCAGCCTTTTGTCTTCTAACATAATTCCAAACAAGTATTTCAGCAGGATCTCATCGACATGATAAAATATTAGTTTGTAATAAACTTTGGGAGCTTGAGAGAAGGTGAGAAGAGACTGATAAATATACTCTTTCATATTTAAATCATAAATCATAGTATCACCATCCAGGCACAATAAACTGCCAGACAGAGACGAATGAACAGCATTCGCATATAAAAACCAGATGAATGATTGTGAAACCTGTGCAGTTTCAAAAGATATAAACCAAAGGGATAGCCCTTCCAACCATCGTAATCACGTCTAACTCCTATATCCTGAGCACTATCTAGCTTTACAGTGCTCGATGAAATTTATTATCCCATCTACCGTACCCTGGGTGTTTGCGTTATCATCTTCAGATGTATTTTTGTATTCTTATACATTTATTTTTAAGCAAGCTCTCCCCCTGCCACCTGCACGCCCACGAGACGAGGTTGCTGGAAGACTGAGAGCGTGCACGTGAGAAGCGTGGCAGCCGCCAGTCGTCGGGATGGAGTGAGTGAGCAGGTGCAGCGGACGGAGGGAGGGCGACGGTGACAGACTGACTCATGAAGCTGACTCAATGAGACATGTTTCTCCACAGACGGCGTCCCGCGCCAATGCGCAGACTGAGAGCTCGCTGCCACCTGTCTCGCAGTGAGACGACAGGAAGTGACACGCAGGAAATGAGAGGAAGTCACTGATACGGCTCTCATCTCTGCATGGCCCACACTGAGATTCGGAGCAAAAACAAAGTTCTGCGAGGCAGTCCTACTTAAATTTTTTTCTCCTGCCATCTGTGCACTCGGTTTTGTGATGTTGTTTCGTATCAAAACTTCCTTAAGAACACAACACGCACTTAGAGTGAGGCGCAACTAATAAATATGAGACATTTCTATTGAGGGATTCATTTAGAAGAGAGCGGAACAATTGATTTGATCCACAAATCTAACATTAATAAAGTCCAACTAATTACTTAAGTGGTAGCTCAGGATATCCCATTAATACAGCACATCCTGTTACTCCAATGCAGTGCAAAAGAGTTGTTTGTAGAGAAGGTAAAAGCTGTACTGAAACAGTCTTCAAATTCGCCTAAATTAAATCCATAATCCAAAACTGCAACCTGGACTCTTCAGCTCAGCCAGCATGCATACCACAATCTGGTGTGAAAACTACTATGAGCGACAGAGATGCCACACAGCACGGACACCCTCGGGACATTCGCAATCCCAGGAGGTGTGAAGCCATCTCTGAGGCTGGGAGGCAGATCAGAAAGATATAAAACTAATGATGTGACGCACACGACATGGCACCGTAATCAATTCCTCCTCAATAAGCCAGCTACGCTTTAGGCAGCTAATTTCACGCGACTGCTAATGTATTACGCACAACAGAGAGTATACGCTGCAGAAATGTTTGTTCTGCACCTCTTCACTGCCCTGGCCACAGCCGTGCTGGCAGAGGATGACAGTTGACAAATGCAGTCACCTGTGGACAGGTGTTTGCATATTTAACAAGACTCATTTTGCGGACACAGAGCAACAAGCACCTTTGGACTGGTGTCAACAAACAGCACTGGCTTGCTGAGAGGACTGCAACCATCTTTTCACTGAAATAGAGTCAGTCGCATTGGTCAAAAACTTAAAAATACGCTTTTAAAAATGGCAAATGACTTTCATATTGTCTCCATCTGCAGCTTTTTATACTCATAAAACAGAGTATAAAACAGAATCCACTATGCCATCTATTGTCTGTGAAATTCTGTCTGTCTATTTCACTACCTTATGCCTTTTTTCTGTTTTGCATTTTGGAGGACAGCAATAAAAATGAGCCACTTAGGCTTTAATGTGTTTGTAATCCTCTATAATTTTAATTGAATGAGGTGACTGTAGTGCAGCATTGTGCACTGAGTTGGTGCTGTTTGTTAAAATTGTCACTTAACACTTAAAACACACACTCACCGTCACAGCCATCGTGTGAACCCCTTGCGCGTCTCTTCGCGATTCAACAGTTCCGGTGTCCATTTGGTGTACGGGAGCTGTGATTGGTTTGCGTCTTGCGCGTCTTTTCTCGCCCGGCTGAATCTCCTTACACGGTTGTCTCCTAATGACTGCGTGAGGAGTATTTTAAGCCTTCCTGTTCGTGTGCAAGCTGCTGGATCGTAAAGTCACGCTTGTGCTAAAATCCCAATCATAGGTCAACTAGTAGAACCTCTTCGTCTTCATCTACTGCAACAAATACTTTAGTGACAGCCTTTTCACAAAGAGGCCCTTATTATCACTAGTTAATTCAAACAAGCGTCCAATTCTAGTCAGGGGCCAGGATTGGGACCGAGTCCGAGTTAACTCGACTCAAGCCTGTTTATCAGCTCAAGTTTTCAGGAACAAGCTTTCAATCTTAATTAGGGTTTAGGATTGGGACAACGTTCTTATTAGCCCTTTCAAGCTTGATCTCCTAGCCAAGTTTGTTAGGAACAAGCTTCCAGCCCTGATTTGGGTCCAGGACTGGGGTCGCGTTCCTCTCAAGCAACCTTCACGTCCTCTGAAGCAGTTCAGTACTGGTGAAGCCAGTGTTACATCTGCCAGCATCCCAGAAGCCACTGGTTGGCTGCTGCAGCCCAGCTTATCCAATAACAACTGTGTTGAACTGTCTCTCATTATTCAAGGCTCCACCCCCACTATTCTCTCTGGGGTTCTTCCCCGTCTTGTACTGCACTGCTGTCGAAAAAAATCATTTGAATTGCACGTCTGACTCCACACTTGATTCCTGGCCTGGATATAAACAGTCATTTTGTGTTTCCTTTCTTCCCCCGGTATATTTTAATGTATATTTTCAGTATATTTTATTCCAATAAACTCCCATCACTTGAACAGCAGAGAGAAACAGAAAGAGACAGCAGAATATGCCCCTTAGGGACAGGAGTAGTCTTTGCATGAGGAAGAGGATGGATGGAGAGGAATAAGAGCACGCCGGCCCTACCTGTCAGGCCGCAGTCCTCAGCGGAGCCCGTGGAGTCGTTGGCGGGGCTGACGGGGGGGCTGATCGGGGGGCTGGTGGTGAAGCTGGCGTACCCCAGGGACGAGCTGACCTCAGACGGGTCGTAGCTGTGGTTTGGCCGCTGGACGTCCTGCGATGACGACAGAGACGTGCGCTGCTTCGGCTGGGGGTACACACAGGCAACATTTCACCTACTGCAGCCAACGGTACAATATTACAGAACAAAAGTGTACAACAGTACACTGATAGTGAGCAATAGGTGAAGTGTTCGTCTTCTAAAGCCCAGTGAACAACTGGTATAATATTAGTACACAAAAGTCAATAATAAGTCAATAATGGCGCATTCTCAGTTCACGAAATTCGCGTGAGCAAGGGGTTTACCATCAGCATAGAAAAGTGAAAAACTGCACGCACAAAGTAGTGAGTACAGCATCGGTGTAGCACAGCCAAGTGAGCCTTGGGTATGATATTATTCAGTAGGGCACCATAGTGAACGATGGCACAATCGAAGCGAACAGCGGGATAACTGCTAATGTACCAAAGCCTAGAGAGTGATGGGTGTGCTATTAGAGTAGAAAATTGAAAAATGCACATTCACAGTTTACAGTTGGTATTCTTTTAGAATACCATGGCCTACAGAGCAATGGAAAAATGATCCACGCAGGTAAGTAGTGGTGATAGAGTTACAGCACCCAATCACAGTCGGCAATGGGCATGGTGCTATTGTACCAAACCCTCATAAACAGTTGGGATGCTGTCTCCGTGCCAATGGCAGTGAGCAGTGGACAGGCAGCAAGCGTACAAAATAGCGATGAATAATGATGTTATTTTGTGTACCAAACCCTGGAGAGCAGTCCACCGAGCTCAGTGTACCAAAGCATTACGAATGAGACAGGTGAGTAATGTCGAAACCCCACAATAGCTAAAGTACGGTAGTGAATTTTCTTTAGATGTTCAACTAAAAAATTTATAAGCTATAGCAATTTTTTTAACGCTAAGCCCTCAGCGAGGATTGCCAGTGAGAATACAGGGCCGCATCACAAAGACGTATTCCCGAATTACCGCTGAAGACTTGCTCAGTTTCTCAGAAGTGCTGCTCCACCGCTCTGCATTCAAATGAAAGCAAGAGGCACAAACAGACTCAGCCGATTACACAACCACAGGAAGTCTTATGTAAGGACCCTCTCTGCTTCCTGTTGCATCATACAAGTCCAGGTGTCATGCCAATTAATTTGACTCTGTGTTCGTGTGTGTGTGTGTGTGTGTGCGCACGAGGAAGAGTGTGTGTGTGTGTGTGTGTGTGTTCCATTACAATTGCAGAAGCTGTTCAGCCAGTGATATCATTCAGATAATGTTCCGTGACAGCTCTTTCAGAGTGTTTTATAATAACTGGAGGAGCTCGCAAAAAATGAATCCTTGGAATATCTGAGCAAAGCACACTCGGAGTGCATGCATACGCAGAGGCACTTGAGCGCACACACACACGCACACACACAAATCCTCCGATACTTGAAAGCGTATTTCATGCACATTTTCCACCCTCAGTATTTATTCCCTGTTACTCACCAATCAATGGCCTGTGAGAGTAAAGGAGGTCGGAGACGAGAATAACACAAACACTCCACCCCCCTTGGCCTCAGATCAATTTAAAGGAGCACGATGCACTTTTAAGGCAGGAAAAACCCCAATCACCCCCCTCCCCACCACAGCTTTTAGCCCAAGCCCCACGCCCCTTCTTGGCTTTAGGGCTGCCCCAGGTGTGCATCACCGCCCACACTGACACTGTCCCCCCTTTACACACCAATTTGCATTTGTACAAATGGGCTGACTGCCTAAGGAATACCACAGCCATATGATGAGGTCACACCACAGCACTGTGCAGTGAGCAAGCAGATGGGGTATGGGTCCTAGCATGCTCTGGCACCACCATGTTGGCACCCTCTATTGGCTAGGGTCTCAAGGTCATCGGTCGAGACACGCTGTGGCACAGCGTCTATTGGCCAGGGCCTCAAGGTCACCGTGGCGACTCACTGCAACCCTTCCACTATTGGCTGGGGCATCAGGATCACCATGGAGACTCATCCCTGATCGATGCACCACAACATCGTCGCACAGGACAAAACGGTCATGATAAATGATTTCAGGGCACCCACTAATAGTACATAGGCTCAAAACATCGCTCCAAGTAACACATAACGATTTTTTATTTTTTTCTCCTCACATTGATTATGAGACAATTCTGTCACTACTGTAAACAGCAGGTGAGACCTCTGCAATTCAATCATTAAAGGGTAAGAAGCACTCTCTCCAGATTTAACATTGCAGTGGCAGGGGCTGCATGCTGGGTTGTGGGAAAAAGCTCCCCCTAGAGGTCAACCCTAGCATTTCAAACCCCTGCATTTCAACAGCAGCAGTTCTTACCAGTCTTTCAGGCATATGGAATTCACACAGAGATCTTATCACCATCTCAACTGCCAATAAGCTGTAAAGAGAGGCGTGAACTCATGGTGCTCATCAGACAATGTCTAACAGCTAAACCCAAAGCAAACTAGTGTAAATAAAACTTATTGTCAGGTGACGCAAAGCTGCTTGTTTACATTTCATCTGATCTGAACAGTGTTGCATGTTATGGCCCAAACCAGGAACCAAATGCGGAGGCAGAGTGCAACCCAATTGTAGGGTTTATTGATAATATTATGGAAAGACAGAGGGAATGAGCCCAGAGCAGAGTGACAGTTCAGTTCAGATGTAACAGGCAGCGGTGCGTGGGCATAGCCTGTGCCCAGCCAGTCGCGTTCTGGGACAGCAGCCATATGAAGGGTACATTTCACCAGAGCCGAACTGTCAGGTGGCAGGACAGCAGATTTTAGCAGGAATGCAATCCAGGGTTCTCCCCAGGTTTTATTTCAAGCTGTTGAGATGCATGAAAAGTTTTTGAAATGGTTTTCATTTAGAAGACATTTAAGGCTATCTTACGAGACATTTTAGTGAATTATCATCAAGTGCGGTTGTTGTGGTTCGACCGCTTTTGATGGCTACTTACCACAGTAAGAACCCCACCAGAATCTCTTAACTCCTTTGCACAGAATACAAATAATGCCATTTTTTTTCCTGTTATGCGTGAACCTATTTGGAAATTATTCCAGTGAAGACATTTAGACATTCAATTACAGAATTATTTAGGAATCAAATTCTGGAATTTACAGATGCCAGCGCCCACATCTGCGATAAGGGTTAACACGTTGACTGCTGACTACGAGATAACTCGTAATGGCGGGTCAGGGCTGGCACTAGACCTGAAAATTCGTGGGCAAATATCCATCCCTTTATTGATAACAATTAGTCCTGGCTAATTCTGGATGGGTTTCCTTTATTAACACGTTTTCCAACTGAAGAATGGTCAGTGGCAATTGAAGACACGGCTTCTCTTCCCCATGCGATCTAACAGCAACAAAATAATGGGCTACATTCAGTACAAAAAGTAATTTAATTATAAATCGGTCTATGCACTGGCACTCAGCAAAGTTAATTTTTTTCCAGCGAGAGCAGCATTTCAGAACTCTTTTGCGAATGAAGGAAATTTTGGCGACAAGTACATACACCTGTTTTTGCAGCAAGGTCACGCAACTTGCGGTAAAAAATTGCTGTCAGATTGGAAAATCTAAACGAATGAAACCACGTACTAGTCACCAAAATTACCTTCATTTGCTGAAGAGTTCCGAAATGCCGTTGCCGAGTGCCAGAGCATAGACCTAATTATTATTAAATTATTTTTCTGTACTGAAAATAGCCCATTATTTTGTCGCTGTTAAATTGCATCGGGGAGAGAGGCCGTGTCTTCAATTGCCACTTGATTATTCTTCAATTGGAGAACGTGTGTAACCACCTAGAATTAGCCAGGAGCGCCGGCCCTGACCTGTCATTACGAGTCATCTCGTAGTCGGCAGTCAATGTGTTAATGGCAAAGACACAATGACGTGCCCATGACCGCATCAAACAAAACGCTTTCCTTACTATACTTTACATGTCCACTAGGGACCCATTTGAAAATTTTATCAACTAGATGATGTGCACTCTATAGAGATGCTAACCCATGCCTCTTGTTGACCTTAACCTTTGACCTTTCGACCTCAAAATGCAAATTTCGACAGGGTACCCTTGGATCATCTACCCCACAAAGTTTGGTCACCCTAGCTTCAGTGGTGGCTGAGCTGTCGCGCGGACAGACACAAGGACACAAACACACACACACACACACACACACACACACACACACACACACACACACACACACACACACACACAGAGACAGAGGGTGCTAAACTGTATACCCACGCTGCCTTGTCGGGCGTGGGTAAGAAGTATTATTGAAGCATTAAAGCATTACTACACTGATAGTCTCGGAAACAAGATTAATGTGAATTCAAATATCTGGAAGTTCTCAGAGTCCGAATTGACTTTCTATTTTCAAAAGATCCGCAGACTGCAATATTTCCATCAACCGTTTTATAAAATAGAACAAACCGGAACAACAGCTCTTTCAGGTAAAGCAGCCAATACAGGAAATTAAATAAGTCACTTCCATAAATCACACAGTAATAACATTTATGAAACAACATTTAACGATTCCTGTAAAACATTACAGTTATTACAAATTACAATTCAAAAATTCTATTAAGGGCGTTCGAGACAGTACTCTCAAACATAAATCACAGAGCTAAAACATTTGAACCAAAATTACATTGTTTAATAAGAAAATGGAAATGAAATTTTAAATTAATGTGTGCTGCCCCATTGATAAGGTAAATAGATTTAGGCGGGAAGCTCCACTGCTTTTAATGGAGGGATTACGCCTGATCTCTAACAGATGATTTAGGATGCATAAGGGGGTATGAGTATACCTTCTTATTTCTTAACGGACTGCTCCACGTTTAGTTGTCATGGATCTAGATTGTCCTCTAATTAGCTTAAGCTCTCCATCTCACTTTGGCTGATGTTACAGAGCCCTGCCCTGCAGCAAGACAGCAGGTCATTGCTCCTTCAAAATCTGCATGAGAAAAAAGCCGTCCAGTGACATTCAAGATCCGCAGTTTGAGCTCCGTAAAAAAAAAAAAGAAGTTGATTAAGCTGTTAAGTAAGGCAACCAGCTGTAAAGAATTTTTGAGTTTGCTGAACTTCAAGTTCAAGCAGTTGTGTCAACTCATTTTTTTAAAGAGCCTGGAACTTAAAGTTGAGCAAACTCAAAAACGTTTTGTAGTTTGTTACCCTACTTTTTTCAGTTTAATGTTTGCTTTTTACAGTATGAAGGTCTGCCTGACAAAACGCTGATTTTACAGAAGCACTGATTTTGGTCAGATTAAGTGAGTTCTGCAGATGGATTTGGCTGAGAAAACTCAGCCTCGAACTTCGGTCATCCCACTTAGATCCATTAATAATTCATTTGCAGACTCAACTCTCAGGGAGTGGGCCCGCATTTCACTGCCTAATACAAATTCTGCTTCCACATTACACCCAGTAATGACATCTTCATACCAGAGGGAGTATTATATGCCTCTGACAGTTTAAATTGGTTCCTGATCAAGTCTTTTGAGTCTGGTTTTACTTCATGTGTACAAAACCCACAGTGACTCACTTCAGATAAACACCCAGCTCAATGCTCTGACTAATGTGACAACTACAGTATCAAATGTGAGAAGAACTCATAACAAAAACTCCTAATACATAATGCATGCTCGTAAACTATAATTTATATGCAAAGAGCTCACGAGAATCAGTTGGCCATGGCTTTGATTGTACGCACTGAGAATGAGAGAAGTGGGTAAGCAAACCAATTCTCACAATCCTTAATCTCTCGCCAAGCAAAAGAGAACAAATATGCGGTCAGAACAGAAGCGAGAGCTCGTTTGATGTCGGTCTTCTGATATGTATTATAGCACTAACAGTTGAATATTAAATTGTGTGAAAGCGCAGGAGCAGCAGTGAATCTCAGGGCATCTTCGAATAAAGAGACTTTTCCCAGCAGTCACAGAGAACAGAGAAGAGTGAAAGCCCGCATCGGCCCATTGCAAGACAGCACATCACATGCAAAAGTCCTTGAATATAGAGTGGCTCAAAGGTGATATTTTTATTTTTTTAGAAAGTAGAAGTCCTCCCCATCCTTTTCTAATTTCCAGTTACCTAATTAGGAAACTCAGCTGGCTGGGTTTGTGAGCAAAAGAAATATGGGACTTGACTTTTGCGTTCTGTCACCTGGCCTTTCTGCTTCTGGTGTCTCTTACAGCGCACTGTCAGCTTTCTGCAAGTTTCAAAGCCCAATTGGAATAATGACCACTTCTGAACACGGAGCTTGATCTTTTTTTCGTGGTGTCTTCCAGACCGTTTCACTGCAGGCTTCCCTTTCAAGACCCACCACTGTGCTCTATATTCTTCCGTCAGTCAACCATCTCTACACACTCAACAACTGATACATTGGCATCTTTTTATCGATAAAACATTACTCGATAGAAACCATTTCTATTTCTGTCCCATTTCACAATCACCAAACCAATCTGTATCCTGCATTCCAGCGGGCACATTTAGCTTACTAGTCCTAAAGCCCGGACTGAGCTGGGGTATTATTCATTTCAATGTAGCACCCCACATGACTGAAATGTCTTACACAGGACTGTTAAATTAGACAGCTTTGTATCTTTGTCTGGTTTTGCAAACTTACTCAAACAGGCGTTCTGCGACATACTGTTCGTGCCTGCTTTTAATTGCTATAATTAGTCTGTCATCTGTTATCCAGCCTATCCTGCTTTAAATTGTTTACCAAGTATGTTATTCTGTTTCGCAGTCCTTGATTCGTACTACGTTTTTCATTTGTCTTTTTGCGTCAGGTCTTTGTGATAGACAAGAAATTGTTCTCAATCCACTTACCCAGTGAACTAAAGGTTAAATTAAAATCTTTAAAAAGTAGCCGGAATCCCACTGGGATTCTTTTACGCTGAGAAGTATTTAACACCGCTGTTCAAGGTTTTCTTTTTATCAACAGTTTTTTTTTTTAAACTGATGAGGAATTTTGGGTCGCAGGCTCTGGATCTGCTCGATAGGTACACTGCAGAATATCTTTGTGACAGTTATTCAGTAAAAAGCGCTACGCAAATAGAATTGAATGGAATGTTTGCAGTGATGTGACAGTGGTACCAACTGCCCCATCCTGGAGCCCCAACAATCCTAATGTTTTTTCAGAAGTGTGAAAACCATATGAATAACTATACCCAACAGAAAAAGTTCAGGACCGCTGTATCTTTTGCTATTATTTTCTCCTGTTCTGAGCTTACCAAGATGCTGTCAAGCTGGGGTGAGAACAAGCGGTTTACACACAAGATTTTGAAATGACTTGAGATAGTTTGACGTTTTGATTTAAAGGTCAGAACTTGGTGTGATTCTCGTCTTCCCCGTGTAAACCTTGTTTTGAGGTAATGAAGTCGTCTAATGAAATGTCTTGATGCAATTTGTGTCTTGGAGTAACAGCAATGACATAAACAACACCAGGGATTTACGTTCAGTTTGTATATTTCACATTCTCAGGTTAAAATAAAGTGTTCCTTAACTTTTTTTGTTGAGTATATGCAGTGTATGTTCCTTATATTGTAAGAGGAATGCTGATTTAAGATTTTCACACAATGAGAAGGTGCGGAACACAGCTCAACAAAAGCAATTGTAATGCTGATACTTAAACTTAATGAAAATATGAAACTGTCAAAACACAGCATTATCCCTTTAAATAAAACACAGAGACATCGCAGAAAGACAAAAATTGATCGACAGAAAATATTTCCTGGTTAATGCAGTGGAAAAAGCCTGATCTAGTTTGAAAGAAGGGCTGAATTCATTTGGTCTCTATGTTGTACTTACGCCATAACTGGTCTGGTAGAATGTTCTCCAGGGTCTGATTACATGCTTATTCTGCCACAGGGCATACAGACACAGACGTTATGAATATAAGGAGATTGCGCACTCCATTGTTTTGCTATGGGAAAATGCAAAACACAAAAGATGCCGAAGCATCAATATAAAACACGCTGTCGGCTAATCACAACTTCAGATTTCACTTAACCGCACAACATTGGAAGACTATGAGTTGGGAGCTGAGCAATGCTACCTCACACACAGATTCTCTGTGATTTTGGAGTATTTTGGCTTAATGCCAATGACCAAAGAGGAATTTACGCATTGAGATAAAATAGAATTTAATTTCGTTGGCTGGTTTAACACGAATGACATTGATCCCTACCGTGCAGCCAGTCAATGGCGATTTAGCATAAGATGCTCTGATTCAAAGACTACTTTAATCAACAAACAAAAACGTATATTCTAACTGCTTCGAAGAAACTTGATTGGAATAGCCAGTAAGCACAGTAAAGAACTTCTGTTTCATGTCAGATATACTCTTCCAAAAAAGAAACTATACATTGTTTTTAGCATCAATTTATTATACATGAAATGTTTTGACAAATGTGGAAAACATATTGAAAAGAAAATGTAATCAATAATTCAATATTTGTATAGTTTCTTTTTTGGAAGAGTATATATTAGTTGCAATAAAACTGAGGTAGCTAAGGGTTTGTTTATTCATCCTCAACAGATGATGGAATATAATATTGATGGTTCCGCAGTCAGAAAGACAGTTTACAATGTCATGATCTGAGCTGTGGATAGCCCATAGGTTCTCGCCTCGGTGAGTGAAAAAAAATCCCTTTTTCTCTGGCATGCATGACTTTCAGAACAAATTTTATGACAAGATGTGAACTGTTTTATGTGTCCATAAATAGGAAAATCAAACGGGAATACATATTACAGAATGGTAGATCTCAGTATCTCCCCATTCAAAGAGATAGGGCTTGGGACTTGTTGGCCACGATCTTGCTGCTCGAGAGCGTCTCAAAGATGGCATCAGAGTGATTTACAATGTCTCTGATACAGTCTACACTAAACACAGCATTCGAATGCACAGTGTTAACCTTCCACTAGACAGAGCTGCTTGGCCCAGGAGATGAGAGGCCTGTCCCTCAAAGGTGGAGGGGGGGTGAGGGGTGGCACTGTTTGTATCTGGCCCGCGATCCAGAGCTGGTCAATAGGGCCAGCCCTCTCACAGGGAGGGGCGTGGGGTTGACTCATTGAGATATGCGCTGCCCTTCTGGTACCAGCCATCTGGCCCAGTAGAGCTAGACGGAGGCCACCGAATCTAACGCCTGCCATCCTGTCTTCCTGGAGTGAGGAGAGCTGCAGGAGGGGGCTATGTAAATGAGGATGAACCATACCCCCTTCCCCTCTTCAGATTCAAGGCAAATGCTTTCCCACTAAAAGCCACCGACTTCCTACTCTACAGATCTATGCCAAATCTCTCTGAGGTGACACCACATCCTTCTTCCATTACAAGGTTTTTGTTAAGATTCCCCCACCCCCCCATTTTTCCCTCCACCCTGAACAAGACTGCACTGTTATGCCAGCCACAGTGACCAGCTCCGAACAGCACTGGGGGAGGATCCCGAATCAGGTGACGACCGGCCCTCACTTCTTTACAGTGAGCGAGCAAATCCTTCTCAGCTAAAATCACCAATTTCCTCCTTAAAGCAAATCTCTCTGAGCTGAGACTGCTACATTTCTCCCAGGCACGGCGCCAGGATTTTCTCTCTCCCGGTGCTAATGGGGGGCCTGTCCAAAACTTGGGGTGCCAAGAAAACAGACGAGTTTTCAGACAGTGTTATTTTTAATATTTTATTGGACAGTTCTTGTTTTTTCAATAAAGGCAGATAATGGTGCACACAGCACATTAAATATAAATGTAGTTTTTGATTAAATTTGCGCAATTAATATTCAACAAAATAAGCTATAAGCGACCACAAGGCAAAAATGTCTTTCACCTGCAAAGGTGAAAGACTTCAGCACCGGAAAGCACCATCTGAGCCACAGCTAATAACGCCATAATACAATCAAAATATACTCATGCATTGATGAGAATGGCAACACTTTTGACTGTGTCACTGTCAGCTGAGTTGTGCAGGCGGCAAATTTGTAAATGCCCGTCTGACAAAAACTATGTAAGTGCTCTACAATACACAAAAGTTTAAACAAACTAACTGGTCTGCTGCAGAAGTCCAATATTCTGTTTTTATAAGAATATCTATAACCCCAATTCTAAAATAGTTGGGACAAAGTGAAAATAGGGAATACAATCAAAATGCAATGACTTTCAGATCACATGAGCCAATGTGTCATTTACAATAGAACATGGATAACATTTCAAATGTTTAAACTGAAATATTTTACTTTTTATCCACAAAATGAGCTTATTTCAAATTTTCTGGCTGCAACAGGTCAAAAAAGCTGGGACACAGGCAAAAAAAAGGCTGAAAAAGCAATTAATATATAAGAGAATCAGCTGAAAGAACATTTAGCAAGTAATTAAATCAACTGGTAGCAGGTATGTAACATGATTGGCTATGAAAGGGATGTCTTAGAGAGGCTGAGTCTCTCAGAAGTAAAGATGGTCAGAGGCTCTCCAACCTGTGAAGGCTTGTGTAAAAAAAAATTGTGGAATACTTTAAAAATAATGTTCCTCAACGTCAAATTGCAAAGGCTTTGAAGGTCTCATCACTGACAGTGCATAACATCATGAAAAGATTCAGAGAAACTGGAAAAATCTCTGGGCGTAAGGGACTAGTCCGAAGACCTTTACTGGATGCCCATGACGCCGCTGCATCACTCACCGGAATGATTCTGTCATGGATATTACTATATGAGGCCAGGAATACTTAAAGAAACCACTGTGAACACAGTCCGCCGTGCCTTCCACAGATGCCACCTAAAACTCTATCATGTGCGAAGGAAGCCATTGTTGAGCATGGTCCAGAAGCGCCGGCATGTTCTGTGGGCCAAGGCTCATTTAAAATGGACTGTCGCAAAGTGCTCTGTGGTCAGACGAGTCCAATTATGACATTACTGTTGGAAATTATGGGCGCTGTGTCCTCCGGGCTAAAGAGGAGAAAGACCACCTGTCCTGTTATCAGCGTTCAGTTCAAAATCCAGCATCTCTGATGGTATGGGGATGCATTAGTGCATATGGTGTGGGACACTTGCATGTTTTAAAAAGCACCATGAATACTGAAAGGTATTTAAAGATTTTAGAGCAACATATGCTCCCCTCCAGATGACATCTATTTCAAGGTAGGCCTTGTGTATATCAACAGGACAATGCAAAACCACATACTGCAGCTATTACGACAGGATGGCTTCATAGTAGAAGAGTCTGACGTACGTAATGGTACCAACCAATCCACAGAAAAAGATTTTGCAGCCTGAGATGCCGTGCAAGCGTAAACAGGAGCCCCCTCCCACACACAAACCGCGCGACACCAGCACGCAGCCAGCAATCAAACTGGGAACAGAATGGAACAGTAAAAACCTTTTAAACATTCCTGTATTCAAATAAATAAACTAACCAATTTTAAAAAATGCTGGAGGGGGCTTAACTAGGGCTCTGTAGATTTTTAACGGGGCTATAGCACCCCCAGCCCTGGTGTAGCCCCATGCCTGATTTCTCCGCTACCAGTTTTTTACTTCGGTCTTTCCTCTCTTTTCCCCAGCCCAGAACAATAATGACCTCTTCAGTCCGCTGCATTGACCTACTCCCATTAACCCTGGAGGACGATGGCGAGTCACGTGACAATTGGCCCTCGCTTCTTCACACTGAGTAGCTAAAACCACCGACATCTCCCTCTACAGGTTTAAGCCAGTTCTGTTTCAGATAAACCCAATAATAACTTTTTCCAAATCTCCTTCCAGGAAAACCGAAAACGTCTTTATCTCCAGCATTTGGCCAAATCTCTTCCAGCTAAGTCGATTTCAGCAGTAAAAACCGCAGCCCGAGGTGGTCGTAATCACTGTACATCGCAGTCAGGGATCTCCGGGGTCACAGTGTTTCAAGCAGGGCTGGAAAATCCAAGCAGTATTTTGTCAGGCTGTGGGATTAATCAATGAGCTTGCCAGTCAGAGGTAACACAAGGCAGGTCTTTCACATTCCGAAGCCAGTGCTTTATACAATTGCGTTTATAAACAACGTGTGAACCACTGGCCTCGTCCAATATCAGCCTCCTATCAGACCTGCAACATTGTACAGCACATTCCTGAGGAACAGCGCAATCCCTCGCTGCTGCACATAAACTCATTACACACCTAAGCACTGATTCGCTGACCTACAGCAACCTGAAATGCTGGCACTGTGAACTGGATCACGTTCAATTACTGACAGGCTGACCTCCTCACGCACAAATATTGACGCACTGACCTGTGGCACACTGAAATACTGATACAGCGCACTCAGATGCAGAGCATACACAGTGCAGCAGGTATATCCCTGACATACAGACCATTTTCCCAGACACTGATAATTCCCTCTCTGGACCCTCCAGAAAGCTGATACATTTCATTATTTTGCGAACACATCATGGACAATGAAAATGTTTTGAAGAGACAAATACACTGAATGATTGCCTTCAATTTTTTAATATTGCTCCTGATGAAACCTTTTGACATACAGCCGTGGAATACATTCTTGAAATAAAGACCTGAGATTTATGTCCCCAATGAATTGCAGGTGTGTAGCAGGTTTTGGAAGATGTGAGTCAGTCACTTTTCCACCTGTGATGATGCTGACGTTCCACACCTTACACTTCAACTGAAAACTCTTAAGCATTTCTGAAAACCATTGCCATGAATGATTGGGACTTTGCGTGAGCTGATTTTTCACTGTTAACGATGTGCAATCGCTGAACACAAAACGCCTTCATAATAGAAAATGCTGTAGTGAAGCAGGCCGCCCTGCTAAATGGGAGCACGGCACCCTTGTTGCCTCATATTCAAAAACCTGTGAGTTGCACTCAAAGGGCAACAGGGGATGTCGTAGCATTTATGCCAAATTACAGCTCATTAAGACAAGGAGCCGCGTCCCATGCAGAGCAAGTGTGTGCATGCGCTTTTCTATGTGCGCGTCAGCACCAACCTCTCATTAAGCAAACACATTATTCACAGAGCTGTGTGTATGGTAACAGCATGCTAATTTTACGGGTAATTATAAGGAGTTGTATTAGCGCATTTTGTATCCTTGAAAGAAACATTGAAAGGCTGCCATTTTCAACGCATGTCTGCAGACATGTCTCCGATTAAAGTCTTTTTCAAATTGTGAAACTCAATAAAAGTCTTTTAGCATAAAAGCTTCCTCCTCAGCACAACTTTTTCCACGGATTCTGTCTCCGTGGCAACGCACCACACACAGCCCCACAGGTGCGGCAGCAAATAACATGATTAACAAGCTCCTCTACCAGAGAGACACCAAGAGCTCCGCACATTAAATCAGATACAACAAGAGTTTGTCACTAAAGTGACTATATCCCCCGCCGTTAGGTCACTAAAACCGACTGGTGTCTGCGCATTCCCAGTAGGAAGGTTGGTACCAAAAAGAACTGAAATAGGTTGACTCCTTCTTGAGATATCACGCTGACAATGTTCGGGACGGACGGACGGACGTACGAACGGAGCTGAATACTATATCTAATACTATATAAAAAAATGAACCTGCTTTAGAAGGAAAGGGCTGGGCACAGCAGCCTGACAACCTGTCACTCATCCAAATTACAACCAATGAGATTGCAAGATTGTAAGGGGGAGTGCCCAAAGGGAGAAAACATGGTCAGGCAGCTCAGAGAAGATGGATGAACAGAAAAGCAGAAAGGACAGATGTGAGCGTAGATCTTGTAAAGAATAAGGTAGGTTTAAATACAGAAACAGATGACAGAAATGAAAAAAAGAAGGGAGGGGGGGCTTTTATATTCATTCTGAGATAGTTTTTTTCACTTTTTTCCACACCCAAGCTGGTAATTCATTACTTCCAGATTGAGAAACCCTGCTGAAACTCACAGATGTTGCCCCATTATTTACGTCGTTCATGTGGCAAACGCTGCAAAAAATGTGTCAATGTCAACTGCACTGCTACTATCGCACCCGCTAAATAGTGTAAAAACCCGACATTTTCGCAATGACTTCCACAAACGCTCCACTAACAGGAGACATCCGAAGAAATATCCGCCTCATCATGGAAGCACTTCAATCTGACTACTGCAGCAGCGGAGAAGTGCAGAATAGTTCTATATACAATGCATCAAGGAGCAGCTTCGTCGGTGCTCACTAACTTGTACGTATCCCAGAACTCAGATGAAACACTGCAAGTGCCGTGAGCGACGACACCATTCTGGGGCGTCCTGAACCACAGAGAACACAATCCTTGATGATGGTAGCAGAGTAAGGGTCAGAGTTAACAGGCATGGCTTTGACTGACACACATGGCAGAGAGAGGAATGAATAGTACAGAGAAACCAAAGGGGGGGGGAGACTGTTGAGAAAGTCAGTGTGATGGTGTTGGCCAGCAGGCCCTTCCCCCAGCTGCATTCTTTGCCTCCACCTTAACGAGCCATACCTGTTGCTCGTTAAGGTGGAGGTGAAGTATTAGTGTTTAAGAGCTGGCTGCACCTAGTTTGGTGCAGCAGTATTTTGTTTGTGTCCTGAGCCCAGCTGTGCCTTGTTGTGCTGCTGCTGCTCCCCTCTGGGACTCTTTTAATCTTTATCAGCTAAATTAAAGATTTTTGTGTTTTTACTCAGCCTGTGCGTTTGGGTCCCTCTCTACCTTTTTGGGTACATGGTCCCAGTGCCTGCCGGCTTCATGTCTTCTGCCGGCGGGCCAAATGCCATGACAGTCAGATGCTGTGTGTTGTGTGTAGTGTCATTTCAAATGTCATTCTCTTGTCTTCCCCGGCCAGATACATTAAACTCTTAACTGTCACCTGTATTTTCTCACATTTGGCCTGGAGTGGTATACAACATTTCAAATGCTCACTGCTGCTCACATACAATGGTTCTATTACACAAACTACTGCGTGTCAGTTGTTGCTGTTATGAGTATTTACATAAAATATACAGCTTAATCTTCAATTCTGGGACAAACAACATGATTATCTTGATTGCACAGGTTCTTAGCTTTTGAACAAGACTAAATGGAACGGATAATACATGGTATGACCGTCACAACACAGCTTTGATGATGAGGACTGACAGTTTCACTGCACTCAAGTATGTGGTGTCTGTGTCAAGAAATTGATTTATTGCATTTTTTATGACTGACATAGGGCAGAAGGGTATGACATAGGGTAGAAATGGATTCCTGAGCATCTAAGCTTCCAAATGGTATATCGATTGCCTGGATTGGTTGAAGATTTAAGTCATAGTTTACAAATGAAGGATTCAAAATTTGTTTGAAAATTCCGTAGGGCCCTAATTAGCGCTCAGTGACAGTTAACAGGTTGAAGGTGTATTCAGACGCACTTTATCACAGTTTGTTTGGATGGTCATAATTGCCACTGTGGAGGAAGGAAGCAATCCTCACATCCCCCTCCCCCATCATTCTGTATCTGAACCTGCTAATCCTCACTGACCCCTTCCACTGTTATCATTTGAATTTCCCTCCAAAACCTAGGTCACTCATTGGTTTTCCCCTTCATTTATTTCTCTTTGTCCAATCAATATGAACTTCACTCCAAAGAACAGCCCACTTTGTTCTGGCACAGATTTGCAAGGGGTCTCTTTTCTGGTACCAGGGGATGTCATACCTTCAGCAGTTGGTTTTTGGTTTTAACAATTGTTTAATTATTTGCTCATAATTTCACCAGAATAATAAAGATGACGAAAGACTATCGGCTTTAATCGTTCAGTTTCAACACACCATACTTTGGTAAACAGTATCTTTCTACGAAGCCGTATGTTACTGGGTCTGGGGATGTTCATAGCTAACCGTGTCATTATATTTGGAATGGGACACTACAGTTCATTCAGATTCTTTGCTATAATTTTTGCTGCTTTGAAATCCAAAGAACTTAATCTCACTGAGTCCTTAAGCATCGTTGTTACATTATGAGCTCTTACAGGGACAGATGCGCATGGGAATGTTTGGTAGAGGCGGTTGTTTGGATTTGATCGGCAGAGAAGGACGATAAGGGGACATTTTTAAACTGGAGAAGGGTACGGGAGAAGGACAGACCTTGCTTGAGGTACTATTCACAGCACAGGGGCAAGGCCACTGGAGTAGAAAATTTCATTATGTACCACGCCTCGAAATTACATGCCACTTCACAGGCATCCTGATGTCCACAAGGTGAACTGAGACCTAAGTCTCAATGATGTTTACGCCCACGTTTATACACACACGACATCTTCAAGGTGAAGCTTTCAGGAGGCAACAGGTTGCAGAAGCATATAAAAAGAAGATAGCGTAAGAGTAAGTGGAAGTGTTTTTTGGAATCCTGTAGCATCTATTGTAGCTGAAAAGAAAAATATAAAACACAATCTAGATAAAACCAGAGAACTGACCCAGAGTTCTTAACTTTGGGTTCCCAAATCTTTGGCTAAAATGGAAGAAATTCACAATATCAGCAACCTCCCCAGGATCGCACAAATCTGATTCCTTGGCAGCGTGGCAAGGTGAGATGAGACACCAAAACTGGAGAGAGATTTCTGAAAAAGCCGAGCAGTAATGCATGCCTGAAGAGGCAGAGTGAAAAGCCCTGGGACCTCCTGCAAGACATATTCTGTGTGACAAGACTAAACTCGAGATCGGTGAGCTGAGAGAAAATCAACGCCCGGTAGCTACAAGCTAAATCAAAACTAATCGCCAAGGAAATAAAGACTCTAACAGGAAGGATAGCGGCGGTAGCATCAAGCAGAGATGTTGCATTTCAATGAGAGGGGAAGGAAGGTCATCGCCATCAAAACCGACTGAATCAAGTGCGTATTAGTTCTCAGAGAAGCTGCATGAGTCTGCGCAAGATCTTGGTTAATGTTACAACAGGACAATGACCAAAAACACAAGGCAAACGCAACAAAGGAATGGCCTAAAACAAACAGGCCACTATTCTAGAAGGGCCCTGCCCAGACTTCCATCTAATTGACAATCTGCCGCATGCCACAGAAATTTCACACAACAAGTGAGTACAGCTCATTAGGTGAAAATTCCAAAATGCATTTAAAAACTGTACATACATGAAATACATGTTAGGATAACACAACAGGAACAAACCAAGGGATCCTTTCTTCATAACCCATCTACCCCCACGCAGAGGTACTTAAAGACCGTGGGGGAGATTCAGGAGAACATCACTGAATGATTAATGACAGTGTTCTGCATCAAGGACTTGTATAGGTGAATATTCCATCAGAAAATTCTGTATGCATACAGCCCAATCTGTCTTTCTTTGATGATGAAAGCCAGGACTCAAAACAGTTTGAAAAAAAAAGTACCCTATTGAAGTACTGAAAATAAACACTTTTATCGAGCATTATAAGTCATTTAACAGTCTGTACACCTTTGAATTCAACGTTTTTTTTCACGCATGCATTCAAATTTATTGTTAAGAAGTGAGTGGTATTTTTTGGCATTTTTCATTTTTGTGATTTTTTTCTGAAGGGGGGGGTTCCTAAGACGGTGTGTCTCAGTTTCATCCTGATACGAGGTTTCAATACCCTGTAATCAGAACATAAACATCTTGGAGAGGCAGCTTCCCAAGGGTATGAAAACTTCCGCAGAAATGACCCCATAGTTTCTTGTTAGTAATTTATTAAATTTAAGCTATTTAAATTCACTACATCAGACACTCCATGCATTTCATGAGGATGCTCATCCTGGAATTGAACAATCTCATTTACGAAAAAGTTGGAACGGTATGGAAAATGCAAGGGCAAAAAAGGAAAGCAGCGATTTGTAAATCGTCTTGGACCTGTATTACATCAAAACCAAAACAAGACAAAACATTTCACGTCTTACCTTCTCAAATTTTTCTCCCCATCTTTTTTGGAAATGCAGGTTCATTCTGAATCTAATGTCTGCTACGTTTGCAAAAATAGGCACAGCTGCAACAGGACTCCAGGAAAGCATTGGAACACTGCAAAAACAGCTCTTGAGCAGGTAAAGCTATAACAAGAGCATATAAATTAAGCATCCACAAAAGGCCCAGCCGTTCACAAGCAGTGTGTGGTCGGGGCTCACCACTTTCTGAATAAATGAATGACTAATCCACCAGTTTAAAAACAACTATCTCAATGTATTGTTGAAAGGATTTTAGGGTTTTCACACTCATCTTCATATCATTGAAAGATACTGGAAAACTGAGGAGATGTTTGTCTGAAGGATGAGGTTAAAAATCAGTACTACTTGCCCCTGATCATCAATCCCTCAAATAGTGCTGCACTGAAATTTGTTCTGCTTTAGAGACGGATGGGCTTGGACAGGTTTGGAAAACCTTTTCCAATCAATACCGTTCATCACTGCATTCACAAATGCAAGTGAAGATTGTAATATGCACTGAGAAAGCCAAATGGTTGTACTACACTGTGCAAATCAATAGTAATAACACAACTTGGTATTCTGCCAAAAAAACAATGCTGACAATTTGCGCCTCAACAGCCACATTACTCAACTGGGACTCATACTGTACGAGCCCCTTACCTGGATTGCAATATACCGCACTCATACCGTAATACACCATACCCTGGTTTTACATAGCAGGGTATGAGAGTAAGTGCTCATGTCTTTGGTGGTTTGTACTATTCATGTGGTAATATTTCAGTTTGAAATGTCTTACCACAGATTTGTGAGGCTGTGGTTTTTCAGTTTAGCGCAGGAACTTCTGAAAATGCAAGATACTGTTTCATGACATATTTGTAAACTCTAAGGGCAGCAAGGGGCTTATTAAACTACAACTCCGACTCACAAAGAATGTTTTAATGAGATTGAGAAGGACTCTGTTCAGGGAAATATGGATCAATGAGCAAGTATGGAAGAAAGTAATTATTCTCTCATACCATGACTCATACTGTCTATTGATTAGGAATATACATGGGAAACAATGTCGTTAACACTGGCTTTGTGAGACTTGTAACATGCCATTTTTGTTGACACTGGTTCAGCTGTGGATTGATTAAATTCTCTGGTGTTTTTTAGAGCAGTAGTCCAGTGGTTATTAGTAACTGCCCTAACAAACGTCCTTCTGTCCTGGTCTCTGAATTTTGACAGATGGCCACATTTCTTTTAGCATTTTTTGGCTGTTTGGCACATGCAATCTCAATTTTTGAAACTGTTCCTTGAGTTTCTCTGTTTTTGCGACATACGCAACTGAAATTCTGGTACAGTTTCTGGCCCCTTTGGAAAAGATAGATGCCACATCTAGCTGTGCAGACTTCACCAGCAAATTGATGCAGGACAGGCCTCCTTTAAGCAGACGCACACTGCTAATCAGCAATCAAATTAATAGGAATCACCCGTAAAAGCATATGAGTGAGTGTGTGTGAATGCATGTGGGAGAGTGCGAGGGTCTGTGTATGCAAGTGTATGTTTGCTTTTGAATGTGTATTTGCATATGTGTGTCTGCGCGTGTGTGTTTGTGTGCGTAAGTCTTTGTATGCGGATGTGAATGATTAGCTGTGTGTGTGAACTCTGTGTGTGCTTGCTTGTGTGTGTGTGTTTATATACTCTATGCGTTTTTGTGTGTTTTCTATGTGCGTTTGTGTGTATTTGTGCATGTGAGTGTGTTTCTGTGTACTGTGCGTGTTTGTGCACATGCACGTGTGTGTGTTTGTGTGCGTGTGAGTTTGCTTGTGCGGGTGTGTGTGTGTGTTCATGTGAGCTGACTCACCTGTGGGCGGATCACTTTCTCGATGTTCTTCAGTGCCGTGTCAGGGGAGGGGGGCGAGCAGTCGGGAGTCGGGCCTGTGGAGTGGTTCCCATGGTTACCGAGCTTGGGCTCACTGATGGTCACATGGGCGGGATGGTCTGAAATTGATTAGGTATAAAATAACGCGTGAGCGCTGACGGTGGTCACCATGGCTGCTGGCATTTCATTCACTCTTAGAGAAAATGTCTGAAAAATGATCCTCTGTGATTCCATAGAAGAGCCGTCTGTCCTTCAGTGTTTCTCTGCTCGGTTATACTGACCGTCTGGGAACTTTAGCACTTTTAACATCTACGATAAAGAATTAAAAAGGATTCCTCAATGAAAACAGAGCAAAGAAGCCTGTCTTCCCCCTGTCCAATAGAGACATCCACATTACAACCTGACAAAAAACTAGAAACACTCCTTTGTACAAAAACACAAGCAATTTATTAAGTTAAATTAACATCAAAAATTAATTGTCGAAGTTAATTTTTTATGGTGTGATTGAGCTCACTTGTCTGTCCTCCGAGATTGAAGATGAACATCGCATCAATCACTTCGTTTCCTTCATGAGTACGACTGACTAACAAGTCTAATTATTCAGGATTTCTTCAGATACTTCGTCTCCACTTAAAAGTTTTGGGCGCCAAAGAGTTACATTTCAATCTAAAATAGCATTAGTGTTCGCATAAGCAATCTTCATCTTGAAATTTCACCGACATCGGTTTTTCAAGCTAGGCACTAACAATGTTTTAGAAATTGTTATTCTGGTAAATCCTCACTTTCGAGCACATAAACAATATTTAAATGAAGTAGCTTAGCTCAAATAACTTCTTATGTGCCAATAGGAAAATGCAGTATATTAAAGACATTCCAGTAAAATACGAGACTTTTACTAGTAAACAGACATTCCTCCAAGAGTAATATCTGTCGTCGGAGGGCGAATATAAGACAGAAGTTAAAATCCGCAACGCCCTATAATGCCTCCAGCGGCTCAGGGTTCATTTTTGCAGCGAAGACTTCCTTGGTGGAATACACTACTCCACACAGCAATTAAAGACATTTGACACTCGGGGGTGAGGGGTAGTATGAATTAACCTCTGCTTTCATCATTTAATCTCTTCTCAATCCCAACAGGTCTCAGCCTTGCCTGTGTGTGTGTGTGTGCATGTGCAAGTATTGTACACATCTGCTCTTGTTATAATCATCAGATTTCTAATGATATGGAGTGTAATATTTCACTTCCAACCTGTCGGTGCATGCGTATGCGTGTACGTGTGCGTGTGCGTGTGCGCACTCAAGTGCACGCGTGTACGTGTCTACGCTTGTTATAATCATCAGATTTCTAATGATATTGAGTCTGAATATTCCGTCCGTGTGTGTGTGTGTGTGTGTGTGTGTGTGTGCTTGTGCGCGCACGCACACATACATGGCTTATAACCATGTGGTCACTGTAATACAGATGAAGAATTTTTCTCTTTTTCCAATCCTTGACCATTATGAATTCATGATGATGATCAGATCTTTATAACATTGGAAGCTAACATTTAATTTCCTCTCTTAAAGCTAATTAAGAGCCAGTTTTTGTAAGAGTCAGGCAGACGGTGATTCATGACCCCTTCGGATTTGCAGGAAATTTTTTTTATTGTTAGATGTATGTTAGAAACAAACAAAAATCTCATTTTATATCCTTAATAGGGACCGCTCTTTTTTTTTTAGGGGGTCCTGGAATATAGGGGTCATTATCAGCCAAAATGGAAAAATCACCAAATTCAGGTTTTTGAATGCTTGTATTTCTCTGCGCCCTGAGTGAGCCAAATTGATTTTCATTTGTGCAAGTCCATCAGGTATAGACGCTCCAAAATTGCGAAACTTTTGGCGGCTGACTAAGGGCGCAGCCCATGGGTGGCGCTGCAAATCACTACTTTTTGTAATTATGCACACTTTCCCAGGAGTTATGTGGCTGGCGCCCTAAGTCAGCCAAGGTATTTTATGCTTGTCATTATAGGTTAGGACCTCTTACTTTGATTTGGATGAAATTACGGTGAATGACTGAAGGCGCACAAGTATAGGGGGCGCTTTTTGCTGCCGAAAGGTGAAATTACCACATTTGTACACATTGGTACACCGATTTCTCCATGCACCCAAAGTCAAAGGTGATGAAATTGGCTAATGTTGACACAGCATCTCTAGTGTCAGTGGTAAAGAGAGTTTTGTGGCTGGTGTCGGTATTAACCCTTTTTGCACCATTTTTCTTGGGCCACTTCACGAAAAGTTGAATATAGTAAACTGGGAACTTTCTCCGATTTTCATGAAACTTGCAGGATTTGCTTCCTTAACTGGGAGAAAGGTGGCCTGTAAGTTTGAGTGGAGTGTGGCAAGCCACTTTGTTTATAAGCCACCACTTGGAAGCAAAATTGGAACTAAACTGCAAAAAGTAGCATTTTCAAATAACCTTGTATCTCATAAACCGTTTATTTGATTTTCATTGAATTTGTTGTACATTTTTCACAAGAACCCATGAAGTTAAACCTGGCTTTAGATTTTTTGCTATGTATTCAAGAAGTTTTCCAATCAAATCAAAAGTCAGTTCTAAGATCTGTAAGATGAAATCAATGTTGGTCTAAGCGATCACCAGTAGGTGTCCTTTGACCAGCGCTAGGCGGGGGTGCCCTTTACACTAGGTGAGGTGAGTAAAGGGCAAGGGTTCCAGGAAACCGGTTGACCCGTCCACTTCTGCAGTTGGTAACAGCTGCTGGACAGGGTAAGACTGCGGTGGCTGTGGAATTGGTAAAGGAAGCAAATCCTACAAGTTTCATGAAAATCAGAGAAAGTTACCGGTTTACCATATTTGGCTTTTTCGTGATGTGGCCAAACAAAAGTGGTGCAAAAAGGGTTAATACCGAAACCAGCCATAAAACTCTCTTTACCACTGACACTAGAGATGCTGAGTGACAACGTGAGCTATATTTTATTAATTTTGACTTAGAGCTCATTGAGAAATCGCTGTGCGAAAATGTGGTAATTTCACCTTTCGGCGGCAAAAGGCGCCCCCTATTCTTGCGCGCCCTACGTCAGCCGCAGTAATTTTCATCCAAATCCAAATAAGAGGTGCTGATCTATCATGACATGTATAAAATACCTTGGCTGACTTAGGGTGCAAGCCACACAACCCCAGGGAAAGTGTGCATAATTACAAAAAGCAGTGATTTGCAGCACCACCTATGGGCTGTGCCCTATGTCAGCCGCCAAAATTTTCACATTTTTGGAGTCCATACCCGATTGATTTGCACAAATGGAAATCAATTTGGCTCACTCAGGGTGCACAGAAATACAAGCACTCAAAAACCTAATTTTAGTGATTTTGCCATTTTGGCTGATTTTCACCCCGATATTCCAGGACCCCCCGAAAAAAAAGCAGACCCAATTAAGGATAGAAAATGTGATTTTTGTTCATTTCTAACATATCTATCAATAAAAAATTTTGGACAAATCCGAAGGGGTCATTAATTACCCTCTAATAGAAATCTGCCTGACTCTTATAAAAACTGGCTCTTAAGGCCTAAATCAGTCCTCATCCACTAACTTTACTTTTGTGGTCACTGCACTTATACATAACCACGGCAATGCATTCAAGCACCAGGTGTGCATGTTCGTCCTCTCCCACACACTTCCACCAGTGCCACGTCATTTGTTCCCTCAGAACGCCTCTTGGCTACTCGGAAGAAAGAAATTGAGACAATTTATGTCAGAAATCTACTGCCCAAGAGGAGCGATGGTGTCTGTAGCAGTGTAAAATCCTGGTTCTCGAAGGTTAATGTCCACACTAATCCTTTTGTTCCAGTGGCCCGGATTTGCTGATTGGTGATATGCTTCACCCGTGAGCTAGCTCTAATTTCTTAACAAAGGGAAAACAGGACTGGCACATCTTTCCATGACACTCAAACTGTGCCAGCCCAGGTACACCTCTGTCGATAGAATGAAGCTTGAAATTGGCAGGGGAACTCCAGGTCAGTACCATGTGACTCGTGAGGATTTGTCTTTAAAAATAAACGGCGTTGTCAAAGCCTTGAACAGATCTAATATATTTTGGCCATGTCAGGAATTTCTACTTTGTGATCACAATCCTCTCCTTTACCCATAGTGCTACAGGGCCAGCAGGACTGGAGTGGTAGATGTGTGATATACAGACTTCGAGGGGATTGTGGCCTGGTAGCGAAAGACAAAATTAGCTGGAACAGTGTTGTGGATTACATTTCAGCATTATTCATTATATTTACTAATACTAATTCATTATATTCACAAATACTGATGATATATTTTTTAATCATTATTCATTTTATTACTCATACTAATATTCAGTAAACTAACAATTAGATTTAGATCATATTTAGCCATCAATAATCATAATCAATAACCATATTATGAAAGCAGCAGTTCACACACACACATACAAATAGTTCACACAGACACACACACATACAAGCAATTCAATTCAGACATGCATGAGCAGCTCACACACACACATAAGCAGCAGGCTTCTGTAGCTTTGATTAGTAAGCAGGCTTCTGTTAAGTTGATTCAAAAACATAATCAGATGATGCATTTGATTTCAGCAGCTTTGACCAATATTTGTTCGGTAAAATCATTAGTTGTTACTGAAAACATAATCAATTGAATCATTTATGTATCTGCTTGTATCCTATTCATCTGAAAGTGTTTTTCCACTCATAAACTGTAATTTTAGTATATATTCCTTTTATTTTTTAAGTCCTATACTGAAAATTTCCCACCATTATTTTACAAAACAAAGCTGGAGAGTAAAAAAAGTTAGAGACAAGATGATTACAACCCATAAATTGTGATTGGAGCAAAGTTTGTTCGAGATGAAATGGTTACAACCCATGTATTTTGATTGAAGCAAAGTTGGTTGCGTTTTTACCATAAATATTCCTCTGTAAAGAATGCCGAATTAGCACTGCCTGGCCAGGGACTGCACACCGTGGGAATAAAGATGGCTTCTGAAGATTCTCTCTCTCTCTCCAATTATTCACGAACAAGGCAACCTCAAAAATATGTAAACATCTAGACATGAAACCACAACAATAGCAAGGCTGGTTCATTTGTAAGGTGAATGGGATAGATACTCAATATTACACTGTAAAGCAGTTTTGTGACTCTCCAATATGTGCAATATTATAGGAGGATGCGCACAGACAGCTTGTAAATGGATGGGTCGGGCACATTCTTCGGAATAGAGATGCACAAATGTAGCAGGTTACGATGGAGCAGACCAGACGCACTCGTTGTGACTGAAAACGAATAAAAACGACTCGCCTGTTGAATTGATTTCCCTCGAGCGTGATCTGTTTGTGAGCAGGAAGGAAAGCGGCCAGATGTGAGGAGGACCCAGGCGTGTGGAGTCTGATTCCGACGTTACATCCGAGAGAGAAGTACTAATCAATCACACCTCGCCGGGCTGCCTCCGAAAGGCCAATGTTTCTCCGGGGTTTAAGCAGCGTTATCACATAAATCATTTCCCTGTGATGGACGACACACACTCACAG
The DNA here is from genome assembly GCA_029721435.1 of Gymnothorax reevesii. Lineage (NCBI taxonomy): Eukaryota > Metazoa > Chordata > Actinopteri > Anguilliformes > Muraenidae > Gymnothorax > Gymnothorax reevesii. The sequence continues at coordinate 28,395,805 of CM056579.1, read as the reverse complement.
GGTCTAACCAAATTTACACGCACAAAATGTCTCCAGCAAACATAAACAGGCTACCGGAAGAAGCACAAGGAATTTTATGAACTTGCACCAAATGACAATTTCTTCCTGTCAGTTTATTTGCAAAGACAAGTCTCTTCTCCTTAATGTACTCAAAGTGACATAAACCTGAGTTGGAAGCTTCACAAACAGACCACATCCCATGTTTTTTTTTCACGCATATAGATGCTTTAGCTGATATATATTACCTTTATTTATTCTCGAAAGGACATTGAGGTCTCCCTCATTTTCAATGCTGTCGAGTTCACAAGTAAGTTGTACTTTAAAAAAAAATAAAAAATACTCATAGGTAAAAATCATTTTATAACAATTACAATTAGAAACACAGTGTTCAGAAATTGAAGTCGTAAACTCTGTAAGAGAAGGAAGCGCTACCATCTTCAGAGTGCGTTGGAGCTCGTTCCATGTGCGTGGGACATCTTAGGAAAATGCAGTTTTACCAAATTCAGTGCAAGCTCGAGAAGTAACAACTTAACTCGTTAGCAAAGAGTAGATAGCATCTCATCCTCATCTTGCCTTGATATTATCTAAACAAAACAACTCGCTGTAACAAATAGAGTCTTTTTCTAAACAAATTCTGGCATTGTTTTTCTTGTCCCAACCTTTTTTCCCCTCCAGGTCATTCGCCCGTTGCTCCCACCTCCTTGCCCACTTGAATTCCGGTCTCTTCCATCAATGACTGATGAAAACTGAGAGCCCAGGAAGCGAACGAGCGTGCGCTCTAACACGGCGTCTGATCAGGTTTTCCTGTCACGTTAGATAGCGTAAATTAAAGCACGGTAATGTGCGCTCTGACTCAACGCGTAGAAATTTATTAGCAAACTTCAAATGAAGCCATTAAAACGCAGGGGAAATCATGTCCAGAATAAAAGAGCGGCATAGCAATCGGCTACGCTGTAACGTCTGATTAGAGCAGCTAAAGGCATTAAAACTTGGAGGCAAACAGACTGGGAGAGCTCCTTCAGCATGATCCGACGCCTCATTACTGCGGTCTCAAGAGGGTCGTCTCTATAGCACATTAAAGACCAATACTTAAATACTCATTCCACACTTATAATCCAATAAACACAAATAAAATGAAATGAGATGGGAAATGGGGGCAGATTAGACTAATGTCCAGAGGCTCTGACTGAGGACTTCTCATTTGGGTGGCTAAAAATGCATGTAACTTCACCCAAACAGACATTAAAACTCAAGAAGAGGATACAAATAGAGTGTACAGTCATGAAACTTATGTGTCCAAAGCGATATTAAGAGCCACCCTCGCCAAGACTGACACGTTTAATTCCAAAAATGGAGATCTGAAAACCAACATGGCTGACAATTGATGCAAAATAAATATTACAGGCAACTCTGCTGGTTTTGCATGTACTAAGGGATTTTTCATGTGCAAATGGACGTAACAGTAGCACTTACAAGCGTAATTTCGCAGGACATCCTGGTGACAAGACGTTTTGCATACCGATATTACTACCAGTGCCTTATCATATTAACTGCTTTAACACATATTCAACACAAAATGCTATACTATGTCATAAAATAGGACTAACATAAGTATGTTGTTCATCAACATGATTTTTGAGAGTAAATGTCCTGCAATATATTGGCAAAACTGTCTCAGGTAAGTTCCTGCCGTTACTCAGTGAATGCTGGGAGAGACTCCCCTGTGAGTCTGACCAGAAATAAGCAGCTTAGAAAACTGATGGATGGAGAAAACAAACACTGAAATTGATCTTGTCATTCTACTGGAGACTGACCGAACTTGCCATCTGTGAGAGCCCGATGAAATCTGCCAAGCGATTGTATTTCTCTGCTTAATGGTTCTCCAGTTCGCCTAGCTTAAATTGTGGAGCAGGCAGCATGGTTCACTGCCTCGATCTTATCAGAGGAAGGCAAAAAAGGACATTCAAATAAGTGTAAAACAGCTTCACTGATGAAGCCAGTCAGTAAAAAATTATTGTACAAGAGTAAAATTCCAGATATGACAAAATTAGAGAACCAATTATCACTTAAAGGCATAGTTAGCGATCATAATCCACGCACTTTTTGTCAAAATCACCAAATTTCTCCTCACTATCTGCAAGCTGTCACTTCTGAGAGCATGCTGGGAAAAAAATCCAGTTTCAATTCACAGCCTGGGCTCTGAATTTAAGCAGGTAAATCTGTGGCTCGGACCGAGCCACCAGAACATGGGTCCACCCCTCCACGCCCAGGGGCGGGTTCATACTCGTGCACAGGTCAGACACGGGGGGGAGTAGCAGGTCGCCTAGCGTGCGCAGTTCGAGTACAGAGAGAGACACGGCATTACAGCATTTGCGATGGCTGAAAAACAGCCCAAGAAAAAACAGTCGGAGGAACATGAATTAGAAAAGAAGGGCTTCGACCATGAAAGGGCGAAGACCCGGGTCAACATTGGTGTGGCTTTCCGACGGTGGAGGGAACTCCGCGAATTGAAGGGTCTGAAAACGGACGCGGAGGTTGCCGTGTTTCTGCTGGACAGGTGAGCAACATTAGCTTTGCGGTACTTCACACAACAGTAACAGCCGTCAGGCATTCATCATATTTTCTAATCAGCCAAAATGTACTGTTGTTGTGACGTTATCTAATTATAATAGCGGTTGAGTTGTGGGTGCAGTTGTCTGACGGGTCAGCTAAACTTAGCTTCGCAAATTGAACTTGCGGCTACGAGTTCTTGTGAATGTCTGACATCTTATGTAAGAAATCGACCTACATCTCAGCTTATTGTTTTGCTTGTAGTGTCTCACTTTGCATGCATGAGGTTGTAGCTGTACTGTTATATACCCGCTGTTCTGGAAGAAATTTTTCTAATCGCTCCTGATAACCATTTCTTCCAAAACAAAACAATTCCGACAGCAAGCTACTAAATGAGTTCATAGCAGAAACATGCAAATGGTCTAAACGTTGCTTGTGTGGAACTCCGCCATACTGATCAGCTTCGCAGTTTCTACTGCCGTTTACATGACAATGCGCGAACATGAACTTCGGGGGTGAGTATGAAGGGAGGGGTGGGTCTGTATTTGTTTACACTTCAAATGTCAACAACGTCTCTACTAGTTTTCTCCCACATCGCTGACTACACCTTTAATACAGAACAGGAATCAGTCAGGAGAATGTACTTTCCAAGAGTAAGGAGTCCAGTATCTGGCTACGATATCTTGCCATGCAAAATATCCTTCTACCTTCTATGAAATGGGACTCGGCATACTTTCACAAATACTTTGTCATCATGTATCAGTCTTCCCTCTCCCCTAAAAAGTAGCAAAGGCTACAAGACTGTGGACTAGAGGCATTACCGCCGAATGGAAAAGGTGTAGTCATACATCCCCAAAGTAGCTTGTATCCCAAAAGCAATGCACACTCAAATACAGTGCACAACAGAGACGACATTCCTCCAGTTAAACTTCAGCATTTCAAGACTACCAAGACCTTTGCATCATAAAATTGTCACTTAGCAGGTACTAGATATAAATTATTTTTTTAAAATATATCATTCAGATTTCCCAGCAGAACACTGAATGGATATTAAGCTCCATGCAATATCAAATCCATTCCAACGGAATCTGTATATGGGTTCCCATACATTATTTGGTCTCTTTACTATTTCCATGAAAAAGAAAATATCTGTGCCGAAAATTTGGCAAAATCATACAAATATATGCTCCTTTCCCCTGCTCTACAGGGCAGTGGAACTGCTAATAGAGTCCAAATCACTTTGGTTTTCATCTTTTTTGCAATAAATTGCAGAAGTTCTTCTTGCAGACAGTTTTGTGGCACAAACAATAACGACAGCAGTTGGCCCTGATTAAACTTCTCTTCTTTGCAGGAGGTAGACCCTGACAGAATGTGGCTTAATTTAGTTTTTTGTTGTAAAACTAAAGCATTTTCCACTAATGCCCAAACACTTTATGGGCCATGGCTCTCGTAATGAGGAGGCTTTTCCTTGCAGTCATTTCGCTGTTTATCACCAAAATTACCCCATTTCATAAAGAGCTCAGTTTTTGTGGAGAAACCATAATGAAGCAGAACCGAATATGATACAAAAATGCCATCATCTTCCATTTTAGCAGATAGGATAGAGCGTATGTGAATTAAACAAGGGCCCTGATGCATGTTTAACTGTTTTACTGGTTTATTTCTGTCTTATTATAAAGTACATATATATGTATGTATGTGTAAGTTCTGACTCTGCAAAATAAATTATAAATTTAGAAATAGGAGCTTTGCCTGGGTCAGGAGGGTACAGCACCTGCAGGCAATGAACTCCAGAATCAAACTATTTCTGAGCTGTAGACTTCAATACATTCCAAGGCTGCCAGATCAGAAAGCATTTCTGCTTACAGTATGTATGAAATGAGGCTATAAATGCTCACTTCAAAAGATATGTGTGCGTACCCTGAAACACTTTCCAGAAGAGACATCACTACATCCTTCAATTCACCTCACTCCAGTCATTAGTACTTTCATAGATGGCCTATAGTCTTGAGGCTGGCACAGTTACAAGGTGCGCAGAGGTTTGGTGGCTCAAGTCCTGGAGAGAAATCAGAGCAATGGAGGGGCCTTTCATCAAGGCCCTAAACCACACACTGCACCAGGGGGATGTTCCCCCTCTTCGCCCCGGGATTACACTAGGCATTTATTCCGTCCGCCTCTGCCCTGCTGCGTGTTTCATCCGTGCTTTGTCGTCCATCAACACCCATCGGCTGCGTTTTTTTACCGCGCATCAGGGCCAGACAGCTAGAGAAGCGAGACTGACGAGATCCTGTAGTAATTACAGAATCAGGTGGGATCACCCGAGATAACACCATACATGTTGTATTAAACGCAACTATAGACAGGCAGCAGGCTTTGTTCCCTATCGAAGGGGCTGAAGAACTTTTGACTCACTTCCATTTGTTTCTTTTTTGAGATTTCTGTGCTTCAACCATCGATAAGTAGCCCATTTATGATTGAGAGCTTTTAATTATCCCCTGCTGTGCGATTTGCGTGAAGCGGGGGATATAGCATTGGGCTCCGTCCATCCGTCCGTACGGACACATAAAATTGAGGCAGCTGGGGATATTGCCATGTTAGTGGCGAACACCTGTTTTATGCTCGCATTGGCTTTGTCATTTGTTTGCAAAGCGCTCTGTCGATAAAGTTTACATTTTTTCTTACTTTGGTTGCTGTCTTAGCCTACAGTACGAACCAGCGCCAACGAGGATTTTGAACATTAACCGTATGTTTTAATGTTGTGTCTGTGTCCCGATCGATCAGCTGTGCTGAAGTGTTGCGTTTGTGCTGCGGCATCTGGCGAAAATAGAAGACTCACGTATTTGTTGATCAAGACTCTGGTTTGCCGGAGCTGGAACAGCAGAGAAATGCAATGCAGCGGATCCAGTGTAAGCACATGCATTGACTGAAGCAAAGCCCATCAACTGCGCTGCCGCTGCGGAGCAGCGACGGACCGAACACACATCTGGGGTCATTTTGGGGGCTAGTTATACTTAACTGAGGTTAACCCTGGCAACCCGGCCAACCTCCACTCGCAACTCTCTGAACCTCGCCACTTGGATACTCTATTGTACTGCAGATGATCAGACAAGCAGTAAAGAACAGAGCCAGAATTCAAGTGCTGGCGAATAAAATAAATTATTATTTATGGAAAATCTTCAAAGGATACTGCATATTGACGAAACCCTGCAACAGCATTAATGTGACTCACCACGAGACAGTACAACAGAGTGGGAGGTGGTGAATGAACCGAAAAAACCAGCCGCTGAACATACGGTGCATCGTAACAGATAGCCCATCATCATTTTCCAGAGTGCTTTGGCATCACCAAGGTGAGCGACGCACAGAATTAAAACGACTGTTCCTGGTGTGCTGGCTGTTTTTCCCAACCCTGGTAACAGCTGCTCGGTGCAGAATTTCCGTCATCACAAAATGAATCAGATGGTCAGCAGTGCATATCATCCATTAAGAAGCAAGATTTATGCAAGTTCTGCCCCGGTGACTAGAAATAATATTAACAGTCAGAGAGGACACTGTCGTGCCCTGCCTAGCTCTCTTTGGGGGGGACATCTTCACTCTCAGTTCTGCTCAGTTTCACACTCTCTCTCCTTCTCAATACACCACACATAGTGAAGAATAGGAGCCATTACCAGCCCAGACGCACACATATATGGAGGGAAAGAATGTTCCGGATTGAGATTAATTGGACTCCTAACAGAGGCGGGAATTGCTCTGGCTGTCTGGTCACCATTGTGCCTTGAGATTGCAGCCATGGACAGGCAATCTCTTAGCTCTGCGGCTGTTCGCACTCAGCCTGCTTCTTCAAACCTCTCAATCCACCACTGTCTCAGACCCCCCCCCCCCCCACCAGGAGTTCACTGCGGCATTGTGGGTGGTAGTTTCCAAGGGCCTCCAGCTCTGGGCATGGGGCCCACTGGCACAAGAACACAGGAAGAGGTGCTGGAGCGCGCAGAGGCTTTCAACAGCTACCTTACGTAAGGGAAGACCTAAATTCTCTGCAAACATCTTAAACCTAAGCAGGTATGCAACAGATACAAGGTTGACCCATTACTCATTCATAAATTTCTCAGCTTTCTTTGTTCTGCAGTTCTTGAAGGCCTTAAGGTCATGGGGAAACCTAACCATAGTAACGCTATAAAATGTAAACACAAACTAGAGTAAATGACACACTGTTCAAATAACCAATGCAGCAGTAGCTAAATTTGCCACAAAATTGAACCCCCTGAGAGGTGAATATGTCTTGTTGTAATGGCACCTATCAAGGGCTGGGATATACTGTATTAGGCGGCAAGTGTACATTCGGGTCTTGAAGTTAAGCCCTTGAAAGTGGAAATTTAAGGGCATGGGTAAGGTATCTTCCATAAGTGGTCCAAAAAAATACGACTGAAAAACCAGCGACAAGGTCATGGGCACCTAAGGCGCACTGATGTGCATGGAGTGAGAGATAATCTCTCTGGCACCACGACCCCACAAATGAGAACAGTTAAAGCTGGCAGACAGAACACAAAGTGCAGTGAAGCTTACAGCATATGGGGGCAGCGTTGCTGCAAATCTCTCACAATCCCTATGCTGACCCCTGTCCACTGCCCTGAGTGCCAGCAATGGGCCCATGAATGTCAGACCTGGACCATGAACTATGGAAGAAGGTGAACTGGTCCGATAAATCGCATTGCTTTTAGAATCTTGCAGAAGGCTGGTTGCATACGCATTGTTTACCTGGGTAACAGACGGAGCCAGGATGGACCACAGCAAAAGGCAAGCCAGTGGAAGCAGTGAACTGCTGGGAAACCCACTATTCTGGCATTCAAGTGGATGTTGCTTTGGCACGTACCACCCACCTAAACACTGTTTCAGACTGAGCACACCCTTTCATGGCAACGGTATTTCCTGATGGCAACGGCCTCTATCAGCAGGATAGATATGCCCTGCGACGCTGATCCAGTTTCATTCTAACTGCCTTATTAAGGGCTCAGGATGTTGAGACCTATCCCAGCATGCACTAGTTGAGAGCCAGGAAAACACTGGACAGGCTGCTACTTCATTACAGGGCACACACCAATCCACTGACTAAACACGCATCTGTTTACACTAGAGTCCTAATGCGCCATAGACTTACCACTTCTGAGACAGGGATGTTCACCTGGGTCACTGCAGTTTTATGTCAATGAGATCAACGCAAGTGGCCAAATCAGAGATAGTGAACCCATTTTTTGAAGGCCATAACCTCTTAATTCAGGACATTTCAAATAGATTCCATTGATCTGCGCAAGCCACCATTTCCCAGGGCGAAATTAGACTCAGATAACAGAACATCTATGAGTTCCTCCAGGGATTGTTAAGTGATATAATCTCTGTAATCTAAAACTGTGTGAACCTCAGCCTCAGCAGGTGAAAGTGATTCCTTAAACACTGAAGGTCTCTGGCCTTAAACAAGACGTGCCAATGGACTGCATCAGAAGCAGTATTTCCACAGCTGTGCTCATGCTTAGAGACTGACTGCCTCCCTGCAAACTCCCTACTGCACACTGAGTAGGAGTCAGTACCCAGTAAAGCATGAACTGAAACTTAATTGACATCATATTGTGTAGAGCTTTGTTTATGCTAGAACTGTGCTTTTGTCCTTTTGAATCTCCATGGTCCTCATCATGCTAGTTAGGTCTATACGGGTATGGTCAAGTCAATGGGTTTCGCATGTAGCTGGTCACCTTTTAATGGGCATAAGAGATAATGGGCTATTTTTAACCAGGGAGTACAAAGCGACACAAGTATCTATGTGGCTTGACTTTAGTTTAATCTGACAGGAATGACTGAAGAAAAGATTCAGTACACTATCAGTCAAAATTTTCACACACTATCCATTTTTAAGTATTCAGATAGTGTATGAAATTTATACATTTTTATTTCACAAAAAAACAAAAAAAATAGGTACTTGATGAGTGCATGTATCTACTGCGGCTTGGCAGTTAACTGCAGGCTAAGAAGTTTAACTTACAGACTTACATTCTAACCATCTTACAACTTGATAGCGTAGTGGCTACTGGCACACGCATAGTAGACATAAAAATCAATGTCTTAGACTGCTCAAAATGGCGATCTTTTCCTGTAAAAACTGCTAAGCAGACTCAATGCATTCTTTCTAAAAAGGACAGTCATATGATTGCAAAAGGTTTACAAATTACACTAGTCTGGAAGTTTCCAAGGATTCTCTGCACTTGTGGTTTGCATATATTTGATTTTTCAGTCCAATCTGTGCAAATCTAGGTTGACTTGACATACTTTGGTAGGAAATGGAAAAAAATTTGCTTGCCTGTTTATTTTGCCTAAATCAAAATTTTGATGAACTCCAAAGTTCAGATCGCTATCCTAAATTTACAGATTATTATTGACTTCTGACTATTTGCATCTTTAATTGCGCCATTTGAGGGTATTTACTTGTCTAAAACTGCACTATTCCACTAAATCAACATGACTACATTTCTTCTGTTTGGCGGATGCACATATCTTATGAGAAGTACAATAAGCAACGTAGAAAAAGTTTATCGAAATGGCCACATATCAGATCAGTCAAAGTACATTTACAGCATCATTCAGCACACTTACGAGCAAGAGCATTACTGCACCGTAGGCATATATTAGCTCAGCTACAGTCAAATACAAAAGATGTATAAGCAGCAAAACTCAAGATTACATTTCTAAAAAGTAGTGTAAATGTGCTAAAGGGCTCCATGAGTGTGTAGGATCACTCTGAAAAGGCTCACCCTGAACAAGCTATCACTAATCTGGCTGTTTGAGTTGGACAATGAAACAGGCTCCTCCCTCCCCAGTGCAGCCAACTTCCCGCCCACATTCCACAAAGTCTTCCTGTCCCCACCCCCATCGCAACAGCGAATCACAGGAACCGATCCTGCACTCTCATACAGGAAGTGCAAACCCAAACAGGAAATGAAGAAGGGCCAGGATAAGGAACAACAGGAAACATAGATATGGAATGACCAGATTCAATCTGCCCATAATAAGCAGCACAAAAGCTAGAATAGAGCCAGCTGGATGGGGGGTGTGACGACTCTGCAGTTCAAACAGAGGGCCAGGGAGAGCAGTGATTAGAGCAGACAAGTCGGGGCGCTGTGCCAACAGATGCGTGTTTGTCTTAGGTGGTAGTGAGGAAACGTTGCGTGGGAGACTTAGCGGAAAACCCACCCTGACAGGTAACAGGGTGGCAGGCAGGCCACATTGGGTACTGAGGGCATAGCTCTGCAGGAAGCCATCTGGCAGAACAGGGGCCGTGTCACACCCACAAACAGGTACTCTCACGTAAGGCGAAATGCTGACACGCAGTGAATGTGGCACAAGGTTTCCAAGCGTAACACTGGGAATATGGCCGTCTACATCGGCCGTGAAAGTGTCTGCATTCATAATTACACGCACATGTTGCGAAGCAGAAGTGACTATCACGTCGCGGGTTCGAGCCCTGCTTCGTACCAGCCGGCAGAGGTCGGCAGCTTTTTCATCGTAGCGCACAATTGGCTATTGCGCAACAGGGTTGCAAATTGGGAAGGGATTGTCGGGAAGGGAATATAATAGTTGCCTTGTTCGTTGCTCAAGCGCCTCCTGTTGGCCAGACGGGTGCTCGTCAGGAAGATTTTGCGTGCTTTGTAGGAGAGCCGTGAACTGTCTTCACTCTCCTGAATTGGCTACAAGGGGTTGCAAACGACCAAGCCTTGTACATAGTTCACCAATTGGGCATTCCAGATTCGGGTGGGATTGGAGATGCCAGATTAAAAAAAATAAATAAATAAATAAATACATAAACAATTACGCACACAAACACACAGAGATTCTCGTAAGGCCAAATGCTGACACATTCTGAGCATGGCAGGAGCTTTCTAAGCAGATATGACACGTGGGATATGGACCACAGGATTAGCTGAGACAGTGGCTGCCTTTGCGATCACACACATACTCTCACTGTAGCCAAATACTGACATATTGTGAAGTTTGGGCAACACATAACGTAGATAATGTGGCCACCAATATTAGCAGGGACAGTGGCTCCCTTCATATGCACATACAGAACATAATCTCATATTACGCCAAATACCAACATACTGTGAATTTGGCGAGGGGTTTCAAAATACGACATGAGGAATATGGCCTTCTGTGCCAGAGGTTACAGTAGCAGCCTTCAAACCCATCCTTCTGCTCGTGTCTTAGGTGAAATGATCGCTGACACACCGTTAGACAGACGGGCAGGAGATTTGTAAACAGATATGATGAGGAGAATTTTGGGACGCTATATTCGTCGAGACAGGGGCTGCCAGCACGAGCGCATGCACTCTCACACTCACGTCAAGTACTGACATACTGTACATGGGGCATGAGGTTTGTAAGCAGATATGACAGAGGGAACATAGCAGTCAAAATAATGTTTTCTACATAATGTAATGGTGAACACATCACAGCGACAACTGGGTTTCACTCCTAAAATAATAATTACATGGCAGAGTGTAAGTAGTTGGACAGCGAGTCAGTTTTTTTTTAGTAGATTTGACTGTACTACAGCAGATTAAAATGTGACAAATAAAACAAATAGGAGCTTAAATGGCAAACAGCCAGCAATAATTTGAGGGCAAAAATATCCTTTCAGCGTGATTCCTTTACAGTAAGAATTGTGGCCGTTTTAATACACAGTGGCAGCATTGTAAAAACAATCCAGCCCCTTTGGGGAGTGACTCACCGTTCTTGGAACAGGCTACTGGTCGGTTTATGTCCAGGGAACACGGCTTGCGTGTAACGGCAGTGGCAACGAACTCGTAAGGGTTGTCCTCGTCCTCTGGAAGGAAGACGTCGAGCGACGGCGACGGCACAATATCTGTGGCCCGCTTGGAGTCCTGCGGGAGGGAACGAGAGAGGACGTACTGAGATGCCTTCACACGCCATTTATGGACGAGGGCTGTAAGCTGACACAACTGGATCGGTATCACCAACCCCATTTATACTGCAGATCACATGACCTCGCGTTGAAGGTTCTTATGTAGCACTGCACCCAAACTGATGGTCCTGATATTTGGTTGTTGATGTTTAGAGGTGGGTATCAGTTAGACTCCGTTCACTGTAAAGAAGGCCTGTGTTTAGAATCGTATGCATCTTGTCATGAGAGATTCATATCCGGTCTTATCTTATTCTCGTCTCTCAAAATGATCTTGTCTTCAGTAACTGTTTGCTTGATGAGTGAAATTTTCCAATTTGATTGGAAAATCTAGGAATGAGTCAAAATGCCTCTCATTATTAGCAAGATTTGTTTAATTTTGCTAAAAAGTAATAGAAATAAGATCTTAAGTATAACACAAGACTCAAGTACCTGCTATGACAGACTACTTTTTCAGTTTTGTTGTGGAATTGAAGCCTAAATAGATCTCGGTCAGAGCGCGGGGACACAGTTTGCAGCGGTTGGAACGACATTAGATAGTAGCTCCAAATGCAGTCTGATCAGGTGACTCTTGCTCCCATGACGCTACTCTCTCTAAATCCAAGAGAGGATGCCTTCCCTTGCAGAGAAACGGAGGATTTCACAGGGCCTTCAATCACGGAGAGAGCTCAGACACTGAGGGCACCTGATATCAAATGCTAATTAAGCACACTGGGGAAACCTGAGTGGCCCAGATCACATGCTAATTTAGCAAACAGCGCAAACCAGGCCGCAGCTCAGTCAATCGCAATACAGCTTAGACATCAGTGGCCAGACAGAGCAGTAACCGATCAATATCAGGAGCAAAGGCCTCTGGTGTCAGTGGCTACAGCACACTGCACTTAACGGGCGCTGCACTCGGTTGCTAAACAATTTTTAGGCACAGCAAAGCACTTTGGAATGCCTGGATGAGAGCCACTTTTACTGTTACGCAGTATATCATACAGCTTGTCGTTGTTTTGTTTTAACAGCAGTTGTAATGTGACTGATGATAGCGGCAGTAATGGACAGGTGATTCAGTCCATAAAACAGGGCAAATCCAGAATGTGTTTTTGTTTTTCTACAATATGAATAAACTGTAATGATAAAACAGATCTAACTGCATATGAGCTCATGAGCAGTAAAACCCCACCTGGTCACAAACTCTGACCGAGAGTAATCCCACTCACAATCATGGAGATATTTTTCTATGCCTGTGGTAGTAAACACCCCTCCTTGATTGTCCAGCATCAGAGGTTATAAATGGGAATGCAATAGTCATTACTCTGCTCCTGTGGTTTGGTCACATTAGTTTCCTCTCGACCCCATCGATCCCCTGCACAGTGTGTCACCACAATCTGTGTGATTACACACACACACACACACATACAAACACGAGTCATCTCTCTTCATGACAGAAACCACTGCCCCCGGATCCCAGACCATTCCACGCATCCACAAGAATTCACTAACCCCAGATCCCAAAAGACAAGCGAGGACCGTGTACTTAAAAACACAACACTGTCCAATATTACCGCCTAGAATCCTGTTCCTCAAATCATACTCCTGAAGAACTGTTTTTTACCCCACCCATTACCTGGGGGTCAGGTCTTAAGACAGTCGGCCAATCAGCAGCAGTAATTATTCATTTAACTATCAGGGAGGAAAGAAAATCCAGGCCGGAATTGAAGAGTTTGTTTCCAAAAAACAATATATCCATTCTGCTCATTTTGAGTAAATCAGCTTTTTCTATGCTGGCGCCAATTGCATTTTATAAAAAAACACAAACTTTGACCATGAAAAAATACACCTTATAGTTTCAATTTCTAAAAACAGCTTTTTGCACCATATGTAAGAAGCACAAGGCTATCGCTCTATGATTTTATCTTTTTGTAATTTTGGAACTTATTGCGTTCTGGAAACAAACTCTTCTATTAGAATTTACTGCGCCCGGCCAAAACTAAACTCTCTCTCATATGGCACCAAGCGATAAACCCACGACCAAACATACAGTACAACTGCGGCCAGTAATAAGCCAGAGTGCATGCTGAGAAACTCTCTGTTACATGCAGGGGCATAAAGTCAACATCGACACTGTTAATTACACACGCAGTCAATACTCCGTTCATGTTAATTAAATAGAGGGAACACTACCGGTCTTAATTACACAGAAAAAGAGACCATCGCTGCTATAAATTACTCATAGAAGACAATAGTAAAAAACATAGTATCAGTGCTATGGTATTAGCAATTAATCACACATAGAGGATAATCTCCAAGTATAAAAGACATACAGTAAGTCCCACTGATGGTTTGCTTGACTTGTACTTAAACTACTGCGCAGCTGTTCAGCATGTGGACAGAGCTGTTGAAAAAATGACTCAAATTCCCACAAGGACGACATGATATGGATGTTAAATGCCTGCAAATGAAAGATGACAGTCTCTACTTCACCCTCCTACCACACTAAGTCAGCAATGAACACAGCACTGAGGGAAAGATTTGTGTCCGGTATCCCCAGATGGCCGGTGTGTTTGAGGGAACTGTGGCCTTGAGCCACCAGCAGCACTGTGGGAAAAATTATCTACAGAAGAGAGGATGTACAGGAAGAGCAAATCTGTCTCATTCCCCCTCTCTTCTGTTTTTTTATCATCTTGTCCCTCTCCCTATCTCATCCCTCCATCTCCCTCTCTCTGTGATCCGAGATGGCATGATATCTGTGAGAATGGAGAGAGGATCTGTGGACAAGCGGGAAGGGAAGAAGACCATTCAGAAAAAAAATGAACAGTGAGAGAAAGAGGGCGATAAGAGGAGAAATCAAGAAAGCATTAGAAATGTATCGGGGCAGAGGTACAGCTCATCTCGATTCACCAAACCTGGGGTCATCGACTGAAATTCAGTTAAAAAAAAAAAAAAAAAAAACATATTCTCAGCTACATATTCATGTTCAATGTTCATCTCATCGCCCGCATTTTCATTTTTCGACTGAATCCAAATGGAACTGACCCAAAGACTGCTTGATGAACTCTTAGAGAAGTACGGGTCAATCAGAAGCTCGCTCCTGCACTCCGGAGCTGTCCAACGCATACTAATCCATTGACTGCGAGGTTAAGTGAACAGAATATGCGCGCCCAGATGGAAATAATGCATATTGCTCCCTCTGCTCAAGTGGCCTCTGACAGTCAGCACAACCTCGATAGCACGAGTGAGGAACTGCTCTCCAGGGACCCGATGTCCAAAATCAAAGCCTCTTCTTCTGTTTTCCTTCCTTACCGTCACTCAGCCATCATCTCCTCCACACAAATGGGGAAGACGGAGTAGCTCAGAGTCAGGATAGGGAAACAAAAGCATTCACAGAGCAGATCTGTGCAAGTAACAACAGCCCCAAAGCTCCAGAGCTGGGCTTAGGCCCTCACGACCATCAACAGGAAATAACGGACGGGTACCTGACCTCTCAGACGCACTTTTCCGTTTTCTCGGCTCCGAGACCTGAAAAGTACAAGTAGGTGCTGTTCTGTCTCACTCTTTCTCTATCGCTTTCCTCTCCCTCCCTCCCTCCCTCTCTATCTCTCTCTCTCGCAGCACAGACAGGACAGTGAAGACCTTGTGTCTCGCGCACAGGAAGACGCCACACAAACACGGCACGAGGTGCTCCTCCAGTCAGTAATTAGCGAATCTCGCGCAGCCCGCTCCCTCGGACTCCAGCCCAGAACAGGAAGTGCACTGTTCGTCCGCCTGCGGTGTCATCCCTGTGCCGCGGGACGTCGGGACACGTGAGCCGCAGCTGCCTCTGACCCACGCCCTCCTCCTTCCTCCCGAATCCCGTCCCTCAGATCCAACCAAAATCAGAGAACAAGAGCCCCAGAATCCTGGCTCCAACTCGCACAGACCCCAAACAATCATGTCCCAGACAGGCCCTGTAAACGCTCTTACAGACACACACTCTGCATACAAAGCACTCTCTTTATCCATAGCTTTCTCTCTTTTGCACTAGCAGTCACTCCCTAACTCCATTCTACCTCCCACCACACAAGCAGCTCTAACAGTATCTGATACGAAGGGAAGCAATA
The DNA here is from genome assembly GCA_029721435.1 of Gymnothorax reevesii. Classification (NCBI taxonomy): domain Eukaryota; kingdom Metazoa; phylum Chordata; class Actinopteri; order Anguilliformes; family Muraenidae; genus Gymnothorax; species Gymnothorax reevesii. The sequence goes on along the minus strand of CM056579.1, from coordinate 28,380,202 downwards.
ACTACATAATTTGCAGGCATTTCCTCATGAAGCGACATTAACCCACAAAGCGCTATAGGCAACTACACTTGACCAATGATGTAAGATGTGAAAATCAGATGCTGTTGAAAATCTATCATGCGGCCACATGATAGATTTTCAACAGCTCAGGATAATTACGTTTTTAATTCCTTGAAAATATATTCAGCGCTCTAAGGGTTAAGGTGCACACCGAGAGCGATAGAGGACAGAGACACAGCCCCACGGACAGTGTGTGTCACTGAAGCCAGTGTCTGGCCTCATTTACTCATGTAATTTTCCATTTACTCTTTTTTACACCTCACACTATAATACTACTGTATGTCCCAATACCATTAATCCTTAAAGAGCTTAATATTTGCTCACCCTATCCCTCCAAAAATTAATCATTCATTACATACTCAACAAAAGAAGTTAAGCCACTGAATCTTTTCACTATTATTTTCTCTTGTTCTGAGTTTACCAAGATGCTGTTAAGCTGTGGTGAGAACAAGCAGTTTTCACACAAGATTGTAAAATGACTTCTGACATTATTTGACGTTTTGATTTAATGATCAGAACTTGGCGTGATTCTCATCTTCCCCGTGTAAACCCTGTTTTGGCGTAATGAAGTCGTCTCCTCAAATCTTTGGATGCAATTTGTGTCTTGGAATAACAGCGATGACAAAAAACACCGGGAATTTACACTCAGTTGGGACATTTCACATTCTCAGGTTAATATACAGCGTTACTTAACTTTTTTTATTGAGTACATAGTTGACAAATAACCTTCAGAGGAACTCACAGAGAACCGTGAACCCTTCTAACAGTCACTGCCAACTAATGTGCCAACAAAAAATTGACAAAATTTTTGCCCTTTTGAAGGCTGAAATCTGAAATTTTGCTTCCTAGATTTTGAAGCTTGTGTGACTATAGCGGTGATTAGTGCTTTAAGGGTTAAGTGATATTGTACGTTCATTCCAATTTTATCCAGTTTTAATCCTTAGATGGTTGAAAAAAATGATCAAAATATATAAATTAAATTATCTTGTGCTGTTGAAAACCTATCATTGCGGCCACATGTTCTTAAGGTTTTCAACAGCTTTGAATTTGATATCTTACATCATTGAGCAACACTACTTGTATTCAGCGCTCGAAGGGTAAATTATTGTTGCTGCTTTACTTACGCTCTTACACTATTCGTTTTTACAGTATTTTTTCGTGCTTTGGCAATATTTACGCAGTGTTTTTCCTGCCAGTGAAGAGCACTGGAATATATAGAGAGATGTGGGGGGTGTAGAGCGGGGTTAGGGAGGGCTGATATAGAGAGATGTGGGGGTGTAGAGCGGGGTTAGGGAGGGCTGATATAGAGAGAGATGGGGGTGTAGAGCGGGGTTAGGGAGGGCTGATATAGAGAGATGTGGGGGGTGTAGAGCGGGGTTAGGGAGGGCTGATATAGAGAGATGTGGGGGGTGTAGAAGAGGGTTAGGGAGGGCTGATATAGAGAGATGTGGGGGGTGTAGAGCGGGGTTAGGGAGGGCTGATATAGAGAGATGTGGGGGGTGTAGAGCGGGGTTAGGGAGGGCTGATATAGAGAGATGTGGGGGTGTAGAGCGGGGTTAGGGAGGGCTGATATAGAGAGATGTGGGGGGTGTAGAAGAGGGTTAGGGAGGGCTGATATAGAGAGATGTGGGGGTGTAGAGCGGGGTTAGGGAGGGCTGATATAGAGAGATGTGGGGGTGTAGAGTGGGGTTAGGGAGGGCTGATATAGAGAGATGTGGGGGTGTAGAGCGGGGTTAGGGAGGGCTGATATAGAGAGATGTGGGGGGTGTAGAGCGGGGTTAGGGAGGGCTGATATAGAGAGATGTGGGAGTGTAGAGCGGGGTTAGGGAGGGCTGATATAGAGAGATGTGGGGGTGTAGGGCGGGGTTAGGGAGGGCTGATATAGAGAGGTGTGGGGGTGTAGAGCGGGGTTAGGGAGGGCTGATATAGAGAGATGTGGGGGTGTAGAGCGGGGTTAGGGAGGGCTGATATAGAGAGATGTGGGGGTGTAGGGCGGGGTTAGGGAGGGCTGATATAGAGAGGTGTGGGGGTGTAGAGCGGGGTTAGGGAGGGCTGATATAGAGAGATGTGGGGGTGTAGAGCGGGGTTAGGGAGGGCTGATATAGAGAGATGTGGGGGTGTAGAGCGGGGTTAGGGAGGGCTGATATAGAGAGATGTGGGGGTGTAGAGCGGGGTTAGGGAGGGCTGATATAGAGAGATGTGGGGGGTGTAGGGCGGGGTTAGGGAGGGCTGATGTAGAGAGAGATGGGGGTGTAGAGCGGGGTTAGGGAGGGCTGATATAGAGAGATGTGGGGGTGTAGAGCGGGGTTAGGGAGGGCTGATATAGAGAGATGTGGGGGTGTAGAGCGGGGTTAGGGAGGGCTGATATAGAGAGATGTGGGAGTGTAGAGCGGGGTTAGGGAGGGCTGATATAGAGAGATGTGGGGGTGTAGGGCGGGGTTAGGGAGGGCTGATATAGAGAGATGTGGGGGTGTAGAGCGGGGTTAGGGAGGGCTGATGTAGAGAGAGATGGGGGTGTAGAGCGGGGTTAGGGAGGGCTGATATAGAGAGATGTGGGGGTGTAGAGCGGGGTTAGGGAGGGCTGATATAGAGAGATGTGGGGGGTGTAGAGCGGGGTTAGGGAGGGCTGATATAGAGAGGTGTGGGGGTGTAGAGCGGGGTTAGGGAGGGCTGATATAGAGAGATGTGGGGGGTGTAGAGCGGGGTAAGGGAGGGCTGATATAGAGAGGTGTGGGGGTGTAGAGCGGGGTTAGGGAGGGCTGATATAGAGATGTGGGGGTGTAGAGCGGGGTTAGGGAGGGCTGATATAGAGAGATGTGGGGGTGTAGAGCGGGGTTAGGGAGGGCTGATATAGAGAGATGTGGGGGTGTAGAGCGGGGTTAGGGAGGGCTGATATAGAGATGTGGGGGTGTAGAGCGGGGTTAGGGAGGGCTGATATAGAGAGATGTGGGGGTGTAGAGCGGGGTTAGGGAGGGCTGATATAGAGAGATGTGGGGGGTGTAGAGCGGGGTTAGGGAGGGCTGATATAGAGATGTGGGGGTGTAGAGCGGGGTTAGGGAGGGCTGATATAGAGAGATGTGGGGGTGTAGAGCGGGGTTAGGGAGGGCTGATATAGAGAGGTGTGGGGGGTGTAGAGCGGGGTTAGGGAGGGCTGATATAGAGAGATGTGGGGGGTGTAGAGCGGGGTTAGGGAGGGCTGATATAGAGAGATGTGGGGGGTGTAGAGCGGGGTTAGGGAGGGCTGATATAGAGAGATGTGGGGGGTGTAGAGCGGGGTTAGGGAGGGCTGATATAGAGAGGTGTGGGGGGTGTAGAGCGGGGTTAGGGAGGGCTGATATAGAGATGTGGGGGTGTAGAGCGGGGTTAGGGAGGGCTGATATAGAGAGGTGTGGGGGGTGTAGAGCGGGGTTAGGGAGGGCTGATATAGAGAGATGTGGGGGGTGTAGAGCGGGGTTAGGGAGGGCTGATATAGAGAGATGTGGGGGGTGTAGAGCGGGGTTAGGGAGGGCTGATATAGAGATGTGGGGGTGTAGAGCGGGGTTAGGGAGGGCTGATATAGAGAGATGTGGGGGGTGTAGAGCGGGGTTAGGGAGGGCTGATATAGAGAGATGTGGGGGGTGTAGAGCGGGGTTAGGGAGGGCTGATATAGAGAGATGTGGGGGGTGTAGAGCGGGGTTAGGGAGGGCTGATATAGAGAGGTGTGGGGGGTGTAGAGCGGGGTTAGGGAGGGCTGATATAGAGATGTGGGGGTGTAGAGCGGGGTTAGGGAGGGCTGATATAGAGAGGTGTGGGGGGTGTAGAGCGGGGTTAGGGAGGGCTGATATAGAGAGATGTGGGGGGTGTAGAGCGGGGTTAGGGAGGGCTGATATAGAGAGGTGTGGGGGGTGTAGAGCGGGGTTAGGGAGGGCTGATATAGAGATGTGGGGGTGTAGAGCGGGGTTAGGGAGGGCTGATATAGAGAGATGTGGGGGGTGTAGAGCGGGGTTAGGGAGGGCTGATATAGAGAGATGTGGGGGTGTAGAGCGGGGTTAGGGAGGGCTGATATAGAGAGATGTGGGGGTGTAGAGCGGGGTTAGGGAGGGCTGATATAGAGAGATGTGGGGGTGTAGAGCGGGGTTAGAGAGGGCTGATATAGAGAGATGTGGGGGTGTAGAGCGGGGTTAGGGAGGGCTGATATAGAGAGATGTGGGGGTGTAGAGCGGGGTTAGGGAGGGCTGATATAGAGAGATGTGGGGGGTGTAGAGCGGGGTTAGGGAGGGCTGATATAGAGAGATGTGGGGGGTGTAGAGCGGGGTTAGGGAGGGCTGATATAGAGAGATGTGGGGGGTGTAGAGCGGGGTTAGGGAGGGCTGATATAGAGAGGTGTGGGGGGTGTAGAGCGGGGTTAGGGAGGGCTGATATAGAGAGGTGTGGGGGGGTGTAGAGCGGGGTTAGGGAGGGCTGATATAGAGATGTGGGGGTGTAGAGCGGGGTTAGGGAGGGCTGATATAGAGATGTGGGGGTGTAGAGCGGGGTTAGGGAGGGCTGATATAGAGAGGTGTGGGGGGTGTAGAGCGGGGTTAGGGAGGGCTGATATAGAGAGATGTGGGGGGTGTAGAGCGGGGTTAGGGAGGGCTGATATAGAGAGATGTGGGGGTGTAGAGCGGGGTTAGGGAGGGCTGATATAGAGAGATGTGGGGGTGTAGAGCGGGGTTAGGGAGGGCTGATATAGAGAGATGTGGGGGTGTAGAGCGGGGTTAGGGAGGGCTGATATAGAGAGATGTGGGGGTGTAGAGCGGGGTTAGGGAGGGCTGATATAGAGAGATGTGGGGGGTGTAGAGCGGGGTTAGGGAGGGCTGATATAGAGAGATGTGGGGGTGTAGAGCGGGGTTAGGGAGGGCTGATATAGAGAGGTGTGGGGGGTGTAGAGCGGGGTTAGGGAGGGCTGATATAGAGAGATGTGGGGGGTGTAGAGCGGGGTTAGGGAGGGCTGATATAGAGAGATGTGGGGGGTGTAGAGCGGGGTTAGGGAGGGCTGATATAGAGAGGTGTGGGGGGTGTAGAGCGGGGTTAGGGAGGGCTGATATAGAGAGATGTGGGGGGTGTAGAGCGGGGTTAGGGAGGGCTGATATAGAGAGATGTGGGAGTGTAGAGCGGGGTTAGGGAGGGCTGATATAGAGAGATGTGGGGGTGTAGGGCGGGGTTAGGGAGGGCTGATATAGAGAGGTGTGGGGGTGTAGAGCGGGGTTAGGGAGGGCTGATATAGAGAGATGTGGGGGGTGTAGAGCGGGGTTAGGGAGGGCTGATATAGAGAGATGTGGGGGTGTAGAGCGGGGTTAGGGAGGGCTGATATAGAGAGATGTGGGGGTGTAGGGCGGGGTTAGGGAGGGCTGATATAGAGAGATGTGGGGGTGTAGAGCGGGGTTAGGGAGGGCTGATATAGAGAGATGTGGGGGTGTAGAGCGGGGTTAGGGAGGGCTGATATAGAGAGATGTGGGGGTGTAGAGCGGGGTTAGGGAGGGCTGATATAGAGAGATGTGGGGGATGTAGAGCGGGGTTAGGGAGGGCTGATATAGAGAGATGTGGGGGGTGTAGAGCGGGGTTAGGGAGGGCTGATATAGAGAGATGTGGGGGGTGTAGAGCGGGGTTAGGGAGGGCTGATATAGAGAGATGTGGGGGGTGTAGAGCGGGGTTAGGGAGGGCTGATATAGAGAGATGTGGGGGGTGTAGAGCGGGGTTAGGGAGGGCTGATATAGAGAGATGTGGGGGGTGTAGAGCGGGGTTAGGGAGGGCTGATATAGAGAGATGTGGGGGATGTAGAGCGGGGTTAGGGAGGGCTGATATAGAGAGATGTGGGGGTGTAGAGCGGGGTTAGGGAGGGCTGATATAGAGAGATGTGGGGGGTGTAGAGTGGGGTTAGAACAGAGCAGACAGCAGCAGGTGCAGAGCAGAGCCTTCATTCAGGGCTCAGAGGAGCAGATCTCCTGAGACACTGAGATGCATCTCTACTACACACACGGTTTCTCACGCTCTCTCACGCAAACATACACTGTTATCCATTTACACACACACAGACACACACACACAAACACATACTCATACACGGTTTTTCACGCATACTTAGACTGCTATCCAGGCACACATATACACACACGCGTTTTCTCATGATTTGTCATGCAAACATACACTGCCATTCACACGCAAATATAAACATACAACATACACACACATACACACAGTCTCTCACCATCTCTCAAGCAAATATATGCACAGACACATACACTGGTACTCGCATACACACACAAAACGCAAACACAAATGTGTACCCCCACACACATACATGTGCACACGCGCACACACGCACACACACTGGTGCCCACACACACATATACTCAAATTCACACACACACAATCAGGTGCCCATACACAAGCACACACACACACACACGTACCCATGCGCACCCATACTACCACAAAGGCACAAATGCACAGGCGCACACACAAGCACACAGTCATGCCCGCACACTCACAAACACATAGGCACATATGCACACATAACTACACATACGCACACACAGGCACATATCCACACATTCATCCAAACAGACGCCGTCCCCCTCTCTCTCTCTCTCTCTCTCTCTCTGGTTTAGTAAGAGGAGGAATAAGATGAAGGGCACAGGGTCCACAGATGTTGCTCTTTTGTGCAGGGTCTGTCTGCTCGGTGGAAAATTGAGTTCACTTCTTCTAAAATGCTTTGAAACTTGGAATAATTTGTTTCCATTCGGGGATATGGAGGTATCTCGTGTACTGTAGTGCGCCAATCCCTCGTTCAGAATTCCTGAAAATGGGAAGGTCTCTGCTCTTCGTTGTTTTTTTATGAATCTGAAGGGGATGTGTTCATAAAGGGGTATCTGTAAATATCTGAGCAGCTTTTTGAAGTGTAAATGAGATACTGAACCATTCAAGGACTCGTTTATAGTCTCTCCCTTTCTCTCCGTGTCAGTCTCTCCATCTCTGTCACTCTCTCTCTCATTCTCTCACTCTCTCTGAATGGGCTCCCCTGTTCTCCACCACCACTGACTCCCACGCAGGCAGGCAGATGTGTCAAAACAACAACAACCTATTCCACTTTGCTGGAAAACTAGTGATCAAATTTATCAAATGTGACTAACTATAAACAACAAAATGAAATTCTAATACAGGATCTCAGAACACATCCAACTAAATTTAACTCCACTGCGTTCACACTGACCTGCGTCATTAATCTGACAATAGAACACCGGCACTAATTCTGGCCTCATTGTGCACTTCTGAAAATGTTAATACATTTATTTTTATGGCTACCGTGAGCCGTTTCCATGGAAACCATTTGAGTCAGCATGGCTGGCAGTCTAATGAACTAAAAAAACAAAACAAAAACAAAAACAAAAAAAATGCCTCATGTTATCACCATCTTTCCTGACAACATCACTGTGATTCCTGCTAATGAGGTTTACAGTTGCCACACCTTCAAAAGCATGAGAAATTATTCCAGAGGGGCTGCTAGATTAGAGTTATTTTAATGAATCCCAGCTCGTAGCCCACAGGTAATCGGCCCCACATTCCTCATAATTGATCAGTAAACAGCCATCATCTGTTACTACAGCTCTCAGCCTCCCACCTGTAATTCTTCTCTGTTTATCCCCCAAACAGAAGAACAGAAGTGCACTGGGGGCTAATTATGTTTTCACAGGCGTCAAACTCCACCATCTTGGCTCGGATCTTTCGGCCGATGTAGGTGGGGGGGGGGGGGTGGTGTCGCTCCAAGAACAAGCCCATTCTGACGCGGAACAAAGAGAGGACGTCGGCCTCACAAACGCACCTGTCCAACGAATTTGCGGGGGGCCATAAATCAGCTTTTCCAAGCGCAGCTGTAAAAACCGAGGCGCGCCTCCCATCTGGATTTCGCTGTCGGACTAGGAAGCGTAGGTGAGTCGGAGCGGCGCAGTAAAACACGTGCGCGCTCATCGCAGTTTGATGAGATACTTACTCGCCTGTGTCTGTGTCATGTGATTTACGCGAGCCACATCAGCCATGATGTACGCCCCTGACTTTACGAACAGGAAGTCAGAAGAAGACGAAGACTCGTATTTCACCCCAGTGAAAGTACTTTGTGTGACGCGTGTTAAATCACGTTCAATTTAGTCCAATATCCGCAGCTGTAAAATCTCCCACATACTAAACTTATAAATCGGGCCAGCTCAATAATATACTTATTGGAGCGAGGACGCTCCAGGCATTGTAACAGAGATGATATGTAGTCACATCTCTTAATAAAATCAAGGGATATAGTTACGTAAAGTACCAGCATGTGGATTTCGTCTCAGTTAGACTGATTCAAATTCGTACAAGACTGCAGCTCTGTTACTACACTCAAAGGGGCCGATTTCAAGACTGCGCACCTGAATTATAAATGTTGAATATTCACTGAGGAACCGTTTAACAATGTTGGTTTGGATACTTCAGTAAGATCTGATAAGACGTACTGGTTGCAACACTATTATATAAAAAAAAAACCTACAGAGATACTGAGAAAAAAATAAATGGGTATACACCTTCAGGCCTGAATCATGACGTTGTTCACCACTCAAGTACATAAAGCCCTGAACTACTGAACAGCTAGAACAAAATCCAGCTGAAAAACACTCAAACTCGACAAGACAGAGGACCCATCTCACAGCAGTAGAGACTGCATTACACAATTGAGGACATTGTGCAGCTAGTGCCCGAGGTCAATCAAAGCACTACATTCTTCTAATGTTAAAATAAAAATCTTCAAATAAATCCTCAAATAAATATCTTAGGCCTTTTTATTGTGAATAACTGTTTATTTTTTGTTTTTTTTATTGATTTTGGAATGTGCTCGCATATGTTTAATATTCTGCCTACGTCTAGCGGTTACCCAAAGTAGAGTGACTATATGTACTCTCTTTTACATGGACACTCTTACATTTTCAAGTTTACAGCAAGCAGAAGTTTGTCTTAAGGTTTACAGTGGTCAGGTCTGTAGTATGAAGAGGTCAGGGGTCATAAAGCAAAAGTCCAACTTTTCTTCCACCCATTAACTCAGTCAGCTGACTTCACTAATTAGCTCTATAGCTGTCTCTCAAAGCGTAGGCTGCATTTCTGGGCTGCTACTTCATCGCAGGCTGTTCCGACGTGAAGGTGCCTTCGAAAAAGTCAAGGAATGCAGCCTCCATCTCACCCGATGGCAGAGGAAATTCCCAACATGGAAACAAAGTTGAGAAGATGAAGTCTGCATTTCTCAGCTGGATTCGAAGGCCCCCTCACACTGGAACAGCCTGCGACGACGTAACAGCCTAGAAATTCAGCCTACCAGGGCTGCAGCATACGCTTTGACAAAAGGCCTATATTCTTGCTGGACTATTGTGCTAATGAGCATATTTAGGCAGCTGCAGCAAAAACTTTCACTTTTTTAACCTGGATTTTCCACCTCTGATAAAAAGCATATATTATAACTTTTATTATGATAATATTTTTGTGAGATATAGTAATTAGTAGTATTAATATTAACATTAAAGGTTAGTTGCATTAGTAGTTGTAGTACTAGTGACGTTACATAGCATATAATTATTACTAGTTGTCAGAACCACACATTTGCAGTGATATAAGTAAACAAACACAGCCGCACACAAGAATTCTCAGTGGTTCTGAGTGCGTGACCTCTCTCCCGGTGAGCTCCACAGGGCAGAATGATCTCTCAGCTTTTCCAGCAGCCCACAGCCTGAATTGTCCCTCTTAATCCTCTATTCCGTAAGCACACCCAGGGAAATTCTGACCTTCTCCTGCCAGCGATTCACTACATTAATGAACCCTGCTAAGTAATTAATCACACGCCTCTCCAGGGTGCATTTCACAGGCAGATGTATTAATCAATAATAATTACGGGTAAAGTTAATTCTACTAGATGGGGAAAAAAACAAAGCTTTTATATTTAACTCAGTCTGCTAATGGCTTTGCAAAAAAATAAATAAATAAATTAAATAAAATGTAGTAAATTGAAAAAGACAGGGGAGTATGAAGTTCTGCAATGCTTTTGCAAATGCTTTTTTGTGACCCAAGATACCACCCTAATCATTAGCTTTCTCCTTACAACATGAGCGAGGAAACATTGAAACATTCTCCACGAAGAAATTTGTTTATTTTATTTGGAGCACTCGAGAGATTGCTTCAGTTCGCACGGAAGGGCCGAGTAGTCTGGACATCCAGGGAATCTCAAGGGCGAAGCTCCACAATGGCACAAACGCATTCGGCTGAATACGAAGAGTGATTGAATTTGAGGAACAGGCTGACAGAGACAAGGTCAGACTGCAGACAGGAAGTGGCTCTGCTCTTGTAGCCACCTGCGTCTCTCCACAGCCAGCCTCGGACTTCTGTACCAAACACGGTGAATGAGGGGATAATGGGAGTGCAGTAGGGGATAACATAAGGGTTTGATTCCAATCCCTTATTTTTCACAACCTTCTTTTTCTTCCCTTCATCTCTCTCTCCTCTGCCTTGTTTACGTAATATGGGACAGGCGGTAAAGTCCGAAAGATTCCCATTGCTACGGCTAGTTCAGATCTCACATCAGTCAGAAACTTCAAGGACATCAGTGCCTAGGGGTGGAGTGTAATTGTAGTCGGTATTTTGATGGTCTTATCAAACGATTGCACTGGTCAGCCGTTATTTGACCAAACTGTATCATTTTATGATCAGCAGTGTTCGCTTGTGCTGAAATAGCATGCATGGCTAAACAGTATCTTTAGCGGTCAATACTAGCACCTAAAAACCGAGATAGTGCACCTTTTTCCGAGAAATTCCTACAAAAACTTAGAATACACGAAGGTTTACTGAAGATTTGAGGCCAACTCGGTTAACCTAGGAGAAATTTTACCGAGGTAGACTGAAGTTTGTCCAGTTTATTTAAGTTTAGACAAAACCTCGATGTTCACTTTCTCTCATTGTGCCCTCCTATAAAAATGACATCAGATTTGCTTGTAAATTGGTGCTTTTGCAGATTGAATATATTCTGATTACCGAATGTGTTTTTGTTGTTTTTAATATAATGGTGGCGGTCTGCCCTTTGGCAGTTCCAGTACGGAGTACAGACACAGCCACACAGCTAACTGAACTACAGTACTGACCATTCCAACATTCCCACAAAATCTGGCAAATATTCATGTTTTTTCATATAGGTGACCCTCCAGCACCAAACCAGTCACATGGGTCAAGTTTTCAAATATGAGTTTTTGGGCTCATATTAAATGCCCTTTCAGATATTTGAAATATTGACCCATGTGATTGGTTTGGCGCTGGAGGGTCAGATATCTGAAAATGTTTTGGTGGCTGATAAAATTTTTGGATAGTTTTCGATTAAAAATTTGGTAGACGACAAAAATTCACAGAACGAATTATCACTGAAAATTCAGCAAATTTCAGACTGGGGAGCTTTGGACTGGCCAGTACTGTAATCCTGTACTTCATCCAGACTGCATCTAGGGCCTGGCTTAATTACACTGCACCTCGTCAAACAGGCAGTACTGGTAATTTGTATAATTAACTGGTGTTTGGACTGCAGTACTGGTGGGAGGTCTTTAATGAGGCCTGTGTTTTGACTGTCTTCACGCCTCCCCTTTGTTCTGACGTGCGCACAGGCCTAGCAGACAAACTTCAGTCTACCTCAGTAAAATTTTTCCAAGGTTAACCGGGTTGGCCTCAAATCTTCAGCAAACCTTGTTGTATTCCAAGTTTTTATAGGAATTTCTTGGAAAAAGGTGCATTTTATCGGTTTTTAGGTGCTACTAGAGGGTGGGGTGTGTGTGGCTGATCTGAGAACGCCATTATCTAGTACTGCCATGTAATTCACACCCCAGTCTGACACATCAGAGATTCTTAGTAGTAATTATAAGTTGAATGTTGACATGGATCAATGTTGACTATTATCAAGACGAAACTTGGTATTGACAGTAAATACCATCTGACGTAAACGCGTTATTAGCCATGATCGAGAGGGGGGGCAGAAAAAGGAAGGGTACGGAAGTGAAGATGGAAGGATAAGAAACATGGATGAAGGATTGAAATGACTTGGCTTCTTCAAATGTCAGCCAGAGCTGAGGAATATCGCAGCCAATCACAGGCTCTGCAGACTTGGAAAAGGTAAATTCGTGGGTCAGTCTAACCTAGAAAAAAGCTTCGATGAAGGATGGTCACAAATTCTAGCATTCTTTCTTCAAGTCACTTAAGGCGAACTCCACATTCTGATGTTTGAACAAATTTAACAAATCTGAATCGTCTCAATGATGGCAGACCTAAATCGACTTCAGGGTCAGGTGAAAATACCGATGAAAGAGCGAAAAATTTCCCCGTCCAGAGAGATAGAAAGATAAAAAGAGCAGAATAAAGGGGGATGAGATGGCAGAATACAGTAGAGATTGACTTTGACACAAACACACAGCTCGCATCGTCCGTCCTCTGGTTGTGCGTTCTACCTCTGACGTAGCGGCTTTTCTCCAGCCTCCTGATTCGTCAGCGAGAAGTGGGCGGATATCCCACGCCTTGCACTTTATGAATTCTGAGTCGCCTAGCAACCAAGCGAACCTCTCACATGCTCTCTGTTTCTCGCTGTCTCTCCCTCTCTCTCAGTCTTTCTCCTCCTCTCTCTTCCGCAGAGTTCCGGAATGAAGAAGTTCTGACTCCGTGGGGAAAAAAGAAGCTCTAGCGCGTCAGGAAACCCCGAACCCCCGCATTTCCAGCAGCCCCCTCAGTATCGCCCACCGTTCCCTCTCGCCTGCGCAGTTAAAAATCGCCCGCTGCCTTCATTCATGCCGAGAGTGGGAGGATAAGACTGCAACAATATTATCCAGTTCGCCGCATCTCTCAGTCTCCCACATGCACCAGCAGCCGCAAGCTCTGTTCGAAGCGGAAGCCAACAGAAGGAAACGCCAAAAACAGCCCTCATATCCTCCCATCCGCCTCCCTATGGATGGCCAACTGAGCGGAGATATAGAATCTTCCATTTTATACATTCATGTGCGGCAGCAGTGCTATAGACAGCAAAGCATATGGTTACAATAAGACTGCGATAAGATCGCTCCTGTGGAGAAGACTGCCATTACATTGCGCCGATATCTCCATTCCTGATAAGTGAGCCAATGACACCAACATCGGAGCACGTTCTGAAATAGCAATATTGTACAGCATGAGGAAGGCATGGGAACTATACTGCAGTAACGCCGAGCCTGATAAACACATAGTAAAAATGCTTCCCCTGTTGATTAAATTGTCCTATCGTGTCCTGCGCCTGGGCAGTGGATAGAAGCATTCTGGATCTTAATCTCGACCAGTGACCAACCACCACTGAGAAAATAAGCTTTCCTGCACCCCATCTAAACTGTGAGCAAAATATTAATTTGATTCTGGGGGACAATGCAGTGTCAGCTAGTTCTATTTCACGCAACGGCGTGCCACAGGGATATCTCCAGTCTATGCCGTTCTGTGTTAGCGCGCGTGCTGAAGTGCGTGCGTAGGAACTTTCTCCCTCTCTTTATCTCGCTGTGAACTGGACCCGTCTCGCCGTCTCCCAGACTGAATTAGACGGACAGACGGGAAAGCCATTGGGCAAAGGAGTCCATCTGTTTCCACAAAGGGCCAGCGTGGGCGTGGATTTTATTTCAGCTCAGCACAGCGACACCTGACACCTGAAGTAATTAACTAATCATGCGGTCTTCAGTCCAAGCTGAGACAAGCGGAATCAGGTGTCTTTGTGCAGTAAAAAACGAAAGCCAGCCCCCACACCGGCTCATTTCAGACAAGACAAAGCACCCCAGAGATAGAGGGACTCCAGCAGCTCTCAAATAATCACAGAGAATTAGAACGAGGGAAAAGCCTTAAATGTGGGCATGATGCACCTGCGTAGTGCAAAAAATCCCCAACTAAGCCAGAGTTTTAAAGGCCCTATTACTTCTCGAAATAAGGACATTTTAGCACGTCTTTCGCTCCATGAGCAATTTTCTCAATCAATTCCCAAATCTTGAAATAATTCAAACTTGTCCTATCTCATCAACAACATTCTTATTAAGTCTTGTTCAGCCAAATGAAGTGTAGCAAATTAGATTTATGTCTAAATACAGCATTAAAATACTAAAGACTGTCCATATAATTTTTGCAGTGCAAAATGACTCCCTTTCCACAGCTACAGCTCTTAGTCTCCAGCCCCTGGGTCTATGAAAACCCTCCAGCTCAGGCGAGGCACAGCACAAAGGCCTCTAACCCTCCATAGCGGTTTACCGCAGATTACAATCAGCAAGATTCAGTCTCAGCCAGGGCTGCCCAGCCCTGTTCACGGAGATCCACCATCCCTTAGGTTCTCATTTCATCCCTAATTTGGCATACCTGATTCCACTAATTACCAGCTTAATGAGATCTGTAATTGTAGAATGGAGCGCGCTTTATCGAGGTTGAAATGATTGTACAGCTCGAAGGTCTCCATGTGTGGAGCTAGTCTAAACAAACAAACGGAAAGTATTACCTGCAGAGCTTTAACCCTTTAAACTGACTTTTTCACTTCAGCTTTCTGTTCAGTAGATTCAATGCTAAAAAATGCTTTTTTTTCATATTACAGGACAATGGGCCTCATGCAAGAAGCAATATAAGAACAAATTTTCTCTTATTTTTGTTCTCCCCAATTTTTTCTTATTTTGTTCTTACCCATTGATTTCTGTGATGCAGCTATGTTTCCTTTTTTTTGCTCTTTTATTAGGTAAGAGAAAATTTTACGAGTGGTCGAGAGCACTCTTACCGAGATAAGAGAAAACTGAAAACTCATCTCTGTCCACAAATTGCAAGTTTTAAAACCTATACATTAAAAATGCATCATATAATCAAATTCTGATTGTTTTACATTTTTGTGAAATTATAATGATTTTATTATTTCATTCTTGCGCTAAAGAAATTGGCCAGTTGATCCTAATTAGGGCTAAGCTATAAAAACCCTTAGATATTTGTGTGCTTTCCACTGCTGTATGGCTTACCTATTGCTGTAGGACACTTGTGAGCGCGTTTATAGAGATCGCCCGGATCTGTTTGCTGAGACAAATGAGTGGCTACTCATACGAAATGTGAAAGCAAGAGCACAGAAGATTACTGTTACGTGTTACGGCTCTCTTGTTCTAACAAATGCAGCGTTGAAAAGAGATCTCCATTCAAACAAAGAAATCCAATGCTTGCTCGAAATGTAGGCGGACGAAAACATACAATAACAACTGGATACTACAAGCAAAAACCTAGAGATTTATGGAATAAATTGTAAGTAGTTACAGTCATGTGGTTATCACAGAATAATAGATCAATGCCGTGACAAACTAAAGAAAATGAGACTGCGATATTTAAAAGTGCGAGACGCAGTGCGAAAGTCTGGCAGCTCAAGTTATGAGATAGATCAATTTTTGTGGTATGAGGAAGTGGACGGCATAATCGGCCAAAAACGCAAGGGCGAAAGAATTCCGTATGCGACATCCACCTATATCGAATGTAATCAGTACATTTTCGGCTTACCTTGATGTTTGGGTACCCAGAGAAGCTTTGGATGTGTAAAAACATCAGGCATTCAGGCAAGAAAATTTTGAGTTTAATTTTCCGTGCGGCTATACGTGGTAATCCACATTACAGATGACACACCGGGTTAGGGCATACACAGCATATACATTCGCAATATTAATATTCAATATCAGCATTCTAAGCCCCCTTCTCAATAATAAAACCCCCCTGAAATATATTGGCACCTCCTTTTAAAATTTTTCCCCATTTAAAACAACTAGGTGCACACTGCAACGTGCTGTATCGGAATTTTGACATGTATGCAAATGTACTCGGGTATGGCACGATATTACTCGTGCGAAAGCTGACCAGCGGGGGGAGAGGGGAGGGGGGACAATCGTACTGTGGCACGGTATGGAACAATCGTACCAAGTGTGAAAGCAGCCTAGACTGCCACGAGCAGTCGGCTCTTTGCACACAGCACGTCACCTGCCCTTACATGGTGTTTACTGGGCATTATATACGCTAATTTAAAACAACCGGCCACGCGCTTCCAATTTACGATCAACTGGGATTCAACATTCAGCACACATGGGTAAGATCAGACTTGTACGGTAAGAGCGTTTGTTGCATCCGGAGTTTATTTCTCTTATATTTTCTCTTAGCAATAAAATAAGAGAAAATATAAGAGAAATTGAAGAGAATATTACTGCATGAGGCCTTATGTCACATACATATTCTGTATCTGCTGGTTACAGTGCTTCACTGAAGCCACATCACACGCATGTCGAGAGAAATATTCAAACCTAGGATGTCATGCTTTTACGGCCACAGCATAACCTTATATGGAAAAAATTAAAACCTTGTACACCATTTTAAAGACATTTCCCTGTAATTCAACAGGACATATCTGGAATTGTTGGAAACCTTGGGATCTCCACCAGAATTTAAAACAGCCCTGAAGTGACACAAGTTGGAATACATTAGCTGCATTGACGTTTTATAAGGTTAAACCTCCATCCGCTGCGCAGAGACTAACGAACACCCCGACCGCAGATCGCAGCCAAGGCCACCGTGGTGATCGATACCGTTTGAAATCTGAGATTCCGCTGCTCTGAAACTCAGGTGGGTTGGAAAAGTACAGAGATAACGAGTAAAAGAGACTGGGAGGGAGAGAGAAGGAAGGAAGGGACTGGAAAGGCTGTGAGATGAGCTGGACCGTGGCCCTGAGCGGAGTGTGATTGGCAGGCGTAGTCGGCAGGATTCTGTAAGCTGTTGAGGATAATGGCAAGAGGGAGTCCATACTGGAAAAATAGAGCTCACTCTCAAAAGAAAAAAAAGAAAAGAAAAAAAAACGGAGCGTAGCCTCAAGGTCGAGAATGAGCAATCTGTGTGTTCCAGGATGGAGCAGAACACCACTCCATGCTGCAACCTTTCCACATGAAGCCCCACAGAAACACATATACATTCTACTCTCAGCAACAAAAAGGACGATACCTTCAGCGAATAAGCCGTTGTATTTCAAATTTTGGCAGTCCCTCCTGAAATTGGTGAAGCAATGGAAATTTCTGGATCCCGGAGAGCAATCAGGCCCCAGTTTAAATAGCGCAGCCCCAGGGAATAAATCAGAGGGTCCCCAGACAATCATGAGGAGCCAATCAGGTGAAAACATCCCACACAGGAGGGATGTAACAGTGCAATCAGTCAAAGAAAACAGAGGCAGGGGGCTACAGTCTTCAACTCAACTTTCCATTTGAGATACAAATAAATGCTAAAACGAAAAGCTATTTTTAAAGCTACTTTCTAAAAAACACTGCATGGATAATTCATTTTTTTTCATATTATTTGCAAGTAAAATTGTTTATTTTTCAGGTATTACTGCCTAATAAAAATGAAACGTGACAAACTAATAATCAGCAAATAAATACAGCGACGGAGAATAGCGAGCAAGTTAGCGAGCAGCGCGGCTACTTTCACTTCAGCATCGAAAGTATTACTCCATGGTGAGCTTTGAGAGGACGTGCCCTGAATTTCGTACATCCCTGACCTGACTCAACCTCAGCCTCAACTTCCAATTTGAGTTCTGAATCAGCATTTCAATTTCCTACTTCCTGAGGTGGGTGGTCACAGATTCAGTGAGGAAACAGGAAAGTGAAATGCTGATCCATCACAGATACTGGCAGTTGAGAGGAACATGACTGAGGGCAAGATCAATCAAAGCCTTCGGCACAAGCTTGGAATGTTTGCCCCTGGTATTTCAGTAACATAACCTGTGATAGTAGCAAATTAGCTACCATCCTAGCTTTTTTTTTTTTTAACAACAGCAGCACAGTTTTGCAGTGGCTAAATGGTAAAGTACATTCAGCCCTAGGAGTAGATAAACTCACTGTGCAGACACAGGAGTCACACTTACCACAAACAATAAGTACATTTTCACTGGAACCAGTGAGAGTCATTGTAAAGCATGACCCAAATATTATTGGGATAATTGGTCAATACGTGAGTGCTACTATGTATTAACGCACCAACTGGTTTATGCACTGCATATCTGTCAACCACTTGTCACACAATTAGTACATACAGTTTTTCCTGCTTACATTGAATGCTATTAATGGGTTTAGAATAAATTATTTTACAAATCTAAATTAATGTTCATTATTATTATTATTATTATTACTACTACTACACTTCACACAGCATCAACGTTCGTTCCTGTCTCAAATTTTGTAATTTTCTCATCTTACTCCATGTCAGAAGTTAAAATCGGCATGAACAGCGCTCATCAACATCAGAAGCATCCCATTTTTCAGATCTGACTCAGACGCACACTGCATTGTATTTCTGGGGCAGGGTGACGGCGCTACGCATTCAGAGACCCAGAGAAACTTCCAGAAGCAGCCGCCTGTCACCTTCCTGCCGTTCCCATGGCAACCTGCAGGGAAACAATGGGCCTAGGGAGAGCAAGCAGCCTCGAACACCGCTGTGACAGCGAGGATGGACGGGCTCCATCTCCATCACCTCTGTGTGTCTGTTTCGGAATGACTTTCTGCTCCAATTTATGAATGAATCAAACGCCATGCATTTACAGGTATAATGACCACTGTCCAAGCTGTTCAGGGTGGGTCCCTGCCTTTGCCCGTAGTCAGCTGGGATAGGCTTCAGCTCGCATCGCGACCCTAGTGAGGACTAAGCGGGTATAGAAAATGGATGGATGGATGACCACTGTCACGTGCCTAAGAGCTAATGTCCATCATTATAGCCAAGCTACCAGAATGATCAGCAGCATAGCACAACAACTCCTTGTAGTCTCCTAACTATTTTATTACATCATTGAAAACGGGATAAGCCACGATGTAGCTCTGAATGCTATTACCAGCTAGGACAGTGATAAATCATCTGTATGTTACATCAACAAGAAAGGTTCACAGCCACATAACAAGCAATTCTGAACAAAGACATTCCATTAAAAACATTTCTGTCAAGGACTATGTAAAGTGTGTCTTTCAGAAACTGGGCCATTGTGGTTTAGAGCTTAATTTGGAAGAAGTCAGGAGAGGAGTTTATTGTGGGGCATTCTGACAGGAAGTACTGCATTCTGGTGGAGCGCGATAAGCAGCACTGCGCAGGTAGCGTACCTGAGACAGGCCTGGGAAGCCCAGGTTGCGGCAGCCATTGCAGGGTGTCAGCGCTTCCCAGAAGCCACCGGGGCCACAGCTCTTTTCACCCTCGTCCTCTTCGGGGGCGGGAGCAAGGGGCGGGGAGGGGCGCTGGGGGCAGAAAGCAGGGGTTCAGATGAGAACAGTCATCGTGTCACAACTTCCCATGAGCACCCAATCAACATTACAGATCTCACAAACATTGCAGTACCACCCAGTGTGCAAATCATCCTGAAGCCTTTAGGATTGCTCAACCACCCACTCATGTCGATAGGCACCTGTTCTTCCTAACATTACAGAATACATGGGGATTGGGGACCCCTTTTGCATTCAAGGTATACCTTGGCCAGAACTTAGTATGCCAGCCATTCACCGACATCAGTGCAATTCAAAGCCTGACATCCCCCAGGAGAAGCAGTGTTGAGTGATATCGTCAGTTGACCGTTTTGACATGAGGCTCAAGTATTATATGGACGACTGCATATGGTAGTTTCACCCTGTGTTCAGACATCTGTAAAATACATAACCAGCGCAGGCAGAAACACTTTTCTACTAATGTTCCAAATGGAACATAGTAGAAAACAGATTGCAAATTACAGGGAACCTGGCCCTGACTGACAAGGACTTGTCTTAAAAACATTAGGGGTCGAACCTTTTCTGTCTGAAAAGCTCTCATACATGCAGGCACAAATGCACAGAAGCAGACAAAAAAATTCAGGCTTTTCACGGGTGTTCACGTTCCTTGCCCATGAGCCTGTGGCCAGTCAAGGATCTGTCATTTAACCAATATGTTTCCTGACTCTCTTGCTCTGCTTATTCCGTCAGAGTGCCGCACTTTCACTGCAGATTTATTCCTGCTCTAACGCTCTCTCGGAGCTCAAACTGTGTGACGCCAACAACCGAATACAGCCATTCAGGAAAGGAGCCGACTGTGCTATAAATACAGAGGAAACCGATTGTATAACCAAAATTGCACTTCCTTCCCGCGCTTACATCTGAAAGCTAAGCTCGCCCTCTGCTGGAGGTATAATGACATTACATGTTTCGGTCCAAGGGATCGATACATTAGCCAGGATAGGGCCAGGATGGTAAATTCAATAGGGTATTTTATCGGCAGAAACAGGAAATCGGACCGTACATTCACTACAGAAGAGATTTTTTGAATCATTGGCAATGTGGGAGCTTGATGGGTAATCCAAGTATATTTGCCTTGTGGTTCTGCTGGCTCTGCCTGCCCATGAAACAGTAAATTAGATTAATTAAGAAGAGGCTCTAACCAAAGAAGAACAAAAGTGCATTCAAATAGGTCAATAAGAACATCTGTACTCTCTGAGAGAGTAACAGTGCTTTCTGCTAACTTCCTG
Source organism: Gymnothorax reevesii (assembly GCA_029721435.1). Lineage (NCBI taxonomy): Eukaryota > Metazoa > Chordata > Actinopteri > Anguilliformes > Muraenidae > Gymnothorax > Gymnothorax reevesii. The sequence continues at coordinate 28,359,567 of CM056579.1, read as the reverse complement.
CATTGGAAGGAGCATAGGCTAACTCAGCATATCCTGATGAGCTCGACTAAACATTCAATTTTCAAGGATAAGACCGAATCACATGGCAGAACACAATCACGGCAGGTGCTCCTGTTACACTGCCCCTAGCAACACACATAATTGACTTTGTTAAAGCTCCAAATGAGCCAAAGTATAAATCTGTATATCTAGAAGGGTGGCAATGCAGTCGGAGAGAAGTTATGACAAAAACAGATAATGTACTTGAGAGTTTCCAAGGCCAGTAATACGGTAACCTAACGCTACCTCACTTAGCTGACATTGATTATCAAACCCCACTGTACTTCATCTAGATCCCCCCCACAGTTAACACCACTGCACCTCTCCTAGCAGACTTTGCTAATGTAGCCACACAGTGTTACACCTTATTGACTTTGGCTAAGAAAACCCCACTGTACCTGAGCTTGCTGATTTTGCTAAGGCACTTCCACTGTGTCTTGAATGGTTGAACTTCCTGAGGCAGCCCTGCTGCGTGCACCCTAGCTTTGGCAAAATAACCACTCTGTACCATACCTTTGTGACTCTGCTAAGGCAACCTCACTATACTTCACCGTAAGACCCGGTTCCACTGGCCGATGGACACAAAACATATGCAAAAAGTACACTGCGGACGAGCAAAATTTCGGGGGTGGCCCCATCCGTTTTCATCTGCTCCAGAAATTGACAAAATTTGCGAAAACAGAACGGAAAAGAACGGACGTGGGTAGTATGTAGCGGGGATGTTAAACGCATGTTCATAGGAAGCCTAGCGGATGAAAGCGGGTGGAGGTGGATGACAACTCCGAAGGGGTTACCGGGGATAACTGCGAAGCGGACGCATAGCGGATGAAGCGCTTTGTCCGTTTTGAATACTTTATATACGAGATGCATACGCTTACATCCTTTCTATTTCCGTGCTACTAACGATGTATAGACGTTCCATGTACCTTATCTTTCCTCCCTCTTTCCGTTTTCAGCTGCAGCGGATGTGAGTTGTGAGGATGCCCAGAGGATGCAGAGAGGATACAGCAGACGTTTAACGGATGATGACGGACATAGAACGTTTGTTGCTCGTATATGTCGCGGATTTACATCGTACACGGCGGAAAGTTCATCCGTTCTAAAAGTTTTGTGCAGCTCAAAACTTTTTGCGCGGATGAAATCACAGTGGACGGATGCTCGATGAATAGAGCATATGAAACAGGTATGCAACTAATACACAACGGATGCATTGCGTTTTCCAACGGATGGCAAGATTTTTTTACGTTTTACATCCTCTTTGCATCCGTAAGTGCAGTGGGACCCGGCCTTAACTGACTTTGCAAAAGGGACTCCACAGTATCCCACTTCACTGACTTCACCAAGGCAACACCGCTGAACCTCACCTTCATAACTCTGCTAAGGGAGCACCACCGCTGCTCAACATATTCAATTAGAAGACAGAACTCTACTGTGTCTCATCTTACTTGAATTACTAAGGCAAACCCACTGTGGCTCATTTTGATGACATTGCTAAGGCAACCGGGCTAAGGCAACCATACTTTACTTCACCTTGTTGACATTGTTAAGGCAACTGTACAGTGCTTCACCATGTTGGCACTGCTAAGCCAACCGTATTGTACATGATTTTGTTGACTTTGCTCAGACAACCCTATTATACTTCCCATTTTTGACATCGCTACTCTGTTTCACCTTACTGACATTGCAAACAAAACTCCAGTGTATGCCACTTTGTTAACTTTGCCGCAGAAATCTCTCAGTACCTAACCTTGTTGACATTGCTAAGGGAATTCTACAGTGCCATACCTTAACTGGCTTTGCTAAAGACACTCTGCTGTGCCTCACCTAGCTTACCAAGGTAAGGGAATTCCATTGCACCTTACTCACCAGCATACTCTGCTAACTGAACTCCACGAGGCCTCACCTTGCTGACTTTGTTGAGGGGGCTATTCCGCTCCTCGTCGGAGAGACGGCCACTTCCGAAGCTCTCCATGGAGTGAGAAGAAATGGTTTGGCACAGGTCTTCGAAGGAATAATCTCTGTCTCGACACATCTTAATCTCATTCAGCAACTTGGACAGCTCTCCGGTCACAGCGTCATCTGTCAGTGACAGAAAGCAGGAGACAGAGAGGCAGAGAGGCTGAGACTTCACAGAACTAACAGCAATTTAAATGAGAGAATTAAGACTCAATATTACACAGGGGAAGAAACTGTGATATATTCTCAGGTTTAGGGTTTCCATTAGTCAACGGACTAAATACTTGTCCACCCATAAAACTCCTGGTCAAATGTTAGAATACCTTATTGAAGCATACAGTGTAAACTTGAGCAGATGACATTGTGCCTTAAAGGGTGAACTCATGATATCACTAAAAACTACTGAGTGTGAAAAGTGGAGAGGAAGGAATAGTTGGGACAACAACATCCTCTCATCAATTATTTTAACTGCCTCTGCCTTATCAGGGTGGCGGGAGAGCTGGAGCCCATCTGTGCTGGCCCCTATGGGCAAAATCGCCAATTCCACTCCAAGGCTAACACATTGCTCACTCATACACTCATGCCTAAGAGTAATTAATCTAGCATCTAATTAACATCACATACATGTTTTTGGGCCGTGGCAGGAACCAGGAGTACATACAGAAAACTCACACAAACCCCGGGAGAACATGCACACTCCACATGTAAAGACTCAAACCCACAGCCCTGACTGACAACTTGCAAATTCAATGTTTGTGGATAAAACGGTGCCTTTCTACATGCACCCCCCAGAATATGGCGTGATTGCTATAGGATTCACGTCCAAGACCATTGCCTTTAATCTACCATTCAGACTACAGCTACATCAACGACCTCAACGCAATCCAAATCCACTGACGGGCTCGGGCACCAATTAGACAGCTGCTAACAAACTCACCAACACGGAGCTATTTATCCAACACCAGAAGCAATGCGTTAAACAGGCTGACATAAATAAGGTTCGGAGCTGGTTTGATAAAGTGAAGCAATCACGGCAGATATCTTATTGCAGGAGGGACAAGCACTATCGCTATTAATCTGAGGACTGCTAATTGGCTAAAAAGCCCTCAAGATTCAAAGCCCCACAATTGACTACAGCAGCAAAAATCCATATTATAGATACCACTGGGGTTAGAATCTCATTACCCCAGCTCCACACAAAGTGGCAGAATTTAAAACCGGAGTGCAGTGCCATTTTCAATATTTTGCTATGCTAGTTTTTTATTTTATTTTATGGAGATTGTCAGGGTCTCAAAGGAAAGAATTCAATGTCGGGTATAAACATTGAGCAGTAAAATTCATGTGAATTCAGAGAGGACCTCATTGGTCTAAAGATTCAACAGTATTATCCCACACAACATCTTTTTTTGACAGGAGCATGCCCTTAAAATGAACTCAGTATGGCTAATCCGCACCAAAAAAAAAGAAAAAACAGTGAGGAAAAGCGAAAGATAAATTTAGCGAATCAACAAGCACAGAAAAAATGACTAAAATCCCAGTTCCATTTATGCAATGGCAAGACATCAGAGAAAAGAACACGTTCAAAACATGCCGCTTTGGTACTTCGTGCTTGGCAGGTAACCCAGAGCTCTGTGTTTACCTCTGTACTAACTTAGTATTGATGCAGAACAAAATAATAGTTGTAAGGCTCGCTCCAAATGAGTCCTACTCTGTTCAGTTTGGAAGTGTTTCCAAAATTTCAATCCACTGCAAAAAATAGCATGAATATGGTAAAGTGGCATTTTAAGGACACTCATTTAATGAGCGCTTCGAAAAATTGACATGACAGAAGTAAGGTTTGATAACGTCAGCTCTGTTTTTGTGCCTCTGGGTTGGCATAAAATCATTAGCTGCCTAACTTTGTAAAAGTTCTGAGAAACAAGACTCAACTGCACTTATAACCTAAACTAGAATTATCAAGATGGAGAGATATGGGTTTTCGCTCATCTGATTTGTGTTAAAGTTAGAATTTTTTTGTAAAACGTAGTCCTAACTGTGCCTATGCGCAAAAAAATGACAATTTATTTAATCATCCTCAACGTTATATAATTACTGTAAATTTGTGAATACTAACAACGGTGAGAAAAAAACATTAGGACCACTCACAGATGAAGCAAATAATGTTGATTATCTGGTCACTATGGCACATGTCAAGATCTGGGATATATTAGACAGCAGGTAAACAGTCGATTTTCATGGTAGAGGTGCTGGATGCGGGAGAAATGGACAGAAGCGAAGACTCGAGTGACATCTGGAAAGGCGGAATCGTTATGGCCAGATGACGGGGTAGGAGCTTCTCCAAAGCAAGGCTTGCGAGCAGCGCCCGGACAGCAGAGGTGAGTACCTGCCGACAGTGGTCCAAGGAGGGACGAACCACAAGTCTGCAACAGGGTGCTATAGCTCACTGATACCTGAGGGCAGAAAAGACTATTCCGCCCGTACTGTAAAAAATAAAAAGTTGAGTCAACTTAAGAAAGTAAGGCAACCAGCTGTAAAGTACTTTTGAGTTGGCTCAACCTCAAGTTCCAAGTTCCTTCAAAAGTTATTTTGTGCAAAGTCAAAAACTCAAGATGAGCAAACTCAAAAACGCTTAGTAGCTGGATGCCCTAGGTTTTTAAGTTTAACATTTTACAAAGTGGTCCAAACTGATCGAAAGGCTACTGTGGTACAAGTTACAGGTGGTTATAGTAGAAATGCGTCCCCACACAGTGCATCACAGCCGATAACAGCATGCAGTATATGAGGCAGACTGTAAGTCGCAGACCGGTCATTGTGCTCAAGCAAACCCCTGTTCACCGTCGTAAGTGCTTATAACAGGCCTGTAATCTTGGAACTGGATAAAGGAAGGTTGCTTGATCCAGTAAGTCCTGTTTTCTTTTTCATCACATGGATGACTGGGTACATCTGCACCATTTACCTGGGGAAGAGATGGCACCAGGATGCACTATGGGAGGAAGACGGATGGTCTGAACATCGCGCGAATTTATGTGGACGTCCAGTCGATTTGATTCAATTCATTAGTCATTTGAGAGGGATAATGAACAATATGCACAAATTTGACAAACAGTAAGCCACTAACCTAAATACTGTTACAGACCAGGTACAGCCCTTCATGGCAGCGTTATTCCCTGACGGCAGTGATCTCTTTCAGCACAATAATTCACCCTGCCACACTGCTCAAATTGTTTCGAAATGGTTTGAGGAACATGATTAAGAGTTTGAGGTGTTGCCTTGGCCTCCATCTCAACCTGAAGAAATATCAGTGCGATGAGCGAGGAAAACAAGTCCAATCTGCAGCCACTCCATCTCGCAACTCATGACTTAGGACTAACAGACTCCGCCCCCAACGTCATGGCGCCAGATATCACAGGACACCTTCAGAGGTCTTGTGCAGTGCACGCCATGGCGGCTTGAAGCTGGCGCAGCAGCGCACGGAGGACCGACAGCACATTAGGCTGATGTTCATAATGCTTTTGCTCATTAGCGAATTGCTTCATTAGCTGTATTCTTCTTTTTTTTCCATTATTCCTTGCAGAATAATAACATTACCAATAGAATTCATTTTACTGATCTACTTTATAGTCCAGTGCATTTTCCTCTACATAAGTAGAGCTACATTTTAAGTTATTTTAGGCTGTATTTGCGGTCCATGGAGAGAGTTTTGGCTTCAGTTCAATGGCAGACCTTCGTTCCTTTGGGCCTTATAAGTGTTCTATTTTCACCCATCATTATGCAATAAAAAATAAATTAGCTCTCTATCCCAAAGGGTGCGCAGCAGCAGTTTAAACTGGGAAGGGATGTGTTTTAAATTAAATAATACGGAGGAAGGAACACTCGTTATTACAGCATTGATCTTTCCGAGGGGCGATTCCGATAACATTTCCTCTCTGTTACGGTATTTTTTTACGGGAAGGAGATATTATACCCAGTTGTCCCCACTCTGAAACAGTTTCAGACTATCTTAATACAGATTCTGCTATCATCACAGATTCAGTTTTACCTGCATTTCATTAATATCCCCAAATAAGCTGCAGTATGCCATAGTATTACAGAATTCCATTGGAGCACACAATGGAGTCAGAGGATTTTCAGCAAACAGAATTAATCGGCCGACACACAGGGCTGATTTACATACTCTGAGTGGAAATGTACATGTATTTGGAGAATTTGTTCTTTTTGCTGGTGACCGTGTGCTAGGAGTGAACATTCCTCCAGAGGCACACATATTTCAAAGCTATGGTTAGCTCTTTGATGGACAATGTGGATTCTCTATTGAGGGAGGGAGAGGAAAACCTAAGGTATCAGAACCTGAGTTATGATAGTCACAGCATCTGCGTCAATTCAGTGACCAATGTAAGTCCTGCGGTGGTCAGAGCCACTATTGTTTACATCAAAACCAGCCAGCAAACTACCTTGAAGCTTTTGGAGAAGCACATCCACCCAATCACGCAAAGAGATGCCTGTGTTTCCTAGTTATTAGACAAAAATAATCACTCTCCCTTGTATTTTCTGAGATCAGCTAGATACGCTCTGGCCAGTATGCTTACGCTGGTCATTCCCAGTAATCAGTGTAATACAAATCCTGACCAGCACCTGATTGTTAGCCTGATGTTACTATCCCTGTAACAGAGAAAACCCCACAGCAGCACCTTTCCCTCAGGTCGACGACTTCATCTCAGTAAGAAAGGAGAAGAGGAGCTTCTGTTTTACTGCTCAAGCTCTGCCTGGTGCCGACGGCAGCACACTAATTCAAGGATGGTTGCTGTGCTAACGAGGATAATTAAGAGGCTGATCAGGAGAACTGATTGAAAATCAGACTCTAAGAATTAATGGGTCACCCGAAAGAGAAGATAGTAAAACTGATGATTATTTCAACATATTCACATTATTATGAAAACAACTAGAAGGCATATGAGGAGAGTATTACCTTGGCCATGTCGCAATAATAAAGCTGTTTTCACACCGGACGAGAAACAAATTTTTCAAACAACAGATTTCATTCAAAGTCAATGCAAAGATGCGAATACACACAAAACTTTGCATCGGCTTTGAATGTAATCCGTCGTGCGAAAAATTTATTTTGCGTCCGGTGTGAAAACAGCTTAATACTAACAATACTATTACTTCTTCTACTACTACAGCTACTACTACGAATAATAATAATGATATTAATAATTTGTCTTTAAAAATGACATGAAAGGAACTGTTAGATAATAAGCGTTCTTGCTCATGTGCAACTTGAAGCAAAATTCCAAAATGCCAAGAAAAATATATAACTCTTCGACCAGGGCTGCATTTACATTAACTCAAAAAAAGACCATCCATTTAAAATACTCAGCTCTGTTCTGGTCCTGGGGGGAAAAGTTTAGGCTGATATTTTCTAACCTGGGCCAGCATTATCACAGTGCCTGCAGAGTTGCACATCACTGAACCTAGATGATTGTTGAGTTTTCGATGCCACTCAACTATAGATGTTTGCGGCTTTGATGTCTGACAGCAGACGCAGCCAGAAATCTGAAAGGACATAAATATCTGCAGGGCTGCTCATCAAAGGAGCTGGAGGGATACAGTGATTTCAGGGCTGTTTAGCCATTAATCCAGGCAGAGGGAAGGTAACTTTGGCCCTCCCAGAGCAGGGAGAAAATTAATTTGTTGCAATATCTGATTCCCGCCACTAGGGGCAATGTGGATCACAATAAGTGCCAGTCAGTCTGACGAGGAGTCTGACTCTTGAAGTACTCAGTCTCACTTTCACATGCCCTGTGATAAGGATGGGAAAATATCTTTTATAGGGAACCAAGTTTACTGCCATGTTTTTTTTTTCAAATTGGACATTTTTCTGCCCAAGCACTCATAGTATTGGGCTCTCCAAATGTTAACATAGTGACATAAAAGCATATTCTTGCTACATACAGTAAAAGCAATAGTTTGCATCCTCACTAATTCAAATGAAAATATGTACACTATAAAACAGCATGCATGTATACCATATTAATATGAACACCTGACCTATAAGTTTTAAAATCAAATAATCAGTTTTTTAAAGAAACTAGCAAATAAACAAAAAATATCTCAACTATGAGCCTCAAACCCATTTGAAAATCTATTGCTATCAAGTACAGTCACATTTCAAAATGATGCATCTGGTCAGAGGCCGTTACGAAGCAATTCATGGTTTAATTGCTTCTATTGCTCAATATATCTGCTTTTCTTGATTTTTAGAGGGATATAAATAATGGAAAGTAGCTCCTCTAATGTACAACACTATAATTGTTATAGAAAGTTCACATAGATAATTGCAAATTAAGATGAAACATAATTATCAGTGAAATACTCATTGCTCATACATTCGTGAAAGCTCGTCATGCAAACCTCTCCAGAAAGCGAATAAAATTACATAACACAAAAAAAAAACTGAAACACCTTTAAAAAATGAAATACCATGGTTTTAAAGGTCCCTTATCATGTCACCATGTAATAGCTCATAATGGCTTGTAATGGTTTCTTGGCTGTGCAGCTGGTGACAAGGTAGGGGACTTTATAAGAGCAATATGACATAAGTGTCTGTGCAATTTTTGACGACCAAGTCATTTTTATTCTAAACACGGGACAAAAGATATTCAAACCCAAAAACCCTGATGAGAAGAGCTGCAAAATGCAACTATTTTTGAGACTGGAAGTTATTTGGAATGCACACCACACCGCCTGAGCCATTGCTTCATGAAATGAAGTGGCTGATATATTTTTGAATGCCACTGAAATGAGCGAGAATAGTCAGAGACGACTGGCAGCTCAGAGTGGCAGCGTCTGCCGAGAGTAGAACATCTCATTACTGTGAGTCACATCCAATCAAGCGAAGCGTTTCAACCTGGAGCCGCCAACGCTGGGCACAAATAAAGGCTCCGGCGGCTTCACTCCATTTTTCAATCTGCAAGTTCATTCAGTATCGTGCAGCCATCTTTAAAAACACACTCCCACCTGCACATTTACTCCACATCACACATCACCCACACATCATCTCGATAATACTGAACATCTGTATGTTCCCTATATAACACTGGCGGTCTGCGTATCGCCTATGTTCAACAAACTTTCAGCACATCACGTCTCTTACGGAATCTCTTAACATCACCTTCGCACCGCATCGCTTCTGCAACACACTCATATCGGCAAAAATCAGCTTTTGCCTCAAACTCAGCTTCAGAGCCAGTAGTTTGCCTGTGAAAGGCGACCAGTATGCGAGTATATACAATAAGCCCGAGAGTCAAACACTGAGCAGAGGTCTGAGTGTTCACAATTTGAAGGTCGTATCTGGTAGCTTGATATCAATATTATAAACAGGAAGCTGCACTCAGGGCCAGCAGTGGGGGGCTCACTGCTCTCAGGCTATGTTAGCACCCAGAGCGGCCAGAGCTCTACGCTCGCTTTGGCTGAGTTTTCAACACTTTTAACTGGTCACAGTTGATCTGCAGCCAGCTAAAACTGATTATAGTGGAAGAGAAAGCCTGTGGAGATGCAATAGACCAGTTGACCATAAGATGGACGCCTGGTCAACAAGCTGGAAGTGTAGAAAACACAGTTTGAGCAGCTGTCACATGGAAGAAGGCAGCAGGAAGACAATGTTGGCGATGTGGATACCAAAACCACAGAGGGCAACAGCATTATCATCCTGCTTCACCAGCAAAATGTGTGCGAATGTTGGCTAATCATGAAGATTGTGGCCACAGCGGCACTACTGATGGGCGAGTATTTGGCAAGTGTTTGGCAACAATTGAAAGAAGTTTGGCAGGTCATGTTCGACGTGAATCATAGTAATACCTGGCATCATGTGGTACCATTAAATCTCTGTAGTCGCTAATGCAGAACTTGAAAACAATTCAGCGAGTCAAAACAACAAAGCACCATCAAGGGGCCCCACAGTGGTGACGATATGAGTAGTGGCATTAGACTGACAAAAACGGCTCCAGTTTCGAACATTTCGAACTTTGCCAACACATTTTTCTTCTATGCGACAGCAGCTTTAAACCACTTTAGACTGGGTTACGTGCGAATATTGAGCAAGGCCCGTGAGAGTTAGCGGGGCGGGATATGGGGAGTACAGGGGAGCAGGGAGGTGGGTGTGATCAGGAGAGCGTACTTTTGAGCTTGAGGGAGGGTGAGGCAGCCGGTGTGGAGACGGACGTGCGGGGCGTGGGGACGGGACACTGCCGAACTGGCTCCTCCCCCGCTATACTCTTACTGTCCATCTCCTCCATCATATACTCTGTACAGGGAGAGGGCAGGGGAGAGAGAGATGGAGTGAGAGAGAGGGAGGAGAGCAAGGAGGAGAGATAGAGGAAGGGAAGAGAGGGTGGGAGAGAGAGAGGGGGGGAGAAAGGGAGGAGAGAGATAGAGAAGACAAAAGGGGGGATAGAGGCGGGAATGGAGAGGGAGAACAGTGGACGGAGAGGAAGGGTGAGAGAGAGAAGACAGAAGGAGAGGTAGAAGAGAGAGAGTTGGGAGAAAGAGGGGGTGTGGAGATGGGAGAAAGAGGGAGAGAGAGAGAGAAAGAGGGTGGGGATACAAATGACAGGTTAGCACACCATGGACACCCAGCTTCATAAACGCATATAAACATCAGACAGGTCTGCAAATGAGGCATTAGGTTATGATCTCCCTGCATCTCGACTCCCATTAAAATGAAACGACAGGCAGCTGTAGTCAGTGAGGCATGAGCAGAAATATGGAGAGAGCGGGTTCGGGGTACTGCAGTACAGGGAGGGGGAAAAAACACACACTGGATGCCCAGGAAACACTAGGAGTTGCAGCTGTAGAAAGAAGCCATTTTGAGGAGGGCTAAATGAGCTCTTTCAATGGCAGCAGACAAAGAGGCACACAGACTTGAACTAGGAACACCAGAGACTCACAGTGACGCTGCTATTCAGCAGAACCAGACTTATCTATCCTCCGCACTGCTCCGAACACTGACTCAAAGCACAATAAACTGGACATAGACTGCCTGGGCACACAGTTGCACCGCGTGAAAAATGGCTGAGGCGTTGGTCGCACTGCAGGATGTCAAAAGTGGAATAGTGTCACTGTCAGAATACGATTACAAAATTCCACACAATTCAATAAACATGATTGCCATCGTTTCACATTGATGCTCCCAGTTAAAAAGCAGTTGCGTGCGCTTTATCAGTTACAGAGTAAGAATCCACTGTAATGCTATCCCTCTCAGTTCATACTTCACCCAAAATGCACACTCTCTTTCCAGTACACCTCTGTCCCTCTTTGAGAGCAGTTGACTAGCAGATGCCGCTAACTCAGCCAACGGGGCCTCGTCAGCAGGGAATGCTGGGAAAGTTGGGACAAAAATCTCAAAGCAAACGGTGTTGGAACTGGGGTGGTCCATTATGCTACCTGCTTTCACGGAATAATAATAAATTAAAGAGAGAGGCCCACAGATTCAGCAAAAAGCCGGCACCTCCAGACGCTCAGGTCCTAAATTTTACCTTTTCTAATTCATATTACCGAGGTAACAAAACTCCTGCCCCTTACTGGAAACTAAAACAAGACAATGTCTCCTGTACACAGAATTTTATGGGGGATGTTAAGAACAGAGAACCAATAAGCACAACCTATGATTAAATGAAACATCTTGTGTACACTGATAAATGTTTATGCATTCATACCAAATTACCAGTACTTTGTGACGGTGCATTCAGGAACCACACACAAGAGAGGGAAATCCAAAAAAGTATGCCTTTATTGGAGTCCGAGTCAAAGCCAAAAAACACAAGAATTGCCAAGCAACAATACGAAATCCAAAAACAGTGTCAACTAGACAGGCAGGGGTCAGAACCAGTAAGACAGATGAGCAGAGGTACAAAAACGATAGGCAAAAAATCGTAGTCGATGGGCAAAACCAAGGGTAATACACAGGGCATCCAAACACAGAAATCGTGGTCATACAAAAATGGGTCGAAATCCAGAAAGAAATAAACAATACAAAAAGGGCAAAGGCAAGAATCGAAGTCAGACAATCCAGTAGAAGAGAAACAATACTCAATGGCATACAAGGCGCTCTGCACAAAGAAATATTGATCAACGTTCTGACTGGAGCTGTGAGTGAAAAGACTACTTAAATACACATAGGGGAAGTCACATGCTATGCAGGGAGCAGATGAACTGAATAAGACTATTTACAATGGGGGAATCACATGAGGGAAACCCTAACCATTAAAACAGGCGAAAGCAAAGACATGGACGGGAATCACACAGAAAGCCTATGACATTTAAACAGCTCCGGTCCAGGAGTTCTACATGCACAGATAACGAGCGCAGGAGAGTAATTAAGCACATGTGAGAGATCTTGCTGAGACTCAGGAGAAGACGGGGAGAGCTGAGCAAGAGGCGGAGATTAGAACAGGGCCATTGCTGAGAGGGAATTAGTCTAAATTAGTAGCGGTGCAACTATACAGATTTAACTAGAGTGCTCATTAGTAAGTTACAGAAGTAATCTATATACATGGATTAGTTGTGTTAGTAGACTATGATACAAAATACAAATGTTAGTCTTGTTAGTAATCAGAAAAGAAAGACGAAGGACGAAAACGAGAATCGAAGGAATACTTTAAACACCGAAATTCATTTAAATCACCCAAAGTCAGTGGGCACGCAGACAGGGAAGACGGACAGAACCATCTAGATCACAAGACAGGGGAGACAAGTACAATGGAACTGAGAAATAGAATGAACTAAAAACCTGAGTAATACAATAACCAAAAAGAATAAATAAAAGACAAAATCATGAACACAGAATATGAACATAAACATGACCAAAAACCATAACCATGACATACTTATTTGTTTTATGCTAATGGGGTTGTCTTAATTAAATTGCTAAATGTTCAACGTGTGAATCATTTCCTAATTTAGAATCCACCTCTTTCACAATTCACTGTCCCATAGTTGAGTACTCTGCTGATTCATTCAAAAAGACTCTTTCCTAACTAAAAAGATGTGCACGCATAGCTCCCAGTATTCACCCCACTGTAGCAATACCGATTAAAATAATTTGGTTTCCCATCATCTGTCACATAATTTAGCAGTTGTGGCAGACCAAGTTGCATCAATCTGACAAGCTGTCACATTTCAATAACAGTAAATGAAATTCAAGTTATACAGTATTTCAGTCATGTGAAGTCGTGATCATTTTCAATAAAATGTCAAAAGCTGTACTAACCAAGTCTTTCAAACAGTTTCTCTAACATATTGCGGCATGTAAGAGATCTATCATTTCTTGATTATTTGACAAATTTATTTGACAAATTTGGAGACAAGACATATCCAGTCTGTCATTTTGTCAAAGATATCCTGTCATATGAGTTATTACGAGGATGTCCACGTTCCTGTCAGATTTATTCTGCCTTTCACAGTCGACGATAAAAAATGTAAACACATAATGACAAATATCAGCCATTGTACAAAATGTGCTTGGTTCAAGGGGACAAGGTTACTGATGGTGGGAAATAAAAGGGCTGCACTCAATGCTGTAGTGAATACAATACTAGGAAAAATACGAGATAAAAACACGGCCAAGAATGTACAATGACCATGTGCAGTCCTGCAAGTTAGTGTACCGAATGAAACAGGAGAAAAGAATGGCGTTAGCATCTTGTACAGGTAAGGAAGGCACATACCTCTGCAGATCAAGGTTCTGTAACGCACACTGATAAAGAAACTGCCCTGCATTACCCCCCCACCCCAATACAGAAACCCCCATAGCTTCCTTCTTTTCTGAAAAATTGAGACCTCAGTTCATTTAATAGATACAATCATAATTGTGTTTTCAAACTTCGAAGCACATCGGCCCAAAATGCTGACTTCTGGCCCCAAGAACACTGATTGTAGGATTCTGTAGTCCAGCGAGGTCACGAGTGGTGTTGTTGCTGCATGTAAAGGTCAAAAACCAGTAGCAGCGTAGCGATACGCCGATACGGTATCGTATCGCGATACAAAGCCTCCGATACGATACATCGTTTCGGAGGAGGCGTATCGGGATACACAAGGCTTTTGACAATTGTCCACATATTTTCTTGAACCCAGAAATTGCAACATTTTCTCTCGCTTTAAATGAAAATGAAGTGACCTGCCTCATGTTCCACGTGATTGCATCGCTCCAAGTGCAATTTGTTAAAGTGTTGTTTCAACTTGTTTGAGGTTAACTTTCCAGACTTCAAGTTAGCTACTAATGACAAGTAGTCTGCAGTATGACTGTTTCTTCTAGAGAATAGTAGAGGAGACCTATTCAGCTTTTATCAATTTTTTAAGTTGAAGACATTGACCTGAACAGTAAACACAGTGGCACCCAAAGGTAAGCCAACTGTATTCCTTGGTTTTAATAAACTTCAAAAGCCTGTCTTGGGAAATCTTTCAGTGTTGCTGCTCACTTGTATGTAGAAAGAAAATCAGCTGAAAAATAATTTGCAGTGTATCGGGATACAAACCATAATAAAAACTTATCGGCCATATCCACACTAATACTTTTTCATTTTAAAATGCATAACTTTCGCTACATTTTCACCTAGCGTCCACATTACTCCGGGGTTTACAAACAAAATAAAGACTTTTGAAAACACTGCTGACCCCGTTCTAGTTTAAAAACGCAGACATTGCCTTTTTGTGGGGACAGAGCATAGACTGTACTAAAAGATGGACCCGGGTCTGAAAAGTGAGACCGATGTGGAAATTCTCAAAAATTTGCATTATATTTAATGGCCGGCAGATGGCGACGTCGCTGGTTGCAGATAGAAGTTCAATGCTATTGAAGTCTATGGGAAAATGACCCTACTTTGCCACCTGACTGTTCTTTTTTCAAGTTTTCTGTGGCCCAGCACCTCAGAATACCTGATAGGTGCAGGTCTACCCTCAGAAAAAAACTGACACATGCCAATCATGCTTCATGCAATCATGCACTCTTGAGCTGTACAGTATATGTTTTCCGCTGCAAGACTAGGAGTTTGATCAGTGCAGTGGCATTTTCTCTGCGATGGTCCTTTCTCTACACATTGTTCTCTCTATTTTTTATATGGCTGAATATAAGCCAATTAATCGCAAAACACAAATGTTTGTAACAAATTTATTAGCCAGAAGTGTCAGGATTACTAATTGCACTAATCCTACCTCCCGTTCATCACAAACATCCCATCATATAAATAACAGACAGAATGCCCACACTTGTGTTTCCTGTCAGGTTTATATTGTGTGTCACAGAGAACTTGCTCCATCTGATAACAAAGTTCAGCCATCATGCAAAATGCACTCTGTTCAAGAAGACAATGTCATAGATGTCGAAAGATGAAGAAAAACCGACATCCAAGAGTGAGCTATTTGCAATTCGACTATTGAAACGGGAAAGAGATTCAGGCAGAAAAGAGAACACTGCTTAAAGGTGAAGGCGGCACATTTCCTTCCCTCTCTGTAATCGCCTGAATGAGGAAGCCGCCCCCTCCAATCGGAACCCCTGTATTTCACCCTTTTTCAAAAAAAGGAAACCACATTCACTCGGGCTTCCAGCATTATGCAGGACAATGGGCAATTTTTCCATGTCACCTGGTATGGGGAATTGAGGATTGCTCAGAGATATTTTAGACTTCTCTAGCGCTCCTTCTCTGATACAATCTCTCCAGGTCTTCGATCTTACATTTCTCATCGTGGCAGCTCACACTTGCTCCGGTTTACAGAGGGAGAAGATCGATGGGCTTCCTCGTTCAGAGGAGCGAGTAATCTCAGCTCGGCTCCTGGGTGCTGCTGAAGGTCCACCGTGACACAGCTGCAACAATCATCATCTACGGAGAAGCAAAGTTCGAAATTCGCGGAAGCCCGCTAGTCCGCACACTAGTAAAAATTGCGGCGGACTAGTCAACTAGTCTTGAAACTAGTCCGAGCGCCTTGTAAAATATTGCCAACTACCGATAAATTGTAAATATGTTTGTGCTTGCATCGCCGCATCGTGGACAAACGTGAACTTCTGGAGAGATTATATAATACGTGGAGTTATTTGCGATCACATTGTCACCGTGTTCTTGTGTTTCCAATGTTTGTTTTTGTTATGACTCTATGACCTCACTAGGTGTCCTCTAACACAGGAGAAGTCCCCAATTCTCCACCTCCTTCTCTTTCTCCGCTCGATTGGTTTTGTAGTCACTGTGTCTGCTGCCAAAGCGATGTTTAATAAAGCAGACACACCAGGAAAAACAACTACTTCCCAAGTATTAATCATCATTATATTATAACAGAGAGGCCGTTTTCCTCTGATCTAGGGTGACAACAATAATCGGATCAAATGGATCAAATCGACTGTATTGCCAAACCCCAGGTATGACAGTATACTGCATCCACTGGCGGGTTATGCTGAAACCACCGTTCTTTCCTCTCAGCCCACGCATGCAGCCAGTATCTGAGTACCGTGACAGGCCCATGATAATAGTTGTTGTTCTTGGACTGGTAATTTCTGTGATAGCACAGTGCCGTACGTGACTCTGAGCGCATGGTTTTTCTTTCGTACTGGGAATCTGCTCAAAACAGGGGAGTGCAGGACACAGGAAACAGATTTCAGGAATCGTGTGCAAACTCCTGAGAACATCACATGAACAATCCTGAGAAAGTCTCGTGAATATTCCCGCGGACAGTATACGCACAATCCCAAGGATATCACAAACACTCTCCCAAGGACATCAAGCGCACGCTCTCAAGGACATTACATTCACACTCTCGAGAATGGCACATGCACATTCTCAAGGACATCACACACACACTTGTGAGGACATCAAGTGCATGTTCCCGAGGACATCACAGGCAAGCACACTCTCGAGGACATCACACACACGTACTTCTGAGGACATCACACACATTCTTGAGGACATCTTACACACACTCCGAGGACACTGCACCTTCTCTCTCGAGGACATAGCAGACACATTTTTGAGGACATCACACAAACACACACACACACACACACACACACTCAAGGACATCATTTTCCCATTCTTGAGACACACCTGAAGATCTCAGACCATTGTATTTATTTGATTTTTAACCACATAAACTGAGTGAGGACAACCTGATCAATTAGCAATAAATTGGCTAAGAGACTGTCAATACACAGAATGTCCATTGTACTGTTTGTGTGGGTAATGTGGACTATTACACCTCATTTCTATTTATGTTTTAAAAGTATCTATTTGTACACATTACTTACTCATTCATTTTAAGCCAGCAACTTAGCACTCCACAGCACAGAACAGCATTCTGGCTCTATTCTTCATACAATTGAAAAGAAACTGAATAAAAGCTTTTAGTACAAACAGTTAGCCTTAATATGATGGTATTTGCATCCAAATACTGTGAAATCCATTGGAATTTCTCAATTTTTACACACATAGTAACAGCCCAAGTAGTTCCAGACTGCGCAGTATGCAGTTTGTTCCGGACCCTCATGTGATCACAGAGGTGGGTGGTCCTACCTTGTATGAGTGCTGTGATTTGCTGGGACTTCTGCGCGGGGTGTTCTTTAAGGATCTCCAGGGCAGTTCTTCCTTGGGAGTCTCGGATATTGGCATCGATTCCTGAAGAAAAGCTCAGAGTTAAAGCTGGCCAGTGTCTCCGAAAACAAATCTCTGTCTGTTAGTACAACTACAATCTGTCTCGCCATTCCCCATGTTTGGATGAAATCACTGATGGCTGAGACCAAGAGGTCACTCCAGGTCAGCAGGACAAAAGAATCACTTACCAGAGACAATATTTTTTCTCTATGAGAAAAATCATCAGTCACAAAATCATGTTGAATGAAATTATACACAACACTTGCTTCTGTGCAGCTCCCTTCCATCAAAGGCATTCTCATCCACCTGAATGCTTGCTGTACTATTCAGTCAGTGTCCCCATAACACTCAAGACAGAGAAAGATCCGGAAAGACATCCGCGGTGCTGCACAAGGCTGTGGGTGTCATAGTTATGGCCCGCCAGCAAAAGACACAAAAGCTGGCGGGCACAGGGACCATGTACCCAAAAAGAGATGAGGGACCCAAACGCACAGGCTGAGTAAAAATATAAAACTCTTTAATTATATCCCCAAACGCCGAATGGCGTTCCGGGGATATTATGTTTTTGGTCAGACCGCCGCCGCCGCCACCGCACCGTCCTACGTGTTAACGCGATAACTTCAGTAATATTTCAATTAGAAATTTCAGGTTTTGCATATAAGTAAGTATCATAAAGAGGAAGAACTGATTCGATTTTGGACAATTTACGATTTCTAGATAGGCCACCAGGGGCCAAAAACTGATTTACGTGTTAACACGATTGTAGCAACTCATAACGTAATAACTGCTCATAATGTAATAACGGCTCATAATGTAATAACTTCAATGTAATAAAACTTCATAATGTAATAATCGACTCATAATGTAATAAAATCATGAGCGCATAATGTAATAACGTCTTTGCGCATAATGTGATAATGTAATAACTTATTACATTATGAGCTCAGCGATATAGCAACTCATAATGCAATGAAAGCTCATAATGTAATAATGGCTTATACTGTGAAAAAAGTTGCATTATCACCATTTACCTCACAAATACAAAAAAAGTGGGTTTCAGTATATTATACGTAAATTTGTGAAACTGAGTAGCCTATTATTTGATAGTTCTGTATTCTTACATTTTATTGATGTATAAAGTTGAGCCACTGGGTAGCACCGATGAGCGTTCTTTTGGGCCACTGAGAGTACTGTACTCACATCTACTGACTACTGCAGGTAAGCGGAACTTTTTGTAATGTCTAAAGTTTTATTAATTGTTAAATCAAGCCATCCATCATTTTTTTTGTTTTTTTTTTTGTAGATTTTGTGTGTTAAGATGCTTCTTTGCACAATGTTTTAGTGAGCCACTACTTCTTATACTACTACTTGTATTTTAGCTAGCAGCTATTTGTTGTGCCTTCGCTAGCAACTATTTCTGCCAGCAGCTATCTTAGCTAGCAGCTATTTGTTTTGCTTTCGCTAGCAACTATTTTAGCTAGCAGCTACCTTAGCTAGCAAATATTTGTTGTGCCTTCGCTAGCAACTATTTTAGCTAGTGGCTATTTGTTGTGCCTACGCTAGCAACTATTTTAGCTAGCAGCTATTTCTTGTGCCTTAGCAAGCAACTATTTGTCGTGTTTTAAGATGTTAGGTAGGATAATATTGTATGTACTGTATTTATGTATGTATGTGTGTGTATGTGCTGTCTGCATATCTCGCCTGTTTATTGAATCAATTAATTTTTTTTCAATTACAGAAAAGGAACAATGAGAGTGGGCATAACAATCTTGGTACTATACACACTGAGCCTTTTGGTCAGTGACATTCAAGGCTATGGAAACCAATTGATGGATGATGAAACATATGACGTCATTGTTAACCCCTTTGTGCAGAAGCCAAATTTGGCTATTTATGGGTTACCCACTTTAATGCTGTATAATTCAAGATTTAAGCTTCACAAAGAGGAAAAATGTGGCTCAATTCAGGAAAGACACTTACAGCATTTAGAATTACATTGTATTTCAGTTTATTTTCATGATTTTGGTAGAGAAAATGAGCAGCAAACATATAAAATCTTCATGAGAATTCACCATTGAAATTGCAAAAAAAATAATTCTGACGATTGAAAAACTGCTGGGGCTTAAAACTATACATTTATGGTATCATAAACTCCTTGAGCACAAGTAGAATTCATCTTCAAAATTACATTCTAGATTACCTACATGCTATTAGCCAAATTATACAGCTACCCAAGTGTCTCCCCAAAGTCTCAAAATGATTTGCTGTCAAATCATTAAAAAAATCATGTATTTAACACAATTAAAGCTTTAAGGCATGAAATTTAATATGAACGAATGATTTTCTGGTTGAGTTTAGTATGAATTTATCAATATCAGTGCAGTTGAATACCAATGGTCACCAGTAACCTCTCCAAATATGAACGTGCCTTTTCTCCATAATAAAGTTTAGAGTTTTGGCCATTTTTCTTCAAAGCCAGCACAAACACGCATTAAATAAACTGCTAATTAAATGGTCAGAACATTCACCCTGTAATGAAAGCTACCAGTCCCCTCTTCAAAGCTCACGAACCCATTTCAACACTTATAAGGAGCAAGTACACCTCACTAACACAGTAATATCTGAATTCTGAAATATACCTTATTTTAACTGAACAGACACTCCACTTTCAGGGAATATCAAATCCATTGCGTCTCCTGATTCAAAAGAAACGTGCAATGAACGTACCGGGGGTCCACACCAAAATGCACGGGCAGTTCGCGTTTTAAACAGGAAAAAAACCTCGACATTCGACTTAGTTGAGTACATATACATTCCGAAACAGAAAAAAAAAACAAACAAAAATAGCAGCCTGACCTTTTTCGTGAATCCCTCCTCCAGAGACATTGACTGTATAAAATAGAGAGCGATGTATCCAGTAACAAGAACCCTCCGGTCCTGTTTCATTCGAAATAGTTCCAATAGAGCATATCATTCTCATTTAAATCCTGTAATGTAACTGAACACTTCAAGGCCAGTTTTGCGAACCGATTTTCTATAAATCCCGTCTATTTTAGCCGCGTAATGTGCATAACGTAGACAGGATACAACAGCGCATGCTGATACGCATTGGTTTGTATGCTCTGTGTTTGTCCAATCAATGTGTTTCACTTACTCTAAAATGTTTAAACACTCGGGAATTGGATAAGAAACGAGCCAATCAATACATTGTTATCAGGGAAACTTTTTTTTTATTTTTTTTTTTTTATTAGAAATTCAAATATTATTCAATGCATTACAAAAGGGGCAGAGAATCAGACAACAGACCAGTCAACTGAAAGAGGAAAGAAAATACATTGTCAGCAGAGAAATTGTCCTTTTAGCTTTGCGGCTTTTTAGTCCTTCAAGAGAGTTCATATATATTTTTACTTCATTTTTAAAGGCAACAAATGAGGGTTTCCTCCTCCCCCATTTACAAGTGTGAATGTGGTATTTTCCTAAAACAATAAAAAGATTCAAAATAAAGATATATGGTTCACACAAGTCATCTCTTTTAAAGAAAATCAAAATATCCTTCATACTAAAGGAAACAGGAGTAGACCATACCTCACAACACATATGCTCAATCTCATACCAAAAAAACCTTGTGAAAAAACATTCATAAAATAGATGAAAAATGGATTCAGATGCAGTACCACAAAAAGCACATATATCTGATAGATCAGTTTTATATCTTTGTAAAAGTGTGTTTGTGGGGTAAATCAAATGTAATATTTTAAAAGAAATTTCTTTGACTTTGTTATTTAGTACATATTCACGAGAGCCAAGCCAAACCTTATCCCAATCAATATCAACAAAAAAGCCATTCCAATAGCTTTTACACCTTGGAGTAACAGGTATCTGTATTATCTGTCTTAACCATTTATTGTTACATTTTCTATCTCTAATGTTTACTCCATTAAGAAATATACTACTAGACATGTGTGTAGACTGCTCACAGGGAGCTTGAGGTAGTATTCTTAAGAAACCATTCGGAATAGCATCAAATACAATACTGTATTCTCTCAGTTGTATTGGGATGGCAAACTTATTTAGGAATTCAGTATATGTAAGGAAAAAACCTTGATTATTAGTTAACTGAGAAATAAACAAGATGTTATTACAAACCCAGTTTTCAAAAAAAATAGATTTCTTTTTGAAAGTGATGAGGTTGTTGTTCCAAATCATCTGTTTGTGAGGTGAGAAGTCGTGAGTGTAGGTCAAAAGCCAACAGAGGAGGACTTGCTTATGAAAGTTAGACAGTTTTATGGGGAGCTTATTGACATGAAAATTACAATGAAGAAGAAATTCTAAACCACCAACTTTTTGGAAGATTAAGTTTGGAATAAGATACCATATCTTGTTCTTGTTTTTTATATAGTCTTTTATCCAATTGATTTTGAACATTATATTAGAGGAGCGAAAATCTAGTGCATTTAGTCCACCACAATCATAAGGGTTACTAAGTACTTGTCTATTAAGATAATGTGGTTTGTTTTTCCAAATGAAATTAAATAAGGATGAGTCTATTTCTCTTATAAAGGATTTTGGGGTTTCGAGAACTCTAGCAGGATAAACTAAACGAGACAAGCCTTCTGTTTTAGACAGTAGTATGCGTCCTTTGATAGAAAGGTCTCTCATCAACCATGAACTAAACCTTTTTTTAATTTTAGGGATAAGAGGTTGAAAATTGCAGTTAACTCTTTCTGTCTGATCTTTGGAGATGTCAATACCAAGATAAGTGACCTTCTCTGAAACAGGAATGCCTTCGAGCTCAGTGACAAGATAATTATCTTTTAACGGGAAGAGAACACATTTATTTATATTTAAGTGCAAACCAGATATATTTGAAAATTCCTTGATACAGTTAATGACCATTTGAATCTGCATTTCATCCTTGAGAAAAATTGCTGTGTCATCAGCCAATTGGCAACATTTTATTTCCTTACCAGAG
Source organism: Gymnothorax reevesii (assembly GCA_029721435.1). Classification (NCBI taxonomy): domain Eukaryota; kingdom Metazoa; phylum Chordata; class Actinopteri; order Anguilliformes; family Muraenidae; genus Gymnothorax; species Gymnothorax reevesii. The sequence continues at coordinate 28,336,974 of CM056579.1, read as the reverse complement.
ATATTAATACCATGAAAAGGATTGTTAAATAAATGGAGGGTCAAAATTTCCATAACTAAAATAAATAAAAATGGAGCAGCAGGGTCACCTTGCTTTATGCCTCTAGAAATATTAAATCTATGAGTGGTACCACCTGGGAGTTTAACTGACCTATTACAGTCATTATATAAAGTTTTAATTGCCTTTATAAAGAGAGGACCAAACCCCATCAACTCTAAGATATCAAATAAGGTATTATGCCGTACTGTATCAAAGGCTTTATATACATCAATAAATAAAATGAAACTGCTGTCGGTCAAATATTCTCGATAATCAATTAAATCTAAAATTAATCTAATATTATTGCTGATATGTCTACCTTTCATGAACCCAGACTGGCAGTCATCTATAATTGATGGAAGACAAAGTTTAAGACGTTGGGCAAAAATGTGTGCAAATATTTTTGCATCGTTGTTAATTAGAGTGATGGGCCTCCAGTTTTCAATCAATAAGCAATCTTTATTGGGCTTAGGAATCAAGGTAATCAAGCCTTGGCACATAGATGTAGGGAGTTTTCCAATCTCTATAGCTTCTTTAAACACTTGCAACAGGAATTCAGCAATGTGATCTTGTAACTCTTTATATAATTCACCTGTAAGCCCATCATTACCCGGGGATTTATTGTTTTTAAGTCGAGTAATACTTTTCTTAACTTCATCCAATGATATAATTTGGTCACATAGACTTTTTTGTCCCTGGTTTATTTGCCTGATGTTTCCCAAGGACGATAAAAAAGGGAGTGCATTACAATTTGTGTCTGACTCTGTATATAAATTACTATAGAATCCCTCAACAAAATAAGATATCTCTTGGGCATTTTCAGAAATTGAGTGATTGATTTTTAATTTGTGTATGCTGTTAATGATAGCATTTCTCTTTTCTAAGCTATGAAAGTATTTAGTGTTCTTTTCACCTTGTTCCAGCCATTTACGTCTGGAACGAACAAAGGCACCTCGCGCCAAATTCTCATATATATGGTCTAACTGCAGCTGTAGATCAGACAATTTTTCAACATCCATTTGACACATTGAATCTTTTTCAAAAATGGCTATTATCTCCTTAAGAACTTTTTCCTGTTGACTTCTCTTTACGCTGGCTATTTCTTTTCCTCTCATAATTGCAATGTTTCGAATTTGAAATTTAGTATATTCCCAATGTTTTCCAAAAATTTGTTCTTCCTGAGCCTTATTCCAATTATCAATGATAATACCTTTTACTGTTTCCATAAACACAGAATCTTTCAAGAGACTATTATTAAATTTCCACATGTTGAACTTTTGTGCATTTTTAGAATCACCAATTTGCAAAGATAGAGAGATTACCTTATGGTCTGACAGAATTGATGGATTAATTTCAGTGTCTGACACCTTGTCAATTAGCTCATTTGACACAATCCAAAAATCAATCCTCGATTTTCTAGACATATCTTTGTTATTCCATGTGAACTGTGTTTGCAAAGGGTTTTTTGTTCTCCATATATCACAACAATTTAAGTGTAAACATAAGTTCCTAAATTCACCATAAGAACCTGCTATGGGTCTTGGTGGGAAACAGTCTTTAAGGGGGTCACTAATAGAATTCCAATCTCCTCCAAGTATAAGTTTAGCATTAATAAAGGTATTAGTCAGAGCCAGAATGTGTTCTTCAAACTCTTCAAATAAATTCCTGTTTCTCACAGTACCATTGTAACCATAAATGTTACCCAAAATAAAAATATTGTTCATAAGTTCCACAACAAGTATTAGCCATCTTCCGAAGTTGTCACATATGCTCTTACAAACCCTTCCTTTAAATGAGCCTTTTAAAATTGCCACCCCAGCAGAATTGCTGTCACCGTAAGACATCCAGAGGTCATTCCCCCATTGAGTTCTCCAAAATTTGAGGTCTGAAAGTAAAGCATGGGTTTCTTGAAGAAAATAAAAATCAGCCTTTAGATTTTTGCAAAATAAGAAAATTGCCTTCCTCTTAATTAGATCACGAATACCCCTAACATTGAATGAACATAAGGAGAGTGCCGTAATGAGCACTATATAGAACCAGTCGAAAAACTGAACAACTAAAACCAGTATAGATGAATTTCACCTTTGAAAATGCTGTTATGAACCATGACTTCAATAGTAATTGAATCATCTAACTTCAAATGTCAATTTAACAAATATAAAACGAACCATGGATTAGTGACCAACGTCATAATGGAAAAATAGAGAACAGTCAAACAAAAATAAATTAAATAATATAATGATAAAATAAAATTTCAAAAAAGCAAATACTGATATCAAGTTCAATAATCAGTTGGGGGGAAAAAAAAAAAAAGTAGGGCCTATAAAGTAGAAAACAAAAGGTCTATAAAGTATAAGTGAAGCAAATGTTAGACCCACTGAAGGCCTAATCTAAATTGAAATTGAAGGGAGAAGAGAGAAACAGGTCTAGGCTGTTTCATTCCATGCCCTGACTTCTTTGTTATCTATCATGGCATTTGCACCTACAAAAAATGCCTTCTTCCCTTCTTTGCGAGCCTTTTCGATCTGTGGCCACAGCCAGTTGCGTGCCTCCTTATCCTTGGAGGTGAGGTCTTCACCAAACTTGAGCTTGTGATTTTTGAGGAAGTCGGAGCCCTTGGCGCATTTCCACACTAGGTCCCGCATAGACCTCAGGGTGAAACGAGTGATGATTGCACGTGTTTTTCCACTTTGCTTTTTGCCGACCCTGTGGGAGACGTCTATTTGGAATTGTAAATCCTCGCCGTTCTTGCTCGGGACGATGGCTCTACAAATGTCGATAACACGATCCTTCACATTTTCTCCCTCATTTTCCTCAAGTCCATACAATCTTAAGTTCCATCTGCGATGATATCGCTCCATTTCGTTTACTTTTTCGTCAAGCTTTGCGAGTTTACCCTCATGCTTCTCATTAACTTGCTTTACTTGGGTCACATCATCTTTAACCGTTTGAACCTCTTTTGCCAGAAATTCTGTCAAATCTTTCAACGACTCAATCGAGTCTGCATTCTTTTTTATCAAACAAGCTAGAGAGTCCGCATTTTCTTTCAATTTTTCCGCTACCAACCTCACGATGTTGTCTTGCAGCTCGGATAGGGAAGGCTCCATCTTTCCCTTTTTCGTAGCAGGAGTGGAAGGGACAGATTCGGGCAGTAGCACTAGTTCAGCTTGAGCATATGAATGTTCATTAATAGAAATTATGTCCATGCCATCTGGATCTTGTAATAGTGAAGAAAAGGAAAGATTTTTTTGTGCCTTGCCTTGCTCTCTTGCTCGCTTGTCCGCCATGGGAATTTAGCAATATTGGCTAACGTTAAAGGGTGAAAAAGAAAAATGACGTTCTATCGTTGATTCAACAAAAATTCACACGTAAAGTCCAAGATATATTAACAGGGAACACTTCTGTCGATTCGGTAAGTTCAAAAAAAGAGTTAAATCGAAATTAAGGTGAAATAATCATCAACTGTTTAAGCGTGCATTACCTCGACTGCCTCATCCGCCATCGCCGCTCAGGGAAACTTCACGAGGTGATGAAGTGTAACTCTACAATTACGCAGAAGAGCTTGAGTGTATGGTTGAGTGATTGGCTATCAACGCCAGTACTCGGGTGGATATAAGGAAGCGCTGGATTTGGCAATGAAGGAATCTACGCGTAAATCCACGGTAGGGAACTACAATTTTTTTTGTATGGGACAACTGTAATAGGCAATAGAATGTGAGAGAATTAATACCATGTCGATTTTTTTGCCTCAGAAAACTGATTTTTATGAACTACTAAATGGTATACTGTTAGCTCACTGTGGCTAAACTGGTTGCTACAAAGGATAACGATTTTTTCTGTGTCAAGATATCGTTTTTTCAAACTGCTGAATCGACACTATGGGCAAGGATACTGACCAGTTTGCACATCAGGCTTAGCTGAGGAGTTTAATTCATGCAGCTCTCGAAAAACAGGGAGTGGAGTGAACTTCACCGTATTCAGAACCGCGTTCGAGGTCTGCTTGCTTGTGAACATTCAATAACTGATCCGGGGGTGCTATCTAGTGATCGAGTACAGTAACAGCGTACTTCCAATTTGCAGGTCTATAGACGCGGGCATCTACATCTGCAGAAAGGGGTTAATGCACTGAGAGGAGAATTTCACATTCCTGTGAAAGAAAGAACAAGGTTCCAACGCTCTGCCCTGGTTCGTCTCTGGAGGAATAAGCACTTGTTTCGGCTATCGGATGACAAAAAAACATTACTGTACAATGGAAAATTGGTTGCAAAAAAGTCATGCCTTAAAGGTATTGAGAAGACAGGGCTTGAAGAGACCAAGGGATGTGGTGCCAGAAAACTTAATGTGTTCTGAAGCAATCAGTATTGTGGCATTAGTACAAGAAATGTTCAAAAGGTATTGGACAGGTCCAGGCGCTATCATCTTCACAGAGCTACCTTTCGAAACAAGGCCATTCCCAGGCCCATCAAAGCTAAAAGAATCCAAAGACCGTCATCAAACCGACCTCCTAGACATGGGAAAATAGGCTGTCAAGCTTAGAAACGTTCGATATAGGTACATTCTAACCGTTCTTGATGTATGCAGCAGATATTTCTGGCTACGCCCACTGAGGAGCTAAGAGAGCAAAGAGGTTGCTTAACATCTCGCTGAAATCTACACTGAACATGGCCCACCCAAGATTTTGCAGCACATTCAGGGCAAAGAATTCAAAGGTGCGGTCAAAAAGCGGATGGAATCATATCACGTCAAAGTCATTCAGAGCTCTCTATATCACCCTCAGTGCCAAGGTAAAGTAGAAAGAACACACCGGGTGCTACATCGCAAAATCAAGTATGACTTTGTAAATTTCAAATGAGGAGGTGTTAACTGGGTAGCACATATGCCGGCTTATGCAAAAGTAATGAATTTGGACAAAAAAGAGGTTCTAAACTGAATGTCTCCATTCGAAGTGTATTATGGACGGAAGAATAATATCAAGACTCATCCCTTATCCAGCAATTCTGTTGATGCTAACCCCGACTCAGTTCCTGAAGACTTTGAAGAGAACATGGCTGAGTTTGGGGAAAAGCGCAGGAAAATACGAAGGAGAGCACTAAAGGCTACAGAACGTTGCATGAAACGTGTAACTAAACTGAGGGAAAATCCACCTTCATCAGTTTACAACTTACAGGACAAACTGTTGGTGAGGGTCAGCAAAGGGCCAAGATTTTCCAAACGTTATGCTGTGGTACCAGGTATAGTTGTCCAAAGAAATGCTGATCTGTCAATATAAAGTCAAGTTCCAAATTCCAGGCAGCCCAGTCCGTCAACATATCAAATGGTTCTCAGTGTGTGATTTGACAAGTGTCACGAGAGAGCAGGAGAAGCAGCGTTTCCAACATAAGGCCAAAAAACATCAGCGCATAAAGTTGCTACAGCACATCTTACTTGAAATGAGGTTGGAGTCCTTTGAAACGCTAGGTTTCAGGACTTGTTTGGACCCTGACCCAGATGGCATCTGTCAGTTTGCAGCTATGGCTGACCAACTTGCCAAACTTGGAATTTTTCGGTCCGCAGATTCTCTAAGGTACCAAATTGTATCCGATCTAATGCTTCACCCACATGCCATGAATGGAATCCACCTTTGTAATTTTGTGGAGGGACAATGGAATGACTATGTGCAAAGAATGCAGCACAGTGGTACATATGGCGATCATCTGACACTACAAAGAGCGTGCACAATATTCAATGTGCAGTTTCTGATTGTGTCAACACTGGGTGCTGATGCAACAGCAATACTATCCCCATGTGGTCACTATAATGAAAGTCTGCCATTGCTAATTCTAGGGCATTTCGCTGAAGGTCGTGGGGACCATTATGTGAGTCTTGATGGACCAGTCAGACCATTGATACAAAGAATACAGGAATCAGAGAAGCAGAGGGTACTTCTTAATGATGCTGACCACCACTCAGACCCTGACCACCATTCAGACCCTGACTCTGACCACCATTCAGACCCTGCCTCTGACCATCATTCAGACCCTGACTCTGACCACCATTCAGACCCTGACTCTGACCACCATTCAGACCCTGACTTTGACGATCATTCAGACCCTGACTCCATTCAGTCCCTGAATCTGACCACCACTCAGACCTTGACTCTGACCATCATTCAGACCCTGACTCTGACCACCATTCAAACCCTAACTCTGACCACCATGCAGACCCTGATTCTGACCATCATTCAGACCCTGGCTGTGACTACCATTCAGACCCTGACTCTGACCATCACTCTGACCTTAACTCCATCCATCACTACATTGATCCTCATAATGACATGGTGTTGGGGACACCACATGGGGACCTCAACACAGTCCATCACATTGACCCTGATATTGTTCCTGCTGTTCCTGCTGAAACTCTCTCTCCTAACTTGCCTGTGCTGGTATTGTCATCAATTATCCAGTATTGTCTGTTGATGGATATGACAATGCTGGGCACATTCAACAGAGTTTCCAACTTATTCAGAGAGCTAACCCTGCCATTTCTTCCCAGCATTTATATCCGCGATTATTTAGTTGAATCTTTAAATATTGCGAAGGATGATGACTACTGTTTCAGTATTAGCAGGTTATATAAAGCAGCTGGACGCAATATTGGCCTTGCGACCAAGATCAGGGAGCTCTTCAGCCAAAATGCCAAGTGGTTTACCGCATGGATTGTGATTCGGCACGTCCTTTGGATGGTACCTTATTGCTGACATATTTTGGAAGAAATAAAGTTTTCTTTTTTTGAATCTCATTCACCTGTTAAGCCCCTGATTTCAGTGATCACAGACACAGTGCCTGAAAAATGTAGCCCTGGACTGGATTTTTGTTGGTTATATAACTATAATTTATGATTGTGTATTATTTGTATATATTGTTTAGTTAAATTATGATTTTTACTTGGGTGTCCTGACAGGCTGTTTATAACTGTTGTTTATAACTAAAGATTTTCTAAGCTGGTACATGTATTGTATGACCTCCATGTTTCAGGTTAAGTATACAGTTTTACAAGTTCCAAAATAAAGTAGATTTAATGAACATGTTTCGCTGCTTGTATCATGTATTTAATGTAAATAGTAAGGACATGTTTAAAAGGCATTAACTTAATAAATGCATTATTAGTCATTAATTAACATTAATTAATTAATTAAATAATGTTGGTTTGTTAATTATTAGTCGTTGATTCATAATCATGATTAATTATTAAGCAGTAAGTAACAGTTATTAATAATAATTATTATTAATTATTATTATTTATAACAGTTATTATTAACAATGATTATTTCTCCCGCCAAGGAGGTTATGTTTTCGCCAGGGTTTGTCTGTCAATATTTTTTAATATGCTATCAGTAGTTACAAAAAAAAAAAAAACAAAAACAAAAAACAAAGAAACAGAAACTGCACTACCCACAAGGGGTGGCTGAACTGCCCAGATGGAGGTCTGCGCTCTCAAAGTGCATTTCTAGTTATTATAATGTATTACCTAACATTAATTTACATATTAGGTAATCCATTACTCAGCAGTCGATTAATGTCTATTGATTAGAGTAAATGAATGTATCATTAAGTATTTATGAAAGTTTCATCATGTAATTACTCAGTATTTATACCTTAGTTAATATATTAGTAAAACATTAATAATGTCTCTAGTCATAATTTATTAATGGTGTTTATTTGGATGTAATTATCATTAAGTAACAGCTTTCTAATACATCTACTTATCATTTGCTGATGGCGTACATTTTACCAAGATGTGCAATAAACAATCATTTAGTGTCTTAAGTAATCATTTACTAATATTGTGTAGGTCATCAGGTAGCCCTTACCTAAAATTGAATAACCTGCTGAAACCGTAATAAACTATAGGATTGCTTGAAAACCATTACTTAACCATAGTTATCCTTTCACCTTGCTGCAATAACAAAGGTTAAAAAAAGATGGTGATTATTCAACTTTTCTCACAGTATAAGCCATTGTTACATTATGTGCTTTTATTTCATGATGAGTTTCTATATAGCTGAGATAATAATGTAATAAGTTATTACATTATTACATTATGCGCAAAGACATTCTTACGTTATGCGCTCATGATTTTATTACATTATGAGTCGATTATTACATTACGAACTTTTATTACATTTAAGTTATTACATTATGAGCCGTTATTACCTTATAACTCATTATTACATTATGAGTTGCTACACACGATAACTTAGGTAATATTTCAATTAGAAATTCCAAGTTTTGCATATAAGTACGTATCATACAGAGGAAGAACTGATTCGATTTTGGACAATTTACAATTTTTAGATTGGCCACCAGGGGCCAAAAGCGGGAAAAAAATCACTGTTTTTATCATATCTCTGGAAATATTTATCCGATTGACCTCAAATCAAGTGCAAATAAAAGGTCATGACCTGAGGATGTGTCCCACGATGACATTATACCTGTTTGGGTTCAAAATTTTGACACAAAGTGGAGCTTTGTCACATAAAATTCACCATTTTTGCCATATCTTTGGAACAATTTGTCCAATTGACATGAAACTATGTGCAACTGCAAGGTCATGACCTCACAACGAGTCACATGATGACATCATACCTGTAAGGTTCAATATTTTGCCACCAGGTGGTGCTTTGTGATGGAAAATTACCATTTTAATAATGCATCAATTTTATATAGCGCTTTTCTGGGCACTCAAAGACACTTCACAATGGATACATTATTCATTCACTCATACATTCACGCTCTGATGGTGGTAAACTTCGTTTTTGTAGCCACAGCTGCCCTGGGGCAGACTGACGGAAGCGTGGCTGCCAGTATGCGCCTACGGCCCCTCCGACCACCACCAAACATTCACGCACAGCCATACAGGAGGGAGGGAGGGTTCCTATATTGCATGTTTTGTGGGTGGAGGAAACCGGACTACCCGGAGGAAACCCACGCAAACACGGGGAGAACATGCAAACTCCACACAAAAGGCCCCAGGCCGGATTCGAACCCACAACCTTCTTGCTGTGAGGCAGTATCTTCAATACTTCAATATCTTCAGAACCATTTGTCCGATTGACCTGAAATTCAGTTGAAATTAAAGTCTATTCAAGGTCTATTCAAGGATTGGGGAATTGGAGGATTGGGGGCGTTCGGGGATATACCCCCAGCCGTCGCATCCGACGGCATAAGCCTAGTTAAATATTCAAAAAGTAAAACCATGGAGGGGAGCAGCAGCATGCAGAAAAATAGCAGGGCTCAAGGAACAAACTCAGAATACTGCTGCACCAAAATAAGGTGCAGCCAACCCTTAAATACCAACACTTCACCTCCACCTTAACTAGCAACAGGTGTGGCTCGTTAAGGTGGAGGTGAAGAATGCAGCTGGGTGAAGGGCCTGCAGGCCAACACCCTGACAGTAGGCGCCACAAGGGAAAGCAACTAAATGTCAATATTCCAATATGTGTCAAAAGTTTCTCGAGCGTATCATCATGTTAGTGTATTCACATGCAGCTTTAGATAGGGCTAACTGTACTGTCCCGAAGTGAGAAGGTTGGAACAAGTGCGCACTTATGCGTGCACCACCCGTATATACACCTTCATACATACAGAATATGGCAGTACAGACACACACACGCACGCACAGACACACACAGATACACAGACACACACACAGATACACAGACAGACTGGTGGCGCAGTGTGTGGTGCTGTTACCACACAAATTCCAGCTTTTTACGTTTCTGCAAGGAGTTTGCATGGTCTCAACTGAGTTTGCATGGATTTCCTCCCAGAGTCGAAAGACTACAAGTTGACAGGACGCTTAAAATTGGCCAAAGAAATGTACAGTATGTATGAGTATGGAGTGAGTATGATCCATACATTGCCTCCATAAGAGGATGAAAACTGGCACAATATATGCTTAAAGAGAAGTTGTCAAAGTACCATTTAAACATAATTAATCAATCATACACACCAAGCAGCCCAGAAAGAACACATCAGGGGCTGCAATGAGCTTGTACAATCGAACAGAGATGCATTCACCTAAAGATTATATCAGCGGGCTGACAGACCTTTAAAGCATGAGTCATCCTGTAGGTGTTGGACCACCCTGACATGGCATGCACTCAATTAAATACATCATTCAGCGCAAGGTTAACAAGGTAGAAAACGGCCTTCACCACAGAGGCTGAACACCATAGATATTCTGTCAAAGCATTCAGTTCGTAAGCAGCAAGTTGCAGTATGGCATCAAGGACAGAGTGTAAAAAGTATAAAAAAAGACAAAAAAGCAGTGCGACACTATGTACAGCACCCTCCCTAATTATTGGCACCCCTGGTTAAGATGTGTTCTTTAGCTTTTAATAAATTCAGTTTTTTTTCTAAATATAGCACCACAATGAAAAAATATGAGGAAAATCCAACCTTTAATTCAAGTGCATTTATTCAGTGGGAAAAAAATCCCACATTAAGAAATAATTATTTTACATCAAATCATGTGTGCCACAATTATTAGCACCCTTGATGTTATTACTTTGTACAACCCCCTTTTGCCAACAGAACAGCACCTAATCTTCTCCTATAATGTTTCACAAGATGTGAGAATACAGAAAGAGGGATCTTCGACCATTCCTCTTTGCACAGTCTCTCTAAATCATCCAGTGACCTGGGTCCTCTCCTCTGCACTCTCCTCTTCAGCTCACTCCACAGGTTTTCAATGGGGTTGAGGTCTGGGGACTGAGATGGCTATGGGAGGAGCTTGATTCTGTGTCTGGTGAACCGTTTCTGTGTATATTTGGTCACATGTTTAGGGTCATTATCTTGCTGAAAGACCCAGTGACGACCCATCTTCAGCTTTCGGGTGGAGGTCACCAGATTTTGATTTAAAATGTCCTAGTATTTCAAAGCGTTCATATGCCATGCACCCTAACAAGGTTCCCAGGGCTTCTGGAAGAGAAACAGGCCCACAGCATCACCGATCCTCCCCCATACTTCATAGTGGGTATGAGGTGCTTTTCTGCATACTCATCTTTTGTGTTCCGCCAGACCCACTTAGAGTGTTTGTAGCCAAAAAGCTCTGTCTTGGTCTCAACTGACCAAAGCACACGGTCCCAGTACCGCTTAGCGAACTCTAGATGTTTGGGTTTATGATTGTGAGTGAGAAAAGGTTTTTCCGTGCATGCCTCCCAAATAGCTTGGAGATTTTGTGACCCCAAGATGCTACCATTTGTTGCAATTCTATAACAGTGAGCTTTGGAGAACTTTTTATTTCTCTTACCATCCTCCTCACTGTGCTTGGTGGCAAAATAACCATGTGTCCTCATCCAGGCTTGTTTACCACTGTTCCAGTTGTTTTAAACTTCTTAATGATTCCTCTGACAGCAGATATGGGCAGGTGCAGGTGAGTGGCTATTTTCTTGTAGCCATTGCCTGACTTGTGAAGGTCAACACACATCTGCCTTACTTGAACGGTGTGTTCCTTTGTCTTTCCCATGTTGAAGAGTAGATAAGAGAAATGGCCTCTGTGTCACGTCATATTTATACCCCAGGGAACAGGAAGTGATGATTTACTAATTAAATGTTCCTAGATACTCTGATCAACTTTGCAAACTACTTTAGACATGATAAAAATACTTCAATTACATTTAATTCCTAGGAATTCTTAGGGGTGTCAATAATTGTGGAACAGGTGATTTTATGAAAAATAATTATTTCTAGCTGCCGGATAGCTCACTCGGTTAAGGCACTGTGCTGCAGTGCAGAGATGACTATCACGTCGCGGGTTCGAGCCCCGCCGTACCCACCGGCAGGGGTGGCAGCTTTTTCAGAGTAGCGCACAATTGGCCATCGCGCTACAGGGTTCCAAATTGGGAAGGGACTGCAGGTTTTGGGGATACAATAGTAGCTTTGTTCGTTGCTCCAGTGCCTCCTGCTGGCCAGACGGGCGCTCGTCAGGAAGACTCTGGGTTTGTTCATGTCCGGGTATCCTTCGCCCTCGTTCTGAACTTACGAGGATTCAACCAATGAGTGTATAAGAATCAGTGGCTGACGGGCACGTGCTTCGGAGGAGAGTCGTGAACTGCCTTCACTATCCTGAGTTGGCAGCAAGGGGTCGCATACGAGCAAGCTTTGTACATAGTTCACCAATTGGGCATTCCAGATTCGGATGGGATTGGCGATGCCAAATTATTTAAAAAAAAAAAAAAAAAAAAAAAAAAATACTATTTCTTGGACAGGGATTTTTTTTCCCCCTTAAAATTCACTTGAGTTGAAGGTTACATTTTTTGACAATTTTCAGTCTGAGAGTATGGTTCTGCAATAAAAATCTAATTTATTTTAAGGCTTTTAACACATCTTAATCAGTAATTATTGAGGGCGCTGTAACTCCATCCCAGCACATTCCCTTCCAGCTAAAAGGTCGTGCTAATACCAGCCCAAACTGGTATACCGGTTTAAGCGGTTTTGGACACTTTTAGCAAGTCCATCAGTTGTTCAACATCAGACCAGTGTGCACAGAAAAATGCCCAGTCTTGCAGAGCATATATATTCCCCAAAAGACACCTCAGTACACTGTGAAAGAGAAATCAACACAGAAAATTGCACAATGAAAAATCAGCAAGTGAACTGTTTTGTCGTCAGTTTAATTCGACAGCTAAAATAGGTCTGAGCAGCTCTGTCTGGTTACAGACCAACTTTGACCAGCTTTGTCCAGCTACAGATCAGTTTTGACCTCCCGTGAAGCAACTACAGCCAGTTAAAAGGGTCAGAAATCTGTAACCAATATAAAGTTTCAGCTGGAATATTCATCAGGGTCCAATGAGCACATCTTTGGGCGCGTCCAAATACCCAAAGAGGTTTACTAAACATTAAGTGAAAAACTGTAAAATTCGAAGTACGTCCCAATTCTCTGTATGGATCAAGCTGGATGCCAACGATACCCGGCTGGCCTATTTCATTTGGCAGAATTCTGCAACACGCTACCTATGGACCCTGCGCTATCCCATCAGGCAACAGGTACTGTCATGACAAGCCGTTTTCAAGGTAACGGATGAAGTGATAGCTCTTGGCAGAAAATAATAGGCTACATAATATAAACAATACATACAATTGACAGGAACACTATATTAGCCTGCATTATTAAAAAATATCCTTAAACGCCACCAACTGCAACATTACATTACAGGTACTTAGCAGACGCTCTTACCCAGAGCGACGTACAAAAGTGCATAAGAACAGTGCAAAAGTGCAGACCTCGTAGGAGACAAGTAAAAGTGCTAACAGTAAGTGACAGAACACGTTATATTGTTACAGATCTAGACTAATAACAAAAAGGCAAGGTCAAGGGCAAGTGAACAAAATGGCAACAAGGTTAAGTGCAGAGGCAAGTGCAACAAAGAGCAATAAAATAAGTGCAATAGAAGGGCAACAGGTCAGGTGCAACAAAGGGGCAGGAAAATCAAGTAAACTGACAGAATAGAGTGCAACAAAATGAAGGGAAACAAAATCAAGTGATACAGTCGGGAAGTAGGGAAAACAGAATTAAGTGCAACAAATCAAAAGGATGTAGGGACAGGAATCAAGGCAGTCGAGTAGGGGAAAGGTGGAGCCTGAAGAGGTGGGTTTTCAGGTGGCTCTTGAAGATGCTCAAGGATTCTGCCGTTCTGACCTCGATAGGTAGATCATTCCACCAACGAGGTACCAGGACAGACAGCAGCCTTGAGCGGGAAGGGGAGGAGCGGAGAGGGGGAGGAGCCAGGCGACCAGAAGTAGCAGAGCAGAGTGCTCTGGCAGGGGTGCAACAAAAAATAGTGTATTTAGATTGTAATGTAACGTCATGGGTTAACTGCGTCAGTTGATGGGTCAGATGGCAGCTGTATTGCGTGTCCGAGTTTGTACATACAGTCCTGATGCTGACACATTGCAACAACCACATTGAAGTTGGAGTCATAGGTATTAATCCAAATTCTGTCCGTACAGATGTCGTGGAAATACCCTTTCTTGTTGGCCAGGTTCTCTTTGGGCCGAGCAGGAAGTTCACAGCAGTTCCTCCAGTACAAACCAGCTCCAGAGGCAGGAGGTCAGTCGGTACTATGACTGCCCAGCCCCATACAATAAATAAATAAATCTTACACTGAGCGCAGTGGTGTGGCAGGGCCTTTTGGAGCTATTGTTGGGACTGCTGTTGCAGAAGAAAGGAAGTGGTAGAGGAAAGCTTTTCATGCAGCCATTGAAGAGGCCACTCCCCACTCTCCCAGTGAATGAGAATGCACACTCTGCCCTGCTGCAGTACTATTGGGGGTCAGACCATTCATCATTGAACTCACCCCTAATGAACAAGAACAAGATACACCTTAGAGTGCAGATAGCGATATGTAATTCTGAGGATCTCCCTCTCCCTCACCAACAAGTCTCACCAGACTTATTTACCGACGTCCGTCTGGAGCACTGCCTGGAGTAGGAGTGTGTGATTTCTTCCCCCTAGATTTTTGCTAGTTTGTTTGCAGACATGAGTCATTTTTATTTGCTCAGCTTTGCATTTTGGTTGGTATTCTTTGCGCAGTCTAAATTATTTATATATTCGACAGCTGCAACCAAACAGCTTTAAAGACTGTAGTCTCATCCACACCCGTACTCGAGTGATCTTGCTCTAGTCCTTTCTAACTTCCTAAAAACTTCATCGAACAAAGCAAACAGCCTTGGAATAACAGCCCATATCCAAATTAAAGCATATCCCACATGTTACTTCAGCTCAGCTGATTCTGTATGGGCATAAAAACCCTGAAAATGAAGTGCCTATCAGCTTTAATTTGAGGTGATTTATATGACAGGAAGGTATGTAGAATCAAAATTGTTACATTATAAACCACATGAATTTAACTGATATTTCAGAACTGTTCTTTTAATTATGATGCTTGCAACATATTTCTCAAAAGTTAGGACAGTAAAGTATTCACCACTTGTGATGTTGCCATTCCGTTTCACAACATTCAATAAATGTTTAGGGAGTGAAGACACTAAGTGAAGTGTTTCAGGTGTAATTTAGTTCCATTCTTTATAAAATCAAGTCTAGAGGTGTGCAGCAGTATGAGGTCATCATTGTCACAATTTGCAAACACGTCGCACACCCTCCATTGGGGACAAGTCGGTACTGCAGGCAGACCAGTCCAACACCTGCACACTCCTTATACGCTGCCATACCTTTGTGATGAGGGCCGAATGTGCTTGCCTTGTCTTGTTTAAATATACATGGGTGTCTCTGGAAAAGATGCCGTCTTGACGGCAGGACACATCGCCCCGAAATCTCAGTGTATTTCAGCATTCATGTTGCCTTCGCAGAAGTTCAAGCTACTCTTGCCAGGAGCAGTGACACAATCCCGTAACATGACAGAGCATGGCTTTTAACTTGTGCTGATAATAGTCAGGGTGGTCCTTTATCTTCTTTGTTCCAGAGCAAATGGCCCCAATTTCTTCTGATAACCACCAGAAATGTTGATTCATCTGACCATAATGCCTGTTTCCAATATCTGATAGTCCCTCGCAGAAGCCGCAGAGCCCAGAGAAGTCGACAGTACTTCCAGACACATTTACTCCAAGGTTTCCTTTCTTTTTGCACAGTAATGTTTTAACTGGCATTTCTGATATAACTACACATTGTAATACTTGATAAAGGTTTTTCAAAGTAACCCTGCGCCTATGTTGTAATATCACTTATAGATAAACGATGATTCTTGATGTGAAACCGTATGAGTGGGCGGAGGGCATTCAGCTTCAGCCGGCCACCTTGCCCTTTACTCACAGATATTTCTCCACATTCTTCAAATGTTTTTATTGTGTTATGCACCCTACAGGGTGAAATATCCAAATCCGTTCCTGTTTTTCTTCAAGGGACACTGTTTTTAAACCTTTCAATGACTTGCACCTGAATGACAAGGCCTTTCCTGTAGGCTGCTTTTGTCCCTAATCATGATTAGAATGACCTGCTGTCATCAGCTATTTCAAATCAACTATTACTCAAATTTTTACCTCATTAGGCATCCCCAATTACTCAAATCCTAACTTTTTTTGTGAAGTGTTACAGGGCTGAATGGCAGAATTTACATTTACAAACAAAATGGAGTTGACCAGACAGAACATTAGATATCTTGTCTTCAAACAGTCTGCAATGAAATACTAGTCAAAGTAAATTAAGAAATCACTGTTTTCCATTTTTATGTGCATACCCCACACCATCCCACTTTTTCTAACCTGCGGTCATGCTTAGAAAAGCACAGACTGAAATTCTTAAGAAGACACTTATGTACCTCAGTGTACAAATAGCCACACTGGCCTACACCACGCCACGCTACAGATGGCATGGCGGAAATACAGTACAGGGTTTTTCCTGCATAGAGAATTTGGTTGAGGCCGCCACCGCCTAATTTCTTACCGCCACCAGCTCCCAACGCGATTTTCTGTATCGCATTCTCATTTGCGCATGCGACCAAGAAAAAAACAAAAACGGATTTTGCGCAATACTAGTGCCATGCTCCCGTGGTAAAAAAGTGAATAAATGCAGAAATTAAAAAAAAAAAAACAGGTGCAGCCCTCCCTCCTGCTAAACAAAATAAGAAGCATGTAACCAACCCCCAACAAAATAACAAGCTTTAAACCCTCACCCCCAGCCCCTCCACTCAAAATAAAAAAGTGTGATCAACCCCCCCGCTCAACAATATTTTGAGCCCATGACCGACTACCATCACCAGCTCATTCTGGGCCAGGAAAAACCCTGCAGTATCACACTGTGCACCATGGAAATTGACACTCATCTGTTCAAGACGAGACCTGGCACGTGTCAAACATTACTCTCCTCCAAACACCCTCCATCATGATCCATCTTTTATAATGTAATCTCATCACTCGCACTTGCATTTTAGTGTGATTCTACGATCATTTTTATTTGGATTCATCTCTGAGTTTGTTGGCTTAGTTGTTGATAGTATCTCTTGGCTCTAGTTCGTATGACCAGCACACTGTTTACTCTCCGTTTTGCTGTTCCAGACGGGGTAGTCTGATATGCTGTGTGAACTGTACCTTATCTTATTGAATTGCAGCGGCTGTTCCAATGTCAATCTGTAAGCACTTAATGTAAGTCACATTGATAAAAACCTGCGGTCAAATACATGTAATGTAAATGTAAATGTATAGGAATGGGAGGGGCCGAGCGGCTCTGTTTTGCCTCCCGGACCGAGCGAGGTGAGGACAAAGTCACAACATACCTGAATCTAACAGAAGCTTCACCACGTCCATCTTCCCAAAGAGCGCCGCTTCATGGAGAGCACTGCCTTTTTCTGTCTGAGAGAGAGAGAGAGAGAGAGAGAGGAGGGAGAGAGACAGAGAGAGATAGAGAGAGAGACCGTGAGAGAGTGAGAGAGAGGAAAAGAGAGAGATGGGGAGAGAGCAGGGTGAGTAGGAAGGGAGAGAGAGAGGATGGGAGCAGGGCGAGAGGGAGAGGGGGAGGGACCGTGAAATTGAAGAATGAGAAAGATAATGAAAGGGGAAAGAGAAATTTTAAAAAAGTGCCACAACAAGTACCTTCAATGACAAAAAACTCAACTGACTAAAGGTTAAATGGAGAAAAGCGAGTTCTAATGCTGCTACTTTTCACAAGGTGACATTTATCTGATTCACTTCTAACCAGCAAGAAAATGAATTTACCTTCCGCCTGTGTTCATTCACGAGTGGGCACACATTTCTGTACATGTACCAAAACATGCATCATCAAGACTGACAGCTTGATGTCACCACAATCACCTTACTGCCAGTAGCAACAGTGACAAATCTGTCAACACACACAGACAAAACGCAACAAAAGTTCTGACGATATTAACTATTCACACACACACCATCTACGTCAACACCGCAGCACATCAAAATAGCGCTATTGTGGACACAAATTGTATAACTATCACAGGAGTTACATAGGCTGCATTGCATCATTGCTATCCTGCAGACCCCTCGATAAAAGACATTTATTCTTTCAGGGTACAAAACACCCCCGGAGCAATGTAGCAATGGTATGATCCATAGGCTGAAGCAGTAACTTAATCCACATAACAAGCTGGTCCATGACTCAGCACAGAAATGTCTAACAGATGGCCATTTGCATCCCAGCAAATATTCTGTAAATGTGTACTGTCGGTACAGTACTGTACTGTACCTTCTCTTCCCTGACAGTTCCAGACGCAGAGTCGCAGAAAAAAACCTAGCGTCTGTCGCGGCACCAGCTTCCCAATGTCCTTCCTCCACTGAAAGTTAGCGATCTCTTCAGAAACTCTTCTGTTTTTCCACGGTGCTAGAGTTTACGAGGTCAGCTGTGCTCCGACAGCTGAGAGAAGCAGATAACTGATCGAGCCGCAGGACCAGACGAAAGACAGATCCAAGACGACAAAGTCAAGAGCCCTGGTCTGGAAAATCCACAGCAGGGAATCAACTGTAGTAACCTGTCAAAGGAACTGCAGCAAAAACTGGAAACCAGCTATGAGAACCAGGTTATAGAAGCCGATGGAAAGACCCTGGACCGCGAACCAGCTCAAAGATCCTGGTCAAGGAACTGAGCAGGAGCCAGGCTGAGACAACCAGGACAAAACAAGATAAAGAAAACTGCCCCAGGACCACCGCTCATACTATCCAGATGAATGTAAACAAGAGCAGGCGACAGCTCCAAGCCATGGGAGAAACAGTGTGGCAGAACGCCGCAGCTTTCAGGCCCGGAACCCAGCCCGTAAGGAGGGCATGTCCGACAGAAACAGTGGGGTTGAAGAGTAAGGGGGTGGGAAGGTGGGGGTGATGGAGTGAGGGGGTGGGGGGAGGAAGCTGGCCAAGAACTGTTTCCTGTCCCGGTTGCCGTGCCGATTGGGCGGCGATGTCACGGAGAGGAAATCAATCCACTCTCGCTGCGCTTCCAGGAATTGAAGCCAGCTGGAGACAGCTCTTCCTCTCTCTCTGTATCTGGGTCAGGTGCAGCGACAGGCGCGCCAGTCCAGCTGCTTCTGTGCCACTTCGTAAAGGGCTGGGCGGGGCCTGTGCCACAGCTTTTTGTTGAGTGTGAGGCGGGCATCGCCACTGTGGAGGGCCCAGCCATTTGGAGGGACCCCATCGGCGACTGGCATTGTCATTGTAATGGTCAGGGCGATCAGCAGGACAAACGGCGAACTCTGAAGACCTGGCACACATCAAAGAGCTCATGCTCCCAGACACTTTCAGTTCCACACTGCACAGCAGATGCACAAGTCAATTGACTGCTGGCAGATGGAGGGCTTACACTTGCATCATGGCAGCTTTATCAAGTCTTTTTGATGATGTGGCTTTATCACTGTCTGTTGTTTCCACCTACTGTCAATGCATTTTTATTGCCGATCTTCTTGGCAATAAACTCATCTATTGCATCGACCCTGTCATGGTTTTCAAATCGGATTTCAGCGCGTTTGAAAACAGGCAGTTTTCTGGGCCATTGCTTCCTCGACCGGAACATTCTACATAACAGCTCAGTGGAAGCCAGCAGGTCTCGAAGCCCTCCATTTTTAAATGTAGATTTGAAAAATAAAAAGGACATTTGAATGTTAACTCTTCATATATTCAATGCACAAAGGCTCACCGTGTCAACTACCGCCAACCCTAACCCTTGGCATTCAGTATGGTCAAATAATATTCAATATTTTAACTGTTTTCATGCTTCGAAGTCCAGAAATGCAATACAGCCACTCTTGTGCATGCCTGCGCGTGGGCATGTAAGTTTGTGCTTGACTGTGCATGCGTATGCATGAGTGTGGGTGTGTATGTGTGTGCATGAGTCAGTGTGTGCATGTGCGCACGTGTGTGCTCATGTGGGGCGTGGGAGTGGTCACATACGGTAGATTAAACGTGTCTGAAATGCAGATGCAGTATTCATTATTTAGTACTCTGGGAATAGAAGGGGTGGACTGTAATTACCAGAACATTCACCCTCACACACACATGCGCACGAGTACACACTCTTAATAAATGCACACTCATCACCCTCTTTCTCATACAAACACACATACAAACACATATATACTTGCACACACCCCCATTTGCAAAAAGTTGGGATGCTGTGTAAAATGTAAATAAAATCAGTGGTAAACATGTCTCAATCTCAGTTTTTTTTAAAACATGTTGATGGCATCAAATTCAAAATATTTGATGCCATCAATATTTGATATTTTTCAAAAAACAATACGGTCTCTCAATTTCAACATCTGTTTTATTGTCTCAGAACTATTTTCAGTTAAATATAGAATTTAAATGATTTGAAAATCATTGCATTCTGTTTTTATTTCCATTTTACACAGCATCCCATCTTTTTTGGAATCGTGGTGGTACAAACACACACACGCACACACACACACACACACACACACACATAGACACACAGCATAATCCAATCTGACACCAGTCATACTCCCCATTATAATATTCCCTTGGCAGAACTCCCAGCATGCACCTCTCAGCTCGTCTCTGACTGCCTTTTCTACAGGAACGCGCTGAAATAACACAGCTAACAAATCGGATATCAGCAGCATGCTCAACGGACAAGAAGTAAACATAGGAGTACACAAGCACCTAAAAACTAATCAGCAATTGAAGACAAAACGAAAACAGTCTCTCTCGTATTTCACTGACTAACAGTTCTGGCGTAAGGAGCTTCTTTGGGCCAAAGCAGTGAACAAACACCAGGATGCATCAAAACACCATGGAACAGAAGCATCAGGAGCTCGACTATGCATAGCATGAAAAAAAATGGCAGGTATTATTAGCCGACTGTTAACTGACAAATCGTATCGACCTCTACCAACATCCTTTTCTCACTCCCAAAACAAATAAATTATTCATCCCCTCTTTCTGCAACATTACCCGTCATTTATCTCTCACTCAGTTCAGTTCCATACACGTTTGAGACTATATAAACATTCACATGACTTACAATAACCCCCTCCTTCCTGACTATGAATTTCTCAGTCATGCACAGAATTAATATTCCCCCCATTCCATTGCCAATACCTAAACTGTAAATGAATGTTCTGGGCTATGGTTGACATTAACTGATGAGCCAAAACATTATAAGTGCTTACAGATGAAGCAAATAAGGTTGATCCGTCCATAACAAAGGTCTACGTCAGGGTCGGCAAACAGACCTTAAACAGTAAGCGAACAGTAGGTTCTCATATTCGACATGGTGGATCTGGGAGAAGTTGGAGCGGAGTGACTTTCATGGGCCCAAACCACAGCCTTTGACCGGATCGTAACATCCTCCGTAGCGGTAGTAAGCAGTAGCATGTAATTTTCACCAGCTGTCCAAGGAGGGGTAAACCACGAACTGGTTACAGAGGGTTCAGCGCCCAAGACACATTGACGCATGAGTGAGACAAAGGCTTGCAAATCTGGTCAAAACTAGCACTGCTACTGTGGCACAAGCCGCAAAAGACTTTAATGATAGCTAAGGGAGGCATGCGTCACAACACACAGCGCACTCTAGTCTGCCACGTATTGGCCTTTGTAGCAGCAGGCCTGTCACAGCGCCCATTCCAACCCCTGTCCACGGTCTAAAATGTCTGCAAGGGACTTGCGAGAGTTGCAGCTGGACCTTATAGCAAACAAACAAGGTGGTCTAATCTGGCGAATCCCATTGTTTTTTTACATTAAGTACATCAGCCGGGAAGCCTATGCCCATTACCTGACCATGATACAGCACCAAGATGCACTGTGAGAAGAGGACTAGCGGATGGAGAAGGGGCCATGCTCAGGGTAATGTTCTGCTAAGAAAACCCCGGTCTCGGCATGGAGGTGTCAATTTGACACAACTTTTTTTTTGGCAACACTCGGCAGAGTGCACAGGTGGTCATAATGCTTTGGCTCATCAGTGTTGCACATGCATGCGAGGGAGAAAGTTTAAAATGCACGGCTATTTTGCACCGGAACAGTGAAAATACACACCAATTTTAAAGGAAGCATTTTGTCAACACATAAAATAAGAGATCCCATTAAACACTTTGCCACACATGTCGACTTCCGACGACCCCACACCGTCAAAATGATTTGTTCACTCAACTTGACAACATCATCTTGTTGCTTTGCTTGTTGCTTGTTAAGTTCTGTAAATGCATAGAATGAAGTTCATTCCAACTCATTACATTCACAGAACTGAACTCAGTCAAAGCAAATAGATGACTTGACTTTGTCAAGCTGAGAGAAACAAATCATTTTTACAGTGCTGTGTCAGGGTTCGATTCTCACACAAAGTAATAAAATTCAATTTGGTCTTGACATTCATGCGGATGTCCCTGCCCAGCTCATCTCTTCTTTGCCCCAGCCACTAACACACTGTCCCCTCCCATTAACTACCTTCATCACAGAACTGGGTTCCAACTGCATCTGTTGTGAATTCAAATACCTCTCTGCATTTGACTAAGCTGGCCTGGAACGCTGGAACAAATGAAATTATTCCAACTGTGTGAAAAACCACGTCCATCATCTTCTCCCACCATGCTCAAATACACCAGGCGAGAGCAGTCGAAAAGACATAAGTATTTTGTATCCAAAATATGTATTTTTTGATCCCAGGTCAACTAAAATCTTAGAGCACTTTTTTACAAAAGTACTGTTGGACTCTTCTGAAGACCCAAAGGGACAGCTGTCAAAGGCCTAAGACTTGGAAACATCCAGAAGCAGATCTCCAATATAGCAAACTCCCAGAAGGAAGAAAGATCAACAAACAGTGGTGTGAAATTAGGTCTGACCTTTTTTACATTAATGAGAATATGGTCCCCCCCTCTGTGGACTCATTAATCAGCCTACGAGGATAGATTTTAACATCCACGTCCACAGTCACAAAAACAGCAAACAAGGTAAAAAAAAAAAACTCGGTAACACTTTACTTGAAGGTACCGTCATAAGAGTGACATAACACTGTCATAACTGTCACATTACACAGTCATGAATATTATGTCAATGTCATAAACATTTATGACTCATGACAGCCCAAACAATGTCAACTTCTCATTGCAAAAACTGAATGACACCTAATGACAACAGTCATAAACATTTATGACATTGACATAATGTTTATGACACGTTCATGACTGTGTCATGTAACAGTTATGACAGTGTCATGTCACTCTTATGACCATACCTTTAAGTAAAGTGTAACCAAAAACTCTTAACTGGGGTGAAATATCCTAAAATAGTGGTGAGGAAAAAAAAAAACTAGAAGGCGAAATCTCAGAGGGAGTCCAGTATAGTGACGGAGCCCATCCTCATTAAAGTGAAATGTACCCACCCCTTCGAGAGGAGGCATCCCGCCCGACCCTCTCCCCTGCTAACCTGGCAGTTGACGTCCATGCCAGCCTCCAGAAGGATCTGCACGGCGGCTCTGTGGCCGTTTCGGGCGGCCAGGTGCAGCGGCGTGTGTTTGCGCACGCTGCCGCAGCTCATCAGGTTCGGGTGGGCGTTGACGAGCATGCGTACCACCTGCAGCCGGCCATACAGCGCCGCCAGGTCCAGCGGGGTCTCGCTGCGGCTGTTCCTCATGGTGGGGTCGGTCAGCTCCTGCAGCAGTACCGACACCACCTCCGAGTGCCCGTACTGAGCGGCGCAGTGCAGGGCCGTCTCCTTCTCGTGGTTCTGAGTGGGAGGAGAGAGCAGTGCAGATTGAGTGACTGCTCGTTTTCGGAACACAATGCCATTCAATGTCTAAATCTTGCCAAGGGTAGAGCTGGGCCGTATATTGATATTATGTCAATGTCGTGAAGCAAAGTACAATATCGTCACAAATTTTGGATATCGTAATATCGTGATATGAAATAAGTGTTGGCTTTTCTGGCTTTAAAAGCTGCGTTACAGTGAAGGGTTGCATTTTTCTGCCCTTATTACACTGTTGTACCTGTTGCCTGCAACTGCTTGGTCATTATATATCAATATTACTAATAAACGGTTATCAAAAACATAATTGTGTAAATGTTTTGTGAAAGCACCAACATTTCTCCCAATAGTATCCGCAAAATATCGATATCCAGTTATTCAGTCAAATAAAAAAAAATATTGAGATATTAGATTTTGTCCATATCACTCAGCCTTGGCCACGACATTTTTTTCCCACGAACTTTCTGCCTTCATTTGCATATTTACCTAATGTGCATGCGTCAACTCATTGACTTGTGCGCTTCAAAATTGCTTGACAAAGCAGAGCTTATGCCATGTCATGTATTTGCTGTTTCAATAGGAAGAGTGGATCAAAATTTAACAGTGGAAGAAAAAAGACATGTGGTCCCTAAGTGCAACACTAGCCAACGCGCTTTAGTCCCCCAAAAATAGATTAAATTCCCCTTGGTGATGATGAAAAAATGATATCCAAAGTCCCAATAAACTGCACTGTGAGGTGTTTACTTTTAGTCTTATGAGACACACTGTACTACATGCAGTGTTCGTCCAAGGTTGGTTGGCAGTGTCAACAAACGATAGTAACAAAGTCCATGTGCGCGCTATGATAATAAGCCATGTGTGCGCATGCGCGAATATAAATTATGCAAATGATGGCAGAAAGTCCGTGGGAAAAAAAATATCACGCCCTGGCTGAGGGTGGCGCTCGAATATTTAGAGTAGTTTTGTAAGTATTTTGCATCGTATCCTATTGTCAAATGAATTTCCTCACAGTGGGATAATAACATGACATGACATTAAAACTTGTACAGACAAGGACCACCACCTTCAATACCCTGTTAGTATGACACAACAGTGCCTGATTGAGGGATTAATAGAATAACTGATTAATGGATTGATTTTACTTTTTACTTCCAGTGATATCAGTGATATACAGAGAACGGCCATAGCGCTGTCCATCACATAAAAATGCTCAGTCACAAAGAGCATAAAAAGCCTAACTGACTGGTTGATTAGTTGATTGACTGACAGACTGATAACATTATTTTTGAATGTAGGCCAACAGACAATGCCTAAAGTGCTGGAATATCGAATTTGAACTAGACACCAAGCACACATACACTTGGATACAAGTGAGTCACTGTTGTGTTCCGGGGTTCTGGCCTTTGGCCAGAACAGTATTGCTTATGGTTTTAACAGTTTCATGTTCAAGATTTCATAGTTCATAGTTTCATAGTTCATGTTCATGTCATAGTTTTAACAGTTTCTTGTTTCAGGATTTCACATTCCATGTCCATGTTTTTGTTTTTGCCAGGTCTGCCATGCCACTCCACCGCTTGTCTGCGTTCCGCCCCGTGCCTTCGTTGTAGCACATTTCAGAGCTCTGGGTTGGCTTTGGTATTTCCCCTTCCTTCCATGCTGTGCTGATTCGGGGCTCTCTAAGCTTAATTGGCAATTAACTGTTTTTAAGTTACTAACATTTACTAACACTCACTGGGTGGTGTAATTCTTAGATAGGCACATTACTAATATTACTAATTTAGACAGGGAGTTTATTGTCATGATTCCTGCTTTGCTATTTCAAGATCTTGCTGTGCTTTTCTGTTCTTAACATTCATGCTTGCTTCCAAACTGCATACTTAATTGGTACTTAAGCTGAGCACGCTCATTCTCTTAATGAGCAGGTCATGTCATCCAATCTCTGTCCATGTCTTGATCTTGCCATGCCTCTTGTTTCTGCTTCTCCAGGTGTTGCCCCTCATGTGTCCTTGATTATCAAGCCTTTATCTGGATGCGGTGGAAGTTGGCTGGCAGACAGTGTCTACTGATAAGGAATCAGGTAGACACCAGATGCGGGGAGATGGGAATGAGGATTTATTAAACAAAACAAAACAGGCACGAGGGCCAACAAAAAACTTGGCCCAAAGGGTTGCAAAAAACAAACTGAGGTAAGCTACACAGAGCTATAAAACAATAAATGCAAAAGGCAAAAAACAAAAGGCACTGGAAACTCCAGGCAAGAAGCACAAGAAAAATAAATAACCAGACTATGTATATATTCGAAAAACAAGAAGCTGGGACAAGACTTGAAACTAGAAATGCTAGGGAATCTTGACAACAAGAACTTGGCTACACTTGCACATGCAATGAGACGCGACTAGAAACAAACTTGAGACACTGTCTGCCAGCCAACTTCCACCGCATCCAGATAAAGGCTTGATAATCAAGGACACATGAGGGGCAACACCTGGAGAAGCAGAAACAAGAGGCATGGCAAGATCAAGACATGGACAGAGATTGGATGTCATGACTTGCTCATTAAGAGAATGAGCGTGCTCAGCTTAAGTACCAATTAAGTATGCAGTTTGGAAGCAAGCATGAATGTTAAGAACAGAAAAGCACAGCAAGATCTTGAAATAGCAAAGCGGGAATCATGACAATAAACTCCCTGTCTAAATTAGTAATATTAGTAATGTGCCTATCTAAGAATTACACCACCCAGTGAGTGTTAGTAAATGTTAGTAACTTAAAAACAGTTAATTGCCAATTAAGCTTAGAGAGCCCCGAATCAGCACAGCATGGAAGGAAGGGGAAATACCAAAGCCAACCAGAGCTCTGAAATGTGCTACAACGAAGGCACGGGGCGGAACGCAGACAAGCGGTGGAGTGGCATGGCAGACCTGGCAAAAACAAAAACATGGACATGGAATGTGAAATCCTGAAACAAGAAACTGTTAAAACTATGACATGAACATGAACTATGAAACTATGAACTATGAAATCTTGAACATGAAACTGTTAAAACCATAAGCAATACCCCGGAACACAACAGTCACATGATTTCACTTCGCGCGTGGGCATGTTTTCATGCCGCAATACCCGAACACGAGATAGATTCATAGATAGGTAGAGGAAACAGTAGATTTAGACTCAAGCTACCCGACAGATAACCCGAGTAATGACATTCCATTGATTGAAACTGCAAGTGAGAGAAATACTGTGATAAATACATTCTTCTTGTCAGGCATGCCATAAAATAAAGGACATTACTCTCAGGACTGACGCAAAAAAATTGTAAGAACATCCGGAGAAGGTGATACTAATTCAGGTTTCATAAGGTATTATAATTATAAAGGAAGAGTTACACCATCAGACATCAGTTTAATAAGGCAACAGACGAGTACACTTCAATTTTCAGCAGGTGGCGAAATGCTAAGGCGTCAGACAGAGAGATGCACAGAAGACATAAATTCTGCAGCGCTGATACCAGCAAAATTTGCTGCCGCCCATTAGTTGAGTTGATGTGGCGGACGTGCCACTGCATTAGTATTGAGGTTAAATGACTGAAGACAGGTGCATGGGGTCATAGCAGCAGAATTATAAAGCACAGAGCATTATATTTATGCTCGTCTAAACATGTGGCCATCAGCAATAATGACAGGTGGTTAAGAGAGATCATGAATATTTATCTAATGCATTTAGTGACTCAGAAATGACCTTATCGCCCATGCAATCCAATCAAATCGGTCTCATGAGCCTTGGGTTTCATGGCAGCTTTTTAAATCCAGGGAAACATCGCAAATCGACTCAAAAACAGTTTTTCTTTTTACTCTCAATTGGGTTTAAGATCCGGTAAAATATGTTTGATGGTAATGTGTTAAGCCAGGAGGTAAAGTGCAAGATTTGAGGCCATTTAAATGCATGTCACCCTGCAGCATATTTAAGAAAATTAATGAACGCTCTCAGGATATGCCTGCTGAATGGATATTTTCATGAGTTGTGCTTTTGCGCTGGCCTCCGAGATAAAAGATTAAGGTCCCTATATTACATTCTCTAGTCAGCCAATACTTCTTATGCTATGGTCATCACAAACACAACAACTACTAAATTACAACACCTTCCACTACTACAGCCAATGATACCATTACGACAAGGAAGAAGAGAAAGAAAGTGGTGGCAAAGTGATCAAAAAAGGCAAAAAACGAACTCTCAAAAGTTTGGAATCACCTATGATTTTCACAAATTAAAGGAATGAAACTTTATGTCGTAGCAAGACGACAACCAAAAACTTACATCCAAACTCTGCACGGACTTCCCAGACAGGAAATGAGAAAATATGTAGCGGCCAAGTAAAGCAGTAAAAAACAAGAAAAAAAAAAAACTCGGAAATATCTCATTTATCATATTAAAACTTTTTTTGCCCCCCAATATAAAATAAAATAACTTCAAAT
Organism: Gymnothorax reevesii; assembly: GCA_029721435.1. Lineage (NCBI taxonomy): Eukaryota > Metazoa > Chordata > Actinopteri > Anguilliformes > Muraenidae > Gymnothorax > Gymnothorax reevesii. Next base: position 28,308,758 of record CM056579.1, on the reverse strand, counting down.
AAATGTTGGTGTTTGCTTCATATTATTTGCTATTATATAAACACTTTTACTGAACTATACAGTTGGTTTCCCGGTGGTCCGCGTGTGTCCCTGGACCCCCTAAAGCAATCGCTCCCAAAATTGATAGACATCTTGACCTTATCACACACGGCCCACAATCAGTTGAAATATGTGGCCTGCAGCGCTCACAAGCAAATCTCTAAGGGTGCAGTGGACGCGGCGTGATCCATACTATCCCCAACTTGTATCGTCTAGGGATACAACAAAATGTAATTGAACTGTTTCAATGACAAGTAATTCCAAACTTTTGAAAAGAAGTGTACATAAAAATGAAGCATATTTTGAAATATTATTTTTATTTAACGTTTATTTTACCAGGAATAAATACCATTGAGATACAAAATCTCTTTTCCAAGGGAGTCCTTGTCATGGTTTTGCCCCCTGCCGGCAGAGGACAATGAGCCGGCGGGCACTGGGACCATGTACCCAAAAGCAGGTGAAGGGACCCACACGCACAGGCTGAGTAAAAATATAAAAATCTTTGCTTTAAAGTTAAAAACACACAAGAGAGGAGCAGCGGCAAAAACAAAAACAGGGCTCAGGACACAGAATGCAGCAGCACTGGCAGTACAGTGATTAAATACTCTTAATTGCACCACCTCAACGAGCAACAGGTGTGGCTCGGTGAAGTGGAAGTGCAGACAGGAGGCGGGAGGGACTGCAGGGCAGGACCATCACTCCGGTGGGTGGCACTGTGTGGCTCCGGTGGTGGGCGCCGAGTGGTTCCGGTGGCGGGCTCCAGGTGTGGGCGTCAGGTGTTCCGAAGGAGGGCGCTGTGGGTCCCTGGCACGCCAGGAGGCGTGGGGGAGGGTACTGTGATGGTCCTACCCTGCAGTCCCTCCCCCCTCCTGCTGTCTGTATACCTCCACTTCAACGAGCCACACCTGTTGCTCGTTAAAGTAGAGGTGCAGAGAAGAGTATTTAAGCACTGCACAGTCAGACTCTGTTTCCTGAGCCCTGTTGATGTTTTTCCCACTGCTCCTCTCCAGTTTGTTTTTATCTTTCAGCTTGAGCGTGTGGGTCCCTTCATCTGCTTTAGGGTACATGGTCCCAGTGCCCGCCGGCTTCTTGTCTTTCGCCGGTGGGGGCAAAACCATGACAGTCCTGGCCAAGACAGCAGCATAAATGTTCAAAACAGAAAACAGCAAGACAATGACAAGCAAACACTACATTAACTGATTTTAGCAGTGAAACATGTGCATGCACTGGTTAAGTGAGTATTAGCGCACCATGTCGACTTAACATGCAGGCGAATCCGTACGTATTCAAGACAATATGTTCTCACCACTGGGGACTCACTATTTGACAGAATACATGACAAGCCAACAAGGTCAGATTTTAACAGTCACATCCCCCTGTGTGGAGTCACATATAAGCACAGCACATAATTAGGCTGAATTAGCTCCCCTCCCACAATCCCACAGACTTCCTGTAGTTTGGACACACATTGCTCTGACTTAGGTACATCTTTCCCAGCATGCACTAGTGCAGTTCCAGCTGAGCTGTAGCTGTGGCTGTGCAAAGCTGGTCATCACTCAGAGAGTGGGCTGCCGGAGGAATCCCGACAAAACCCATCTGGCCGGGAGTTCCTCAATCACCTGCGGGCCGACCGCACTTATTCTCACATCAAACACACCATTTTCACACCATTTCCGCGCGATATAACTCTCGAGTTCAAAATCTGTCTCAAATATCAAAAATCTAACCATATGGAGCAGGAGTCTCTCTAACAGCCCAGGCACTTCCTGCTTTTTCATAATGCCACAGTGCACATTATTGCGAGCAGTTCATTTGTCTCCAAACTCTGGCAGTAAATTTAGGACCTCAGCTCATTTCCAGCATTGACAGCACCCTAATCTGTTCCCTGATACTTGGCCTGGTCTCCATATAAGAAAAGCCCAGTTTTCTCCAAGAGTAGCTCTGGTTGACTACTGACCTTTAAAGGCCAAGTTGCTCCCACTGAGTAACAGACTGAGCCGAGCAGTAAGGCCAAGCCTCACGGGCTCTGTCAAAGAAATTTAAAAAAAAAACCTCTCCACCATTTTGGTTTCAGCCACCCAAGTTTCCCAATTAGTTTATCAGGGTTTATGGGTGGAACACACACACACTCACACACACACACACACACACACACACACACACGCACACACGCACACGCAAACACACACACGCACACGCAAGCACACACACACACACACACACGACCAAACTCTCTGACTGCCTTAACATTACCACCTCCACACACCCTCTTCCTCAGTCTGCCAGTGATGTCTCCAGACACCAAAGCGTATTCCAAAAGCAGGCAGTCCAACGAAGGCGAAAACGAACACTGGAAGATGGGATGCAGGGTTTGGGGGGTGGGTGGGTGTATGGAGGCGAAGTTTCCTGTCAAATGCCCAGCTGATCTCCTGAAGTAATACTCAGACTCCCAGCATCTGGTCCATAGAGCCGACAGAACTGTCTAGAAGCTGACAGAATATTCAGGCCTTTCCCAGATACATGTATAAATAAGCTCTCAGCCCAACTGTGACTCCCACCCTCTCTCCACCGTCCGCATTAGTCTTTTTCTTCTCTCCTTAAGGGCAGAAACTCCTCCTCCATCTTCATGCAAAGCTCCAGGGTACAGCAGAGCGAGAACGGAGATGCATGCAGCGAAATGGCGAGACCCACAGCGCCACACCGCGGGGGGCTACTTATCAGCACAGGCTCAGACGAACCAAGATAAAAAGGCTTTCATATCCCCTAATTAGCCTGGAAACTCACTCCCTCACAGGCTACACGCTGTTTGTTGCATCACTAAACAGCCCGATGGCTGTCACCATTTGCAAGGGAAAAGAGATTCCATGGCAGAGGTGGATGACTGTCGTTGTCACGTTGAGCGCAGGATTTCTGTACCGAATACAGGTAGTGTATTAACCGATGCATGACATGGAACAATGTTTCCAAAACCTCCTTTGGAGTAACAGTTGTCCTGAATATTTGAGGTCTCTCCCCGCTCCAGCACAAGTGATTCAAATGATCAGTTCGTCACCGACCGCTAAAGCAGCTTCATGTTTACATCACCTGTGCTGGCAAGATCTAAAACATGCAGGACAAGTGGTACTCCAGGAGAGGTTTGAGACGCACTGAAAAGCAGTGCAAGAAACTGATGAAGTAAATGCCAGTGTGCATCTTAAGACACGAGCTGACGTTTACAATGCAGTGCGAATGATTTCCATAAATCTCTGAATGTTTTCGCACATTTTCTCTCCTCCCCGTCTTTGGTTTTGTTTACATTCATCATTTACTTTCATTTTTAGTCTTTCACTCTTTTGCTAATGGATTCAACAACTCTCTTCGCAGAATCACAACAAATTTTCAAGCGTCAAAGCTGTCTCCGCGACCGTAGAACGGAACATGCGAACAGTTCATATGAATCAACACGTACAAGCGGCGTGGACAAGAGCGGGTGGTTTGGCGGCTGTGCGGTGGAGCGCGTGCGCCGGCGATGTGCATGCAGACAGAAAACATCGGCAGCACGTCTCTCGTGAAAGAAATAACATCGCCATTTATATTACTGTCATCTCACCCACACCGTGTCCCTGGCTCCAACACTGTGTGAAGATTACCGATCGAGATTACTTTTAATAACATCCTTACAAGCACAGATTACGAATAAGGCAAAGCGTATTCAAAACATTCTATTCATGCACTCTTTAAAGGCGCAGACTGGATATTATCGGCATGAATATAACAAAATAAAGAACGTAAATATGTCACAGACAGTGTTGAGCAAGGAACACAAAACTGAATTCCAATTCATCACACATGCAATTACAAAATAAAAAATAGCCAAAATACTCAATATTGTTAATATACTGCAGCTATATTACCACTTACAACGAATGATTTAAGTAAATAGGCCAGAGCCCAACATTATTCATGGGGGAAAAGTGTAGGGGCACCACTGGAAATGGACATTTTTTAATTCTAAATATCCAGCATTTTAATTGAATCTGGGATGCATTGGCCGGTTTGGCCTGATATTCGGCTGCAATTCAAATCCATTCAACCATCAGGATTTTGTAGCACTTTGCATTTTCCTTTACTCTGTCTTACTGAAGACTCCACTGAAACTAATTGGAAGTGGCAGGGGGAAAGGGTTCGAACAGAAAGAGCAACCATTTCCAAATCATGGAGCAGACTTGTATGAATATACCCTCACCCATCAGCCCACACTGACCAATTAATTCCAAATCCAATTAAAATGTCAGATATTTAGAATTTCAAAATGTCCACTTTCTATGAATGCCAATGGGGTGTCAGTAAAGTATCCACACACTTTTGGTGATAAAGTGTATGTATCTGATGATTTTTAATAAAAAATGCCTATGTTTTTTATATTATTATATACATATGTAAATTTATGTCTTGCCTTAGTGTGATTTTTAAAACAGTTTCCTTCTACAGTCTCGGTGGACAAAAACAGACGCATTCGACACAGTATTCCACCAGGGGGCAGCACAGTTAACACATGTTGGGTAAGCCGTGCATGGTTGCGCGATGACTGTATGGGCATATTGAAATGAGGAGGTGAGAGAGAAATCGACGGAGAATGTGTGGGCTGCTATAATGTTCTCACTTAATGAGTGTACGTGCATAATGTGCTCACTTATTTCACATAACCCATATGTACCCTGCCAGTGCTAACAGTCCATTTGTATGCTGGTGCATGCATTGATTGTAAAAGCAACTCTCACAACTGCCTTGGTGTGCAACAGAAAAATATGGATAGAGGGACAGTACTAAGATGACAAGTACCCAAGTTTTCACTGTTCTGTGGGTGTAGTTTTGTGGGTAGTTCAACAGGAGGCAGTATAAATGATGAAACAGATTTTGCCCTCCCCCACCCCAACCAATCTGCAGTGGCAGTCTGGATAGATTTTCCCAGGAAGACGATTCCCATGAGAGTCAGTAGGAGCACAGATGGTTTCACTTTGCTAAACCTCCAGATCATTCCAGAGGAGACCGCGACTCATCGCAGTGACCTGCACACCACAGGAAGTGACCTCACATTCCTGACAAGCCCAGTAGAGGAAGTATCCTCCGACTTCTGACAAAGACACTATAGAATGCGAAACAGGAAACATCGTATGTTTGCTTGGAACGCTTTGGCCTTGCATTACTGACTTGTGTTTCATCAACAAAAAAAAAAATAAAGCTGCGGTCCAATGACAGACTCGATCCTTTCAACGCTGACGTCACAGGAAGTGACACCTCTTCTGCCTCCACAGTCCCCAGTGGGCCAGTAGTTGCGCTGGAATTTCTACAGCACATCTTCCTCTTCAAACTGTATTCTGAGACATGAGGGGATACATGATAAAAGCACTCAAAGCAAAACATACAGACCCAAACACACACCTGCACACACAATGACATACAGACACAGGCACCCCCCAAACAAAAAACACACACACACACGCATGGACAGACAGATACACATAGACACAGGCACCCAAAAGACAAACAGACAGACAGACACACACAGACAAACAGACACACACACAGACACATTCATTATAGGCCTACTGTAAATGAAAGACAAACAGACACCCACGTGTACTCATGACTGTACATTCTCTTGTCTTCTCACCCCTCCTATCTCTCCAGGTAGCCTACAGGTATCTGCAATGCAGCATTACCACAGGACACAGCTCGCTGCACCTGTAACGCAGTCACAGACTCGAGAGGAAACAGCAGACTGCTGTCTGTAGACGTGTACTGCCTCTAACTGGAGGCTGGACTCTGGCCCTTTAGCACTTTTTGGTTGATTCAGCATCTGGTATCAGGACATTCTTAGTTGAGTCTGTAAACAGAGACTGTAAACAGTGTTTGCAAAAAGTGTATGGCTGAGAACAGTTATGAAAAGAAATTTGCAGAATGAATTGATTATTCGAACCACTGGCCATGAAATAACTAAAAATTGATAGACTGGACCAACGAGATGAGTAATTAATGTGGGTCGACTAGCGCTTGACAAATTCAGCGACGGATTCAGCGGCTTTGTCTCCATCAATATTAATAAGACAGAGACCAAAAAAACCTCACCAGAAATAACAGATAAATTGTTGACATTATTAATTTCTCCACCCGCAGCAAGTTTTCAGAGTATTTGAGTCCTGCTGAAGTGAGTCATCATTAACACAGAAAGAAGCGGAGCTCCATACAAGTGCAGCAGGAAGGAGGAATTTCCCTGGGGGGAGGGGGGGGGGGGTGCTTGTCCATTTTTAGAATATCCAGGCAAGGAAGGCAGAGAGCATTTAGAATTCAAATCTCTTGAATCATGTTAGAGGGCTGGTGCATTGTGGGAAGGGAAAAGGCCATCTCCCATGCACCATGTGCCGCGCAGGTGAAAGGAGGGGTTAAGACAAGAAATTCTTCTAAGCCAACCTCCCTTAGGAGCAGCTTCGGGGAGTGGCGTGACCCTTGATTCCCCCGTTTATATATGCAGAAAACATTCCTGGGATGTGCCTGAGGATCATGGGAGTTAATGAGGTTCCCCGGAACGCCGTGGAGACCGCGTATGGGTGCAGGGGTCAGCTGGCAGGAATGTCGCGTTCGAAAAGCTTGCGACGCGCCCCCCCTGGGTTCCCAGACAGAGACGGAATGTCCCTGGTTCCAGGAAGAGGCCCTTTTTTTTACAGTCAATACGGGTGTCACATTTCTGTGTGTCATCCTAATCCTTCATTTTACAAGCAAGTCACACTCAGATGACTCTCCTGAAGAAAACCTAGGTAAGTACAAGTTTGGATATATTTCTGTCTTGTCTTTAACACAGCCTGCTTCATCTGCATTACTCAAGGGAAAAAATGGGGTTGCGCTAACATCAGTAAAGAAGAATTCGAGGTGCTTTTACAAGCGTTCACGATGGAGATAGCGCTGTCAAGAATATCAACTCATTGTTCAATCCGGCAGTGCTGACAGCTAAGGCTAGCCGATGTGAGACAGAGAAACCAGAAAAGTAGCGTGCAAAATCGCTAGCTTTGTGAAAAGCTAGCGGTATTACATGTTCAGACTTGAATCTGATCAAAATGTGTGGTTTCAACGCAAGAGGGACATTCAGAACCACAGACTTGAGAATCAGTCAAGGCATCCTGAAAAATAATAAATGGAGGAACATGTCAACAATTCCTTAAATAACAATACATATTTCAGCAGTTACTCCAGTGAATGAGGGCTCAAAATCAGTGCTAAAAACAGGGGTGTGAGTAATTGTGAAGTGCTATTACCAATAGAAAACATGAATACAAATGAATATATTTGCAGCTTTGGCCTTCAAGAGCTACGCACGCATTCATGACAGCAATGACAAATGGCTTGGAGAGACGCAACCCAGTCATCGGTGTCCATCGGTGATATGTAAAAAAAAAATAAAACATGGATACAATCTGCAGGTCAACGACCACTGACCTTAAAAATGGAACCAGGCCACAGGCAAAAACTAGAAATTGTTCCCTTAATAACCTAATGGCCCACAGAGAGCACTGCAGTGGCCGGCATTCAATAAACTGAGCCAGAAGAGCCCGACCTCCACAGTGACCCTTCCATGTTCACACACTACTCCTGACGCACTCAAGCCAGGGCCGGCCCGTGACAAACGCACATGGGGGAGACGGTTTAATTCCATTAACAGACAAAGACCCTCAGGGCCCAATCAATCGCCAGCTGAAAAATCTGCGCTTAGCGATACTGGACGGGCGGAGCAGAATGCGTGCAGCTGTCACTGCAGCCTCCAGTCCGAGGCCTGTTTAACGGCGTGGGAGTGGGAGAGATAAAAATAGAATTAAACGAACCACAGGACCATCTGAATGCATGTATGAGCCTGGCAGCTGAAAGGTACCATACACCTCCCTAAAACAAAGCCACACAAAAGCAAATTGTGCATCATTTTCAAAATTTAGGCAAACTGCCTTGTTGGCCTGGCCGTGCTGTTTTGCGAAAATGATAAACAGTTGCTTAATTCAGAGAGGGCGGCCCACCACGCTTCTCTGTTTATCATTGCGTCGTTCAGACAGGTGAGGGAGCCATTTTGGTAGCGCTTTCCACCCGCTCATGTTCCGGAACACTCTGTGAGTGTCAGCATCTCAGAGTCAGCAGGCCTTGAGACAGGGCCACAGTCTCGTCCGAAAAAAAAAACTCAATATTTCACGGTGTCTTTCGCCGATAAGCATCGGAGGAATACAGCAGGGAGTGCAGCAAGTCAATAAGATAAACTGCCTCAAAGGCATTTTCATCTAAATATTTTACAAGTTCCACCAAGGCAGAAAATTCAATGCGGCCTATTTCGAGCTGTTACAAGAAATGTTCAGAGTAGGCACGCAAGCACCAAATTTTATGACTTGACATACAGGCAGCTGTTACCATACAAAGCTGTGCTGACTGCATGCGTCATCATCATCTTGTGTTTTACAAGGAAGTCCTGCTGAGATTACTCCTTTGATGGAAACTTAAGCAAGTGCAAGTTTGGATATACAGCACATTCATTCCATTCTTCACTGTCTCCCACTTTAATTGTATTTCCTAAGGGGTGAAAATTCTAAGGTCGTGCGGCGATACCAATGGAAAAAGGATTCTGGTTGTTCATTGCTCGGTCACTGAATTCAAACAGCGATATCAAGCATATTAACTCATTGCTCCCTCTAACAGAGCTAAAAAGCTAATGATAGCCAATGTAAGGAACTGATCATCAAAATGCAGCGCGCTGTATGGTTGGCTACCTTTGCAAAATCAGAGGGGAAAGAGGTGCACACAGATACCAACGGCGTGTCTCTACATAACGCTATTACTGAGCAATAAAACTACGCTTAAGTGCGACCATGAAGGTAAATCAATGTTGGCTCTGCTTCAGTTTCAGTTATAGCTCCTTTAAGACCAGCCAAAGTTGTTGTTTTTGTTTTATGAGAGTTTGAGAAACTGGATTTTATCACCACGTTGGCAGATAAAAAAATTCTCCAGTCAATAATAAAAATTTGGTTGCACACAGAGTTTGCTCCTGGAATTTTTACTCTGTATTTAAGCTACTGTGATACAACAGAGCAGTTCTTCCGGAGAGTAATTTTTGGGAATGATGATCATGTTTTTCAGTAATACACTTAATAATGATACAGTATTTTAGTGCAACTTGATTGTCTGTTGTACTGTTGAGTACATATTCCCCAAGAAAAAATCTCAATAGGGATATTCTAGGTTAAATAGAGCTTAAATAAAATAAAAAGTCTGTGATGGTGGGGGTGTTTTTAGTTAATGAATACATCTTTGATGGCCCTTTGATGGCATGTGCACAATGATCAGAACAGAAACCAATACGGGCCATACACCACAAATATAAAAAGCAGTCAGGCTTTTCCCCCAAGACACTGGGGGGGACGCTGCAGTCTGCCGCCAGGACACGAACACGACAAAGAACAGTCCTGAATGCTTCCTATGAGATAGCAGCACACAATTAAGACGCAGTTGCGGCCTCCAGCCACACGGGGCACCAGAGGTCACTGAGGACGCAAGCAGAGACGTTCCAAGGACCCCACACATACCAGAACCGTTGCAACGAAGCAGGGAAGAGCAGGTGGTGTATTTCAAATGCACTTTTTTCCACAGGTACTCCATTCTCCCTCTTTTACGGCCCACACAGAGACACACACAGGGCGAGAGCAGGAGGGTGTTACTGCAGCAGTAACTCTCCCCAGTGTCCCATGACACAGACAGGCACACTAACAGGCCTCGGTCTAAAAGCAGGCATTGTCAGCCTCCATGAGGAGGCCGGCTCTCGCCTCTGTTGCCTACATCCCCAATGCCCTGCCCCGCCCCCATTCCTCCCCAGCAACACACATTCAGAAGGCTCACGGCTTCCACTTCCCAATACAAGTGTAAAGAAAGCAGCAGAAGTTTTTGAGCCAGCCCCAATGCTGTGGATATCCCTTGTCATGTGAGGTGAAATACGAGCATCCGGAGACTTACAGCCATTTCCCCACCCTGTGGGTAAGTCAATAAAGTTACTAATTGCTTTACGGTGGTTTCATCACGGAGTAAATGCAGTGCACTCAATCACACTCTCCTACTCTCCTACTCTCGTACGCTCTCTCTCTCTCTCTCTCTCTCTCTGCCACACACCACATACCACACAAACATATACACACTCACACATACACACACTCGGACACACTTTACTTCTCAAACACAAACGCAAGCTGGGCTTCCAATAGCAAGCGCCCTCTTTAGGTTCATATATAACTGACAACAGGTGGAACCTATTGTGGTCTAAAGAGATCCAGAGGCCCACATCCATTTGAGACTCATCCAATAAACCCAGAGCACCATCTCCATCGTGCAATGACCTCCATGGCATTGTTTACAAGTTTAATTCACAGCTTTAATAAGTGCAATAAATAGGCTACACATTACTGTATACTTAGAGTGATTTTTTTTCATCGCCTCTCTTCATTACACACTGAGTAAACAACAGCTTCAGAACTGTACACATACATGTAGTTAATTTTCCGAGTGAGCGTGATGCACTTTACAGACTACTAATAAACCGCTCGCACATTTACTCCAGGCTCCCAGGGGAGGCTGTTCATGTATTTAAGTGCACAGTCAGAAAAGCAGCAGCTGAACCACATAAAAAAAGAAAAGGAAACCATGAGTTACAATTTAGCGAAACAAAATGCAATGTCTGACATTGGCTTACAGTAATGGGCACATATCCCCATAGGCATGGCGGGTCAAGCTTTTACCTGATTGGATGATTCAAGAGGCTTCTCTCAACAACAGGATAACCAGTAGAATATGCTTCCACTCTCTGTCACTTTCAGATATCAGGTAGCCAACTGCTACAATGGCCCACGAGTCTACAAAAGTTTGTAAGCAACTTATAGGGAATTAATTATGCTGAAACCTCAATGCAGCAGCTAGTAAAATCATGGGCAATCCACACATCATCAGTCAGTCAAATATATCATCCAATCAGAGAAGGCGCAGGGCCAATAACATGAACTATCGACTGGACAGTCACACATCCAATCAACAAAGGTGATGGTCCAAGTTTACAAGAGGCTGCGTCATCACAGAGCAGGAATTATACCCCAGCCAAAGAGCCAGTATTGTGGAAGCCCTGTTTTGAACGGACAATTGTGCCCTTAAAACAAAGTTGCAGATGTCCTCATTTAAAACTGCATGGGACGCAGCAAATAAAAAAACTCAAGCTTTCCGGTGTTTCCATCATCATGCCAGACATCAACAGCTGCAAAAGATGTGTCCCACTCCAGCAAATATATGCATGACGTTAATGTAAACATTAGCAGCTGATGCTCTGGTGAAGATTAGCGGAAAATTTAAGCTATGTAATAAGCACAGACAGGTAAACACTATACAGTATAAGGACATGTATTTTAAGGTTTATCAGGATGCTGCATAGTGCTAGCTAACTACGAAAACACACAGAGTTTCTTAATAACTTGCTGTGTTATCTGACAGGTTGCTAATTTTTTCAGTGCGATGCCACAAATGGAGTGCACTGAGCGTGAAATAGAAACGAAACAAGCCAAAATTGTGTGGAAATATTGTTAGCGCAAAGCCCGCTTCACTACGCATGTGAGTCCGATCTAAGTACAACATTCAGGTATTCAAGTGTTCAGTCTGATGGCCCATGGAGTCGTTCTAAAACAGTTGAGGAGGATTCCACTGAATCAGAGATAGAGTTCAATGTTTAGGCTAATCAGTTATACTGGGAATGCAAATCTTTTTGAGACAGGGGCTTAGCCATATCCCCATAACCAGACGTTAACAGACAGACAGACAGTCAGACACAAACACACACGCACACACACATCCATTCCTCAAAAAGCAAACAGAGCCACTCTTCCATTAAGACAGATTAGGAAAGTCCGTTGGGTGCTACATGACCGGCAGCAATCATTCTGGTCTCTCCTTGAGTTTCTCATCAGTGTGTAAAATATTTTACAAGTAAAAAGGCTTTTTAAATTCATTTTTTATGTGCGCTCCTCGGATCTCAGATTCAAACGCTTATAACTGCATGGGTATTGAAAGTTGTTCATATTAATTTTGATCACCCTTAGCCCATTTATGCACTTAATTTTATCATTCAAATATAATAACTCAAAGTGGAAAACAACCTTGGTCTGAAGTAAACGGTAAACAAAAAATTTTCCATAGGTAATATTTTCCATTATAAAATATACCAATTTTAAGACAAAGCTGAACTGAATAATAAATACTTAAACGCCTAGATGGAAACACTCACGGAATCCCCCCATTTCCTCTTTAATAAGCTCAGTTGAAAACCCAGTTTGCCTGCTTTCCCCTGAGTGTTCTGATACCCAACACTTGAACGCACCAGCAATTTAATAAAGAATTGTATCCACAACACACAACAATTATGTGCTGCCATATAACCAAGTACAACGATAATGCTCAGGAATCTAATGCACATCCATAGTAATCTAACAACAACGTCAGCTAGGCTAACTACATTAGCTAAGACATAGATTTGTTTGCTAAACATACTACCAGTGAGCAATGATCAATTCTGCTGCCAACTTCTCAGATCTCAGAACTATAAAAGTAAATGAAGCTTAGCAAAAGTTCAGGCAAGAAGACTCTCTCACTGTCGCGCTCGTCAACCACGTCTATTTTCTTCATGCATGTTCACTCCTGATTCTCCGCAGACAATATCCGGTGCTGTCAATGAGCAGTCAGCTGGCATTGCGGCTGATTACTTCTATCCAACCAGGGCACACCTCAGTCACGTCGCTAGCCAATCATTCTGCTGCCGTCTTTTTAAATATGTTATTTTCTCCGCCCTAGTTTGCCCATGCACCTGCTCGCTGACCCTCCTCCGCCTCAACGCCACCCTACTCATCAGACCTCCTGTTCTGCCGCTCCAGCTTCGGCAGTCTTCAGCCACCACCACCACCAGTGTCTGGACTCTTCGGGGGATTTCCTGCGGCTGCTCCGGGCAGTGCTCCTGATCTTCGAGTCTTCCCAAAGAGTCCAAGCGCCAAAGACTTGATTCGATCATAAGCATGTTACCCCTTTATGCTCACAGGATAATATATATTTCTTGATTTCACTTGAGTCTCTCCTGGTTGAACTAAAATAGGACCAAGTGTCCTTTAGCTTACTGGCAAGTAGTCTTATAGTGATGATACAAGTTCTGAAAATTTCATGTGAAGTTTGACATTCGAATCATTAAAAGTCAATGCCAAGGTCACCAAATAAAAGTTCACAACATGCATAAGACCTAAATGAAATCCTATGCTCTGAATCAGTTTTGGTGATACAAGTCATTTAAAATTCAATATTTCAATTGTGAACTTTAAAGGTCACAGAACGTAAAGTATAGGTCAGTTAATGGACTTCATATAAGACTTCCTAAATGTCTCTACACAAACTTTGGCTCAATCTGTGACAATGGGGCCAAAATTTCAAGGGCCCATAAAACGGACAAAAATGATTCAATCAAAAATCCAAAAAAAAAGCCTGGAGATATGGTCTAGTAGTATGCTATTGCAAATTTACACAAAAATTCATCAGGCCAAAAAAAAAGAGAAAAAATGTTCCGTACAACGGACAGATGACGGACTACGGATGCCACACCACGACAATAGCTTATCGGCCCATAGGGCAAGTAAGCTAATAAAAGTAACGGTAATACTTGCACTAATGTAAATATCTGCTCAATGTAATGAATACAAAAGACATCTGACATTTCAGTATCACATACTCAGTAGAAAAGGAACTAAGGATGAGTGGGGGGAAAAAACGGATCATAAACTAATTTCACATCGCTAGACAACCAACACAGAAAGCGATGGGGGAGCCCTAGCTCGTCTAGTAACCAACTTAAGCTGACAACACACCTCAAAACAAATGGAAATTTGGTACAAAATAATTTCAGCCCATTCAGACTTTGTTTAAGCTGTAGTCAGTCAAGGTTACAGTCACATAATTGCCAAAGTGTTCCTCAGCCTTTCATTGGCTAAACCGTTTTTAGTGATGGCAACATGGCAACCTCCAGTTTCTTTCTTGTTTGCTCACATGTCCGTTATTTGGAGCGTTGTACAACTTTACAGAAAAACCGCAGAAATTCCATGTCAATATCTGTACACTATTAGAGTAATTCCTTCATTCAACATTGTTTTTGTGCATAAATGGTCTTTCACTGTAATGCTCATATTTAAAATATATAAATCAGACATTTCCAATAAAAGTCAAACATCCAGTGTGCAGTTTAAATAAACTCAGATTAGTTTTTTGGTACTGAATCCTAATTGTTGATTGTATACTGCGTAGTCTTCATACAACGTAATTATCACTGAATGTTATTGCACCATTGATTTTGGCTTTGGTGCCAAATGTTTTGGCTGCAATGCCCCAATAAATTTGTATATATCAAAGGCAGAATTGGCCTTGCCCTAAAAATGACTTAATTCTGGGCCTATTGTCCATTTTCGGGGACTGAATGAACACAGAAGCGGGTGTGAGGTGTTCCTCCCCACCCAAGAAGAGCGCAGTCAGGGCCCTTCCCAAAATCCACGCCAAAGTAAACCCCAGACCCAATGACCCAGGACATCTATAGGCGATGTGCAGATGGAGGGACCACACATTCAGTAAAGATGAACCAGATGTTGGGTGTTTCCGATTCAGTCCACCAATGACACTTTCCAATTTGATTCACCAGTGAACATTTCAGACAATGCTATGGCAATGGATGCTCCATCCCGGCGTGAGTATGCAAAAACTTTAAAATAGTGACAAAAACTTAACAACCTTCGAGGATAAAGAAACACACTCTCTAAGGGAGGAAACTGCGAAAGGATCTTCAGTGTCTCCATGGAGGAACTCAAGAGTGCAGAAAAGGTTCACCATCAGGCAGAACGATTAAATCTGAGGGATTTTCCATTTTCACACCTGCCACAAAGCTTCAGGAAGTAATAAAAAGGGTTTCCCTATCTTGAAAAGTAAAAAAAAAAAAGCCCAGAGAGAGCTATTTTTGCTGAGAGCGTAAAGAAAACTAAAGTAGAGCCTAATCTGGGAATCAGGTTAAGATAATGTGAGAATCTGAGGTGGCAGTTTTGAAGTCACTGCTCAGTACATTTCCGGAAGTTTCCCAAGTCTATCAAAGACTCAGGCTGCTCTGTAAAAAGCTGAGGTGAGAGTGAGGCGCAAGCAGATATATGCAGTTAATACCAGCAGGGATGGGGCTCGAGACGGGGTTTCAAGATGTCTGGCAGGTCATAGCTTAACTGTAGCAGCTCAAAGCTGGTGAAGTCTGGCTCAGCCGGTACTGAAAGCTTGTGACTAAACCCCTGAACTCGTCTGCCATAGGATTCCCAGCTGGTGAACTGCCAGTCAACCAACTAGAATAGCAAAGAACACAGCTCAAACCATCTTAAGCAGCTTGCAGTGAGGGAAGTGTTGGCTTATTTCAGGGGCTCGTTTAGCCAGGTTCAGTCTTTGCCCTAGTCAAGTAGTCAACCTGCAGCTGCAGAGGTTAAAAGCACCGATTCCCACTGACAGTCCCCTATAATTCACCCAACCACAGCTGTTCCCTCTCTCTGAGTTAGCACTGAGCTCTGAAGCCTGACAGGAGGCCGCTGGGAGCTCAGAGAACAGGGGAATAACCAATGAGCAGACCGGTCTTTGTAAATGCCAGAATAGTGTACACGAGCAGCCGTCTCTCAAATATTTTTCACGCGCTCTCTTGCGCTTCGTCTCTCTCTCTCTCTCTCTCTCTCTCTCTCTCACTTCTTTCCTTATCTCTGCTGCTTTCTCTGATGAAAAGCTTGTCTCCTCGTCTCCCTTCCAGAGGCTTAGGCTTTGTGTTGCGCCGTGTTGCGATAGCATGTTATTGACTGTTTACAGTTGTCTTGCTGTGGCTCTCTGCTGATGCAGCACTCTGTCAAAAGGGGCTAAAAATGTTGATCAGCCGAGTGGCTGAGAGACAGAAGCCACGGTGAGGTCAAAGAGAGGGACTCAAACACACTGCAAAATTCACATGCAGAATATCCTCAAATGAACACAAAAGCACGGCCAGTAGAGTTACAGTATACAGACATTGCAATGACATCATACTTATCGGCTGTCCCTTTGTTTATGGTGAGCTGGAGCAAAAATGTGATGCTATTTCTCTCCCCTTCGCACTCTCTCCTCCAAACTCTCTTTTACTGTCTCTCCTCTTTCCTCTTTCTCTCCCACTCCCTCTTCTCTCCTTCTCTCTCACTCCCTTTCACTCTCTCCCCTGCTCTCTTTCTCTCACTCGCTCTAACTCTCTCCCCTGCTCTCTTTTTCCCACTCCCTCTCACTCTCTCCCCTGCTCTCTTTTTCCCACTCCCTCTCACTCTCTCTCCTGCTCTCTTTCTCTCACTCCCTCACACTCTCTCCCCTGCTCTCTTTCTCTCACTCCCCTCACTCTCTCCCCTGCTCTCCTTTTCCCACTCCCTCTCACTCTCTCCCCTGCTCTCTTTCTCTCACTCCCCTCGCTCTCTCCCCTGCTCTATCTCTCACTCCCTCTCACTCTCTCCCGCTGTCTTTCTCTCACTCCCTCTCACTCTCTCCCCTGCTCTATCTCTCACTCCCTCTCACTCTCTCCCCTGCTCTTTCTCTCTCATTAACACTCGCTGTCTTCCCACTCTCTTTCCCTGTCACTCTCTCCTTCTCTTTCATTCTCACTCCCTCTAACTCTCCCCTACTCTCTCTCTCCCCTTCTCACTCACTCTCTCCTCTCATTAATGATCACTCTCTCTTCTCATTAATGATCACTCTCTCCTCTCTCCCTTACACTCACTCTCCTTCTCTCCTCCATCACTAACTCACCCTCCCTTTATCTTACTCTCTCACACCATTCTCTCACTCTCTCTCCTCTCTCACACCCTCCCTATCTCTCATTCTGTTTCTCTCTCACACTCACTCTCATCCTCCCTTTTTCTCTCTCATTTCCACTCACTTGCTCTCCCCTTCTCTCTTCATCACGCTCTCTCTTCACTTTTCCCTCTCTCTCTCTCTCTCTCCCTCTCACGCTCTCGCTCCCTCTGCCCAGGGGAACACTGCGCTCGGCCCTGTTCTGTCTGTGTTTACCCCAACCCACTAGCTTCACTTAAAGGTCTGATGGTCCACACACACAGCTCATCTTAACACCGCCTCCAGCTCAGGATCCCGCCGTGAAGATGCCGCAGTAGCTGCTGTTCTCACCTTCAGATCCCAGTTAGTCATGCTTTTAAAAATACCTGAACACTGAGAACCTCCAAAATATTTTCTGTATGGAAACCCGTCCAGCTCATCTTAGCACAATGCTTCACACAAAATAAAATCAGAGATTATTTTTTTTTTTCTTTCATGCAATCCATAATTAAACCAAAAAAAACTCTGAAAACTAACATACCACTTTCTTGGATGCTGAAAATATAACCAGATGGCCAAAGATCCATCAGATCTAACTTTTAAATACCCAACGGTATAGTCGGGTATATCGTACGCTAATAAACAGTGACTGCCAATGCATCTTGTTAATTGAAATGCCTTAGTTTGGGTCACTGATTGGCTGAATATTGTAAACACATGGTAACCCACACCAAAATAGCCATTGACTGAAACTATGAAAATCTGATGATTTTTTATGGTTTTCCAAGGTTCGAATAACACACAACTGTTTTAGGCTCTGAATAGTGAAGACCGAAAGAGTCCTGGATAATACTGTTTTCTGGATTAATAACAACCAGTAGCAGCTGCATCCTGCCTAACGCTCTGTGCTATGACTAATGATGACCTCAACAATCCCACCGCGTGCATTAATGACCTGACGTGTTATGAAACTCCCACAGTATCATTCCTGAATCTTCCGTGGTGATGAATCCTCAACTCCTCGCCAGTGACAACACAAACCGCGCGCCACAAGCTCAAACGAACTGATTGCTTCTAAAGAAGACACTTAGATTACAGTCAATCCGGGACTATTCATCACCGTGAACTTTTTTTCCCCAAGTACTCGAAGACTGAGTATATTTAATTGAATTACTGCTAGAGATTAACTTGATCATTAGCTGATGAAAGAGCGGTGAGCTCCTTATTAAAGCAGTGAGAAATGGCAGGGGATATCGCGCGGCATCATAAACGAAGCCAGTCCCCGTTCTCCGGGTGAGACATTAGGGCTCGTTCCCTCGCGCATAAAACCAGAGCAACGCAAAATAATGTTGTCATTAAAAAAATTACAGCCGAAATAAAATAGAATCACATTACGTTCACGCCGAAGAGAGACTGCCGAACGCAAATGATGCACCCAATTATAAAACTGCGCATTCGCGTTCTAAGAGATCCAATGTTAGTAAATAGACAATAATAACTGAGGTGCCATAGATGTCCCTAGAAGACATTACACATAAATACAGCTCATTCAACAACGCTTTTAACTGCAAAGATGGAGCGAGAAACCAAAGCACAGCAGAGAATCCATATCCTTATTTCAAAATAAAGAGCAATCCAATATGGTTAAATTACAATCGCAGGTGAGGGAAAATACTGATACAGCACAGCACTATGATTCTTTCCTCTGCGATTCAGTATTGATGCAGCAGTGCCAAGTATAAATATTTTATGTGAATACATATTTTATAGTCTTATATTTTGTTATAAGCTGTAGTTTTAACAGACTGCTCTTTCACATTTCATTGATGGCACCTTTTTTGTCATCAAGTCTGTATTAGAAGTGCAGTCTGTTTTACATTGTCTCATCTCACTTGCTTAAAATTCTGTCAGGCTAACGGCCCTTCAGATTGCACTGCATACAAGCAGTGAGTGATTGACTCCTATTGTAATCATCTACAGTGAATATTTTTTGTCCAGTAATATATCAGTTTGTTGTAGGTGGATTGAACATGACTGTCTTGACATGCATAGCGTATTACAGAATCACCCAAATTGCGATACTTTGTGACATTAATGTACTGTAAGTAACTCCAAAATTCCCAGCCCAAACAGAAAAACAGTCGCTTTTGTATGCCTGGACACAGCTTTGTGGGAACCAGGTCATATACCATCCTTGTGGGGGCCATTTTATACACCACTCTTCTGGGGACAAGCGTATGGAACACCCAAGAAGGGACCAGCTCATGTGCCACCCTCGTAGGGACCAGCACAGATACCACCTTTGTAGGGACCAGCTCATGCACCACCCTTCTGGGGTCCAGCTCATATACCATAATTTAGGAGATCCACTCATACATCACCCTTCTGGGACCAGCTAATAGACCACAATTCGGGGAACCAGCTCAAATACCACCCTTGTAGGCACCAGCTTATACAGTATATCACTTTTGTGAGGACCAGCTAATATACCACCCTTGTGGGGAGCATCTCATATACCACCCTACTCGGGACCATCTAAAACTGCATGCATCCAAGTAGGGACCAGATCATACACCACCCTTGTATGGACCAGCTGATGTGCCACCCTTGTAGGGACCAGCTAAGATTCCATCCTTCAAGGGACCAGCTAAAATAGCACCCTAGTAGGGACCAGCTCATTCACCACCCTTGTAGGAAGCAGTTGATGCACCACCCTTCTGGGGAGCAGCTTGTTAGTCCCGTCCTCGACGCTGTCACCCCAGTACACACCTGCTCATTGACTCGGCAGTGGGAGGGCCCATGGTTTATCAGGATCCGCACGATCTCCACGTCTCCCTTCCAGGCAGCCAGGTGCAGCGGGAAGCAACCCTTGCTGTCGGCCACATTGGTGGAGGCTTCATACTGCAGCAGCTTCAGAACCACGTCCCTGTGTGGGAGGGATAGCAGGTCTGTGTGTGAACAACCATGTACAACAGATGCTCTCCCACTTCAGCGCATCTAAACCCTCTGAAAGGCCAGCTCTTTTCAACCGCCCAATACAACCCAGCCAAGTGATTACCAACCCTCTTCACGGAGATCAACAATCTTATACTTTTTCTCTCCAATCCCAACAAAGCCCTCCTCATTTACCAGCTGAAGATCTCTTTGAGCTGCAAACTAGTTGAATCTAGTTTGCTACATCAGGTTTGGAGTAAAAACCGACAGGATGGTAGATCTCCAGACACAGGGTTGGTGAACAATGAATCCTAAGCATAGTGAGAAAGGTAATGGGATATGAGGCCTTTTCACACCTAGAATGAAAGGGAAAAAAATGAAAATGTGTCTGTCAACCCATTAATCTTCACAAGCCCATCCAAATCTAATCATAAACTTTCATATCTGGCCATCAACAAGTATTCCACATTTCTTTTTTGTTTTGTCCTTGGAGTAATAAACTTTCACACGGCAAAAAAGTCAACCTACATTTTAGACTAATACAGACTTCACATTTAATTTGCATCACGTTTTGGTCAAATGAAACCGCACTATCGCCAATGAGGTGATAAGGCTTGCTAAAAGGGTAGAAAAATTAAGAAAAGGCAAACAGTACCTTCAGGCTCATTACACGACCATTACACATGATCACACACTTTTTAGCAGTTGAGAACGTTTTTTTGGGGTTTTTTTTTTTTTTTTTGGGTGGGGGGTAAATGGGACAGCATTGCATTCCTTCAATACCAACGAGACCCCTGGGGAATTCTCTCAACACCCCCTCAGTCTGGCGGTGAGAGAGCGAGCGAGCATGCAACGCCAAAGGGTTCCTCAAGAATTTCACGGTAGGCCTAAATCAGGAGATGTGAAAAACAGAAAAGGCCCAGCGTGAGCTCTTGAGAAAGGCAGAGGGATAACGCTTCTGTGACTCACACAAGCCGAGACACTGCCGCTGCTCAAATAACGAAGGAGGCTATAATCAGAGAGACAGAATTATCCAACTGCCTCATAACGGGAACTCAATTGACCTATGACTGAGCAGACTCTCAGATCCTGTTTCTAGTTGCCGATGCTGCAGCGGTATCACAGACTGTGTCAAATAATATTAATCAAAAGGAGAAGCTTGCTGGCCCTGTCGTACTCGGAATGTCAATTTTCAATTTCAGTTTGACCTTCATTCCGAGAATGTTGACTGACCACGCTCGCTCATTTACACAACCCCTCTTTAACCCCATACGGCATAACCTTTGTGAATTAGGAGAGGAAACCAGGTTACCTGGAAGACACTAACTCCAGCACACAAGAGACATACTTCACACAAAAAGCACCAAACTCAAATTTGAACCCAAGAAACCAAATTTTAACACAATTTTAACACCACGCCATTTAAAACTGGCATTAAATACATGCTGAAACCCACAGAAAGGTCAGGATCGTGTTATGACAAAGCTTCCTGAATCACTGAATATGTGCACGATGGATGTGAATGGTAATGAATCTGATATTATCATCGATTAATTATAGAACTGAATAATCAAATAATCCCGCTGGCTTCCCCAGGCACTGTTTGAAACTGGAGTCGATCACGTCGAAATAAGGACAGACGGAGAGAGACAACCCGCATTCATATGCAGCTACTGACAGGAAAATTAACTATGTCAATTAGCCCATAATTTTATGCGAGGGTTTCCTCAGTGAATATAGATGAGACGGAGTAAAACTGCATTTTTCTTTGTCATGTTTATTGATGACCATTCAAAAACTTATATGAGCAATCTAATAGTGCTCTCACATTCACACCCTGGTATGAATCAATATTTGATGTGGTATATAGTTTGGTTGTGAGAGATTTTCTTTTCTAAGAATCAAACACGATTTAGTGCTGGTGTAAAAATGGATAAAGCAACAGGATCTTCACATCACAACGGAGGATGTAGTCCATAAACATCTTAAGCCAAAACTTCAGCAGCATTTCTCCTCTACCCTAAATTTCAGTACCAACATTTATCTCCTGACTGCCACTTACATCTAAAATCACAGAAAATGGCTGACAAATCCTCCCTGTTCCCTCTCACATGGCTTTCCTCAATGAATATTTCAAATGAAATATGAATAAAATATCTGTAACAACTCCCCAAAGCCTGAATTTACGGCGGAATCGGTACTAAGATGGAGATGTTTCAATCCTATCCACCAGGGGGCAGTGTATGTGGATTTCAACCACCAGGGAGCGAAGGCTGCGGACCTAAGCAATCAGTCTTCATTGACTACTAAGGTGTTTACATGAGTATCAGCTGATATCATGGTAGCGCACACGATTACATGAGGGCAGTGAGACTAAAACCAGTGAATCTTCAGTGATTTGGCTCGGGAGCAGAAGACGAGAGATACAGCACGAGGTGGGGAACCAGGGCGATATCTTTCTTCTGGTTTTCAAGCAATCTTCTTTCCCAAATCAGTAAGCTCCAACATTTATGGTATCTGACATTTCAGCAAGAGTTGCTGATAAGCGCATGAATGAAACCATTTTTGAGTCTGCACTTGAAATTTTTTTACTGTTATCATCTAATTTAGAAGAACGCCTCACAGCAAAAGGAGCCCAGCCTAGGAGTTTATCCATGTGGAGGTAGCATGTCTTCGCATATTCCCACCGTGTTCGCATGGCTTCATCCAGGTACGCGGGCTTCGCTCCGCAGTCCGAAGACAAACATACAAGGCTTATAAGCGACTCTACCACCCTTACATATGTAAGTGAATAGTGTTCCATTCCTGTGATAGACTGGACAACAGCCCAGAGCAGTGAGGGCCGACCTGCGGCCCATGGGTCACATGCAGCTATTGAGCTCAGTGGCAAGCCAGTTGATCAAATGATGATGTACGCCTACTGAAAATGTATAGAAATAAAACTAATACAATCGTGTTTAGGCCAAAACCTAGTACATGGCTGGACCGTTTCTGGGCTATGAGCAAATTTGAGGGTAATTTGTTTCAAGTATAGTATGAGGTATGGTCTATAATAACAATTCCCAGAGTTTAAAAGGATTTTGTGTATCGGTCTCTGTATTAAATGCTGTTAAAGTATATCCGTAAAGATCCGCTATCAACACTCCCCTGATGATGTAATAGAAACTGTTGGCACCAAATCAGTTTGAAAGAACTATAATGGGAGAGTACACTCATTTACTCACTCACTCAGCCATGAACTTCCAACAACGTAGGGCCAGACTATGCCAGTCCAGTCAATATAGAATAATACTCAGTATTTAAAATACACAACGCCCGATGTGTTCTTTAGCTTGGAATAAATTAAGCTTTTTTCTAAATAATATAAGACCACAATGAAAAAAAAGAGGAAAATCCAACCTTTAATTCAAGTGCATTTGTTCAGAGGGAGAAAAAATCCCACATTAAGAAATAATTCTTTTACATCAAATCATGTGTGCCACAATTATTAGCACCCCTGATGTTAATACTTTGTGCAACCCCCTTTTGCCAGCAAAACAGCACCTAATCTTCTCCTATAATGTTTCACAAGATGTGAGAATACAGAAAGTGGGCTCTTCAACCATTCCTCTTTGCACAATCTCTCTAAATCATCCAGTGACCTGGGTCCTCTCCTCTGCACTCTCCTCTTCAGCTCGCTCCACAGGTTCAATGGGGTTGAGGTCTGGGGACTGAGATGGCCATGGGAGGAGCTTGATTCTGTGTCTGGTGAACCATTTCTGCGTAGATTTGGCCACATGTTTAGTGTCATTATCTTGCTGAAAGACCCAGTGACAACCCATCTTCAGCTTTCGGGCAGAGGCCACCAGATTCTGATTTAAAATGTCCCGGTATTTCAAAGCGTTCATGATGCCATGCACCCTACCAAGGTTCCCAGGGCCTCTGGAAGAGAAACAGGCCCACAGCATCACCGATCCTCCCCACACTTCACAGTAGGCATGAGGTGCTTTTCTGCATACTCATCTTTTGTGTTCCGCCAGACCCACTTAAACTGGTTGCTGCCAAAAAGCTCTATCTTGGTCTCATCTGACCAAAGCACACGGTCCCAGTTGAAGTCCTAGTACCTCTTAGCGAACTTCAGACGTTTGCGTTTATGATTGTGAGTGAGAAAAGGTTTTTTCCATGCATGCCTCCCAAACAGCTTGTTGGCATGTACATAGCCCCTGACGGTTGTTTTGGAGACTTTTTGACCCCAAGATGCTACCATTTGTTGCAATTCTTTAACAGTGAGCTTTGGACAGCTTTTTATTTCTCTTACCATCCTCTTCACTGTACGTGTTGGCAAAATAACCTTGCGTCCTCGTCCAGGCTTGTTTACCACTATTCCAGTTGTTTTAAACTTCTTACTGATTCCTCAGTAATAATTCTGAAACAGGTGATTTTATGAAAAATAATAATTTCTTAATCAGGGATTTTTTTTTCCCCTTAAAATTCACTTGAGTTGAAGGTTACATTTTTCTACAATTTTCAGTGTGAGAGTATGCTTCTGCAATAAAAATTTGATTTATTTTAAGGCTTTTAACACATCTTAAACAGGGGTGTCAATAATTACGGAGGGCGCTGTATCCATATGATTCATTGTATAGGTCAAATTATGAAATATCATGTCTCCTGAAGGATTTTGTTTCACGATATTTGCACTGATATGGGTCGCGAAAATCTCAGAGGAAGTTAGCATGAGACCATTAATTCCGGAAGATTACATTTTGCCTGAATTTTCCTCCTTCATCACCATAAAACAGGCTATTAGAAACTAATTCTGGATTGAAAATGTCCTATTCAAAATTAGAATAAGCTTTGAAAAGCACAGATGTTGCTGAGCATTTTGAAAGCCATCTTGTAAGGTTAGTTGAGACTCAGTTGCTGCCGAATTGGTTCAGCAGGGACTTCGAAAAAAAAGTCACCACTTCTAACTAATTTGCATTCGATAAAAAGTTATTTGATGAAGAATTGATGGAGATGCATGTGATGGATGAAGACCACATTGAACTGCTAAACGAAGACATTTGGAACCTTGACTGAATTACACTAGTCATTTTATAGTTTCAGAAAGCTGTACGTTTTCTGTTCAACAAGCACATGCAAGCACACAATAAAACCTACCATAAGTGATAATTTTGAGAAACAGATTGATGGAGATCTCCCTGCTCAAATAAGATGCCCATTTATTTGTGCTCATTAAGGCTCAGTCAACTGAGTAAGCATTAAACGGCATCTTAATTTGTGCATTATCTCATTGACCAATTTGTGCATCAAATTCTACATTCCTATTTTATGAAATAGGATATTAAGCCTATTGTACAAAGCTGTATAATGTACAGTGTATCATTATGCACATAGTAATATATGCAGTTGAGGTACAAGTGTGAGAGAGTTGTACCTTCATATGGTCATGACTGATCCAGACTGTGTTCCTTCTAAGAAATATTGTTATAGTTTTGATGTGAACTGAGTCATCCGCTTGAGTTTTGAGTTTATTGTAAAACCCATGTTATTGATTATAAATTAGATTTATTTTTCATTTATTATATACACTGGGGAACCTCCAACTCCAAGAGTGTCATGGGATCTTTAATGACCACAGTGAGTCAATACCTTGTTTTAAGGTCTCATCTGAAAGACGGCATCTCCTTCAGTGCAGTGTCCCCATCACTGCATTGGGGATTATTCCACCAGAGGGAAGATCGCAATCCACTGGCCACCAACACCTCTTCCAACAGAAACTTGGTTTTCCCAGGTGGTCTCCCATCCAAGTACTAACCAAGCCCACACCTGCTTAACTTCAGCCACACAGCTAGGACAGAGTGAGTAGCTGTATGGCTGCAGGCTAAATTTATGCACTAAGCTTGCATCCATGATTAGATAATGGTAGCACATACCATTTGTGAGATGGGATTGTCGTTATACCCTTGCGGTGGTAGTGGTGGTGGTTGTAGAGGGTGGGTCGGCGGGTGCCAATACCTATTTGGCATATCTGAAATGATTTCAGCGTCCCTGTTCCTGCCTCTTGCCCACTGCATGCTGGGAAAGGCTCTAGTCCATCTGACCCTGACCAGGAACAAGCTGTGAACCAGTGTAGGTATATTCGAGCAAAGCAGCCAGAGTAGTTGGTAGAAGTAACAACCCTCAGTCACAATAACCCTCCAGAACTACAACTGCCTACTAACAGTGCAAACATGACCCCTGGATGAGGACATAAGCGCAACCGAGATCCTCGATGCGTCACACATTAGCAACATCACGTCGCTCACCGCTCAGCGGAATCTAATGACACAAAAGGGAGCAGTTGGTGCTAGAGCCATTACGGCAAGCGCTGCTGCAGACCCATCAATTTAAAGATATTACACAGTCCTAAAACAGGTCCCGAAGCAGCCCTCAGAAAGGGTAGGCTTCAATACAGAACAAAATGCTACAGTTCCCAGAACAGATACGCATCAGAAAAATTCTAACTTTCTCTCCTCTAATGAGAGGAATGGCTGTGACCCAGAATTGATCACAAAACAGTCATCAGAAACAACTGATTCCATTTCTCCAGTTAAGACAAAATAAAAACCTGGCCGTCAATCAATGATCGCAGGGCATTCATCAATTTAACTCACGATTTTAGGACACTGGGCACAGACAGCAATGAGCGAAATTAAATACATTTTACCGCCAAAGGCTAACAGCAGTGGCAGTCATAACTAACCCAGCTCTCAGAAACGCTCCCTATTTTCTCCTGAAACATTCCAACAAAACGTGTGCCAGCTTACCACAACGCATTAACGCAACTGTCAGTGGGTAATAACCACAGATATAGTGATGTAAGCAGGTCAACTTTGCTAATGCGCCGAACCATGAGGATTTGTCCAGAGTGCTTGCGTAGAAACTCAAAAAAGTCAAAACGGAGACAAAATCCTCATAACTGTGGCCTAAAACCAGGACAGAATCTATATAATTACCCAAAAAATGATGAGAGAAAATCCATACAATTACACCCCCTCGCCAAAAACAGGAAGAAACCGTGCTGTTTCGCGATAGCGAGGCGCTTGCCATTAGAATCTTAATCCCCTACACAGAGGGGATTAATTAGCCCACCCGCTAACGAGCTACAGGCCTCTTCCCCTCTTCTGCCCTGCATTACTTCTGCTCCAGGTACCCAAACCCCAAACCCTCGCTCCGAGAAACGCTCCCAGTCTGAGGTGGGCTAAGGGGGCGATATGACAGCAACGCGCCCCCTGCCCTTGCGCTCATTTTTCGATTTATTTTTTCATATCTGGCTGGCATGAAACTCAGTCTTCAAACTGAGGCTGACTGCCTGCGTTCCCATTTGTACGCGCAGCGGATCTCCCCTGGCGTTATCAGGCTTCAAACACACATCCCTTCACACACACACACACACACATACGGCCAGCCTCGGTCTCGCTGCCCGTTTCGCCGCAATCAGCGCAACGACGGAATGAGAAAAGCATCAGAGCTGTCTAAGCCCTTTAATCCTCAATGATGTAGCATCACAATGCAGCATCTCAAATGTGATTACAATATTCTCAGCGGGACTCTTTATAATGCTGATGTCTAAGTCTCTAAATGAGAGCCGTGACTCCAGAACACCGACTAGACACCAACTGACACCACCTAAAACCATACTAACAAATGTAGGCCACTATTTAAAGGCTTTAAGTCTCTAAATGAAAGCCATGACTCCAGAACACCAACTAGATAACAGCTAATACCATCTAAAACCATACTAACAAATGTAGGCCACTATTTAAAGGCTTTAAGTGAAAGCCGTGACTCCAGAACACCAACTAGACCAGCTGACACCTTACCAACAAATGTAGGCTACTGTACAGAGGCTTTAAAGGGATAGTTAACTTTTTTTTGAAGTGGGGTTGTATGAGCCAGAAATTGCCAGTACGTACATTAGATGCAGTAGAAAGCTTCCTGCTCTCCCCAGTCAGCTGCACTAGCGCATTGTGCGGGGAGGAGATTTACGCGATACACTGATGTGAATGGTCCCAAAGGAACAGCATATTTTCACGGCCTATAAGAGGTCCTACCTGAAAATAATGCACCACTTCAATTGTACGCTATATGACAAAAATTTACAGCGCTTCAGCTGCTTGGAAAAAAACACAGTTGCTCTTGAACTAACCAAGTGACAGATTCCATCGGAGTAAACTGCACACTGTAGCGGTCAGCTGTTTGGGTCAGACTCTTAGCGGTTTTTCGCAGAGACAGCATTTCAATGGCGTAGAATTACATCTCAAAAAAAAAAACACAGTATGTGGCTGCATAGGCCCTGTGCGATGTCAATTTCAGCTGCAATGTAACATGAGACTTTTTCACAGGTGTTTCACTCTCTTACCTGGTGCGTGGGTACAGCAGTGCTCTTCAGCGTGCACCATGGCCTCACAAAATCCTCTTTGGAGAGTTACTACTGCAAACACAGAGCTCCTTTAGGGATACGGGTAGAGTATCAATATCCATGTTGAGCGCAACTAGCCGCAGCTGCCGAAGTCCAATATTCCGCGAAGGACTGCGGTGGAAACTGTCAGTGCATGAGGATACAGCTTTGCTTTCACATCCAGGAAAGCAACACACACGGACCATTTTCAAAATGTTTGCGCAAGTTTAACGACCTCGCAACCGCAGTTACTGTGACCCAAACAGCTGACCGCTACAGCGCGCAGTTTACTCCGATGGAACACATCATTTGGTTAATTCAAGAGCAACTGTAGTTTTTTCCGAGGAGCTCAAGCGGTTAATTTTTGTAATGTAGTGTACAATTAAAGTGGAGTATTATTTTCAGGTAGGACCTCATTTAGGCCGCGAAAATACGCTGTTCCTTTGGGACCGTTCACAACAGTGTATCGCGATCTCCTCCCAGCACTATGCGCTAGTACGGCTAACTGGGGGAGATCAGGGAGCTTTCTACTACATCTAATGTATGTAGTGGCAATTTGTAGCTCATACAACCCCACTTCAAAAAAAGAGAACTATCCCTATAAGACTCTAAATGTCTCAGCAGGACTCTTTATAATGCCAATGTCTCAGTCTCTAAATGAAAGCCGTGACTCCAGAACACCTACTAACGCCAGCTAAAACCATACCAAGAAATGAAGGCTACTATATAAAGGCTTAATCAGAGCAGACGTGTGTTGGTGTTAAACACGACTGCACTCGGAATGGAAAGGCAAACTCAGAGGGATCTCCTCGGTCGGGGGGCTCTTACCTGTGTCCGTTGAGCGAGGCGTGATGTAGGGGGGTGTACCCGGAGCTATCCACACAGTTAACGTTCAGGCCGCGCCAGATACTGCAGAGAGAGCGAACACAAACAGACATGTTTATGCCGGGGCCTGTAAAATCAAATACAAGAGCACAAAACAAGCAAGTACTTTTAATATTTCAATGCGCAATTACAATGGAGTGTTATATTTGGGGCTTGATGTCCATTAGTTGCACTGCGACACAAAAGGACAAACAGTTCGGAATATTAAAGTGGCTCTTGGAGTGGACCCGCAGAACAAACTGCCTATTTCAGATCAGAGAATTCTGAGCAGATATTTGTGGAGTGCCCTCATCACGCATAAAAACGAATTACATTTCCAGTTGGAAGATCCACTCCTCTCCCAACCCTTGAGAAAAATCCAGCAGAGACCAGCTGGGATTCTAAGCTGGTAAAGGTTGGTCTCTGAGACGAGCTGTTCAACTCATCATTTTATAGCTGGTCTGTAGCTAATGAAACCTGCCAACACTCATGGCCAAACGGTGGACTGTCAGGCCACTCCAGTGGACTAGCTGGTCAACTGGTGAGGACCAGGTTGACCAAGTATAAAACGTCTAAAACACATCTTAAACTAGTTTGGACCAGTTTAAGCAAGCTTACTCAGGAATTTTCAGCGGGAAGGGAACAGTGAGAGGCAGTGAGAGGCCTGATTCTTATCAGGAGACTCCTTTAACATACTCCGCCACACAGCTTCTTCTTCAAAAGAAACACAACTCTACAGAACATACAGTAAGATGAGGAGATAATAGCGTGACTTCTCGAATGAAGCGCATATTTTGCCTTTCCACTGCCCCGGTGGTCATATAAATAAATATAAAAGAATACATGTTTTTGAAATATAAGCCCGATACTCAGAAATTCCCGTGTTTGAATAAAATTTCCATGAAAATATACGAGAGAGACAGCGGGCGAGATTCACCTGCAATAAAACACAACGAAAGTTCAACTGTGGGCGCTATACAATTTCTATACTGACAGCTCAGGTCTCTGAAAATATTCCAACATGAGAAAGGGGTGGGACTTCTGGTTCAAAGGAGTAAGTGATTGGTAAGTCAGCTGGCCATTCAGACTGGAAAAGTGCTTTTTCATTGCTTGATTAATCAGGGCAGGGGGTATCTGAGAGACTATGGCAAAAGCCCAGGCAGCCTTAAAGAGGCAGCGTAGCTACCTTATCTCAGGGTTTACGCTGATAGAATGTGTCTGTCCCCACAGGTAAACACAGAACAATATCCTGCGCTGTCACTTCCTCCCAGCAGGGGAGAGCATGCTCTGTCAGAGGAGGACAAACCCTGAGCCATAATCGCATCAGGGGGCACTAACCACATTCCTGTCCTGCTGAACAAAAGAATCCAGAAACGACCAACGGAATCCCGCCACAATACAATCCCCCAAACTGCGCAGAAAAACCATAATGCCTCCTGTTATGTTCCAATATGCATTTGTTTTGTGTTTTTTTTTTTTATCTTGCAACATTTTCTCCCCCTGCCTTTCAATTCTCCTTCAGGTTCCTGAGAATCAGCAATCCACCAGTCAGAAGATGACCAGTGTAATCAAGGGCCAATAAATTCTCCAACTGGCCACACAGAAACCCTCCTGTCTTTTACGACTTGACCAACTGGCCAATCAGAAGCATTACCCTCCATTGTAACTATGTGGCACTTCCTGTTATTTCTCTTTTTTGCTATGTTGTTAG
Organism: Gymnothorax reevesii; assembly: GCA_029721435.1. Lineage (NCBI taxonomy): Eukaryota > Metazoa > Chordata > Actinopteri > Anguilliformes > Muraenidae > Gymnothorax > Gymnothorax reevesii. The sequence goes on along the minus strand of CM056579.1, from coordinate 28,277,871 downwards.
CTTACAATAGCTTTGTTAAATACATTTCGTCAATAATTTCTGTTTTGCAATTGGAGCAGGTAAAGGCCCCATACATTTTTGCAACATGCAGTAAAATCCTGTCTAGGCACTTTAGTTTAGGAGTGTTACAACCCCTTGTATGTTTTGATTTGGGTAGTCACAATAGGTAGTCTGGAGAATTCTTTAGTTGGCTTTTGCTATTTTTAGTGAGATAGCTTTTTACCTTCAGATACAAACTTGTTTTGTTCTTCCTTAGGAATCATTCAGGCTCCTTTTACCCGCTTGCGGTTGTGTGTCATTAGTACCACCAATAAATTTGTCTTTTCTACTTGTAAATAGAGTAAATAATTGGGGACTTTGTTTTGTTATGTATTGGTTACTTGCACAATAAAATTACTTATTCACCGCACATTTGTTGTCTGGCGTTGATTTATTCTTCTTTTGGGTTAATTTATCCCCAGGTTCCTACACAATCATCTTTTATGCTAATTACTCCTCTCCTTGACTGGTGTTGTAGCACCAAAAATCACTGCCACAGTGCATTTCAAATACACATTCCCTCATAAACACACACACACACACACACACACACATGAATGCCCAACACTAAAATATGGACACACATGCTCTGGCGCACACGAGCGCCCACACAGGTACACAAAATCACAGACGCACGCAAAAACAAATACACGCAGAGACTCTCACAGATGCACATGCTCATAAAGACTTATGGCTTGTGCATGCATGAATGCTCATGAACAAAGATGTGCACACACACACACACACGCACACACACACACACACACACATACATACACACACATAAAAACAAACCCGCGTATAAAAAATACGCACATACACAATACACGCAGTCTGATTCCTAGTGCTGCTCTGCATATCAAGCATAAACCAGTTTGAGGGTGAGACCTTCAGGCACAGACAGCAGCACAGACTGTGACCTCACGCGATCACATGATGCTGTCCACGCTTCAGCACTGACCTGAAGACTCCCAACACCGTGTCCCATATGCCTGCTCAAACAGGTCATGAGGACAACAGCACCGTACAGTCCTGTTTTACGTAAGCTCTGACCAATGACAGGGACACGTGGTGCCTTACACAAGCCCAAGGGGGGGCAGTGGAATGTGTTTATGTTGCAGGAGGGGAAAAACACGGTCAATGTACCGTAACACAAAACAAGCCGTGTGGTACCTAGAGCGCCAAGAAATCTTCTCATTCCCTATGCTGCCGTCAGGCAAAATCGGTAAACGGTTTTCACAGCAGTGTTAAGGCCCCCAAATGTGTGTACAGTGAGGTACTGGGGGCAATTCTCGCTCCAAATATTTCACTGTTACAATACCCCCCCCCGACCCTTTCTTCCCTCGTCCCAGGAACACAACACTCGTGTTCACTCGCAAAATACTCCCTGCAAGCCAGGCCAATGAGTGTCATTTTATGATCCTGCCCTCAACCCACAATTACTAATATTTACTGTCCCCACGGCCCCTGGGAGCCGTTCGGCCTTTCAAACAGGTTACTGTGGTGAGTGATGGCTGCGTCCCCTCCCCCTCTCCTCATGAAGGAGTAAAGCACAAACACTAAAACCCTTCAAACAGTAGGCAGTACATGACCACAGACTCTTCAAACTATAGACTGTACAGATCTCTGGACCTTTCAAAAAGTAGACAGTACATGTTTTAAGACCCTTCAAAAAGTAGATAGTACAGGTTTTCAGACACTTTAAACAGTAGGCAGTTCATACTTCCAGACTCTTCATACTGCAGGCAGTACAGGTTTCCAGACTTAAGTATAGGCAATGCAGGCTTCAAGACTTCACTGTAGGCAGTACAGGTTTCAAGTCTTAACTGTAGGCAGGGCAGGTTTCAAGCTTTAACTGAAGGCAGCGCAGGATTCAAGTCCTAACTCTAGGCAGCACGGGTTTCAAGCCTTAACTGTAGGCAGCACAGGTTTCAAGTCTTAACTGTAAGCAGCGCATGTGATGGTTCTGCCCTACAGGCCCTCCCCCCTCCTGCTGTCTGCACCTCCACCTCAACGAGCCACAGCTGTTGCTCGTTGAGGTGGAGGTGCAGTGAAGAGTATAAAATAGCCGCACTGCCAAACAGGCAGTGCAGCTGCATTCTGAGTCCAGGAGCCCTGTTTACGTTTTTTTTGCCGCTGCTCTTCCCTGTTTTATCTCTTTAAATTAAATATGTTTTTATATTTTTACTCAGCCTGTGCGTGTGGGTCCCTTACTTGGTTTTGGGTACATGGTCCCAGTGCCTGCTGGCTTCTTGGCTTCTGCCGGCGGGACCAAACCATGACAGCGCAGGCTTCTGGACTTAACTGAGGGCAGTACAGGTTTCCAGAATTATTTGTAGGCAGTTCAGGATTCTAGATTTAACTGTACTCAGTGCAGGTTTCAGGACTTAACAGTAGGAAGTACAGGTCACATCCGTGCAGGCTTGACTTCATGTCTGTGTCCGTCGTTTTTGTCACAACTAGACTCCTCTCCCACCCACTTCAGCGCAGCGCGGTATTCAGCAGTGGGAAGGTTCTGCAACAGTGCATTTCACATTTTACGTGCTCCTCTTGAAAATGAGAGGAAAATTAAATGTGGCAGAAAATAATGTCCACCAAAATGAATTTTGCAAAAATGACAGAGAGGGGGATTCTTCTGCGTGTCTGTTAGGCGAGATATTAGGGGGGGAAATGCAGAACGCCTTCCTACGACTGACAGTGATTCAGGGAAACACTTAATGCAATTAAACCCGGGGCTCTTTGTCTTTTACACACACACACAGACACCCTCTCTTTCCCTCTCTCCCCTTCCATCCCACCCTCCCTCCGGTTAGCATGCGAGCTTCAGTTTCAGAGCAGCATCTATGCTGATACTGGTTGTGAGCCGATCTTGGTTCTGCCGGCTGCTACCCAGAGCCTTTCCTATAAGCAACCCATTTCGCCTACAGCCACACCCAATGAACAAACAGAGAGCTCTAATATCAGAAAACGATGGCAAAACATATGAAGCTGAATATGGCAATAAGGTCAATCAAGTTATTCTTCAGTTTCATTCAACACCATATCTGACGTTAAATGGAATAAGCTTATATGTCACATTTCAGACATTTTGAAAAAAATGGGGAAACATTTCCACGCCCATCAATACGGCCATGACTTTTTCCATTCCTTTGTTTGGTTCTTTTTTTTTTTTTAACCTATGCATTATGTTTATACAGTTCCAGAGTGACATGATCGGAAGAAGCCAGGAAGTCCAAAGTAACATCAAACTCATTTTCCACAAAAATGCGACTTGCTAGCTTTTTCCATTCAAACGCTAGAAATGCTTTCATGATTTCTTCAGTCAGTGACTTTCAAGGCCTGACAACAGGCATCCGACAAATTATCACATCCATCACTCTCCCTCCTCACAGAAAAGCAGCCTCTCCCAAGACCTCTAAATGAAGGCCAGTCGTCAGGCTTGTTGCTGCGCACCTTGGTTGCTCACTGGATGTGCATGCACTCAGATATACTGAATATGACTTCTACCATCCCCAATCACCTACCTCGATGTACCCAAACTCAGCAATTGATGCAGCAGTAAATTAGCTGAGTCTAAGGAACTTGAGATGTTTATTACATGAGAAAGGAATTCAATTTAAATAATGTTCCAACAACCTCCACTTGTTGTCTGATAGTTACGACATGAATTGACCAATGATTCAACTCAAACAATAGGCTTGTGTGATTATAAATTCAGCCGCTGAATAGAGCCAGGGTAGAACATGACAATTTGGAGGCAGACAGTTTTGATGAAACTAACGTTTTGTTCGGACACAAACATGCACAGTGAACTTGCGATTTACTATGGATATACTACTACTGAAGGTAATTTTGAGACCAAGAAAAACTTTCCCAGGGGGATAATAAAGCATATCCCTACTTCCAATCTCATGAATGATACAGGCAATGACGACCTGGTGTCATGAATGATAGAAATACACTAAATATGATGATTATTTATTGTAATCTCCATGACCTCTCACCTTTTGGATACAATGCAGATAAATTATTCTTTCTTAAATGCATGTATCTCTGAAGACTCCATTAGATCACGAAAGCACTTCCAATGAAATTACAAGAATGAAGTACTTCTTGACAAATTAAATTTTCGCAAATGTATTTTGACCATTTTCTTGGAATGAGTACAGGGTCAATAACACATGCGAGTCGTATCTGAATGGAATACCGTCCAAAACAAAGTTGACATTAGTGCATAAAATTCTCAACTATATTGAGCCACTTATTCACACTGACAGCACATCGATTCAAGCTGAAGACTTCCATCCTCACTAGGATATAAGAAATTTCCCCTCATATTTAACTCATACGGAGTACTGGAACAGTGCTTGACACGTCGGCCACGAATGACCACACTACTATGTATTCTGGACTGAGTGCAACAATGCGTTTTGGAGTACAGCCTGGACAAGCATGGCTGCAAGGAAATGAACAGTATATTAAAGCACTGCTTCACTCAGGCGTAAGAGGATCTGGAATACCAAGTCAAATACGCACAGCTGTGAATTTAGTGCCCTGGCTAAGGCTATTAGCACCCCAAGACACAATGGCAGTTAACAGTGCCATGCATCAGGCAGAGTGAGCGTGTGGAGTGAGCACTACGGTCCAAATATACCAGTAAAGGTCAAGAAACAAACACAACGAGCTGCATTTCTAAATTGGGCTAATTGTCATAATTGTGTTTCAACATTGCAGTCCATTTCAAAGGGTGAAGTGCCTTTTGAACATTTCGTTCACCTCCATTTTACAACGCTTTTTTTCTCACACTTTTATGACTGTTATCATGTACCAATGGCCACCGAGAGACTAACGGAATATGGCCCAGTACAGGGACATTAAGGGACAGAAACTGTGATTCTATTCAATAGTGCTCCATTGATTCTTTATGGAAGTGCCGTGTATGAGAGAAAAACTGTATTATAGATAAACTGGCCCTCGCAAAATTCGATGTGGGAGGGCGACTGCATATGCTCACTACCCCTCATATTGCGGAAGTCTGAAATTATACTCAACCCCCAGGGACTGGGGATAAGTTCCCAAGCCTATTAAGGGTGTGAAATCCTGCATGACACGTATTTAGTCGACGCATGAATGACAGCTGAAAATCAGCAATCAGCCCATGACAACACTACTGAAATTAAACGATATGACAGTCCAGGATGGCGTCCAGGCACTAATGAAGAGGTCTGACAACCGAGAGACCGCATGTGTACAGCAAGCGGCTCAAGTATAGGGAGGAATCATACAGCCATAGCCATATACATAATGTATTAAACTCAAATTAAAACATAATGCTGTGCCAACTGCCAAAGAACTGATCTAATGCTAATGCAAAAGCATTTCTTGGATAGTGGAGGACCTTTGAAGATGACAACACCCCGCATCCAGAGCATGAGTTATTAGCCAATGATTTCAGGAGTATGACACTATGGCTTGCCATTCATCAGAGCATTCTATGATACCACATCTAAGCACTCTCAGAAATGATGGAATATTCTGGCATGATAACTGAGACAGAGCTTTCCGCTTCAGGAAACTGTGAGTGGATTTCTGCTGGAAGAGCAAGACCAAGAATTTTATGCAGCAGCACACAGGCAGTATCATCCTACCCGTGTGGACCCAACACCCAATAAAGTAACTTCACATTGGTTTTTCCATTCATTTGTTCACCACGTATACATTTCTACATGAAGAAACACGGAGGAAGTTGCCCATTAAGACCTGACATACATACAGATGACAAAGTATTGATCAACACACCCAGTGCTGAAAGCAGTATTTAAGCGAGCAAAGGTCAATGAATAGCGGGTATTTTCCTCTTAGGTTTAATAGTCTGACTGAAAGTGATTTATAAATACATTTATGGGCTTAAGCAGCTATCGTCCAATGAATCATGTCAGGCTTCTATTGGAACTTCCATAAAAGCAATTCATGACTCCTCCCCTCAACAGGGCCTTCAATCGACCAGCGAGATTACCTGACAAATTGGCAACCGCAGCACTTTAATTCAGATTAAAAACGTTGATATGGTCGCCGTTCTTCTGCGTTGCAGCGTAAATGCATTAACTGCGCTTTTAAAATCCCAGCTCAGCACATCTATTTGATAGGTCGATTAAAAAAAAAAAGCACCATCAATCACTCAATCATTAATGCTCCGTCTCCGCCGAACACATAGCTAAGGTTTACCTTGCCGAGAACAACATCGCCCCATTCAGTTCAATTTCCAGTTTGAATGTAACTGGTGAGCACAATTGCCAAACAAACAGATTTACAATAAAGTGCATTTAGTAGCCAATAACGCAGAATGACTATATTTCTCCACAATCCTTCTGGAAGTATGTACATTATATTAAATATAGTCATTTAGTGAATAATCTTAAACAGATTGGGGTACATTGCACAAAGCATGTAAAGGAATACAAGTTCTGAGAACTCTGGAGGGACGCAACATTCAAAACAGCATATCTGACAGTAAATACAGTCAGGAATTAACACTGGAGAATCCCTATGGCACAGATAGGCATCAATAAGACAAATCCATCAAGCCATTAAGCAGGCCATAAACAAGGACAACACCATTCAATTTAATGCCTTCAACTTAGTACCAGTCACAAAATTAGGTAGGGCCAGAGGGATAGTCTGAAGAGTTGAGTCTTAAAACTGTTCATTTCAGATTTCAGACTGATGCAATTCTATTTCTGATTCAAGCTGAATTTCAAACAGCAAAACATGAAACTTTGGAAGGCACAGAGTAAGCGCTATTCAAGATGATGACTAAATGTAAATTTTCTAGTTGTGCTTATGTCTTACCCACCGTACCTTGACAGGGAACAAGAAAAGTTAGATCTTCCACAGCAAAAAATGGATGCATTCTTGTCTACATCAAATAAATTAGCATTTTTCAACCAAGGACTAATGCATGAAGCCAGATCCTTCCTTTTAAACTCAGAATAAGGGTTTGTAGCACATTTCTAAATGTGACACAGGCTCATAGCAAGACAGCAAGACACAAACATCATTGTGTCAGTCACGCCGTAATACAAGTAAATCACATGGTTCCGTCACGGTGAATTAGGCCAAAAACCTCATGCGTTAGCCATATGTTATCATGCATGTAAACCACATATCAGACACACAGTATTAGACGTACTGTAAACCGCATGCATCAGTCACGCTGTATTAGATGTCTATACAGTAACATACGGGCCACAATCATAAGTGGAAGGACATATGAGGTATGCAACACAAGGGGTCTTATAAAATCTTTGTTAAAGGCTTACTGAAGTAAACACCATTAAATGAACAAGCTTATTGTAAACTGAATAGAAAAAAAACTACACCGCCAGCCCCCTCCTCCCGAAAAAAAGGCTTATTAAATGGAAGTAAATTAGATTAATTCAGAGTTGCCATAACAACCAACTAAATTACCCAAGCGCATTTAAACGATTAACAAAGTCCTGTGCACCGCATGATCCATAAAGGCCTTTGTAAACTGCTGTTCTGCAATTTTATTCAAGTACACAGAATTATTAGCAAACACACACTCACACTCACAAAAGCACAAACACACACACGCACGCACACACACACACACACACACACACAGGCACATATACATGAAGCCGCACACACACACCAAACACACTTACATGCACACAAACACCCACACACACACACACACACACACAAACACACAGGCACACATACACACACATGCACTCGCGCTCGCACACACACACACACACACATACACAAACATACACATACACTTATACACCCACACACACATAAATACAGCCGTTCCAGCGGTAAAACAGAGCGTGAACACCCATTTAATTCTCCCTCCCCACAGCCCCCTGGTGTAGAGAGGGCTGAGTGCTGAGTAATGGGGACGCCGATGTGTTTGCCCTCTGACTCGGGCTCATAAATCACACACATTACCCAGCGGCCTGAGGCACGGGGTTCATGGTGACAGGACATGGCTGGAGTCACACAGCATGGTCCCATGTTACTCATGTTAATTCACAGACGCCATCGTCCGGCAGGACTCGCATCACTTCCTGCCTACGGTCATGTCACCCAGCTGGACACGAACACCGAGGCTCATTTTATTTAAGTGACCCTTGCCGAAGCGCCCAGAAAATATGCAAACAATCCATCACTGCCAAAATATTAAAACACGTCAATACAGCTTAACAAGCATTTCATTCTTATATTCAAAAACGAAAATTATTCATACTCATATGATCATTTTCGTGCGATTAAACTAAATATTGCCACCGAAGTGCGACAGCCAGACTCATTTGCCAACGTAATGAGAAAATGCAACCGGCCAAGAGGACAATAAGCTAACATTCTGAATACAAAACTTTCGAATAATAAGATAGAAAGTCTCATAGAAAAGCTAAAACTCCTATTGAGACAGACATTCTGTACGGAGTTGCTTCAAACCCCCAGCCCTTGCCACAGCATTCCCAGCTTACCCAGCACCGCCAGCCCCATGTGACAAAGAGCGCAGTCTCAAAGACTCAAAGGGAATCAGTTCATGACTCGCCACTTCTGTCTGTTACTCACCAAAGGCCAGCAGGCACGGGCAGACCGGAGGTTGTTATTGAGCGCTTAGCACATATGAGTGCTGAGCCTGTGATTTTGACTCTATGGAGTTACTGTGAGTGACCTAAATTCTGCAGGCTGGCAGTGCAGCTCAACAATTAAGCAAAACAAAATGGGCTTTTCCCCAAAAGCTATCTGGCAAACCTTTTTGTTCTTTTCCGCAGGGCTTGACTTCAATGGGGCTGAGGCTTTGAGCATCCTAGACGTGGTTATTCAGATACACCGGCAGGCCGGCTATCATACATACGTACAATGTAAGATGGTAAACTTCACAGTGAGATTGTCTCTTTTAACCCTTAAAAGCCCCCTGTGATAAATTTGACACATGATTTTGGGGGTTGTCAAAACCACTGACCCTACATAAATTTTGCAACCTAATGCCCATAGTGACATATTTACACCATCAATGCTGCCATCTGATGCATAAAAGTGGAACTGACGCCACACTGGCTGCACCAGCTAACCTTTCCAATATGGCTGCCCCCAAGGTGGAATCCACACGATAGATCAGCACCCATTCATCGCTGGATAAAGTAGACAAACAGGTAAGATCATGAAATATAAGCTATGCCTAATACTGCAGTTATATGTCGACTACCAAAACAATGATGGACAAAAGTTCTCTTTATGTCCAAGACACTTAGAGTGACATGTATGTCACAAAACTAAAATGGGGTCAAAGGTCACCAAAAATTAAAAATTGCTATTGGGTTGTTATTAGCCCTTCTCCAGGACATATTAACAGAATACATACAGAATACATAGAGTTTTCTTTCAACTTTTGCAATAGTTGGGCATTTAAGGGTTAAATAGGGATGCGCCAACCTGGATTTTCAGTCCTGATACTGATGCCTGCGCTTTGGGAATTGGCCAATACTGAGTATGAATCCAATATTAGTGCTTAATTTAGTTGTGTACCTCACTGTGTGAAATATACTGTGATCATTCTTAAGTGCCAAGACATTGACTTAAAATTGCTAAATTTATAAAACAAAATGTCAAAAACAAACACTTTACAATAAGGCTAAATTACTTAATGTTGTAATAAGCATTAACTACCAATTAACTAACAGTTCACTAATGCATCAGAGAGCTAAACAAGTACTATGAAACCTTAACTTACCATTTAGTAATGCTCTTTGACATCATTATTATGAAATAGAAAGCATCCCTTAAGTATCCCTAAAGTAACTCCTCAAACTATGAAACTATTAAATAATGTATAAATTAATACCTTAATTAACATGAACACCATTTGTAAATGATAAGTAGACCCATTAGTTTACTGTTAATTAAATGATAGTTCATGCTTCTTACTTCATTAGCTAATGTTAATTAATGTAACCTTATTTTAAGGTGTTTCCAATAAATGCATAGAAATAGAAGTACTGAATTGCAATTAATAAAAATGATGCAATCCGAATCAAGATCAGCCAATTGCAACCGCCAACCGACCCCCAATATCAGTATCGGTATTGGTGCGTCTCTATTTTTAAAGGCGAACCTAAATTATGCAGCTGGTGCACTTGGCCTTTTCTAGGAAGTGCAGGATTCTGGGGAAGCAAGACAGAGCAGAGCCTCTCAGCCACCTTCACCTTATTAGGCTGCGTGTTCTTCTCCGAGATTCAATTCATTTGTCATACAAACCGCAGCTCGTGTCTTCACGAGAACACCACTGTTTACACTTGTTAAGGCACGAGGCACCTCGGATCCAAACTCGCCACAGCAAAACTGTCCGGCAGCGCCTTTTACTACCTCCGACCACAATAATAAAAACACAGAGCGCTCGCGGTCCCCGTCTCCGTGGCGATGCTTCCCCGTGCCATTTGCTCCAAGATTTGTTGATATCATACTGGGTACTCATGACACAGCACTATGCCGTCTCATTATTACCTGCGGGGACATGATATACTTCGCAGCTAAATCAGTATTAGATCAGCTCAGCCTGAAGCCCATCTCTTCTCGGGCTCATATAAAACCACAGCCGAATGAACACTTTGCAGTGCACAGAGAGCAGAGAATCCTCCGCCCTCAGCAGTGGCCCTCGAAGCCAGAGCAAATTACCACCGAGTTCTCAGCGGCATGAATCTTAACTGCGGTATGTTTTTTAGCGGTTTAGTCCCAGGCTAGCTCTGTTTACTAAAACGAAAGCGGAAGACCAAAATATTCTAGATTCTTCACGGTTCCTATCTGCTGTATTGATTACCGCCACTGGCATTTAATCAAATGCCACCAGAGAGACAAATCGCACAGGGGCCATCTGTTCACTGGAAGAGATACAGAGAAAAGCTTTAGCGAAATTAGCCGTCTGACTTCCCCAACAGATCATCCAGGTTATACACTCGCCACAAAACAGCCAGTCCACACCTCTTTTTTGGTGAAAAATAGGCCGGCCCAGTGGAAAATCGATGCGTTTCATTGATTTGGTAGAAGTCCAGTTCGCAAAGCGTAGAAATGAACGCGCCTCCATCTCTCAGGCCAATCGGGGAGAAACCTCCTCTGCTTTCCCAGAAACACTACACCATCCAGAAGGCCACCGAAACATTCATTCAAAACGCAGCTTTGCGTGGAAACAAAGAGAGAGCCGTCGGTCTCCCCTTCTCTCTCACACTAGAAGCCAAAACCCTGAGCACATTCTCAGGGTCCCAAAGATTCCACTATAACTCAACTGAGAGCCCGAGCTCTCAAAATAACAGATTCCAAATGACATATTCCGCAATACAACTGCATTCCAATCGTGGCGAGCCAAAATATAAGACGAGCAGGAATTGGAATGTGATTATTCAAACTAAGAACAGAATGCTTTTCCCAGGAGTGTCATGTCATGACTTCGCAAATTCTATCTTTTGAAATATCCACAATCACGAAGTTACATTGATTAGGATCACCACAAACAATCATGCATTAACTGGGTGCCCCACTCCACCCCAAAAACATTAGAATTAAAAGAATCCAGACTAACCCATAAGCAATTTGTTGGGAAAGGCGGAAAGTCACAGCTTCTACTTATTACTGGTAACAGCTGGGAAATGGAACTTCTTTGTTCAAGCATTTTCCTTTTTTGGATGAACAAGCTGTTTTAAAATCAGCCACAGTAAACTTCAGACGCAATTCATTGGATGATGCGAGCCATAAAAACTGCAGAAGCGAGTTCAAGCTCTCATCTCCAATTCCCACCAACAGTAAAGCAAGAAGCTCATTTTGCAGTTTCTCCGTTAGTAGATCTATTAAGAAGAATCCTGCAAGGAATGGTAGTTAAATTCTGTTTGCCTTCCGGAACTTCACCTAAAATGTGGATTTATCATTTATGCGCAAGCTTTTAGGTTTACACTACACCTGAATGCTTACACATAGTGAGCAAACACAGAATATTCAGACTTATGTGCATGTAAACACCATGTGTGGATCATCAATGCAAGGTCCACATTTTTGGAGCATTACCTACTTCTAAATATAATCACAAGGTACTCTGTAAAGTACTAATATGATATCCAGAGTCTTACAAACCTGAACCTACAAATATTTACCTCTCAAGAGGCCACGGCTTCTAGATGCTACGTTTACATTTTAAAACATAAACATCCATGCTATTTAAAATAGAGAATAATTCCTAGCAAAATGAGTCACTTAAACAGGTCAGTGAGTCCAAATTTGCATAAATTCTGATCAAAAAGATGACTACTTGCCAGTAAGAAATAGGGCACCAAAGAGGACTCAATATTAATAATAATAATATGCGGTGCCATAAAAGCGACAGCTGACATCACAATTCAGGCCAGAGCGCCCCTGTCCGCGTTTTCTAATCAGATCAAAAGGGGAGTTGGGCTAGCAGAACTGTGAGCCCAGTCTCATCCCGACTCATCATATACTGATGCTATCTGAGCAAGCAACAATAGATGTCAAAAAAGGAGGCTTTCGGCGTCCTTACTTGACGCCAGTTAAATACAAACCTCATCCTAAACCCTAAGCCTGAACACTAAGTGTAAATTTCAAATAAGGGCGCCAAGAGCCTCCATTTCGTCGTATATTAACAACGCCTGGTCAGGCAGCATAACTATATGATGAGTCGGGACCAGAATGTGTTGGAGATGCAAGCTGATAGAAACACGACTGGACGTAGGTAAAGACGACAGGCGCAAACAAAATGGTTAAAATGGTGGCAGACGATCGGCTGGCAGTGGCTGGGCTGCGTCCATTTGACTGTTCTTGACCCGCGATTGCCAAAGAGAGCAAGCTGTCAGGCGGCTCGGGCCGCTACGGCCTGGTTGCTCCACTCGGTTCAGTGGAGCAGTTAAACGGGCACAGAGCAAAGAGGCTCTGCTCCGCACTGAGCAGCAACCATCACCAGTGCGCAGTCACAGTCGGCAGGGTTGAGTCTGTTCCACAGTATTATAAACAGCCTTCGTGTTCAACACGTTCACGTGGACCCTCAACGTGCCAGCGTATACTCAATCCTAGCTCCAGATGGTTCCAGCCCTATAGCAGTTATCCCAGAAGAACCAAGAAAATGAAGTGGAACCCATCCGCCAGCCAGGCTACCAGGCCCAAACACACAGGTGTCAAATCCCAGGTCAGAAAGTAAAATTCTGGCTCATGTGTTTTTCCAATGCAGGATCTCAGCCATCTGATTTCAATAATTCCTTCGACTTTCTAAACCCAGATTTTCCACCGAAGCAAAGAGGAAAAATTAAAACAAAAGCCATTAGCTCCATATTCCAGCCAGCAGCACCTTAGGACCATGGACCAGTGATGCATACCTTCAGGCCCAAAGCCCAGTGATCCGTGCTATCTGCAGCATACTTGAGTGTTCCTAGCCATTAGAGTTACACCTCAGCCAATAGCAACAGCAGGAGAGCACACTTAATATAAGACACATGGTGAATATCACAATGTCGGAAAAAAGTGAAAGACCTAGCACCAGAAATTAATTTATCAAAACTTGAAGCTCAAATATAAGCAGGAAGCCGAATGGCCGCATATAATGACCACTAGGACTGACAGTTGAAAGATCGATATAATAACTGCAAGCTGAAATTCCGCAAGCTGAATGACAACTAACCAGTGGCATCTCTAAAACTGATAATTCGTGGGGCCCAGACCATACCTTTACATCAATGATTATTCCTGACTTGTAGGTCTACTCACTGATTTTCTGTTATTAACACGTTTGGCAATTATGACAATAATCCTCTAGCAATTAAAGTTATGGTTTCTCTCTCCATGCGATCTATTGACAACTAAATAATGGGCCAAATTCAGATCAGAAAAATTATTTAGGCTAATCAAAAATAGGCCAATGATTTATGAAAGACAGAGGGCTCTGAAACGTCTGCGCTGCCTTTTCCACACATCAAGTGATTTAACTTGCACTTCATGATCATTTTGTTTAAATAACATAAAAGACCATTTGAAACATCTGTGTGCAATTCTGAATAACGCTGATTTAAATGCATGAAATTAGGTGTCCAGATTAAGGATTGTCGCCGTACCGATAAGAACCATACCGTACCGGCGTGTTCTCGAAGTTGCTCAGTCCCTTGAGGAAGTTGCATGACACAATTGCAACTATTAACACAAATTCAACCAATCCACGCAAATTTTTCGCGGACAAAAAAATAAATCACCAAGACATTGCAATTTTCATTGCCACTTTTTAAAAAACCTACCGCAAAATCGGGCAAAAATTTCAATAAAACAATAAAAAAGCCAGGAAAATCCAGGAAGGATTGTTCATCAATTATGAGAATGATTGAGTGCAAGTCAGGGATAATAATCGTTTTAAAGGGAAGCTCTGGGCCTCACCAATCCTCAGTCCAAGAGACTCCCCAGCAGCTAACGGAATGACTTCTGAATGAATGGCTACTAGCAGAGTGGACACTAGCCAAATGGCTGAAAACTGAATGATTGCTGGCTCTGCGAACACTAGCCAACTGCCAGCTATGAACTGACTGCCAGCAGCGGCAACGCTAGCAGAACGACTGCTAGCAAAATGGTTTTAGTAGAGTCCCAAGACTGAGTCAGTCAGGACAACATAAGAATATGAGCCATTTCGTTTCCAACGTGCAAAACCGAGCCATTGTGCACGATGGAAAACGTTGGATTTTTTTTCTTTTGAAGAGAAACATTAATTTTGGGCAGAAAATAATCGACCTAGCAATGGTTTCAAAAACAATAAAAGGATATAATGTTGAGACATGAGAAAAGAGAAAACAGAAAGACAATCTCATTCACTTTCAGATATTGCCAGACAATGCGTTGGAAACAAAATGGCTTCATGACCAGATTTTATGCGACCCTCATGTCGCAACTCTATCTATCTAGGAACTCTAGGCTCTGATCCACTACACTGGAATGCTGTTAGGATGCAGAGATCCCCTACCCCCATTCGGCCCACAGAATGTCATTCTAAAACAAAAATCGTCCCCACAGAGGGCTCTACATCGTGCATTATTCAGCAGTACCACAGCTGATCTCCAACAGAGACCCCCCCCCACTGAGCAAGGAGGTCATTATGAGGACTAAGCTTCAGATCCACATCATTACAATCTTCATTATCACTCTCCTGACTGCTTGCCATCGTCAGTCACAGGAAACCATACAGATGGTGCGACAGAATTCGTTATAAAATACAGTACAATAGCTGTTTATATCCAATCAATTCATTCAGGTACAGCATCTGTCTTTATCCAAACAAAGCAGCCGAGCAAAATACCCGTCAATATTAAGACAATACACTTGGTTAAAAAGCCTGCTGATATTGAAAAGTAAATTCAGGTAAAAAACCTATCAATATCCACTAGTGACATAAGGTAATCTTCATGTGCACACCCAATAACCGCATTCAGGTAAATTGTTATGAATTTATACGATTCTACATCCATTTGAGGCATTTGCTGGCATCTCCATTCTCCAAGTTATACTATGCACAGTTCAACAGGATAAATTCAGGTTGACCTGCTTTTTACTGAAAAAAACTGAGACACTGAATCGAAGTGAAAACAGTGCATCAATTTGTTACATATAATTAAGCTCTCTCAGCTCAATTTTGTTTTGATTAAATCAACTTTTTGAGAAAGTACAAACATAATTTCATCAGGCTGGGTTGAGTAGAATTCTCGCTTCAAATAAATAACAACCCATTATCACTTTTTTCTGAGTATTCTGGAGTTTGTGATGTGCTATCAGCGAACTGCAGCAACAAAGATCTGACACAAACTAAGAATGCTGTCTTAGCAACACCGCATCTGTCAATCTATATCTTGCAGGCAGATTGCACCATAATGCCTGGATTCATAAACAGCACAAAGCAGCAAAAATTTTCCAGAGTGAACGTGAGAGAAAAAAAAAAAAACTGGTTGAACTAAAATGACTGAAAATGGAAAATGTTTCATGATCATTAAGCCTAATAGATGACTTGAGAGAAAGTGAATTTAAATTCCAAAAAATAACAATGTAATGTTCAGAACCACATGAAACCAGGGCAGAAAAGGGAACAGGATGCAAAAGCCAAGTGACCTGAGCGTTGAAATGTCACACGACATTCACTGATCTTAACAAGTGACGCCAGGACAAACCGTATGCCTACATCTCTCACTTATGCAATCCATTTCATAGGCTCCACTGTACTGTGCGACTGTGAGCAATGTTCTGATTGATGTTTTTGTTGTCATACATGTGACCCTATGACAGTTCATTGCCCATTAAACACCGAGACTCAGGGAATCCTAAACCGTCGTTTACTTCAGTGGACCACATGGACAGCTGCTCTTCAGTGAACAGAGAAGGAAGCAGACGACTCGGCCAAAATTTACTTTATTCACACCACTTCCTTCTGTGGTGAGCAACTCAACAACATTCCTGTTTTAGCACCTCCAAATGCATGGAATTCTGATCAATATTATTTCTGTGACACACCCAAGGTACTATGCGCACTGTGCCATATTTTCACAGCGACACAGTCCCCAGCCAACTGGCCATCTAAATCTTCCTGTACATCTTTATGGCTACGCAATACAAAGCAATCCTTACCTAAAGTCATTCTTGTCATGATAGCAATAGAGAATTGAGTTCAGTTTGGCTAACAGATTAAGGCTTTTCGATTCTTTTTGCAAGATAACACACTGAAGTGAAAACCGAACAGTTTCACAACTTTATCACAGTCTATTATTCTAAGAAGGGGACACATTTTTATCGCCACTGCCTGTTCCGTTCGCACAATGAGTTCTGTACTCTCACTTTCACACTTTAGG
Organism: Gymnothorax reevesii; assembly: GCA_029721435.1. Classification (NCBI taxonomy): domain Eukaryota; kingdom Metazoa; phylum Chordata; class Actinopteri; order Anguilliformes; family Muraenidae; genus Gymnothorax; species Gymnothorax reevesii. The sequence goes on along the minus strand of CM056579.1, from coordinate 28,260,931 downwards.
AGGTTCTCTAAACAAACTTCCCGGCACTGAAACATTAAGCTGTCTTCAATGTCCCTCTTTTAAAATCAAACTGACCATACATCCCCGTTTCACATTAAACAATTAGACAGCCCAAATCTTTACCCTGTGGGAAGGTTTTAATTTCGACCCCAATTTTGCAAAGGTCAAAAAGTGGCGAGCACACCTACTTACCTCATACCACAGTGACCTCAAACGCCGTCTATAAGGAGGGACGCTCAGCTCAGGGCTACAGAGAGCCCATCCTCTCAGAAAAAAATAGTTCTGATTCTGCTGGGGAAATCAATCTAATTCCAACAATTCTTGAAACAAAAAAAAAGAAATTTGAAAGCTTTCACGTATCACATCTCTGCACCAACACTCTCAGAAATAGGGGTACAGTAGCAGTCCAATTTTGTTCCCAAAGGTACATTTTGCAATTAAGTACCCCCAAGGGCTAATCATAGGACCTCAAGGTGCCTGTGTGAACCTTTTTGAGGGCCTTAAAGGTACCTTTAAGTTCCAAAGCAAATAAGAACCCATTTCTGAGAGTACAACAGCAGTACCTTTGAGGGTCCTGCCCCAGTGACAAGCCCTTGTACCCCTAAAGGTACAAAAAGGTACTTTTTTTAACTGAAAGTGTATGACAGAGGGTTCCATGAACTGCAATGAGGACAAGCTTGAGGTTACTGTGTTTTTTTCAGAGTGGGTCTGAACCAGCTGACAGAGTGGACAACCTTCCACCACTACCCTACCCCTTGGAGAAAAGTCAGGAGAATGCCCCCTCCCTGATTGGAGTATAGAGGAATTCGGGAGGGGATGGGACGATCTGTCTGGAGGGGCCTCTCGGAGGACCAGGAAAGAACGGTTAGCATCTAGAGCTTGCCGTCAGTAGCTGTTCTATTTTCCATCGCCAAATCCTAATCCTTCTTCCGAGTCAGTAATCCTCGCCCTCTGAGCACTGCAGCCGTGCTGCAGCACAGAGAGAATGAAGAGACTTAAGAACAGCCACCATCGACCAGTGACTCCACCCCCCCCAGGTCACTGACAGGTCCCTCCACCTATCAAAACGTTTGAAAATATCCTTTAGACGGAATATATGGCGTTTCAGAGCGATCCAGCCTCTGACGTAATGCTGCCAGATTGCAGCCCCACAGGCGGTTCACTCAGGAGCGCGGCATCATGGGAATGAAGTCACGGTAGAGAGGGCGCATCTCCTCATCGACAGGTCCAAATGGCGCCTATCCCATACACGGCGGTTCACGGCGTTCAAGATCTAACAGCATGAGGCTATGTGCAAATGAGCCCCAATCAAATGACCTGAAATACAATACAGCCACGAGAACAAAGAGCGCAACCATTTTTATGTTTTTTTATGTTATTGCTCCACATAAATTACACTAAAAACCTATATAAACAACATGAACTGCCAGCCACAGAACAAAACGCCAATTTAAATATAGGGTACACAATCAGCGGCAAGTGATTTACTACTTTCTCACACAAGAGCACACACACACGCGCGCACACACACACACACACACACACACACACACACGCACACACACACACACACACACACACACAGAAGAAACAGCCAAGCGAAAAGTCTTTTACACACAGCTGTACGCAATTACCCTCCACAAGAGCATATTTAAAACAACAGTGGGCTGTCCTCAGCTTTCCGCATATCGGATCCGTCTCCACAGCTTTCCAAGGAAATGTCACAAGCGGACAGTAACTGCAGAAAAATGGCCATATAAATATGTGAACAGATAAACGCTCATAAACATACAGGCTGCATAAGCAATAAACATCACAAGCGCGCATGCAAAACAAAGATGGGGATCACACCTCTTTATTTTTCCTTGTTCTACTTTTTTTTCTTTTACTTTATTATTAAATCCAGACCATATGCACAAAAATGAGCTCAAAACCTGATCTCAAGCTATAAAATTTGTGTCCTTGGACACGGATAGCTTCACCACTAGGAGTTTGTGAAGCCCCTAAAATTGTAAAATTATCCAATTTTGTGAAACAAAATATGAGATGTACACCTTCGATCTGTCTAGAAAGGATTTATTAAAGCTTGTTGAATTCTGTCCAGAGGTTTTTGAGGACAAGCAAATAGACAATATCCCCTATACAATGCAGCATTTACGGATGGACAGATCTACTGATGGACGGATGGACGAACAAGAGTAACTGTGTATGCCCCTGCCAAATATGTTGGAGGCGTAAAAATAAAGAGCTTAATTTCCCTCCAAGAGAAACCAGAAACACACCATTTTCAGACATGCTGGGGGAAAAAATTCCATGCAAATTCGCCACACAAAAAAAGCCCTTCTGAGCTTAGCTGTAATACTTAAACTCTGTGCCATTTGTACCCAGCTTTCCCTGACTGTAAAATTAATGCCCTGAAGGTACAATTAGACTTATTAAATATCAAGTGCCTTCCCTTCAAAAGCACTTGTTCTAAATCCATTCAGATATTATTTCCCTCTTTTCTCAAAATTTAATTAGATGGGATGGATAGAGGGACAGATTCCAGTTAGTTTACTGAAAGAAAATCATTATCAAAACCAAAAACGACTGCTTGTAATGATAAATCTACTAATTTACATCTACAAACCTCACACATCTACAACCGGCCTACAAATTAAAGGATAGACTTACATAACCACCAACATGTGTCTCAGTAAGGGATTGGACCACCACAACCCATCAGGACAAATTGCATGACCTCAGGCATAGATTCTACAAGTCTCAGGAACTCCACAGGGAAAGAAGGCACTCCACTTCTCCAAAACACACTCCCTCATCTGGGGCCTCATTTATAAAGGAAGCCGATGGACAGAATAGATGTGAACGACACTTTATTTGTGTATTTCAGAGTTATAAAAACAGAGGCGATTTAAAAAAAACAAAATTAATTGCATTGTGCAGGTTTGCAAAATTCCAAGTTGATTCAGATCATGAAAGGAAATCTTACATGCAGTTTAGCTTACTCACCATTTTATAAGTTACATATTTTTACTATACCCTACTTTTCTTTTTTGCGCGTAAGCAATATTTAAGTATGACATCCACACAAATGCTTATAAATGAGGCCCCTGGCGTTTAGATGATAGTGGCGGAGAACGCCTTCCAACACGGTCCAGAATTTCTCATTGGGTTAAGTTGGGCTGAGATCTGGAGACAGTAGGCTTTCATACTCATGACACTCAGCGCCACCTCAATAGTTTAGATAATGGATTGGGCACGGTCATCTTGGGAGATGCCGCTCCCGCCAGGATAGAAATGTTTTATCATAGGATAAAGGTACTCAATATGAAGTGACCCATCCCTCTGAGGTGACAATTTGGCCGAAACCATGCAAGGGAAATGCCTCTCAAAAAATTACAGTTCACATTAATGCTAGTAAACACACATGCACAAAAACAGGGTATGCACATAAACTAGTGTTAGGACCTCAGGCCTCAACACCGAAGCATGCAATCTTTAATCAAGGATTCAGTATTTAGTGACATTTAACAAAGTCTGCTAAAATATGATCCAAAATAATCCAATGCAGCAGAAAAACACTACTCATGATCTCCGGCAACAAAATCCTGGGAACTGAACAGTTACAATACAACATAAACCTCAGGTCAAATTGATGCACGAAGGTTTATTTAAATCATTACATGAATATCACAAAGTAGCATTCTCTTTTTGAGTACATATGAAAGGCAACGTGAAGACATCCAGGCAAGGCCTACCTTAAGTAGAGCACTAAACCTCTCAGCGCTACCTGTAGTGACCCACTGAAAGAGTTGACGCCGTCGAGAAGATGAAGAATATCGATGTCTTTTACTCAAGTGAATGATAAAGGAATGTAAATGAATTCATGCTAAAAATGAACCTTTTACTCATAGATGGGTTACCCTATGACTGAAACAAGAGTCAATGTAGCTGTTGACAGGTTTCGGTACAGATACTACGTAGCATTACTGAAAGCAGAGATGGTCACCATAGCACCCACTTCAGCAGATTGTCCCTCCTGCTCACGTTCATAACACTACTGTGTAATAGTGAACTTCGCCATCATGGTTACTTCATAATTTAAACAGCAGTAAACTTTCCTTCTGTCATAAACTCCACCTCTCTTGGGCCGCCCCATGGACTGACAAAAAGGAATCATGAAGGGGTCAAATCCTAAGATCTGAAATGACAAAGAGAAATTCCACGTGGAATCTTCTAGATAGTAGGGAGGAGGAGCAACGGTGTAAACATTCACTTTTTCCCAGGATTGCATTTCTGTGCCGCAGTTAACTCCATCAATCGACGGCTCCAGATGACAATTATTTTCACTGCTGATTAATCGGTGGATTATTTTTGTGACAAATCGATTATTGTGTGCATGCCAAAAAACGTGATTACAGCTCATCGCAATTTCCCATAGCGCAAAGTGAAGTCTTGAAATGCTTCCTTAGTCTATCAACAGTCCAAAACCTAAAGACTCCTCGTTTACTTTAATAAATAAGAAAGAAAGGCAGAAAATCCATACATTTAAGAAGCTGGAACCAGCAAGTGTTTGAAATTTTGCTAGAAAAATGACTGAAACCATTAATCGATTATCAAAAGGCAATTCATTAATTGTTACAGCTCTACAACATCGATCCAAACATTATCAAGTTGTGAGGGTTCAGAAGCTTATGCTAGCATTCATCCTGGCAAGTCTGCCAAACCATTGAAGGGATCTCTGACCATTCACTCGCATACTCACGCCTACTGGCAATATGGAGTCTGTAATTAGCCAAGAAAGCATGTTGTGGGACCACAAGAGGAAACCAGAGTGCAAAGTGGGAAACCCATAGGAACACTAAAGTACAAGCAAACTTCGCTCAGAAAGTGCCAACGCCAGATTCAAATTCATGACCATCTAGCTGAGAGGCAACAGTGCGCCCCATTGCATCACCGTGCCGCCCCAAGAGCAACTCGCAACTGCCTCATCTAATTGATATTACTCTGAATGACGATGGCTGTATTTATAGAGGTCGAGCAGACCGAACATTTTTTCCAACGTTAAGCCATCAATATGCATGCCGTATCTTCTCCGAGAACCTTTTGTTTTCCTAAACACTGGGAATGTCAAGCATTTGACTGAGATGCTGACCTGAGGCAGGGCTTCAATGCCGAGCAAAATTAATTCCAATGTCAAACAGCAAATAGTCTCAATTCTCATTTAACTGGTAATTGAGACAAACTAATTGAGAATTTCCTCCTGTAGAGGTTCACAGGGGATCAGTTTGCAGATTCAGAAAATAATCAGTAAACTCATTTTCTGATTACATTCTCAATATCATTTCTCTCCAGAAGCTGGAATGACCAGTCTCATTAACCTCCAGCATTTGCTATGAAATCAGAAGAGGGATGAGCACCACCACGTAAAGCGCCGCAGTCCTCACTCTTCGCATTTGGGTCCCATTCGGAACCCCATCAGATTTTCAGCCAATTTGGAAAAGGTACAGCAATTGAAATGTGTCAAAAATGAGATAATGGCTAAGCCTACCGTGGTTTCTGCCAACACCCAACAAGGCACAAGCCACGAATAAAAAGCTACACGATTGTTTCAGCAATGCGACGGGCCTAGATAAGGACAACATGGGTACAAAACGCTGCGTTGTTCCAGTGAAAATTTATCACTGAACCTAAATTTTTCAGCAATGCAGAATGGCTGGTGTAGTTTGCTGCTTGGAGCGTATGACACTGTTCAGCACTTAAACTCACTGTGCAGTGGATTTGTTACACAGACGGAACAAACATAAACTAACAAATGTACCGAATTAAGACAAACTACACCTTCAGTCAAACCATACTTCAGTAATGAAACCGTCCAACTGGGCAGAGATGGAGTTATGCATGCTAAGACTGAGGCATTTCCTTTTTAAAGCATCAGCGTGACATACGAGCCATGTAGCCTCTCCTGAATCCTGCCATTTTAGATAGAAAGGATGCATTATCTGTGAAATAACATGAATAATGCATGCGTGAGACGCATGAGATGCAAGCCAGTGACAGATGCAGTCACACTGTTGCGCATAGATAAGGATTATTAACTGACTGAGAGTCTTTAAAAAGCATAATCAAGCCTTGACACGGTAATGAAAGTGTTCTTTTAGTGAGGTAGTGCACTTACTGTAATCTGACGGATCACTTAGAATAACAGCCCCCAAACCTAAATTCAGGCAGAACGAGAGTTGCCCACCGACAGCAGGGGTCTGAAACTGGTCCATAAAAGGGCCAAGCGAATGCAGGCTTTCGTTAAACTGAGCAGAAGCACATCTGATACTACTGATCAACTGTGCAGACTGAGATCAGTTGATTAAATTGGTTGTATCAGGTGTGCTTCTGCTCAGCTAGATTGAAAACCTGCAGCCCCTTGGCCCTTTTACGGACCAGTTTGAGACCTGTGTCTTATAGTATACAGAGTCAGACAATGGTCTCCACGGTGTTCCTCAACGGGTACCTCACATACACATACACATGAGAGGGTCAACAATGGAGACATATTTAGGTCTCTGCAGACTGATGGTCAGTGTTTCAAGTGGAAAGAAATTCCCTTTCTCACAGGTGACCTCTCAGACTAACAGAGTGACCCCAGCGTCAAGTTTGTTTTTTTTTTTTTTAAATTGGTTTGCTGGTAATTTATGCAACCAATGGGAATGCCGAGGAATCAAAATGAGCAAGGACCTCTGAGACAGGGGCATTCTTTGTTTAGGTATGCAAGTCTCAGTTTAACCATAGCAACCGAGACCTCACCTTGGAGTCCGAACACACCATTCAATTCTTTCATCGTCGTCCTTTGTAACCAGCTCTGCAAGCAATGCAACCACAGTCGGTTGCTAATGAGATTTATAACCAGCATGTCTGGTGCTTTGAGGGTGATTCACAGAAGTGGCTTCCAAAAAACATTTTCGGCAACTCTCACCACCAAAGTGTTCCTAACATCTCGTTAAAGAACAAGCGGTTCCGCGCTGAACTGGCTCTTACAGTGCTGCATATGTTCAGCACACCAAAAACACGCTAGAACAGCCCTGCACTTGCTGCTGGCACTTGAATGACCACACACAGCACCAGACTTGCTCAGTGAGCACTGTGTATACTTACAGCCTCATGAAACAGGGTTGGACGTATACAGCTAGGCATAACCGCTGGCAGGATTTTCCATCAATCACGGCAGACAGCACCCTCCCCTGATACCGTCTCCATGCCATGGACTTGATGATGAGATTGTTTACTCAAGAGAACACAGAGAAAAGAGCAGGAAGAAATGCCCTAATTCGAGCAAAGCTGGGAAATGACAATCACTGCAGTGGTACATCACCGAAAGCGGAGGATATTCACAACTCAGGATGCCCGAAGAGACTTTGCCAGTTATGTAAGACATGGCACATCTTTTGCATTTGTTACATAGAGTTATTAGGCCTAGATGTTTTACTATATCCAGAAACAAACATTTTCATAATGTTATAAGGCCGTGCAACAGATGTTCCTCCTAAATTGCATAACAGACTCATCCAGTGATTGGCAAGAGATCCCAGGAAAACATCTAATGCCTTATTCACCTGAGTAAAGATCAGCATTCATGATTTCCTGAATAAAAAGAGCAGAGCAAACCAAAGGGAACATTAAGGCTCGTCCCACATGTGCCAAAAAGACCTTCATGACCCCAATGCCCTTTGAGGTAAAGCAGACTCCTGAGTCAAAGGAACATTTTGAAAGTCAAGGGCCCTCAACAATCTGATGTAAAGTTAACCCTAATCGCTGCTATAGTCATACAAGATGCGAAACATATGAAACAAAATTTCAGATTTCAGCCTTCAAACGGTCAACAATTTTGTCAATTTTCACTGGGAGTGAAAGGGTGAGTAAAAATTAAGCACTTCAAGGTTTAACGCAGTATTCCACAGTAAAAACCTTGTACGAACAGATGAACGGGGTGATGTGATGGTGTGGGGATGCTTTGCTGTTCCAGAGCCTGGGTCACTGGCCTTAATTGATCGCCCACAAACATTGCTCCACCAGAAAATCCTTAAGGAGGAACATGTGGTGATCAGTCAACGATCTGAAGCCCAAACACTATTGGGTTGTGCAATAATCCGAGGCACCACAGCAAGATAGCTGCTCCACCGGTCAAAGTCAAGCCCTAGAATATGGCTCTATGGGTTAAATGCCATGATATCTTGGATTTAAATTTGCTAGATTTCTGAGATAGAGCTTTGTTTTCGAATTATAACTCTATTTGACACTTCCATAGACTCCAATCGGAATCGAGGAATGCGGAAGTAATGTGTGTCATTAGGAAAGCAATTGTTCCAAACAATGAATTCATTTTCTTTGGAACACACTTGCTGGTAAGTTTATCAAATGACTCTATTTTTGGGAAATTTCTCGCATTAGCTGACCCCGAATGAATTTTCTTTTTAGCGTAATTTTCTACACCCAGCTTTAGTTTATGTTGATTGACAGATAACAACCTGTTAAATTCGTATTAAAGTACATGACCGTCATGATAATGTGAGCAGCTCTTAACGATCTAGCATAACCACGTCTTTTGTTCATTTAGCTACCTTAAATTTATTGCATTTATTGGTGTTCGTTTGAGTACAAAGTTTATATTCGCTTATTGGATTCGCAGATAGTTTCAACCGCATTTTATTGCTAACTAGATAATTCTATTGCCTACCACACGACTTCTGTTCACTCGAAGGTTCTGCAATTCAGTGCGAAAATGAATGGAAACAGCTTAAAATGTCAAATCTATTCAATACAGGATTTGATCGCATACCAGCAAGTAACATCATAAGGTTACGCACAAGTTGTTATTGTGTTGTTGTTACTTGTACTTGTGTACAAGTTGTTGTTATGCTGTTAAGTGGGAATGCATTTTTATTGCCTTTATTTGCATTAATATTTTTGGCGAACCTCAGGTAATTTGATTGACAAGTGGATGGAAACATGGCTCATGGCAAGCATAGTTGCACAGCTAGGGCACTCTGACATGTCCACTCAGAATTTTATAGCTTCATCAAGGGACATACTTGTCACTGCTGTAAGCCCCGAGGCATCAGCACCTTTAGTGCTTTCATTTTAAGAGTAAGTGGAGTCCTGCGCGCATTTAACTGTGGTTTACACTAACATACACAGAAACTCAGTTGTAATTGTAAATATTATAAAATTACAGTTAAAATTACTGGCAAGAAAAGTTGCAAGTTTAAAACAGTGCAGAGAGTTGACAAATAAAAGGAGAAACCTAAATAAAAGTGTTGAAAAATATTACTAACACAGATGCTTCTGTTCATTTTCTGGCAAGGTCTGGGTCCACTTGTTCCCTTAAAGGTCCCCTATTATGTCACTAGGTGCACAGCCAATTACAAAAGTAGTTACTACAAGCCATTTCAAAATCTTTCCCCGCTTGACATCACGTGGAGAGGTAACTACCCAGAGGAAAGAACAACTGATCAACTTCAGCCAAGCAGTCAATCAGATTTGGGTGGTCACTCCCCCTTGTGATGTCAGGGAGGGGAGACTTTGCACTGGCTCATAATGGGTAAATTAGCTGTGCACCTGGTAGTGTAATAGGGGACCTTTAAAGATAGAAGAGTCAATCCAAATGAACACAAAATTATTTTGTGCTATGACCTTTGTATCCTATGATGACGCGTCCCAGCCATAATGGGAGTGGTCTCTTCCAGGATGACAATGGCCCAAGTGGCGGTCATTGAATAGTTTAATGAGTATGAAAATGATCCTAGGCATATGACACTGCCGTCACAGTCACCAGATCAGGGAAGTCAACATATGAAAACACTGGAAAGTAGCTGAATTAAAATAATTCTGCAAAGACGAGCGAGCCATAATTCCTCCACAGTGATGTGAAATTCAGAAGTCCAGGTATTGGAATGGGTATTCAATATCAAGCCACCACATGAAACTGGTTTTGACACCCACCATCTCAGATGTTGCTGAAACTCTTTCAGATGGTGCCCTCTGATGAAAGTGTTCTCAAAACATTTTATTGTGAAAATATTAATTGATTTAATAAATAATAGTTAGTCTAAATGGACCAAGTCAGCCATTTCAAATGCAGATGTTGTTTTAACTCTCAATAACTTAAACTCTTCTCCCCATAATGACTACATATGACGACTGTGTGTATATCAGTGAACCTTTTCCTCAGTCTGCCTATTGATTGAAAATGATGGTATCCTTAAGGCGTCAAATATCGACTTAATTGACATGGCCAGGGTCGTAATTTGTTGTCATTATGGTGAAAGGGAGGGGGAATCTATGGGGAAGAGAGTTAAAATCATAATGGGCACAGGGCCTGGCTGATTCGACATAAATTACCCAGAAGCACTTCGCTGTGGTTGTTGCCGCTTTAGACAATACAACCAGTTGTATACTTTAGGAGGTCAATGATTTTTTTTCATATGGATGATATAGGCATTGAACTGCCTTTTTTCATCAATAGATGAAATTATCAATTTAAAAAACTGTATATTCTTTCCTCGTGTTCTCAATGTATCATTACGTTTTTTGACCAATGTCTCAAACGATATGGAGTGACAAATAAGCAAAAACAGAGGAAATCAGGAGGGGGGCAAATAATTTTTTCAGGACACTGTATCATGACTCAGGGTGAACAGAGATTTTTCAGTGTAAGGGGAGAGCAAAGGCTCTTCTTCATAAGAAAGCAACCACAATGAATGTAGATATACTCTTCCTAAAAAGAAACTATACATTGTTTTTAGCATCAATTTATTATACATGAAATGTTTTTACAAATGTGGAAAACATATTGAAATATACTCTTCCATAAAAGGAACTATACAAATATTGAATTATTGATTACACTTTCTTTTCAATGTTTTCCACATTTGTCAAAACATGTCATGTATAATAAATTGATGCTAAAAACAATGTATAGTTTCTTTTTTGGAAGAGTATATTCTCTAAACAGAAATATCTCCTTCTGAATGATTATAATATACAGACTATAGCAAGACTGTTCCAATCCTCATAAAATACAAATGAAAAACAAGCTCACACAATTGAAATATTGCCTAAACCAACAAGTGGTTATGGTGCAGACGGCTTAAAAGCTGGTTTAAATTAGTCTGGCGCAAGGATGCATTACAACAGACTGGTACAGAGCTGAGTTATTACATATTAGCACATACATCATTTCATTCTTCCATTACTATTCAGGGCTAGCAGATGGATTACTGGAAGTCCACACAAATTTGCCAACATCATAGGTTTCCAGCACACCGTTTGATGCCGCTAGTATTTTCATTTCAGTGACTTCACCTGCTATTGGCACTGACATGGAGCTTGTAATTTTAGGGCAGTCCACAGCAATAAATATGTATCAGCCTATTTTTTTCCACAGTTAAGCAGTGTTTTTTTTTGCATGCAGATTTCTTTCAGCTTACACAAATGAGGAGAGGAACAATATATCGTACATTTTATTCAATCAGAAGAGAAAACTCTTGAAAGATATTTCTGAATCTTCAGCCAGCCTGCTGCCTCCATTTCAAATTAAATAAAACAACAAGGCAACAGAAATTTTTTAGCAAACCAGCTTATTTAATTTCTGAAGAAACTGAAAATATACAGACACAGCTTCATCTGTCTTCCCATTGCTAAAACTGTATCACTCAATTTCTCCCTTCCTGCCAATCTATTACAGGCTAACGCTTTTCAGTGTTTCCGCAACTGCAAGCTAACCAGCTCGAAGGTATGCTCTGGACACACAAAAGAGATACAAGATGCGAATTAATTGTAATTGATTGTTTAATTACTTAAAGGGATACCACAGAATTTTGAAGAGAGGTTAGATGAGGAACTCATCCCTAAGAAGGGTGTTATTTACACTAGATAGCGGTTAACAAGCTCCCAGATTACATAAGAAGTGCGCAGAGCAGGTACAAAGGCAGAGCAATGGAGAAAATCCCTTCTATTGTTCTATCGTAATGCCACATGGTCACAACTGCCCTCGGATGGGTACAAACAAAAATGTAAAATGGTGTCTGTTAGCTTTATTCTGTTCAGAGGAGCTACAGCTCATTAACAGAGGCGAGAATGCAGACAGACACATGATGAAGATACAACACCACTGGGAGCTTTCAAGCAAGTGCAAGCGAATATGAGGGATAGAAGTTACAAAAGTTATGGTGAGTTTCTCCTCGTGTACAGCATTCAACATCGCAAGCAGTTTGTTTATAGTCAATATGGAGCATCTCCATGGTGATAGTAGCCGTATTCGACTGGTCTTTCATGGCGCTGCACCGTCTAGGCCACGTCCACCTGCGCAGTGAACAAAACCTCATGCGCCGAGAGCGACCAGTCGAATATAATCAGCACTCGGTGTAGCACCCTGGAGCATCATAACGTGATAGGAAGAACATGGCAGACCCAAAGCAAGCGTGTAAGGTGGTTTTCATGCAAGAAATGTGCAGTGAGGAGGAGAGTGATGATGGTGCGATGACTACGATGGCAGGTTCCTGTTCTTTGGGGCGGGGCTTTGTGGCTGAGATCGCCCAAACCTAAAACAAAACTTGGCTAAAGATCAGCCAAGACACCAAACATTCGGCAGATTGTTTTAAACGTGTGAGGAAAATGCTGAAAACGATAAAATTGTTGAAAACTGACGTGGAGTTCTGACCCGAGCGAGTGTCCGCCAGTTTTCGAATGGTCACGTGATCACAGTGCACTGAAGCTGCATCCGTTTCAAATCGGTGCAGAAAGTGCGATAACGAATGAAACAACGAAAACAAAGAAAATGGTGAAGTACCAGTCAACCAGAAAAAGTTGCCAAAAGTCACCATGCAGCTCAGTCAAATAAGGCTAATTAGGTCATGACGTCATACTAATCTTCCCCTACACTGCTGAGGAACGGCAGCAAAAAATATGTCAGCCACATTTAAGAACCCCACCTAAAATAAATCAATATGATTTTTATGCTATATTTCAAATATTTTCAGTGCTTCACATTGCCGACAGACTGTGCATTCCTTTAGTGCTAACATTACATTTTCTAACCAAAGAACTCCAATATTCTTGTTATAACAGATAAGTATATGTATTACAAAACTAAAAGACTGTCTGAGGGTGAGGTAAAGAGGTGAAAATATTGCAAATATAGTGTACACTTATTTTCTAGGTGACCCTTATTTTAAGTGGCTAGTGGCTACCATATATTTTCTTCTGTTAGCGTGGTGTACTGCTCTGCTTCCGTGCCTGCACTACTCTCTGCTTCCATTACCGGGGAACTTGCTAGCAACTGCCAACTGTGGGTAATGAACTGACAACGGTTAAGTACCTCACACAACACCACTTAAAAAGTACCCACGCTATCCCTTTTATGAAATGTTACAATAAAAGAACAACAGATACTTTGGCAGTGAGAAGAAATTTTGACTCAACTAATTAAATCTGGCAACAGTGGTTTAAGAAATGCGCAGCGATTTCTGCCTTCTCAACCAGGAATCTGGTCGTTTATGCTGAAGCTTTCAGTCTTTCTCAACCAGGATCATTTGGGCGTTCCCTCGGCTTTGTCTAGCATTTGACTCAAAAACTTGCTGGAACCATAGGGGGCACCGCACATTAGCACAGGACCAAGGACAACCCCTGTGGACTGAAATGTCAGAGTAATGCTGTAACCTCCTTCCATAACTCAATTAATCACAAAGACTGCAGTGAAAACTAGAGAGGCACTCAGACAGCACTGACCTCTGCTACGGCCAATAGTTCACCCTTTCATGACACACAGACCTGCAAAGGCAACCATAGTATTTCTACAATTGGCTGCCTTTTGTCGCGTTGATCTTTACTTCCATCAAGTGGAGTTGAAGATGAAGACCACAATGGAAAAATGATCAGGGTCCAAATTTGGCATTTTCGTGTATTTTATATATTATATTTTATTATAATATTTTATATATTTTATATTCTTTGCATATTATTACAGTGCTTTGTTTCTAAGATCGTTTAGAATTTTTACTTCATCATTTCTCCACAACGTGAAAATTTGACTGATAATTTTTCCATGGTGGTCTTCAGATGCATGGCATTTATGGCCCGATCTTGCAATCCCGCAATGGTGAAGACTGGAGAGGAAAAATCATTGTGTCTGGATCAAGACCAAAATCTAACAGATTGTTCCTTGGGCCATATGCCACCCTGACACTTTCAAGATTTTTGTCCCCGCAATGCCATGCAATGCGTCGTGGCAAGGCGTGCTATTTCGGTGGTATGCAATGGAGCCTTGTTGGCGCCCTGTTCTTGCACTATACACAAATAAGTTACACAGTGTCTATGTAATTCGCAGCCAAAAATGCCTGAACACTTTGTGAGAAGTTCCTGCCATGCGCCAATGCTTCGTGATGTGTGCGAACTATGCGTGAGCTGGGCATGCCACGATCACGTGAACAACTCGTGACAACACCCTAACACGGCACACATAGACGCGCACCGTCGGCAGTGTTCGCGCTGTGTTCGCGTAGTGTTCAGGCATGGTTCACGTGGCACGCACATGGCACGAACATTGCGTGCCAAATGCGTGCCGAATTTTTCAACATTTCAAAATTCTCTCTACGACATGGCACGCACCCCTGCACCCTTCACACACTCCTCACGCTCCTTCCCAAAGACATTAATCATTGCCACGACTCATTGCGGGAACAAAAATCATGCAATTGTCAGGGTTGCAACGCTCTACCCCTCCAAAAAAAAATTTCATCAAAATCCGACCTTAAATTTTTGAGTAAAGCGGCTAACAGACAGACACACAAACTCAGGCAAAAACCTTACCTCTTGGCAGAGGTAATTACGGTAAATACTTTATACGTCACTGCGCTCGGAGATGCCTAAAGATGTTGGCATTCCAGGCACAGAAAGATTAAGAGCCAAACACCCCCAGGCCCTCACTAAAAAAAAGCACCGAGTATGAGCCCCATAAATCCCCCCCAACTATAGGCCCCTCATACTGGACCAAAAGGGCCAATTCCATAATCCATACTAGAAACCTACAAGTACATTTGTTGGTTAATTACAGTGTGCAATGGTAAATTTTCACATCCCTGGGGCAATATTTTAGGTTTTTAGATCAATTTAGATCAGTCGAAGAGAGATTAAGAAGTGAGTCGAGACGGGTTCTGCACAGCAATCTTTAACCATATGGAGGAGCAGCACGACTGCTAACACTAGGTCGCCGTGTTTACATAATTAGCAAATTTGCAAAGCTGTGTGTCTATGGCATGAAAATACATAATAATCCAACACGGCTATGCAGGCAGACCGAACTACCCATGGCTACACGGTTTGGGGTCAAAGGCTAACACTGACCACAGGTGTGGTTCCAATACCAGCGCCTTTTGCAGGCCTGTAACGCATGGCTATGCTATAACAGTCTTTCCCAGGCTCGTAGTCAACGGTGTCAGGGGTGTATTTCTCTTGGTGTCGATTCACTGAAGCTTGAATAGAACAGTGCAGGCCCAGTCCACTGGGATCACGTGGCCTTGTTTAGAGACTAGAGCTCTAGCAGAGCTCGCACTTGGACCTGTTCCCAAAAGTTCCACGTCTAACAAAGAGCTAACTGAGGTCCTTTCTCAGACTGCAGACATGACGCAGACCCTGGGATTCCAGAACTAGCCCCATTTCTAATATTACCCTCTATGGCAGGGCAGTTAACCTGATATAGCCCCAGGCACTGAGCCAATGCAACCCGGGTGAGTTTAGGCCACTATAGAGCAGTATATGGTAGGAGAGGAGGTGAATATTGTGAACACAAGTAGATACCTCACACTCAGTGTTCAGTATTTCTTCTCAACTGACTTGAACCTGCCAAATTATTCAGAATTATTCTTTCTTGAAAGTTGAAACAGACTGTGGTACAAAAATTTCTTAAGGGAACAACCTACTGTTACCGCACAGACACACACTCACACGCACATAAACATACGCAAACTTCTTTTGAAAGCTACACTTTTAATGACATTGTATTGACTTACATTCATTCGGTATCCAGCTGCTCCCGAACCCTAACCAAATTAACCAAATTATGCTCAGCTTTAACCCTCACCTTAGCCTAACCCTAACTGTAATTGAAACGCTAACTTCAACCATTCAGCCGTAATCCTCCATAATCCTTTGTGAGGACCACCCAAAATGTCCTCACAACACTGTGGTTTCTCCCGAGTTGGTTCTCACAAGTATGGCTGTACAAGCCCACACGCACGCAAACACTAACGCAAACACTCACATATAGAAAGATGCATATGACCATAAAAACACATGCTCACATGCACACACACGCACTCACACTATGACAGAGTGAGTCATAGATACATGCATACAAAATTGAACACAGTCAGGAGTCTGCATTGGCGGGTGGACTCTCCTGAAACTGAATGAAGTGGAATTGCGAGTCTCCAGCATTCCAGTGCATGCAACACTGCCCTCCCCCCCACGTCAAATTCAGCAGTGGCCGTTCGCTCTCATTACCTGTGCAGCCTTATCGGAAGCACTGCACCAGTTCCAGAAAAGGGGTCGATATTCCCCTGATTGGGGGAATGACATGCTCACTGCTAGAATACAATACTGCCACTGTGACAGTCCAGGTAACCCGCACTCATTATTGGATAGCAGTCTGGTCCTAACTTATGATATACATATATTTATATTCAGCTATCACATTCCTCAGCCACCATTAGGTTACATCACTGGTGAACAAAACAAGAAAAGCGCTAATTAGATTATAGTTCATTAGATAAAGGAAACCTTTGTGGTGAGAGGCCTCTACAATGTCATACAGTTCCTGGCATTATGCAATGACTAGGTCTGAAATCACCATTAATTCAATAAGAGACACCACACCCCAGAGTGTCTAATTTAATATTTTTCACATTCAATAGTCAAGGCTGGTCCGCATTAGAGGTAAAGAGATGAAAGGCATTCCTATAAACTGAGGTCTCAAGACATCTCTTGTGGCATCCTCGTATGAACACTCCAAATTCACTGTTCTGATTTTAAGATGCAGTCAAATGACCAGGTCCAATGCACTAGAACTCAAATTCTACCAGCAAAAATCACATATTTTCTAGCTGGATCACATTCCTTCTGTGGAACTCAGACCACCACAATCCACAGAGCTGAAGGAAGGGAAGGGAAACTGAAGGAACCATTTTACCTTTCAACCCGCTGACCTCAAAGGTCAATTTACAATGGACAGAAATTTACAGCAAAATTCCATATTGAACCATAAGGCACTCCTTGTCAACAAACCTCCAGGACAGTAACCTATGTTATTCCTGCGACATCATCACAAATGGCAGTGTACAATAACAATTCACATGGGATGTCACACAGAGCTTCTCAGAAGGTTTTCAGAAGTGCTTATGACTCAGAATCCCACAATGCTCAAGTTGCCCCCCAGGGGACGAGATCTACTGACATGTAATTAAAAGGAACCTTAGTCCCCAAAATGAACTACAGATGATGAGCTCCCTGATGACCTCACTGTCGACCTCAACCTGGGTTTGAACACTTTACTGTCGTCAGCCAGCTGAGAAACTGTAACCTTTTCATTGAAGTCACTATAATCAATCAAGAAGTGCATTGAAACTCCACTATTTTAAGAGAGGTATTTTAGGGAGCTTCTTTCGAAGTGGATGCAACAGTTAATTCCCTCGTGGTTATCTATTTTATCAAGTTTATCAACCAAACAAAGTAAAATATACAAATTTATCTGTGTCTACAGAAGCAAAGTAAAACTTTTACAATGCAACTACCTGGTCTGGCTTTATACAAGCCTGAAACTTAACTCGAAAGTACTGTGAAACAGGTGAGTATGTGCATTTCAGGAGAATATTCTGAACTGAGAGAGAACAAGAACGGAGAAGGAAAATTAGATTATCCACCACAGGGTTTGTGACAGTCCAAATTATAATGACCATAGTGATAATGATCCCGTATTATGACAGCAACCAAATGTAGTGGAAAACAACGCATAACAACACAAATGATTTACATTAACGAGTTTCAAAGGTCTGGAGGAAAACAGACCAACATCCAGAGAGAGACGGAGCCACAGGGAGAGAAGATAAGGAGGGTAGAATGAGAATGGAGGATGGACACAATAACAACATAAAAATGTCATACTGGCAGAGGCAAACATAACTGCATCCGGAAGGACTAAGACAGCTGTGAAACCTTTCAAATGTACTGGAAATGCACACCAAAAAGGAAGAATTGAATGCAGCAGAAATGTAACAATATATCAATGTTTTCAGTTATTTTTACTTATTTTTACTTTGCTCAAAGGGAAAACCAGTCTGACTAGAGGTACCCACTTTGAGAAAAACCTTTGAGTAAATCGGGATCCACATGCTTCAATCTGCACTGATGGCATAGCTGACCCTCTCTACCCCTCAAAAATTCAAAGACTGGTGCTCTAGTATTCATTTTTCCCTAAAAAAAGTTTTAAAAAACTACATATTGTGGCTGTTACAAAAAAAAAAAAGATAAGATTAAAGCTTTCGATGAACGATTCTAGGTCACAATCCATATTGGTATGAGAACAGAGAAAATTGTTCAATTTATATTCAGTGTATTTCAAAGAACATTGCATCATTGATAACGAATTCGGGACCTCTGCACATTTGCAACCCTGATGGTGCAGTCTCTCCTTTCTTAGACTTTATTACATCAGCATCCATCCATTTTCAATCTTAGAGACATAATTTACTCACTCACTCTTGGTTTAATCGAGAGAAGGAGCATTTGATTGACTCATTGGTTTTGTTTTCATTGTTTTTTGCCGACAAAACAATCACAATGTAAACTAGAATCACACTGGCTGGCCTAAATGGAAAATCTGACTGAGTATCTGAGCTCACATCACAACACATCCCCAGATCTGCTCAGTGTCAGGTCTCAGAATCAGCCTTTAGATATTTTACCCTCATATTATTGGTATTGTCACACAGCAACAATCACTAAGTTGGAAGATGACAAAAACATGCTCCAGTCAAACTTCAACCATCCCAGTGGAATGAGCTCTACATTAGAGGGGGTTATAAAGGACGGCTGCAGATCTTAAAGCTGCTGTAAGTGTTTTTTTTTTTAAAGTACGTGTCAAATAGCACTACATCATGCAAACTCGGTTTGGTTATTACTGGGTCCCCGAGTCCTTTGCTACGCAGATAACAGTAAATAAATTTATCCAATCAAGAGAGCGAACGCCTCAAATCGTCTCTGTACGTTTACAAGCAGGCAGCAGAATTTTCATTGCAAATGAACATGGTGGAACAAGCAAAACTACTAAGTCCAGCACACTCAGAAACAGGCTACATGACCAGACAAAGAAAGGTGACAAAATGAAATAAGACATGTGACATGCAGGACATGCATTTGTGTCGATTTAGCATTCAATTGGTGGGAAAAAAGTAAAAACTATAGGTTTTGAAGGGACTGCAAAGTAATGCGTAGCTAGTTGTGCTGTTTCCGGACAGGTGAATTACATTTTACTTGCAATATATGAAAACTTGTTAACCAGCTTGAATTGTCGGTGGTTTTTACCCTGATACCTAGTGTTAGTTTATAATTTCCTGAAAATTTGTAATTTTTGACAAGACTTCAGCCTCATTTTCTGTGTAGCAATAGCAGCAAAACTTGTTGTTCGCTCACTAGCCAATATTAGCTGTAGTTATACAGGCTTCATTAGTGCGGGTGGACTCCATAATTCTAGCTAATTTTATATACAAGTGGATGACTAAGAAGAGAAACATTAAATACTATTGTTCATTGGTCCTTTCCAAGTAATGAGAAAGACTGCTCAACAGTGACTCCCTTGAGCGTTTCCCTCAGTTGAATTTTTTAAAATAAATTATAACTGAAATTATGACTAAATTCTTATTGGCAACTGCAAGTTCATAGCTTGGGTCATGGCTTTTCAAAGAAATTGCATGCAAGTTGACATTAACACACTTACTGGGTTTGGAAACACAGTCAGCAATTCTTAGTTGCTATATTCATGTTTGAAAATAAAATAATATTTGAATAGTCGGGTCTGCCAGTGGCATGTTATCTCCGCATTGACGGCTAGCAATGACCAGGCAGTTATCACATGAGTGTAATTTATTATTAGTCTCAAATTTCAGTGGATGGTTACCGAGCTACATTTATAACCAATGTTTGATTTCGTTTCATTTTGGTAGATTAGGCAGTGCTTTCTTTCAATGCTATAGTAAGCTGCTGTTTCAAAGACCGCTGAACATTCATGTGATGACATAGTGATGAGGGAGGGGACTGATAACTGTGAGAATGAACAGGCGGTTGGCCAAAATGTCGATATTGCTTAAAGCAGTTTTGAGGCGATAATTAACAAAGACGTTGCTGCAACCTGCAGCATCAATCAAGCCAGCTGAGGCGGACGGAGGAGGGTGAGAGCCAACATGTGACGGCATCAATCTCCTACAAGATCAACTGCTTCATCCTCACCTGAAGTCTTACCGTGATTTCATATTTGCACCTCCATATAACAGGCCGCATACTGTACATATTGTACATACCCGTCCTAAGTGTAATCGCAAATTCAGAAAAGAAAACAGAAGTTCATGTCCAATTTTTTTTTTAATATTTTTAACCTCTACCTTCCACTACACTATAAGCCTCAATAGTGTGGTGAACTCAAATGTTTTGTGGAAACAGATTACCTCAAAAAAGATTGTGTAGGCCAATTTAATTGCATTGTGTGGAAGGAACTTAAAGACAATAAGGTTATTTTTTTACGTTTTTAAGTGTTGTGGACACAAATCATTAAGTTGGCATACTCGATTTTTTTGAGTTTGAGGTAATCAGTTTCCTCAAAACATCTGAGTTCACCACACTTGTAAGGGTTTACAGTATAAAGCCAAAATACCCATGAAGGAACACAACCAAACACAGCAGGGACAACAGATTTTATGGGTCCCATCAGGACACAAGCCTACATAGTATCTGTGGCCAAGGGCGGGGAGACAGTCATGTTTTAACTGCTGCGGATATGCTAACTCACTATACAATGAGAGTCATCTATATTCTTCAGAATAAGTAATGCTGACTTTCTGTATAGCCTACATGTTGATTCTGGCAGAAGTAGGAGAGGAGTGTGGGGGGCATGCTCAGAAATTGAATTTTAATTAGAAATAATATTTGAGAAAGGCTTCCTACAGGGAGGCAACGTGAGCATGTCTGAACAGATCAAAGAGAAGGCGTGAGGACAGCACAAAGATCCCACAGCTACGGCGGGAAATGGCTCAATGCCTGCGAATCCGAGATGGAAACAGGGGGAAGTGTTTAGATTTCACTGTGTCGGACACAAGCTTCCATACAAAAGGGGTGATGAAAACCTAATAACGGATGTGTATTACCAGCGGCACTTTCAGACAACCTGAAGAAAAAATAAGCAGATTCACTGTGGCATCCTGGGGGGACGAGATAGCCAGTATACATTGATTACGGAGAGCTTCCCTTCCCTGACCTCAGTTGAATTTAATCAATGTGTACTCGTAAAACCATTCACCATCATTCCGACTGGACAAACATCAGGAGAATGATTGATTTTTGTCCATGTGTGACCTCCAATGTTGTGTTTTCAACTGAAACAAGAAAGCCATGCATCAAAAATATTTTGATTCTGACAGGGGTGACAGCTTAAAATGGATTGCTTCCCAGTTTGCTCTAAACATCTGAGAAAGTCTGATTTTAAACTTTCTGTTCCACAAAGCAATGCACTACAATGCACTTCGGAGAGGGAACTCTGTGAGTGCAATGGAGAGGGGAACTCGGGTCAGGCAGTCAAAACAATTGAAAGTACATCATAATGACCTTGAGGGAAACGGTCAAAGGTGGTGAGAGAAGAATCAGCAAAATCTATCAGGACCACATCAGAAGTTGAGAGCAGACCTCCATCAAGACAAGTGAGAGGGGAAGTCCATCGTAAAGGAGAGAGGTGAGCTCTATCGGGACAATCTAGAGGGAAGCTCTTCAGTAAAAGTTAACTGTGGAAATCCAGGGGGAAACAATCAAAGCTAAGCTGAAAATAGTGGATAGAGGAAATTTATATAAAGTGAAAGTCTTCAGAGAGAAAGGTCAACCCAGCGGCCCCGTACACCACATTTTATACAGTTCAAATTTCTATAAATCTGGAATACGTGGTGATTATGACGTATGCAATTCTGAATGAGAGAGAACCAGAATTTGTTCCAGAACAAGAACAGCAGGGATACAATGATACATTGGAGAAGAGGGTATCTGTCTGACCAAAAGCTACAGTTTTGAGATGGGCTGGTCATTACCATAGATGGTGAGGAGGGACACTGATCTGCCAAACTATTCAGAATGGCCTTTGCCCCTGAACAGCAGCTACCAAAGACTGAAAAGCATCTTAAACTACTTAAAGGTGCAAGAGGTTACTTTTATCAAAAAAAAAGAAAAAAAATAAACCCTCTTTTTTCCATATTTGCCAAAACTGTCACTCTCTACTGAATGATGTTGCAATGATGTAACATGATGGCTTTTTTACCAGTGCCTACAGTGTTTGTAAAGTGTTTGCAGTGGAGCAAATTTCCCCAAATTCCATTTTGCGTCACATCTTTCTTCTTTTTAGTCTTCTAAAAAGAAAAGACTTCTTTCTCCCCTATCTATAGAGGCATTTTCACTCAAGTATACTTTCCGGACTCCCATGACTAGCGTGCGCACTAACATCCATAATAAAGTTGTTTCCACAGCTCTTTTGTTTCACTGAGATCCCCTCTCCTCTAATCTGGAACTATTCAAACAAAATTTTTGGTTGCAAACAATCGCCTGGCTACCACACACACATCTGTCTTTTGGAAGTTCCATTCCATTAGCTGTCCATGTAACCTAAAAGAAGATGATTTTTCTTATATTTTTGACTGAGGGCTGATTGGCTAAAAGACATTAGTATTCAGTGAAAACAGTGATTACAGTCAGTGGGAGGGCTAACTTTGTTTCTGAAAGGATAGTGGACAATACAAGGACTGACTTCCATACTGTATGTATAAAGGTTTATAATGGTGAAATGCACTGACACGCTGCTACTGTCTCCGTGTCAGAGCAGTTTGAGTGATGTTTGCCCAAGCTTGTCTTGGGTATTAAAAACTATAATTGGTTTTGATCGCTGGATTGGACCACAAGTGAGGTAAGAGTATTGATATGAACATTATTTGACAAATCTGTGTACTGCTATTTGACCAAACTTACAGTACTACATAGTCAGCCCCAGGGTTGTTATGAGAAATTTTTATGTGCTATTTTTGTTGGAGTACTTGCATCATAAAATGGCTGCAGTTAGAATGCCGAGTCTTCATGCTTTTGAATGATAAATAGTTTTCTTCCAGAGCACCATATTTGACAGTTTAAAAATGCAATTATGTTTCATGACCCTCCCTCAGGCCAGTGGAAACTAAAGAGTTAACAGTCTAATTGGTTTTTTTGTCTTCAGTGCACGGCAATTGTTCATCTCTTGAGATAAAACAAGGGACAGATGGAAGCGATAAATTGAAAATTGTACCAAATCTCCAATCGTACTTCATAGAGTTTCACAAAAACTTCATAATAAACTCATTTCAGATCATCCCGATACATCACAGAACAGCCGCAAAATGGTCACAACCCTAAAAAAAATTATTGAAAGTGCAAATTTACTCAAAGAACATCATTAATGTCCTCATATAGCTAAACTGACAACCTTACCTGGAGTACTAGAGGATGATAAAACTACTCATCTGACACATAGTATAATTATCTCCTCCATGAAAATGTTCATTTACGGAGTTTGGAGCACAGAACGAACACATAATCAACCCACAGCATTGGAAGAGTCAGTGTCCACACCATCAAAAACATCACTGCAGCTCAGCCCCCCAAGCAACTAAGACCCTATTTCTTCACAACGACCCCTTAAAAAACTTAGGGGGTGCAGCTAGCTGAGCTACTTCCCACAGACTCGAGACATGCCCACATTCCTACTGACATTCCCATGCACATCACAAACTGCTCCACCCCTTCGGTAGGTGGGCTACATTAGCTGCTTTTGTGCCACTGCCTGCTTCCGTGCTGCATCGCTCCGCTGCTGCAGCACACTGGCCTGCTGCTAGTTAACATCCCACCTCCAACTCAGCATCCACCCGTGGGCTCCGAATCTCCCCCAGAGGGGGTATCCTGATACTCCCTGGATTCCTCTCCTCAAGCACAATAGGCCGCAAAGCGAGTCAAGGTCCGACCCTGGATGCCAAACTTGTTTGTTACCGTTGCGACTGACAGTAAACAAGTGAGTTGGCTGACAAAAATAGGGGTCTATTTCTAAAATATACTCTGCTGAAACAACCCAGGAAAAACTTATTCCAGGTGAAAATCATCAATGAAACCAAATTATAATGGACAATACTGTTAAAACGAGAGGGGGCTACTTATTAAGTGGGCATGGCAACCAAGACAAAATGAATTGTTGGCCAAGGTCAAGATGAGTCCACTGAGCTCAAGAGGCAGCTCTTTTCACTCAGATAATCTCTAAACACAGGCTGGCTGAAGACAGATAATTCACTTTCTCATTCACATAAAAATTTCTAATGAAAACCAGTTTTTTGCTGTTTAAATAGAATTGCCTTTTAAGGAGTGGATAAGGACAGTAAAAGAGAATTAAATGATATTAAGTAAGAGTGGGCTGCCTTGGAGTGCATTGGGAACAATTTTATGAACGTTTTGGAGCGCCGTCTAATAAAGCAACAGATTAAGCGCATCATGCCCTGGTTGTTGGAATTAGGCAACCATCTGCAGACAGTAAAACATCATTACGTTCAATTTTTCTTTAAAGGATGTATCCAGAATCAGCAGGTATAACAAGTGAATAAAAAGGCAGACAAGGCCGTAAACCATAGAACAGGAACCTTTGAGAAATACAGCACCTCATTTTGGAACAAACTGAATGCTGTCACAAAATTATGGGGTGCTATAGATGTCATGGGGAGCCTTGCAAAAAAAATTAAAAATTAATCTAAGAAATGAAAAATCTAGAAGGGCAGTCAGCCAAGCTCAGGGCCCCGTCAAAATAACAATCCCAAAATCCGTTTTTTTTTTTGTTTTTTTACCATAACTTTTACGTGTAATAATTCTACCGAGACTTTCAGGTAACCTAAACACTGATAAAAACCCACAACATAACTTCTGACATAGACAGGTCAATCTCAAAAACCACCAATATGATAACATTAAATCAAAAAGTTTTAGATAAGCTGCTGAATAGCTCACTCGGTTAAGGCACTGCGCTGCAGTGCAGAGGTGACTATCACGTCGCGGGTTCGAGCCCCAGCGTACACACCGGCAGGGGTCGGCAGCTTTTTCAGGGTAGCGCACAATTGGCCATCGCGCTACAGGGTTCCAAATTGGGAAGGGACTGCCGGATTTGGGCATAAAATAGTAGCCTTGTTCGTTGCTCCAGCGCCTCCTGCTGACCAGACGGGCGCTCGTCAGGAAGACTCTGGGTTTGTTCATGTCCAGGTATCCTCCGCCCTCGTTCTGAACTTACGAGGATTCACCCAATGAGTGTATAAGAATCAGTGGCTGACGGGCACGTGCTTCGGAGGAGAGCCGTGAACTGTCCTCACTATCCTGAGTTGGCAGCAAGGGGTCGCATACGAGCAAGCTTTGTACATAGTTCACCAATTGGGCATTCCAGATTCAGGTGGGATTGGAGATGCCAAATTTAAAAAAAAAAAAAGAAGTTTTAGATATTGAATTGGAATGATTTTTACCCCTTAACAGCAAGTCGATTTAACATTTAGTTCTTTAGGTATTGCCAAAAAATGATAGGAAGTTTTACAGACATTACGTCATAACAACACATCATAACTATGTCAAACATCCTCAAAATGAATTACCTATCTGAACTGAGCATTGTCTGCCTCACCTTTCACTTCAGCCCAAATTAGCCAAACATATTTAAATACATTTTGTTCACAGACAAAAACCAAACCAGGCAAACAACTACACATACAGACACAGGCAATTACATGAAACCTATCCAACTTTGTCAGTGGGGCTAATCTCAAGCACTTCAGAACACTCTCCGGAGAGCTACAGGATGTGCTGGTTTTCGCTTTTGCCTTAAAGTCAGTTTTACTCCAAGAAACCAAGCCAGGGAATGTTCATTAGATTAACTGCTTTGACCAGGCAGGAGCAGAGCAATGACAAAAATACTACACAAACACTCCAGTAGCAGTACAGTCATACGTGCCACCATGCCAGACACTGACTTCAATAATAAGCAATAATCAAGGGTTTGAATATCTAATTAACTCCATATGTAGAAACTGAAGCAACCTTCGGATCATTGCCAATAGTGTGAAGAGTCCACTCCATTTCAGATCAATAAGCTGCATCCTGTGGGAGGCCTGAATGCAATACCTCCTCTGGAAACAGCCTCACCTTTTTTCTCCCAGGAGCCCACAGGGTATGAGACAGGAAGCTGCTGGGAGTGTCTACACTGAAATTCACCAGAAAACACAGTGAGTTCTGTTGCATTTCCTCACAGTCTACTGTCATAATACTGGCCTATTTGTTTTCAGCCGAAGGTCAGAATTAGGTTGAGAAATAGGAAATGCATGCATACACACACACACACACACACACACACACACACACACACACACAGGCAAGACATTCAAACACACGCACACACACAAACACAAAACACTCAAACACGTATGCAGGCACACACACACACACACACACATGCTTTTTGTTAACCTTTATTTAACCAAGGCAATTCAAATGAAAACATATTTATCCTTTTCAAGGTTGCCCTCAGAGAAATTCTGCAGTTTGCAACTTATGCATTGGAGAGTCCAAGGTGCCTCACCAGCTCCTTGCTTGTCAGTAGGGAGGCCGTAAATTCAAATCCCTGCTGGATTCCAAGAGCCAAGCTAAAAGTCACAGCCCGTAGCCGGTACAGTATGGCCCACAAGTGCACTGGTGACGTGACTTGGCAACAGCATCCATCTGAACCGTAAATGGAAATACATAAGCGCGGCGGGAAAAAAATGCACTTATTAAGCATACAGGTTGGTCATTGCGGGAACAGAGGCAGGTGAGCGAGGAGGACTGCAAATGGAGACATCAGTTAGTAAAACACATTTGGATAATTGGCAGGATTAAACGCCCTCGGTTCTGCTGACAGTAAAGAGCTCTGGCGAGGCAGGTGCTTGCGAGCGCTCATCATCTGCACGACTGACACGCAAGCCTGATTTAAAAGTCTGCTGATAGGCATATGATGCGTCTGGCAGCCCTTCCAAATTGTAAATCAGTCTGAGAGACACATTCCTGAACGCTCAGCATGTCGCGAAGCCTTAAAAAAGAGCTCAATGAGACAGTGGAGGAATAGAGGGTGAATACAGCATCTGTGTGTCAATGGAGGAACTGAGTGCCACAGTCAATACTGCGTTCAGCCACAATACTCTACACGTCTTCTACTGCTGATTTTCCAACTGAGTATTGTCTACTGTACTTCATGTTTTCTAAACAATGAAAGGACAGTTGCTCTATTGACTATAGCCATTGTGCTTCTGGTTCTGCCTTGCATTGCCTTGCTATTGTTCTGTCTGTCACGTTTATTTTGATTCCCTTAGGATTATGCATTGTGTATTTGTTTGCTTATTTGTTCAAGTATTGTCTTAGCTTTGATTTTCCATGTTTTACTTATAGCCACAGTTTTATTCCAGTCCGTGTTTTGATTTTTCCATGCATTGCACTTTGTCTCCCCCTGTCTTGTCTTTCCTCTTGTCTTTGCTCACAGCCCCAGTAATGCGTGCCACTCCTTCGGGTGATTTAATGGTTTCTGGTTTCAATCCTCCTTCCCCATCTCGTTTTCTTTTTTCCCCTTGCTTTTTCTATATTACTAACACATACTAACAGTTTGTTATTTTTGCTAATTTACTAACCAAGACTAACAGTGTATATAAGACTAACTTACTAACTAGCACTCGGGATTGTATAGCTGCACTTACTGATTGATTAACAAGCTCTCAGCCCTCGCCCTATTCTATTCTCTGCCTCTTGTCTCTCCCTAATCATCGCTGCTGCATTTCAGTGGAATCTCCACACCTTATGCTTTCTTTTCTCTCAGTATCTGTGCACGGTAGAACTCCTTGACCGGAGCTGTGTCATTGTTTATAGGTTTGTCCCGTGATCCCTGTCCGCATTTTGGCTTCTGCCAATTTCATGTGATTCGTTCCTTCCTAATGTGTTGCTCCCTTGTAATCAGTCTCACTGCTTCCACCTGCGTTCTGTTATCATGTGACCTCCCTGAAGTGTATATTCGATGTCTCTTCACAGCACTGCTTTGTCAGATCGTTCTCTCATGCTTACTTGTGCCACGTTCATTTCGCCTTGTACCCATCGTGAGTATCTTTCTGACTGGACCGTCCTTGACATTTGATTTTTGCACTCTCCCTGTAATTCTCCCCCTTCTTGTGTTTTGAACCTTTTTTGTCTGACCTTGATTTTTGTGATTGGTGCCCTGGCTACGATTCTGGATTTCGCCCATTGGATTCTGTTTTTGGATTGTGGACTCTGTACTGTTGCCTGCTCTGTTGGGGGTTTCCCCCTTCAGAAATAAAGCCTCCTTTTTGTATTTTACTGGTTTCTGCGTGTGGTCCATTTCGTAAATCCTCACAATAGCAACATATTCAAGGACCACATACAGATGAATGGAAGAAATGCCTTGCTGACTACAACTGGCATTAAAAAAGCAGAGCAAGCGTGGAAATGGGAATGTGTGCATTAATCAAAAGTCCAGAATAAAGTGGTGTATATAGTAGTTTATATAGTGCACAAAAATATGTCTGCCAAAAAACAACAATGTCTCAACGCTGCACATGAAACGAGGACTAAGTCTCGTCTCCTAAGAATCTACAGACTGCCCTGAATTTAATGTATTGCTCACAATTTCCCCTCTTTGCTTCCAATCTTCTCAGAAGTCAAACCAAGATTAAATTGCATAAGTACAAAAACAAAAAAAATGACCACGAATATACGTTCTTTCCTAAGTAGATGGGAGGCAGGATGGGAGGCAAAATGGTGAATATGTTTCCATTCTTCCAGCAGCACTATTGAGTGAAATTACATCAGCTTTTGAGAAGCGGCGAACTATTCAGTCATTCTTTATGGTTTTGCATCCATCACGAAATCTGCTGAAAATAAGCCTCCATCTTCCTGTATCTCATGGCAATCCTTGGCAACCTACTCTGCATACAGTAGAGTGGCTTAGTTCATTTGTGGCTCAACTGTTGATATCAAATGATTTAAAAATGGTACACAAAGCCATTTCATTTGCAACTTGGCAATAGAAACAGATTGAGGTGATGGCCCTATGATCCTGACAAGCTGCTACAGGCTGGCTCAGACTTCTTCAACAGCAAGAGGCCCTTGCTGGGACACATTTTTTTTTGCATCATTAATGGCGGAGTATGAGAATACATTCATACATTCATGCACTGCCCACCACGGTTTGCATTACTGCAGAGGCTGACTGACTGAACAGTTCACCAAATCAAACTAAATTCATGGCTGACCACATACAAATGCTGGTCATTGATATTTTACATGATTAGAAATAATCTTTGATCATATTCAAAGACAAATTCAGAAAAAAATTAAACAGAGCCAACAAGCCTTTCCCTTTGTATTCTAGTGAAGGACACCAAATACAACTAATTGAGGGCTTGATTAGGAACATTAGATGTGCAGCAGATGAAACACATCAAATATCTGGTTTTGGCTGGGCCTGTGAGGAGAAAATTAAACCACTGAAATATTCGGCACATATTAACCTTTCTGATGATTACTGGACGCAAGCTAAATGTGGCTAAGACATTTTCCAGGCTGAGAGCCTCCGACCACTCAAACAGCATCACACAACTGTTCTGTATGACCTAATAGCACCACAAGGAGCACCAAAATATACTTGTATACTCCCACAGATCACCACATGAGACTCGTACAACTCAAACGGCAAAACAAAATACTCTCACGAGCCAAACAGAAAAAGACCACACTTTCAGGTCCCTGCAAGAACAAGGCTGTTGAAGCATGAAAAAATTCACATTGTCTCTTCAAAAGAGGCATTATTGTGAAGGAACTGCAATGACTGACAGTGATGAAAATGAGGTGTCGTGTCTCTGCTCAGCATCGATCTCATCACCGGCCTCTTCTCGCTCATGTGGATTCAGTCCCATGACTCCAGGCAGAAAATAAGGCAATCACCACACACCTGTCCTATTTCTGCAACCAGCCCGTCAAATGCAGACCCCTCTGTCAATAGAGACATAACAATGTTATCGATCGGGCAATTAAAGTCTAATTAATCTCAGAGCCAATTGCGCAGCACATAAATGACTGCAGCCCCGGAACATTTGACCATCAACCGTGACCAACTTAGTATCTCTCGCTCAATAATGCGTGCACTCACATTTTAAATGCTTGAAAGCAGTATTAAGTATTCTCCTAAGTTTGTTTTCCATGTGTGGCCAGGACAAATCTTTTCTCGTGTCCTGTACCATCCACTGCAGCCTGAAGAGAAAACATTCCAATGGTTATTTCGAGCCAAGCTTTGCCTGACTTGAGATCTAACTGGCCTTGACTGGTCTTTGACTACACAGTTGGCATGCAGTTGATTGAAAGAGATGAGAAGCTTAGGCTGTGGCCTACCACAGACAAACCCTAAAGTTGTTCCCAAAACAAAATCAACAAAACTAAAATCTTCCAATATACAAAGTTAGCTTTACAAATTCCTTGAAATTCCCTACCTTGTTACCCTCATACCATCGGATCATCTACTGCTTCAGCAGTGGTCTCAGAGTCTGAAATTGTGTATGAAGCAAACGAGGTTAAAAAAAAATCTGGGTTTTAATTCAAACTAAAAATTCTGTCTTACTCTGGATCATTATAAATCATATTCCCAACAAATGTTCTCAAACACTGCAAAGCCAAGCATGTCAGGCTTACTGAGGACACTAAATTGCACATATGTGAGTGTGTTCCTCCCTCTTGCCCATTGTGTGCTGGGATACTGCTTTCAGATGTTGAGAGACCTTTAGTAACCTCACCTTTTACTGTATAGTTGCTCTCAAGTTGTTCCCTTTTAAGTCTACCTGAACAAGCAATGTATTAACTGAATAATCAGGAAAAATACATGGTCTGTGATTATTTAAAAAATGATAACCAAAGGACAACATTAATATCATCACCATCATTGCCCAATTTCTGGAAAAATGCCTTGAACATACCTGTCCTGGCATACAAAATCAGTTTCAAAGAATTTTAGCTTTATTTCATATTTTATTTGGTTTTGTAGAAAGAGTATATTTTCAACACATTTCTTGATACTAAAAGTATGGGCCAACTGCTGAAATAAAAGATGGAAGTCAGTGAAAGTTTTATATTTTTTTGTATTTATTTGGATTTTTGCGATCGATCCTTACAATGTCGCTCCAGTGCGCATCCTGCCTAAAACTGCCCTTTAGTCATGACTGTATTCGCAGTATAGCACAGCCTCTCATACCTTATTGCTTAATAAGCCTCGCAGACTACCATCATTTATGCAAGTCCGTGAGTCTCATGAGTTCAGGATCTTTGAAGGACATGCTTTGCGATCCAATGTACAATAATACAATATTGAAAATAAATTTGACAGTCATTTACCGATTAGCCTTAGCATCGGTTGCAAATCAGGCATAGTAAACTGCAGCAGGTTTGTGGAAATAAGCATGGAAAGGTGAAGGCTGCGAAAGGCCATTGATACTGCCGATGGACCGCCACTGGGCTGAAAAAGGGTCCAACTTCTACAAACTTGATCAGGAATAAGGCGGGTAAAATAATGGATGGATGAATGCTAAAAAATAACATGGATGAAGTATAATGAGTTTATACAAGATCCCGTGACTAAAAATGGGCATAAACCCTGTGACCCCTGAGTAACAACACACTAAATAAACAATCTGCCTAGACGACAAAGTGAGTGAATGACAGACGAAGAGAGGCCTAGCTTGTCGGGGTCAGACTACCTTAGTGATCGATCACTAGAAATATACTGAACCTGCACATTTCATGCTTGTGGTATGACTATTTCAAAACAGTAGTGGGGCCTCTGAGTGTATTTTTTGTCAAAATACATTTTATTGCATAATGCCTTAATCAACAAAATTAACCTCACATTTAAAATATCCAATGAATAGATTATATCCCTCTGCATGCATAAGTTAACGGAATCTAAATGGATTTAGCCATATTCTCCTGAGGAATACCCAAAATAAATATTTGGCCCACCTACAGCAATATATCCAGACTAAACCGGATACAAACCACATGCCATTGACAGTTACACATTACATTAAATTACGCATTAATAATTCAGGATAGCAACCACCATCAAAAAACATTTTGCAGTAGAGGCCCCTTAACAAAAACACCCCATATTTCAACTGCTGTGGTTTCAGCGCAGTCCCAAAGTCGCAAAACAGTTGCAGCTCCAGTTAAAAAAACTACAGAATTACCACACTGTTACCGCTGAAGCACATGTAAACCAGGCCGCAATTACACTACTGCTGTCTCCGTATAAAATCGGAGAAGTATAAAAGCGTTTTTTGTGGACTCTACAAAAAAAGAACGGCAGCAGTAACTCTTACCGAACAGAAATGCAATAGTTGTTGCATTATAAAAGAACTACAAATATGAACATTACTATTGTCACCCTGCAAGAAAAGAATGGGTAAGTACCCTTTGGAAATGCAGAATTTTATCGCCATTACTGTTAAAACGTGCAATTATGAAACCATAACAATAGCACAGTACAAAATAATCAAGCAATAACAGTGTCAAAGTCACAGCAATACTGTAGGAAAAACAGGGACCAAGTAATTGATCTCACCCATTGACTCCATGGGCCTAGTGAAAGCGCTTCAAACTCAGGACTAGCAGTTTCCGGACATCGACATGCAGTATAAACTGGTGCCAGAGACTGGGCTGTACAGCCATTGAGTCGGGTTTCCGAATCCAGCTGGCCAATTGCATATGAGCACAGTGATGTAACCTGCTCCTGATTCGTTCTCTATACAGGTACACATCTCTATTGTCCACATATCTATAATATATTTGAGGTCGATGTCTGTCTGTGTGTATGAACACGTTTTTCTCCTACATTTCTCAACCAATTGTCACCAAATTTGGTGTGAATATCCGCTTGGACACAAGGAAGGACTTGACGTCGCCCTATTTTTGAAAAACGGTCATGCACGCAAAAAAAATGGCAATTTCACTCCAGGTAGCGGGTAGCAGCTAGTCATAAATAGTCAGCACAAAGTGAGACCCTAGTTGAAGGAAAAACACATACTGAATGCATATTCCCATACAGGAAAATTATTTACTTCATGATGTGCACTACATTATAGTCAAAAATAATTCACGCTGAAACTGGGGGCTGATCCAGCAATGTATACTGGAGCCAATTCGATTGGTGCAAGTGAGCACTCCTCCAGTGCACCAGGTGGTGAGTCTTGAAAACTAAACCTGGTTTTGGGTACCTGGTGACAGTGCAGAGCTAAACCATTTATCAAGAAGAGGTGAAATCACCCTGAACTACAGCACTGTATGTGACTCATGACATTTTTTGAATGCGTTCCAAGCCCAGCGCAATTGATTATCATTTGAAACGCTACCTGCAGCTGCGCTAACAAGGTACAGTGCGGGCCATGACACATCGCAGATTTGAGTCACAGTTACTGTCTGTCAGGGTCTCCGCCTCCGAAAAAGCTATTGACAAAATGTCCCTGCCAGTTAATGCCACTTTAAGTGACACTGACGCATTTCAATAATTCATTTTCCCCAATTAAATCTGCAGACATTGCAGGGAGTCAGCACTGCAGGTCGGAAAGAATCTGAAATTGTGGCTGCGGCGTAGAATTAAGATCTTTACTGTGCTATTATTACATAAGTGATACACTGCAAAGGACTATCTCCCACACAGAGCGACACTAATACGCCTAGTGAGGCCATCTTTGAGCACGCACATGTGTGCGCGTATGCACGATGATAATGTTTGCATGTTTGTATATTATTATTTCTGGATTTCTGTGTGCTCTTACGCATGCTTTCGGCTTTCATAAAAAATTATAAAACAAAACTTTATATATACACTACAGCAGGGCTATACAACATTACCAAGAAGAGGCCGGTGTGGGTGCAGACTTTCATTTCGACCAGCTTTTACACCCCCGATCCCACTAATCAAGCCCTTTGGGGTTGATTAGTAGCATCAGGTGTGTAGCTACTTGGCTGGAATGAATGCTGCACTCGCACCGGCCCTTTCTGGAAAATGTTGAACAGCCCTGCACTACAGTAAGCATATATATGTGAGTATGATGTGTGTATATTGTATACATATAATATAGTATACATACCAATTTCAATTATTTTTTTATGCGTGCCCGAGCTTGTGTGTCCAAGTGCGTAAAATGCATTATAGTGACTGATTGCATGTATTGTGCAAGAGCAGCTGAGTCAAAATGCGTAAAATGTCTTTTTGTGATTGTTTGTGTGAGAAATGTGTGTATGTGCTTGTGCATGTGTATGTGTGTATATAATGTAATGAGCCTGAAATGCAACCCCATTTCTCCTGCACTTGACCTCTCGCAGTGTGACACAGGAGTGTGTGAGGAGTGGTCAGCTGTAAGTGGCAGGGGCGGGGGGGGGGCTGATATTCCCCCACAGCTGAAGGAGAGGATGAGCCCAGCAGGCACTCATCCACAGTGGAGACTTCA
This sequence comes from Gymnothorax reevesii, assembly GCA_029721435.1. Taxonomy (NCBI): domain Eukaryota; kingdom Metazoa; phylum Chordata; class Actinopteri; order Anguilliformes; family Muraenidae; genus Gymnothorax; species Gymnothorax reevesii. The sequence goes on along the minus strand of CM056579.1, from coordinate 28,226,012 downwards.
TTTACCACCGCTCTGATTAGAAGCAAGCATATAATTACACATCTCCCTGATTGCTGGTTGCGGTTGCAAAGCACAAAGACATTTATGTGAGCAGGGAGAAGTGACAGACAGGCCCTCATTGTTACTGGGAGAAGCTATGGAGTGAAGTCATTTCCTTTCTCCACTGCTGATGATCTTCATGGCTATGATTCTATGTAGCAGCCAGTCCAGGACCTGAATGTGCTCCTGGTGAGGGTTCGGAAGCTCATAACTGCTAATAAACTCACATTAATGCAGAGGCACCGGTAAGAGAAAACTAACCAACAGTAATGACATAATATTCCATTCTATATGTGGTATAAAATAAAATGCCCTCATAACATTTAGTTATCATTGTAGTCTGATGAACTACCATTAACTATATTATCGTAATTATAGCATTTCAGCACCCGCTGATTTACAGCCAAAAGCGTCTTTCTTTCTGCCAGAGAGGCGTGTGACTCGCAAGCGGTGACAGCGGTAGGCAACTGGAAGGGGCGCTGCGACGGATAACAGACTGAAATCTCGGCAAATCATTTTATTCGGACCGAACAAAATAATTGGCCAGACTTTTATCAGAAATATATGAGAAATCAATATTGAAGAGTTTCAACACCTGGTGGATTTCTTTTACATTTTAGTGTGCCATACGCTTATTAGGAGCATTATGAGATTACAAAAGAAAAGTGTAAAAATGGCAGAAAGCTAAGAATTGCTATAAAAACAATTAAACTTTGTTTATTTGAAAGGTTTTCAATATAAAATTACGCCCCCATGTTCATATTATATGAATTCATATTTTAAACTAGAGCACTCGGCAACCGAGTACATGTATCCCCCGAAGGCCCCCCATTTGGGCCCAGATGGTCCCAGAGTACCGAAAATCACTAGGTGTCGTGAACTTACCATAATACATGTCCCTGCAAAATTTGAAAAGAATCAGTGCGCTTATGTGGGCTGTAGAGCGTTCACAAGAAAATCTCTGCGGACGCGGTGGACGCGGATGCGGGACGAGGCCAAATCCATAGTATCCTCCAAACTCGTTCAGGGGATACAATTATACTCAGCAACAAAAGTTTCTGTGACACCATTTATGTGAATGTTATAAATGACACGCAAAGATCTCAATGCAATCAATATGTTTATTTAACAGGAGAAACACTGACTTTTCAGTGCCAACGTCACTCAAAACGAAAAATGTCATTTTCATGCGTCATGAAGCACTTGTCTGACGTCTAACCAATTGTGACCTTCACACTTCAATACCGGGTGTGACTTCCTCGTGCCATGATGCAAGCAACGCATCTCCGGCGCATGGACCGAATCAGATGTGCCAGAAATTGCTGTGGGATGTCATTCCAAATCTGACGTAGACGTTGTCGCAATTCCTGGAGTGTAGCTGGCGGGTTATCCAACCGCCGCAAACGTCGATCCATCTCGTCCCAAAGATGCTCGATTGGGGACATGTCTGGGGATCTGGCTGGCCATGGCAGGACATTGACATGTTGTTGCATCAGATACTGCTGTACAATCCTTGCAACGTGTGGTCTGGCGTTATCATGTTGCAGCGTTATTCCGGGACCATGTTGCATCAAAAACGGTACCACCAATGGCCGTAGCACTTCATCGCGATATCTTTGACCTGTCAGATTTCCATCAATAACAAGCAAATCTGTTCTGTTTCTAGCCGTGATCCCTCCCCAAATCATGACACTACCACCTCCAAAACGATCAAATTCCTGAACACAGTTGTTGGCATAACGTTCTCCACGTCGACGGTATACACGTAAACGACCATCACATCGGTTAAGCATGAATCTTGATTCATCAGTGAAGAGTACAAGATCCCACTGACGTTGGATCCACCGTCGATGTTGTTGTGCCCACTGTAGACGCAGTCGTCGGTGTTGTACTGTGAGTATTGGACGTCTTGCTGGCCGACGTGGGACAATGCCAAAATGACGGAGACGGCGACGGATTGTCTGTGCAGACAGTCGCCTCAAACCAGGTATCGTTCTTGCAGTTATGGTTGCAGGTTGGACTCGATTTCGGAGATGGGTTGTTGGAATCCAGTTGTCCTGTCTGGGAGTGGTTACTCGTGGACGGCCGCTGCGAGGACGGTCTCTGACATGTCTTGTCTGCTGATGACGCTGCCATAAGTTCCAAATGGTGTTTCGGTGGACATTCAGGCGATGAGCAACTTCCCTCTGCGAGGTTCCGGATTCAATCATCCCAATGGCCCTCCACCGATCATTTTCAGACAGTCTTGGCATTTAGAGGGTAGAGTTCCTGATCCGAAATGGCTGTGTTTTCGGTAAGTGATGCTTTCGTCGTTCATCAGGCACAATGTGAACATTCCAAAAATTCTCCTCTTTTATTGCCATCCACAAGCATGATTTACGCACATTTTCACGTGCAAAGTCATTTTCTCGCATTTTCATGATTTCCATTTCAATGTTGTGTTTACGTGTACTGTTTCAGTCTGATATCACCATGTATGACAATTTCATAATTGCGTTATGAAAAATAATTAACAATATTGGTGTCACAGAAACTTTTGTTGCTGAGTATACATATTCAATACATTTCACATAGTATTAACTTGCTCGGACTGTTGCGCCATCTGACATTTTGAGGGTTTGAGATGGCAGAACATAAACTAAGTATCATTTGTATGATAAACTGGAAATATGTTCAAATTAAACAGGTTTCATAGACTTAAATGATGCTTATTATGAATCATTTAAAATTATTTTAAACCAAAGTAGTGCACTCGGACAATGTCACGTCATTGACCCTGTGGTAAATCCTCTGTATACTTTTCAGCATTGATAGTGCCTTTCAGATCTCAAAGCTGCCCACGCTATAGGCGCTAATGCAACCCCAGACCGTCAGAGATGCTGGCTTCTGAACTGTGCACTATTAAGAAGCTGAATGGTCCCCCTCCTCTTTAGTCCGTACAACGCGCCGTCCACGGTTTCCTAAAAGAATTTCACATTTTTGATTACTCTGACCACAGAACAGTTTTCTATTTTGCCTCAGTCCATTTTTAAATGAACTTTGGCCCACAGAAGACAGCAGCGTTTCTGGATCGCGTTCACATATGGGTTCTTCTTCGCATGACACAGCTTTATCTTGCATTTGTAGATTGCACGGCGAACTGTGTTCAGACAGTGATTTCTGAAAGTGTTCCTGAGCCCATGCAGCGAATTCCAGTGCAGAATTACACCTGTTTTTAATGCAGTGCCGCCTCAGGCCCGAAGATCACGAGCATCCAAAACTGACCTTCAGCCTTGTCCCTTGTGCACAGAGATTTCTCCAGATTTTCTGAATTTTTGATGATATTATGAACTGCAGATGGTGGGACATTGATAGTCTTTGCAGTTTTAAATTGAGGAACATTTTTCTGAAATTGTTCCACAATTTTTAGATGCAGGTTCACACAGATTAGTGAGCGTCTGCCTGTCTTTACGGAGACTCTTTCTCACTAAACCGCTCTTTTTACACCCAGTCGTATTGCTGACCTGTTGCCAATTAACCTAATTAGTTGCAAAATGCTTCCCGAATTAGTTTTTATTAGTACCACTTACTTTTCCCACCTTTTGTTCCCCCTGTCCCAACTGTTTTGAAATGTGTTGCTGCCATCAAATTAAAAAAGAGCTAATATTTTTCATGAAATGGTAAAATGCCTCACTTTTAAGCCTGAACCTTCAAATAATAGCAAGAAAATTGTAATTTTTTAACGTGAAGTATTTATTGGACCTTTAAGCAAAATGTGAAAGAAATGTATGAAATTCATTTTCTATCATATTGATACTTTTATACAGTGAGGTCAAGTTTCAAAAACTACCAGTGAATGCCTTAGGTCTTCTAGTTTCACAGGGTACCACTAGCATTGTACCAGCTAAAAAAAATGAGCCACATAAATACAATGTTGTTGGTAGAGATCGCCAGCGTTCCTGCGACTCTCTGAGGGTTAAATACTTGTAGTATCACATTTGCATACATTTCAACTCAATTTCATTATAAAATAAGCAACAAAATGTTGTGTGTCTATAAGTTACTTCAATCCAGTAAATATTCATACTTAAGCATTAGAAACAATATAATTCAGGCTGATGAATGGGGGCAGCCATCTTTGATTTTGTATTAACAGACCTCAACTGCCTGCATTGCATGGATAGTCCATCAGGGGGAAGGTGACATGTATCAGATTGCATCTAACTGGTTTTCCAGGCAAGTGCTGATCATTTGGATGACACAGATTTCAAGAAAGTCATGTATGAAATATGACACAAATGGCATTACAGCATTAACATCTGATATGTTTTCTATGCTCTATTGCGAATAAAATGTGGGTTTATGAGATTTTAAAATCATTGTATTCTGTTATTCACATTTTGCACAACATTCCAACATCATTGGAATTAGGGTTTGTAGTAAATTGTGTTACCATGGCAACGAAAATCGATAGGCGCCGTGTCCTAACCACTGCCCATATACATATCAAATATAAATGAAATAGCTCTAATTTGTGCCCTGTAGAGCATCCACAAGGAAATCTCCACGGCGGTCACGGACGCATGACGAGGCCAAATCCATAGTTACCCCGACTTCGTCCCGGGGCAACAATAAAACTGCATCATCGTCCAAATCCTTTCAAACTTCACCGTATGTAGAGGTGCGCAAACACACTTTAGCACATCTGAAACAATCAGTTGGGAGATGTTCTGCCGTTTCGGGATGTTCCAGAGGAACTGAGAGGCCTGACCCACTTCGTGGAAGAGCAGTGCTTATGATAAACTCCTCCGAGCTCATCCTTCTTACCTGACCAATCGGGATCCTGCGGGACAAGATCCTGACACACAGCTTCGTACAAAGGTTTCTACTGTGGCGTTTAACTGGATGAAAAATGCACAGCTGACGATCTCATTAGTCCAGCAGCAGCACCGTATCTGGGCCTAGCCACTGCAGCTCAGAACACTGACAGGTCTCCATTTCAAAGGAGCCGAGAAGAATAAGGGTGTCCAGGGAGAATCTGTGTTTAAATGAGAGAGGAAACATCCTCTCTCAACCATTTTTTTTCCGCAAAGATACTGTCCCCGCGGTCACGCTTCAAATGAAGAGTTGCTCATAAAGGTTTTATACAGCATGCAGAATGCCTTCATAAATGAGACATAATGTCTTCATAAATCATACATAAGCAAATGTCATGCTTTGTAAAGGGTGAAATAGCACATGCTTATTACCTCCGCCAACAGAGTTTGGGGCGGAAGTTTGTTTGTTCGTCTGTCTTGTCTGTTTGTGAACAACATAACTCAAAAAGTAATGCACGGACTTTTCTGAAATTTAGTGGGTAGATTGCTATTACATCAAGGATGGACCCTATTGATTTTGCCCATGATCACTGAAACAATGTGACCGCCACGGCAGCCATGCTGAAATCCTATCACACGCGAAAACTAAAAATGTGATGCACAAACTTGTCTGAAATTTTGTGGGTGGATTGCTATTACATCAAGGATGGATCTTATAGATTTTGACTGCGATCACTGAAACAATATGGCTGCCACGGCAGCCATGTTGACTCCTATCACACGCATTAACTCAAAAAGTAATGCACGGACTTGTCTGAAATTTTGTGGTTGGATTGCTATTACATCAAGAATGGACCCTATTGATTTTGACCCTGATCAGTGAAACAATATGGCTGCCACGCGATAACTCAACTTTGCTCCCACTCATGCACATTAGAATAGTGCAGTCTTGGCGGAGGTTTGCACTCTACAAGTGCCTCTAGTTCAGCATGTGTTGCCAGATGTGATATAACTGACAATGTCACATAGCTAGCAGCTAAATGCTATAAAGAGTGACATTATTAGCTAAGGGGCAATGTCTTTGTCACATCTTGGATCACATGGACGTGTTATTTCACCATTTACAAAGCATGACATTTGCTTATGTATGATTTATGAAGACATTATGTCTCATTTATGAAGTCATTATATAAAGCCTTTATAGCAACACTTCATTTAAAGTGTGACCATTTCTGCAAACCACATTTTGACCTTTTATGTCAACTTTGAAAGATCTCCCAACTCTCCAACCAAATGCTGTCCATAAATTCCAAGACTTCACCCCAAGCCCATTTTAATTCTACACTGTAAGTCTGCAAAGGGCATGACTCGATCCAGTTTATTACAGTCTGTCATTTAGGCCTGTTGCTAAGGGGGGGGGCTTCCATAGTGCTGACTCAGCACTTTTCCTCCTCGATCCCCCCACTTCAGTATAGGAACGTACCCAATGGGAGGGCTTCACTGGCAACAGCGTGACCTCTCTTTAATGGTACGACCAAAGAAAATGTTATTAGACTGCTCTTAAGTTAACATTGCCTGTCATTGCTCTAGTCTGTCACAGCGCACAAAGGGCAAGAGACCATAACCAAACACCGGACTGTTCAACAATCCATCTCTGTCAGGCTCCAGAGCACAGACTCCGATGTAGGCCAGAGGAGTTCAGTACTGGGGCATTTATTAGACCCAAGGAACAGCGAAAGCTGCATTCAAACCAAACAGCCAGAGGCAAACCCAGGGGGAAAATCCACATAAAAAAGGCTAGTGGACACAAAGCATCTAAAAATGTGGGAAAAAAGAGACAAGATAGTGCAAAAACAAATCCAGCAAACAATTCAGAGCCAGAACTGAGGTCAACTGACCGGCGAGTTTCACAACATAGTAATCAAAAGGAGCCAGGACACTAAGTAAGAACAAACACAGTTTAGAGACAATATAACAAAGACCAGTGGACATGGCAGGGTGTAAGTATGCAGAGATAACAGAGAACAGGTAAACAGACAAGCAGCAATAATGGGGAACAGGTGAGGGCAGGGGCACCAGTTAGGAGTTAAAAAGTTGCTGGTGCAGGACCGCTTTGACAGGATCACATGGAGGCACAGATGAAAATAAAACAGAGTGGCGCGGCCCCAATATTGACAAGCAGCATGGTGCATACACAGGGGATCAGGCAGAGGTGCTGACCACCGCAGGAATCACCCAACATTCGCTCGCACACTCATACCTACGGGTAATTTAAAGTCAAAAATTACCCAAACATGCTCATTGTTGCCTTTAAAGGAAAACTGAAATACACAGAGAGAGGACACTCAGACATGAAGAGAAAATGCAAACTCCATGCTGAGAGGTCTCAAGCCTGATTTGATCCCACAACCCTCTCGATGTAGGCACTGTTTAAACACTTAGAGCGCTATACGCAACTATATTCGCCCAATGATGGAATACATCAAAATCAGATGCTGTTGAAAAATCAGCGGGAGCTCTTTTAAACAAGTTGCCACATGATAGATTTTCACCAGCTCAGGATAATTACATTTTCAATTCTTTGAAAATGTATTCAGAGCTCTAAGGGTTAAAAATTTTACTGGCAATTGAAAACAAATCCAGGACTCCGACACGATGGACAGGAATAAGTGACCACGCCGGACACTTGAAGCCCCCCAATCCACACCACTGCTGCTCAGCTTAAGGGCGACCATCAACGCTTCCGCCAAATACTTCAGCCTTTAACGCCACTGGCAGAAACATCGCCCACTTGCTGACTGGGCACAGCGTACCGCCGAAAATCTCCAGAAATATCCCGCTTTGTCAGCGCTGCTCCAATTCACTGAACAGTTCACACCGGCTTGGACATCGCGCTCTAAAACTCATAAATGCGTAAAATTACTTGGACAGTTCAGGTTGATGGATGACGCCCCGCCTCCAGGCATCAAGGAGGCGAAGGCATTTCCCGTGCTGTACTCACTGTGGCGTACGATTTACAAATCACATCGCTAAAAGATTTGAGCAGCTGGCTGCAGGTGACTGGAGAGGAAGGGGAGGGTAACTCACCTGTTGATTGGCTACTTTGTCTGAGTCACAAAATCGCTAACTTGAGGTGCACCAAGCAACACCTACTGTCTGTACTGTATCTATATCTTGCTTGCAGCAACATAATATATTTTGTATTCAGAACTGTCCCTACAATGGACTGGGGAAATATCCACACAGTATTCCCGCCATTTGTCTAATGCATGCTGGGATAGTTTCCTGCCCCCATGACCCTGAGCAGGGATAAGTGGGTAAGATAGATGGACAAATTACAACTAGCGAGTAGAGCATTGATCATCAACTCACGGTCCTTGAGAGCCGAGAGCTGCTGGTTTTCTGCCATCTATTTACCTGGGAGTCAGGTGGGAAGACAGTCCGGCAAATCAGAAGCATTGAATGTGCCATTAATTAGTCAGTGACCTGGGACAAAAAAAAAAAGGCAGGGTTGAACTTGGATTCAAGGGTGAGAGTTGATGAATCATTGTGGGAGTTCAGCGTTGTCACAAGCCTCCACAGAAAGAAATCCAAGGAATCCCATGGGCATAAGAATCCTACTGGCTATAATATTCCCTGAAGCACTGATATGGTTGGACTAACGTAACGTTGCATCCTTTCTATTAAGGCCATCTAAATGATATTTGCATAGAGGAGAAAAGAAAATTTGGGTGCGCTAATAAGTTCTTGTTGCTTCTAGCTAAATGTTTGAGTTAAAGTATCACGAAAGGCCAATAAAATGTGTTTTGGTACGCGCCACTATTCGCAATTTGTCAAAAATTCTCTTCTATATTATCCAAATTATACTGGTGACAACCTCAAGAGGGCAGATGCTCATGTATAATGCATTATCAATTCATTTCTAAATAACACTACATGGTTCAGTACACACAGGCCATGAGAAATAAGATCACACACTTTGATTTCAGTTTACTCAATTATAGCAAACTTGTGCCTACTTGCATTTATATACTGTTTCTATTGCGCCCTTCAACAGAGACCCGCTCAATTATAACGAAGTTAAAAAACAATCTACGAACGCTGAAATAATGTAAAAATTATTTTGGGAAAACAATTCTATGTCTTACAGTAAGAATGACTCAGCGCACATTAATGCTGACTACAATTACCGTGGGCTTCCAGTCTTTCCTGAGAAAGGCTAGTGCGTGCGCGCAGTTTTTGGCCACGGCTCAGCAATACAAAACCGGGCTCAACTAGTCATGGGCCTCCATCAAGAACTTGACAAGCTTAATCAGATTAGGAAGTGCTAGGCTGGAAAAACATGCGCCCAATTTACTCTTTTGGAAAAAGTTTGGACACCCCTGCTCCACACCGTAGGACACAGAATGGGTATCGGCCGCTCATAGATGATCCTAATTAAACGTGGCAAGCGTGTCAGCCTACGCCACATCCTGCTGGTGAATCACATGGATGAAATAGTGAAAAACTGTGGAGGACTAAAATGCTATTCCACGCGGGAGGGTAAACTAGCGCCAGTGTGGATAAAAATGACAGCCCAGAGAAAGGTTGAGCTTTGAAGAGCAAATGCATCGAACCAGAGGCGTCCCAGTAGGTCACAAACCCACACGTTCTACACACCATTGTGAAAGACACCAGGCTTACCTTTCCCCTCAGATACAACACCACTCCCGTCGAAGCTGCACTGCAATAGCTGACTGGCTTCAAGGGCTGTCTGACACGTTCTCGACAAGCTCCGATCGAGCTTCAGAATAGGTCCTGATAGAGTCTTGATACTTTCCCCAAAGGATGACTAGAGTTGCAGACATTACCCAGATGCATCCTCTCAACCTTTTACAGAATGGGTCCTCAATCTTACCCTGAAAGTTCCGTTGCAGGTACAGGCTTCCATTCCAACCAAGTAGTAACTCACCTGAATCTACAAATCAAGAACTTAAGCGAAGACTCTAGGGATTGATTAGTAGAATCAGGTGTATAAGTGCTTGATTTGAGTGAAAGCCTTCACCCATACTGGCTCTGTCTGTTAAAGATTGAAGTCTCATACTTTTCAGCATTTATGGCGAAACTACAACTACTCTTTTATTTCTTGCACCTCAGTTGTTAGTATTTGCGTTCCGCTGTTGATTTAAGAGGACAGGGGTAAGGGAACTGATGTTTTTGAGAGGTCGAGAGCCCATATGTTTAACAGAAAAAGTCCTGGGATCTCATTTATGTATATGGGGCACTGGGAAAGAAATGATGAGTATGCCAATTTCATTGCGGATTTTTAATTCATAAAAAATCCTCAACATTAAATAACACTCAATATAAGAATATAATAATAATAATAATAATAATAATAATAATATGCATTCAAAAAAAATTCCAAGCTAATGCTAATTATTTAAATAAAAATTGCTTGCAGTTTATGTTACCCATGGTTTTACAAATTGGGATTTTTTTTAAACAATCCACCATTTCATTTTTTTTGGTTATATGTAATATGTAGGCTTAAAATCCTTACAAATTTTTTATAAAATGACCCTGGGACACCACAGTCAAATGAAAATGCTAACATCTATAATATATTTGAGGTCGATGTCTGTCTGTCTGTGTGTATGTACACGTTTTTCTCCTACATTTCTCAACCGATTATCACCAAATTTGGTGTGAATATCCACTTGGACACCAGGAAGGACTTGACGTCGCCCGATTTTTGAAAAACGGTGATGCACGCAAAAAAAATGGCAATTCCACTCTGGGTAGCAGGTAGCAGCTAGTCTAAAATAAGCGAGTGAGTAGTTAAGTTCTTCCAATGAAACACTGTTCAGCACTGGTGGTTTTGTTGCAGAGGAACTGGCTTCGTCAAGGTCCCAGCAGTGTGTGTGCGTGTGTATGTGTTTCCAAGAGTGTCTGTGAGAATTTACATCCATGGGCAGACGTCTGTGTGTATGAAAGATAAGGCGTCTGAGTGAATATGATTGTGTGGGAGAGCATCAGAGCGAGTGTGACTGCGGTCTCGGTCTGGTGCCTTTGCAGAGAGTCACGATGCAGAGAGCAACACTGTGAGCTTATCAATCTCCATTAGAGGCCATCAGTCAGATTGGTCAGGGTAATTCACTTCCTCCTCTCTAGATCCGCACTCAGGCTTGCCCAGAAACTAGATATATATGAATGGGAAATCAATTAGCAAGCCAATTAAAGAGACATCATAACCCAGCCGCATGCTGCAGCTCTGACATCGCCTCTCTTGATGGGTCATACATCACTGTCTGAGTATGACAACTCAGGAATACACTTCTTATAAACTCCCTCACACATTAGAGAGAGCCTGAGAGAGCCGCAACATGATATACAGTGTCAGTGTTAAACTGACTCACCATTTTCTGGGCTAAGAAGCCCTACCTATTCCATTCTTCCAATCAGACAAAGGATACCCAAACTATATACTGAATGTCAGTGGTGGCTGGTGAACTTAAAATTGGTGAAGTACTTGGAAATATTGACTGGTGTTGACCTGTTTTCGATGATTTATTTAAACTAACATTAAATGAACTCTGAAAACACCTGGGCCATCAGATGAAGCCAGTTCTGCTTATCAAGGTAAGAAAAGAGCAAATAAATCTTGATCTGTTTTCACTCATTTCAATAAATTAACAAGTTTTCCAAAGATAAGAGCAAGTCATCGTCAGTTAAACACAGCTTCCTTGTTCAAGCAATTTTGCAACAATTAAATCGAAAATGCTTTATTCACTTTCCATAAAAGATCAACCAATACATTAACATCCCAGTTTGCTTTTAGTACATCTAGTACTATCTAATCTAAGCTTCATGATTGCTTAGTTACAACAAAGAAAGCGAAAAAATACCCGCAAATGAAAAGATAACGTAGATTGACAAACAATTTTGCGTTTATGTAGCATCAATTTAAAACAAATGATCGAAAACCAGTCAAGACCGATCAGTCGTCTCAAGGGATGTTCTGTGTTTCACCAATTTTCAGGTCACCAGCTGCCACTACTGCATGTACAGTGAGGCCCATAAATTCTTGGATGGGGATGTAATTTTAAAGAACTGTAATTCCAACATGGTTAAGCCTACATAATTGTAAATATCCCCGTTTAAGACCAGCCAGTCAGCTTTGCTTCAAGATTATTTATATCCTTATCGATTGACTCAGCCTTGCAGGAAATTAAGCAGTTTAAATTTGTGTCATCCAAAAAAATGCTTACGGACATCAGCATATGTAAGTAAGCACCTATGAGCTGTACTGTATTGTATGTAAACAAGTACATCTGTATGTAGGCATGCAACTATGCACTGCAAGTAATGCTATATGTTAAAGGATGTTTTAATAATCACAAAACTTAATAAAAAGGTCCTTTATTACCGATAAAAAGGTTAATGTGATATGACAGCTGTTCAATGCTAAGCAGCATTAAAAAGGAACGGAGGAAACGAATGACGTGCGGACCAGCCCTGCTAATCGGCAAAGGCTGGACGCAGCCCATGCATTCCAGGTCTCAGCCTTGCACGACCTCGCGGCCAGTTTGTTTTTCACAGCCAGATATGCTGACAGGCCGTTTGTTTTTTCTAGCGGGGCTGTGCCAGGAACCTCTATTGCCTACACCAGGAGAGTCGTGCCTACATTCCCCACCCATATAACCTTGTCAAAACGAGCTCACAGCAGGCCGCTAAACTGGGGGAGGGGAGAGCATTGGGCCGCACTTGAAATACTGGCTCAGCGTAATCTCAGAACTTAAAGCTAATGCTGCATTGATTTGCCCTCATGTATTTTCTTTCTCAAATTGATTCCTATTGATTTATTAAATTCAGAGTTGTATAGGTGTGAATCAAAATGTTTATATCAGAAAATAAAAAATAAGCATATATAGGAATGGTCTTAGTGTATAAAACTTTCTTGGGGAGCACTCTCATCTTAAATGATTTTCTTAAATCTATTTTGTTCTTGGTTGACATTTATGGATATCTTTTTTTTTGTCTATTTTTGAGAATAAACAACTTCCGAGCCCATTATTCCTCGCCAACACCCATTTCAGATTTAAAGATATTCACACAAAACGTGGCAACACGCCCACATGGCAGCCTTGTCCATGACACGCTATTTGAGTGAGATTTTCTCCAGTCATCGCCAAAATCAGTCGGGATCCTCTTCAAATCATCATAGACTCACAAAACAAAAATGAAAAGAATCCAACAAAAATTGTAGTCAGTAGAGTGAGAAAAATACACTGTGGACAGACTGATGGACAGACCGACGGACGGACAGGGGCGATTCAGTGCAGCGCACATAAATAAAAAACTTTTTTCAAAATGAACTTCCCCATAAGAAACTGCATATGTCATGTTTTGAGACCCGCGGAGTGGAATGCATATTGTACAGTGGCCTCTGTATCAGGATAAATATTGATACTGTGAGTAACCTCACAATAATCCAAACTGGGGAAAAATGTGTACATCTACACTGAGAATGGGAGAGAAGAAAAAATATGTACTTTTATACTAACAATATAAGATAGGGAACTTACCTGTGCTTAAACTGGGAGACAGGGATGAGATACCGAAACTAGGGAAGGGTACTACTGAACTGGGAGGAAGGGAATGCATCTGAAATTAAAAAAAGGGGGGGATTGAAATTGGAAAAGGGGATCTAATCTAAATTTAAACAGAGAGAGAAAGTACCGACATGTACTTAAACACGGAGAGAAAGTACTGATATGTACCAAACTACTAGATAGAGGTATCGAACTAAGAGAAGAAAAATTGATCTATTCCAGTCCTGGCTCTTGAAGATCTACTGGCACAGATTGAACCAGCAGGTGCACAACTCCCTCCAAATCCCTGAGACTACTTCCTGCTGCTAGGACTCAACTGAAACACCCTGCATACCCCATCCAAAATCCCTCATCAAGGTTATAATCACAGCGAGTGAACACGCGGCTAGGCAGTCGGAAACCCGTGCAAAGCAAACTGCAGCTGAACACACAGATCATGTGAGGGAGGCCATAACTGATAAATCTTGAGAGGCCCACGGCTGCACCTGGCTCTGTTCGGGTCAGCAGAGCTGAAACCAGTGAGTCCACTTCATGCCATGTTGTACGCAGATTTCAGCACATTCAGGAGCTTTGAAATGGTAAAGTGTTCAAATCGACCGAACACAAAACTGAATTAGAGGCACTCCGAGAGTGCAAACCTCCGCCAAGGCAGCCCAGTGGAAATCTTGCTGAGTGAACATGGCTCATAAGAAATTTAAGGATAGATTCCGTCCCTGATGCGAGACCAATAAACCAACAAAATTTGAGTGACATCACTGGGAGCAAAGTTCAGTTATCGCGCATCATAGGATTTCAAGATGGCTGCTATGGAGGCCATATTGTTTCATCAATCATGGTCAAAATCAAAACGGTCCATCCTTAAAGTAATAGCAACCAACCCACAAAATTTCACAGATATCCGTTCATTACTTTTTGAGTTATCTTGAACGAAAACAGACACACAAACTAACGCCGGCATAAACGTAACCTCCTTGGCGGAGGCAAAGAAAATAAAAGATAAACATTGTGATGAAAGCCCTCTGTGGTGTTCCCTTCAGCTTCCTGCTGGAACTCTGTCAGGTGTTCCTGGAATAAAGACCCCGGTGTGGTATGAGACAATCCCCCTGTCAGTTTGGGTTGCCAGATGGAGTGGGAGAGAGGCAAGAGTGACGCTGAATAAAGGGACATCTGCCGGAAAGAGAAGGCGACCCGGAGCACCACTGGAGAGAAATCGCCACACAGAAGAGGAGCGGGGAGGGGAAGGCACAAAGAGGCGTAAGACGGTTCCGTTCTCTTCTCTGAGACAGTCGCACACAAACACACGCAGGCATGCTACTCAGAGGAAACAACTGCTCCAAAGGGCCCTTCTGTGATTCTATAGAGGAAACGTATCCAGTTTTAAGGACTCCTTACCTAGCAAAACGGTTCAATCTGAGCACTTTCACACTTCATACCTATGATGGAGGCGTCCAAAAATAAATAAAAAGCATTCTTCCATGCAAGAGTGCAGGAGCACAGACCAGGCCTGAGTTTGTTTTTGTTTCGCAAATGCTTTCAACTTGAAAGGGCCCAGGTTCACATTTTGATGTTTTTTTTTTTTTTTTTTGCCATGGTAATGACTGAACAATTTGTCCTTTGTATTTAATGTACTGGCATTTACATAATTTTTTATTCTTTCCTAAAAACCGCTCCTTGGCCCAAATCCAGCACACACAGCATTTTGTGCCAACACTAGAACAGCTCAGATTAGAACAGGCTAATATATGTACCAATAAAAAATAGACTAATACACGGATTTCACAAATTATATACTACACCCAAGTAGAATATGCTAATAATGCAATATAAGTCAAGTTTAATGGATTGATTGAAGAAACAATCACACAAGAATGCAATAATGAAATAGTCGGCCGCAGCGATTGTTGAGCATTGTGAAAGGTGACAGGTCAAACTCGGAACCAGGAGGTGGACACTGCTGACTTTGACCGATGAATTTCGCACTGATCTCCTCAGTATTAAATATCAGGATTACTCAGACTCTCTCGCAGCCCGTTCCTCCTCTGAATCGCTCCTACGCCACCGTTAGATACACCGGCTCGAAAGCTTGGCAGGCAGCGCTCAGAAATTTTTGGACGTGGCCCTAATGGGGCTTTAAGCAGAGTGCAGGTTCGATCGCAAGGCCCCGTCGGACCGGGTCGGTGTGTGAGTGCTTAATCACATCCCTGATGGGCCAAACAGAGTCACCCCGAGCCTCCTGATCGATTTGCCTACAGCCAAAGCGGACCGACCCAGATCAGCACTTGGCTTGAACTGCCCAGCCTCCAGGTTAAAAAAAAAACACATGGGGGTCGAGTCAAGGGATTGATCCTGAGTTCAAGGATCACCGTAATGGCAAGCAAAGTTTGGAAGCCCTTAATTACCATGGGACACCAGAAGCTGTGAGTTTGAATTCTTGGTAGTTAATGGAAGATCGGTAACATTGCGGAGAATGTACAGTCCCAGATACGCCCCCTCCGACCCCACCCTCTCAACACAGACCTAGAGAAGTCAGGCCAGGAAAAACTAATCAGGAAGGATGATAATCCAGTCTTGTAAATAAGTGCAGGTAAAGTAAACAGACAAAGAGAAAAGTATTTTAAATCTATCTATGAAACATTAAGGAATTAGGCCTGTTAGCTCCAATCACAAACAGAAAAATCTAATAACCGAATAGACATCTAGTCATTTCCAATTAGTAATGATCAGCCCAGTGTAGCATGAAGTCAAAGCAGAAACATTAAGGTTATGACTTCTCCGACATAGAAAACAAATAGGACTGCAGTTGTGTAAGCATCTCTTGGTGCCAGTTATGACTTCAAACAGAGGAAACATTAGTATGAGAACAGATCTTATCAAGAATATAATTGGTTACAGATTAGCTCGCCAAACCACTTCATCCGGACATCCTACATGAAAAAGGCAGCTTATTACTGCATAGATTTGACACCACTTCAAAGCAAAGCACTTTCTGAGAAATGGCTCCAGCAGACAAGGCAACAAAATGCAAAACAAAGGCAGTTACTAAACAAAGTAACAACTAGCGCAAGCTAATACAACTAAACAGACACAATAAAGGCAGGTTTGTTTGGTTTCCACACACCCAAACTTAAAGCAAGACTCATTCACGGGTCAGTGCAGTGAAAAGTATTCACCCCCTTTCCAGTTCCTTCCATTTTTGCTTATTTATCAAATTTGAATTTTTCAGGCCATCCAACGAATTTTAATATGAGACAAAGACAATGTGAGCGAACATTAAACGCAGCTTTCAAATAATCTCTTCATTCATTGAAGGTAACGAGTTACGCTAAACTGAACATCATCAAATCCATTCCAAATAGTGAAGCACAAAATGGCACACAATTCCGTGACAATTTCACTAACTCATCTGGTCTGTTGCCATTTTCATTTGAAATTTCAGGTTTTTGCCGTGCAATATCTGCGTGTTTTTAATCGCGACCGACATTTCACCTCACTTTGCGGCTATTTTTTTTCCCCAATCCCAGAAAAACTAAGGATAGTGAATGTACAGTAATTTTGACATCCAAAAATAGTTTCAAATTCGGGACATTTGTTTGGGTAGTATTGGCATCGAGGTTAACCCTTTCTGTACCTTCACAATGTCAATGGCTGTTTTAGGGAGTGCATCATACGCCCTCACCTGTTGTTGTTTCTGAGCTTTTCACTGGGCAGTTTCGGCCTTCTAAGCTATAGTAGCATTACAGACTAATCGGAAGTCAGACAATAAACAAAATAGCGACCATCAATATAAAATAGCCAGAAGAGAGCAGTGTTTTTTTCCTAAATTTGGCATCTCTAATCCCACCCGAATCTGGAATGCCCAATTCAAGAACTATGTACAAACTTGCTCATATGCAACCCATTGTTGCCAACTCGGGAGAGAAGGACGGTTCACGGCTCTTCTCCGAAGCACGCGCCCATCGACTGCTTCTTTACACTAATAGGTTGAAACTTTGCAGGTTCAGAATGAGGGCGGAGGATACCCAAACATGAGCAAGCTTAGAATCCTACTGACGTGCACCCAGCCGTGCAACAGGAGGCACTTGAGCAATGTGTCTATTTGTAGTAGTCCAGGCCGGCAGTCCCTTCCCAATTTGCATCCCTGCAGCACGAACGCCAATTGTGTGCTGCTCTGAAAAAGCTGCCGACCACTGCCGGCTGGTGCAACTGGGGATTGAACCCGCGCCGTGGTTGTCACTATTGCTCCGCAATGCGGCACCGTAACCAAGTGAGCTAACCCCGCAACAACAGAGCAGTATTCATGGCTCCATCAATTATAGGAAGTTATCTAGGTCCTGATAGCAGCAAAGCAGCCCTGGACCATCATATTATATAATGTTCTAATGGTAGAAAGTTGTGTTTGTTTTACGCCAGATGTAACCGGACCCATGTCTTCCAAAAAGCTCCACTTTTGACTCATCAGTCCACAGAATATTATCCCATTATTATCTGGGGTCATCAAGATATTTTTGACAAATGTGAGAGGAGCCTTTCTGTTCTTTTTGGTCAGCAATGGTTCTTACCTTGCAGCTCCCCCATGGATGCCATTTTTCCCCAGTCTCTTCCTTATTGTGTAAATGTGAACACTGACCATAACTGAGGTAAGTGAGGCCTACAGTTCTTTAAATGTTAGTCTGAGTTCTTTTGTGACCACCTGGGTGAGTTGTCAATGCGAAGTAGGAGAAATTATAGCAGGCCGGCCACTCCTGGGTAGGTTCACCACTATTCCGAGTTTCCTCCATTTGTAGATAAATGGATCTCACCGGAATTCACTAGAGTCCTTCAGCCATAGAAATGACTCTGTAACCCTTTCCAGGCTGACAGAAAACAAGAACTTTCATCTGTTCTTGGATTTCTTTAGATTGCAGCATCATGTGCTGTTTTTCGCCTACTTCACATTGCTAGAAAAGTACTATCTGATGGATGTTTAAATTCAACAAGCCTGGCAGTAATCATGACTGGGCGTGTCGAGTGAAGTTGAGCCCAATTATCAATTAAATCAGTTAAATTGGTTAATTTAGTCACTAGGAGGGCAATTACTTTTTCACATAGGGTCGGGTAGGGTTAGATTGTTTTTTCCTCGAATAACTGAAATCATCATTTGAAACCTTCATTTTGTATTTACTCTTCTTATCTTTGTCAAATATTAAAAAAGATTAAAATATTTATAATATTTAAGTGAGACAAATAAACAAAAATTTTAAAAAATGGGAAAGAGAGAAATACTTCTTCACAGCACTGTGCGCACGCATCACACAAACACACAAAAAAATAATTAAAATGCAAAAAGCATACACACAAACATACAAAAAGAAACACCGTTAGCTCATATTGGGCTTCTGGAGGGTCCAAGACCTGCACCAGAGCTCATTCGAAAATAAACACAACAAAGTCTGCCACCACCGCTCAGTGCCAATTTAAACAAAAACTGGCGCACTGTACCTTTCCACAGAACTAGTACTCAGCACTCAGCCTCACCCCCATGTTTGTTTGGGACAGAAGATCACATCTGTGTTCTCTCCCCTTATTGGATTACAATTTGCCGAGGTCTGATGTCACAGCACAGTATTGCAGTCATTGCCTTCTACAGGAAACCGGATCAAAACCAGAATATCCACCACATGGAAAGAACCGTCTCATTTTGCTGTCCGCACATGACTAATAAAGTCTAATCCAACCCCCAGCAGTTTGAAAGCTGACTCAGATCAGAGGGTATGTTTGGTAGACGTGGTGTATTGTGGTTTGACTAGTGGCCTGTGGTGAAGCTGTGCAGTCGCACTCATCAGAACAGTGCTGAGCCACAGCCGTTGCGATAGATATTCATCTCTAGAGGGAGTTGCACTTAAAGAAGAAGAACTACCAAAGTAATTCTTGATGACAGCATCTGGGAAATGCCTAAAATTAAGACTTGTCTCTTTGCAAAGTGCGCATTAGATACAGATTCCTTACCACGCCCACTTACAGCTTGTGATTGGATAGTATGTGACACAGGCAAGCTAACCGGCAGCCTGAGCTCAAAATGTGAGGAGAAAAGACTGAATCTCCCCACATTACTCATTAATAATGGGCTATTAACATAAAATTCCACACACCTGAGTAACTTTAATTTTACAATCTAATTTTGAATCATAACAGAGGACACAGTTCTCCGGAAAAAAAAAAAAAATGTTCTTGAATCACAGCAAAAAAGTGCATACGCTAAGTAGAGAGTCTGGTCTGCCGCAACTGCATGGGTGCCCCCGAGCCCCCGAGTGCCCACTTGTGATATATGGAAAACCGACCTGCAGTGCATTCAAAAGCCATACAGTGAAACGGGCACAAGCATGGACTTGTGCTTTATTCGGCCAGTTCTGCTGTCATGGGAACCAAAATCGATAAGGTGTCGTAACCTAACCATAACCTATGCCCACACCAAATATCAAAGGATTCGGTTGAAATCTGTGGTCTGTACAGCGTCCACAAGAAAACTGCTATGGATGCAGTGGCGGCAGAGACAATGACGACCATGAATCCATAGTAGCCGCTCGACTTTGTCCAGGGGCTAAAATTAGCATATTATAGGTGATTATATCAAGTCCAGGGTTTTTAACAGGTATGTAAACCATACGAGTCATGCTACGCAATGTAAGACATCCCCCGCCAAACTCGACAAAGATAATAGATTTGGGGAAGTATTTCAAATAAAACCTGTTTTAGTTTATAACAGGGGTGTCCTGGATGTCTTTTAGTCATGCTAGGGAGTCGCTGAATCGGACAGGGTTTAAATCCAAGCGATGAGCTTGTCCACAAAGGCTCCTGCTAGGCTGGTACTCTGACGGAAATTAATCTGGTTCATCTGCAAAGCAGGTGACCACAATACTCTCAGTGGTCACTGCGTCACATGTCACCCAATAACTGTCATGGACCAGCCATTTCAGGATGGACTGAAATGCTAAAATGATGGTCACCTACACTGCCTTTGGAGATCCTTTATCTGTCAGGTTTCCATTTTCTATCGTAATTTGCTGCACCTAACACTATCAATTAGCAGCTCGATGCAGATCTCCAGCTGTTGAATGAGCAGGGCTCATTGGGTTGGAGTCGAAACCAACTGGACTGTAGGTCTCCAGGAACAGGGCTGGTGACCACCACACTAGAATATCATGTTGTGCCCTCTGTTGCACGGGCTGCCGACCAACGAGGGAAGCTGACATATCATAGCTACCTCCCTCTCCCTGTAGCTACCTCCACCTCCCTCCCACACTCCTTGTGCACGCAGTCAGGCAGGCATGCTAGCTACCCCTCCCCCATTCTTTCTGTGCTGTGAGGTGCACATCTTTGCCCTGTTGCAAATTTTACAAGGGCTTGTGAAGTAGTCCTCATAGTGCCCTCCTCATGTATTCCCCAGAGCTTAACACAGGACACCTGGCTGGGGCGTCAGTGTCCAATGATCAGTCCCCTCTTGTTATTATTGGTCATACCAATGGTTAACCTGATAACTCCACCAGGGCTGAAGTGTAGGGCGAGATAGAGCCATAGAGAGCGAAAAAGGGGGACGTCTCAGTGTATGTGTGTGTGTGTGTGTGTGTGTGTGTGTGTGTGTGTGTGTGTGTGTGTGTGTGTGCGCGCGCCTGTGTGTGTGCGTGTGTGTATGAGGGAGAGAGATAGATTATTTCTGTTTGGATGTGGAAACACGCGGTTTTTATTTGGATTCGGAATTATCCTTTGTGCACGATGAGCACAATCAAATCCCACACATTTGACAGCTACACAGGGACTGTTATTTTGTCCATTTATAGTCATTCATTTGTTAATCTGCAGCACAACCCCACCTTCCAAGCCTTTTAAATGCCCATAGTCGCTCTTACAAATCCACAATAAACCAAACCCATTGCTAGACCTAGGCGTTTAATCGGGGAGATCGATGCTCAGCAAAATAATTTGAACAGCAAATTAAAAACAAAGAATCTCAAGTTGTGTGAGTGCGTTCCAGAGTCCCGACCAATTAAACGCTAGGTTACCAAAAACATCCAACACCAAGCACCCCCTCCCCTTGCGCTGTAGGTCGATAATAACCCGCATAGGTATGCCACACTTAAATTCCACGAAGCCAAAGCATTTTGATATATCAATATTAAGTCCGCTGATTGCTCAAAATCGCTTTGATTCTAAGACAGTTCACCTTGCAGCATCTTTCAAGCGTAAACCAGTGTCAATAAAAGCCCAGCTTTTGTCGAGCCTCTTCTGGTTGTGTCGTACAAGTGAGAGTAGAGTAGGCAACTGACACAAAAAAGTGTGTTTACATACCTCAGTAAACTCGGTAGCGGTATGGATCCAGATGACGTGCCCAGTAATCCTTTTTTACCGCTTAGTAATTTTTCCACTAAGACTACGTTCCCCGTCCGGGCCGCTTCCAGCAGCTCTTGCTCTTTCCCCATTCTAACGACCAGAAATAAAATTATATCCAACCCCGTTGGGTAGAGCCACAGAGAGAGCGAGGTACCCCCTTTACTGTCTCATTGTACCGACAAATAATTGCATTTTCACTGCATGTTATTACGGAACGACGCTCCCATTGCACACAGAGCACCGCCGTAGGTGCTCTGCAAAGCAGGCTCGGATGAGTACGAAATCTCCACTCGTCCACCGTGCGACGAAGTAGTGGAATAATATATTGTAGGGCTGGATAGCGGATTTCGCGCGGTGTTGTGCGGTTTGACTAGAAGTAGCGCGAGCCGACTGTCGGGCCGGTTGCCTGGATACGCTGTTCTGTGGGACTGTCACCCACACACACACATGCACAGACACGCACGCATGCATAAATGCACACTACTATCCCTCCACTACTATCGTCTTCGAGTTGCGGAGGTGCTGCATGAGAGGTTTCCAGTCGAAGCACCCCTCTCGTACACTTTCCCTCTTCGCAGCGACACGCGCAGCAGCTTCCGCTCAGACGGCTGTGGAAAACAGTAAGCACCAGCTACTCGGCATGGGCGTGGATACTTATGGTGTTGTAGCTCCAGCAAGAGGCGAAACCTATTGTTGGTCCTGGAGATGAAATAACTGTGATTAAAATTTTTAAATGCATTTAATTTTGCCGGGATTTATAATTTTGGATCATGGTTACACTACACGTGACAAATTTACGCGTAGTGAAAAACTGGGCAGAACTTGCTACTGGCAACCTTTTCTTTACATCACTATTTCGCGGAGCAGTACTGAAGCAACTGTGTAGCCTTTGAGAAAACTGCACCAGATGAGAAGGAGCAATTACTATCTGCGTTCCGTGCATCCATCCAGGCTTTAGCAGGCACGTAGCGATTTAAATCTTGCCACCGACTTGGGATCACGGAGTAAAATGAATAAACAGACGGATTTTGACAAGTTTTCAGTGGTTCTGCCGCGCTGTGTTTATTTATGGGCAGTGTGATTAGGTGCAGTGTGTGCGTGAATTTATGGCAGCAGACACCTTCAGGAAGTCTGCGCTGATTTATGTAGAGCTTGACACGTCGAGATAGAGTGCGACTTGGTTCATAAAGGAGAAACCCCGTTTGAGTCGCCCCTGTTGTTTTATTCACTCTTTGAATAGAACTGTTTATGAGGCATATCTAAAACAAATAATGACCATGTGACCGGTGGTGGTCACGAAGCAGCTTTGTCATGTAGTACCGTATCTCGCGGGAAAAGGGGAAGCTATTGATTGATTGAAGCCACTGGATTTGGTTGCTCTCCCTGAATAACAGAGCGGATAAATTCAGTGTAGATAGGAATCAAGTAGTGTTGAAGATGCAGCTTAGTTGAAAGCAAATGGATTTTTTTTTACATACTGTAGGCCAACTCTAGTCAAGCAAGTTTCCAAACAAAAAAGGGCGAGTATTTCAGTGCAGAGAACACACAGCATGAAGTTGACTTTATTATCACATATGGATCATTCCTCTGTCATTTCAGACATGAGCGAGAAAGATGCATTTCTCACTACTGGAATCTATGTATAATAGGTCTTCCAGGAAAATCTTACTGCCTGGCGTGACAGAGGGTTCAATAGTCCAGTAGAGCCGGTGACTCATGAACTATGACGCGGCAGAGCATCCACGAAGGGAGAAACATTTCCATCTTTGGCCTTACTGGGGCTGAGAACAAGTGACCCCGGATACGGAGGTGCAGTGCTGGTGCCTGGCCATAGATGTCACTGCGGCATCACTGGCGTTCTGTCAAGTTGCTGGACAGATTGTGGTTCTTCGCAGCAGAGCAAAAGTATAGCTACAATTATCTTGGAAAAATAAAACGCTCATTAGCAATCGAACATCGGGCCCATTTGAATATGGACTCAAACCAAATATACAGCATCATGCCACCTTGTGAAATGAGTAAACGAAAAAAAGAATACATCACTTAACCCTTTGTTACATATGCCTCGCATACGTGTTTTTTGTCTGCCCCACCCCCCTCCAAAAGGCATCCACCCCTGGAAATGCATTCATGTTACTTACTTTTGGGAGGTTTTATAGTTCCTGTTTCAGTTAACAGATGTCTCTACTAGCACTCAAATTTCCAAGATGTGTGAGCTTTTCTAAATTTTTGACCCCCGCAAAGAAACAAGAGTAGGAAAGTCCTACCCAAAGTAGTATGTTATACTGTTATATAAGATCTCATAGAACATATACACTACAGGCCAAAAGTTTGGAAGCAAGATCAAATTTGTGCAAATAAAGAAATAAATAAATAATCATAGTTTCATTGGCATACTTTGCAACAAAATAAACATTATTATATAAAGAGTCACAAATCAGTATACATTTTTACTCAAATTATCAGGCCCATATTACCAGGCCCATGGCCCTAGTGCCCGCCAGATTGCCGTTGGCATCCGGTGGGCTGTAAATCATGACATAATGTGAATAACGCAAACTGTGATTTGTATTTTACTTTTTAACTGAAGTTGTAATTCTTGCAAATCTTCTCAACCCAAAAACTAAGCGCCTCCTTTTTTTGTTAACATTTATTCAGCAATGGTCTGGTAGCATCAATGTATACAGTATCTAAAGGTAAATAGAGGAAAATGGTGCATATCAATGAAAGAAAAGTCTTATCATGCAGCAAATCCATAGATTTCATATTGGTTTTTAAGAAAGGCATTGTGAACCGAAACTTGAAGTTGCATCCAAAATTTTGACCTGTATTAGCCTTGCTTCCAAATTTCTAGCCTGTAGTGTTGAAGACATCAAGCATGTTTTAGATTCATGACTTATTGAACAGTAGGCAGTTATATGGCAACCTCAGATGTGTGAAACTCATGGACATGAATGCTTCACAAAAAAACTCATGTGAGGTTAAAAAAAATTACCTCCAGCTTTGGCAATCCTTGAAAAACAATCGATGACATTTGGTCTTTTGGTCTATTAAACAAGTAGAAATACCAAAAATCATTGGTATTGACTGAGGGAAAAGGTCTTATGCATCAAAGAGTAACCCTTTGTTGCATGCTGTCCAATATTTTGGACACATTTCAAGTGGAGTTTCCGATGACCAAGCTCATCGATACCCCGAAAAAACAATGTACATTTTATTGGACATTTCTAGTTCAACATTTACCCAATAGATGCCTCTCTGATTAGTCACCTTTTACCACAAACTATGACACAGGCACGTCCACGAGTAAGAGGCAAGTTCACAGAAGTCAGAAATATTATTATATTGTTCCAAGTGTTGATCAAACTTTTTCCACTTGGAACGAATAAGCTTTGTAATGCATGTGCATCTTCTGGAATACACCAGACCTTACACTCCGTCAAAGATATTGGACATAATTGCATGCCAGGCAAATAGCTGAAAGAAGCCATGTCCAGAATACTGGATATCATGCAAATCAATTACCAGGTTTCTTCGAACTCTCATTATTTCTGTCGCCCTATATGCATACGGTCCAAAATCCTGGAGGACTGCAGTATGCAACCCACAAGCATAATGTTCAAAAATAATGGACAGACTGACCACTCACTAATACCCCTCCTAACCAAATCCCATCAGATGGTCCCAAATGAACACTGGATATCAATTGTAACATATAGGAGGTATGTGTACATTCTCTATGCAACAAAGGGTTAATACACACAAATATAGACATTAATGGGCAATTTGTTTATCATTTCAACAGAAACATCGAAGTGTAAAACGCAGCTTGATCGATCTGTTTAGTCTCATCAAGTACAAGTACCTTTTTCCAGAAGTGAAGTAAGAACCTTCAATAACTGTGTGCAAAGTGGATGGAGAGCAAAAAAAAAAAAACCCACAAAATCAAATAAAGCTCCATCACAAATCTTAAAAAAACTAAAATAAATCAATAAATAGGCAGTGTTATTCAATAACCTTTTATTGAACAGTTTCAGCAGCTTTACCAGAAATATTACATCATAATTACAGGATTAACACCCAATGGTTTCAAGAAGATGCAAAAGAACTCTGAATGTGAAAGCGAGGCAAATCAGGAAGTGTGAACACAAAAAAATTGGGGCGGGGCTTCCACGGGCTTAATGACCAATGGCAGGGGAGAGATCCATGGGCCAGTCACTCAGAGCAACAATGGAGAGGTCAGATTACAGGGGGGAGAATCAGGGGACAAGATTCAGGCAAATTACTCAGGTGTCTTTGTACAATCAAATGTTTTCCCCACCCAACCATCTCCAGTCAGGCTTACAGATCTGAGCAGGACATTCAGTTAGACTCCGTGTTAAAGGGGCATTAGGGGCACTGGCTCACGCCCCCTGCTGGGATAAATCAGAGGCACTTCGGCTTCAGGGATCAGTCAGGCGCACGGCATCTTCACATTTGAGGGGGGGACACAGAAGAAGGGACACATTCTCCTGAATACTAATAAGAACAGGTTAGAGAACTGATTTTGAGAAGAGAGCCCCAATTCAGTCTGAAGTGCATGTGTTATAAAGGCCATTAATGACAGACCCCTCAGTTTAGCTGAGCAAACGCCAATATACAGCCGCACGAACAGACACTCATCTCTGATGCCCACCATTTGACACCAGACCGAAAAACATCAGGCTATCAGCTTTCAGCTCTCGAGTTATCCGCCACAAAAATCCTTCAGTTTGTACATTACTGGACGTGTGTGCATGTGTCACTCTGAGCGGTCAGCTAGCCACGACGGGCAACGGATTAAGACCAAAAAAAACATCCTCAGTTGTACGTCTGTAGTAAGTGTACGTAAGCACCAGAGAAGAAAAAAAATATTCTCTTCACAGATTCACAGATTTAGAGGACAACACTGCCTAACTGACCTGGGAACAGCTCACAGAGAGCAATGTGTTGTGCAGCACATGGGTGATCCTGGTTAGAATAGCGTCCTGAAGCACCCAAGTGATCTTCCTGATATACTGAGCTGTTCCACTGATCAGTGCACAGCTACACTGATCTTGACTGCTGATCTTTCTCTAACAGCATGATCTGAAAAACACAATGGTTTGCAATACTAAGTTGGTGCACTGTACATAGTCTCCTTCCAGTCAATGCTGATCTACTGTTAATAGTGTGTCAGGCAAGGATTTTGTAATTCATGGAATCCTCTACATGCGATCATCAACAGAACCATCTCCTGCTGTAACGAGAAGATCGAATGAACTGTACCTATTCTAAAGTCAACTGGTCTACCAAACAAGCTCCTGGAACAGGGATGTCACGTCAACACTGCCTGGATACCCCAGGTAAGAGCATGTAAGAGTAGTGCTCTGTTATATTAGGTGCCCATTCAGGGGGATCAAAATGGCCGAAGATGCGTTCCTCAAGCACAGGGAATAGTGACCGCAACACAGATTTGTGTTAGTGTTTCTGACTTGGGAGAAATCATGATCCACAATCACAGCAGTTCGTCTGATTTACCATCGCTTCATAAAGTGGCTGTCTGTGTGCACCTCCGCAGGCGACAATGGTCCGAATACACACAAATCACGGAGTGGCAGCACACATACAAACGACTTTGCTCAGTGAAAAATGATATAGTATGCAATTAGTTCTAGAAATATATAAATGTGGAGACTCTAGAGTTCTCTCCCTTCATTGAAGCACTGGAAGCAGATGCCAGTGATCGCTCTCCTCATTGGAGGATTTATAGCACGCTGCAGTATTCCCACTCCTAAGTGGAGGGATATTTTTTTTGTGTGATTTTATTTACAGCAGCCCCAGTAAAAAGTGCTGCATTGAAAAAACTATGTCTATATACATTTAGAAAAATAACAGACAGCTCAGGGTGTGTGGGATGTGGGAACATCACGTACAAATCAACACGTTTCACGGAACAGACAGAAATCTGGGTCGACTGGACAATGAAATTAATGTCATCCTCATCTTAGGCAAATTAATCAAATATTTTTCGTGGAACTGAATGTAAGTAAATGCTTTCCAGCTATGAGAAAAAGCTATTCAACAGACTCAAACATACTGCCTAAAACCCTGCGCTCGTAATTCCTCACGGAACATTCCAGCGCATAAGCGCTCAAACACACACACACACTCACACACACACGTGATGGGTGATTTGTTAAGAGCTAAATACTTTTTTTAAAAATGCATTAAATACATATGTATAGTACAGTGCAAATAGTCTGCTGTAAGAAATTAAGACATTCACTGTCCACCCTCCCGCCCACAGAATGCCAACCCCCCTCCCCTTTAATTATACGCCTGTACCCCTGCCCCCACCCCCACCCAACGGGTTCTTGGTGTAAATCCCAGACTTTACACACCAATAGGCAGCAGCTGCATTGAAAAGCTCCCAAAAACGCATGTATTCACACAGAAAAAGGAGGCAGGTGTGTGCGTGTCCGCGCGCACACGTGCTCGCGCGTATTAACGCACACGCATGCGTACTCATGTACGGCTATATGAAAGACAGTGTGAACGAATGATTTTGCCGCCTCTTTAGACGGGTCCTTATTCACAGAGGGGCGGTGTTGTATTCGAATGAAAGGCCGCACCGAGGCAGAACAGCAGCACATTCTCTAGGCTCCCGGTCGCCCTGGGCTCCTGGTCTCTCCGGACTGCAGTGTCCGGATGATCGGACTCTGGCTCATTGTTTTCAGTCGCCCCGCCGCTCAGGTTTCATCCTCCTGCTGATCAGTTGCTGCCCCCGGGAGTCAGTTTAAGGCTCTTTATCCTGTGCACCAGAGAGTCCTTCTCCATCTGGGCCTCCGCCAGCGCCATTTTGGCTCTGGAGAGCTCCACTTTCAAACACTCATTTTCCTCCATGAGCAGCTGCAGCAAACAAAAGGATAAAGAGGAAAATAGTCAGGGCGGGCGGGCGGGGGGGCGTGCGTGCGTGCGTGAGCATGTTTGTGTGTGAGAGTGCGTGTATGCACGTACATGAGTGCGAGTGTGTCCGTGAGTGTGTCTGTGTGTGAGTGCGTGTATGCACGTACATGAGTGCGAGTGTGTCCGTGAGTGTGTCTGTGTGTGGGTGGGTGCAACTGTCAGTGCATGTGCGTGTGTTTGTTTGTGTGTGTGTGGGCGTCTGTGTCTGTGCGTGCCTGTGTATATGCGAATGCGTGCACACCTGTGTGTATGTATGTGCGTGTACACGCATCTGCCTGTCTGTGTATTAGTGTGTACACATGCTCATTTAAGTTTGCACAAGTGTATGCAAGACATGCAGCGATTGATCACATTAACTGACCAGGGTAAAGAGTCGATCGGTGAGTGTGCATCAGGTATAAGAAATGTGTGCGTGCATCTTTCAGTGCACAGTATGCAAGTGTGGTCATTTGTAAGTAACCAGCGAATGCAGCATGCACTGTCCAGAGCTTATAATTCCCTCAGGTGAACAAAGTAGGTCATTAGCAATGCAGCAGAGGCAAACGCCGTACTGAACACAACCAAGATCTATTAAGCAAGCTATGAAGAGAATACTCTATTTGCTAACTCGTTAGGACTTTAAATCCATAAGCGATTCAGGGCTCACCAAGTGCAAGATGAAACAAAATCATGTTTGACATTCAAGCATCCGTTTATATAAAAGTCAACACATATCGCGAGTCACTTGATTAACGGTGCATTAATTGTGCGCAATGTGGGCATCAAAAATTAATGCTACAACATGAATTAAATTAATGGCAATTATTCACGTATCAAAGACGCAATTACTTTTCCATTGTGTCTCACCTCTAATGCAACCAACGCCTAATCTGCTGACGCAGCTTCGCATGTGACTTTTTCAAGACACTGTAAAGCCTTAGGAAGAAAATAAATAGAGGCTGCAAACCAGTCAGTGTTAATTGTGATTTATATATGAGTGACAAATGAAAGATTCAAGGGGCCTCCCACAGATTACACTGCTTGAGTCCATCCCTCATGGCCAATTAAAACACAGATCGTATCAGCATTTTGCACAGTGAACCACAGAGTCGTGCAATTCTGAGAGGGTGAGCACAGCAGGCACAGAGCCTTACTAGGGGGTTCTGGGGAATGGCCCCCCTAAAAAATTACTTAAGAAGGGATTTAGAGCATTTTGCTGTAATATTACAAATGTGTAGCAAAAAATATTTTACACAATGTCCCTAAGAGCAATTTTTATCCTTCTGATACAGAACATTCATTTTTAACAATATTCCCTTCATTACAAGAAAGTCACACTAATTAATAACTACTTTTTATTGTGATGTAAAGGTATTGAAAAAACAAGAGCAGGGTGGACAAACGAATGAACGGATGGACAGACGAACGGAGCAAAATACTATGTCACCCGGAAGGGGAATTCATTTGAACTCCCCTAACCAGCTGGCAAGACTACGCTTGATCATAACGGACAAATCTTTCAGCTAATAGAGCAAGGAAGCAAATGGATTTTGCGAAGACAATAAATCTGCTGTTCAAATGGGGGGAAAGTGCCTGGTGTGTCACAGAGAGTTACAACTGTTTGTTGTTTGTTATAGAAACTGAATCACTTGGAGCTACCTAAATTGTAATACATTTCCCTGCTGAAAACCTTGCAAAAAGAAAATGGTCAGCAAGCTGACTGGATGTTAAGACAACAGTGGCCTTGATGGTTTGACCAGTCTATGCCTAGCTTCGTTTGTCAAGTCTATCATGAAACAGCGTTCCATTTTAATGACACCCGATTTGCAAGATTACTGTATGTTAAATTGATCTCACTGTTCATGTCAGCCTCAGATGGGAAACCTCAAGCGATCTATAGGCTATCACAAAAAGTAGTGACATGTTATTAACACCTGACATTCACTCACATTAATTTGAAGCCATCGAGAATTAACTACCAGCGAACATATACACATTTACGGTCATTAAGGTCTAAATTAATTACTAATGGCTAATAACGCATAATATACTGTATTCTTCAAAATATTCATAACTGTGTATTTGTCTTTATTAAAACTAGAGGATTTGTTCGACACGTCACCGGTGAAAAATACTGTTCTGCATTGAAAAGCTGTGCACAGAGTCATCTCCGCCACAGGATGCAATGTAAACAGAGAGCAAACCGCCAACTATCAGGCACAGCAACATGGCCGCTCCGCCACTTCTGCTGGCTCCAGCCTCCCGGCGCAGCTCAGCGCTGCATCAGCAATCCAGTCATTCTACACAGATCTGTGATGCTGTCCCATAAAGGTGTGAAGAGCGTTCGTGATGCACAAAACAAATGTAAACAACATGGCTACCTCTATACAGTCTCAACGTTCGGAGAAAGGGCACGTATAGCCGTGATAAACCAAAAATATTTCACTTACATTTGCCATGGTAAGTAATAGAAATGAATGCTGGAGACTGTATTTCCTACTTGTGTCAGCCTGGCGGGATTAAAACTCAGCGTAGAACACCGCAGTGAAGAGCTCATGAAGGAATGTTATTGGGGACTCAACACAGTTAGAGATCAGAGAGTAGAATGATGGCGGTTCAGCTCCAGATAAGGTAAGAGAGCTACAGTTAACGTGGGCTGCTCACCTTCTCCTTGGGGGACAGGGTGTTGCTGGTGAGAGGCAGTGGGGCGGTCTGCGTTGCATGGGACGAACGGCTCACAGCCCCAGGGACACCTGGATCAGAGTTCGCACCAGGCTTCCACACCTGACTGCCAGGCCCACCTGCTGGCGGTTGGGTGACTATCAAAAGAGGACAAGACCGAGGCGAGGGGTCAGAGAGGAAAAGGGTAACCAGGGGCCAAAATAGAGAGCTCACATCAGCCAGGAAACCAAACAGACAGTGAACCTGTGGGTTGGTGGTATTACTCACACAGGTTGAGCACAGCCTTTGAGACTCAAGATTAAAATGAAGACCACAATGGAAAAATGATCAGTCGCATTTTCACATTGTGGAGAAATAATGAATTAAAAATTCAAAACGATCTTAGAAACAAAGCACTGGGGAAAAATATGCAAAAAATAGAAAATATGTAAAATATTATAATAACATAGATTACTCTATATTATTTTTAATAGCATAATAATATATGGTGCATAAAATATAGTAAAAATGCAAAATTTAGACATTTTTCCTCAGTCTTCAATTGTATTCGGTCAGAAGAATCTCCATTCAAAATTAAATAAAGTCCATTACGAGGCTTAGGTCTTAGATAAAACACCAGCTGGACCAGAAGACAGACAACCATCACAAGTAATTGGTGTCAAGCTAAGCTTAAGTGGCGACATGAGCACATTTACACAGCGGGGCTCAGTACTGCACCGGCTGCGCCCTCCAAAATACAGGATCGTGGGACTCACCTCCTATAGAAAAGGACCCATCATCTTTCCGGTAGATCACCAAGTTATCGATGTTCAGGGCAATGGGTGTCGGCTCCGGATCAGAGGGGTTGTCACGAGGTGCATCGTCCTGTTGGGAGGAAGCAGGGGTGGCTGGAACTCTTAGTAATTCTAACAAGTAGCAGAGAACGTAAGAGCAAGTCTGCTATGTTTGAAAAGCTTCTGCTCCCAACGGATACTGCAGAGGAAGACCATCTGTGTTATTAGTGTTAGTTTGAGCCTCTTCAGTGTAATGTCATGAGGAAGGGAGGATGCATTCACTTTAGTTCACTCGGTGCAATATCCAGAGAGGGAAACATTAGCCTGCATGTTAGCATTAGATTTTCAGAGCATTACACAAAGGAATGGCAAGCGTGTTACATTAGCGAGTGCTTCCTTCCTAGGTTGAAAAATGGCATCCATGACAGTGCTAGCTTTCAGTTCTTCCATTTACGTGCAGCAAATAGCACTAGCAATAGCCTCCTCACCTTCAGGTTGATGTGCATGTCCCGGATGTCGATCTGCATGGGCAGGATATGGGAGGCGGAGTCGTCCTGCACAAAGTGGCCCAGGTTGCGGAGGGAGGACATGAGGAAGTCGGAGTGGAAGCCCTGCAGATGGCAGCGCAGGAAACCACTCTGAGCCGCTAACGGGGAGCGAACAGCCGCCCGGGACCCGCTCTCCAGCCGCACCTGCACCTCCGGGCAAGACTTCTCCTCCACTGCGGTAACGCCGGGGGCGGAGCCTACAGGTTGAAGGGGCGGAGGAGTGAATAAGCACCACAATGTCTCCCGAAATAAGCATCAACGTGAAATGTGTAAGTATTTGGACAGCAACACAATTTTAGGATGTGATTGCGAGATGGCTCACTCCACATGGACATGTACATCGTCAGCTATACAGTGTAGAAATTACTTCTCTTTAAGACTGTGTCTTCATTCAAGTTAAGACCCTACTGCATGGCCCTGAGCACCTCAGTACTAATTGGGTCAGAATTAAGGGCAACAACACATACTAGCCAAGTAGAACCAGCAGCCCAAACAAGAAGCCAAAACCCCTCAGGATTTACACAGTAGTTTAAGGGAATATGCTGGATAAGAGCACAAGTTAAAGCCCAGAAAAATCTGGAATTTGCACTTCTACAACAACAACAAAAAAAAGGCTGACCCAGATTAAGGCGGTACAGGTATCCGGCTGAGACAATAATCCCTCTTAATGAACCATCCCCCCCGGGGCCACCGAGCAGGTCACATAAGAGGCCGCGCGCTGGCAGCTCCAAAATCTCTCCAGCTCTGAGCCGACCTCAGATGCTCACCAATTGCAGGCACTGGCTATTGGCTCATAGTTCTGCATTTTTACTCAGGTCAATAAGGACTTAACTGCGCATTTTACGCAAAAGCCATTTTGGATTTCACAACTTGAGTTTTATTTTTACTCCTCTTTTATGCAGCAAAAATAAAATGCACTATGCTGAATTATCACAGAAGTCAAGCAACAAAGTCAACAAACCCAGGACAAGCCATGATGCCAGCCTTTCAGAAGCAAGGAGGTGGTCAGAAATTTTGATATCTGAAAAAAGTCAGACAAAGAGCACCTGTATCAATCAAGAAACACTCACATCATCAGAGAAAATTTAGAAAGTGCGCTGCGCCTTTAAGAAACTTCACGCACGGGTGAGCAGTTCATCTGTCCTTGGAGTCCGGCACACTTCAGCACCTCCTGCCAGCACAGTGACTCCCAGAAGCCCAACTCAGCACTGCTGTGCGGCCGCTGTGCGGACGGTGATCCTGCCCCTGCTGCGAAAAGGCTGAGGCAGGGAAACGAGCAGCCCGGAGGCTTCAGCGCCGCGACTGATAAAAAGCCGCCCCAAACACCTTGCACCCTCCCTCTCCTCCCTGCACAGCCGACAAAGCATTACAGCCACGCCAGAAACAACAACGTTTGTTGGGGGGGTGGGGGGTGGGGGGTGGGGGGGGTAGGTGTCTTATTCAGAGCCGAAAGTGCAAATTTGGTTAATTGCTTCTTTCATGTTCTCCGACGCTCATGGCGGAATTAATCAGAAAATGGCAGCAGAGGAAGGGAGTGTGATAGATGTCTCCAGAACACAGGGAGCTGTTGTTAATTAAATAGTGCTGGAAGAGAGGCAGGGATAGAGAGGGGAGGTGGATGGAGCGGAAGAGGATGGGGGGGGTTGACACTGGAGGGAGGGGTAGCAGGGAGGGGGGGGCCTTAAACGTTTCTGAATTTGCGGTCCCCACTGGTCTGTGAAATGGGCCCTGGAAGGAACGCGGTGAGGCCGGTCCCTGTGGTTAATGAGGCCGTCGCTGGAGCCGCACGCCCCATTAGGGTCAGCGTTCGCAGTTCTCCCAGAGTCACGCGGGGGAAATTACACGCGCACCTCGGATATTAATACAGCCGGGCTGGGGGGCCCCACTCATCTCCATTAGTCAGAGGTCACTAATTTACTCTGCCGTCGCCGATGAAGTGAAAACAAAGGCCGCCGGCGAGAAGAAATCCGAGTGAAATCCTCGGTCTATAACATTCTGCCTCTGCAGTCAGAACACAGGCAGCAGTTATGGCACGGGCGCCACCAAAAATTTTCAGCGCCATGAAAATACATCTCTTTGGCCGGAGGTGGGGGGGGGGGGGATTTTTTTCAAACCTGAAGGGTGGACTTAATTGGGTAGTACATTTCATACACAGCCAATAAGGCAGCAGTTCTCAAAACACTGTGCCATTGCAGAGGGAGCATTCTATCAAACAAAAACTTTTGATATATGGTGGGTAATGATGAGCAATGATTCTTACTCTAAATCGCATCAGCACTGCACCCTCATTCATCATCATTCATCATCATTCATTTGCGTGGTTTGCCGGGAGGCTTGGTAAATATGCCATTGCATAACACTACATCATTTAGCTGACACTTATTTGAAGTGACTTGCAGTTTAACCGATTAGGCTGGGGGCCAGGGGCCAATCCACCCCCAAGGAGCATTGTGGGGTTAAGGGACTTGCTCAAGGGCCCAACTGCTGCACTGACCTCCTAATGTGGGCCCCCCTCAGCCACATGGCAATAGGCCTGTGCGTCAGCATCTAGGCAATTTCATGATGTAAGCAAGATAAAACCAGAGAGGCTATGCTGCGTTGGTGTCACGCCAGCGGATCTTCCTACCCCTTGACCTCTGGGGCCCTGGCTTGAACCACACCCACCTTCGACCTGGGCCTCCATTTTAATCTTTACCACACACCTGTAAATTTGCATGACTGCATCTTACATGGCTGCGACAACAAAATCTGTCGAGACAGACGGGAGGAATAAAAACCGGACAAAGTACTCAAAACGGCTTCTGTCATTGTTCTCGCCACAGTGGGTGTCTCCACGATCACATTATCCCACGATGACGCGCACACACACACACGCAGACGGTGAAAACAACAGCAGCCTACTCAGTCGCAGCAGGTAATAAGTGCTGTACCGTTTTGGAGGAAGTATCTGCTTGGGCAGCATGGCACA
Organism: Gymnothorax reevesii; assembly: GCA_029721435.1. Lineage (NCBI taxonomy): Eukaryota > Metazoa > Chordata > Actinopteri > Anguilliformes > Muraenidae > Gymnothorax > Gymnothorax reevesii. The sequence continues at coordinate 28,190,303 of CM056579.1, read as the reverse complement.
TGCGTGGCGAGGTCTGTGTGCGTCAGCTGCTTACCCAGACTGCGGTTGCTGAGGTACTGCCGAAGGCTGACATTGCCCAGCTGGGCGGGGACCACTTGACCAACCTCCAGCGACACGGCGCTGCTGTCCCCGTGCATCTCCAGGGACCCGCACACAGAGTGGACCTTCAGAACCAGCACCGATACCTGGGAGTGGACACAGCAGCCGTGCTGTAAGAACTCTGCATGCTGCCCTACATCATCAGAACTAGAATGAACCAATGACAATACCTCAAAGCATCATTCCAAGTCACAATGGGACACGACACGCAAAGGTATCGTGCACTTTTCCATGTATAGTTAAATCCCTAATTTTTTACTCCTCTCAGGCATTATAATAATAATAATGATAATGCATAAGTTTTATATAGCTCTTTTCTGGGCACTCAAAGACATTTCACAATGGATACATTATTCATTCACTCACTGATGGTGATAAACTACGTTTTTGTGGCCACAGCTGCATTATAAAAGGAGTAATGTTTATTACCAGAAAGTCACAACAGTTATTAACTGTAGGAAGCATTACTGGGTATAATGGCAAAGGTGTAAGATATTTACAGTAATTACATAGTTAAAAGGTATTACAACGTATGACAATATCAAAAGTTGTTTGGTAATTATGAAACTGATAAATTGTACCACGGGGTGTGATTATACCCAATGATAAAGGTTATTACAGTTATTAATGGTTTTACCTGCTTTATATAAACAGCTATACCTGCTTTGCAGTATTACAGAGGTTATTGCCAGTTATTTACAGCTTTTACTCTACTATAGACCATTACAGTCCAATGAATCTACAAAAGTAAAGGTTACCAACAGTAATGGACAAACGGTCACAGAGCCGGAAAATGCAGTTCTACCAAGAAATAAAGAAATATTAACAAATATTACCCAGCCATTCAGTATTACAGGATGCAACCATGTTAAAAGACACAGGTTATAAGCAGTTATTAATGGAAATAATTCTTCCATGCAGCATTTCAGGGTGTGGCTGTGTTAGAAGATCAAGAGTACTACCCATTACTAACATGTATCGTACAATCTGATACTGAGTGTTACAGGGTGTGAAAATGGTAAAATTAAATCACAAGTAATTCATACTTATTACTTCAATATAGAGAATTACAGGGTGAAGCCATGTTAAAGGATGATGGTTATTACAAGTCATGAACATCCATTAGCCAACAGCAGAGAACTACAGTGTGTGCACGAAAGCGGAACTGTGTTAAGACTGGGCCAAAGTGCCCGCCTCCACCTCCGTGTGACGGCTACCTCGCTGCATCGCCACAGCTCGCAGGCATATGGAGTCCGCACAGACAGCTTTGCAGCAGCAGCGCTGCTAATGCCAGCTCCATCCTTCAAAACTGAGACTGGGTTCAGTCTCTGCAGAATTTAAAGTGCTGCGTATTTGCCTTGCTTCATCATGCTTCAAACTTGAAGCATTTTTTTCCCTTTCAAATGGATGCATGGACTCCTCGGAAAATCATTCCACAGACACATTTTGGAAAACAGCATGCTGATGAGGAAGGAAATAGTCAAGGACTATTTATTATGCAATTTTTAAAAATGCTATGATAATTTACTTAAAATAGTTTTGATTAGGCTACATTAATTTCCTACATAATAGTAACGTGGTAAACTTATTTTCACCGTCTTTTTGCAGGAGAACCTTGCATGTGAACTAGGGGAGACGCTAAATCTCTAGATCAGGGGTCCCCAATCTTTCCCAGAAAGGGCCGGTGTGGGTGCAGGCTTTCATTGCAACCAAACAATTACACACCTGATGCTACTAATTAACCCCTGGACTCTTTGCCAATAACCTTGATTAGTAGTATCAGGTGTGTAGCTGCTTGGTTGCAATGGAAGCCTGTACCCACACCGGCCCTTTCTGGGAAAGATTGGGGACCCCTGCTCTAGATGATGCGCATCTACAGTGCGGACTGTGATGGTGCATTTACACTGGCGCGTCAACGTCTGCTTCTTTCCCATTGGTCTGGCCGCTTATGGGTGGTCCAGTGTTCTCGGGGACATCGCCGAAAGTGAAACACTTCCATCAATAGCCTAGCTCTTGGCCGAAGTAAGCTTCCACCGACAGCAATATTAATTCATCTAATTTTTATTTTCCTGCCGGAAATTTGAATTTTGGAGGGATTCCAGTTGTGCATAAAGGTTTTCACAGTTTGAATGTTGAGCTTCAATACTTTCAAATAATATGCAGTTTTCCTATTCCACACATATCAGCTCGTATAAAAATGCAATTACACCAAGCGGCCCGCCCAGGCACTGAGGCAGCACTTTGCAGGATTTCATTTTTAGCCAAAACGGTAAACCCATCATGGACGCCAACAACCTCTGCCACCTTCCCACATGCGCCATTTCATTTGTCATTGTCCCTGTAATTTGGCAGAGATCAGTGAAATAAAATCAGCGAAGAAGACACCGCAATGATCGGCTTCTCCTGCATATTTCAGGGGGGAACTTGCAATATATGCAGAACCAATATTTCATAGGCTCTGTGGCTGTGAAGACGAGGTACACTGCCAGCCATTACTTGATTGGATATTTGTCTCCCATTTGCCGGATTCATTTCCATAAATCTGAGCTCTCCCAACTTCAACATGCCTGGAAGCACAAAATTTGGTGCACTGTTACCATCATGCATTACACCACAGCTACCATCATGCATTGCACCACTGCTTCCGATGCTCTCTTAGTTCTCCATAGAAAATGAACGGGAGGCGTAGGCGTCAACTGATGTACCACACCCGTGTAAATTCACCGCGATGCTACTCTAATGAGTTAAATTTTGTTTCGCCACTTTCACATGCTGCTCGGGTACAGAGAGGCCTAACGGTTAGACAATAAAGCTCGTACCAGATCCTTGGCGGGTTCGTCAATGCTCTGGGACGTGGCGCTGACAGTGTCAGGCGACGCCCCACCGTCAGTAATCAGCCCCAGAGCCTCATTAGCGCTCTCTGCTCCGCTTTGGTCGCTTTGCGCGTCCTTGAGTCCAGAAATCGAAAGGTCGTCCCCGACGCCATCTGCAACAGAAATCATTAAGTTACCTCATCACTCCAATGCTAACAAATTAGCATTCGGCGGTGTCTGGAGCCGAATGTCAGTCAGCAGCAGAGCCCAAATTCAGTCCCTCATTAATTAGTGCACCCTGCCTCCACAGTCAAGGGCTCAAGTCGTCATGATCCTGAAAGTTTGTACACAAAATCCTTGGGAATAACATACTGCTGTTGAATAATCCACTGAACTGCGATGCTCAATTCCCAGTCATACAAAAACAGCTCTGTACCACCACCTAGTGGTGAATAACTAGAAGACACGGTGAAAACAAATATATTTTTGTAAAATAAACAATGCCATGGTAGAATCTACTGTGTCGTTTTACATCTGAGATAAGATTTACGTAATTTTAGGACCTGATGAGGAGCAGCTGAATTTCCATAAAGTCCTGACATTTCAAACTGTAGAACTGAAGGAGGATGTACTTTTCTTTTCTCATGACTGTATGTACAACAACCTGAGTGAGTACAAGTACGTGAGTGAGGATGTGCAAGAACATGAGTTAAGTATATTAGTGTTCATGGGAACATGAGTCAGTATAAGAACGATTACGAGTAAATTAAGTGAGTACAAGTACATGAGGGTGTATGAGTGAGTACAAATAAATGAGTGCATATATTCAGCGAGTAGAAGAGCATGAGTGTGTATAGGAGGGAGTATAAGCAAATAAGAGTACGTATTAAGTGACTATAAGTGTGCGAGTGTGTATATGAGAGACCATAATTACATACTGCAAGTGCGTATGAGTGCATGAGTGAGTGCACAGCTCATTCACCTCTCTCCTGCAGGCTGAAGGTGTCACAGTCCTCTATCAGGTAGCTGTCGATGGAGATGTTGTCCAGAGAGTGCAGGGACGGGCTCTTCTTCAGGTTCTTATAGGAGACCGAGAAGCTGGACTGAGACCGGTCCTTCAGGAGACGACCGCTGAGACACAGGGAAGAGACCTCTTTAGGTGTGTGCGTGTGTTCTTTCACTAGTGAACAATCTTCGCTCTCGGTGAATATGTCTCCAAATCGAACCATGGGATTTCATAGAGGAACTAACATAACAACGACAAAAGCTGTTTCTCATTCTTTGTCTCGGAGCTTTAAACACCCTTTGTGCAGAATACTAACATCGCCAATTTTTGCCGGTTGCGCGTGAGCCTATTGAAGGCTATATAATTCAGTATTTCTGTCACAGAGACTGCGGAAAATTATTCCAGTGAAGCAAGACATTTGGAAATTCAATTACAGAATTATTTAGCAAATTTACGGACGCCGGCATCTATATTTGCACAATTGAGTTTTAAAGCCTGATATATGGTAGATTTATGGTGGTGTACTCGACAATTTTGGTGAGTGTCGCTCAACACAAATGAAAAAGTCACGCAAAATTCTCAAATTATGTTTCGGTAAAAGGTTTCAGTCATCTCCATGGTAACCAGGCACCATCCTCCAGCCGGCTTACGTTACAAGTTATCTAAAGTTACTGTGATAGACCAAACTGTCCAGAGAAACATCTCCATGTAAGATGTGAGTGACGACCTCACCAGACTACAAAACAAAATATGACTATGTCTGTGACATAAAAAAATTCTAAGTGTGCTACATGAAAGGAATGTTTCGAGGGACACGTAATGAGTCGAAAAAATGTCATTTCTGTCCAGCCACACTCATAACAGAGTCGAGTGCCCTACTATAAATCAGACCCAACACTTCACATGCTTCTATGTCAGGAGGTTTCATCTTCTACCTGGACAAGCCCAATAAACTTTCTGTCCCCAACAACGCTTCCAGGAGAGAATTCAGTCCCGTTGCAGCCGTGTAGGCCAGTGTCCACAGGCAGCTGTTTCTGCGCTGGCAGGCGCTATTTTCATCACAAATCCCATAAGTTCAGCATAGCGAGCGCTCAACGGCCAAAAAATAGAACTTTTTCTCCGCTGCAGTCACAGCACTCCCAGCTGAAAATAGTTTATCCTTTAGAACCCCACCGGCCTTACCAAAGTCACTCTTCCCTCGTTGACCAATAAAAATCAGAAAAAAGGGCGGGACTTACAATATCAACTGCAATGGCGGGAGAGAAACTAATTTTGCTGCTGCAGACACGTTTCTGTCCAGTAAGCAACAGTTGAGGTTTGCAAGCTAGTTAGCAAGCCAGTATTTTAATATTTACCACAACTATAGAGAAGTCTGGAACTATACACGGTCAATGGTGAAACTATTAACTACAAAAGTTAGCAACTGCATTGGGAAACATACGCCAGATTGAGCGAATGAACGTTTGTTCGCCAATTGTGACTCGTTTCCATTGTTGCAGCGAATCTTTCCAAGGAAATGTTAAACGACTAAGACTTGACATTAGCAACAATGGATTGCGTTAAGTGGTTAGAAGATGCTTTTTGTAACCTAGCAACAATAAGCACTTGAGAGAGGCGCTCTGAAAATGAGGTCATGGGCGCTTCCAGCGTAAAAATTGCAGTCTGTGGACACAGGCCCTTAAGCTGACATGAGTTATTCCAGCATGAATGTATATACTGCGACAAAATTACATCCAGTGAACCACGACACGGCACAGTTCAGGTACACCACAGCTAACGGCTAACGGCTAACGGCGTGTGCTGCTGGAGCGCGCTTACAGGCTGGGAATGGAATAGAGGGAGAAAGACCTGCTGTGTGTGGGGCTCAGAGTGTCACACACCAGCGATAAGCTCCCTTTCCTTAAAAGCAGAGGAAGAGAAGAAGCCAGAGATGCATGAGATGCACAGTCTCACTGCACACACCCACACACACACACACACAGATATATATGCATTCTTTCTCACTCTCCCTCACACTTTCTCCTGTTAACTCTAGCATCCTGATGGTAACAACATAAAAACAGGACTTGGTTATGCAAGTGGAGAAAAACGCGGGCTCTCAAACTTACCCAGAAAGGGTAGGTGTGGGTCCAAGCTCTCACACCAACCGAGCAGTTACACACCTGATTCTACCAGAGTTCACCATTATCAATGTATTCAGCCACGATAATTTGAATGAGCAAGTTAACAACAAACGGCAGCATCCACCCTTTCCGGATAAGGCTGAGAACTCCTTTAGTAACGTTAGCGCGTGTGCAGAGCTTTACGGTAAGCACTGAAGCGAGCAGGCGTGAAAGTACGTGCAGGAGGCTCTGAAAAAGACTGCCTCGGAGAAGGCGAGGATTGTATGCATCCCAAAATGACGACGCGGTGAAAAGCATCACAAAGACAACTGAGCTAAAAGGTTGGGGTGCAGGGAACCCTGCTACTGGAGAGCCACACGCCCGCATGTTTCAGGTGTTGCTCTTCTCGAATACAGCCGATTCAAATGACTGTAACTTAAGGGCCTGATGATAAGGCAGTCGTTTGAGTAAGGTTCATTGGAGAAGAGAGACATGCAGATATACGGCTCTCCATCCCCAGTGTGACCTGTAACCTGCAGAGATGCAGTAACAGTGGAAGGTTACGACATTAATACTGAAGTATGTAGGATTGTTTTGCCATTTCAATTGGCAACAATGTCGTCAGCCTGCTGATAAAACCTTGCATCTCCAATTAATTTTTTTATATTTTAATATAAATATATGAATATAATTTAAAATATAAATAAATTAAAAAATGTTTAATTTTGCATATCAGTTTGAAGATGCAAGGTTTTATCAGCAGACCGACGATATGTTGCATGGCTGAATGGTAATGTGGTATTTATTAAAATATCTGTATAAGGAACCAATAAGGACAACAACACAGTGACCGTGTTAAACATCTCATAAATGGCAGCATCAGTTTAAAGGATGTACCTGGACATGGACTGGGGCATCTTCACAGAGGAGGGCTTGTCTTTGCTGTCGATTGAGTCTTTGATAAGGGGGTCAGTAAGGGGGTCCAAAGGCACCGCCTTGCCCCGGGGCACCTCTTTCTGCTGCGGCTTAGTGTCTGACGGGCCGCCCTGTTCCGCCTGCAAACCGTCCACCCCAAGAATGGGGTCAATCGACGTCTCCCCAACATCCCCCTTCTCCTCAGAAGATGACGTCAGTCCAGCCCCCAGCCCCAGGCTGTCCTCCCCGTCCGACTTCTCCAACGATGCGTCTCGATGCCCGTCGAGGAGAGAGGGGGAGGGGCAAGCGGGGGCGAACCCAGGCACGACCCTGCTCTGCGGCTCACCGGCGGATGCGGGGGCCGTCGGTTGGGCCCCTTCGCCCCCAGTGGCCAGTGTTCCGCCGCTTTCCGAGGGCGATAAGTCCGAGCCCAGCGGGCTGGCGTCACCCTGCGGGACAGGGCGAAGGAGCAGAGCCACATCGGCGCTCTTTAGGAGGATTCCCACGCACACGCCGAAGGGCTGGGAGCGATGGCGGTCGCGGTCCTGCTTGCGCGAGCCAAACTGCTCAGTGTCGAGCTGCAGGGTCTGTTGCAGTCTCTTAATGGACTGCTGCAGCCGGAGCAGGAACAGGTACTGCTGGTGGCTCACCTGCGCGCTCAACGGCTTCAGTACGTGCACCAGCACCTGGACGTCCGCCTCACCGGCAGGAGGGTTCGCGGTCGAGGGTTGGGGAGCGGCCGCGGTGGCGGCAGGGGGCAGACTGTCGAGAGAGCGAGGCTTCCGGATCCCATTGGGCCCGGCCGGTAAGTCGCATCCATAGTATTCCTTCAGCAGCCTTTTTCGCTGCAGCCGTGTGGCGGTCTCAGCTGATTCACTGCGGGGGATCCCCTTGCTCGCCCCGCCAGCTCGCAGCCGCTCCTGGCTCTGGGCGTGGCGAGCGGGCTGGCAGACCCACACAGACAGGGGGAAGGAGTCGACGCAGGGCACGGGCCGGCCCCGCCCGCTCCTGGTGCCCTCGTAGTCCACCCAAAACTGGGAGAAATGCAGTGCCCAGAAATCGGCGGCCGCTGGCGGCTTCAGGGCGTCCGTGGAGAGGGTGGGCGGGGCCAGCCCGCGGTAGACGTTGTGGAGCGGCGTGTCCTGCTCGTGGGCGTGCCGCTGGAACACTGGGTGCAGAACGGGGAAGCTGTTGTTTTCGGGTCTGCGGTGAGTGAATAGCGCCTCCTGCCGGAATTCCTGCAGTAGCGCCTCCAGGCTGGAGCGGGTGCAGCCGGCGGAGTGGCGGGTGTTGGTCGCCACCATCTCCGACGTCTGGATGGACACGGAGCGCGGCTGGTCCGGAGGGCCTGGAGGATCCTCGTCTGTAGGCACCACCAGCTAAAGAAAGAGACACATGAGGTCTATATCCCACGAGGAGTCAAGCCTGCTTGCCTTGGGCTTCATTTACCATTACCTGTGTGAGGGCCATTGACTGCAAATACAGATGGACAAACTAACAGCTCTGCAGAAGTGATACCAAAACATCTTTCGCCATTGAGTGGCTGCCTGCAGTGCAAGTTAAAAGCCTGCCCGCTCCAACATTTAGGTAAAAGTCAAGTAAGCTTTTTTTGAATATGGTCTCTGTCATTTTAAGTAGTTTTCATCATGCTGATGCATCTTCAATTGTTCGCTTTTCTAGATTAATTTTGTTTTGTTATTTGATACTATTCTACTATTTGATACAGTAAGAAGAGGGTGTAATGTCATGGTTGACAGCTTCTCTTAGAGGAGTCCTCATCTGTTGATTTACTTCAAGCAATTGTACGAAGCTGGAACATTGAGAAGAGATATACTGTTAACATTACATCCGGAAAAGTTGCTAGGTCCCTGTGCAACTGAAAACCCATACTGACATGCAAGTCCGACAAAAATCGATAGTAAAACAGTATTCACTCCGAACATAATGTCATGTACTGTTTGCATTGATGCTACTGTAGAAAGGTACAGTAAGCTTGTTAGCTACATTTTATAAAAGGTCACAGCAGAAAGCATCAGAAATCAGTGGTTAACATCTACTTTGAATAAGGCGCAATGTAGCTACTGTTCCCAGCAATGTTATGCTCAGATCAAACGGCTATCTACCCTCAATTTTCGTTGCTACAGTAAGTGACCCAAAATCTGATAGCTAGCGACCTAACTGACATTAGAGAAATCGAGATTCAGTCAGGTCAACCTTAGCTAGAAAGCTCGCTAGTTAGAACTTAAGTGAAAAATCAATGATACAGTAGTGAGGAGTCTACCTTATTTTTCAACGTAAGTTAGCTTAGATTTTTAAAGAAGGCTTGTATGATGTAGCAACCTAGCCACTTATCCATAGTCAATGCATTAGCTTGCAAGCTACTGCCAAACATAGGCTAAACCATGAGGGACCAAGAATGGGGAAAGCAGCAAACGTATTTTAACATCATATGAATGTAAATGAAAATGATCCAAAATACTTAATCCTTAAATAAGCTTTCAGTCACAGTAGAACCAGTCAGATGTCGGTGTACAACATGCAGCATTTACCGCGAACAGAGGGAGCCGTTTGGGCATCGCAGAAGGTTTAGGGATGTGATTAAGGCGGAGGTATGGGCAGGACCTAGATACTGTGGGTCAAGCCCCTTATCACTACTGCACAGACTCAGACACAGGGTCCAGATGAAGGACTTTTTGGCTCCATTTTTGTACAGTGTAAGGAAGTGAAGATGCGTCCGTTTTTACACACTGTCTACGGAGTGGACACGCATCTCTCAGCTCGCTCTGCGGTATGGTTACTCCTAACAGCGACTGACACTAAATGATTGCATTTTCAAGCCAAAGTGCTTGTTCAATTCCCTTGTCCAGCTGCTGTGAGGACAAAGTATTTAGTCATACACACAGTTTTATAGGACTAAAATTCTTACATGGCTCACTTATGGATGAAAGTGCTCGTAAATTAAAGCTGACAGTCCAAGCTTTAATCTGAAGGTAAAGACATGCATATCCAGTCAACTGTGCAGAAGTGATAGTTTTTAAAATTGCATCCACATCCAAGGACTGCTTTGCAGCTCCACAGGGTAATTCAGTAACCACCACCAGCTGAAGACACTCTCCAATGGGGGTCAAAGCCCATAACAAGAAAGCACATAACACAACCATTCAAAACCCACACGGGATTAAGTCTTGTAACTTACTCGGTTTGCGTTCCAGGTAGTTTGTGGCCTAGGACACTCCAGTTGTACCATTGGGCAGGGTACGAAGCCAAAATAGTCTCAAAATATCAAGAAGTGTACCATTTTCAAATAAGCTGTACAGGTCACTCATGCTAAAACGCTCAGCTAAATGTTATTCAATACTACGTAATACACATAAGCTAAGTACTATGTACTCAATACCAAAGTATTCCCCAAACACAGTCACCTTGAGCATGAGGCCGTCCACCTTGACGTCGACGTGCTCGTCCGGTTTCTGCGAGTCGTTGAGCTTGTAGAGCTCCACGAACTGCTCCAGGCTCTGCCGCAGGTCCAGCACAAACTGATTCAGCCAGATGATGCTGCGCGGATCCATCACCAGTTGCAGAGCGTTCAGCTGCACGTACAGGTTCGGACAGGGTACTGTTGGGTGAACGACATCGCTGTTACTCATCTGAAGCTGCAGCACATTTAGCTGCACATGCAGGTGAGGACGGTGCGCTACAGGGGGAATAATATCACAGTTACACAACGGAGGCCGCAGCACGTTTAGCTGCACGTACAGGTTCGGTCAGGGCACTGCAGGGTGAACGACGTCGCCATTGCTCATTTGCAGCTACAGCTCATTTTGCCGCACATACAGGTTCGGACAGGGTACTGCGAGAGAAATAATACGCCCGCCACATATCTGGGATGAGATAATGATGTTGCACATCTAGGAGACCTTCTATCAAGCTGCTGAGTGCACAAATAAGTCTCTTACTGGGATAGTCCTTTCCATCGGGGAAGTAGTACTCCGTGAACTCCAGATGGATGGCAGGCATCTCCTGAGGCAGGTAGAGGGACTTCTTGTTGCAGGATATCATGGCCTTGGGACTGGCGCGACGCTGCTCTGCAGTGGAGACCTAAATACGAGCACACACACAAAAATGTAAACACACACTTATGCACGTGTATACAAATTATTTCAGTCCGCATTTCCAATCTGGGAGTCTCACAGGATTTTCCCAGTACAGTTATCCAGCTGACTAATGCTGCTCAGTGAAATGCCCCTCTAGGACCTGCAGTACATGCTAAGCCCTGAAGCATGTCCTTGGAAAGCAGGCCCTGGGGGATCTCCCATGTTCCCCACCTGGTAGATGCTAAAGTCGGCCATTCGCAGCACGAAGGAGCTGGACATGAGCTGGGATTTCGGGGGCGCAGTGGTGGTGGTGAAGGTGCTGGTGGAGGTGGTGGAGATCTTTCCTGTTTAAGAGGAGGGGAGGGGGAAGGATTAGGGAAATGGTTAGCGTTCACCATCAGAACACGGCTCGGGGGTAAGGTGCGTCGCTCAGACCGAACGGCTGGAATGGGAGGGTGTGGGAAGGGTACCTGGCTCACTGGGACAACAGCAATGTCCTACCCGCAAACCACACCCCTCCGGTATATGGTCCGGCTCCCTAACCACTACACGACCCCGCTGCCCGACAGGACCACATGCAGAGACTGGGGTTGGGGGGAATGGGACAGAGAAGCCATCGTTACGAGGCCATCCACACCGCTCATATGACTACATTTTCTTCACTGACGTGAATACTGTTATTGCTTAAATTGAGATTTCTATTCGTCGAACAGTGAGCAGTTGACAGCTCACACGCAGCTCAGAGCCACACTTATTAAAAGGCCTGTCAGAGGCAGTGGAAGGATGAGATCATTAAGTTGTCACACACAGTGGAAGTGTGATGCCATTATTACCGCAATTCAAGAGGAACAATAGAATTAATGGGCTTGCTATGCTGGCTGCAGACCTGATAATAAACCAAAGACAAGGGGTGGTCATATCATCAGTAATACTACAATAAACCAGCTTTTTAAAGCTCACGACATATCGTTTTTGTTGATATTAGTAAGAATATGGACTGATTCAATTCAGCAGAGATTTTCAGAGCTATTCCTCCCTCCTTATTAGCAACTGTCCAACTAACAGTGGGTGTCCCCCCGTCCGAAAGCTTTGACTCACAGCTAGTTATTTTTCGGTGCTGCCATTTTTGACATTTGGCATCTCAATGTAATTTGACACATTTAATAATTTTTCACTATTTCTGACTAACACACCTGTAGTTCCGGCACCAATTATTTGGCCCTGTTGGAACTGTAGGCATCATGCTATGGAGATTTAAATAGCAAAGTGCTGCTTTTTTAAATTACTTAAGCTGACAGATGAATCATATTAGCATTAAAATTAATTGGCATAAGCAAATAGATGCTTTTGTGATTGTGGTTTACAGTCTTCAAAGTTCAAGCAATTTTTTCAGAAGTGATTTTGATCATTTGTCCAACTGATGCATTTACTCACAACACTTTCGGACGACATGTTATCAGATGTTTTAGTGCCATGAGCATTACAAAAACTTCTTGCTAAAAAGAACTTCCTGTTTTTAAGAAAAGGTTTTGTCTTTATACTCTTAATAACATTCTGACAGCAATCAAGTGATTCAATTATGACAGAGAAAACATGCAGATTATGCAACCCATATGTGTTTGCATGCATTGTGAGCGTGTACGAGTGTGTTGTCAATGTGTGTGTGTACAGTGTTCTGGGTAGTTCAGCGAGAGTAGGCCGATAGATTGGGCTTCAGTCTGGGTGTGTGTGTGTGTGGGCATGTATGTAAATATGTGTATATTCCATGTTGCAGCGAGTTCTGTGGGGGAGAGACAGTAGTGTGTGTGTATATATACCATGCTGAGGAGAGCTCTGTGGGGGAGAGATAGTAATGTGTGTGTGTGTGTGTGTATATATATACCATGCTGAGGAGAGCCCAGTGGGGGTGATATAGTAATATATACGTGTGTGTGTGTGTGTGTGTGTGTGTGTGTGTGTGTATGTGTCTGTGTATATACCATGCTGAGGAGAGCCCTGTGGGGGTGAGACAGTAATGTGTGTGTATATACCATGCAGAGGAGAGCTCTGTGGGGGTGAGACAGTAATGTGTGTGTATATACCATGCTGAGGAGAGCTCTGTGGGGGTGAGACAGTAATGTGTGTGTATATACCATGCTGAGGAGAGCTCTGTGGGGGTGAGACAGTAATGTGTGTGTATATACCATGCTGAGGAGAGCTCTGTGGGGGTGAGACAGTAATGTGTGTGTATATACCATGCTGAAGAGAGCTCTGTGGGGGTGAGACAGTAATGTGTGTGTATATACCATGCTGAGGAGAGCTCTGTGGGGGTGAGACAGTAATGTGTGTGTATATACCATGCTGAGGAGAGCTCTATGGGGGTGAGACAGTAATGTGTGTGTATATACCATGCTGAAGAGAGCTCTGTGGGGGTGAGACAGTAATGTGTGTGTATATACCATGCTGAGGAGAGCTCTGTGGGGGTGAGACAGTAATGTGTGTGTATATACCATGCAGGGGAGAGCTCTGTGGGGGTGAGACAGTAATGTGTGTGTATATACCATGCTGAGGAGAGCTCTGTGGGGGTGAGACAGTAATGTGTGTGTATATACCATGCTGAGGAGAGCTCTGTGGGGGTGAGACAGTAATGTGTGTGTATATACCATGCTGAAGAGAGCTCTGTGGGGGTGAAACAGTAATGTGTGTGTATATACCATGCTGAAGAGAGCTCTGTGGGGGTGAGACAGTAATGTGTGTGTATATACCATGCTGAGGAGAGCTCTGTGGGGCTGATACAGTAATGTGTGTGTATATACCATGCTGAGGAGAGCTCTGTGGGGGTGAGACAGTAATGTGTGTGTATATACCATGCTGAAGAGAGCTCTGTGGGGGTGAGACAGTAATGTGTGTGTATATACCATGCTGAAGAGAGCTCTGTGGGGGTGATACAGTAATGTGTGTGTATATACCATGCTGAGGAGAGCTCTGTGGGGGTGAGACAGTAATGTGTGTGTATATACCATGCTGAAGAGAGCTCTGTGGGGGTGAGACAGTAATGTGTGTGTATATACCATGCTGAAGAGAGCTCTGTGGGGGTGATACAGTAATGTGTGTGTATATACCATGCTGAAGAGAGCTCTGTGGGGGTGATACAGTAATGTGTGTGTATATACCATGCAGAGGAGAGCTCTGTGGGGGTGAGACAGTAATGTGTGTGTATATACCATGCAGAGGAGAGCTCTGTGGGGGTGAGACAGTAATGTGTGTGTATATACCATGCTGAAGAGAGCTCTGTGGGGGTGAGACAGTAATGTGTGTGTATATACCATGCAGAGGAGAGCTCTGTGGGGGTGAGACAGTAATGTGTGTGTATATACCATGCAGAGGAGAGCTCTGTGGGGGTGAGACAGTAATGTGTGTGTATATACCATGCAGAGGAGAGCTCTGTGGGGGTGAGACAGTAATGTGTGTGTATATACCATGCAGAGGAGAGCTCTGTGGGGGTGAGACAGTAATGTGTGTGTATATACCATGCTGAAGAGAGCCCTGTGGGGGTGAGACAGTAATGTGTGTGTATATACCATGCTGAAGAGAGCTCCGCGGGGGTGAGACAGTAATGTGTGTGTATATACCATGCTGAGGAGAGCTCTGTGGGGGTGAGACAGTAATGTGTGTGTATATACCATGCTGAAGAGAGCTCTGCGGGGGTGAGACAGTAATGTGTGTGTATATACCATGCAGAGGAGAGCTCTGTGGGGGTGAGACAGTAATGTGTGTGTATATACCATGCTGAAGAGAGCTCCGCGGGGGTGAGACAGTAAAGTGTGCGTATATACCATGCTGAAGAGAGCTCTGCGGGGGTGAGACAGTAATGTGTGTGTATATACCATGCTGAGGAGAGCTCTGTGGGGGTGAGACAGTAATGTGTGTGTATATACCATGCTGAGGAGAGCTCTGCGGGGGTGAGACAGTAATGTGTGTGTATATACCATGCTGAGGAGAGCTCTGTGGGGGTGAGACAGTAAAGTGTGCGTATATACCATGCTGAAGAGAGCTCTGCGGGGGTGGGACAGTAATGTGTGTGTATATACCATGCTGAGGAGAGCTCTGTGGGGGTGAGACAGTAATGTGTGTGTATATACCATGCTGAGGAGAGCTCTGCGGGGGTGAGACAGTAATGTGTGCGTATATACCATGCTGAGGAGAGCCCTGTGGGAGAGAGATAGTAATGTGTGTGTGTAAGTGTGTGTATACCATGCTGAGGAGAGCTCTGCGGGGGTGAAACAGTTGCTTGATGGTCTCGAGCTGCACTCTTCAGCATCTCCACATTGGACTTGAACTCGTCCAGCAGGCTCCGCGCCCAACTCTCTCGAGCCTTAGTGGCTTCACTGTAGTGCATCCAGTGAAGACAGTCTTCACCTGAGAGAGAGAGAGAGAGAAAGAGAGAGAAAATTGTTTTGCATTCTTTTCTCCATCTGCAGTAGTTGCCTCCAATCAGTCTACCTTTGATATCTCAGTAACAAGCAGTTCTGGTTCTAACATTACCTATTTCCATCCAGCCAAGACAAACTCCTATTTATTAAAAAGTTATCCACTTAGTAGATCTAACATAATGATGTTGTCCCGCAAAGTCCAGATCTTTCTACTAAAGATCCTGTTTTCAGGAGGCTAGCCAAAGATGATTATCCTTGGTTACTCCGGCACAGTTACCTCTAATTTATTCATCCTGTACCAATCAATATCTGACACAAAATAAAGGCGATCCAACTTGCCACCGAATTGGTGTCTCTAATGTTTTTCTTAAAAAAAAAAAAAAAAAAAAACCTCTGCCTTGCGCTACTTTTCTGTTCTAGACAGCCCGTCTTCAATAATATTCAGGCCATTTGTCGCACTTCTGTCGCACAAAGAAATTTGCCCTATCCACGCGTGCCTCCAGGCCCATGTAAGAAGGGGACCATTTGAATTAACTTGAGGCTGCTGTAAGCTCGGCCCACTGCTCCGCCTCACCATGGACAGCCCACAGCTGGCTCCCAGTCTGACTCTCTTCATCGCTGGAACAAGAGCTGTTTTAGCAGCGCTTCACCAACATCCAGCCCAGGCTGCTATTAATGCTCTATTACCACCAATATTCATGTCATATTACAGAGGGGTGAGGACTGGCATAAGCCCTTCACACACCAAGAGGTAGTATGTAAGGGCCGTATGGACAGCATATATTGGTTCAGTAGCAGCATTGTTAATAATATGGCGTGTGGTAAGTGTTTGTTCTGTTAAATGGAATGCATGGAGTCAGACGAAAGATGCAACATTATATCCACATTTAGGAATATGAACAGAGCTTTTTGCCCGTACCGTGCATTTATTTAATCAAGACTTCCGCGTGTTTCAAGAAAATTATGAATGAAACGAAGCAGGACCGCCATAAATCCTGGGGGCAGTGATAGCAATACATTATTACTACATGTTCCAGCACTGCCAGCTAGTTGTTGTAAGTTACCGAAATTTTCCACTCTGAATCCTCTAGCTGATGTTTCGCTTAACGTCCACGTCAACTTGAGACATTCTACTATTCATTCCAGTGAATTCTGCATTTTGATTGGTTCACGCTAGGTATCTATTCACCGGTAAACTACCTCGCACTGGGTCAAGAACTCGCACAGCGTTAAGAGTTCTCGTTTGATTATTGAGCCGCATCAATAGAAAACTTAGGCTATAAATTTCCAAGTCCAAAAAAGGCGACCGGTATGGCGTCTGACATTCCCACTTCAAATTTCGACTTCAGAACTCTAGAGGAAATATTTCACAATGACGATATCAAACCTGAATGGCTTGATGATTTTGATGCAGTTCAAAAGATCCTATAAAATTTTAAAAAATGAAAAATTCACTGTGCATTTATTATTATATCCACGAATGCCGAAAGGTGTTCCGGGGACATTATGTTTTTGGTGCGACCGCCGCCGCCGCCGCCCAACGTGTTAACGCGATAACTTCAGTAATATTTCAATTAGAAATTTCATGTTTTGCATATAAGCGAGTATCATAAAGAGGAAGAACTGATTCGATTTTGGACAATTTACAATTTCTAGATTGGCCACCAGGGGCCAAAAACTGAAAAATCACTGTTTTTATCATATCTCCGGCAATATTTGTCCGATTGACCTCAAATCAAGCGCAAACGAAAGGTCATGACCCGAAGATGTGTCCCACGATGACATTATACCTGTTCGGTACAAACTTTTGACACATAACCTGTATATTTTCTGTATATTTTGAACTGTTCAAATGATGTCTCTGAGGCAGCGTTTACCAAAGTTTATAAATGACTTCTTACATATTACTAACCGAGTTTTGTGGTGTTATGTAAAAATATTTTCGTAAGGGTGTTGACAAGACTCATGTCAAGCGCGCAAGCGCTAGGTTTCAAATGAAATTTCCAGGTATCCATCCTACAATAAATACCTGGTGTTGGAAAAAAACTTGGTTTATCTCCGAAATGTTAGCCCGGGCAGTGACTGTTACATAATTTGAAATGGTCATACAAATTTTTGTGCACAATGGGAGCATAAATGAGCAGTAAACCTTTCTGTATAAAAGCAATATTTTGGCAAGATACACACGCCCAAGTTGTGAAAGACTTGGTTCATTATGTAGGGTATAAAGTTCCATCAAAGCAATCACACGTAGTATGCAGTCCTCACGCACAGTTTGAAGTGTTGGACTCCCGTACTACGCATTCGTATTAAATTCGATCAGGATTGGATCACTGCTTCTTGAGATATTGAGCCAACAAGAACTTCAATCTTAGAAGGTGCGCTGTGACCTTAAAAATTAAGTCAAGGTCACCAAAATCGACTGGTGCCAGGGGATACTCATACGAGACCGTAAACGTCAAATTTTATCAAGTTTGGATCGCTGGTTCTTGATATACCGCGCCAACAAGTCGACTGGACAGGACATACAGACAGACGGACGGACGGTCGTGAATACTGTGTCCTGCTCTGCGCTAAACGCGCCTTCACCAGACTTTACTATGAAAAGGGTCATTCGGATTACTGTCCGTACTCCCATTCAGGGAAAAACACGTGACGGTACTAACCTGCTCTGTGAAAGGGGTAGTAGTCCAAGGTTATGAGACTGAAGGACAGCTGCATGGCTCCTCCGGCAATCCTCTTGTTTATTACTGAGGAGAAAAGGGACACGGTCACAAAGCATGCTGGGAAATACTCATTAATGTACAGAAACATATTATCAAGCAAGAGCATTGGCAGGACTCAGCCAGCACATTAACCAGCCCACTAGGACACAGCAGTGAGTTTGATCACAGAGGAGTACAGGGTAGAGAAGGATAAACATCAGAGGTACCTGCCAAACAGCCACACAACTACACATATAGATGTCAGAAAGTCATTTGGTGGCATATACTGGAATTTAGAATTCATCTGTAATTTCTTTTGTCACAATACAAATTGCTGGTTTGGTGGCATTAAATTTATTAGAGACATAAATAATCATAAGGTCGATAACCTATCATTACATGGCAATTATACCCATTATACCCAATGTTTATCAAAAGAAAAAAAACTGAGTTACAAGACCATGTGATCCACATATTTCATAACGGCAAGCTGATTGTGCATGACAGCCTCATTATGAGGTGAGTAAGTTACTTCAGGCTGCAGTGCGCGTGTGGAACTGTGGACAGCTTCGGTAGACCAGGTCCACAGACTCTTCCGGGAGCTGCCCAACAGCTCTACAGGCCAAATCACAGAGGCTGCTACATTTGACTGAGGGGCGTTTTGGTATCTGAGCTCACACACTGGGTGACCAAACAGGAAAGATGAGTTGGAACAATGACTAATTAGAGCAAAATCTTAATTGTGGTCTGATTATTTAAAAAAAAAGGAATAAAAGAAATTGGTTCTGGGAGAGTAATTAGGAACATGAACAAATTTTTAGAATAGGTTCATGGATTCAACAAATTTACAAGGGTAAATCTGCTTTCTGGCACCAGAGTTAATGAGACAGGTCGGTTGCCCGCAACAAATATCACATCATCACAAAAAGCAGCTGCTCATCAGAAGGTACAGTTTCATAAAGGACCAATTCTACAACTGTACCAGACACACTGAGGGACCAGCAGGAGAGCCCCAGTTATCTCTCGTGATCATTTTGGCTTATTTTTGGCAGAAAATTGTCAATCATTTTATGAATTATGTTACCATGGTAACCGAAATCGATAGGTGCCATGTCCTAACCACTGCCCATATACAACCCCAATTCCAAAATAGTTGGGACAAAGTGTAAATTGTGAATAAAATCAAAATACGATTACTTTCAGATCACATGAGCCAATATGTTATTTAAAATAGAACATAGATACCATTTGAAATGTTGAAATGTTATATTTTTACCCACAAAATGAGCTTATTTCAAAGATCTCAAAAATGTTGGAACACAGGCAAAAAAGGGCCAAAAAATCAGTCAACATATAAGAGAATCAGCTGAAAGAACATTTAGCAAGTAATTAAGTTAAGTCCCATCAGGTGTGTAACATGATTGGCTATAAAAGGGATGTCTTAGACAGGCCGAGTGCCTCAGAAGTAAAGATGGTCAGAGGCTCTCCAACCTACAATGTTCCTCAACCTCAAATTGCAAAGGCTTTGAAGGTCTCGTCATTGACAGAGCATATCATCATCATGAGATTCAAAGAAACTGTAAAAATGTCTGTGCGTAAGGGACAAGGCCGAAGACCTTCACTGGATGCCCGTGATCTTTGGGCCCTCAGACGCCACTGCATCACCCACCGGCATGATTCTGTCATTGACATTACTAAATAAGCCCAGGAATACGTAAAGAAACCACTGTCAGTAAACACAATCCGCTGTGCCATCCACAGATGACACCAAAAACTCTATCATACAAAAAGGAAGCCATTGTTGAGCATGATCCACAAGCGCCGGCATGTTCTGTGGGCCAAGGCTTATTTAAGATGGGCTGTAGCAAAGTGGCCAAGTGTCCTGCGACCAGACGAATCCAAATTTGACATTCTTGTTGGAAATCATGGGCATCGTGTCCTACGGGCTGACGAGGAGAAAGACCACCCCTCCTGTTATCAGCGTTCAGTTCAAAATCCAGCATCTCTGATGGTATGGGGATGCATTAGTGCATATGGTGTGGGACATTCGTGTGTTTTACAAAGCACCATGAATGCTGAAAAGTATACAGAGGTTTTAGAGCAATATATGCTCCCTTCCAGAAGACATCTATTCCAGGGAAGGCCTTGTGTATTTCAGCAGGACAATGCAAAACCACATACTGCAGCTATTACAACAGCATGGCTTCATAGTAGAAGAGTCAGTGTGCTGAACTGGCCTGCCTGCAGTCCTGATCTTTCACTGATTGAGAACATTTGACACATAATTAAACGAAAAGTCCATCAAAGGAGACCCAGAACTCTCCAGCAGCTGGAAGCCTGTATTAGACAAGAGTGGGATCAAATTCCAATGTCTAAACTCAAGAAACTTGTCTCCTCAATGCTCAGATGCCAGCACTCAGTGTTAAAAAGAAGAGGGGATGCTACATCATGGTAAACAGGCCCCTGTCCCAACTTTTTGAGACCTGTAGCAACCATCAGATTTGAAATGATCATTTTGTGGATAAAATTGTGAAATTTCTCTGTTTCAACATTTGCTATGTTATCTCTATTCTGTTGTGAATACAATACTGGCTGGTGTTATTTGAAAGTCATTGCATTTTGATTTTATTCACAATTTACACTTTGTCCCAACTATTTCGGAATTGGGGTTGTACCAAATGTAAAAGAAAAAGCTTTAGTTTGTGACCTGTAGAGTGTCCTCAAGAAATCTCTAAGGTGGCGGCGGTGGACACATGACAAGGCCAAATCCATAGTAGCCCTGACTTCGTCGGCGGGCTACAATAAGCTGAAACAACAGTAGTCACTGCTGAAGTGAGCCAGGCTCTGGGGGAATGTTACTCCCTGACTACAGTAAAGGCTGCAGCTCGGCCAGCGTAGAATCAGAGAGCCGCGCATTGTGGGACAGCACCTCTGTCTTTGGCGTGGATGTCATCACATATGTGAAGGTCCAGATGCGCGATCTGCAGGTGGTGGGATGTCTCACGCACATCGTAGGCGTTGAACCGCTTGGCGATAGCGGCATTCTGGTCAGCAACCACGGACGTCTGCTGCGCGCGAACCTGCTGAGAAGATGGCGGAGGAGCTGCCGGCTGCAGGCGGGAAAAGGAACATTTAAGGGTGATCTTAATATTTCAACAGTGACCCAGTTCCACAGATTATAATTCCAACCCAGTTCAGTCAAAATGGCTGCCAATAACCTCAAATTAAACTGCTAACAGCAAGATTAAAGGTTTCAATTTAAAAGTATCCGTATTGAGACAACACTGTAGGAATTACTATGGCCCTTTCAATTCAGTGAATTGTCCTAATACTAAAGAACCTCATCATCATGCTGAATAATTTCACAAAAGCCTTCAGTCCCTACTTGTACCAGGAACCTGAATGAGGCATTCACTCCAAAATTTAAGTTCTGTATAAATGCAGCTAAGCACCAGCATGCAACTCCCATTCTTCCCACCAGGGGACAGACTTTGAAAAGTTATTACAGCAGAGAAACGGGGACACGCTGTAGTGATGTTAACGCTTCAAACCACACCAGGGAAGACCAAAAAACACTATATATGCACAGGACATGCAGATTCATTCGTAAATACCATCATCATGGTATAAAACAAAGAGGTGAATAATTATCGACATACAATGTTGGCTATGCGTTCCAATTTAGCACGTTTCTGCTGCAAGCAAACAAGACACAGGAACAAACAAGGATTCTGGCGGACCTGTCATGAGTGGGAGACTCAGTGTGGGTGTGTGTGTGGGAGGCACACAGAGAAGAGCTAATGAGTAGGCTGGGAGTGAGGGTGTTTTACAGGTGTACAGAGATATTACCAGAGTCATATCTAATCTGTGTCTGTGTGTGTGTGTGTGTGTGAATGTGTATATACGAACTTCACAGGGCCAAGGAAAGGTACTCGAGAGCGGACCCAAAAGTATGCGTGTGTGAGTGTGTGTGAGTGTGCTGCGTGAGTTTGTTGGGCGTGCAACTGTCTGAGCGTCCACACGTGTCTGACTGCATGTTTGAGACTGCGCAAGCACGTGCCTTTCTGCTTCGTGTGTGCAAGCGCACGTGTGTGTCGGGTGCGTCGGGCGCATCAGGTAACAGCACAACAGGGACCCACCTCAGACGCCTCTGACGTCTCGGAGGCCGTGC
Organism: Gymnothorax reevesii; assembly: GCA_029721435.1. Classification (NCBI taxonomy): domain Eukaryota; kingdom Metazoa; phylum Chordata; class Actinopteri; order Anguilliformes; family Muraenidae; genus Gymnothorax; species Gymnothorax reevesii. The sequence continues at coordinate 28,167,986 of CM056579.1, read as the reverse complement.
TCTTCCTCTGCTGGGCAGACTTCTCCATGGCCTCGCTCAGGGACTTGGCGTACTGGACCATGGCCTTGAGCTGGGAGTCGGTCAGGACCCAGAGCAGGTCATCCAGGATCAGAACCAGCTTAGAGGCCACCACGTTACAATCCTTCATCTGCAAATTAATCAATCATACAGGACATTGTAAACTAAGGCAGGTCATCCACAATCGGAACCAGCTCAGTGGCCACTGTGTTACAATCGGTCTGCAAATGAATCAATCAAACAGGACGTTACAGACAACAGAAACACATTAGTATGGCTATCTTCAGCCAGCAAGTCAACACACAGCGAACTGGGATAGTCTTACTTCAACACATCCCCAGCAAGACTTGTCTCTAGTTCAGCATTTGAAAGAGCTGATTTCATAATGAGACCAATATCCCAACATATAACTGAATTTCCAAACTGTCAGTCACATGACACTCCTGACACCACACGCAGTATTAGCCACAAAAGCCCAAAGGAAATTGATTGGCCCCAACATCAGCCTACTCTCCGAGTTGTATCAGCAGAGATCTTATCAACAGTACATCAAACAGCATGGACTCATTGCCAGGCGCTGATACAGATTCAGACCTATACTTGTTCCAGGCTCAGTCCAATGGCGATTTGCATGTAAACACATCCTTACCCTTCTTTTGAGCGTGATGCGGATCTTGGACTGGTTGGTGATGAGGCGGATCGGAGCGCTCACCACCTCGTGCTCCCCGCTCTGGATGGCATCGGCCTCGATCCGGATCATCTGCCAGCTGATCTCCTTAAATGTGAGGATCTGAGGGAGGGCGGGACAGCACAGGGGTCCCAAGAGTTTAATCACGAGCTGCTAACGCGAGGCTCTTCCACACGGTTCAGGCCGCTCGTTCACCTATCCAACAGTGCCCGTCAAGGCCGGACAGTCGATTCCTATACAATGATTAGCGCTCCATTTAAGACCAATATGCACAGGGACAAAAGGGACAGTCATGACAGGTTCTGAAGGAAACAGGAAGCCCGGGACTGACGTTCAGAAAAATCTCTGCAGCAGTGGGTGGCAATAACCTCAATACATTCTCAAAAGGACAGCTTTTCAAAGAGCTGCTTTCACAGAGGCCAATATCGCAACATAAAATTCAATTTTAGGTGTGTGAAGCAGATAAAACCACATGATGCAAAAACCATTTGCGGCATTGAGAAGGACGGAGGCAAGTTTCCCTACTGCAGTATTCATCGTTTTGTTAGTCTATAAAAATTATGAACCTTTTCGTTCTGAGCATTACTGTAGTGTAATAAAATACCCTCTGGCCAAGATTAAACATGGATAATGCTTGAAACTAAACTATAACAAAGTTGTGAAGGACATGAGGTGTGCGTACACTGGGAAGTCAGAGGGGGGAAGTTCAGGCTCTCTCATTCATGCCCATCCGAGGTTCCTGTGGTCTTCCAAAGTCCAGGTAGCTGAGGTAATGAGTTCAAGTGAGTTTCAGTGGTACAGCAGGTGTGCTGCAGTGTCTAAGGGGAATTCAGTTCTACCCGAGCGAAGGCCTGTCTTCCAAGTCAGCACAATCCAGTACACAAGGTAATCAGACACCTCTTTAGAATACACAACTTCTATTCAAGGGTTGGGCTTGAGTGATGAGGAGCCAGTTCCGAGATGGCCTCCTTAAGACGGCAGAGTCATCGAACTTCGAAAGCGGATACGTCACGGAGGGTGAGGAAGGAAATTCTTTATTCGTCATTCCCACTGATATTCTTTGAAACTCGCTTTTAAATTATTTCTGGTCTTTAATGGCATACCACCTAGTCCCGGATCATTCGCTGTTAACCCAACATTCGAAATTACTTCGGGCAATATTCTACTTTACCAGGCAGCTGGATTTGAAAGATCACGATCACGCAAGAATCCGTCTCGAAAGGCTCCACATTTTCCGTTTGCCTCTGAACCACAGTGGTTCGGTACCGATTGCCACCCAGTGGAGCATGGCTTAAGTGTGATGACAGCAAACGGCAACTTTTCCTTCGAAAAATAATAACGGCAGCTCCTTGAGACTTCAGTGTAAATGCTGCTATAGAATCAGTTATATTCGAACTAGACTGTATTTCTTCATTGAAAGAAGAGCAAAGAACAGCACTGAGGGCTTTTGATGGGAACAATTTTTTGTTTGTCTTCTGACTGGCAACAGCAAGAGTTTAATGTGATCAGATGTGATGTGACTGCAGTAAGGGAACCAGTCAGCTAGTGATCCAGTTGGGAAATAACCTCGTAATGATTATTGTGCCAACTTTATTTGCCCTTGTCGAAGATCAAATCAGAGTGGCTGGGAAGCTGCGCGTCATTATGCAGCTTGGAGATAATGACATCCTCCATCGGCAATGGCAGGCAGTGTTTGGTAACCCTGAATCGTGGATACATAACAAATATTGACAGAATATTCCAAAGAGTATTGTGAAAACCTAGTGAGGATTGTTGTTGTATGAGGTTCACACCACATACATTTGTTGTATGAACAGTTGATGTGTGATTTTTTTTTTTTTTTTTTAATCTGAGGGTGGCCCTAAACTTTTGGCCAGTAGTGTAGAAGTGGCAAGTTAAATAATGTCATAGCTACATCATTGTATTGCAACTGAAAGATAGTTGAAGCTATCAGCTAACAACTAGTACTAGCAACTTATTCTTAAGTAGTTACAGTATCATACGGTAATGATGAAACATTTATGTACAATACAGAAAGGGCTATGTAAGTCATGCGTGAATCTCAAGCAACAAATAAAAGGTAATAAGCTGGCTGAAAAACGTACGTATGCCCCATATATTTCTGTAGCTATAATGTTATCGTAACCAATAGCAGATAGGCGGATTAGATAGATTATGTTTGCACGTCCATAACTAACATGGTATTATTAATGCTAACAGTTCAAACTTATTGCTGGAAGGCTAAACCGACAAATCTGACCTAATTCTGTTAGTCTTTCGTGAACACTTTTCTAGTTTGCTACTTTCTTTGTATCAAATTCTGTTTTTTATTCATGAGAATGCCTTTTATGCACAACCTTTCATACAAAGACAGCAGAAATCATCTTCCAACATGCTAGCTACATAGCTAGCCACACTGACTGCTTGCTAGGCTAGTAACCTTTCAAAGTTTCTCAGGTGGCGGTTTGTTGTCGTGTTTTCTCTTGGGCATTCTCTTACTACGTCAAATGATTCGTTGATCTGATTGATTGAAGTTCGCCCATGATAGACCGTGACAGACAGCTGGTTCATCCAATCACTGGCCAAGTATGTTTTGAAAGTGCCTGCCCATTTCCAAACCGTTTCCATGGACAACTGCTCGGACAGTTCTGGGTAACAAACCATCAGGCCAGTCTGGTTACAATATAAGTCAGTGTAACATTTTTGCTTTTTTTTTCCCCACTTTAAAATATTTGACATTTTCTCTCTATCCTGATTCCTAAAAGGCTAATCCAATAGCATTTCAAAGCATGAAACACAACTGATGTAAAGTTACCTTAAATTATGTACAAAAATCATGCCAATTTCTCATTGCCTTTTTACTTCTGGACCCGGCTTATACAACCTCTCTTCCAAAGTCAGTGTGGAGAGAGGCAGACAGCTCAGTCAAATCCTGCATTTTTTTCTTCATAAGATGTTCTATTGAACCTCTCTCCTTAGCAGGTTCCTCATTCATCATCTTACCCTGAGAAGGGAAATAATACGGATGTAGGCTAGGGTACAGCGTATCTGTGTGGGCGTGCTTGATGCCATTTAAACTCATTTAAACTTCCGTCAGAAGTGGAGCATTTCTGCTTCAGGAGGAAGTTTAATAAAGAGAAGCACATCACTCACATTCAAGCACCGCATTCACTGCAGTCACGCTTCTGGAGAGCCAGCGCAGTTCTGCCTGTGGAGACTGTGTGGGACGATTACGATGCCACAGCACTGATGTTACCTGATGCTGGGCTGGATCTTGAGAATGTAGTTATTATACTGTCTCCTGGCACTACAGCATTACACCAAGATGCCACGGTCTGAATGTACGTGTTACACCACAGCTTGAATGTTTGAGAGTGGGAGAGCGAGAAAGAGAGAGATTCCCTACATTTTGATAGACACACTGTTTTTATTGGGCTATGATATTATCCTTTACTCAGAAGGAGCGCAATCTAATTGAACACATTTGACAGTTCCAGAAAACAACAATTATACAGTCATTTTTCATTGCATTCATTAGGAACTCACTTCATTTCATCTGAGGCAGAACGCCAATTGTCACTTCTTAAAATCAAGCACTGCATTTGGGAGATTAATGCACAACGATAAAAGAAGAAAAAATACAAACAAACTGAGGCTGAGAGGAGAGGGTGATGGGCAGAGACCCAGAGAAAGAAAAGGAGAGGCTGTGTGTGAGTGTGGGACAGAGAGAGGGACAGTATGGGAGAGAGGAGGAGAGGGACAGCATGCCTCAGAGAGAGAGAAGGGGAGTATGTGAGAGAAAAGGATGAGTCCCTGCGAGAGAAAGAGACGTTTGCAAATGAAAGAGGGAGAGGAGAGTCCATCTGAGAAAAACTGACTGTGAGAAAGGGAGGGAGAGATGCACAGTTCCTGTCAAAAGTTTGGACACACCCACATTTTTGCTGACAAGACATGCTAAATAAAGAAATAGGAACCATTTATTTTGTAAAAAAAAAAATCAACCTCTTAAATCCATCAAACTAACCAGCATTTGCGGTGATATCTGCAGAGCATACTGACATTTTTTCTTACTAGAGCAGTTTTACGGCTATAATGAGTTTGCTGCTTATCGGCTGTCAAAGCTCCCAAAGATGTGCTGCACCTGTAATTTGCTTTTCATCGATTTTTTTGGCCAATAAATTCCAAAACAGTTTGTCTTTAATTTGGCTGTTGGAAAATAGAAAGAGCTTGTTTGTCTGCTAACTTCGTAAAATATGGCTTCTTTGAGAATTCCAAAATTTTGGACACTATTTGAACATGTACATTATTTTCTTTTAACTTCTGGCTGTTTACCTCTAACCAGATTCCATTTCAGATTAAGTTCAGCTGGGTAAATCTCTCTTAAAACAGAGCGCTGTGACATTAGCAAAGTGTGTCCAAACTTTTGACTGGCACTGAAGACCTAAAGGGAGAGAGAGAGAGACGTTCGCAAGTGAAAGAGAGTCTAAGTGACAGTGTAAGAAAAGAGCCCTCGTGAGAAAAAGAGGGAGAGAAGAAGAGAGCGAGCGAGAGAGATGTAAGCGAGACAGACTGCGGATCCCGCAGTAAAAGCGCTCACCTCCCCTCGCTGCGGATCGAGGATGCGTGTGGCGCGCAGGTCATTGGCGGCCCAGCTGGTGTCCACGCTGTAAACCTGCAGCTGCGAGAGCTCGAAGGAGGCGTTGAAGGCCTTGGCGCTGATGCGGATCACGATGGAGTTGATGGACAGGGATATTCCCTCCACGACCTTCTCCGCGAAGCCGTATTCGCTGAGGGCAGACGGACACGGACATGAGCCGGGCCGAGGACACAGGGTGTGGAAGAAGGAAGCATCTCTCGCCTCCCCTCCCCTCCCCCTCCTTGTACCCGTCTTCACTCTCACCTTTCACTGTTACCATTTGAATTTCCCTCCAAAAGCCCCTGTAGGTCATTCACCGGTTTTCCTCTCCTTTTATGTTTCTGAGTCCATTCAACTTGAACTTAACTATAATAAACAGCCCCCTTTATGAGGCCTACCAAAGAAAATGGCCAAGCTGTAACAAAAGTTTGTCCGATGTCTACCTTTTTCAAATAATCAGCAACACAAAATTGAAAACATGCAACATTCCTGCTAAACTTTGCACCACAGCACTTTGAAGTCGATACACTTTCACCAGAACCAAACTCGAAAGAATAAAATAAATAAATCACACGGCTTGTAACAAATCCAGAGACGAACCAAATGCGTTTTCAATTGTGTGTTGCTGGTTCTTTGAAAAGGTTCTTTGACAAACTTTTGCTACAGCTTGGCCATTTTCTTTGGTAGGCCTGTTTATCAAGGTAAAAATTTACAAGTCCCCATTCTAGAAACCTCTTTTCTGGTATCAGGGGGCCACAGACTTCTGTAGTTGGTTTTTGTATGTAACCGCTTCTAAATTATTTAATCAAAATTTCACCAGCACAATAAATTGAATTTTTTTAAAAAATGAGGAAAACCCCATCGCTAAACTCATTTGGTTCCAAGACAGCTGACAACACTCAAGAACGCTCACAGAGTTCATACTCGACCCGCTCACCTTTGACCCGAGGCCGTCGCTATGGGAGATGGGCCATTGGGCGGGCGAGGCTCATCGCACGTGCTCATCTCCATCACCACTTTGTCGAGCGACTAAAAGAGAAAGAACACCGGGGTAACTGTCACTAAAACTGCCAGTGCTACAGACCCTGGAGCCCCCCAGTCAATCAAAAACTGATAAACATCAGAGGAATGTTCCTCACCAGGGAGATGGGGTGTGTCTTCAACTTGGTCCATGGTATCTGATAAAGAAACAAACAGTTCAGTCACGGACAAGACTATTACTCATTCAGTCTATATATACAACAGTCCATTTAGCGCAGGCCAACACGTGCAAAGACTGGTCTTGACCACAGAATTTTTTTCAAAACACAACCACAGGACAATCCAAGGCACATCTTGCACAAAAACAGCAAACACCAGTCTTTCAACTGAGCTACAGGGTCATTACAAACAGGGATGTCAAACTAGTTTTTCCTGAGACAAATCATCAGTCAACTCTAACCAAAACTACATAAGACATCATGTGTCACTGCCCCTAGGGGTTCGGAGGATCCTTGCCCAAGTATCTAGCCTTGCTGCCTCTTTGAGTGAGAGTGACAAAGCTATCTGAGGACATTTCTGCATAATGGGGTAGAACAATAAATGAATACTGACAGATACTTGAAATGCTGAATCTGGAAACTGTATACAGATCAGCTGACGCCCATGTACGAAATACAATCGGACGTACCCAACTCGCAGGCAGAGTAATAGTAGCCCAAATCAAGTCTGTGCACGCTTCTCTCCTTCCCTGCCACCATCGTGGGAGCAGTTATTAGGAGAAAATGAGTCACGCTGAAACTTAACAGCATTTTCTCCGACCTGCTTCCTTCCGACACTTTGGATAATTGTCAAAATTAGCATTTCCCACAGGGGAGCGTCATGCAAACAGGCTAAGAGCCAGCAAGCAGCGAACGCCATGCTCTGCAGGGCAAAGATGAAGATTCTGACACTGCGTTTAGATACTCGGGAACCACGCCACTTATACAAGGAGAACTATACACAGCTCCATTACTATGACAAATGTGATTCGACCAGAGTGGGAATGATAGTCACGCAGCCGCAGGAGTATTGTAAAGCCATAACTCCACCTCTCATGCTGAAGCAAAACTCCTACTCCCATCACTTACCATCTGATGCTCAAAGAAAAATAATCTTTTTTTTATCACCCCATAACAACAATGGACCCATAAATGGGTCCATCTAACACAACTGCTGCGTTTAGACCTGTGGAACCTCAGTCCCATTTTAAATTTGAGTGGAGATCCAAAGGTTTCCGAAGGTTCCGAATATATTCCTGCTGAATTACAGGGAAATGTGTACATAATGATGTATGAGATCTGGATATTTTTTATTTGATGTATTGCTTAATTAACCACGGTACTAAGAAGCAACACCACCAAATATGTTCAGCAGGCCAAGCCATTAAAGACTGAGACCACCAAACATTTAAATCAACCAGAATACTGAAGACAGAGTGCCCAATACCTTCAGCCAAACAAGATTTTAAAGACAAACAAATATATTTTATCAGACCATTAAATACCAAGACCAGCAAAATCCAGTTTTACCATGAAACGCTAAAACTACAACACAGCATCAATTTACAGCAATTCACTGAGATCGTGACAAGGAGTTCAGCTTCCTGTTTGAGACGAAAACCACTGATTAGATCAGAATCAATTCATGATTCAGCACAGAGACCACAAAACAGCGAAATACCAATCCGTCACTCGACAGAGACTGTTCAACGACTCCACGTCAATTAACCAATCAAAACAGACACCCCCACCCAAGGAGCAGGCATCGATTAGCTGCAGTAAAGCAGTCTCTTAAAGCAGCTGGGCTGTGCTAATTTCACGCTCATAGGCAGGATGAATTTCAGAGGGGATGCAGTGGCTTCCATTTCAGAGGCAGGAGAGGGAGGAGGTGGTGGTGCGATACGGTGGTGGTGAAGTAAGCGACTGGAATAGAGAAGTGCCGCAGCACCGTCACTCTGAGTCAGCGGCAAGCACACCACGTTCCTCACTCTACCCTCATAAAACACTCAACCCTCGCAGACCAAATGCTCACGGCCGTCATCCGCACTGTGTCCACTCAGGCGGGACTGCAATCAGCCAGGTCACCGCATTCCACTGCATCTTACTGGTCCGCTAGCAGTGCAGAGGTGCGCACAGACTGGCATAAAGATGTACACTGGCGCACCAACTTGCTCTTTCAATATTCCTTGAGGCAGATGTAATCTTTTGTGTCCGAGATCCCCCGTGTGCGAGTTTGTGTGCGCGAGAAGACAAAATTAGCACCAGCCACAAACCAAACTCTGGCAAAGTATGCGAGTGGCTGGCAGACTTGCTTTAGTCACAAGCCAAAAATGAATGGTGGCCTGTAAAATCTGAACATTCACCACAAAGCCATTTGGCCTGCAGTCAACAAAATTAATTATGCAACCTGAGTGTGAGTGAGTCAGTCTGTTTGTCTCCTCGCTTGCTCCAGTCCTTGTGCATGTGTGTGTGTGTGTGTGTGTGTGTGTGTATACGCACATCTCCACTGTGCTTGTAAGGAGTTTGAGTCACTTGGCAAAGGAAAGCGTGCGTGTACACGTGTGTCACTGCACCAACCCAAGAATGTGCTGACGTAATCCAGAGCAGCGAAACGCCCGCTCTCACTGCCTCTCCCTTCTCGGCCAGACAAATTGAGAGAAAGGACTCAGCTGTGACGAAGCGGGAGGTTAGATCACCATACGCTTTGCGATGTTAAATATCAACCCGCACCCAGGCCCCACATCACATTACAACACATTAACCACCTCAGACTCTGTAAAGACACAGCATTACATGCCTGCTTAACGGCCAAGCTCATTTACCGAAGCCCAAAGACAGAGCAGGTTCATATCCTAACACAATATCAAAGCAGTATATAACTGCAGTCATTAGAGCGAATAGGAAATGCATAAGTTACTAATAGGCATGTTATTATACGGAGACAAATAATTTACGCTGGTAATATTTTATGCTGCAAAATATTCCCTCGGAAGCTGTCCGAATGGATGAGGCTCACACAAATCTGTACTACATGTCCCACGTTCCCCGAAGTAGTCACTGGTTCCACACTCTCCTCGTCGCAACTCCGCAGTTAATCACGACTAGCCGATCCGGTCGAAGGCAACCACTGCCATGCAGTGAAAAAGCAGCGGCAGCTTTTGTTTCTGGGGAGAATTACAGCCCTACACTTGACCCCAAAGCCTGCACTGCTGACCTCATCTAATAGCTGCATGATGAGACCACAAAGTGCAGTACGCTTCATTGACAATTTAAAAAGCATTCATTAACACTCCAAACAGATAACTCATACAAATTAGCTAGGTGGCAGAAGTTTGCTGCCAGAAAAATTACAGGACAATAGATTAGTATATACATGAAGGTTTCGTTTGCAGACACAATTATCTGCATTTGAATTTATTTTCCTCAATGATGTTTTTTTTTTTTTTTTTTTTAAATAGTGCAGTCAAAGGGATCATCAAACTGGAGTTGGTTCATTACTCGGGCCGGTAGGCCATGAGTCTAAGTTTCGGCTCCATTCTTTTAGGGGTTGCGATTGTCCTGCTCAGCAGGCACGCAGTTTCGCGATTTGCCCAGGCTTAGACCCGGCCCGAGTATACACACACACACACACACACAAACACACACACACCAACATTAAAAGCACCAGCCTAATGTTATGCAGGTCCCTCTTTTGCTGCCAAAACAGCCCTGACCCATCCAGGCATGGACTCCACACAACCTCTGAAGGTGTGCAGTGGTATCTGGCACCAACAAGTTAGCAGCAAATCCTTTAATTTCTATAAGTTGTTAGGTGGGGCCTCCATGGGTCAGACCTGTTTGTCCAGCACATCCCACAGATGCTCGATCTGGGGACCTTGAATGGCAAGTAAAGAGTTGAACTCTTTGTTGTGTTCCCCAAATCACAGTATTGCTCAACTATTTTTGTAGTGCGGCAGGGTGCATTATCCTGCTGAAAGAGGCCCCTGCCATTAGAGAATATGGTTTTCATGAAGGCGTGTACTTGGTCTGCAACAATGTTTAGGAAGGTGGTAAGTGTCAAGGTTACAGCCGTATGAATGGCAGGACCCAAGGTTTCCCAGCACAACATTTTCAAAAGCATCGCACTGCCTCTGCTGGCCTGCCTTCCTCCCATAGTGCATCCTGGTGCCCCGTCTTCCCCAGGTAAGCGAGACACATGCACCCAGCCATCCACATTATGTAAAAGAGTACTTGATTCACTGGACTAGCCCAGCTTTCTTCCATTGCCAGTGGTCCATTTATGATTCTCACGTGCCCTAGGGCGTTTTTGCCATAGGACGGGATCAGCATGGGGACCTCAGCAGTCTCCAGCTATACAGCCAAGGACACAGCAAGCTGAAATGCACTGTGAGTTCTGACACCTTTCCATCATAGCCAGCATTAACAGCATTTGTGTAACAGTAGATTGGAACAGACAGGATTGCCTTGGATCAAAACCTTCATTATTAAACCTTGGGTGCCCATAACACTGTCTCCGGTTCGTTACTTGTCCTTCCTTGGACCACTTGTAGTAGGCACTAGGAACACGTCACTAGACCGGCCATTTTGGAGATGCTCTGAACCAGTCGTAAAGCAGTCACAACTGGGCCCTAGTCAGAGCCAGCCCGATCCTTATGCTTGTCCGTTTCTCTTGTTTCCAATCAATGGCGGTGCCAGAACTGGGAATTGGGTTTCCCAATCTATGTATTATTACCGAGTTGGCGATAAGCGGAATTTCACACATCTCCTCTAAAACCACCGTGAATAATGAGTCTATTTTCCGCATACACCGGTTTTACTGCGTGACAAAGACGATGCACCAGTTTTCGAAATTATGAGGTGAAAACTGCATTTTGAAGCCGTTTTTGCAAGTAAAACAGGCTAATTCAATCAGCTGTTATCATGCCCGTGCACATCGGCTAGTTATAGTAATAATAGATTGGCAAGTGAAGACACAGCTTCTCTCCCCATGCGATCTAACAGTGACGAAAATGGGCTATAAGTGGGACTCGGCAATTATAAAAAGCATGAGACTGAAGACATATGCGTGACAGTTGACAGGTATGCAATTTTGAATAACGCTGATTTAAAATGCACCAAATACGCGTCCACGTCTGACCTAAACAGGGAGAAGTAGCAGCACCTGACAGTGTGGAGTGTTCTCAGAGTGAATCTATTGTTAATTATGAAAATGACTGAGAACAAGCCAGGACAAATAATTGTTTGAAAGGGATGTTCTGTACACACCAGTTCCCAGTTCTGGCACCGCCTCAGTTTCCAACACATCAGCTTCAAGAACTGAAAGCTCACTTACTGCCTAATATATCCCATCCATTGACACATGTCACTGTTAAAAGATAATCACTGCTGTTCAATTCACATGTGAGCGGTTTTAATGTTGTGGCTGATCGGTTTATATAGACGAGAAATTTATGCGAAAAACAAAAAAGTACATTTAATTGCAAAAATAAAAAATCAACATTTATGAAAACAGTCCACATCGCACATTAAAAGGTAAATGAGAAAAAAAAACATTTAAATTGCCTCTGCTAAAACAACAGAAATATAATTGCTTCTGTAAACAAAGCAATTCATCAAACACAAACAGATAAGACTGTAGCCTACGATGGGAAAAGTTTCTGCTTTGTTATAAAACTAAAAAGTCACGTTTTGTGCAGTGCAAGAAACTATCAAGTTTCCTCACATTTTCCCAAAAGTACTCCATTGCCACAATTTTTTTGAAAAGCGGGTGGAACAAGTTGAACGATGGCTAAGAATTATCCAAAATTTCCGCAATCCGTCCCTCAGCTCTAAACGCAGTCCCCTCCATCAGCTGCCCAGTCTCCCTCCCTGCCACGTTTCACGAGCTTTCGCGTGATGCAACACCCAGAAAAGTCTAAAGCTGCTTTCACACCGGACGCGAAACGAATTTTTCGCACGACAAATTAACGTTCAAAGTCAATGCAAAGACGCGAGCGTGTATTCGCGTCTTTGCGTCGACTTTGAATGTAATCAGCCGTGCGAAAAATTCGTTTCGCGTCCAGTTTGAAAGCAGCTTAAAGCGGCAAAACTCGCTCCAAAAGCGGCGAGCCGCAGCCCTCGCGCGGAGCAGCACCAGCAGTGTTAAGTGAGCCCCGGTGAAAGCAGCAGCCAACCCATTTCACTACATTTCATTAAGTATAACACTGCAAAATAAACCGAGAGAAAAGATTGCATCAATTACACGGCGGAGCCCCGCGGGATTACTTCTGGAAAGACCGAGGCAATCATTTACACCACAATAAAAGACCTACACTCACGCGAAAGAAATTGGATGAATTTACAACAAATTGTTGGATTTTTATTTAAAATGCAATAAATATTTCCAGCGGTGTGGAAGAGAATGTGCATTTGTTCAGGTGCTGTAAAGTGTCTCAATACCCACGTCGTACATTTCAATGCATTTTCAGCTCGCAATCTTCATAAGAGCTAGCAATCAGACCACCTCTCATTCGCAATAATACTTAAAGTACAATAATGTTGAAAATAAGCCCCTAACAGCTTGAGGTGCACTACTCAGGAACTCAAGCAAATCCGCATTGTGTATGTAGTCAATACCAGTTTAGCATTTCAAGTACTGGCTTATTCATGTTGCCGCAAAAAATTATCGGGTTATCAAACAAAATTCTTTAGCAGACCAGACTAATTTGGTTAACCTCATATTATGGATCAAGAGCCAGGAAGGAAAGACACTGCGGTTGTTCCTGTCTGCAGTTTTCACACTACACCGGGGTAAAGAAATGAATAATTTAGCACTGAAACAAAATAGGTGATGTCATGGCAAAGTTGTGCAGCCAAATTTTAACAGACTAAGCATCAGAGTCTAAAAATATTTCCAGAGCTGGCCTAGATTCTTCTTGTCTGCCGCAAAGCCCAGCAATCCATGCTAAAAACATCAAAGGTCAGTGCAGATTGATTTTATATGCTGAGTAGAAGAGCGAGATAAGATGAACAGAGGTACGGAAATGTCTGCTTTGGCTATATATACGTTTTCCAACAAACACAGGCCATCATCAATGCGCTCAAGAGGCCAACCAAAACGATAATTGAGGGAATAAGCTCAAAGTGCATCAATCACCTTCTTTTCAAACAATCAAATATGCCCAACACAGTCCATCGACATCATCATGCCTCCACCCTCCAAAGAGGAAAGGTGGCATTATGTCAACACCATGTCCGTCCGTCGTCCGATAACTTTTCGTTTCCGTGGGATAACTATAGAATCCCTCGTCGGATTGATGCCATTTCTTAATGGCGTATTGGGAGTGGCTAGAGGAAGGTTCCTTTCGAAAACCAGCATCGCGTGATATCTAATATGGCTGCCACAGCAGCCATCTTAATATGCCCTTGATGAACATACAGGCGGGGCATATGCCACGCTCTGCGTTGCTCTTGTTTAAATATAGGTAACATTACACAATGCTACCAATTTATCCATGTGATACAAAATCAGTTTTGTGCATTTCCATGTCATTCAGTGCCTCGCATCATGCTTCATTTCAAAATGAATATTGTTTCTTCAGCAAGTATTACCTTCATAAATAGACACATACCAAAACACTCTCCCTAAATGGCCATCTTGCAAAGCAAATTAATTCAAATGTAATTTCAGTGTGCTTTAGCCAATGCATAGCAAACTGACTTCACAGGAGTCACTGCAAACGGAGACAGTGGTTCTCAAGGGTTTATCCAAACAAACTCAGATTTCAAAAATAAACATTGTAGGGGTGCTATTCTTTGTTTAGTTTGTGCTCAAGCGTGTTGTCTCTGTTAAAGTAGAGAACGAGAACGTAATCAAAGCAGAGTAAATACCAAACTGCATTTCACACTACGGCCTTGAGGCAAATGTCTGGAGACGCTGGAGATGCATCCCAATATTTAGTAAAAAAACATATCCTACTGTCCTCCACTCATCTTCTATCTAGCAGTAGAAGAGAAAAATACAAGTTGAGGAAAGGAGGGTTCTTTTTGGTTCAAAAAAAGGACCTAGAGAGCCTTTCAGGTCTTGGTGATGGAGTGAAGACAGACGGCCATCGGAATACCCATTACATGATTACCATTTTGTAAGCAAGACGCTGTTTGTGCGCATCTGAATTTGTAGTAAGTCCGAGAGCTCATTATGAATCAAACTGCAGGGGAACCATACCCGGACAGCCTACTGCACTCAGCATAATTCCGATGCATGTGGCCAACAGAGCCTATGCCATCCCACTCAGGCGCCAAGACTAGAAAACATTTTCAGGAAGAATAAGGGAGGAACAATTCACCATTAATGATGTAAAAAGTGATGGATTAACAATAGATGAAAAGAACAGGAAGGCTATATTCACCTGTATCACTGAAAAAGATTTGTAAAAGCCCACAATTTTGGGGTAAAGTTGTGGTCCTCAGGATAAAGGACCAAAAGCTCACTTAATTACATCTTTTAGGTGTTGTTATTCTTCTTGTTCTTCTTGGTGCAGATACCAACTTTGAAGCGCTACACCTACGTTATTATTAAACATATTGTCATGAAACTCAAGCATGTCAGTGTGTAGGTATTACTGGAGCCCAATTTTGCAGAGGAGGGAGGCACCCTGCAGAAGTCCTCAATAATTACACGCCACTGTCCCAAGAACTTCATTTGAACTTGTTATTTTCATGGGGTGAAGGGGTTACAGGTCAGACAATATAATGGTTAAGCATACAGGTCAGGAGAAAGGGCGAGATGGCGGCTGTGTGGTTTACTCTGTATAATACTGATGTATACACATTGTACTTACTACTGTACATCAACGGTTGAATTCAGTATATACAGATTTAGTATGGGTATACGGATGGGCCAAGAGATCAACTGATGAGGATGGGATAGTGGGGTTGGAGGTCAAAGGTCGGCAGGGGTCTTACCCGAATGGATGCTTTGTTGCAGCCCACCTTGTTGATGGCCAGCCAGGTGGGCAGGTCAAGCATATTCTGCAGAACCTCTTCATCCAGCTCCAGGTTGGTGAGCTGGCCCTCCCCCTTCAGCGTGCTCAGATTGATCTTGTCTGGGGAGAGGTTCTTGGCAAACCTGTGTCAGAGGGGGAGGTGAGGGTAAGGGAAAATTCCAGTAGCCACAGAAAATACCAGCATGTAAAATCACTGCTCTCCACAGAAATCAGGTAATGGGGATTATAGAGGGCTTCTTTCAAGGAAGCAGCAAATTAAAACAAATGCAAATAAAACAAGTATTTGCCACTAACGTGTCTTTGACCCCCGCCACAAAAATGTGAAATCGTGTCAAAATGAGCAATCTCTCGGTGTGACCTTGAGTGACGCGAAGGTCACCAAAATGGACCGGCGCCGCAGTATCACCCTAATACATGTTGACATCAAATTTGAAGAGAATCCGTCAATTCGTTCTTGAGATATCTCGCTGACAAGGATTCGAGATGTTCGGACTGACGGACGGACGGTCGGACGTGAATACTATGTCCCGCCGCTTCCCGCATTCCACGCGGCGGGGGACAATATAAGTGCACAATGTTCCAAAAAAGCTATTAAACCCACAGCCAGTTGAGTGCAACATCCTACACATTGCTCGCATTGAACCATTTCTAGTCTACCATTTCTTCCCCGTTATCAGTCAAAAATTTTTTAGTTCCAAGCAAAAAAAAAAAAAAGTTTTCTACCCAGGTACGACCCAGAACTACATTCATAGAAGGAGGCTTCAGCGGTCAGTAAATTTGCCACATCTGAGCAAGGTCCGTGGTCTGTGTTTGAGACTATATGGTCCCATGCTATTCTATTTCCACACTTCAGCCATTGTCAATGAATTTATGCTGTCAGTTTGTAAAGCAGAAAAGCTGAGAATTTCAAACCTCTGACATGGAAAGGGGGGAATCTATGGGTCCTTTCAAATGAGTGGCATCGGTAAACCAAAACAGTTCATGTAGCAAATGAACAGAAACCACCATAAATACTAGACAGTGGAGTGCATACCTCTGCCCGCACAATCGTTTCTGACCTTGACGTGAAAATTTAATTGCCTCTTACTGCTGACATATATAACCTTCACACAAAGTTTCAACAAAATCCGCCCTGAAGTTTTTCAATAATCCTGCTTACAATCGAACAGACAGATCACTCATGGAGCGACAATTTGATGAAGTCTCAATATTTGTTACCAAATTCTTGTTCATGAACCTCATTTTTCCATTCCTCATACCAGAATAGAGGGCAGCACAGGGAACAACCGTGTTGTTAATGGGGATTCCCATTACAAATGGCCAATAGGACACCTCCAAATCCACAATCCTCAGCAGCAGAAGTGCGTAATATTGGGTCAGGCCATAGGACAGAACAACAAACAAATTAAACCAAGAAACAAACTAGCGGGTACAAACATTAGCAGCCAAACTTGTTAGCGGAGGCAATAGGTCTTCAGTCCGCATACAGTAAGAGCTTATGAGCAGAGAGAGCATGCCCGCAATCCAAGGGTGTCAGGTTATGGCAAAAACTAGCACTCCAATCAAGTAGTCCAAGACACGCTCACATGAGAAACGAAGAAATGCCAAATGGGAAACACATATGGCAACTGACAGCATATTAGGGCAGAGCCTCCCACTCAGTTCCTTGTTGGATGATAGTATTTGGCAGCATTACTGGGCAGAAGCCAGCATCAGACTCCATCCTCATCAGCGGCACTGATGAACCCCATCTGAAGAGATTTACAGTATGATTTTCCCCATTACTGAGGCCAGTTTATAATTTGAGCCGACACGTCCGCTTCCAGCAGACTGCAAAGTCATAAATAATACAATTTGACATTCCTGACCATGTTATGAAAGCTCTTCATCTCCATTATTCGTCACATAATACAGCCACTCTTGAGGAATAAAAAATATTTGTATTTTGCTGATAAGCAGTGTCACTGATTGTTCCTGAAGTAAGTCAGGCCCATGCTACGCATTTCACAGCTTTGATGCATGCTTTTTTATGGAGTACAAGTCCGGAATCATTTGGAATTATTGTAATGAGGAGATTAGCCAAACAAGGGCTGGGCGATATGGACAAAATCATATCTCAAAAATTTTTTGACCGAAAACCTCAATATCAATATTGTGCAGATATTGAAAGGCTAACTATTGGTGCTTTAACAAAATATTTACATAATGATATGTTTGATAAACCGTTATTAGTAATCTAGATACAATAATCAAGTAGGTACAGGCAACAGCTAGACCAGTCTGATAAGTCCAGAAAACTGCAAACCTTTACTGTAAGGAGCCTTAAGGACCACAGGAGAGAACACATATCATCACGATATTACAATATCTAAAATTCCAGACGATATCTTATGTCACGATATGGACATAATATCGACATATTGCCCAGGCCAACGTCATACCATTACACTCAGAGTAGATTGTAATAAATTAATTGGATGCTGCCTGTTCAGGTAGGAGAAAAGATAGTCGGGGGCTAGCGCATTTAACTGTTCACAGGTAGGCAAGGCACAAGTTATACCATTTGGATGGTCCGTGTCACTGTGTGTACAACAAGCCAGCCGCTGATCAAAGCTCAAAGATCAAGAGTGCACCAGTAAGTTTCTGAGAAGAACTATAGGCCCACGGTCCATAAGCGGAGTTTAACGCGGTTAATAATTCTCGGACGCAATTTGATAATTCTGTAAATAATTATCCATCGCTTCGTAATAAGGTCGTTGCGGTGTTATTGACCATTCATTTGGTTGTCTCGCCTAATGCCGTTGAGTAGAAACAGCGACCATTGTTTTTCGTCCCTGAACAAGCACGATGTTGGCATTCAAAGTAATTAAATACACACATACAAAACAGGCATTCATAAGAGTGAGATAAGAGTCCTTTGAGTTCAGTTGGACTCAAATACAAGAGTAATCATTAGCTAGAAAGAACCATGAAGCTTCAGAGCACTGGAAATCCCTTCTCAAAAACTATACAAATGTATTCAAATTCAGGAGATCATTCATAACGAGATCATTTCGAAAACCTTCAATCGCCTATCTCACTACTTTGGTTTGTAGGCCTCACTATGACAAGGATTGCTACCTTAAAAGGAAGTTTACAGAATACGTGCAACCAAAATTCAAATTTCTTTTCACCTGCTTCAAGCAATGTGACAGTGAATCAGCTCACAATATTCCGCTGACAGCCTGTGTCTTCAAACTGAATGAAAACGTGGCGGTTTGGTCGAGAACAGACAGCATTTAGGCCATCTTCGAACACAGGTGTCCATTATTAATCATGACGCAGCAGCTCCATTTCTGCTGCATTCCTGTTCATGCACACCCTGTAAGGAATCCATTTTTGGATGAGAGGATTAAGACCAGGCGACAGTGTCCTCGAAGACGAGTGGAATAATACACCTAACGCCAAAACATTATTTGAGCCGAATGTTCTGGAAACAGCCTGCTTTCAGACGGATGGGGGCTACCTGCTTTGAAAATGTGAATCATGTTGAGCATGTTAGGCAAGCATGAGGCATACAGGTGAGATGAGGCGGGCGAACATGTAAGGGAATCGACAGCGAAGCACTGCGTGACGATAAAGCCAAGTGATGACATCTTGCCTGGAGCTAGAAACTCATTTTCAAGTCGGTAACAGACAAGACTGGCCTGACAGCTACAGTTACAGCTACCAAATTGATTTAGTAAAAATCTTCAATCATACAAGTTCATGCAGAAATACAGCTTTCAAGACTTCAGGCAAGTTACAGAGCTTCAGTCAGAGATATATCACACCCAAATAAGCTAATTTTTGCATTGTGCTGGAATAAAACTTTAAAAAAAAAAAAAGAATGCTTTGTCCAAACCTTTCCTACAAGAAAATAAATTAATGCAACAGATTCTAGTGCGTGTCACTAACAAGTTTATATCTCCTTTTCATTGAAGTTCCCTTGTTAAAATCGATCACTTCTTAGCAATGGGGCAGCCAAATTAGCTCGCCGCCATCCTGGGATAACAGAGGCAGCAGTTTTCAGAGTAGCCGGCTAAATGGTTGCAGCTGAGAAATTTACACTCTCACAAAGAGTAATGGGAAAACAGCTGCTGCACAGTGAAAGTCATTAAACAGATTTGGACCCTCACCCAGTTTCACAAAGTGTTCTGGCCTCAGGAAGACAGACTGGCAGTTAACAATATTAACAATATTAAAGTTAACAACATTACCTTGAAGTCCATAATTATAGATACAAATTTATCTTACCACGACAGTACTCCAATTGTCTAATTTTTTGGATACAGGCTCACAAGCAAAAATACTGGCAGTTGGGTAGAACCGCAGTAAATAATGCCAAAGTGAATAGACAGCATTGCTATATTACACACTGTGGAAAAGGCCGGTGTGCAGCCATCTTGTTTGTCACTGTGATCCCTACATACTGTTTGCACAGTTGCCTGCTGCTAAGACTATGTGATTCTGAATTACACATCATCAAACTGACAAAAAGAGAATTAAGAGGCAATTTTTTTAAAATGAACACATTTTCTGCAGAGGGTGGAATCTCACCATCTCCAAATTTGTTCATATTTTACATTTTTGAAATTCTATGCCTGGAATAGAAAAATCACCTATGTCAGTTCCGATTAATCCCTCCCCCGCCGTGTGGGCCACACCCATTTTTGGGGTAGTTTAACCACCCTCGTTGTTTGAGAGCTGAACTGTTGGCCCATGATTTTCACTGCTACAGACTGCTACCATGGCAAAGCTGTACCATCTATACCAAAAAACTTTGTGGGCACATTTCTCCCTGAAAATAGCGCCACCTGGATTACAAAAAAGTGAACTTGTATCAGAGATATTTGGCCCTTGTTCAAGACAGAATGGAGTGCCGATGGAATTTATGACTATTTTTCATTAAGGAAGTGGCCCTGAATAATAATAATGGGTAAGTACCCTGGGCCACCTCAGTCCGCAAAGAGAAACTTTGAAATATGAACAACTTTGGAGACTTAGTTTCCACTGCTGCGCTGATCTTTAAAAAATTGCCTCTTAAATTCTATAATCAAAGATACTGAATGTATTACAAACATTTTTTTTTTAATAGGCCAAATAGGCCTAGCAGTAAAAAAAAACATTTGAATACCTTATCGGCCTTTCTCCATTACGGGATTTAATCTCCCATACACATCATCAACTAATGGCCTTGTACAGCATGATGTTCATTAAAAATAATTCATCAACTGGAACACAATGGTCATTCAGTGGCCTAAATGACCGTCTAGTTGTCAGTCACTCTCAGCCACGCACTTCCAGAGATCAACATTAAAGATGGTGATGATTTAATTTCCCTTGGTGGTCATTCCGTTTCTAAGAAACCGCAGTGTAGTGCAATATCGATACCAGCACATCCCTGACAGACTTGGACCCATTTCTTATTTAAACCTTCCACACAAACGTGAATATGGCCAAGCTCCCACCACAGGGCAGGTTAGAAATCACTTGCACAGAATCCAAATAAACAGGATTTAGATTTCAAAATAAGTGACCCTGTGCAAAGTATAAAACCGCTTTAAAATTAAAGTATAGATCAATAAATATATGAAAAATTTTTAGTGTAACCAAGTTATGACCCTATCGACCAATAACCATAGCAACCTATTCTGCTGCAGAGTTGGCAATATTGATGCAAAGGTGCACAGTGAGATTAACTGGGGTCGCCACGGTATGATGACATACAGACCACAATAGACATTACTCTCCCCAGCCTAATCAGAGTGAAAATCTCATCGCAAATTAGCACCACAGTCATGAAGGGGACTAGGCCAGTCAGGATACCGTAGCCCTACATCACACACAGCAATCTCAATCATACCAGGCCTAACTAAGGCCTAGAGGCCTAATCCCATTAGTGAGTTAATCTCTGTTAACAAGAACCAGCTCTAAAAATGGCTTTTGAGGAGATAAGGGACATTACATTGGGAATAAGGTCTCTGTGGCAAGACACTTTGATTTTATGTTTTGTAAGTAAAAAAACAGGCGCACGCAGGCGCGTGTGCAAACACAGTATCAAACATTCAGACACACACACACACAAGCGTCATTCCACAGTATGTTGGACAGAACGTGTCATCTTCGCAACTGAACAACTCTGATTCATTAAGGTTTCACAAAGAGAAAACGAGTTGTTTTGCTACGGAGATCCACAACAAATAACGATCGATACCATGTCACTGCAAGAGTTACTAAGACGGGGCCAAATTACCAGGCAATTCAGAGAAATTTCAAAACAAACTTTGAGTATCAAAAATAAGCAATTCTTTGATGTTGTCTCCGAAAAGGTATTTTTTTCCATTGTCATTTTTATCGATATATTAATTCTCAGTTTGCGATGCATCTCATCCCAAACCATCTAAGGACTCCCGCGCCCTCTGACATATGCGTTCCAGACGAGCCTGCCGCTGTCGTCCGCCATTTGGGATCGAACCAACTCGCCTTGTCACTGAAATTTTAGCCATTTGATTTTATCCTTTTTTTGTGTCCTTCGTTACCATGACAACACGTGATGTCACCATTCGTGAGGATTATTGGTCACAATCAACCGCGAATGGAACACGGGTATGGCTAGTGGATATAAATCTGAAGTGTTCAAAGTAATATAATGCAACAACCTTAGAAAACTTTTCCCTTGAAATAAACCCTTGAGGGTGTTAACAAATGACATCTTTGCAACATGCAATAATACTGTGGAATGACCCACGATCACACCAACAGCCGGCAGATACACACTCAGGCTTGCACACACGATCACAGACAGGGGCACGACCGTGCACACACACACGCGCAAGGAGGGCTGCACACACACATACTTGCGGACTCGCAGAGGAAAACACAAAACACACGTACAGACAGGGACAAGATATGGCCATGTTCTCAAAATTCTGGCTGCTTACCAAATGCTATGTAAGTGACTTGAAGCTTGTTAATCTGGTTGTCAGCAATTTATAATAGCCAAAAAAACCTGCCCGAGACTGGTACATGTAATGTAAACCTATGCACACTTTTATGCAACTCCCAAGGGCAAGATTGGGCTATCAATTCAATCTATACAATTATCATCACCTTTTACAAAATGTCAGCATCGACTGCAAAACTGGTCTTCCCCGACTGCGCCGACGAGCCCCAGCAAGAATCTCAGATCACGAGTGACGAGACTACTGTCCCCAAATGACTAATGGGAAATATGAAAATAGTCCTGTTTTCAAAGGTAGGTGATGAATTCATTTTCCTACTCTTATGAAATAGTCAGTCTGAAATCCCAGATATGTTCACTCCCAACAGATTTTTTTACATTGACAGAGACCAGGGGTTTAATTTGTTACTGTGAGTCAGAATCAAGCCTAAAATCCTTCTGCACCGGTTCATAACCTGAATGCTGCTTCAACACCACACAAAAGAGTAGACTCTGCACATTAAACTCACATTAAAACTGTATGTGCATCAAATTTAAAAAAGCAGACTGTGGAAACAGAACAGTGAGTAACATTTTTGATGGAACATGAATTACTGCACCTACTCTGGACAATTAAGTTGGTCTTTAGTAAACTTCAATGTCCCAGTACATTGTGGTACATGGACAAATTGTTCAAAATAGAAGCTCAACAGCTTCTGGAATGTGATGTCGGTAGCAGGAGAAAAGCCACTGAGCCCTGCCAAGGGAACACCCACACCGGCTAAATCTAGGTGTGAGAGACTGAGGTGACAGCAAGGTACAGCACCTGAGGACAAATGAGTTCAGTGTGAAGGGTGCGCGGAGAAGACGACTTCTTCATGGGTTTTTAGGCAACACTGTAGCCTGAACAGCTTGAAACATTTTTTTAGAATATGATGCAACACGACGATGTCACTGCGAATACAGAGAGGGACGTTTCCAGTGATCCAACGTGATTGGGAGGCCAGCTGCTCGCCAACTGCGGTGGTTACGAGCGTCAGGTCCTTTCTCTTCGCTGCAAGGACTGCGCAGTCAGTCTATTTCGGTTTCCAGTTGTCTTCTTTTTTTTTTTCCCCTTGGCGTTTCGGTCGGACGACTTCCCTTCCGCTTGCTCCTTTCACTGTTAATTTAACCACTTCCTTCTCAGAGTGATTTCACTCCCCTGAAGTCCAAGAGAAGTGCTGTAACCAGATTAAGCTGGATTGAAAAGCCTCGTCTGGCAATCATTGCAACCAGCATTAGTCACACATACAGGGTCTAGACGGGACTCTCCACTTTCACCAGGAATAGCTACAAGATGGGAAACACCCAACTTCCTCCTGTAATTAGGGTCATTTTCAGAACAGAAACTTGTCCTTTCTCTCTGCTATCCTTTACTTTCCACTATAACCAGGGCAAGTTACAGTTAAGAGGTTAAACCCAATGCTTAAAGGCACTGAGAGGTTGCTGCCCAGGTGGGCCTAAGTGACCCACTTGGTTTTGCGTTAGTAAATGAAGCAGAGTCCAAGAAAACTGGTCTGCAGACACTCGGTCCATTCCCAATGTGCAAACGTTAACGTTTACTCAAACAGACAGTGCTCCAATAAACAAACAAACACACTGACTGCAGCACACACGCCGCCTCAGTTGCCAGTGTGAATAAGTGGTCAAAAGCGGTTGCCTTCCGGGCAACAACACCTAACCAACAACAGATGGGTTCCTACCTAAAAACAGTCGATTCCCATAGAAAGGCGAGGAGTACCAGCTTAACCCCAATTAATCACTAATTGGCTCCTACATACAGTATATGAACTAGTCCAGTTTCTACTGCGACTAGCCCAAGTTCCACACCAGTGACTATCCGGTGTAAACAGGACAAGTCATAAAGCAGGACCTAGCATGCGCCTTACCGGTGCAAGCAGTGTTATACAGTGCCGGGACTGACTTACACGCATTGACCATAACAGCCATTATGCAAAACAGACTGTCATTTATTTAAAGTACAGTAACCATGTTACACTGGGTTACAAACAGGGCTTTCAGGGGAAGATCCAGAAGATGAGTCAGCGCCTCAGTGTAAAAGAGGAAGACCGCAGAACTGGGGTGAAAACAATCTGCCGAAAATCGAGCTTCGTTTCCCTTTGTTAATTCAGGATCTTTCTGAGTGACGCTGCTCAATTGGGCCACTGTGGTCGGCTTTATCACAGTGGATTCTAATGAGGTTTTCCAATGTCAGTGCCAAAATGATGGACTCTAGTAATTTTATTTTAAGAAAGATGAAGTCAATATCCGTTTTCCCCACAAGAAAATTAACAGTTTTTTTTCCTTGTTTAAAGGTTCCCCTTGCACCGATTGGTCAGGCTGAAGCGCCATTTGGACAACAGAGAGATATTTTGTGGAATCAGATTCAGCTGCTGTACAATAAAAGACTTATTAGGATTACAACATCAGAGCACACAAAAACTGCACTTAGTGCACTGAAATAAAGCCTTAACAAATTAGCCTTAACCACCGGTCTTAAAAACCGAGAAAACAAATATTTTAGCAATTTGTCAAAAACCTGTTTATAACTAAAAATTACATTGTTTTTTTTTTGGCAAATAAACTGGAACAACTCGACAGTACTTATTCACACATAAAAACAAAACAAAACAAAAAACAATATCTTGTAAGGCCTCCTTTGGCCTTAATAACGGCTTGCATTCTTGCTTTTAACCGCTCAAACCAATTTTATGTTCAGGAATGCAAGAAAATAACAGGCTGTTTGGCATCTTTATCAAAAAATAATAATGCGCTTAACCATTTTTTCTGCTTTTTCGCAAAACAGTACATTCGAAAATTCAAGGATAACATTAGTTATATTTTAGCATTAAAAATATCATTTCAATTAACCCCTTGTCACTCCGACGACCTGTCCATGGGCCGTCAGAGAGGTTAAAAACAAGAACAGCTTTCAATTTATTTTGGGTACACCTTGGATAGGCATAGGCTAATGTTACCGGCGTGAGAAGGGGTTAAAGAGCTTGTGAATACTGGTGGATTAACCATTACAGAAACATAAAAAATTATTTTGGTAATTACTAATACTGTTAATCTAGGGCAGCTGTGGCATTAACCTTACATTGGGTGGTGGTCTAATAAATCCGTTTAAAAGCATTGTACATTCAACCAAGCCTGAGAAAAGTCAGTGTAAGACATCTCCGCAGACTCCCCATATTCTTTCCACAGTCCACGGGTGGTTCATTCACAATGGTGACACAGCTCAATGTGACACACAGTATGTTCACACAGGAGCAGGTGTGAGGACCAGTACTGTGACGGGTTAGGATAAATCGCTCTGCTCTAAAGGCTTTAGTTAGGTTTCGCACATCTCCAGCACCTCTGCACCTGCAGAACGGAATGCAGTGCACAGTGACGCACATACAATACCTGCTCGATAAGCACCTCCGCCATCTGCAGTACTTACATACAGGGTTTTGCCTCCAAAAGCCCAAAGAAGAACATGCAAAACTGGAGCACGTTTGAGTGCAGCAGGGATCGTTCATGTTGCCAACGGTGACCACTGCAATCACACGCAGAGCCATTAGAAGATGGCATATCCCTCTGGCCCCACATCATCAACTTCTGATTAGCTAAAGGCACCACTTCAGGTCATGATTGATTAGCACACAGAGTTTTGTGGAAAATTTTGAACGGTTTTCAAGTCATACTCCGGAAACAAAAATGTTCAGAGACAGACGGATGGACGGAGAGACGACCGCACCCATGACTATCCTCCCGCATTATATGCCAAAAAAATAAAATTCCAATCTCTCCTTTCCCCAAATTATGAACTATCTGTTTTGGAATGCCATGATAGGATTTCTTTCTCATCTTGCAGACGGCTTGCAGTATTACTGAATGAAAGATGAGAAAAAAAAATGCTTGCGAGTATGAAGATGACCGGTGAGATATGCAGGCTAAGATTAAAATAGGCCAAGATTACAACCATGCCCAATTTATTTTTTATGTTATCTTTCATGTAAACTCTTCAACGTCAGTATTGGAGAGCCCTGCAGGTGCTGAGCGAAATGAATGTTTGAGTTGCACGTAGGGTATTAGTTTGGACACAGCCTGAGTAACCACAAATACATTTTCGTTTTGAAGTACTTAACTTCTGCTACGCGTTTGCCTGGCATCCTCACAACTCCGACATTTTCAAATCCCAAAAAGAAAGCCTTTTGAAAATGCTGCTGACCCCTTTTTTTAGTTTTAAAACCCCGAGACTGGGTTTTAGAGTGAACAGAGAGTGTTTCGATTTTAAAACGCCATTTCAAAACAAAAACGTATCAGTGTGAAGTGGACGTTGCCCAAGTTCATGGCAGCATAGTCTACACATACAACATTAGTTAAGATAGCCTACAATTTTTGAGAGCAAAAGACTTCACATTTTAATAGCGTTAGCCACAGAGCTTGCCATATACATAGATCCAACGAGCCCCAATGGCTGGTGCATTTCAGCAGGCTAAGCCATCACAGAAAGTGGCTAAATCACATTACATTCCAAAAGAATATGCATCCAGTCAAGATGCCTTTGATAAAAAGACTTTGTTAAAGTGCTTTGAAATGTCAGCCTGTCCCAAGTATGCTCAGAGAAGGGAACAGAACAGGGAAGGTGCTATATGCCACATTGAGCTGGCCAATGAAAAAATTATGACATCCTCCAAAGTAAAATTAATTTAAAATGACATTAGGTCCACAGGAAGGGCACTGCAGTGGGCGCTATCGGCACAAGTTCACATGGGTGCTAGAATGCTGTGGAGTGAAATACACTGTAACTGAATATAAATAAACAAAACCTTGTTTCTGTCAATTCAGTGTATCGTAACAATTACCAACCCCCGCCCTGGGCATTATAACCCACTCAACTTTACACAATTGTATCCCAGAAAAATATCCTGACATGCATGAACCACCAACACCATCTGCACAACCATCTCATTGATATACAATGTACAATACCTGGTATATAAACACCTCCTCCGCAACACCTAAATGTGCACAGAGCACATATTTTGGGCCAGGCACATTTTCACATGGGAATACAGCTCCAGCACTGGGATAGTGGTCAGACAATACAAAATACTAATTCGGGTTACACACCCTCAGGACTTCACAAGGGAGTACGCCTGTAATGGACTCCTAAATGTCTGCCATGTGTACGTGACTCCAGCAGACGGACGGTAATAAAAAGAGAGAAGCAGGAAGAGGGAGTTGAAGTCCCCGTCAGTTCGTTCACTGCAGCAGTCCCTCACTACACATGCACTTCTCCAAACCTTTATTACACTCATAAAGTAAATCCGCCTGCCTGCCACCTAATTCCAGAGGGTACCCACAATGCATCACCACGAATCAGACTGGATCGCGATGACAGGCGTATGCCAGATTCCGTCGAATGCAATAATTGTAAAACTCTCAGATACGTAGTAGCAGAACAGGCCTTTACTAAGCTAGCAAAAACCCAAACTCAGGAGCACAGCTAAGACAGTTGAGGGAAAAACATTTGACTGGGTCATTAAAGTTTAGAAGTGTTCCACAGCAATAAGAATAGAGACGTGACTGGGAAATTCATGGAATCGCTCATGTCACCAGCGCATTGTGACCCTTGAACCGGGTCTGAAATGAAAGCGTATGGAAGGGTTGCAGTGTTGGTGGCATAAGCCCATGGTTGATTGATTGATTGACTGTTTCTTTATTGTTTAACGACACTTTCAGCAAATTTTCAGCTCTCTCCTCACATAGGGCTGGGAAATATTATCAATATTGAATCGATATCGTGATGCAAAGTAAAATATCCTCAAGAACTTTGGATATTGTAATATGAGATAAGTGTTGGCTTTTCTGGTTTTAAAAACAGTAAAGGGTTGCATTTTTCTGCTCAGACAAGACTGTTGAAGCGGTTGCCTGCACCTGCTTGGTCATTATATCAACATTACTAATAAATGGTTATCAAAAATATAATTGTGTAAATATTTTGTGAAAGCACCAACGTTTGTGTCGATAATATCAGCAAAATATCAATATTGAGGTATGCGGTCAAAAAAAAAAAAAAAAAGGATCTTAGATTTTGTCAACATCACCCAGCCCTACTCTCAAGTCACTCGCATAGCTTTTCTAAGCACACGCAGGAATCGAGGCACATACCATTCATTCACATTTATGGGCAATGTAGGGTCTCCAGTTAGCCCAGCATGCATGTTTTTGGGCTCTGGGGAAGAAACTAGAGCACCTAGAGGAAAGCCACACAAACACAGAGAAATACATGCCAACTCCACACTAAAAGGCTGATAAGTCCATAGAGTAAGACAGAGTGCATATGCTGCAAACAGATGTAGCCCAGCAGTGCTGCAGCACAGATACAGGAAACAGTGAATGATGCCACAGGCATGAAGGTCAGTGAAAGGGCCCTTATTGACTGAGCTGCCATTCATCACTTCCCAGAAACAGCACAGCCAACAGTAGCCAAAATGTTCGCTAGCTTTACCCGCTCTATACTTCCAGTTTGTACCAAAATGTCAAATCAACACGTCCCCTCACATGCTGGTGTTAGACACAGACTTACACAGTGGCGGCGCAACCAAAGTTCAAACATGATGTAGGGCATGAAGCCAGGAGCATTCTGGGTGACATTTGTGCACTCTGAACAGCCCTGGAACATCTCGAGTCCAAATGTGCCCCTGTAAAGTGCCAGGTAGGAGCTTCACGATCCTGGGCCCAGTGAAATATTTATACACATCATCAGATGAGCAGGGCCAATGATTCTATCAGGTAACGGGAAACTCAAGCCATCTGCCAGTGTCTAACGGGCGGCCTGATTCGCCTGAGCCACAATAGCTCTTCTCCGATCACTGGGAGCTCTAAACAGACCCAAGGGGGTTTTCCATCCAACTTGATGCACCTGACGGCTGAACCGCAGGCTGCTACGAAACAATCATAGTGCATTCTGCAGAGTCAGCAAAGCCTCGCCTCAGATTAGACTGCGAAAGCTCTGCACCCACACGAGTCAGTCCTGTTTTAGACGCCATTCAGAATAAGGAATCAGGACCAGCACAAACAGACACTAAAACCTAATTGATGCTTTGGAGGACAAAAAATTTTTCTACAAGGCAAACTGGAACAACATAGACAACCAAAGTCTGCTTTTATACTCCAGAGGCACAACAACCGTCTAAAATGGGTTTGCTCATTTTTAAATGAGTTCAATTGCAATTGTAAACATTGAACATCTCATCGCAAATCCCAGTTCTGACCAATAAATGAAATTGTTCACCTAGAATTGTTTGCTTGAGGGAAGAATTTTAAATATTTACATAAACTTTGGCCAGGCAAACGGCATGGCAGAACAAGTTACATAATTAACTGGGCTAATAAAAGAAATTAAGCTTTAGAAACTCTAAAATTCCCTTGGGACTACAGAGCTACATCCGAGGAAGAAAAACACTGCAAGACACTCCTGCATGTCCAAACCTAGCAGAGCCAGAGACCCAGAAATTCATGGACAATCATAAGGCTCCAAATCTCCATAAGAATATATGGGCTGCAGGGTAACCTCGTGGTATGTTGCTTGAGTGGTAACCTGAGAGTTGCTGGTTCAGGCCTTCATTGGGGCTGGTGATCCTGACTTCATCTAGAGAGATGACGTTGGGAGGAAGTCTGCCATTGGGCCCTTGAGCGAGGCCCTTAACCCCAAAATTTCTCCACGGCCTTTACCCCTGTTTAGCAATATCCCTCCCAGGCCAGCACGATAAATCGCCAGAAGATCGTGATCTTGATTCACCCCTACGCGCGATCTAATTTGTAAACGTTGGCGATTTGCAGCATTATTTCACGAGCCGCAGAGCAAACAAACTGGTTGTTTTCAAAGACAGAGTAGTGAGTAATAGGAGGTCTCTTTGGGGTGCTTGAGACCGCCCCCAAACGCATAGCTGACATTGCTTCGCGCTCATCCTACGGCAAATCAGCTCTACATCACGTGAGTTCATGTAGAAGCCAGAGGAAACATTGGGCGCTGGTCTTTGGAATCTAACAGAGTTGGTAACCAGTGTAGATTCAGAAGCAGGGAGGGAGACGAAGAAATGTTAAAGTGCAGAGTGCAAGAAAGTTTCACCTGGGTCCCTTGTTCAATTGACAATCAAGCACTTGATTTGCACAATTACAAATTTGTATCGGAAGACAGTCCAATTTATTTCTAAATTGTTCTTTTGGCAGTCGCATTTTGAGATTCAATTGACCTGGAAACAGTACAGATTCACCTTCGTGCATATGCCAGATTTCTTTATAGGCTTACATTCGAGGATTTGACGTGAATACGGAAATAAATCACACCTCTTGGTGGATATGCTTCATGAAATATTTTCCAGATTGTGTCGGCCTATACTGTTATATTTTTTAAAAAACCAGGACCATATTAAAGGTTCCCTGACATGAGGCACACCACCTGAAATTGTTGGTTTATTTTGCTCTATATGATTATTTATTTCTCTCTATGCACTCAAAAGTTCTGAAATGGCCGAAAAATCCATCAATTTTAAGGAATAAAAGTGATATTTTTGCCCTCTAATGCCCCACCCCCTGAAGAAGTAGGAGGTTTCCGAGACGTAAGTCACATGCTCCTATGACGTCATCAAAGGAAAGCACCTCTGCCTTGGCAATCTCTGCGGTCCATTTATACGCTTGTTTACACGTTTTCTAGTGTGTTTGTTTAGTGTATGAGCCTGCAATCAAGATATCCATCTATCTATCTAATTGTTACACTCGACAAACAGTGTTACGTAGGCTAATGTAGCTAGATGGCTGGATACATAGTGGACATGAGGATAACTATCCAAACTCAGGTATAAATCTAATGACAAGAGTGCAACAAGGCATCAAGATATAACTCGCCGATTCATAAAAAATATTGTATGCATGTTGTGGCTGAAGTCACAAGCCTATGAGCCAGCGTTAGTTCCACCGTGATCATGGATACCCACCTCATACAACACAGCCGGTGATCAGGTATCAAAATACAGCCTCCCGAGTTCATCTGGCTCACAATGCGACGGCAGCTGTCAATAATCCAGGTACTCTCCAGCTGTGACAGTTACCCTCGCCTGTTAATTTATCTAAATTAATCACCTATGGCATTAAACTTCAGGATTATTCGCCAGAACATTTGCCAGAATAGGCGGTGCCAAACCGCCTACACATCGGACGCGAAACGAATTTCTCGCATGACAGTCTACATTCAAAGTCAATGCAAAGACGAGAATAAACGCGAAACGCTCTGCTCATAAAGCTCGTCAGCAGCCAGAAACGATACCGGGGCGATTGGGTAGAGGGAGATACACGCAACTGTCACTAACTAACGTTAGCTTGCTAAAGAGATAAGGTGGTTAGTTAAACTGGCAGGTAGATAGTGCGTATTTTGACAGTTCTCAACACTAGACTGAACGCTTGCTGTATAATTTCATTATCGAAATTCATGAAAATCTAACGTTAAGTCGAACTTAAGTTAGCTGGTTACCCAGACAGCAAGCACCTCCGCTCCGGACCTGCCCCGGCTCTGCCGACTCCAGCTGATCCAGGGCAGATCTGGAGCGGAGGTGCTTGCTATCTGGGTAAGTACTGCAGGAAATTAACGTCAGCTAGCCATCTTGCTTGCGTGAGTGCGTGTCTGAAGCTGCTTTGACACCGAACACGAAACAAACCTTTCGCACGACAGATCACACCCTAAGTCAATGCGAAGAAGTGAATACACACTTCTTTGAATGTAATCTGTCGTGCGAAAAACCTGCCTCGCATCCGATGTGAAAGCGGCTCAGCGCCACCCATTCTGGCAAATGCCCTGGCGAATAATTCTGAAGTTTATAGTATTACAATAGCTTTCATTTGCAATGGTAGCCATACAATATTTCAATAGTAACACTCAAATCTATATTGTGTGTTCCAAAAAACCATACAATTACTGCAGTAATACTATAGTTTTTTGGTGATAAATATTATGGTATTCCAACAGTGGTTTTTTGTAAGGGTCTGTCAGCTGGCTATGGTAAATAAAGCGTAGTGTATGTACATTTCATCGTAGAGCGAGCAAGATCTGACCAGCTGGCTGCCTTGCGTGACATCAGTTGCCATATAAGGCAGTACCGAACATTTCGAAGGGGGGCGTTCCCGATCAGTTTCCTTCAAAGCACCAGAAGCATTTTAAACGGCCACTGAAGTTTGATAGCCATTTTTTGAAGACTGAAAGTGGATGATACGTAGTTTGGCTTTCAAAAGGTTGCCCCAAAACTAATCTTGGTTTATGCTAGAATGCCATCAGCGTGCTGCTTTCTCTACGTGCAGGCTTATGTTTGTGTGCAAATAAGCCACGGGTGGACTTGCATCAGTGCCTGCTTGTTTGATATGACATAATTGAGCAGCATCATCTCCTGGGTTGTGGTTTGACATTGTTGCATCCCTAGTTCAGGGCCATGTGGAATCAAAGAGCACTTAAAGTGCACTTATTTTGCCTATTTTGTCTCATTACCTTTTTTTTAAACGGCATTTTAATGACCAGTTTTTTGTTTTTTTTTTGGTTTGTTTTTTTTAATGACGACAATGAACATTTCAGTTTCTGGGGGGAAAAAAAATCGTATCAAAGAATCGTGATCTCAATTCTAAACAAAAAAATTGTGATTTGCTTTTTTCTGGAATCGTGCAGCTCTAGTCCCTCCATACTTGCAACTGTTCCATCTCCAGTCTCCCCAGGGCCTCCTGCAGAGAGTGACATGTTCTCAATGGGACTTTCACTTGTTAAAAAAAAAAAAAAGTAAAAAAAAAAAAAGAAAAATAAAAATAACCCAATGGAAAAAGCCTGACTAGGAGATAAGAAAAGGTGACAAACTAATGAAGTGCAATATAGCCGATGTCTTACTTTCCCTTTACACAAGTAGATAAGGAATGGATAAACATGATTTATAAGGCTGAAAATTGCACAGCAGATGTAGTAAGGATTCACGTCATTACAAAGGCAACTAACAAGCTTTTCAACTTACGCACATGCGCACAAACTGACACTCAACTAATACATAAGCCAATTCAGCTTACGCCGCATTCCAAAACAGGCTTAAGCCGCAGATAAAGGGCTGCTCATCTGACCTGAAGAATTCGAGCCCAAAACCCATGTACAACACTGATGTCTACGCAGACAGGTAAAAAGGTTAGTGTGCGCCCAATAAATCAAATTCATGAGCAATAAAAGTACAAGTCCATAGAGAAGCCTGCACAATGTCACCCACAGAGGGAGATGAGAGCAGCAGAACCGTGATTATGAGCCGCTATGCAACATGTTATCACACTATTCTGTTCGCAGAGCACCCTCACACAGCCTACAATACCAAACTAACTCATTACACTGCAGCAAGTCTGCCAAGGATAAATCGCTGTCTTCAGGTGAATTTCACAGCTCTCGCACTTTTCCATTTAGACTACAGCGAGAGATTTAAAGACGCAATTTGGGCATTTTCACTTTGCACTTTCATGTTAACCACAGTTCTCCCCCTAGGTAAACAGGCCTTTGTTGTAAGCGCAGCAATCCATACCACAAAAACAGACCCAAAGAGAAAGACAAACGCCACCAAGATCTGGTTCTTAGGATGCAGAGGGACGCCCATTTTGTGAACTTGACTCCTGCTACTGTCCAGAACCATCATCTCCAACAGGAATTCTTGTTGGGGCAGCTGCAGTCCCACTGGGTCAGTAGCATCAGTCTTTAATGACTCAAAACCAATCTCAAAATGAGACTATGTAGTTTTGAAGGGAGAAATGAACAAACTTAAAAAGACTCAAGGACATCTTTGAAACAAGGCTCGCTCTACAGTGTAAGGAGAGCTACAGGGATAGGCTGGATTGTATAATTAAACAGTCATTCAACAAGACCTGTAATGGAGAGAAATCTTGGAGATTAAAGGACAGATCCTCCGTACTACATAATGAAGGTGGATTTGAGTACAGCACTGCAGAACACGTTGTTCTCCAGCGCTGTAATTTCACCATGACTGAGTGAGGCAGACTGAGCTCTGTGGCACATTTACGACTTTATGCGTACCGGGTGTTCGTGGCGTCCCCAACGTGGGCCAGCTATCAGCAGGCAGTAAAACACTGAGCTCACCGCCACCAACAAAGATCAGCGACGGATTATGAGAGTGAAGCAAAATGGCTCTTCATATGGCTGGTGGTTCATAGTATGGCAGCAAAATTATTGGCCAGATAATCCCTCTTAACTGAAATGGATTCTCAAAAAAATAACGTATAGAAAGAGATGCATGTCCGTTAGATTAATAATAATAAAAATTTAGCACAGGGTTTTTGGAAAAAAAAAAAAATGGCCAAAAGACAGGTAAGGAATACAAGGCTGTTCGAGTGAATCACAAATTTTTGAGCTAGTAATGATTGACTGTGAGGTAAAATGATATCAAACGCACATTTGTTGGGAGAAGGGTGAAGACTGAACCATTCATATTACATAAGAGAGTCATAAAAAATGCTCATTCCACCACACTACAGGTGGTTCAAAAGGTTTAAAAGTGGGAGATAACCTGGCAGATAACAGACTACAACTATCCCTCAAAGCCCAGAGTAAAATGCCAATATTATACATCAAGGACGAAAATCAAAGAGCAAAATCTAACACACATCAGGGTTCAATATCAGCAAAACACCTCTGTTTTATCCCACATTAACAAACAGGATTTTAGCCTCCAAATGCAGGAAATTACATGCTTATATCTGCTGAAAGAAAAATGTGAGAAATTTAATACGCAGTGTTGTCCATGATCCGATACTCTCCGTCCATGTGCTGTGGGTTAATGAAGGTCGATCAAGAGTTTTCCCATGCAATAAGATCACAACACAAACACCAGCCCCTGAAATGGGTTTTTCTCAAATTTCCAGCAAACATTTCAATTTAATGAGCAGCAGACGTCATGATACATGAAATGTCTCTCAAAACGGCGCTTCAGTTAAATATGATTTTGCAATCTCAGTCAGAAATTTCACTGTTTTAAAACAGGATAAGACAGCAGTAACCCAATAATATTGAACCCCAGTGTATGTCAAGCATGAAGATAAAGAACATGGTCAAACCAGCAGAGTTTTCATTTACCTTTCATTTTCAGTGAACACAGGCCCTTACAACTCATAGAAATAAGAAATAATGAAAAGGAAAAAATCCTCCTTTCATTGCATCCTTTCATCAGCATGAGAAGGGGACCCACTTGGAGGTCGCTGTAGTAATGACTTCATCTTGCACCATGAAAGAATTTAACAGGAAAATTGACAATCTTGTCCAAATGGCCTTTTATTAAAACCATAGGACGACGACATATTGAACACAAACAAATACCATTTTTATTATGCAATTGACGCCCTTTCGATTTTTAACTGCAGAGATGATTAAGGCGCAATTGTCTCCACGCAATCTCAGAACTTTGTAGGACTATTTATTATTTTTTTTTGACATTTAACAAAATCAAGTCTTTTCTTTGAACTCATCTTATCTTCACAAAATATTTGTCATTTACACAAAGCAAACACAAGGCAGATTAACCTCAGTGAATGAATAACTCCAGGCCGATGGATTTGCTGCCTTACTGCCCAGCCATGAAGTTCAGATCATAAGCCCCTTACCCAGAATGGACCTCAGGCTGTCTGGACCTCAAAAGCAATTACAATCTCCCATTACAGGAGCACCTGCCCCGCATAACGGATGTGTGCCAACTGGAAGAAGACATTCAGGGCCAAATCTCCTTATTACAATGAATTACTGTACCCAATTTAGGAACAAGCAACTTCCTTGGGAAAATACCTCCGAAATATTCACATTTCTTTATCCCAACCATGAATCTGATTGGCTCAGATGTAAACTACCATGCGATGTCAGACCCATTCGGGTCAGGGTCCTGGTGCGCAAGACCGTTAGTCCTCATGAGGTACAAGTTTAAACAAATGGGCCACATGGGTCACTGATGACGCATCATCCAACCAAAGGTTTCCTTTCACTTTTAGAGTGAAACATGGTGCAACACAACAGGAAGCAGTGATCACTACGCCCCCACCTGCCCAAGCTTCATACACCCGAAAAGTTGATCTTCAGCCCCCACAAACATCTGACCTTAATGCGACCCGTGACCCAATGATCTCCAAAGCCCATTAAGTTCTGCTACTCTCTGTGGGGAGTTACCATGCATAATTTTGTGGAAATCACCTCCACTACTTCAGTAGACATTGCAAGGACAAGATATTTGTGACGCATGGTGAGAGAGACGCACAGACGGAAACCAGAAAATTGTACACACCTTCCCAAAAAGCACTGACGTGCATAAGGTCTCCTTAGTGTTATTGAACTTCCATCAAACCATTGCAGAACCATGCATGCATTCATATAATTTGACTGGTATATGACTGGCATGCGTGTATTTGGAGATTAATTAATATTGGAATAGGGCTCCATCAGCGACGTGACCGAACGCGAATGTTGAGTGTGCGAGTGCCTGTCGTGTGTATGCACACAAGAGGTGACTGGTACGTTAGTTGCTAGTATAGCAGCACTGCAGGGATCTTAAGTTTAAACATGTTTTTGAACTCTGAAAGTGAAAAGAAAATTAAAGTAAGATTAGATCGCTTTATCAGCCTGCAATTAGCACATGTTGTGCACTTAATGGGGACTAAGTCTAGGCAAGTCATGATCCATTGGGTAGTAGCGGAAAATTCCAGAAGGAATTGGACACCTGCAGATCGCAGGCAAGGATGGTGTTTATGCCCAAACAGTAGTAATTAAAACTCTGCAGTAATGAGCTTAAGAAACTCATTCCTGGAAAGCTCCTTGTCTTATGATATGCCACTTACTGTTCCCCGCTATAGCGGACTAATATGGCCATAATTGAGGTGGGTGAGTGAGTGGAGTGAGTGGAGTGAATGATTCACGATCTTTTCATACTCAATATCTCAAGAATGGTACAGCCATAACCTTATAACTTTGCTCATTATACGCCAGTCTTAAGACGGGACGTATTATGTCATCACCCCCGTCCGTCCGTCTGTTGTCTGTTAGCAATTTCTTGTCTGGGGCATAACTCCTGAGCCGCTTGAGCTACATTCGTGATACTTCACATACAAGTGCACCATCACTAGGCACTGTGTCGCGCACCATGATTTCGTTCACACGGTCAAGGTCAAGGTCACTGGCAAAGGTCAAAGGTCACATGGGGCCCAGATGGTGCTTGTCCGGAACATAACTTCTCAACCGCTTCAGTTACATCAATGATATTTCACAGACACGTGTACCACTACTGAGCGGAGTGTCGCGTACCATGTTTACGGCCCTCCCTCCAAGGTCAAGGTCACGGACAAAGGTCAAAGCTCACATGGGGCTGTTGTCTGTTGGATATTGGTATCATGTCCACTTCTGTCCACTTCCTGATCCATGTTCATGACGGGCGTATTATGCACCGTTGGCGGTGCTCTTCTTGTTAACAGATATAGTGTAGCAGAGGAGCTGATTAAAATTTGATGGAATCAATAAAGTTGCATCGTGCTAAATTAATGTACAAAAAAGCAGCACATCACATGGTCCTGTACAATCCACCAGGACTGCATGTTGCTTCCATCAGTTAACTTGCTGACCCAGCCAGCTAGCATGCTAATAAAATTAGCGATTCGATCAAAGCCTGATAAAGGCTTGAGTTCACCAATAGTTATGTTGGCAATGTTTGTTTTGTGTTTCTGGTTCAGTTTAGGTGTTCTGCACTAACCTTACTTGCGTATAATTATACCTAACATCTACAGTAGCCAGCTAGCTAGCTACGGAGCTTCATGAAAGTCATGGCAAGTAGCCCGTTTTTTTTCATAGCTCTCTAGCAACCTAGCTGGCTACTGCAGACGTCAAATTATGCCGGCCGCATCACAGGGTCCTATACAATCCAGTAAGATTGTATGTTACTTGTTCTTTATTTGACACTTAATGCATATGGCTTATATTACATTAGAATATGCCACATGAATTTTGACAAAGTGACCCATCACAGGAAATATAAACACTCAATTAAATTTGATCATAGACTGGCAGGCGACATCACTTGAGGCAAACTGCTGAGAAAGCAAAAACTTGGTTACACAACCTATCAATCCAAAGTGATGAGAGTGGTACCAAGGGAGTTCATAGAACAAGCAGATGACCAGACCCAAAACTTCCTCAAATTGTTTCAGGAATACTTAAGGCAGAACTTACAAACCGTCAACAGCGTAAACTGACCGAGTGACAGCAAAAACCAGCACAGTACAGACAATGAGTCCCCAGCAGCAATTGCGGGAAACGCTTCTGTGGTGCATCCTCTTTTTCAGAACAAACTCCATTACTAGTGTTACAGAAGTGTTCTTTACAAGCGTCTGGTGCCTGTCCAATGAGCTGCTCAGTCCTATCAGAGGTTCTCTAAATGAGAAGGAATACAAGACTGAACAATCAATAAAATTTTGGAATGAGGCTGCTGTTGCAGACATGACAAGCCAACACTCGCCATTAAAATGCCTGTTGGGCTTTATTACACAACAGATAAAATGCATTCTACTGTAAAAAAAACAAAAAACAAATTAATCAGTTTGTCTACATGTCTTTACATTCTCAAAAAAAAACCCTGTTAAAGACCAGCTGAACTCAAAATAAACTTTTCCCTCAATCAGAGAAACTGTAAGGAGACGCAAAGCAAAATTGTATAGCTAGAGCATTTCCTCCTTAAGATTCCTCAGAAAAGATTTACTGACAATACCACTCCTGCTGGTGCCAGATGATGTTGTATCGATTATGTCTGTTGATCATCATGTCCTAACAATCTACG
The DNA here is from genome assembly GCA_029721435.1 of Gymnothorax reevesii. NCBI lineage: Eukaryota > Metazoa > Chordata > Actinopteri > Anguilliformes > Muraenidae > Gymnothorax > Gymnothorax reevesii. The sequence continues at coordinate 28,128,770 of CM056579.1, read as the reverse complement.
TCCTTAAAAGTGTGTTAAAGTTAGACGACAACAGCTTACCTCAATGACACAGACACCACAGGTGGCATATGTTCTAGGCATCAGCGGTTAATTAATCACAGGCTCTGACAACAAACATGAGGCTGTAACGTGTGCTAATAAACACAACTGGGTGTCCATGCAAGATCTTGCTACATAAAACACATCCAGAAAGGCTTCCCTGATATTAGCCCAAAACTCAACAGCACTACTCTCCTGTGATGCTGAAAAACTTAGTATGTGTCACTTTTGGTAGAAACTGGAGTTTAACCTTCATTTGCAGCAATTAAAAGCAGTAAAAATCTTAAAACACTAGCTATAAGTCTCATTTGAACGTTCAAAATCAAGTTTCTAGAATTTTTTTTCTGCTAGGAAAAGTCCAGAACCTAAAAGTTTTTGCTCAGTTGCGAGATCTTTGCCACTGATAAACTTACAAGGTTTTTCCAGATCACAGGAGAACTGTGAACTGTTCCTCACTTAGATTGACTGGAAATTTGCTTGACATTTTGATAAAAAAACTAATGATTTGGCTCTACAGTTTACTGCATTGAAAAAAAAAACAGAACGTCATAGCACTTAAAATGCTTGTCGTGGCAATCATCCCCCCCCAACCATTTCTCCAGATTTCAAATTCAGAATTAACGATAAGACTGATTCCCCAGTAAAAGAGAAGCAAGTCACTGCCAACACGGAAATGTGATCAAGCTTGGAGATAAGATAAGCAGAAAAGGTGCAGAACAGGAAATGAATACTATTGGCTCTGCATAATACAACAAATTGTATAAGAGCATTTAATCATTTGTTAAATTACACAGCGAGGCAATCTAAAATTGTGCCCCCAAATTTTGTCCCCCTGCCCCAGACAAAAAAATTCTGGCCAGTAGACCTGAAGGCCTGGAGTGTGAATGGAAAAAATAGAGGTACAGCCCAGACATCACCTCCTACCCATGCGCTCATAAGTGTGTGTGTACTACATCACCTCCTACCCATGCGCTCAATAGTGTATGTGTACTACATCACCTCCTACCCATGCGCTCACTAGTGTGTGTGTACTACATCACCTCCTACCCACGCGCTCACTAGTGTATGTGTACTACATCACCTCCTACCCATGCGCTCATAAGTGTATGTGTACTACATCACCTCCTACCCATGCGCTCAATAGTGTATGTGTACTACATCACCTCCTACCCATGCGCTCAATAGTGTATGTGTACTACATCACCTCCTACCCATGCGCTCACTAGTGTATGTGTACTACATCACCTCCTAACCATGCGCTCATAAGTGTATGTGTACTACATCACCTCCTACCCATGCGCTCAAGTGTATGTGTACTACATCACCTCCAATCCATGCGCTCATAAGTGTATGTGTACTACATCACCTCCTATCCATGCGCTCAATAGTGTATGTGTACTACATCACCTCCTACCCATGCGCTCACTAGTGTATGTGTACTACATCATCTCCTAACCATGCACTCATAAGTGTATGTGTACTACATCACCTCCTATCCATGCGCTCAATAGTGTATGTGTACTACATCACCTCCTACCCATGCGCTCATAAGTGTATGTGTACTACATCACCTCCTACCCATGCGCTCATAAGTGTATGTGTACTACATCACCTCCTACCCATGCGCTCATAAGTGTATGTGTACTACATCACCTCCTACCCATGCGCTCAATAGTGTATGTGTACTACATCACCTCCTACCCATGCGCTCAATAGTGTATGTGTACTACATCACCTCCTACCCATGCGCTCATAAGAGTATGTGTACTACATCACCTCCTACCCATGCGCTCATAAGTGTATGTGTACTACATCACCTCCTACCCATGCGCTCATAAGTGTATGTGTACTACATCACCTCCTACCCATGCACTCATAAGCGTGTGTGTACTACATCACCTCCTACCCATGCACTCATAAGTGTATGTGTACTACATCACCTCCTACCCATGCACTCATAAGCGTGTGTGTACTACATCACCTCCTACCCATGCACTCATAAGCGTATGTGTACTACATCACCTCCTACCCATGCGCTCATAAGTGTGTGTGTACTACATCACCTCCTACCCATGCGCTCATAAGCGTGTGTCTACTAAATCACCTCCTACCCATGCGCTCATAAGTGTATGTGTACTACATCAACTCCTACCCATGCGCTCATAAGTGCGTGTGTACTATATCACCTCCTACCCATGCGCTCATAAGTGTATGTGTACTACATCATCTCCTACCCATGCACTCATAAGCGTATGTGTACTACATCACCTCCTACCCATGTGCTCATAAGTGTGTGTACTACATCACCTCCTACCCATGCGCTCATAAGCGTGTGTCTACTACATCACCTCCTACCCATGCGCTCATAAGTGTATGTGTACTACATCAACTCCTACCCATGCGCTCATAAGTGTGTGTGTACTATATCACCTCCTACCCATGCGCTCATAAGTGTATGTGTACTGCATCGCCTCCTACCCATGCGCTCATAAGTGTATGTGTACTACATCACCACCTACCCATGCGCTCATAAGTGTATGTGTACTACATCACCTCCTACCCATGCGCTCATAAGTGTATGTGTACTACATCACTTCCTACCCATGCGCTCATAAGGGTGTGTGTACATTCTTCCCTCTCAATCAGGCAGCAACAGGAAAATCTTCCGCTTAATAGAAAACAGGATATGGAGTGGAGTTTGGACTCCACACCCTGAATGGCTCTGGTTCAGGGTCACACTGAACGCACTTAAAACCAGGCGCAGAACACACTGGACCTTAGCACTGGACTGTGGAAGAGCAAATCCGAAAAGGAGACCGAAAATAAAATCCATGCCGTGTGCAAGTTTCGTACAAGAGCTCAGTCAGTTGATTTCTGGAATAGGTTCTCACTTCTAGCACAACAGCTGTGCTCATGAAAAAAAATCCTGAAGGTTGGGAGGAAACTATTGGGGTCATCTCCGCTTGCTTTCTTGACTAAAAACTCCCATAAACGTGATGAAAAATGAGAAGCATAGAGGACCCATGAATTACACTTTTGTCCAGCGGCACAAACACCGCTGGATTTCATCAGTAACTACAGATTTACGAGCGCAGACTCCACGTGGAAGACACGGCTGGCTGCTATCTGTGGCAAAGGTTTTTCACCGTTTCAGATCACTACCACTCGCACTGCTCCAAATACCAGATTATAGAGCAGATCATGACAGCTGCCAAGGGGTGAAATTTCACATTTTTAGAAACAAACCCAGCCAGTTCAGCTTGTTTGCAGAGTAAGGACAGCCCCTCAACAGCCGAGTTCCTCACAAGCCTTCACCCCATCGGGGCACATTTGTCCACAGTCATGTGAGGTTTTTTTTTTTTCTCTCCACTGGGGACTTTCCTTTTATTACCACATGCGCTTGCTAGTTGAGGGCTCGCACCTCTTTTTAGTTGACTCTACAAAGCAACTTCGACACAGTTCCTCGGAAAAGTACTGAACAAGTACAAATGATTTGATCCGATTTTCTTTTCCTCCAGCATTCTAGCGTAACTCAAGGTTATCTTTAACACCCCATGCATCCTGTCGGTGCAAGTCAGTTCTAAAATTTTTTACGATCCAACAAAAGAAAACAAATCTTCTCATCACACAATATAGGCGTTTTGATGTATGGTTTGTGACAACTAATAAGACCATCAATCCAAACCCCCTAACACTTGACCCCTAACCTTCGAGGCCCTCCCCCCATTTTCTGCCCAAAAGAAAGTCTTCTCTCTGCTGATGATGAAATTTACATACTACTGAAATACAAGTTTTCAAAAGTTATTTACACGTTTATGAAATTGAAACACATTTTAAAGATTAGGTTAATCCGAAAGTCATATCATCTATTGAATTTGCGCTCAAGTTAGGATTGTTCTGTGTGTTCCCTATAATTAAATAAAAGTGTAGACGCCGCATTGCGTTCATTTCAGCATTTAGACGTCACGACTTTTCCGTGCATGGGAACAGTGACGTCACTACAGCTTATGATTTTGCATTCAGTAGTACGTCATCCTGACGTGCAGGTTTGTGACCGAGCTAATAACAGAGGGTGGCTACGACTCCAGTATTTGCAATTCTTGTCCTCATCACCGCACACAGTTCATCGGCTGACGTCATTGCGACGGGGATGGACCAGCTACATCAACCAACTGATTACTTGTGTCGCATGTCTATCACTGCAATAAAATTGTGCTTTTGGTCTCTTGGCTACAGAAGATGACATTATCTTGCGAGTCATCTACCGTGCAAGTCACGGGTAGGGCTAATCTACAGAAAACATTCTGCTGAAAAACTACAACCATCTATACTTTCCTTTATAATTTCTTTATGTCTTAATGTATTGTGATAACATTTTCTCCAGTTATTCCTGTGAGATGTACATCTGGCAATAAGAAACTATGCAGTATGGTTGTTTTTCGGCAGATTTGCCCTACCCGTAAGTCACCTCCAAGTAACAGCATTGTCCACCCACCTGCTTAGCTACAACTGTGCAGCTACATGAAGTAGCGAGCTAGGCTAACGGCAGAGGAATCTGGGAGTTTCTCGCTAGCCGTGCGGTGCAGTACGGTGTCGTCAGGCAATCGGATCCGAAACCCCACGGTTCACCTTTGAGGGAATTTGAACTAAAGGTAGCCGCGACATTTCAGTGAAGAAGTCGACCACAACTTCAGGAACTTGACACAAGGGATTCACTTAGCCAGCTAGCAAACTGGCCACCGATTCGCGGCTGGAATCTGAGCGCTTGGCTATAGCTACGTTAGCATGCATGTATTGGCCATCCTGACATGCATCATTTGGACACGAAGGGCAAACAAACCCTTTCAGTGCAGCATCGCCGAGGACAAAGGTTCATCCTTGTGGTAAAACACACTGGCAGGCAAACCGGCCGTTTGGTCTTAGAGCCGCTTTCACACCGGACGCGAAACGAATTTTTTCGCACGACAGATTAACGTTACATTCAAAGTCAACGCCAAGACGCCAATCGCGTCTTTGCATTGACTTTGAATGTAATCAGTCGTGCGAAAAAATTCGTTTCGCGTCCGGTGTGAAAGCGGCTTAACTCTCTAATTGAGCCGCCTAAATTATTAGTTCTCCAGCAAGGAATCGAGCCCGATTACATCTTTTGAGTTACAGACAAACACAATTTTATTAACAGCTCTCGCCATACATCCAGTTCTTCGCATGACATCGTTTTATCAAACGATCAACAGCCACCGACCTGGATAGGTGCTTGAGGATCTGTTTCTTGATAAGTCCAGCCATGGCTGAATAATAAATTATTTAGTCCAAATGCTGTTCAAATTCCCGTGACCGTGGACAGCTTCATTCTTATGCTCCTCCAGTTTCCAAGAGGGAAAACAAAAAACGTCCCAAACCCTGAAAGACGACTTGCACCGGTCGATGTCAGACTAACAGCCATATCTAACCCACTTTCCACAAGAGTCCATCTTTTCTGCAACATCACCTGGAGACGGGCCTGGTTGCTCTCAACGCGTCGTAGAGGCGGGACCAAGGCTGCCGACTGCTTCTAAAGCGAGGCTTGGGGGTGTATCTGCGCGTCCCAACGAATAAAGACTGTCTGCGCCAACATGATATTAATCTGGCCTCATGGTTCCCATTTGAAATCCCACGCAGAAGTGACTGGTGAGAAGTTGCAACCATTAATGACAAATATTCATGGACCTGAACTCTTTCGCTTTGAATTCGGGTATTTTACAAGTGATCAGCTACTGCATATCTGCAATTGTGTTTCTCATCCCTCTGAGCCCATTCGGTCTGAAATTCCAGTTTCGGAGGGCTAGTGCAGACATCTAAGAATTATCATCAATAAAATAATTGACCGTGCTGTGTGCACCAACACTATTTCATTTATAGATTAGATCACTATGACATAAATTCAGGGACATGAGAAATGTTTGCTGGCATTCGTGTGCTTGCTTGTCAAATGGTTTAAATGGCAGGTTTAATGAAGAGAAGAGGCTGGTCGAGGTTGGTAAATCATACCAACTTACTAGGGACAGATTTTGCCATCGTTGCCCCTCTGCTGTATATGCGACGGTCGAACTGTCACCCTAATTTTTGTTGTAACACTGCCCTCTTGTGGAATTTAATATACCACAGAGCGTTATTTATTCGTGATCCCCAGGAAACATGAGTTCAAGTCAGGCTTGATTGCGTACATTTAACTCAGTAAAGTGTTTGTAAAACGTGTAGATATCTTGTGAATTCTGAGTGACACTTAGTCTTGCCTTAAATTTCCTGAATTCATCCTTGAGTGTGTAGAAACATTACACAAAATTCATGAAAACTAAATTTCTGTCTTTATGAGTAATATTAAATTACCCGCATCCTGGTACAAATTGAAATTTTAATATGTGATTGGGAGGCTATATGGACAGAAGGTGTTGGGGTGGGGAAGAAGATGGTGACCGATAAGTTTGGTAAACTGAGGTAAGATACCTCCACCCGAGTTAAGAAGGTTCTCCGTAATTACCCTCCTAACCACTACATGAAGCCAATTTTCATCTATGCTCTTTTATTGGATAATGGCCATACTGATCTTTGAATAGCATCAAGATATTTTTACTGTTGGGAGGAAATCAAAAGAAGTGTTTCTCAGGTAAGTTAATTTAATATTTTGTATGGTTTAGTATGGGAGAGCCACACAGGTGCAAAGGAATGCCAACAGACAGGAACAGTGGCAATAGGTATTCTGCTATCCTGAATGAATGGCAGGGATCACACTGCCGGGGGGGATATCCAGTAACAATCAGGCATAGTCACTATCTTGTAGGATATGTGCTGCGATTTGAACATGACCTTCTTTTACTTAAATAAAGAATATGGTGTTCAAATAAATCACGCATGTGCATTATCATGCACACAGTGAATAAAACCCATTGAATGACAATTGCATGGCATTGCACGTCAATTCATCTGTCTGACAGGAATGAATATCACAAATTAATACAAAAATGTGTCCCAAGTTTAATTATTATGAGCTTGTGAGGTCTTTGGCGTAGTCTGCACAGCGGTCCCTTCAGCCCACTTGAGGCCCCCCCAATGGCAAGGGATTTGATTTCCTGCCATGTCATTTCCTGCTTTGCATGCCCCTACAGTCCCTGCTTAGTCATGTTTGATATTATACATCATTGGTAATTTGATACAACCTTTGTGCATCTTTATGAGATGGCTTGTCCTGAAGTTGGTGCTTGGGTAGTCAGCAGTTAATCTGCCATCCTCTGAAGAAACTTTATGCTCCTCAGGCCTGGTCTACACATACACATGTTGTTGTGATTCTGTTATTTGCTCATGTTCCGTTCTGCATTGCCGTGTTCATGCCCATGCCTAATTAAGTTCTGTGCCTGGCCTTGCCATGATGTTTGACTCTGGTATTTAGTGACCACTGCTTTGTCTGACTATTCTTTGTATAATGTATTGTGATTTGGTTACTTTGTTTTGTCATGTTTAGTCTTAGTTTACTTTTCCATGTTTTACATTTTGCCATTTCTTAATCCGGTTCATGTTTTCCATTTTGCATTGCACTTTGTCTCCCCCGTCTGGTCTCATGTCTTGCACTCAGCCCCAGTCTTGTGTTTCACTCTTCGGGTGATTTATTGGATTCTGGTTTTCAAACTTCCTTTCGATCTCGTTTGCTGGCTTCATTCTTCTTTTCTATCAACTAGCAATACTGACAGTTTATTATTTTCCCCTAAGATTACTAACAATTAACCTTGAATATAATACTAACTTAATAATTAGCACCAAGGATTTGTATAGTTGCACTAACTAATTGACTAACGAACTCTCAGCACTCACCCTGTTCTAGTCTCCACCTCTTTGCTCTCCCTGATTACCTTTGCTGCATTTTCTGTGACAGCTCACACCTGATCGCGCTGTCCTGTTTCTCATTATCTATGCACGTTAGAAACTCCGTGACTGGAGCCGTATGTTTGTTTATAGGAATGTCTTGTGTTCCCTGTCCGCGTTTTGGCTTTTACCAATTTTATGTGATTAGGTTCTCCCTCATGTGCTGCTCCCTTGTAATCAGTCTGACTCTCTGCACCTGTGATTCTCCCCATGTGATCTTCCCAGAAGTGTATATTAGGTGTCTTTTCACAGCCACTCTTCATCAAATCGTTTTCCTCAGTCTTCTCGTGCTACGTTTCTCGCCTTGATTACTCAGTGTTTATCTTTTTGACTGGATTGCCTGATTTTTGCCTTTGTGATTTTTGGATTATTGTTGCATCTGTGTGTTTTGTCCATTTTCTGCCCGACTACGAGATCTATGTTTGCTGCCCTGGTTACGATTTGGATTACGCCCATTGGATTCTGGCTTTGCTTCTCTGATATACCTATTCCTGTGAACCAGACCCATTTCTGTCCGACTACGATTACTGTGATTGCTGCCTTGGTTTTTGATCCTATTTTTGCCCAACTGGATTTTGACTTTTGGATTGTGGACTCTGTACTTTTACTTTCTGCCCTGCAGGGGTTCTCCCCCTTAATTAATAAAGCAGGTTCTACTGCATTGCCTGGTTCTCGCGACTGGTTCCTGATCGCACCTTCACACATGTATTTTTAAAAACAGAGTTTTTCCTCCTTAGTTTCTAAATAAAAAATCTCTGCCGACATGCATATGCTGTTGAAGCACTGTCAAGAGAACGGCAAGCCAGCAGGCTGCAATGATACAACTGGATGTGAGACAATGTGGGCCAATCACAAGCTTTAAAACCATGCTATTAGCTTCACACACTCTGGCATCACTAGTCATGAACTCCATTTTTCCTGTCTACCCGTAAACAGAGTTAACAGACTTTCAAGAAATCTTAACCCTGGAAAGCATTTTCTAAAAGGATCATTTCCAGTGACTGAAAACCTAGTTTGCAAGTGAATGAGAGCTTGAAACTCATGGAATCCAATTTTAGCCCTGTTTTTCTCCCTTCCAGATAATAATAATAATGCATCAATTTTATATAGCTTAGTGAACAATTGTCACCACTGACTGACGAGACTGCCATCACACCTGACTCTCAGGTAAAAGGAGGGAAGAAAACCAACTGTAGGCTACTCGTGTCATAAGGACCCTGATTTGGGGAGCAGGGACATATACCAAAGTAGCACAGAAGCGAAGTCAAATTTACTTTTGTCTCAAAACACAAACCCATTCTGGAATAAGCTAAACTTTGAAAACGAAACTCACTGCGCTTGCCTGCAATATGCAACCGAGGAAGACGACATCACAGAAGTGCAGGTCACAAGCAATCAGTTTTCTGACACTGCCTCATATGGACATACACCACAGGCCAAAAGTTTAGAGCAAGGTCAAATTTGTACAAAAAAAATCATAGTTTCATTGGCATACTTTGCAACAAAATAAACATGATTATTATATAGAGTCACTTATCAGAATACATTTTTACTCAAATTATTAGGCCCATGGTCCTAGTGGCCCCCGTATTACCGTTGGCATCCGGTGGGCTGTAAACCACGACATAAAGTAAATAATGCAAACTATCATCTGCTTTTTACTTTTTCACTGAAGTTGTGACTCTTGCAAATCTTCACAACCCAAAAACTAAGCCCCTCCTTTTTTTTGTGAACATTTATGCAGCAATAGTCTGGTAACATCAATGTATACAGTACCTAAAGGTAAATAGAGGAAAATGGTGCATATCAATGAAAGAAAAGTCTAATCATGCAGTAAATACATCCAAAATCCCTAGATTTCATACTGGTTTTTAAGAAAGGCATTGTGAAGAGAAACTTGAAGTTCCTTCCAAATTTTTGACCTGTATTCGCCTCGCTTCCAAATTTCTGGCCTGAAGTGATAAACATTTGATTATTGATGACTTAATTTGGCTCATCTTGGACATTTTATAATTAAGTACCTAAGAACCATACTGGGCCAACCGATGTTGGGGTACTTTTGAGAAAATGGGACTCAAAGTTGCCAGCCCCCTGTGTCACCTGGAGTAACTGGCAACCAAAACACTGCATATGTTACAAACTCAAGATATGTAAAATTATGCACATGCACTTATTATGCAGGTTTTGGACGCCCTTCTGTTTAATTTAAAATGAAACCTATCCCCTTCTGAAAAGGAACCATCATCTTATTTATTTGGGACAAACTCTGGGTCTCTGCCATCTTCCACTTCACCATCATCATCAATCATAGCAAGCAATTCCTGATCAGTGAGATACCTAGCCACCATGTTTACACTGAATAATGGCAAAGTTGTGGGATAGCCCACTATGGCTTAGGCAGTGTTTGCAAATCAGCGCCCTGTAGGGCTGGGGCCATTGTCTTCCTGAAGGAGACCACTCCCGTTATGGTAGGAATGCTTCATCATACGATATAAAGATGATCACAAAGACTAACTTTGCGTTGATTTTCAGTGACGATTCTGCCTTTATAGGGACAAGTGGGCCCAAACCATGGCAGGAAAATGAACAGAAGAGGATTCTATCATTTTTGTCCATGCATTTGCTCAGGTTTTATCTTTTAATTTGTCACCAATATGTGTATTCAGGTATCATAGTAGTGGAGCCTAGGTTCGGCTTCAAAGAAAATAACTTGAGCTGCACATATATAAAAATGCACCAGATCACCACCTTAGACTGCAGGGCAGTGCACTAACTTGATCACCATCTTCTGCCCTCCAGTGACTATTTATTTGATTTTAGTGATGTCAGATAGCAAAAGCAACCACAGGTCATCTTCAGGGAAATTCCATGAAAAAAGGGATACAGATTTTTTCTCACAAATTTCTATGGAAATCTCTATTTTTATGAAGTCAAACATCACACTTTAAGGAAAAATACAAATTTCACTATTTCTAGCCAAATTCTGTCAGAATCCTTCATCTTCAGAGGTGATAAATAGACAAAATTTGTAATGATTCTAGCCAAATTCTGTCAGAATCCTTCATCTTCAGAGATGATAAATAGACAAAATGTCATTAATTTTGGGCTTAATTTTAGAATGTAATGTGAATCACCATGGAAATGCCCTTCATAGTTTTTTTCCAATGCACTGACAAACACATCTACAGATGATTTTATACTTTACTGAGTCACAAAAAGATCACCATGTATAAACATGCTTGAAACCAGATGAAAGGCTTCAGGTCCAGATAATTCATTCTATTTCCCTGGCTGCCATCTGGGTCGTGATTACTGCAAAGGGAGAGAGACAATAGGCCCGAAAATGTCTCTGGCAGAATGTAACGAAATCCTGCAAAACTTCTCTGGGAGATTGTAGCAGTCATGCAAACATGCAATGCAGTGAAATCGGAGAGCTCAAACGGTGGATCACAGATCAGCAGACAGCAGCTGAATCCAGGGATTCACAGCCGGGGAGTCCTGCAGAATTATTGGAGATTTCCGTAGCAAAGGGTAAAGGGGGACATATTTGGAAATGGGAGGAAATGGAGGAAAACTCCTGCAAGCAAAAATTTTGGAAATTTTGTCTTTTTAATATTCCCAAATGAAAGCCTTAAAACAAACCAACTCTATGGACAATATGATGCAAAAGATTCCATTTGAAAGGCGACATTCTGAAGAGTCCAGAAATCAGCTCATGTACAACATAATACTTAACTATACCAAAAGCAATACTACACCAGCTCAAATACAAGGGAACCTAATTAATCGATTTATTCATTAATTTATTCATTCATTTTGGTGCACCAGTAATTTGCCTTAGCCAAGGATTTTTGACCCTTGTAAACTACAGTATGTGGTTTAAAAACGTCAGGAAATAACTATGCATTAACTTAAAAAAAAAAAAAACTAGATTTCATTGCAGTTTGAAACATCCTGTTCAAAGGCAAGGCAGGCAGCTACCATGTAGCCTATTGTTATTCCAACACCAGCTTTCTGCTGCTTTCCCCAAACTAAATGAACCAGTCAGGTGACAGGCAACCACATGGTCATTTCTTCCTCTGTATACATGCATGCTCCTGTTTGGCAGTCTTTGATTTGCTTTGAAGTTACAAGTATCCACCCAGTCTATCTTAAATCAACATTCATGGGTCCTGAGGGTGATTACATTGACCATTGTCACCTCTCTGTGAGTCTGTCTCTTTCCCATTTGGGTCTGGACGACCATCAATCACCCGTTTGATTAATTTGCATTACCTGAAAGCCAATCTTGGTTAATCATTTGAGCTTACTGAAGCAAATTGCATCGACCAAAATGTCTTTCACCAGCAATAAACCTCAAAAAGTTGATTGTAGAGGTATAGTACGTGGACTCTGCCCCCAAAAGGATCATATGGCTCCACTGATCAAAATTAAACAATTGAGTTAAAGTTTGTGCCATTTAGCTTGCAACAATCTAAAACTTGCGCTTCGAATTTCCTATTTTCCCACAACTTGTTTTATTTTTTTAATTCTTCCCAATTATGTAAGAATCTGTGACTTCTAGAATACCTAAAAAAAGAACAGAAATATAGAAGAAAAACAGGAAAATCAGCTGCCGAGCTGGAGCATAATTTAGTTAGAACAAAGAGAATGCAGAGATCATCCTTTCCACTGTATAGCTGACATAGGTCTGCCGAGGCTTATTTCCTCTCGTGGAGGTATCGCCATGGAAGCTAGGAAGGCCCCAACAACCCGTTAGGCTGAAACTGGAAGAGAGTGGGGGTTCTATGTAAGGAAGTGTTACTGAAAGACTTCGGAGAGTTCTAAGGACGTTTTTGTAAGCCTTTCATTACCTGCCCTCAAGACTGGGGCAAAACTGGAAACTAAATGGCCAGATACCATGGTTCTTCTCTTTGTAGTTAATTTGCTGAGTCGAGGTAATTGAGAATGAGAGTATGAGATATTACATAGATCTGTGAAGCTTTTCACCATATCTATTTTTGCAAAGCACTATGCGTCGTCTGAAAGAGAGAAGTTCCAGTGTGTTCCTGCTTCCTGACAAGTAGGATTTCACGACATAAATAAAGTAAAACTAAGTGACCATTCGCACCCATTTAAGTGCGCCCATGCACAAAAATTGATCGAAATTCGCGTTAGACGCACTTATAAGTGTGGCCAAGATCCGCACATTGCTCCATTGCCCACACCAATTAAGTGTGTCCAAAGCCAATTTTTTTTTCCTCGGCCAAACTTTTTAGTTTTTTAAGTTGTGGCTGAGGGAAAATTTCAGCATTGGCCACACGTATCGGTGCGAAGTGTGGCCAAGAAAAAAATTCAGCATTGGCCACACGTATAAGTGTGAATATCATTGGCCAATAATAAAATGAGTGCGAATGAGGACAGGCGGTTGAGCTCAATCGTAAAATTGCATAGCATATTTTGTGTTGGGCTTTAAAGGACAAGAGACCTGAAACCGATTTGCATTCGCACATGTAATTTGGTTCTTCGACGCTCAAATGACCCAAAATGCCAAGGTATTTTCGATATGCATCGTAGAGAGACCATTACATAACAGCTGTTTATAAGCCTATCCATACACGCGTAAATCGCTTCAGGACCTGTGTAAAAGCCCTGCCTTTTTGAGGCACAAAGTAGTCCATCGAACTACGTTTAGAGACGGACAGTCAGAAACTAAGTTTAACCAAGATTTAAGATAAAAAAAACGTACATTATACTACAAAATGTTTAATGGCGAACATGTCACAGAAATCATTGAGCATGTCCTCCGAATCACACAAAAACCCCGTGTCTGAGGAATGGACACGGCTCAGTTTTTCTGTATTTCATTGGCCCAAGGGAAGTGATGCGTGGAGAAACGTCCTTCCAGTTTTTGCACCACTGCCACGTATGAAGGGCGGAGTGTTTCGCGGAGCATCCCCCCAACACACCGCGACCACCGAAAGTTCACTGTGGTATCCCATTATATAACAAAAGAAAACATTTTCATTATTTACCGCAGACAGCCCCACCAGCGCATATTTTCACACTCCTAGTGGTTAACAAAAACGTCAGCAATAATGACAAATGTTTCCCAAATCACAAACCCATAACTTCTACATTTAAAAAAAAATCATCAGAGCAGGCCTACTGAATGAGCTCTACATGGTTTGGTTAATGCGCTTCAAACCCAGCTGGCGAGCTGTTTTTATTATTCTTATTTATTTATTATTTTTCACTTAGTATATTCCTGTTTTGTAAACTGTTGTCGTATTGCATCTACAACAAACTACATTTAGAACCCCGCAACTCCGAGGAATGTAAAGGAATCGCAGCTTCCAAAAGGGACGCCCCCCTCTTTGCATATCTCGGCGAAAGCAATAAGACGGACACGACGCGCTCACTGATCCGCTCAGCTGGATGTTCGCTACTTCAGCATCACAATCAATTTTTGGAGTCATTTGTGCGCGCAACCCTCTGTTCCAAGCATGACTGCGAAAAACAGAAATAAGAATACCGGAGACAAGAATTCCTCTTCTATCCAAGATGACGTGGCGAAGAAAATACCGAAGGCCAGCAAAGGCAGCGAATGTACAGGGTCGGGGTCAGGGAACTGGACAAAGGTTTTGGCCGGGCTAAGTTACATTGCGCTGGTGGCGGCAGCCGGGTTCGCTGCATTTTATCTTCAAAAAGTGGTAGAAGAAGTTGGCCAAATAAATAGCAGGACTGAGACGGCCATCCAGAAAAACGTTGAGCTGACAACAAAAATGGAGAGTGCATTGCAACAGGTAAGTAATTTCAATGAACAAACTACCTACTTGACCCTCTCTATGTTCCTACCTTCAAAAGGTTCATGTTCTGCGCGGTTATGCATTATGGCTGACATGAAACTTTCTACGAATTAGAATTTGAAGCACTTTGCCTCGTTATTATATAATTTCCGATTAATTAAAATGTCTTGATGCTCATTATATACCATGCAATTAGCTCGGGGAGTGCTGCGAGTTACGACATCGATCTTCCCCCGTTTGAAGTACCCAACTAGGCCTAAATTACTTGCCTCGAAAGGTGAATTATTATACAGTTTTTGGAGCGCATGAGTTGAAAATGTTATCCTCTCAACCCTGTCCAGCCGAGGACATATCCTCGCTGTTTCCGAGACATACCGGGGTCATTCTGCCTAATTTTGACACTTCAACATTTATAATTAAAAGAACGACTATCGGCGAACGCTGTCTAGTAGACTAAAGTAATTCATTTTGCATGTGCAGGAACCATCTTCAAAATACACATCGTAAAATATTCAAGTTATACTTTTGGCACGTAACTGGTATATAGGCCGGAAATGTTTTTTAGCGGCGGACCAATGTGTGAATCGGCTTCCTTGATGTCTTTTATTGTATTGTGACCTTATCATCTATTAATTAGTTTTTATGTACTATTTAGTGGTGTATATTTAACACTGAAATATGGTCCTCCATCTATTTCATGTTTTTTAGATATAGAAAACGTGTGGGAATGTCCAGAGCTGAGCAATTGCCTATTGATCATTCCATATTAAACCAGCCGAAGATGGCGATGCTGGTTTATGTTGACAGTTTATCTGGTCCGGTGTCGTGGCCCCCTGGCTAAGCAATCAGGTTGTTCACTAGCTTCTCTCGCAACTCAACCAGCTTTGATCAGCTTCAGTCCAATTATAACAATCTAGAAGAGGAAAGAAAGCCTGCTGAAACCATCTTAAACCAGCACAGAATCCCACCTGGGCTTTGCTGGAATTTTAAAATGAGATTATGGGGACCAGATTTCAATACCTGTTAAAGTTTGCTGCTATAGACTACACTGCATGCCTCATTTATTATTTTAATTTTAAGCAGTCATGGCTTGTTTATTGAATAATGGAAGTCTTCCACAAATTAATGTAGCATGTATGATGCTAATGTTCCCTTCAAGTTCCTAATATAGGGCTGTTACTTTTAAGAATGACATACTAGTCCCTTTGAGAGAACACAGGAGTGTTTTGGTGCCAACTGGTCTTGAACTGTGATTCCCAAAACTGTCCTCAGGGCACACCAATCAGTGCCTGGTATTTGTTGTGTTCTGCTTGAAGGACATCTGCTGCAACTTATGAAGACAACGATGGTGCACCCCAAGCGGAGGTTTTGGAACCATTGGTGCCCATAGAGGAGCAGGGGTAGCAGTAATCACTGTTTGTCTCCTGATTGGTTTTAGGTGGACTCCTTGAGACAGACCGTGGAGGGCTACGAGTCAACCATCCGCAGCATGCGGACGGAGCTGGACAGCGCGGGGTGGGCGCTAAAGAAGGGTGAGGCGGAGACGCGGCGGGTGGAGGAGGCGTTGCAGAAACTGCAGAACGAGCTCCTGCAGGACCTTTCTGACGGGATCCGGGAGGTGAAGGAAGCTCGCGAGCGGGACTCCATCTCGCTGGAGCAAACGGTGGAGGAGCGGCTGACGGAGCTGACCCGCTCCATCGGCGAGAGCGTGGCCGAGTTTGCGGGGGCGCAGAGCGAGACACAGGTCCAGCTGAAAGAACTGAAGGCCCAGCTGGATGGCGCGGCGGACCCTGCTGTGTTAAAGCAGGAGCTGAATGCTGTCGCCGAGACCGTTGGAGAGCTCCAAGCTGCAAACCTGGAGTCTGAGAAGATGGCGGAGTCCCTCAGGAAGCAAATAAGCTCTGTGGGCGAACAACTCCAGACCAGGAACGAGGAAGTGGCGTCGACGGCTCAGGAGATCGACTCGGTGCGGGAACTGGTGCAGAGCACTGCCGGCATACTGAGGGAGTCCGTGTCTGCAGCCGAGGCCTCAGTGAAAGTCCTCACAGACCAGACCCAGAGCCTGCAGTCTGGACTGGACATAGCAGCTGGGAGCATCCAGGGACTTGAGGAAGGCCTGCGAGGAGCGGTGGCCCAGGCCCAGAAGACCGGGGAGGAGGTGGAGGCCAGGCTTAAGGCCTTGGAGCAGAACGCCGACACCTCAGTGGTCGTCATTGCCGAGCAGAAGGAGAAGGTGGAGTCCCTCCTTTCCAAATATGACTCTCACGAGAGCGTGCTCGTCACGCTAGGCCGGGACGTCGAAAGGGTCCGATCGTCTGGGGAGGCCCAGCAGACCCTGGTCGGCCAGGTTGAGGGTCTGCAGACCGACCTCGGGGAGCTCCAGAGCAAGGTGGCTTCTCTAGGCGGCAGGGAGACGGAACTGTCATCCCGGGGGTCCGGCCTGAGCCAGCAGCTGGAGGGGATGGCGCAGAGGCTGACGGCTCTGGACAGTTTAAAGGCCACAGTCAGCCAGGCCCAGAATGATGTACAGCAGCTCAAGAACACTATGAAAAACTTTGCAGCATTTTCTAAGAAGGTTGCGGGCCACGAAGCAGCCATCGCTACTCTGAAAAGTTCATTGGCGCAAATCAAGCCTTCTGTAAACGGGAACTCCAAACAGAAAGCACCGCGTAAGGTCTGATGAGTGTTTAAGGGGGTCTAAAGGAAGCGGGAAATGTCAGTTTCGGGGAGATAAATGGGATGGACTGCTGCTCTCGGGCTAGAGCTGAACACTCAGACTGCACTGTAGTTTTTATTCCAATGTTTTCAGGGTCCTCACCAATCCCAGCTGCGAGTGAATAATTTTACCGATGTCATGAGTTGTCAGGTTGTGATTGTTTTTGTTTTTTTTGCAATAAATGTTGTTTTGACGTACAAACCTATGCATATTTGTCCAGCCACAGCCAGGTTATAATGGATTCAGGTAAGTTATGGGTGTTTATCGGGCCAAAGTTCTCTATGGTGGATCAAAGCATTAACGACCACTGTAACGAGGTCTGGAGGCACTGCTTAGTTGGGGGGAGGGATAGTGCCGGGCTGAAGATGATGTTACATGTCAGCCAAATATTCTCCCAGTCGTAGGTCTCGAAAATATCAACATTTACTATTACATTTCAACATTATCCATCCATCCATCCATCCATGGAGAGCTTGCCAATCCACACCAGGTGCACAAACCATTCATTCTCTCTCTCATACCTTTGGGCAATTTAGAAACTCCAGTTAGCCTGAAATGGATGTCATTTGAATGTGGGGGGGATACCGGAGTGAGTGGAGGAAACTCACCAACATGGGGAGAACATGAGAATTGATATCTAATATCTTTACGGCCAACATTCAGTAGCACTGTTTGCATTACCGAGCAGATGATCTGGCAGTACAGTGGTAGCATAGGGATGGGACTCCCAGTGTGATGTGACATCCATATTTGGTAGGAACTCACTGCAGGACAAAATCCTGCTCTTCCTGCAGGACAGATGGTCCTGCCCAGCTGAGCAGACCCTGTAATTCCGCTGCAGGTCAGATCCCTATCGGGGGGTCATTAGTGAATACTGGAGGAAATAATTATCATCTCAATAAAGACATGCATTTTATTCTCAGATTCCACCAGTAAGATAACATTATCATGCACCACGCTTCTTATTTGCATAGTTTGTACTGCAGATGAAAACAAATTCTATTTAGTGCCAGAGCAAATGATGCACTCTTGTGCAGATTAATTGAAACAAGCTGTGACAAAGGTAAATGATTTTTTTTCCAACAACCCAATTTCGAAATAGTTGGTATGAAGTGTAAATTGTGAATAAAATCAAAACGCAGTGACTTTCAAATCACACCAGCCAGTATTTTATTCGCAATAGAACAGATAGCAAATGTTGAAACTGAGAAATTACACAATTTTATCCACAAAATGAGCTCATTTCAAATTTGATGACCACTGCAGGGATCAAAAAAGTTGGGACACAGGAGCCTGTTTACCATGAGGTAACATCCCTCTTCTTTTTAACAGAGTGGAGGCGTCTGAGCTTTGAGGAGACACGTTTCTTGAGTTTAGCCATTGGAATTTGATCCCACTCGTTTGATATAGGCTTCAAGCTGCTGGAGAGTTTTGGGTCTCCTTTGATGGACTTTTCATTTAATTATGCGCTATATGTTCTCAATTGGTGAAAGATCAGGACTGCAGGCAGGCCAGTTCAGCACACGGACTCTTCTTTACAAAGCCATGCTGTTGTAATAGCTGCAGTATGTGGTTTTGCATTGTCCTGCTGAAATACCCAAGGCCTTTCCTAGAATAGATGTTGTCCGGAGGGGAGCATGTGTTGCTCTGAAACCTTCATATACCTTTCAGCATTCATGGTGCTTTTTAAAACATGCAAGTGTCCTACACCATATGCACTAATGCATCCCCATACCATCAGAGATGCTGGCTTTTGAACCAAAACCCTGATAACAGGAGGGGTGGTCTTTCTCCTCTTTAGCTCGGAGGACATGGTGCCCATGATTTCCAAAAAAAATGTCAAATTTAGACCCATCTGACCACAGGACACTTTGCTGCAGTCCATTTTAAATGAGCCTTGGCCCACAGAACACAGGGGCGCTTCTGGATCATGCTCAACAATGGCTTCCTTTTTGCATGATAAGAGTTTTAGGTTGCATCTGTGGATGGCACAGCGGACTGTGTTTACAGACAGTGGTTTCTTGAAGTATTCCTGGACCCATTTAATAATGTCTGACAGAATCATGCCGGTGAGTGATGCAATGATGTCTGAGGGCCCGAAGATCCAGGGTATCCAGTAAAGGTCTTCGGCCTTGTCCCTTACGCACAGAGATTTTCCAGTTTCTCTGAATCTTTTGATGATGTTATGCACTGTTGATGATGAGACCTTCAAAGCCTTTGCAATTTGACATTGAGGAACATTGTTTTTAAAGTATACCGCAATTTTTTTAACACAAGCCTTCACAGGTTGGAGAGCCTCTGGCCATCTTTACGTCAGAGAGACTCAGCCTCTCTAAGACATCCCTTTTATAGCCAATCATGTTACACACCTGATGCCAGTAACCTTAATTACTTGCTAAATGTTCTTTGAGCTGATTCTTATATATATTAATGGCTTTTTTCAGCCCTTTCTTGCATGTGTCCCAACTTTTTTGAGACCTGTTGCTGCCAGAAAATTTGAAATAAGCTAATTTTGTGGATAAAAATGTCTTACATAACATTTCAAATGTTGAGACTATGTTCCATTGTAAATAACATAATTAGGCTCATGTGATCTGCAGTTCACTGCATTTAGATTTTATTCACAATTTACACTTTGTCCCAACTATTTCAGAATTGGGGTTGTAATTTTAATTGGACTTTTGCTATGAGTCATATTGATTTACACATATTACTACATGGTAGAAACTCCTTGTTTTTAAAGACTGAAAAGACTGCCTGACACCATCTGTACCTGCCATGAGTATGATTTGCCAGTGTGTTGATGGAAAGTCATGATCTTCTAACGCTTTACATCCTTAATGCACACGGTCTGATTCACAACTAACTAGCCAGGGAAAGTAAAGAACGCAAATAGCCAAGAAACAGGCAGTGCAACACGGATTCATGTAATAACTGAGCGTGTGCAATTATTGTCACCCCTCCCTGCTGACAAATCCTATGAAATTTCTAATACAGGATGATTTCATTCAATCCTGTGGAAAAAAGGCAAAAAAAATTAAGACAAAAGGCTTTTTTGCTTGAGAACATACATTGAGATTAAAATTTGCACAAGGGTGTAACATATATATAATGAGCTATATTGACTTCTGTTATGTAGTTTTAGTTTGTCAATCAGAAAGAAGACAAACACAGGACTCTGATGAAAGTTTCATTGAAATAGAGCATGAAGAGGAAAGGGTGAAGTTAAAAAGTAACATGTTTATTTAAAAACTGCTCCTTAAATTAATTTTAAGCCACATCAACAATCAGTACAAAAAGCACAACTAGTAATGACACTAATGAGAATGTCTGAGGTCCGGTCCATTGCAATTCAGGGAAGAGGAGGTGCTGTCCTGCAGTGAGAGGACTTAAAACGACGGGTAGAATATGTTTTGGTTTGACAGAGAAAATTTAACAGTCGTGGATCTCGAGTTTGTCCAAGACCATTAAGAATATGAAACTAGACAGTCAGTCTCTCGCAGGTTATCAGACTGGTTTATCCCCGATGGTGTATCCGTAGACCCCCTAAAGCAATCGCTACCAAAATCGATAAGCTCCATGAGCTTCCCACACAAAAGGTGCAAGCCAAATATGAAGCAAATTGGTTGAAATTTGGGGCCGGTGTAGTGTACCCAAGAAAATCTCTGCAGATGTGGCATCATGATCACTGATCCATAATATCCCCAACTCGTCATCCAGGAATACAATTAACAAAAGATTACTAAAGCAAACTCGTGGGCACATCCCTGTATTGTATTGAGAATTCTGATAAAATTTTAGGACACCATTATAAAGATGTACACAAGCATCACTTTACACAGGAACCTCTTTAATGAGGCCATGAAATAGTTCCACAGAATTCCCTGAGACAACAGAATCTAATTACATTTATGAATGTGTCGTGTGTCTAAGCTATACTGGGTTACAATCCCTCAAAATCAAAATGTTGACAATCTGAAGTTGTTTTTGCATTCAAAGTGAATTCCTAATAAATGGAATTTAAGGTAGTTTACTCCAATAAAGTAGGCTATACCTGACATGGCTTTGCAACAGGGGCAACAGGTCGTAAGCATATCTTTTTTTTTTTTGCCAACAAAGCCGAAATTGTAATTCTTTCAGTGAAAACTAACAAAATGGATAAATTATACGTTCATCTTAACTTAAGTCTGAAGGTTAACAGGTTTTGGATCTGACCCAGATGCAAAATGGCATCAGGATAAATATTCTTTGATTAAGAATCAAAGTTCATACCTGCAGTCCTCCCTATTCAAAAATACAAATTCCTTACAAAACTGAATTGTATTTCAACATCAGCCTTGTCATGACCCTGGTGATCGACAATGCAGGGGAGTTCTCACTCCGAACATTCTATCTTTTGAGACAGCATTCCAACTTTAACTTTACTTGCACAGCTATTAGACATGAATGCCTTTTTCAGTAAACCATCACACATGAAATCTTAAGTAAACATTCTTTGATAATGAGCAACTGGAGGTTCACCGGTAAAAGCACTAATGCAGAGAAGCCAAGCCCTGTCCTTCAGGATCTGCTGTCCTGCAGGTGCTCATACCAACCCTGCTGAAGCCCACAGCATTCCACAGCCAGGGATCCACTTGGGCTGTCAAAGGGGCCATGTCAATAGCTGGCATGCGTAGTTTGATCGCGAAACTGCTTTTCCGTGTTTGCCATTACAAAGGAGCGCGACTAAACGAATCCAGATTTTTTTCGTGTCATCAGCACAAAAATTTGTAAAAAAAAAAAAAAAGAATTGTGCTGCATTATTAGGCAATATGGTGGGAAGGAAATTTTGGTTATTTTTAACTTCCCATGGCCAAAATATGGCTTTCAGGAATCCAAATGTGTGACGGGGCATTATCGGCAGACTGAGGCTTTCACCCGATCGCCCTTTCAAAACCAGGGTAAGTGCAGAGACATTTCCATGTGCAAGTGCCACTTTTTACGGCTTTTTTATTTGCCGGAAAATTTTCAAAAGGCGGCACAAATATGTTTCAGGGGTTTTTATGAGCGAAAAGTAGTTTAGAATATTAACATCTACTGGTAATATCGCAAATGCATATGCTGCCCAAGCACTTGCAGCGCGGTTGCATATGGAAATGTCTCCGCACTCGCATCTCTTCTCCGTAACTCCTTCCAGAGCAAATGGCTGGCAAAAGCGGACTCAGTGCAGTACAAACAGGTCTTTTTGAGACTTTGCCAAGTTGTGAGAACTTCCTTTTCAATCCGTCCTTTTGTGTCTGTCTCCCCATGCCTTCCTGCTTTTGAAAGGGCGATCGGCTGAAAGCATCGATCTGCCGATAATACCCCTTCTCACATTTGGATTCCTCAAAGCCATATTTTGGCCTACGGAAGTTAAAAATAACCAAAATTTCCTTTCAATGACATTGCCTAATAATGCAGCGCTCTTCTTTTGCAAATATTTTCCGCGGATGACATGAAAGAAAGCTGAATTTGTTGAGACTGTCGCGCTTCCACACGAAATGGCTAACACTAGACTTTCCAGTGGCCCACGGAAAAGATAAGTTTCACGACCATACTGCGCATGCCCAGCTAATGACATAATCCCTTTAAGGAGTGCGATCAAGTATACTGAATTCAAGTTGATATGATATCTGTTAGGACAGTGGATCTCTCGGCACTGGCTTGTGCAGTCTTGCACAAACAAATCATTCTCACTGGCAGTATTAGGACTGGGCCAGGCTTTGGACTTTATTGAGAATATTCCTCCATCAGAAAAGGAGTCTCTGCATTATTTCACGTTGGAGAGGACTTTATGCCCCTGGCTTGTTGGTCTGTGGTAACATATCGCTAATGTTAGGGATCCGTCTAAGCTGTTGCTGGATATTCTGCAGGTCACCCTGGACAGCGGTGAGGTTGGCTAAGGTTTCTCGAAGCTCAGCAATGTCTTCCTCCCTCTTCATCAAGTCCTCAGCCAGCCTGCCAATCCGCAGCGTCAGGTCGGCCATTTGAGGATCGAGTAGGGCGAAGTCCCTCTTGATGTTTGAGACCTTCGGCTTCAGGTCGCTAGCAAAGGTGACGGTCTTCAGCAGGCGAGCGCGACCACTTTCCAGCGTTTGGAGCCTGTTAGCCAGTGTGGCGTCAGCAGCAGACAGCTCCGCCACCTGCTGGCGTAGCTGCTCCAGACTCTGACCGTTCCTTGCCGCTGAGCTCTTCAACACCGAAACCCTATCTATGCTGCTTGCCAGCACGTCCCCAATCCTTTTCACCATGGTCCGCTCTGCTTGGGTCACCTTTTCCTCCAACTCCTGCTCTGAAGCTAACAGAGACTCCACCTCAGACTCCAGTCCGGCCATTCGCCGCACATCCGTTCTGACCGAGGCCACCTTGGCATTGACATCGTTGGTAATGGCGGTGGTACGCTCCTCAATCCCCTGCACGGCCTGGGACAAGCTGTGCAGGTTCTCCCGGAGCCTCTCTCGTTTCTTCGTCAGGCCTGATACCCACTCTTTTAGCTGGGTCAAGTCACGGTCCAAGCTCTCCACCTGGGACAACACCGATTGCCCTTCCAGCTTCTCCACCAGTGCCTGGATTCTCCTGAACTGAAAGGACAAAAGGGGAAAAGCGGCCATTTTGTATCAGCTGCCACCGACCACCACTTTACTGATATCATAGAACATACACACTAGGTAGCCAGTTATAATGCCAAGTTAATTTATTCCTTTTTCCAAAATTCAAGGGGAATTTTAATTTGAAATTATAATAATGTAAAAAAAAAAAAAAAAGCCAAAAGCTTGAAACTACTGAAAAAAAGACCCTCAAAACAACAAGGCCAAGTCTCAGTTCACTTATACCCCTTTTCCACAGAGCTGGTTCCAGTGCTAGTTTGGAGCCGGAGCCTGATTTAGCACCGGTTCTTTGCTTTTCCACAGCCTAAGCACCAGCTCTGGCTCTCAAAACTGGTGCCAGAGCAAGCACAAACACCTTGCTGATCTAGAGCCAAGCACCAATTACGTCCGGAGCTGGGGGCGAAGTTAGTGTCACCAACAAGGCCAGCTCAAACACTATTCCGCCATTTTTAAAACAACAGCTGAGCAAGTATAGTCTACTTTCATTTTCAAACAAACAAAAATGGAGAAGGCTAAGCAGCAGTGGTCTGAGGAGGAGGCTCAATGCTTCCTGGCACTGTGGTAATTCTCCATCTTTGCCGTTTTGCCTCCATATAACGCGAGCATTGCTGGGTATGGAGACTCATATAGTGAGGCACTGACGTTACATGGTGATGTAATCGCATGGCTCCAATTTGGCTCCAGGGTGATGGAAAAGCAAACAGGTTCTTAGGAGGTGCATGGGTTGAATCAACTAAGCACTGGCACTAGCACCAGGTTCTTTTAGGTGGAAAAGGGGTATTAGTCTAAATAATGGCACAAAATACAGGACAAAAATACTCTTTCATTCACAAATTGCTCTTATCCAAAGAACCACTTTACACATGGCTTCTTGTAATGGGATGTAAGATATAACAATGATTTCATATGCAACATATATCCCCTCCATTTCTTGTAAACACCCCACTAGCTACTCCACCAGGCATCACACTCAACAATGAGGTATCTCCTCAGAGAAGGGATTTAATTGTTTAACACTTCTCCCCGTAGACTCCCCTCTCCCCTTCCCCATAATGACTACAAATTACAGCCCAGGCCAAATCAGTGAAGACGACATTTGACGGCTTGGGGACACCCCCCATTTTCAATCAATGGCTAGGGAAGGGGTCCATTGATATACACACAGCCATCACATGTAGTCATAAAGCAGAAAATAATTAAGGCGCCATATGTTGCAATTATGGGGAAAAGAGAAACAATCACACACAGGCTGAACGTGCATTCTAAGAGTGATTATAAAAAAGCAAAATAATTTATCTGAAGTAGTATCATGTGATGTATGGCTTATTCAAACAGCCATTTTAATTTAAAGAATTCAATACATAAAAAATGGCTCCCACAGGTTAACTTTAATAGCATTGCAGTAAGAAGTGCCTGGGTTGAACATCAGTGCAGTTTTTCCCCATGAGAATAACCAGATATTTTAGCAGATCATAGAAACAGCTTTGACAGTGCAAAGGAATTACAGTGTGACAGTGGTGGACAGTTAATGATGACAGTGCGCTGCCATTTCAGCTCAGAGAAATACTGCTACAACATCCATGAACCCTTGAAATACTTTCTTCATTGATAACACTGATGAAGGGCTAAATACCATGTGATGTACATAACTGCTCTCATGCCAAAAATAAATGAACAAAACAAATTTTTTTGCCCGCGAACCTTTCACACTGCTTACAGAGGTATATGCGCCACTGCATGCACGTACCAGTTACTTTGAAAGCAGTGACTTCTACGAAAACAGAATGCGAGAGGAGTACAGCAGAACAATTAGACTAAATAACAGATCCCTGATTTTTTTAGACTCTGCCACTCTTGGGTCAAAGGATCACACAGTTACATTTAACCCATTCCTCAGCTTAACTGAGATTTACATAGAGAATCTTTATTCAAAATTAAACTGGTCTGAGCCTCATTTGTGGTTGCAGATTGTCTACTCCATAGTAAGCCAGACTGTCTCCATTGTATGGAGTGACATCACTCATTTCCCATCTCGGTGGGTTCCAGGTCAAAAAGTTCATCACGTTCGGACCCATCATGCCCCTCTTCCCTCTCTGAAGGCTCCGGCTGGTCCAGCTTCCTGGTGGCCTGGTACATCTCCCTGACGGCCTCCTTCACGAGCCCCAGCTCGTTCCTCATCTTCAGTATGCTGTTGTCGGCTTGCATGGCGTCCAGCGCCCGCTGGATGGCGAGGATCTCGGAGACGGCCTTGAGCGCGCTGTCCTCCACCCCGAAGACCTGCAGGGTGAGCTCCTCCACCCTCCGCTGTGCGGCGCTCAGGTCGGCCGTCAGCCTCAGGATGGAGCGAACGGCTTCCTCCACGGCGGGCAGGTGCTCCTGGCAGCGCTCCGCCCGGGGCAGGTGTTCGGCCAGCGCCTCCTGCAGCTCCTCGTCCCTTCGCAAGAGGGCCCGCTGCCTCTCCTCCAGCTGCCGGATCTGCTGGGTATTCCAGTCCAGCTGGTCCTGGATCCGCCCGGTGTCGTCCTCCTCCGTATTCTCGAGCACGCGGGCGTTCATGCGCGTGCTGTCCTCCAGCTCGCCCAGCCGCTTCCGCATATCCCGCACCTTCCCCTCCGCCTCGTTCACCTTCTCCGTCACCCGCCCGTGGGCGGCTCGTGACTCCGCCTTCAGGTCGCCAATGGCGCGGGTGATGAGCTTCAGGCTGGCCTCCCACGTCTCCGTCACGTTCATGAAGTGGCGGTTGACGCTCTGGATGTCGACCGAGGCTGAGCGCTCGCCGCCCTCCATTGCAGAGACGATGGCGTGCAGGCCGGAGATGTCCTGCTGCAGCTTTTTCGCCATGGACGTAGAGGATATCGCCCCCTGCAGGGCGTTTTCTGAGGAGTCCAGCTGCACCCACAACACAAGAGAGGGAGTTTGTGTCTGACTCCCCATCCGACCGCCGCTCAAATTAACACGCTGCCGCGCGCAACATGCAACACAAAGAAAAACTTCATGTGTGTGTCTCGCGTTTCCATACAATCCAGTGTTCTGCGGACAACTGAGATAGGAGCTGTATACATATTACATGTACATTATGCTATAGTACAAAAAAACCCACAAAAGTCAGTCAGGCACATAGTATACATACCCCACAAAATTCCTCAACCAACCTTGATGCACAAAGACAAAGATATACTCTAAATAAATAACTTACATTACGCAGCCAAGTTTGTATGCCACATCTCTTCATCTCATGAGTGACATTTTAGTCGATAAGTTTGCCTGTCTTTCTTGAACGATACAGAGCATTTCTACTGGACTTACCTTTTTGGAGATCTGATCAATTTCATTCTCCATCGCTTGGAGCACTTCTGTCTTTTGGTGCAGCAGTCTGTACTTTTCTTCGACTTTAGCAAATTTTAAGTTTTGCTGAAACACTAACCTGTATGACAGAGACGTTCAGAACAAAGTGAATGAAGCTGTCGAGACTCGAGTTAACCAAAATTCGCTTTCATTATATACATGCATGATCCATCAGAAAGCAATAGGCGGCAAGGAAACCAAACAGTGCGTTTTTAATTGATTAATGGGCACTAGAGGATGCAGGATTGCGTCTGAGGAAGTGAATTAAGATCCCTCATGAAAAGAAGCAACCCTCTCATTTAGAGCGAGAGCAAGGCCCCGCACCAAAAACAATCCCACGCGCATAAGAGACTTTCTTATCGTGGTGCGAATGAAAATCAGCGCAAACCGAACACTATATAGAATGACAAAAATAAAGTAAATACCTGATTGTTCAACCTTAATCAAAATAAAAACCAGCAGCCATAATGATCATTAAAAAGCAGCGCAGGTAACTTACCATGACAATGCGAGGCACGCAGTTACACAGAGGAGGCAGGCAATTGTCCTGAGATCCAGAGTTTGAGACGTCGGCTTTTCTGCAGGGGTATGTTTTCCCTCCGCTCCGTCTTTGTTCTCCTCCTGCTCCTCGGCAGTAGATTTTGACGAGTCTTCACTTTTGTCATCTTGCTTTCCTTGCGGAGTTTTCTTCCTTTGCTTCAGCTCATTATTCGGCATGTCTGAAATCGCTTGTTTCTCTCTCCTCGCCCGCTTCAGGACGGCTGCGCACTGCTTGAAGCTCACGCTGTGTGGAAAAAAGCGCAGAATAACCAAACGCGAAAAAACTAAAAACGCAATGCGTAGCCTATGCCTGCATTTTATCCAAGGACCTAAAAGCTAAACGTGATTACTGAATCGTAGACTTCTCGTCGGAGGAAGTCCCGTGAACAAAGTGCGAACTTGATTGTCCAGACAAGCCCTTTAAATTGATTTCGTCGAAACGACATTCGTGAGCTAACTCGTCCGCAAATTTTTTTTTCTTGCTTCCTTGTAGAATATGGCTAAATTATTTTGCTCCACCAGCTAACATGTCTGTAAGATCAATATTTAGCCCAGTAAAGCGCATTACAATGGGTCAAAGCTGCTGATATGTGCCAAAGTATCCGATTGCTGTCTGCCCAGTCGCACCGTTGCATGCCAACGTCATCACTTCTAGCTTTTTTTGGCCAGATCTTTGGGAATGCGATGACGCATACTTGGAAAATCAGAGCCCCCGGCATGGCGTTCCTCTCCAAATTTTCCAAAGTCGCTTGAGAAATCTCACGAGTATGTAGAAACCTCGCGTTGATCTTTGCAGGTCTGTGAAGACATAGAGTCAGCTGTCTTCTTCAAAAATGCAATGAAACAGTGCATTTCGAGAGAAAGTACATAGGCCCTTCAGCCCCCAAAATGTCTGGGCAACATAGCATTACAAAAGTAAATTAAAATTTCCTGGATCCAGAATTCGATCCGAATCACTCCCAAAATGTGGTCTCTTCTAATCTGGATCAGGACGCACCTCTGGTAAAAAAAAAAAAAAAAAAATGTGTCCTTAACTTCTTCCATAATTGTTCTAAAAAACGTATTTACCCAGGAATTGAAGGTAAGACTTAATCCCCTTGGCGGAGGTAATTAAATGTGAATAAATCATGTTTTAAATTAGAAGTAGGAAGTATATCGTGCGGGCTAGAAATTGACTATTTGTGGGTCTGGTCTCATACACAACCGGAAATTCAGTGCCCCATCTTTACAAAAGTATTCATTGACCCTCTGGTGCTTGAATGGCATATTGGCTGATTCTGAGGTAGTATAATGTTGAACAATTTTGTACGTACACTGAAAAAGTGATTTTGACCCCTAGTAAATGTTCCATATATTAATTAAGCATATTTTAATAGAAATAGGTGTTATTCAACTCCACTTAAAATATAAGTAATTTCAAATAGTCAACCTAATAAAAATATCTAGCTTCAGATAAAAATATTTTGTGCAACCACTTACCTTAAAAAAATTATGTTCATTCAACAAAACATTTTTTTCAGTGTAATATGGAATTCTTCTTCGATAGATAGCTTTGTTCACATTTCTAAGTTCAAAATCTCAGCAAAGCATGTCATGTAAAATATTATACATGGCGCTCACTTGCGCAGCACGCTGTGTATGGTTTTTCATCTTCTGAGGCAGGTTCATCCCAGCTGCAGAAAACTGATGAAACAATTGTGACATTTGGGCCACTCTATACTAAACTGTACAAATGTGTTAATGGTGATGAAAATTCAAATACACCTTTTCCAAAGTTTTTCATTGCAGTGGTGAAACCCCATCCATGGGCCTCACAAATAAGCGAGCATGAAGATAAACCGAGTGATCACTTCATTTCAGTGACCCCATAATGTGCTAAGGTGGCAGGCGTTGTGGGTGTTAGGAGGACACAAAACAGATATTGAATTCGTGAAAATCAGATACATTTCAAAGTCAATTCTTTTGTATGATAAATGGCCTCAGTCTATCAGTAACATTTATGGACAATTGCGGCTAGTCAATGTTTTTAATGTCTGTTGTTCTCAATGTTTGTATTCTGTTCACCTGGCTTCAGTGCAAAGCATTGTTAACATTTTGGAACTGGTTACCTGTTGCTCTAAATTACCAAAGGAATACATTATTTTATTCACAAGAAGGCATTTCACAGAATAAAAATTAAATAATAAATCAGCTGGCAAAGTAGGATCATTTTCTCATAGACTTCAGAAGCATTGAACTTCTTTCTGCAACTACCGACGTTGCCATCTGCTGGCCATTAAATATAATGCAATTTTTTTGAGATTTCCGCATGGGCCACACTCTTCACACCCGGGTGCTGCGTCCATCTTTTTATTCAGTTTATGCACAGGACACGATCTACGCATATTTCTTTATGTTGATATGGTCGTAACTCGATAGTAGGACACGGAAATTTTTTCTTTTTTCAATCATTATATTTTTAAAGCATGGTTTATATGATTGTCTGACGCCTTGTGAAATTTTGATGCAGGAAGTGAGTACCTAAGTTTACCGATGTCATCTTTAGGCCATTTGCATACACTATGCAAATTTACCCACAGGTCTGGACGTAACTCGTGAGGACGCGACTGGTTACGCCCACGATGGTCATTTCAAATTGCATTTCTGATCAGATGAGTCCCGATAATTTAGTGCAGACAACTGAAGCCGTTATTATGGGTATTTCTCTGCAATATTTCATTTCACTTTCTTTCGAAGTATCAACAGACATGTCATGAGCATTTCATGATGCTGGCTGCCAAATTTTGTTACAAAATATGGCTTCCACAATGCCTAGGCAGACATCAGGACACCACTTTTTCGGCTGTGTTGCTGGACCGATGACTGTTTTTTTCTTATGTATATCTTCAATTCGGGAGTGAATGAATATGAACAATGCTAATCATGTAATTCTCTTAGAAAAAATGTTACAATACAATCCGGTGAATAGTACCGTTTAGTATGAAGTGACCCATTTTTCACCGGCTTTATTTGATTGGCTTCTGAGAATTTTCAACATTCTTATAAATTTAGTTTATCATCACAGAAAATAGTTTATATATCAGTTATCAAAACATGAAAATAAAGTGTAATGCTGCCTGTAAGGAATAGAATGTTGTCGTTTCCATTCAGACATTTTTTTGTATTTTCAAGGTCCTCTTATCTTCAAATAATTGGAAAGAGGCGGAAGCTTGAGGAAATTACTTCATTCCAGCTCATGATGATACAGTGACCTAAAGCCCAGAGTTGCATGCAAATAATTCTGAATACATTCAAAACTGCCTTTTTTATGAGAACCGCCTTCCAATCACAGTACACTGGTCTTTCTTCTCTCTTTCCCTTCCCTTACTGCTTGGCATGATCTCTATGGAATTTTCTGGACAATGTTGGAATGTGGATGTACAGTCCCCATAAAAAAAGAGAGAAAAATGCATTTAAAAATAGGATACAATGGATTTGTAAATTGCTCAATTGATTATGTTTCCAGTTATACATAACTAGTGATTTGACTGAACAGATACAGATCTTGACTAAATCGAATGTACAGATACATATATTGACTAAGTCAACTGAACAGATATTAACACTTAGATCCTTCAGACCACTGCTAAAGAAATCAACTGCTTACATGTGTGCACGCGCGCGTGTGTGTACTGTTCCCGCAATATGATTACTTATGCTTTTTTGATTATGGTTATTAATTATGGTGACTTATTTACTAATGAATACGATGAGAAATGTTGAAATATGATCGTCAACACGTTATATCCCTGAACCAGCAGCATTCTTCTCATAATCTCAATTCATAGTTTAACCTTGTGGTGGCACTACAGGAAAAGGAATATGGTCCAGAAAATCCAAAGAGGTATGACTCTGCGCTCTGAGGATGCCTCTAGAAAAATTTTACCCAATTCCCTGAGGACCTGTCCACCTTATTGCATACTAGAAATTTTTAAGTTTGGCCTAAAGGTGGCATTACACGAACGGTCATAGTTTCATCACCTGGATTAGCTTTTATGCACAAAGACGTTCACCGCAAAATCGATAGGACTCCCATTAAAATAGTCTGACTAATCGCAAGTGGACATGTAGTTTCACCTGATGTTGGTGCTACAGTAAAGTAATTGAGGCTCAAAATCAGTAAGGCTCTTCTGCCATGCAACAGGAATGTTGACAGCAGATTTGACAAGACTCCCATTGAAACGGTTTATATTATTGCATATTTAAGAATGAAAATTTAGTCCTAGTATAAGTGCTAAATTTAAGTTTCCCAGTTCACTGCTATACACCAGGAACAATAACAGGAGGGCTCATTCGATTTCCATCAGAATGGTCAGTTTTTGCATTTGGAAGTGTTAAATTTGGCAGGACAAATTGCAGAGCCACCACAATACAAACTTCCTCTTCCATGCACCAGGAATGCTGAGAGCAGATTTGGCATGATTCCCATCAAAACATTTTAAAATACTGCAGTTTGTAAAAATTAGCTGTTAGGCCCAGAGGTGCAGATCAATCAAGAATCAGACATGATGACATTTATGGGAGCAACAGTTTATTCAACATTTCAGCTGGCAGTTTTATTTGGACACAGTAAACAGGCCGTCAGAGACTGATGTAGAACAGTGTTCACCGTCACCTTTTGCACCATGCCCTTAACTGATGCTTGGTTCCCTATACTGTGCAACAAAAGCATACATAAATTCAAGCTTGCTTACGTCTGTACATGGCTACGAAGGAATTAAAATACCAGCGAAGTAATGCAAATGCATTTTGATTTTATTCAGCTTTATTAATGAACCCCAGCAATCAAAACCACTGTCTTTTATTGGTATAAGCAAAGAACCAAAAGCCAAAGCATGACGCCCATTTTACTCAGTTGAGATTACACTTATTTAAATAACCCACAAAACACCCACATTTTTACACTGCTGTACAACAGAATTTGGTTTTAGTAGTTCTTAATTTTTGGAAACAAAGCTGAATAATGAAGTGATTGTATAGGCTCTTGAACAACCACACTACACTCCAAATGAAGGCACCGTATTATCATTATTTGTCCAAGAGGCAATACAATTTGGCATTTGAATGATTTGTATTGTGACTTTTTATTTATATGCAGGTAATTTTCTACAAAAAGCTTTGACAATACATGCCAGACTCACTGGTATCAAATAATATACACGAATGAAATGGATCATCCAAGTGAGAGAGCATAATGATACAGAAATGCCACTAGAGCGATTGATGAGCAGACCTTGCAGACTGTCAATCACACGGCTCTGAGCCTGCCTGCCCACTCTGATAAATAGTATTGGAATTCCGCACTCGAGCCTTCATTCGCAAACCGCGAGCCGGAGCCTCGAAGTTTACTAAGCCACACATTCCATGCTGGGAAATGCCATGCATTCATAAAGCAAAAAAAGCTGCCATCTGCAATTCTGACCTAAGGTCAATCAACTAAACTGAATCAACTTCAATGTAAACTTAAGCGAATTGTGCAAAAAAAAAAAAAAAAAAAAATATATATATTTTTTGGCTGCAGTAGACATAGCAAGAATTAACCTGTGCAATGTCAGTTTCAGGGAAAACATGCACATAATTCCATAATTTTATATTCATTGCCTACTTCCCGCTGCAGAGAGAGATCAGACTCCCTTACACTTGTTAAAAGTGCGAGTGAGTTATAAGGACTGACATGATAAAAAGTGAAAAGTGCATATATTTTTATACTTTGTGTGCAGTGTGCTGTATTGGCCTGTACTTTCATGGTCCTAGCCCCGCCCCTGCCATTCTGGTCAAATGAGCAATCCGATAATGCTTTCTCGTGGGTATTAATAGATCAATAATCACAAAATGATTGTCTACTTGATTGAAATTTCCGCCAAACATCAGAGCAGCTAAAAACTAAAAATCTACAGCCAGTCACTCTGAAGATGGTGCCTTTCATGCAACCACATAGACAGAAATAACAGCTCAAACCACAGGAAATGCACGCATCACAGGGTAAACATCAGGGGACACACTCCCTCTCCGTTACAAAAAAGGCAGAAATTGCACATAGAACCCAGAAGGTGCAAGGACAGCATTATAGCGCGGACGTTCATCCACGCAAAATTACCCAAATGATCAAACAAAAATGTACCATTTCTCTTGTTACGACGGTGCTGCTTTTGCTACCGTCATCACGAGTGCGAGGGCATCATAAGGGCACTTTGAGGAAAAATCTAAACGCACTGGTAACACTTAGCAGTAAGTGTACATTAACTAACATTAGTAAATGCAGTTATCTAACAGTTAATTAACATTTAACTGATGTGTCTGGTAATCACTTACTGGTGTTGGTGTTCATGTAAACTAAGCTACAAACTTATACATTATTGAATGGTTAAAATGTTTCTTACTGGATACTTGAGGGATGTTTTCAACTTCACAATAAGGGTGATGAAGAGCATTGGTTAATTATGGTTCCATAATACTTATCCAGCACTCAGATGAATGAGCTACCTGTTAATTAACTGATAGTTAATGCTTATTACCACATTAACTAATGCTAATTTATACATCCTTACCATTAAGTGTTACCAAATAGTTTCATGCCGCGATCACACATGCCTCTCCCTGCTCAATTTTAAAAGAAAGCCTGGCCAGAGGGTAAGTTTCACTGGATCCCTTTAGAATGAAGGAGCTCATATTATGACCTTAAAGGGCTGACACGAAATGCTCACACTAATATAGTTGAGTGAGCAAAATCCCATTATATTGGGCCTTTTTAGTAATTTGCAGCATTACACTTGATTACGCCTGTCATTTGCAAAGAAGTAGCAAAGCTCAAAGATCACCTCTTGTGGAATTTAGACATACATACATATTCAAATTCCCGGCATCAAATTTAAAAGAAAGCACTTGGACAATGAGCCTCAGCAAAACTTGCCGCAAAAACTGTTCTTCTCTTCTTGAGGACCAGCAGTGCAAAAGTCTGCAATTACGATAGACTACAACAGAGCACTAGAATCGCTCCTAAATAAACATTTTTTTTTTAAACATCTCAATTTCAAGATTACACAAAACCGCATACCAGGGACAAAAAAAAAAGCTTTGATTTACAAGAGAAAATAATTACTCTTCATTTTAACTGCGGCATAGATGTGAAGTGACTTCCTTCAAGCGAACATCTCGCAGAGCAACGGTCCCACTGCAAAGTAAATATCTACAACATATCCCAAGATGCACCTCTGCTGGACACACACATGCACAGCGCAGTCAAGTGTTGTAGTGGTCCTGAAATACAAACAAACAAACAAGACATCGATCAGACAATAAACAGGCAAGGAACACAACTGCATAAGAATTTCACATTTCCAACGCACTGTGCACACGAGTATAATCTGTGTTAGCAGTAATCAACCCCGTTCCTAGAATTCCAGTCTTGCACATTTTTATTTGATACTTAATTTGACATGTCAAATTCTATCAATTAGCTTCCTGAAAGCAGTAGAAGGTTGCGAGCACTTGGTTGAACTGAAATTGTGCAGGACAGAATATAGTCTATTGCCACTAGTCAATGTGGTGGATGTGAGCATAGACAGGTGCATGCATGTGCACGTGAGGGCGTTTAAGTGTCTGTGAGCACGCAGCGTTCATTGGAGGGATTGACGAGCATCACTGACCTGGATGGATGACATCACCCCGCTGGCCATTACAGAAAGCCGGCCCGCTACGGTCCTGACTCCGAGTTTGAGTTGGGACATGTCCGGGGCATTGGGCAGGACGTTGCTCAGCTTATATGACCCTGAGAAACACAAAGGAGTGCAGCGAGATACCGTCACACTGCACTGCTGTGACAAGACCTCAGGCCGGGCAATGCTCTGCGCATCTACACGTCCCCTATACTTCAGCTAGCAAGTCCAGAGAAATTCAACTTCTTCCATTCTACTCAAATGTGAGGTAGGAGCATTTATTTGAAGTACGCAGGACTACTGCGAGACATAGGGAGACTTCAACCCGCTCGATCTCGGGTGGTAAAAGCAACAATTACACACCCACTCCCTGTGCATCTGGCAAAAGCAGGAGAATGAAGCAGAAATACTTCACCAATACAAAAACCAATACAATAGTTGTCAAGGGAGAGGAACGTCTGGCGAGTTTCCTTGAAATTGACTGCAGCCATTCTGATTATTTTAAAAGAAGGCTCCGTTATATACTGTGGTACAAACTGTACCTCTTATCGCAGGGCTAGAGTTAAAAATTTTGGGCCTCCTGAAAGAATCTCATACAGGGCTCCCCTATTTTCATCATAGTGATTTCTTGCGAGTGCTCTTCAGCTGCATGTCGCTAAAATGCCTAAAATCCATGGCACTACCATCCTTACCGGTCTGTTGTTTCTTCTGCTCATCAAACAGGTCGGCTGAGCTGATGGCAGAACTGCCCGCGAGCCTCTCTAGCCTGGTTCTGCTTTCATACTGCCAGAGAGAGAGAGAGAGAGAGAGAGAGAGAGATTGGGGAAAGTTCAAAATACGAAACAAGGCAGTTATACAGGACTGCATCTTAAACTGAAAAAAGCTAACAGATATTGATAAAAAGTCCCAGGGGTCAGAGAGTCAGAACTTAGTAATGGATTTTGTCCAATTATTCAGTCAAGCAGCCGCTTCATAAATTAGCCCGCCTCCTGGCCAAAACATTCAGCTAATTACCTCACTCGAGTGGCTTAAAATAAACTGCGAGGGAGGATTTTCATTTTATAGACTGGAATTTTCCACCACTGCTGACAGAGGCCTTCGTACTGGGCCGTGGGTCAAAGTTTAAGACCTGCCTCTGAGTCGTCCTGCTTCCCGAAGAACATGTCTGATGAGATGGCCTTCGCGTTGCCAAACTTCTTCTGAGCGTCATCCGAGGAGGAGACGGGCTCCAGTTCGTGTTTTCGTCTTGTTGTCCTACGGCAAGAATTGAGAGAGAGAAATAAAATTTGCGCTCCGCATCAGAGAAGCCATGAGTGCAGGCTATGGCTTCGATTGCCATTTGAATGACTGCACTGAAAAAGGGGCGAAAGATCTCTGCATATGATTGGCTGCATCAGCCATGACTAGCACCCGGTGATACCTCTCTTCAAATGAGGTCTTTGTGCTGAGGAAGAAGTCTGGCTCCGGCTTCAGGTCCTCCCGCTTCCCAGGGGACTTCTTCGGCTCTCCCCACTTGCCAGAAGGTTCCGCAAACTCATCAGAGTATCTGGAGGACATTCTGCAAGAGAATACCAGTAGTCACTTAACTACAGTTCACAACTCCTTAGAATACAAAAAAGATAAAATACAAAAAAATAGGACCGGGGTCCTGTAGTTTACCTGCAAGCAGTATTACAGCGATGATACAGGTTATGAAAATTTAATGCGAAGTTTGACATTTGGATCAATGAAAATCAATGTCAATGCCACTAAATAAAAGTTCACATATATATAACGTACATACTTCTATAATACAATACTACTGTAAGCTCTGAAGCAGTTTTGGTGATACAAGTCATTAAAATATGTCAATATGTATTCAATGTGTCAATTGTGAACTTGAAAGGTCACAGAATGTCAAGCTGTGGCCAGCAAATGGACTTCATATAAGACTTTCTAAATGTCTCCATACAAACCATGGCTCAATCTGTGACCATTTTGGTGATACAAGTCATTGTAATTTCACTGTGGAGTTTGACCCTCAAAGGTCACTAACATTCAAGTTGAATGTCACTAAATGAAAGTTCATATGTGACTTCTGAGATGTCAGTAACACAAACCTAGGCTCCATCTGTGACCTTTTCAATGATAGAAGTCATTGAATTTTCTCTAAGTCAAGTTAGACCTTCAAAGGTCAATATGAAGGTGACCAAGTGAAAGTTTATACATGACCTCCTATATTTCTCCAATACAAACCTACACTCAATCTGTAACGATTTTGCTGATATAAGTCATTGAAATTTCAGTGCATAGTTTGGCCGTTCACTGAAGGTGAAGTTCAAGGTCACCCAATGAAAGTTCATGCATGATTTCCTATACAGCCACAATACAAACCTCATCTATGATAGTTTTGGTGATAGAAGTCATTGAAATTTCACTATGCGAAGTTTGACCCTCAAAGGTCGTCGAAGGTTCAATGCGCATATGTTGCCAATCTTCAATATTTTCAAGCCTAGAAACCTTTGAAAATTGTAACATTTTGCTTGACCACAAGTTTGACCTTTCTAGATCATCTGAGGTCAACTTTAACACAGCAAAAATATAGGTCATATTTTACTTCCTATATGTCAGTAATACAAACTTAATCTCCATCTGGAACCATTTAGCTTCCACTGGCGATTTGGTCCATTCTTCATAAGACCCAATGTTAAAGTACAGAGCCCCCCAAGAGACCCACTTCCGTCGATTCAATGAAAATGGCACTCGCACTGTACATAAAGTGTGTCAAAGTGAGTTGATAGCCACATTTAGAAAAAAGTTATCAGACAGTTTTTAAAAGAAATAATTTTCTGAAATTTCAAGTCATATCTTTTAACATCGTTAGTATATTCCCAGACCTCGAGTTTGACCTTTCAAAGTCATCTGTGGTCAACTTCAACATAGTCGATGAAAAGGTCATGCACGACTTCCTACATGTCGATAACACAAACTTAATCTCTATTTGCAACCATTTGGCCTCCACAGGCCATCTTGCATATTCATTAAGTACAGCACCCCAAATAGGCCCACTTCTGTCGATTCAATCAAAATGGCGCTCGTACTGTACATTGATGGTACCAAGGTAAATTGATCGCCTGATTTAGAAAAAAATTTATCACGCAATTTTTGTGAAATAATTATTATTATTTTTTTTTTTTTAATTTCTCAGTCCTATCTTTAACACTGGAGCCAAAATTTCAAGGGCCCATAAAACAGACAAAAAATGATTCAATCAAAAATACGAGAAAAACGTCTGCAGATATGGTCCAGTAGTATGTTATTGCAAATTTACAAGAAAATTCATCTTGCCAAAAAAAAGATAAAAAATGTTCTGGACGACGGATGCCACACCAGGACAATAGCCTATCGGCCCATAGGGCTGGTAAGCTAAAAAAAGACATGCGGAGGTATTGAGAACACTTTGACATGGTGTTTAATTACCCAGGCAACAGACGTTTATGGATACTTTTTGATATGTTTATATAAATGCTAACCTTTTCCCATCTGTATTTAACTGAAAACAGAAATGTTTTGTTCAAGACTGGGTACTGAGGTCAGTAACAGGATTGTTTACGATTGACAGAAAACTTGAAGCAGAGGAGGAGATGGACTGCATGGTATTTCACAAGACGGCATTACCGAATTGAGTGGATAACTGCAGATCACACATACAAAGAAAAAAAAATCTCCGAAATTTCAAATGTGACAAAATGATAAGAGCCGGATGGGTTTTTACACTGAGCCAACATGGTAATCCTGCTCTGTGAAATCATTCCACAGTCATTTCCACGGGTTAACAGCATTTCTCAGTCTGAAATTAACACAATACTGAGCTCAACATCCAGTGCCGACAAAACGTTTCAGTTATTCAACATTTCTAGTTGAAATAGTTCATGTACATGGAGGTAAAACAGTGCAGAGCCCAATCTGCTCCCACCTAGAGAACTTGGAGGAAAAGGATCCCTCGTCTTCGTCCTCCTCATCCTCTGCCGCATACTTCCTACCCCAGGATGATTTGCGCTCCGCGGGGGACTCCTGCTGGATTGTGTGCATGTCTGACAGTACCGAGTGTGACACGCCGCTGGAAAAAAGAGAACACATGGAGCGCAGGCCCCAAAAGCAAATATTAAAGGGGGGAATGGGCATGGATTAAGGGGAGATGATTCAGTAATTATATGCATAGCTATGGCTAGGAGCAGGGTCTATGCATCTCAATACCCCCCCAAATCTCTCGTCCTGAGATTTATAAACCTTATTGCATGACTCAAAATACAAAACCCAAAACCAGCGAAGTTGGCACGTTATGTAAATCGTAGATAAAAACAGAATACAATGATTTGCAAATCCTTTTCAACTTTTTTCAATTAAATACACTGCAAAGACAAGATGTTTAATGTTCAAACTGAGAAACTTAATGATTTTTGCAAAAAAAAGTAAACTTAGAATTTAAAGGCAGCAACACATTGCAAAAAAGTTGGCACAGGGGCCTTTTTACCACTGTGTTACATTGCCTTTCCTTTTCACAACGCTCAGTAAACGTTTGGGAAACTGAGGAGACCAATATTTGAAGCATTTCAGGTGGAACTCTTTCCCATTCTTGCTTGATGTACAGCTTAAGTTGTTCAACAGTCCGGGGTCTCCGTTGTCATATTTTACGCTTCATAATGCGCCACACATTTTCAATGGGACACAGGTCTGGACTACAGGCAGGCCAGTCTAGTACCCGCGCTCTTTTACTACGGAGCCATGCTGTTGTAACACGTGCAGAATGTGGCTTGGCATTGTCTTGCTGAAATAAGCAGGGGCGTCCATGAAAAAGACGTTGCTTGGATGGCAACATACGTTGCTCCAAAACCTGTATGTACCTTTCAGCATTAATGGTGCCTTCACATATGTGTAAGTTGCCCATGCCTTGGGCACTAATACACCCCCATACCATCACAGATGCTGGCTTTTGAACTTTGCGCCTATAACAGTCCAGATGGTTCTTTTCCTCTTTGGTCCAGAGGACACAACGTCCACAGTTTCCAAAAACAATTTGAAATGTGGACTCGTCAGACCACTCAACACTTTTCCACTTTGCATCAGTCCATCTTAGATGAGCTTGGGCCCAGCGAAGCCGGCGGCGTTTCTGGGTGCTGTTGATAAATGGCTTTCGCTTTGCATTGTAGAGTTTTAACTTGCACTTGCAGATGTAGTGACAAACTGTATTTGCTGACAGTGGTTTTCTGAAGTGTTCCTGGGCCCATGTGGTGATGTCCTTTACACACTGATGTCAGTTTTTGATGCAGTACGGCCTGAGGGATCGAAGGTCACGGGCATTCAATGTTGGTTTTCGGCCTTGTCGCTTACGTGCAGTGATTTCTCCAGATTCTCTGAACCTTTTGACGATATTACGGACTGTAGATGATGAAATCCCTACATTTCTTGCAATAGCTCGTCGAGGAATGTTGTTTTTAAAATGTTCGACAATCAGCTCACGCATTTGTTCACCAAGTGGTGACCCTCGCCCCATCCTTGTTTGTGAATGACTGAGCATTTCAGGGAAGCTGCTTTTATACCCAGTCATGGCACCCACCTGTTCCCAATTAGCCCGTTCACCTGTGGGATGTTCCAAATAAGTGTTTGATGAGCATTCCTCAACTCTCTCAGTCTTTTTTGCCACTTGTGCCAGCTTTTTTGAAAAATGTTGCGGGCATCAAATTCCAAATGAGCTAATATTTGCAGAAAATTACAAAGTTTACCTGTTCGAACATTAAGTAACTTGTCTTTGCAGTGTATTCAATTGAATATAGGTTGAAAAGGATTTGCAAATCATTGTATTCTGTTTTTATTTACTTACACAACGTGCCAACTTCACTGGTTTTGGGTTTGTAGTTACGTTGGGAAAAAAGCTTCTATCAATTTGACAAAATTTTCCAACCCCATAACAAAATCATGAAATGTGTAACATGTCTCACCTCATTGGCACGTTGTCTAATTGAACAAAAACATAACTGAAATAAGACTTCAAATCGAGAATTAAAAAGACTGGAATACTGCAGATTGCAAAATCAAAAAGCTAACATAGTGAGCAATCTGGAAACTGACACTTGTCAAATGTTAGCAGTAGCTCACTAGTAAATCACTAGTAATGTGATTTTAGCTTGAGCGATTTTAGCATTAGCAGAAGTGATTGTAGTGTGAGCGATT
This sequence comes from Gymnothorax reevesii, assembly GCA_029721435.1. NCBI lineage: Eukaryota > Metazoa > Chordata > Actinopteri > Anguilliformes > Muraenidae > Gymnothorax > Gymnothorax reevesii. The sequence goes on along the minus strand of CM056579.1, from coordinate 28,086,919 downwards.
TTAGCATTAGCATAAGTCATTTTAGCTCGAGCGACTTTAGCATTAGCATAAGTGATTGTAGCATGAGCAATTTTAGCATTAGCATGAGTGATTGTTGCGTGAGTGATTTTAGGATTAGCAAAAGTGATTGTAGGGTGAGCGATTTTAGCATTAGCATAAGTGATTGTAGCATGAGCGATTTTAGAATTAGCATATGTGATTTTAGTGCGAGCGATTTTAGCATTAGCATAAGTGATTTTAGTGTGAGCGATTTTAGCATTAGCAGAAGTGATTGTAGTGTGAGCGATTTTACCATTAGCATAAGTCATTTTGGCTCGAGCGACTTTAGCATGAGCATAAGTGATTTTAGCTTGAGTGATTTAACATTAGCATAAGTGATTTTAGCACGAGCAATTTTAGCATTAGCATGAGTGATTGTTGCGTGAGTGATTTTAGGATTAGCAAAAGTGATTGTAGGGTGAGCGATTTTAGCATTAGCATAAGTGATTGTAGCATGAGTGACTTTAGAATTAGCATAAGTGATTTTAGCACAAGCGATTTTAGCATTAGCATGAGTAATTGTAGCATGAGCGATTTTAGGATTAGAATAAGTGATTGTAAGGTGAGCGATTTTAGCATTAGCATAAGTGATTGTAGGGTGAGCGATGTATGCATTGGCATAAGTGATTGCAGGGTGATGGATGTTAACATTAGCTCGAGGAGAGCCTGTTCCTCACCTCCTGCCCGTCATGCCCATCCCCAACCTCTCCGCCTGCTCCTTCTTCTTGCCCTCCAGGTTCTTCATCCTCTGCGCCTCCTCCTTCTTGCGCTGCATCTCCAGGTCCTTGTAGGCCAGCCGTAAGGAGGTCGTTCTGCGCGCAGACATAAAAGGAGGCATCAGAAATGTAAAACCTGAGACCTGTCTCCTGCAGTCATGATCCCCATTTCCATCCATCCATCCTTTATCAAGGCCACTTATTTCCAGTCAGGAGCCTAATCTGGGATCCATTTGGCAAGAGGCAGGAGTAAATCACACAAAGCTTGCCAATCTACTTCAGGGCTCGCACGCTTGCAGGAAAATTTTAGTCTCCAAATCGATACCAATTTCAGGAGCTCGAAAAGAGAGAGTGATGACAAGAGGGGTATAGAAAAGAGAGAGCAGGTAGGAGGACAGGAACAGGAATGTGACTCGCTGTGCGTGTGAGATTTGTGCATTTGATGGAGGCAGGAGCTTACACTGGTTCCTCAGGCGTACTGGGTCCTTGTGAGGCCTCTTCGCTCTCCCGGAGCTTGTCCACGGCCTGAGCGCGTTTCTCCACCTCCGAGAAGTTCTTACTGCTCACCTTCTGAGCGCCCAGACCACCCTTCTTCAAGCCAAGCTGACCAATAACCAAAATTGGCATCAGGTGAGTGTACAGACTCCCAAATACACCAGTAAGAGAATGTACATACAGACGCAAGCACATAGTCAGGAGCAAAAGCAAGTAGGCAGAGACAAGCAGGCAACACACAAGTAGGCAGAGACAAGCAGGCAACACACAAGTAGGCAGAGACAAGCAGGCAACACACAAGTAGGCAGAGACAAGCAGGCAACACACAAGTAGGCAGAGACAAGCAGGCAACACACAAGTAGGCAGAGACAAGCATGCAACACACAAGTAGGCAGAGACAAGCAGGCAACACACAAGTAGGCAGAGACAAGCAGGCAACATACAAGTAGGCAGACACAAGCAGGCAACATACAAGTAGGCAGACACAAGCAGGCAACACACAAGTAGGCAGAGACAAGCAGGCAACACAAGCAGGGAGACACAAGCCGGCAACACACAAGTAGGCAGACACAAGCAGGCAACATACAAGTAGGTAGACACAAGCAGGCAACACTCACATATTATACATAAAGAGAAAAGGTCATTACCTCACATTAGCATAGACATTCTTACAGTCTGTGTGAAGGCAACATGAGCAGCTCAGTCACACATACTTACCGACTTTTTAGCAGGGCCTGGCTTCTTCCGGATAAGAGAGGGTTCTGTGAAGGAGTGGATAAGCAAATCATTCCCAGCAAAGTAGCAGTACACAAAATGGAATGGCATCACTGTGTGGTCAGTGCTGAGGACAGTTTCTGGTTGTACTGAATTAAAACACCACTCCCAGGTTAATAGGACTGTCCCGAAAGCTACCGTGACAGAACAGCTGAATGTTTCCCTGCAAGAGCAACATCACATTCACACAAAATCACTCAGGGAGCAAAACCTGAGGCGCCGACCGATGTGTCCTCAAGTAGTGCAAAGCGTCACTTGCCCATAAAGCCTGCACTCACTCGGTTATAGGAATGCAATGTTAACAGAATAAGCAAAGAAATACTGCAGTGCAAACTCTACTTCCTAACTGCCAGCACTGAAACTCTTCTGGGCAGGGGGGCGGAGCATAATTAGCTAGCTGTCTGTCTACCTTTACTCGCCAAGATTCCTGCGGAGGATGATTCAGCTAGAATGAAGGAGAAAGATCTGTTACACCTACAAACGAGAACAAACTGTGACCTCAGTTCATGTAACTTTTAGACACTATAAGCCTATACATTTACAGTGCCCGTGAGAATTGCTTGTCAAAGCCGGTTGTTCAGAGAGCTGAAGAGTCAAAAGATGTTAGTAGATCAGTCTGTGGAGTCAATTTAGTAGACATTAAAATTCATGGGCACTCGTCACCATTCCATGGCTTGATACATTTTGCCTTGGAAATTATCTTCACTCGTTGATTATGAATTTTACAGGGGTTTCCAACATTCCTAAAAACCCTCAAAATGATTAATTTCCCAGTTTCCGACTGTACACAGCAATTTAAGGCCAGATCAGACACCAGGTATTGAAGTCATTTGATATCAAGAGGCGTTACCCAGAGCAGCTTTGGGAGAGACACTGAGCAGTTCCACGCTAGGGCCGTCCTCTGATATGCCTGAGTAAAAAAACAAAAGCAAGAGGGAAATATATATATAAAAAAAAAAGAACAACAACAAGAGGAAATGAGATGGGAGGCACACGCGTTACAGACAAAGCCCATATCCTGATAAGCTACAATACTACAGCTGTCACCATTTACAGCAGCTCTCAACCCTGATAAGCCAACTCCCAGAGGAAATTAAGTTTACCATCGTCAGCTCCAGGAGTCTCCTGAACTTTGGCCAGCTCTGTTGTCGCGGGATCCAGGCTCACCTGAGCTGAACCAGGCTCGAGCTAACGACAGAAACGGCTTCATGACTTAACACTGAACACACTTAACAGTTCGAACACACAAATCATCTCCAACACACACGCATGCACAAGCACAACTTACCTGGGTCAATTAAGAAAGAGTTTTGCGTTAAAATACTTCTCCATACTTCACTGATCTCGCTTAGTGAACAGCAAAATCTTAAAGTGCGAACCTCACTATCTGGTCCATCTTTCTCGGCTTTCACCAGGCGAGATCAATAAAAATGAAAAAGGATTTCAATCTAAAACAAAATATGTACTGGACTAAAATCTGGCGCCCACGTACACCTATGCATTATCACACGCGTTCACTACTGTCAGATCACAGGCGCACACACAGACACATACATGCATAAACTTTGCTCACATGTGCATGCAGACTGAAGAAGTCCACGTGCTTGTCTTCAGGTGACGTAGGGGACAGGGGTGCCTGACTGTCCAACCAGAGCTTCAGAAGACAGAACAGCAGTCCGCATCAGTAAAACAGAGGCACCAACAGGGCTCTTATCAATAATACAAATTTATCCAGGTGTTATTTTCGCACACAGATGGCAGCATCTATGGAACTGACAGATTTTAATTGACAGTGTAGCGCACGAACACTTAAACACTCAATATGTATAAAATGGCAGCAGTTCTCAAGATGATTTCAGAATATGAAATAAATTACCCTCAGATTTAATGGAGTTATTTAGCTGTGAAACGGAGGCTAAACAGAAAAAAAACTGTTTTGCAGTCCAATACAGAACTTTCTGTGCATTGAGCCAGTAACCCAAGATAAGATATCGTAACTGAAGCAGACTGAAGAGAAGGAACGTACTGCTTCTACAAATAAGCAGATGTGGAGAAGTCTGTCAGCAGTTCAAGAGTGACGTGATTTTGAAGGACTGCTATCAAACTTTTGGAGTTCACTTACAAAGGTCTGGAATCACGCAAAAGTCATGGCTCTTTTAAAACGAAGAGCACTAAAATAAATAAATTAAAAAAAAATATATATAGAGGGTTTGGAGCACAATGGTGATATGTCCAAATTTTGTGATTTTGAGATTGTTACCTCCTGTCACACATTTCTATCAGCCAATTCTTGGAGCACAATAATTATATGTCCACGCCCCTCAGTTTAAAACAGAATTAACATTTTCATTTTGTGGACTTTCCAACAAAATCTGCTTATATGAGTTAAACATTTATGCTTTAATTCATGAACGTGAATGGTATTACAGAATCATCGGTCTTCCATTGCAAACAAACTTAAATTCAATCTATCACCGTTGTGTTATGTCACATCAAGTGCTAGAACAGTTGGAGCACGGGGGTGACGTCCATTTTTGCAATTTTGGCCATGAAGTTGCGGTACCACACTGATAAAAACTTACATGTTCAGTAAACTTCTGAACCATGCAGTGAAAGAGTGACTGACATAAAAATGATGTAAATGATGTACCTGATTTAACAGAACATTTGCAAACCTAAAAATGAATTTTTCTCAAAACCTCTAAAATGGACATATAACCATGGCTCTCCAAACCCTCGATATAAATTAAATTATTTTGTGCTGCTGAAAATTTACCGCGTGGCGACTTGTTTAAAAGAGCTGCGGGAGCTCTTTTAAACAAGTCGCAATATGATAGGTTTTCAACAGCTTTGATTTTGATATCTTAGATCATTGAGCAAAAATAGCTACATTTAGCGCTCCTAGGGTTGAAATGCATCATTGCACACATTTTAGACCTTACTATTGACAGACAACACGTGCACATCTCTGTGGTACCTCAGTGCCGTGCTGTCTGGTAGCCTGAGTGGCCAGAGTCTTGATTTTCTCTCTGTAGAGCTGTGCAGCCCTGCTGTTGTACTTCGCATTAGCTGCAGTCGCCGTGCAGCTGTGCTGATGAAAGAAACTCACCTGCAACGAATATTGCGGTTAGGCAAGTTCTAATGACAGATCACCAGAGGTAAATTAGGTTGCCGACATACCTCAGCATTCCAAGCCAAATTACAAAGACTTAATTACACAGGTTGCAACAACAGCGGTTACATCAGTTTTTCCTAGTAGCGGTGCATGTGCCCGACTGCTTTGATGATTTTAACCTATTGCGCATGAGCGTGAGGTACACACTATATCTCCCTTTAAGGATCCGTAAAATGTCCGGAATAAATTTCATCATTTCTCTGTGCAGATTTAGACACATAGCCACAAGCTAAAATGCATTTAAAATTTAGCAGTCAACTTGAACCACACTGAGGGAAACCGAATATAAATTTCCTCCAACCCTTACCATTTTTATTTTTACGTATAAATGGCGCAAGCACTGATGCATAAACAAGTAGATCAGAGGGATCTAATAGCTGCGACCTGGCCTACCATCCGTCACCTGGCCTAGTGTCCATGACTGGTGGTTTCTTGTACAAGTGTGACCTCGAAATTGGCAAATGACCTTGAAAATCAATAGGGAACCCTTCCTCTGTACCAAGCAGCTTGTTGTAAGATTTAATAGCCATCCATCAAGTTAAAAATCGAGTTACCGTGCGAAAACTGTGAAATCGGGCAAAATTGACACTTTTTTTACCTGTGTGACCTTGGGATTTGACGGATGACCTTGAAAAGAAATAGGGAACACCTTCTCTATACCTAGAAGCCATTTCCGAAATTTCATAGCGATCCATGAATTCTAACTGGAGTTACAGCGCGAAAACCCGCAAACAAGGTCGTGACCTCTGTGAACTTGACCTTTGACCTCGACCTTGCGCATGGACATCACTTTGGTGAAGGTCAATAACTCCTGAAAATGTCATGATGATACGACGACAGGAACATGGTGAAAAAGGTGTCACAGACGGACGGACAGACAGAAGCGTTAATAGAGCTGCTTGGTCGCAGCTAAAAACGCTGGATGACTTTAGTGAGAGGTTTTGCCAATGATGACAATTTTGATGAAGTTGACCACAATCCTCTGTACAAGGATCACTGGATACCAGAGTAATTTGAACGTTGCCGTTGATGGCCTTTCTCCTATCGTACATGTACAGATAACAGCTGCTGAATAAAGGCCCAGTTGACTGCCCTCAAATCAAATACTAGGGGTGTCAACATCTACACGTGTAAACGGTTAAACAGATAACAAATCATAACAGTTTAGAAAAATCAATAACAGTGTACACATCATTTTTTCCTACATCGTTCATTTCTCACCAATACATAATATAGTCGCCTATTTTTAGGGGTGATAATGTTGCCTGAAAGCTTCAGATAATAACATTAACTAACTATACACTTAAATGTTCCCACTAGCGCATACAGATGCATGGGATGCAATGTTACCTTGATATATATATATATATAAAAAAAAAAAAAAAACCCCAGCCACAGCCAGTGTCGCGCCACTTCAAGAATAGGCTGCGGAGGACTTGAGAAGAGCGCCGCGTTCAACATCATCTCCATGTGCAATGTCGTGCAGCTGAAAACAAAAGCTGTTAATGGCTTGTTATTTTAGCCTATATTGTTGCGTGTTGTTGTACGTTATATTGTTGGTTGGTGTTCCGTCGACTTTTCACGACCTGATCACACATCCTCGTGTCTAAAGAGGAGGAAGAAAACATTTTTTTCGCCAATTTTAGTGAATAATTGAGAGTCCCCCTCTACTTTTTTAACTTTGTGGATACAAAGGTGAAGTTTTTTCCTCTCACTTCAGCTCACTTTGGCTTCCTTTTGAGTTGCTTTCTCTCGCCAATTCCACATTACTTTTACCATGAGACGCATACTAAAATTCAGACGCAGCTCCCGTTGCGAGACAGGGATGCAGTTTGCACTTTAAGTTTAAAAAAAAAAAAAAAAAAAGTACAAAAGTGAGCAATAGTTAAAACAATGATTAAAAAAGGTTAACCCTTTTTCAGCTTTCACTTGTACGTTTTCTTACCTATCAAAATGATAGAGGATTTTATTTTGAACTCATTGTACTTTCTGCGGTTATATAGCGCAACTGCGATAGAAAAAGCTCATAAATCCCCAGCGTGTGACCGGGTACACGTTGGTTAGATGTCCTGTGTACACGTGTAGAAAAAAATGTAAACGTTGACACCCCAATCAAATACCATCCATGTCCTGTCCATCTGCTATAGAGGCTGAGAAATTCTCAAAAGTTTTCAAATTATTGTTTTTCATAAATCCTAAAGGATTTAAGGAGTCATTTTCACCAGTGACCTTCGTCAGTTATTGAGAATGAAACTTCCTCTACTACCATTCTCGGTACATGCAGCGCTACGAGTATTGGTTTACATAAAACACACCTATTGCTCAATATGGAGCCTTCCCTCTCTCAACTGGTCAGACAGGTCAGGGAACGCAACAGGAAGCACTTTCTACAACACAGGACATCCTGATCACAGCCGAAATGTATGCCCTAAAGGCAATGCAATTAACAAACCATGAAGTGTATGCGATATCCATATAGGATAAGTGTTCACTCACTGCATTGGCATTTCCGCCAATTTGCATGCAGCGTAGCTGGTACCAGGACCAATTGGAGTCCAACTCCGTGGATCTGCAAGACAAAAATCGAAACAGTCACTGAAGCAGTTTGTTGTCATTGCGTCTTACCCGAGTCAACAGTCAAAATGCTTCCAGTCAAAACCAGGATTCTATTTACCAACCAATGGACACGCATACATAGCTCAGAATATCCAACATACAGAGCAGGTTTGCTTTCTTACATACGGAAGACTTGACTTAACCTGAAATTTTGCACAGCCCTATTTAACTCCAGTGAAATGTTGCACAAGATTACAGTAAAGCTCATTGCCACAAAGGTGAAACAAATGCCATTACAGAGCATGAATTGGACCAGGACAGAGACTAAGGGCACATGGGGCAAAGCTGCTCAAGGGCCAGGGGGAGAGGTAGGGGGTATTGGCACTAAAGACCTGGACTGAAATGTTCACTTTTTGAAAGGAGACCCAGAATACTGCACTACACCCCTCCCCCACCATCCCCCGCCTGCACAACAGATGAACGCAAGTGTAACCTGAAGGACGGATAGGGAAAACTCGAGGAACAGACCAAAGCAGGTCCGCCACAAACCACAGGCTAATTCAGCCCCTGAAGAACCAACATGATCAGTTTTACCAGCAGGACAGGTATACCCCACTTGAATCTAAAAAAAACAGAGGGGAGAGACCAAACCATGGTAAACTGGTGCAAGTGTCACCTACTAGATGAAGGACAGGTATACATTGGTTCCAAACAGGTCAATGCATATTCTTCACTGATCAGCCACAACAATAAAAGCTCCTGCCTTATATTGTGTAGGTCCCCCCTGTGCTGTCAGAACAGCTCTGACTGGTCAATAGCATGGAATCCGCAAGTCCTGCGAAGTCATCCTGTGGTATTTGGCAACAAGACTTAAGCAGCGGATCCTTTAAATCCTCCAAGTAGAGAGGTGGAGCCTCCATCGATCAGACTGGTTTTTCCAGAACATACCGCAGACACTCAACCAGACTTGAATCTGGAAAATCTGGGGGGCCTGACAAATCTTTGAACTCTTTGTCATGTTCCTCAAACCATTCTTGAACAATTTTTGTGGTGCGCTAGGGTGCATTATCCTGCTGAAAGAGGCCAGTACCATCAGGGAATACCATTGCCATGAAGGGGTGTACCTGTTCTGAAACAATGCTTAAATGGGTGGTATGTGTCAAAGTGACAACCACATGAATGCCTGGACTCAGGGTTTCCCAGCAGAACATTGCACAGAGCATCACACTTCCTCCCTCGGCTTGCCCTCTTCCCATAATGCATCCTGGTGCCATATCTTCCTCAAGTAAATGATGCTAACGCATCTGGCCATCCTTGTGACGCAAATAAAAACATGACTCACACCAGGCCACCTTCCTCCATTGCTCCGTGGTCCAGTTCTGACGCTCACATGCCCATTGTAGCCCTTTTCAACAGCGGACAGGGGTCAGCATGGGTACTGTGAATGATCTGCAGCTACGCAGCCCCATATGCTGTAATCTGTGATTCACAGCGTTCTGACAACATTCTATAATTGACTGATTTAGCTAACTTTTTTCACCAATCAGTGCTTCAGAAGCTCTTCTGCGAGATTGGACCACACAGGCTAGCCTTTGCTCCCTTCCACATCAATGAGCCATGGCCATTTGTCCTTCCTTAAACTACTTTCTGTTGGTACTGACCACTGCATTCTGGGAACACCCCACAAGAGCTGCCATTTTGGAGATGCGATGACCCAGTCAACTGGCGATCACAAAAATCGCTCAGACCCCTGCGCTTGCCCATTTTTCCTGCTCCCAACACATCAACTACAGGAACAGTCTGTGCACCAGTTGCCTTGTACATCCCCCACCCTTGAAAGGCACCAGTGTAACAAGATAATGATTGTTATTCATTTCACCTGTCCTTGGTTTAAAGATTGCGGATGATCAATGTACACAAGTTATTCAGGTCACTGATGACAGGCAAGTTCGTATGACAGGCAATACCTGATGAAGGACAGATGCACACCAAGAGATCTGTGTGTTCCAGAACAGTCAATACATAGAAAGACTCCATAGGTGATGCTGGCCCAGCTGGGGTTCTTCGCCTTGCAGTCAAAACAAACCTAAAATGAACATAATGTCATGATGATACCCTCGGAAATTATGCATATTCAACTCCAATAGCATTAAAAAAAATGAAAATTAATGTTCCTGTGTATACGTCAGCTGTGATTTACGAGGACAGAGAATTGTAAGTATGTATTCTGAGAACATTCTCAAGAATCCACGAGTTATGGTCACTAAAGCCTGGGGATATACATGCGTAGGACACATGGTAAGCTAAACACATTTAAAAGCAGATGCCAGAATAAAGACCAGCTGTTTAATTAAACCAGTGAACCAGACAAATCAATGCCACTACTTTTGCAAAGGCCATTTCTCTAAGATTTTCCAAAAAAAAAAAAAAAACAATTCCATAACTTGGGTATATTGCCACTGCTATTGGAATACACCCAATTGTAGTTAGTATAATTTTTTTATGCAATGATAAATTAGAGGTGTGAAGTCCAGGTTCAGAAAGTAAAAATCCTCCCCAGAACTTTATTCCAACCACCTGGATTTACTTTGGACAGGAGATGGGGCCTATATAAGTGATCAGCTCATTCTGTGGGATGGAGAAAAACTTGGCAGGATTTTTACTTTCTGACCCCTGGCTTTTACCCCTCTGGATCAGATAAATAAGCCATAAATACGTAGCTAAGCAATTCCAAGCTGATCTGAAATGGGGAGGCATCGGTCTGAAGTAAAATAACGAAAATTTATCTCTGTTAAGAAAACCACCGAGGTCACCAAGTGCATCCGTCGTCAGTAACGCCAACTAATGTCAAATTTAAGTGCTCAGCGCTTGCCGACCTCGCACTTTGCCAAGGCTTTAGCCGCTTTCACGCCAGAGGCGAAACGAATTTTTCGCACGACAGATTACATTCAGTCAACGCGTTCCGCGTGTATTCGCGTCTTTGCGTTGCCTTTGAATGTAATCTGTCGTGCGAAAAAAATCGTTTCGCGTCCGGTGTGAAAGCAGCTTCAATGTGGCACACAGGATGGCGACTTTTGAAGACATTATTAATCTCAAAATACAAGAAAGACGATTTATCATCGTGGATTATTCAATTCGGTTAACAATGACCGCAGATCGAATTTTCGTAGTCTGATTTGTAGTCGTCTAGCGAGCTGGCCAACCAGACTGATTCTTGTTCCTTTCCAGATGCCTCAATGTAGCTGTAAGTGCCGAAAACCAACTAGGCGAAGTTAACAGCAAGTAGACAAACTGAACGAACCAGAGGTCAATAATGTCAGATGAGTCCTTGTTACGGGTCGAATGTTAAGGGAACATCAATGCTTCCCAATAACAAAATAGCTAGCGACAGGGCATCGATTGCAGCTAGCAAAGTAAACAATCGAGGTTAGCTCGCACAACAATGCGACGTGTCAAAATAATTCGGCACTTCCTGCTCCTGGCCAACGGTAGACAGATACGGACTTCACCTCCTCTTACCTTATTAGTGGGCACTGAGCGGAGCCGCTTGAAAATGGCTGAAATCTCTTGCTTGCTGGGGTCAGACATCTTTCAGTTAGCTACCTGTTGTTAGCCGAGTTACGGAGCGCCAAGGCAAACTTCATCGGACCGACGCTCACCGTCGCCACATCAGCGAGCTCTATCTCAATAGAAACAGCTTCCGGACTCCGCATCCAGCACCTACGTCATAGGGATGACAATTTGGCAGCGCTGTCATTGGGGAGAATAAACTGATGACGAGCAACAACATTGCTTTCCGAGTGGCGGACACCTCCCTATTTAAAAACGAACGCAAGGCACTCATCCTCAGTGCGGGCGTAAAAAATAATTCATGGAGAGTCAGACCATGTACTGCTTAATGTACACAAAAACACAATTGAAATTCTGTACTTGGCCATGCCTAAATTTGCGCAAAACAATCAGTTTGGGTTGAAAACTGGGTCATGTGGTTGAATCAAAAAAGACACGGGAAGAAATAATCTCAGCATGTATGAGTTTTTGTTGTGAAATTATGAGAAAGCCGAAAAGCACCGCTACTTTTAAAGGCGTAGCCCGATTCGGACAAAGTAAATTGAAACACCTCAAACTCATATTTTAAAGAGTATTTATTGTTGTGTTGAGGGACATTCACAATCAAACTGTGCAAAGACACCTTGTGTGTTTCCAAAAATAAGCTTGATCAATATGCGACACTTTAACTGATTCTTATACGTATACAGAGATCGAGTGTTCCATGTGTGAACCATCCATCCAGAGCAATAATTTTTATGTCGTCTTCATCAGGAACATTGAAAACAGAGTGTGGACACAAACATATACAGGTCTCATTATAGGTTACATAAAAGTACCCCAAGATTACCCCTGAAACTGAGGCATCAGTCTATAATTCAACAGAACCCGAGGAAGAACATTTATTTACAATAAAAAACGAATCAAAATAATACCTGATGAGTCATACAATGTGAAATTATTGAACAAACTCATCTGAAATCGTAGCATTAACCCAACGGCAAACACTGCTTAAGGTAATATAAATCAGTCCTCAAATTATTAGTGAAAATTCAATCATCTCTCAATTTCTTCGGTGCTACTTGCATGTAGCTTTATTTTTATTTACATGCAAATATACATTTATATTCTGATAAAACATTCAAACATTATCGTTGGTTAGGGAGAACATCGGATTTCAGCGGTTCAACTCTCCTTGAACGGCGAAAATTTCAGCTTCCAGTGCTAGCTTAAATAAATACCACAGCTTCAATAGACAGAAACCTTTTCTCTAACATGGGGAGAGCACAAATTCTTATTCTTTGTTAATGCAGAACACAAGAGCAATAGTTGCAAATATAGTGTGATGGCAGTATGAAAGTTCACGTCTCATGAGAGGTGTGAACAGTGGACACTGTCCAATCATTCAGAAAATTACGACGTGAATAAACTAATTTCTGTGCAGAGTGCTGCATGCTTATCTATGGGCACCCGCGCTGGTTGGTGGTGAGCCTTTATCAATCAAGTTCGTAAAGGTCTTCCATTTTGCCCATTTGTGTGGTAACTAATATGCAAAAATAAAAAATTGTAACAAATATAACAAATGAAAACATTTACAAATAACTATTCTAGGTGTACTTGAGTGCTGAACACAAAGAAAAATGCGTTAACAAAAATGAAAGTGTAACAGATGGAAAGACTGCAGAACCCAAACCCATATTTTGATTTGCTACCATTGCAATATTCTTCATACAAGTCTGCCTTCCTGTAGACAGAGGGAAACCTCTAGTCTGGCTGTTTGTGGCCTGAAAACAATCAATTATGGCCATCCAGCATACAGAGATAAAAAATAAAGGGATATTTAAAAAAATCAAAGCATTTAAAAAGAATATCAATAAAATCATATGAACAAGTAATGAAAAAAAAAACAAGAATGCATAACAGCACATCTCCTTTACTGTGGGTGTGACCACATCATCCTGGCTCAGGATTCTTACCAGTATTTCTGTGCAAATTATCCATTACTTATTAATGGGGACCATAGTGGAGATCAGCCAGTTTTGCATTTCTAGTGCGCATGTCATAAACTGGGATGAGTTTAGGAGATTTTAACTCCCTCTCCCTCTCTAACTTTCCTTCATGTCGGATGTCATTAATGGAGATGTGCAGAGGCAATCAGTTCATTCTTGTCTGCAACAGGAATGGGTAAGAGTTGGGGATGTGTCGAGTCCTCTCAGCCATGTATGGCCTTGATTTGGTACCCTGATCTCAAGCTTTCAGCCGTGACCTCCCTAATCGCTCAGAGACTGGTAATGACTGCGGTTGTCCGGACTTTAGTTTCGAGTTGTCCTCTGTTTGGAAGCACGTTCAGCTGCTCAGCCGCCCCCCGGCAGCATTCCGTCTCCTTCGTATCCCCGGTCTTACTGGATATCTTCCACATAGTTGGCCGGGTACAGTCCCACCTGCCCGTCCTTCAGGCGGCCCGTGCACCAGCCCTGCTCGTCCTCATCTGCAGTCTTCACGAACTCGTCACCTTCGGCAGAGAGAAGAGTGAGAAACGCAAAAAGGCACCACTTAGACAAAAAAAAAAAAACTAACAGGTTCTTCAGGTTTCTTCCTGTATGCAAATAAGACAATGAGCTGTCACCGATGGGATACTGGCGCTCTTATACTCTGACACATAACTTGAGACTCCAGAAAGGTTTGTCACAAACATTTACAGATAGGTCAGTCCAACACCACCCTCCCCCCAAATTAACCCATTTGCACAGAATACTAATATCGCAAATTTCTCCTGTTGTCCATAAGCCTATTTAAGGCTTTAGAAGTCAGTATTTGTGTCGCAGAGACAGTGGAAAATTATTCCACTCATGCAAGACATTGGAAAATTTTATTAAAGAATTATTGAGCAATTAAATTTCGAAATTTACGGACGCCGGCGTCTAAATCTGTGCAGAGGGGTTAATTCACAATGTCCACATTGATGACCCCACATGTTTCCCATGTTTTTTTTCTACCCACCCCACACAGATCATTCCTACCTGCTTTGAAGCTGAGCTCGTCCTGCTCCTGGCCTTCATAGTCATAAAGGGCTCGGACGGGCACCGCCATTGGGGGGACCTTGGGCTCCTCCTCAAATGGGTTCCCGTTCCCGTTTGTGTCAGCTGTGAAGGGGTTCCCCGTCTCCTCGTCCGACCACTCCTGGGTCTTCTCGGCGCTGCTGGTGCTGTGGGAACACGCAAGAGCCAATCAGATGCATGAGGCGAGACAGCCATCGGACACGGGCCGGCTCAGAGACTGAGTGGACAACCAGCATGCCAGACAAGCGGAGCAGGGCAAAAGATGGTGGTTAGCTGGGGCAAGAAAAACACCGAACAAAAATGAAGGACTGTCACGTGTTCCACACGAGCCACAAACCAATCAGGGGAGAAAAATAAAACAGAATAGGATTCAGCCATTGTGATCAGGAGAGGACATCATCAGTTGTCACGTAATTCAGTGCCCTGAGAAAAACTTGAGCTTGGTGGTTCACATTCCAGTGCTGGAAAGGTGCGGAAAATGCTTAAAAAATGCGCAGGGTACTGAAACAGAAAACGTGATTGGAGAATGAGCTGAAGCCCGCATGACCGCGCTTGTTCACCCGTCCACCAGCAGAGGGCAGTAGCTACACGAAAAGACAGGCCTGAAACACCCTTCCCTCGGTTAAAGAGCAAGAAAAGACAAACCTAAGACAACAATCTGGACACACAAACACACAACAGAACTGTACAATCAAACCAGTGTAGCCCAAACATGCCAAGCGTGGATCAAAGACAACATACTGCTTGTTTAAATGTACAGAGGTCTGCCTTTGAAGCACAAGGTCTGTTTGCTCTCTGCTCTAAATCTCACTGTCTTGACTCAAGCTCATACTTAAGCTATGTACTCCTGAATATTGTCAGTGCTGACAGATTTTCAGCTTGAGCAGAAAATTGCAGCAGTACAGGTGATAAAGAGGCACAAGTAATTCAGATTGAGTCTTTCAGCATACACTGAAAATGGCTACAGCAGGTCTGAGTGCACTGTAAACAGGAAAAAACTGGAACAAGGAGTGATATGCTACGGCTTATCTGCAGGGAAATAAAACTGCGCAGAGACGGCAGTTCCGAGGTGCCACTTGGCTGAGAATGTGAGCATGCAGGGAGACACTGGACCACCTGAAACACACCATGGAGATGAAGAGCTGGCAGATGACATGGAGGATAAAGGAATGAAAGTGAATAGAGGACCAAGAAAAGGCTTGAGAAATACAGAGGAGTGAGAAGATGGACAACCAGGAAAGGGAGGAGGAGGAGACAAAAGGGATGAGGGTACGTGGGGAAGACGGTGTTGTGAAAGAGAGAAGACAGTAGAATGAGGGGAAAGGGTGAGAGGACGAAAGGGTAGAGGTGCAGTGCTGCAGAACATCAATGGCAGGGCTCTTTCACCAACGTTTTGGTATCAGCCTCCTCTTTAACCACAGTGACAGGACTGATGTCGGGCTGCTCAGGGACCTCTTCCTCTTCCTCTTCCTCAAAGGGGTTTGATCCCACCTGCTCTGTGCTGTCAGGCACAATCAGGCTGACGACACGGAGACAGAGAGCACAGTGACACGACTGCACTTTGCAACCAACCGGGAGCAATTCTGCCTGGCGACACAACTCTATTCAAATCAGCAGGAGCGATATAGTGGCCTGCCCAATCAGAGGACAGAGTACGCTACGGCACTGTGCCAATGCCTTCCCTGGAATTTTATCTCAAATGAAGGGTTCAGTTCGGCAGCACTCCGCGAGGTGAGCCGTGTTTAGAGTGCGTGAGCGCGTGTATGCGTGCGTGTGCGCATGTTAGCTGCTTTTCCGGCAAACGTAGAAGGGAAGGTGTCTAGGGTCACAGGAAGTGGAGATAAGTGGGTGTAACCTGCTGTCGGTGGGGGAGAGGACATAGAGAGGGGTCAGGTGGGGGTCATTTGTCAGGAGGGCATGTAGGGTCATTTGAGAAAGGGGAAAGAGGTGGGTCTTAAAGGAACATTTCACCCAAAAATGATTAATTCTGTCATAATCTACTCTCCTCCTTGCTAGTTGAAACACTGCCAGCACAACCTTATCTCAGCCCACTCCAAAACAACTGAAGTCATTGGGGACTGTTTCGCTAGTACCTCAAAGCCCAATAATTATCCGAAAATGACCATAAAATTACTCAACACACTCCTGCAGCAAAATCCTAGTCTCCTGAGGCCAAACCATCACGCTAAGATGTTAAAGACCCTTATTACGCCAATATTTAGCGCAAATCCTTACAGCAGTCGTAGTTATTAAGAAAAAGTTCACAATTCTGTGGACACGGCTTTACACTTTCACACTCTGAGTTTCTCATCTGTATACTCTGGTTCAAATACATAAGGCTAATCAAAGAACTGCTGTTGCTTTTCGATAATGAAATTGTAGGACATTTTCATGGTTTTAGAGTCTGATAAGGAAGTGGATAGCATAAGAAGTCACTTGAGGAGAACTCTTTCAGTGTCTGTAATGAACGCCGATACATAGCAGTGTAAATAAGCGTGCTGGAGTGGTTGCAAGTTTTCATCAAGCAGTGCACGTAATGTAATTCCATCAAACACTAAGTACACATATAATATGGGTCTTTTCCAGTCACAGTGGGGTAATTTGGCATCAGGAGACTTGGATTGTGCTGCAGAACCTGAATGGAGTAGCTTTATGGTCATTTTTCTTTTTGGACTCTAAAGGACTCAAATGAAGAAGTTCCCAAGGACCTCAGTGGTTCTGGAGAAGGCTGCAGTAGAGTTGTGCTGGCATCCTCCCAATATGTTTGTAACGACTAACAAACTGCACCCTTGTTTAAACTGGCATCAGTGTGGGTAGATAATGTCAGAATATTCAGATCTGGGTGAACTATTCCTTCGACTCAGCTTTTTAACAACAATTTTTAAAACTTAGGGGGAAATTAGAGGAATATCCATTGCCTAATAGCCAATAATTCAAATCATTTCTTTCAACAATTACCAGCCATGACAGTGATACAGCAGGTATTGTTTTAAGTCGGTTTGCGAGTGTGTTTCATCGCGGCAAACTTTACGACTCTGAAACCACAATACAACTGCTATATGAAAGATTTTTTCAGTATCGTCACAGGTGTTTATAAGTCAGTCTGAAGTCAGTCTGCCTTTCCGTTCGTGGATAATTCTTCTGAACACGATAGCATAGCACCCTTCTAAAATGGAGTCACAAAATATTACAGGTGAGTAGTTTGAGATAAAAAGGGAGGAGGAGTTAAAAGATGGGTGTGGTCAGAGTAAGCATTCACTGAACGCATCATAACAAGGAATTCTATACTGAAAACTATACCGGCATCGCTGTCACGTCTGGTGCAATCCCAGATGGTCTCTAGTTCAGTATAATAGTTTCTCCAGCACATTATACAGTATGAGAGAATTCAAATGGTCCAACAATGCCAGTAACCCAACTGATCAATCTAATTATTTATGATGGCCATAAAGGTTACCAAACATGACCAAAGCTGAGAGGCAAATGGTCCCATGTCAGCATCAAACAAATATTTTCCATGTACTATAATTTCAGGCACAGAGAACTGCTCAGTAAATGCGTACACGTGGTAAAATGCTCAATGCTCATGTGCAATAATCTCAACAGAAAGAACTCCCTTACAGGATGCAGTGAAGGGAAATTTATGGGCCCCTGGTTTCTTCATTATAAACAAACAAATCAAATTCCCTCAGTAACAATCTTGCACATGAAGGCAGGAGTCAAACTGCCACACAGCTTTGGCGGGTTCCCCACCATTCACCCATGCACATAGGTACTGGTGTTTCTACAGATAAGCAATAAATGGGCACCCAATTTGCATTTCCACAGATCACCGAGGAATGCCTTGGTCAGATCTAGTGTGGTGGGCATTCCCAGGGGTGAAAATAGTTGAACCCAGTGTAAAAGTGCTTGTGAAGTTTCAAAATATGCCTCAGCACTGCCACAGTGAGTGCTGCCTGTACCACTCTTGGCGGCAGTAGGACAGCAGAACTCATGTGCGGGGAGAGGAAAGGGGAGAGAGGGTCAGTTTCTGGGGAACCACACGACAGGAAGATTGATGTTACCTGCTGCTCTTTGCCGCTCGTTCCCCGGTCTGGCTAATCCCAGTCAGAGTCACTCCCTCTCCCGGCTTCTTCTTATCTCTCCTGCTGAGAGTCCGATTCAGATCTACAGACCACTCCTGAAACACACATTAGCAATTTAGCGTAGCCAACATTGTACATAACACAACACGCATTGCACAAACTCACCAATATGTGGCCATTGACAAAACTGCCAGCACTCAGGATGAACACAAGTTCCAATTCCAAGGAAGAGTATGAGCACAGTAGTTTTAGCCAAGATGGCCGCCAGTGACAAGCCACAGTTGTAAAAAGTGGTGCTGCATCCCCTTTATGACATGCAAACAGTTGGACTGTGATCATGAAACAGTGTCCAGTCCTTTTATAGGCTGAGTGCTGAAGCCCTCTGGTTTCCGAAGAGAAGCGTGCAATGTTCTGCGATGATGACATACCACACAGGAACAAATGCAGTATGTTTCTTGTGCCATAAAGGAGATGCTTTCTTCTCAAGGACATGAAGCGAGTGATAAACTCTGCTAAGTGCAGTGAAGAGCGTAGCCCAATGTTTCCTGGAGTGTCCACTCACTCCAGAGTTTTCTCCAAGTCAGTCCAAACTCATCAA
Source organism: Gymnothorax reevesii (assembly GCA_029721435.1). Lineage (NCBI taxonomy): Eukaryota > Metazoa > Chordata > Actinopteri > Anguilliformes > Muraenidae > Gymnothorax > Gymnothorax reevesii. The sequence goes on along the minus strand of CM056579.1, from coordinate 28,067,873 downwards.
AAGCCTGAAGCAGACCCACCACCCTTAGCCTAAAAGCAGCCGCAACACCTCCACCTTAAAGCTCCACTCCCCTGCCACCATCCACACCAGCAGCACACACCCCTCCTGCTCTTGGCTTCAGCCAGGACTCAACCGAACGTCCGAAAATCTGACTTCTTGTTACACCTGTACTCTTCTAAAGTACAAGTGCACTCCTCCATCACTCGATCCTCGTGAACCAAGCAGTCATTAGGATTCTTAATCTGAATTGCTGCCAGTTTCCCCCCATTTAAAGTGTATTTGACATGTAACTTCTTTTTCTTGTTTTTGATTGTTTGAAATCTGCCTGAATTACACTGATTTCCCCTAAAATTGTCCTGGAGACTGGGGCCCAAGGTTATAAAACTTTACTTACTCAGTCTCAACTCAGAGTCTAACTGAAATCTCTGAGATCGTACGCCGCAGAGTCTCTCTCACAGTCCATGGTTATTAAACGTTTTGAGATTGAACTCCGCTGAGCATAATTCAGCATTGAGCCTGCGTCTCTTGAGTGCACTCTGAAACATGGAAAATTTGCACCAGCAAGAGCGGCATTTCAAAACTCTTCAGCGAATAAGGGTAATTTCGATGTAAAGCATATGATTTCTGTTTACACTTTCCAGTTTGACGGCCGTCTTATTATTATTATTTTTTTTTACATCAAGTTATTCGGACCATACTGCAAAAACCCTCAAACTACGCCTCTGCAAACGCAATCTAACACCATAAACTACATCTCCCAGCATGCACCAATTGAGCTTCAAAAGGGCCCGTTAATCTGTTCCATCCGCCACTCATCATGAAAATTGCCCGAGTTGGGTCCAAGCCAGCTCTGGACCATGCTAGGTTCTATTTCATCCCTGCTGACCGCCAGAGGGCGGTGCTTAAAGCACTGAATATTCCCCTTCGCGCATGCGTAGTGCGAGTATGTATACCAACAATGTCACCTGTGACCTGCAGGTGACCCAAAGAAGATTATATCTTCCGGTGTCACCTGAGGATCGTTTCTTATTTTCTTCTCGCGCGTAGTTTGCTTGCTTGGAAAGCAATGAGTCTATTGCTTTACTACTAAATTCCGTTGCTAGTAGTTCCGCGACCATTGTCGGTCGGAGCTGCGATTGTTCGCCCTCCAGGAACTGCGACGGCGATCTTTCTCTGGTTGAGAGAGACTTTACGTTACTTTGCTGCGTTTGTTAATTACTTATCGGTGACGGTTGCGTTCGCGCATCCTTATCCCGACGTTTTAATGTAGTCTGTCGAGCTGACTTTGTTTGCTGGCTGGCGGGTTGCGTCAGCGTTTCCCGGTGTCCAGCGTGGATAATTATTAGCGGTAGCGCTTGCATAGCTACACCTTCAAGTGAGTTGCATTAGCCTCTGTTGGGACAGGCTGCGTAGGCGCTGCCTCCCCCCAGCATATGGTCTGTTTTCGTGTTTGTGCTGTGTCCCGACGCTTAATTTAGTCGGTCGAGCTGACATCGTTTGCTGGCTGGCGGGTTGCGTGAGCGTTTCCCGGTGTCCAGCGGATAATTATTAGCGGTAGCGCTTGCATAGCTACACCTTCAGGTGAGTTTGCATTAGCCTCTGCTGGTTCAGGCTGCGTGGGCGCTGCCTCCCCCCAGCATATGGTTTGTTTATATGTTTGTGCTGCGCCCCGACGTTTAATTTAGTCGGTCGAGCTGACTTTGTTTGCTGGCTGGCGGGTTGCGTGAGCGTTTCCCGGTGTCCAGCGTGAATAATTATTAGCAGTAACGCTTGCATGGCTACACCTTCAGGTGAGTTTGCATTAGCCTCTGCTGGTTCAGGCTGCGTGGGCGCTGCCTCCCCCCAGCATATGGTCTGTTTTTGTGTTTGGGCTGTGTGCCGACGTTTAATTTAGTCGGTCAAGCTGACTTTGTTGCTGGCTGGCGGGTTGCGTGAGCGTTTCCCGGTGTCCAGTGTGAATAATTATTATCAGTAACGCTTGCATAGCTACACCTGCTGGTGAGTTTGCATTAACGTCTGTTGGTACAGGCTGCGTGCGCGCTGCTTCCCCCCAGCATATGATTTGTTTATATGTTTGTGCTGCGCCCCGACGTTTAATTTAGTCGGTCGAGCTGACTTTGTTGCTGGCTGGCGGGTTGCGTGAGCGTTTCCCGGTGTCCAGCGTGACTAATTATTAGCGGTAACGCTTGCATAGCTACACCTGCTGGTGAGTTTGCATTAACCTCTGTTGGTACAGGCTGCGTGCACGCTGCTTCCCCCCAGCATATGGTCTGTTTTTGTGTTTGTGCTGTGTCCCGACGTTTAATTAGTCGGTCAAGCTGACTTTGTTTGCTGGCTGGCGGGTTGCGTAAGCGTTTTCCCGGTGTCCAGCGTGAGTAATTATTAGCGGTAACGCTTGCATAGCTACACCTGCTGGTGAGTTTGCATTAACCTCTGTTGGTAGAGGCTGCGTGCGCGCTGCCTCCTCCCAGCATATGGTTTGTGTTTTGCTTTGTGCTGTGTCCCGATTTGGATTTGTTACTGAGCCCCTGCTGGTATAGGCAGCGTACGCGCTCCCTCCCTCCAGCTTACGGCGTCCATACTCGGTTTGTCCATAGCGTTCGCGCTCAGGTTATCCGAGGAGTATTCCAGGTTACCCGAGGAGTATTCATTAAATACCAGCTGGGTTCCTTACTCGGTATAGGCAGCGTACGCGCTCCCTCCCTCCGGCTTACGGTGTCCATACTCTGTTTGTCCTTAGCGTTCGCGCTCAGGTTACCCGAGGAGTATTCATTAAATACCAGCTGGGTTCCTTACTCGGTATAGGCAGCGTACGCGCTCCCTCCCTCCGGCTTACGGTGTCCATACTCGGTTTGTCCTTAGCGTTCGCGCTCAGGTTATCCGAGAAATATTCATTAAATACCAGCTGGGTTCCTTACTCGGTGTAGGCAGCGTACGCGCTCCCTCCCTCCAGTGCAAGCCCCTGTAGCATACTAGCGGGAGCGTCTGGGCTTATTTGGACAGGTGAGTGTCGTGTAAGCCTCCAGCGCCACCACAATGGATGACTCCCATTTCTGTACGTCATGTGAGGCTCCTCTACAGCCAGAGGACGGCCATGACCTATGCCCCGCATGCCTCGGTCCTGAGCACCTGCGGGAGGCGCCGTCAGACAACCCCTGCATGAACTGCAGTTACTTGCCTTGGGCGGTGAGGGCTGCCAGTCGGGCGCAGGTGGAACATCAAGGGGATGAAAGTGACCTCCCCCCATCAGGCCAGTCTCCCCCGGCCTGTTAGAGACGCTCTAAGCGGCGGGCTGCGGCTACAGCAGTCGCACCCTCCAGGAAGAGGGCGAAATCTGCTCAAAAAGAGACAAGAAAGCAGGCTCTCATCTAAAGTCGATCAGCTGTCTGCTGAGCTGGCCCAGGTCAGGCCCATGCTCAGAGACTGCCAGCCTGATGCCCCATTGCAAGGTGATTTGACACCCTCTCCTCCAATGCCAGTGCTGGTACCTGAGGAGGATACATTTTCCCTGGCAGCTTCGGCTACCTACTTCCATGGTTATGGGAGAGATTCGTAAAATGGGGGTTCCCAGGCATCTGAGCGGGGCGCCCACTCCTCGGCTCCGAGTTCAGTGGCTGAGTTGGGGGATGGCTCCATGCGGGCAATCATGCGCATGGCTTTAGATCGACTGCACATGCATGTACCACAGCAGGCAGAAGCTGCACCTGCTAGTGCCCTCTTCAGGCGCAGGCCAGCCCCCACTACCTTCGTTATTCCCCACTCTAAGGACTATCTGAAGGAGCTGCAGGCCTGTTGGAGACCTTCTCACAAGGCCTTATGATGCTGGAGCACGTGCTTGCCGCATGGGGAGCTCTTTGTCGAATCTCACGTTGGCGCTCTCAGCTTCACTGCAGGAGGGCAACGTGGCTGCTGATTCTGTCACTTTTTGTGATGCCTCACTGGAGGCATTCGGCCTTCTGTCCAGGGAACTTGGACGGATGATGTCCATCCTGGTTCAGGCTCGTCGCCAGGTTTGGCTATCTCAGTCAAACTTGACAGAGGCATCCAGGAGACTCCTTCGCAGTCTCCCCATGGAACCAGGAGAGATATTTGGTCCTGCAGCCCAGGAAGCACTGGAAAGGACCATCCAGGCTGTGCAAACCAGGCAGCGGCTTGCGGGCCTTAGGCGGATGCCTCTTCTTGATAGGCCTCCTGCCAGCAGAACGAGGGGTTCCTCGGCTGCTTCTCACACCCGCTTACCACGGCCGACCCACTCCACTGGCCGTCGTGTTGCCCAGCGTCCCATGCGGAGACCAGCTTGGGACTTTCGTGGCCCTGCCCGCCTGTCCACCCCCCCTCCACCCCCCCCCCCCCTTAGGGGCCGGGGGGCCAGACATTGAGGCCGTGGGGCCGGCGGTCGGATATTTTTCACATCAGCTCCAACAGTGGGCTGCTCATACTTCAGACCCGTGGGTGGTTGCCACCTTGACCCACGGGTACAAGCTTCAATTCCGCCGCCAGCCCCTCACTTCTGGCCGGGTCAAAATGGCCTCTATCAGCGACCCGGCAAAGGCTCGCGTGTTGGGCCAGGAGTTATCCACCCTCCTGGCCAAAGGCGCCATCGAGCCCGTGGACCCTCTGTCGCGTCCCCGGGGGTACTATTCAACATACTTCCTAGTGACGAAACAGACTGGCGGATTTCGCCCAATCTTGGACCTCAGAGGGCTGAACATATTTATGAAGGTCATCCCTTTCCACATGTTGACCACTGCAGATGTCCTGCAAACTGTGGCACAGGGAGAATGGTTTACGTCCATTGACCTCAAGGACGCTTACTTCCGTGTCCCCATCACTCAAAAACATCGGCGGTTTCTCCGCTTTGCCTACCGAGACCGCCACTGGCAGTTCAGGTTGCTACCCTTTGGGCTCTCCCTCTCTCCAAGGGTCTTCACGAGGTGTGTTGCCGCAGCCCTTGCGCCTCTACAGTCTCAAGGCTTGAAAATTCTCCCATACCTGGATGACTGGCTGGTCTGTCCACCATCCCATGCTCAGGTGTCCAGTGATACAGCATGTCTCCTGTCCCACGTGGCCTGCCTCGGACTCGAGGTGAATATGGGAAAGAGTTGCCTGGTGCCATCTCAGGCTACAACTTTCATTGGGATTGCATTGGACAGTGTAGCCATGATAGCCAGACCGCCCCCCGCTGTGTGGGCGACATCCTTCACCTTCTTGCCCTGTTCCAAGAGGGCCATTGGCTGACCTTCCTTGCATTTCCTCGCCTCGTGGGCGAACTAACATCCATTTCAGCTGTGGTTCCGCTGAGCTTGCTGACACTAAGCCCTCTGCAGAGGTGGCTGAACAGCTTCCACTTGGATGCCAAGCGACACTGGCACAGGAAGCTCAGGGTGTCACAAAGGTGTCTCCTTGCCTTGGCTCACCCGGCACTCAGGCACTTTCTGCCACACCTGAGGGGCAAGCATGTCCTCGTAAGGTCAGACACATCAACCGTATATCATATAAATCATCAGGGCAGGACCGAGTCTGCGCGGTCGCTGCGACTGACAGAAGAGCTCCTCATGTGGGCGGCCCCCCCGTCTGATCAGCCTTCGGGCAATGTATCTATCGGGAGAGCGGAGCAACCTGACAGACTCCCTCTCCCGTCAAAAACTCCGTCAGGAGTGTGGCGCCTCCACCCGGAAATGGTCAGCACTATTTGGAGCCTCTTCGGCAGAGTGGACGTGGACCTCTTCGCTTCAGAAGTCTCTACCCACTGTCCTCTGTGGTTCTCCTTAGCCGAGACAACCAGTCCCTCGGGCCAGGACGCATTGGCCCACCCTTGGCCGGACGGCCTCCTGTATGCCTTACCCCCGCTTCCTCTGATTCGGTCGGTACTTCAGAGGATCCTTCAGGGGGGTCGCAGTGTCCTCCTTGTGGCTCCCTTCTGGCCAGGGAGGAGCTGGTTCCCACTGCTGCACGGACTCTGTCGCGGTGTACCGTGGCGCCTTCCCGACAGGAGGGATCTCCTGTCCCAGCTGGCGGGGCGGATCTGGCACCCCAATCCACGATGCCTCCAACTGTCTGTTTGGCTGCTGGAGGGCCCGAGTTGCTGTTTAGCTCCTGTGCGGACCCTGTCGAATACACCATATTGAATGCTAGAGCGCCGTCCACTCGTCTTCAATATGAGAATAGATGGAAACTGTTTTCCGACTGGTGTACAAGTCGGGATGAGGACCCTGTGCGCTGCTCTGTGCCAACTATTTTTGACCTCTTCAGTCTCTTCTGGATGAAGGTCGGTCTCATTCGACGTTGAAAGTGTACGTAGCGGCAATATCTTGTGGTCATGTGAGGATTGACAATGGCACTGTGGGGAGCCATAGTTGGTGTTCCTCTTCTTGAAGGGGGCTCAGAGATTACATCCTCTGAGTGCCCCAAGAGCTCCAGCATGGGATCTCCCCTGGTACTGGATGCACTAAGCCGGCCCCCATTTGAACCCTTGACACAAGCGGAGCTGAAGTGGTGTCTTGTAAGACTGCGTTCCTTCTGGCCATTTGCTCTGCAAAGCGTGTCAGCGAGCTGCATGCCCTGTCTGTCAGTGACTCGTGTTTGAGGTGGAACTCTGATGGCTCAGGGGTCACTCTGTGGCCGAACACAGCGTTTCTCCCTAAAGTGTTGGCTCACGCTCACCGCAACCAGCCTATTCGGCTGGCTCGGTTTGACCCTTCTCCAAGGGAGAGTGGGGATGAGCCTGAACTGTTATGTCCAGTGCGGGCTCTGAAGGCCTACACTGCAGCTACTGTATGCATTCGAAGGTCTGAACAACTTTTTCTCTGCTACGGTGGCCCTAACAGGAGTTGCGCCATCTCCAAGCAGCGTGTGTCCCACTGGATTATTAATGTCATCACCCATGCCTATCGGACGAGTAACCGTCCCCTTCCACCTGGCGTGAGGTGCCACTCTACCAGGAGTGTTGCTACTTCATGGGCTGCCCTGAGGGGAGTGTCCTTGGAGGACATTTGTGCCGCAGCTTCATGGTTGTCACCGGACACGTTCTCCAGGTTCTACAGGGTGAACGTCGCCACACCCCACCCCTTAGCCGTGGTTCTGCGGCCGGGGTCTTCTGACTTTTTGCACACTGAAGGTCCGTGATTCGGATTCTTCGTGACCTTGTTGGTATAAGTCATTCAGTGCTTTAAGCACCGCCCTCTGGCGGTCAGCAGGGATGAAATAGAACGAAAGTTACGAATGTAACTACGGTTCTATGAATCCCGAATGACCGCCAGAGCTCTCTGTCACTCAGAATCCTCGTGTGCTCGCGAGAAGATTCTGTAAGAAACGATCCTCAGGTGACACCGGAAGATATAATCTTCTTTGGGTCACCTGCAGGTCACAGGTGACATTGTTGGTATACATACTCGCACTACGCATGCGCGAAGGGGAATATTCAGTGCTTTAAGCACCGCCCTCTGGCGGTCATTCGGGATTCATAGAACCGTAGTTACATTCGTAACTTTCGATTTCCTGCTTGCTCTGAGACTTGTTTGGGGCTCTAGCCATGCATCACCAGCCTCCTTTCTTCACTGCCTTCCACTTGCTTTCGGCTGCGACTTTTTAGCCAGCCATCTTTGCGACAAATTTCATGTCAAAATAGCGGTATTTTCGGACGCAATGTTGTATTTAATAAATCTCTAAAGAGAATGACAAATCCTGCCTAGAAAGTTTGACTGGTACCAATCAGAGAACATTAAAAAGTTCTTAATGAGATTGCCAAGCCCTGAGCACTATGGTGAGACTTTTAACCAGTAGGTTTACACTGGAGAAACTTTGCCTTTTAGCAATAACCGAGCATGGCTACCATGTTATTTACAAAAGCAAAAAAAAAGTCACTGAACACTCTGGCTCCAAAGCAACAAAAAAAAAATTAAAAAAAAAAGATGAAAAAAATATTTTCTTGTTTACCTTCTTCCAGGTTCTTCAATGCAGGTTTATGTCGAAACATTGGCAGACAACAGTAAAAATTTGATTTATTTTTTCTAATTTGAGCCAGAGTGCTCAACAACTTCTTTTGCTTTTGTAAATTATATTGGTGAAATATAATATAGGGGGTAGCTCATCAACTCAGGTGTGCATTCATGTTCTCAATAACTACCAGAACGAAGCTACAGCCCAACAGCCTAACGGCTCTCAATCCTAACAGTGTGTCCCACATGTTTTTACAAGCAGAGGTCAGCAGAGGCAGTGAGGCTCGCAGTGTGGAGGGATCATGCACGCAAACATACATACACACACGCGTGCGCACATGAGACAGATTAAGGAAGTTAAAACAAAAACTTGAATTTAATGTGACCCCAGCCACCCTGGAATACGGGAAAAAACATCCTCCAGGCAAAACTCACTACGATCGACCTTCTCTTACGGGACCGAGCCTGGGAGAAGTCCGGAATCTACCGGAAGATCAGATGAGCCAGTACAGGGTCAGGGGGAAGAAGGTAGGATTAGTAACAGGTGCTTTTCAACTTGAATTTGCAAGGAATAACATTACATTGTAAAGGATGCCAGTCAGATATCAGTAGGATCTTCCCGAGAGACCTCTACAATACTGCTATCCCACAATTATAACCAAAGATGGCATTCCACCATGCAGAAGGTTCAGCAGTCAGGTATGGACCTGACCAATTCTCATGAATGTGCATGAAGTCCTAGCTCCTGTATCAGAGGTAGAGTGTAAATTGATGGATAGAAATAAAATTGATGCATCATCCAAGGGATTGTGAACTGAAAATCTACTATGACTGATGGCGAATTTTACATAGCAATTTTTATGATTTTGCGATGCAGCCCATGTCAATCATTAAAAGGGAAAAGCTTGAACTTCACAGTGATCTCTCATACAGATTCTCTTCCCAATTTCAGGATCAATTAGTCAAATTGAAGATTATTTTTGAGCAACCCGGCACCAATTACGATCATTCTTGAGTTTAAAACCTTCAAACCACGGCCACCCAAACCTGAAACCTCAACAGTCATCTTGCAGGTTTTCAATTCAGCCAATCAAAGTACGCCTCATTCAGCAACTGAGAAATGTTACTGAGTGGCTCATGGAACAGGCTTATATATTCAACTGGGGCTAAAATAAAAAGTTATTGGTCGAAACATCCCCTGGAACAGGGTTGGGCAGCTGTGCAAAATATACATGTATATAACTCAATAATTAATCATTATAAAGGCAGTGCTTTTCTAATAAACTAGAAAATCCCACATTTGGATGGACACAGCATCTTCTCTTGACGGTAGGCTAACAGTACCTCAAACTGCGGCCAGTTCATGGGCATCCCTGGGCCATGATTGGAGCGGAACCACTTCAGGTCCTCCTCTGCATCTGCGGCTTTCATCGTGTCCTCCAGCGTGAGATACACAGTTTGGAACCTGAACACATCAGCACGAATTTCAACATAAATCACAGTAACAAGGGCTGGTGCAGTCAGCAGTTTTATACGCTAAGAATTTCACCCTAGACCTTGAATTCACATTAGAATTTTATGTATTAATGGCACTAGCTGTACATGAATACCTGAGAGGCCTTCAGTGCAACTGAGGCATAAAAACTTCCAAAATAAGTAATGATAGATGCATACAAGTATGGCTGATTGCATTTCAGATGATAATAATCCAAGATGGAGAACTCACCAACTACCAAATTAAAATTTATGTCAAAAAGTATCTCACTTGATTTGCCTGCCTAAGTAATATTTGCACCTTGGTCAGAAAAAAATGACAAAATTATTCAAGATGGCAAGGAAAACTGTCTCAAAAATCAAGACGTGCCACAAAGAAACAAACAAACAACAAAAAAAAAAGTTACACTCATCAAAAGCCCTCCGTCAAAGCTTTCTGACAGGGACAGACAGACACTTGGTAGTGTGGTTGCTAATAACTACAGGACTACAGGTCAGAAAGTCACCACAAAATGGAATCAATTCATAGATAAATGGTCTCAGCAAAAACCATTTGTCCTGCCCCTCACAAAGTGGGCATGAACTGCGGAGTTTCTGGCGATTATGTTGCAGATAACATACTTGTGGTTGGAGGGATTATGTTGCATGTAACGTACTTGTGGTTGGAGGGATTATGTTGCAGGTATCGTACTTGTGGTTGGAGGGATTATGTTGCAGGTAACGTACTTGTGGTTGGAGGGATTATGTTGCAGGTAACGTACTTGTGGTTGGAGGGATTATGTTGCAGGTAACGTACTTGTGGTTGGAGGGATTATGTTGCAGGTAACACAGTTGTGGTTGGTGGGATTATGTCGCAGGTAACGTACTTTTGGTTGGAAGGATTATGTTGCAGGTAACGTACTTTTGGTTGGAGGGATTATGTTGCAGGTAACGTATTTGTGGTTGGAGGGATTATGTTGCAGGTAACGTACTTGTGGTTGGAGGGATTATGTTGCAGGTAACGTACTTGTGGTTGGAGGGATTATGTTGCAGGTAACGTACTTGTGGTTGGAGGGATTATGTTGCAGGTAACGTACTTGTGGTTTGAGGACAGGTCCAGATGGTTCTTCACCTCCAGCAAAAGCTCCTTAAAGAAGCAGATCCTCTTGTCCTCAAACTGCTGCCACTGCTCAAACACCTGCTCCATATTCTCCATGTACTGTGGGGTGCACTTATCCAGCTCCGCCAGAGACTTCTCATAGCGCTCCTTCGCCTAGAGACGGGTGACGCACAAACACACACATGAGCAAACACACAAACACATACACACTATGCAGCGTTGTCATGTTATTTTGGGACATCCCATTGACCGACATTAATTACATCCCTGAACGCCGAATGGCGTTCCGGGGATATTATGTTCTTGGTCCGACCGCCGCCACGCCGCCCTACGTGTTAACGCGATAACTTCAGTAATATTCCAATTAGAAATTCCAAGTTTTGCATGTAAGTAAGTATCATACAGAGGAAGAACTGGCTCGATTTTGGACAATTTACAATTTCTGGATTGGCCACCAGGGGCCAAAAACTGAAAAATCACTGTTTTTATCATATCTCTGGAAATATTTGTCTGATTGACCTCAAATCAAGTTCAAATGAAAGGTCATGACCTGAGGGGCTTTATATTGTATTGGGTCTATTCAAGGATTGGAGAAATGGAGGATTGGGGGGCGTTCGAGGATACACCCCAAGCCGTCGCCTCCCACGGCATAAGCCTAGTTCCCTAATCTCATTCCCCGATCTTTATCATTAACACAGAGTTAGACGTCAAACCCAAATGTTAACCTTACTACTCCCCTTAACCTAACCACACTTTCTCTAAAATGGGTCAGTTACCTTTAGGGTACAGGAAAATGTCCTCATGAGGATAAAAAATCATAAGTATCCCCGTCACTTATAAACACCCACAAACACATGTATGTAGACACATAAACATAAATGCAAGCGCAAGACACAGACACACACACACAGGTGATAATTTTCCTGAATGTAGAGCCCGTGGCATATTGATGGTTTAAAATCCTTGAAGGATGACTCCACGGTCTATTTTTATGACAGTGTGTGTTGTTCAGCAGCATATCACAGTAAAGCCCAAAAGAACAGCAGTTTTTGGGGAAAAACCATCAAGCTTTAGCCCAAGCGCTAAAACGTTTTTATTTATTCAAGTTAATATTTATGTTTCATCGTCGAACATACTTCTCACACAGAAGTGATTTTCAGAGAGAAAAAATAGTGACAGAGATTAACTAACTTTAGTTTTGGTAAAACATGCTAGTCGATGGCTCAGAATGAATGTCTATGGTGAATTAATTAAATTAAGGAGGCTAAATAACAGCTGAAGTTAGCCTACACCTCTTCAAAGGGTAACAGCTGTCAGATAGACCACAGGACACAGCAGAGGGTACACTGTGCATTGTTAGAAGTGCTCCCCTGTGACCACCAACAGGCTGAACACACTGCCAACACACCCACACCACAGCGCTAAAAATACACCTCGGATCAGAGATAACCATCGGTCATGCGACACAAACATGTCGCTCTGCTTGTGCTGACACGCAGAGGTGTAGACCAGAGGATTGTCGAAGAAAGTCCTCCATCCAAACCCAACTGTGGGTTTCTTTTTGTGAATGTAATTCACTGAACAATTAGAGCTGCCGATTGGCCAGGGTGGCTTCACAAACACCATGTCCAGCACTGCAAAAAGTGTCCGTCTTAAGTCTTTTAATCTTACTTCGAGACTTAACCTCCTAATTTCTCTCTCTCAAATGAAAAAGTAGCTTGTTTTGATTAACCATGCGCTTGACCAGTGAAACTTTCTTATTCCATTGTCAAATCAAGAAATTAGTCTAAATTCTCTCACCAAAATTCTCTCACAAAAATAATTGTTGTAAGTTTAAATGCCAGATTAACCCTTAGAGGACTAAAAGAGCTGCCCCGCAGTGGTTAGCATTGCTGCCTCACAGCAAGAAAATTGTGGGTTCGAATCTGGGCCTGGGGGCCTTTCTGTGTGGAGTTTGCATGTTCTCCCCGTGTTCGCATGGGTTTTCTCCGAGTACTCTGGTTTCCTCCCACAGTCCAAAGACATGCATATCAGTCTAATTGGAGACGCTAAATTGCTCATAGGTATGAGTGTGAGAGCGAGTGTTGTGGGAATGGTGCGTACGCCCTGTGATAATATAAATATATTTATAAAAAGCGCTCCTGTGCGAGAGCTCTATTAAACATGTTGATGCATGATAGGTTTTCAACAGGTAAATGATAAATGAAATGTATGTATTTTTTAAAATTTATTTCAGCACTCTAATGGTTAAAATGCATGGTAAGAGGGAATTATTGTTCCATTTTTTTGCAGAGAGGAAAAGGGGAATGTCAATTAAAAAAAAAAACAAAAAAAAAAACTGGCCAGTCCAGTCGACCGCGACCGCATGGATGTAGCCCCCAAAAGCCCGCTTCTCCCCATTTTTTGCACATTATTTCACCAATACTGTCACCATGGCAACCAAAATAAGGTGCTATTTTTGGTTAGGTCATAAGTAAAACACAGCCTGTAGAGCGTCCACAACAAAGCGTCTATAGACGTGGACGCGGAGACGACAAGCACGAATCCATAGTAGCCGCCTGACTTATTAGGCCTGATGCCAGAGGCCTACAACTAACACATACAGTTCCCAAGGAGAAGTCATTTGATTTTCCCTCTCCTGGTGTAGAAAGTTCTCGCAGCTAGAGGCTCAGGTGCTCATCTGGGTCTCAGACGGTAGGTGCCTCAAGTCCCAGTGAAGCCATTGTGCGATCAAGCCTTAACCACACATTGGACTAGGAGAGGATAGGCCCCTGATTAATCAAATCAACTATAGGTCCCTTTGGTTAAAAGCTCTGCTGAAGTAACGGTAGCGCCATGTGTAAAAACACCTACCTTCTGCATCTCCTGTTGGCACTTCTCCACCTTATCCTGCAGTTTCTTCTGTGCCTCGGGGTTGCCGTTGTTCTCCAGTTTGCTGTTGTTCTCTCGGCTGGTGGCCAGCTTCTCCTCTTTGCAGGCTGAGTGGTACGCTTTCTTCATCCCCTCCACCTGCAGCATCCAGTCACACACCCATCAGTCGAACCCTCGGGACCACAGCGTAATGCGCCGCCCATCCCCGTTAGAACAATGTCCAATTTCTGCACCCTTATTTTACTACACTTACTTTATTTGGCTTCTTTTTAACGACAACAACAACAACCCCCTCCTTTAGCCTCCTGAGGAGCAGTTCTGACTCATGCAAGGCCGTCGTTGTAAATAAGATCCAGATCTCAACTGACCTGGGCTACATTTCCCAAAAGCATAGCCGCTAACCATGTTAGCGAGCTGCATACTTCTCTCTTCAGGGCTCTAGTTCAAACTATGCAAGTCTCCACATACATAATTGGCAACTACACATCTGGGAAATGTACCCCTTCTTGGTAAGATAAAGATAAAATAAAAAAAACATGTTTCACCCCATTCGTTACCATTTCAGTGTTTAGTTCTAGTAATACACGCTCAATGAAATATGTTGAAGTACTAAACCTTAAGCAAGCTACTTTCCTCATTAACAGTGACACAAAAGCATCTTCAAAGCTATACCCAACACACTAAGGAGAGCATTTTCACTTCCCAACACTGTTTGTAGAACATGACGGCAGGTGCACCAGCCTCACTATAAAGGGTGGATCTTTTCAATGTTTTTTTCATTTTTGAATTGTCAGTTCAAGCCAGAGCACAAAGCCCAGTCAGATAGCAATCAGCATATAGGATAGCTACTTGGGTCTGAGAACTGGCTGGTTCACTATCTGATCTTAAAGATACTGAGGGAACTGGCAATGAGAAAACGGTGCTCTCTATCCATTCATAGACTGAGCCTTGTTTTCATAGAGTAACTCTCATATCACGCTTCATTCGGTTTTCTCCGCGCTCCATTGGAGAAGCGAGACACCGGGCAAAGGGCAGCTCATAGATTACACCACTGAAGTAACACTGAGGCTGCATTCCGGCACCGTTAGTAATACCCGAATAATGTTCCGCGTTAAAAACATTTCACAGCACGATTAACAGAAGAGCAAGACTCAGAGGCTTCAATTCAGAATCACCGTCTGTGGTCCATTGATCTAGATGTTTGGCATTAGGGGCTATTAGATGGCTCACTGGGTTAAGGCAGAGCCCAGCTGTGCATCAGTCCGCCACATTGCCTTGTATTGGATCGAGATTGTGCCAATGCCAACTGGGGCCAAATGCTTCGTAGTAGGGCTGTGTGCTCCAGAGAAAGCGTCACCCAAGGTATAGGACAGTTCAGCTGATTAGGGTCAGGATTTTATCACGATCCATCAACCTTTGCTGGTTGATCGACGGCTAGCTGACTGGATGTGAAAATAATATTAGACTTCATAGACTCTACTCTGAACAACTCAATCAGCAGTAAGGAAAGCCGAGGCAGCTGGTTCAACTACAATTTTTAAACGAGAACCCTGGATGTTCACACTTGCTAAAATCAGTACAGGGGTAAGTGGGAGGAACATGACAGTAGTTACATGCGATTGGCCTTTCTAGCGTGGTAAACCAGTAAATTGTGACTAATTGCAGAACAGGTTGTACCTGGGTCATGAAGTGTGCTAACATTAACACCATGCAAGGAGTTATATTAACCCCTTTGAGATCTAAATGCAGCCATTGTTGGTCAAAGATCTAAGATATCAAAATCAAAGCTGTTGAAAACCTATCATGTGGCGACTTGTTTAAAAGAGCTCCTACGGGGGAGCTCTTTTAAACAAGTTGCTAAATGATAGGTTTTCAACAACTCAAGATAAAAATATATATAAATTCAATTAATTTATTTCAGCGCTGTAAGGGTTAACGCCAGAGCAAGAGGTTTACATTAACATCGACAAAATTGGAGTTAATGTCTTTTATTCAAAGTTAAATGCTTGTAGAGGAAGACATGCACAGAGATACATGGCATAAATTGAGCCGGGAAGCCACTATTGTCTATATACTGTATATATATATATATATATATATATACACATATATATGATGCAAACTTTAGCCTTGGCTCTGAGGCATGTTACACAAGGCAGGAATTTGCACCTGCTTGTTGATCAGGCAGGCCACAGGGGCGAAAAAGAAGGCTAACCAACGGGTCGATGAACCAGCGCCTCAGCCTCGATACCGCTTGTCGAGAACAGGTGGGCACAAATATCTGAGGACTAGTCTTGGGGACAGATTCCGCAGAGTCCTGGACTACATTCAAATCCTGAGATTCTCCATGCGTCACAAAAATTTGTATGGGACTATGCTTATTAATACACGTCTTTCAAGTGAACCTCAGTGTCAGACTACAATTTACAGGCTCTTGAATGGGAAGGTACATGAGGGCTTTACTGTTAATGCATTGGAGAATTGAACTCTGTGTGTTGAGAGCGAACTCTGCGTGACTGCAGCGAGAGACTCGCGAGGCTGTGTACCACTGATAACAGCACAGCTTTTTTTTGGACCCATGAATTTAAGGCACCGTGGAGATAAGCAGGACTTGCCCACCAGTGACCTAGGGGTGCCCTGGGATCTTTGCTATGACTGCAGCCTCGCGTGGCAAAACGATCACGATGCAAACAGACCAGTCTCCGGAGCCACCCAACAAAAATCAAAACTCAATTCTAACAGAGCGCACTGCGTTCCCTATAAGAGCAAACATCGCTAACAGAGAGCTAAAACACCAGCCTCAAACTCCCGTCTTACACAGAATGCACGACTGGCACACAGTCTCTGCCACGGCAAATCACGAGAAATGAGCAAAAGCTTAGGACCGAGCAGGAGGCAGGCAGAGATTAAATTCCAGTGAAATCCATTATGTAAACAGCACCCGTGTATCATTTTCCACACAACTCCCCCAACCAGAGCCAATAGCAGCAAAACACAATCACTCCATTAACTCACATCCTGAAAAAGGCATGGAAAATAAAACCAGAATGTACCAGAGGTGCTGAGCAGATCTTTATGCTCCCCTAAATCTCTCTGGTAAATGCTCTGACTAAAATAAATAATGACATTGTTTTTCATGAACCAGAAAAAAACTGAAAAGTTTGGAGTTCAAAGGACCAGATACATACATCCTGTTTGAGTTCATATTGACTCCGAACATTAAATCATGCTGGATTGCAGCAAAAATACTGTATGACAGTTAACTGCATCTAACAAATGGTTGACGGCTTACTTGGAAGCTGCCTTCAGACAACAGCATGTTACCCTTTGCTGCGTTATGCATGTCACACACTGTTGGGTGAGTACCTTAATGCAGCCCTGAAACCTTTATAAATCCTTAGTGCCCCCCCATTTCACGGCACATACTGCATAAACAGGCTCATATTTCCTCTTTGCAGTGCCTCAGATGCCTTGAATCTCTATGCAAGCAGGGCTGCAGGCCTGGCGACAAGTCAAAGGAGTGCGCACTGCTACAGACACCTACTGCAGTGTATCTGCAGGGCTAACGGCGTTTGTGGTCTCTCTGCTCACAGGTAGTCTACAGTTTTAGAGGGCTAACCCTGTATTCGCGCCATAAACACCAAATTGGCAATGGTCACACTGGTGGCTACCAGCTTGACGCCTGCCGTTGCCAGCCCTCCCTCGGGGTCGAGGCGTTCAAGCACCGCAGAAAATGCGTTTGCATCATCCCTCGCTGTGATTGGGAGCTGCTTTACTGAGTCACCGCCATTTTGCAAAACTGGCGTTCTGGTTGCTCGCATTGCATCACTCGCTATCGCCGCGTTTTGAGTTGCGCCAGCGATCATAGAGAATGAATATAATCTGGTCACTCCGGTTGCTCAAAACTGCTTTTGGTGCGGATGAAAGGTTAGATAAAATGCAGACGAATGTTGCACCTCTTTCAGCTTCTTAGCCCAGGGCTTCTGAGCCTTGCGGAAGCCGTCGTCCGCCTCCTTGGTCTCCTTGAAGCCACCGATCATCTGCTTGTGGTAGGCCTCCTTCTGCCAGTTCTTAATCTTCTCAAAGTCCTCCCCCATCAGAGCTGACTTCACCTCCATGTGCAGGTCACTGACCTTCTCTGCCTCCATCATCAGGGCAGTCCAGGCTCGCTCCAGCGTCCCGTACTGGGGACCTGTGGTGGAACATGGCAGAGATGAAAATCAGGTGAGGACTAAATGTTAACTTACCATATGGTGACATGCATAATGTCATTTGGTTTTTGGTAGCGTTGTGCGAGGGTGCAAGCCATTGCTTTTCTGTAACCCAGTCAGAGGCCAGATGGAAAACGATGCAGAGAAGCAGAGTAGAAATATGCGCTTCAGCTTAAAACTATAGCCAAAATGGGCGCTTCTCAAAAAAAGGGGACATATTATCAATTATCAAAGGAAAGAGTCCTAGAGCACACAGTTATAATTGGCGATTTATTGTGGAGCAGGTGACTGTCTTGACACAAAGTCTGACTCTGAGGACGACTTTGGGCTCCAATTTCTTGGCGCAGCGCAGGGTGGCGCCATGTGGCGTAGCCCACGCAGCGGTAATTTTGTCCGATGCAGCCCGCGCAGTGGTAATTTTGTGCGGTGCAACACGGTGCGCAGCCACTTTGGCAATTTGGTAGACGGCCGTGCCGAGATGGGTGTGGCAGTGTAGTAGGGGGAGGTGTCACATATTCATCATGACGCAGTCACAATTTCGTGGATAAAGGTTCTGCCGAAAGTGCGCAGAGAGCTCGCCAGCTCCAACCTGGTTTACTTTCTATGCAGTGGTAATTTGGCTGACCGGCGCTGAGTGCGCACACGTCACTGAAACCTCACAGGCAGGTTTCCAGAATGTTAGGCACATTTCAACGCAATAAATAATTACAGCAACCACTATTTAATCTAACTATCTGAATCAGCACATAAATTATAGTATCTATATCGATTGTCCTGATCAAAGAGATCAAAGAGAGAGAGAGACATGTGTGCATGTGGGTGCGTGAGTAGGCTATGTGGATATGTGTCCTTCAGCTGCTTTCACACCGGATGCAAAACAAATTTTTCGTGCGACTGATTACATTCAAAGTCAATGCAAAGACAAAAATACACGTGTATATTTGCGTCTTTGCATTGACTTTGAATGTAATCTGTCGTGTGAAAAATTTGTTTCGCGTCCAGTGTGCAAGCAGCTTAATACTATTATTGTCACTTAGGTTTTATCGTTTTTAGTGGGGGAAAGGAATACAGCTTGATTGCTATGATGTCGTACTCAGTTAAGATCACATATTGAAAATCAATGTGTAACGTATCTTGCATTGTTGTCCATGCATGTTAATCCCAAAATTTTAAGCAGCAACAGGGTGTAATAATAGGAACACGCTATCCATCGTTTCTCTTCCCAATGAGCAACCGTCGTACTTAATTTCAACTCCGTAAGTTTGAATGATCTGACGTAGTTTCGTTTTGAAATTCCATTCAAGTTCGCTAATGGTAATAATTCACGAATACCCTAGCTAGCCAGCTAACTCATATTCGTAATGCTTAATATAGACGTAAACGGGACAAAAAACATGCCTGAAGCAGCAAAGTAAAATGCAACATTCACGCATCATGCAGTTACAGGACAGAGGCTTCTTTATTCCAATTTTAAAGGTGAGGAGAGGAGCGCATTTGATTGGTGAAGATTTGACTCTGCTGTGTTAAACCCACTCACAGCTTCTCTCGTCCCTCTTTGCCACTTGCACCGGCAGGCGGGACAGAGGAGTACTTGCGCTGCACCCAGCACGAAATTGCAAAATACGCCTGGATACACCCCGTTGGCGCAGTGCTCCCCCCATTCGCCACGCCTGCGCCTGGCCAATGAATCTAGAGCCCTTTGTGTTGAAGCGTCAGTCACCTGCACCACAATAAATCTCCAATTATAACTGTGTGCTCCAGGACTCTTTCCTTTGATACTGGAAAACGATGCAGCTTTAAAGGGGTTGTGTGAAGTAAGCAGACACATTGTTTTCATTCAGTTTTTCTGTTTGTTTGTGACGAGAAACGCATTTCAAAACATTATGCGTTGGAATTTTTCCAAAACTACCTCCGGTTTTATGAGTCTGTGCATACCATTGAAATTCCTATTCAATCTTTGCTGTTTTGGTGGCTTTGTGTTAAAATTCATAGGATGCCTCAGCGATGTGTCGCGATGTATTGTTCTCATTCAGCCCAACAGTTGTTTGAGTGGCCAAACGTTATCAGGTCAGGCCAGTTTTCATTAATGACACATACCTGTCAACTCTCATGCATTCAGTGACTTTAAATGGCATACTTACGCCCCTCTGCTGTAGACAGTAATTATTCAATCAACGCATATGTAAGAGATTCTTGCACTGAATGCTTGAGCATGGAGGGGTTGGAAGCAATGGAATTGCATAAAGACATTTTAAATGATATTATTTATTAAAACAATCATGAAACACATGCATTCCTTTCAACCCCTGACTAAAGAAAAGTGTGAGAAATCAGTTCGTAATCGTTATGCCTTGCAAATGAAAACTGGCCACATCTGATAATGTTGAGAGTTTTTGGAGTTTCTGTAATTGTCATTTAAAGGAGCCATATGTAAGTTTGTGGCCAAAACTGGTAGTGCAATCACATTTAAAATAGTGCAGAGTGCAGTATCCCCTCCCATTTCATGATTAATCTCCATACATTTCTTACATACAGCTCCTTTCAGTGAATGATTGAAAACAGGTCATGACCAATCATTAATTTTAAGGGATTGTTTGAGCTGCCCCTATTGCCAGTTCGCGAGCTTCCACTGACGCCGACACATACATGAACATGAAGGTGCATGCATTAGGCCCACCGCCAAATACAGGGTATTCATTTACGATAAATATTACTTTTTCCATGAACATCGATAAATTTGTTGTCAATGTCGCATTTGTATGTATGTTTATCAACGACAGACGAAGTCATACAATTAAATCAGAGGTGGTCCATCAGCAGAAACACAGGGCCAGCAATAACCTCACCTTTCACTGCTTAATAACCTACACCTCTCGAAGTTTACCTCTCCCGATTAGCAACAGTTGCTCGGACTAATTTGTAGAACCGACGAGAGTCGAATTTATTTTTGAAAGCCTTGTTGCACTACGAAAGTTTCTGGCGTTTTCTTCCGCATATCAATGACTACAAAAAATATGAATATGCCTTTATAATTTCTGCGCTTGTGTAGCTTGTGAAACAGCACAGATTTGCATAAATTAGTTCGCGAGGCTCATTGGCAATAAGCCATGAGAATCCGTTCTATAGTCTGAATGTAGTGTGTAGTGTAGTTGTTAGGTACGATACACAGGTGAGTGATGACGAAAATAACTGCTGTGAAGTCCGCGAGTGTTTCTGAGTTTTTGCAGATTTTCATCCTTGCGGAGTTACATCAATTATATCAACATAGGCAATAGGCAATCACTTTGTCATTAGCGTTTCTTTATCATTACGTGTCATGCATTGGTCACGCAAACAGTTTAAGAGCAATTATGCAGGAAAGGATGATGTTACTGAAGGCCTTCCTGACATCTATTTGTACGCCACTGGATCAAACAAGTCAACAAGACCATTCACGCCATTGAAGATCGGGTCTTTCAGGGGCAACATACTCAGGATTATCCACGGCTTCTGGCTCATACATATACGGTCCAACATACGTCACTGCATTGGCCTCTTCGGTCTCCTCAAAGACTTGAGGCTCACCAAAAACTTAAAAAACCTTGGAAACGAAGGTTTCTGACTCGCTCTCCAAAAAAAAATCATCTACTTGTTCCGCTATTGTTTTCGCAGTGTTGTTCTTGTTTTGATGTCAGACTTCCGGGTTCGCCATGTTTTGCGGGAAAATTTGAATCGACTTCAGAAAATTGGCATTTTAGCCCCTAAACTCATTACTGACAACGTCTGTGCACATTTCTTTTACCTGATACCTTTTATTCATCATCTTTTACACTTGGACACCATTTATTCAACATTTTGCTACGATACTTCACACAACCTCTTTAAGGTCCGATAGTTTATAACACAATATATGATACTGTACAGAGGAAAACTTAACCATCATCAATATGTAGCATCCACAGTGGAGATATTAGGCAGCCATTTTGTGGCAGAGCGCTAACTGCAAATTGAATTATTTGGAGCTCAAGGAAACTGCTGAGCCAATGTAACGTGAGGTCTACAACCA
Source organism: Gymnothorax reevesii (assembly GCA_029721435.1). NCBI lineage: Eukaryota > Metazoa > Chordata > Actinopteri > Anguilliformes > Muraenidae > Gymnothorax > Gymnothorax reevesii. Next base: position 28,046,216 of record CM056579.1, on the reverse strand, counting down.
AGCGGCCAGGTTGGCCTGATCCAGCAGAACCAGAGCCTAGCTGCCCAGAGTAAGAGGTTACCCTTCTCCACGAGCTGTCTCCAGCGCTTGGACCACTCGGTCAGCTGCTGTGCATAGGACTTCTCGATGCGAGCGCGTTCGTGGATGCAGGTCATCAAGTCGTTGCACAGCCGGTTTCCATCGTCCACTCGCTTCACTGTCCGCTTGTAGTTCCCCACCTGAGCGAAGTGGGAAGAGGAGGTGGGTGAGGCCTGAATGACTGACATCCAAGAAGTCTCAAACGCTACTATTTTAATAAAAAAGCAGAGCCTGTAGGTATAAATATAGCGCAGCTAATGCTGCGATAACACTTTCTCCGCATTGGGCAGTCTCCAACCCTGCTCCTCCAGCCAAAGCAAATGTGCACCTCATTTCCCAGGTAGAGATCTTAATGACCTGCTAATTAGCCAAATCACGTGTGCAGAATTAGGGTTGGAGAAAACAGTGCAGGATAGTAGCTGTCCAGGATCACGGTTGAAGACCACTCATGCCAACATTACGATAGCGCCATGCTAACTATACATTACCTCCCAGAAGCTGTCACTGGAGACGTCGATCATGGAGTCGTCGTAGGTGCCAGACATGGCTGCTTCCCTCTCAACTCTGGGGCAGGATCTGAAACGCAGCAGCGAGCGGGTGAGCAGATCGAATGCGCATGTGTGCTCACACACCCATAAATAAACAAAAAAAAGCAGCGGCACGTTTACACAAGCACGCACCCACACCGAGATTCCGCTCATAAGGAAAGCGCAGTGACATGGAGGCCGGGGACGCATTGCAGGAGCTCTGCGTGTGGGAATTCCAGGCCGGGGACCAGGTGTATGGCTTAGAGCACATTAACATTCCTGCTGCGCCACATAACACTGCTCATTCTCAAAAACAAAAACCGCAGCAGTTCTCCTTCCTCAGACCCGCGCTGCTAATCGTGTTAGCCTCAGCTCCTCCTTCCAAAAATGCCACTCTCTCTCCGCCTGCCCAGGGAGTGAGTTTCGTGCCCAGTGGTCAGGTGGAAACATGGCCCGAACTGAGTACGGTATTGTTCCGTCAGTATACCACCTCAGTCGCTCCAGTCTCCAGCTCCAGGGCCACCCTCAAGAGGCTGCGCTTGATGCCCCAAGAGAGGGCATTCTTTCCAGGGTAAGTGATGAAAAACCCAGCCATTCTATTCCAGGAGGATAATTCCAGCATAACTACACTCCTAAAGCAAAGGGTGGGAGGGGGGGGGTCTGGGTTTCACCACAGGCAAAAGGTCCACACTTCATTTAAAAAGCATGTAAGCTGAGAGAAAGGAAGTGGGAAGAGGGTAAGGTGAACTACATGGGGGTGGGGTGGGTGGCTGTGCATTTGATGTGTTAAAATCTTAAAAACTTCGGTAGGATATTATGAGAAATTGGAAATGCTTAGCAACAGATTTTCCTAGAAAGTAAATCTTAAACACTGCTTCTTTGTATCTTCTAAAAAGCACAACAGGTCCCCCATAATATAAATTTTGTTGCCAGTCCTGCATTGTACTGATCCAGGTCAGCAGTATAAAGCGGTCAGATTAAAAGTGGATGGCACACATACAGCTATGGGCTTTTGCTGATTGCTGTGATGCTGCCATAAAAAATAAGGAAGGGTGGAAATATTAAGATGAGGGGCAGAAAAATTCTCACAAGCCTGTATGTGATATAAGACAGGGTACCAAATCTGATTGCCATGCCAGATGGCATGTTTTATGAAAAAGGCAGCCCACAGAAAAGTAACTGGGTTGTGTTACTTCACAGTTAGTGGGTAGGTAAGCGCTCCAGATACTGGAACTTATGTGCAAAGTGCACAAGGACTGAAAAATTGTTTTTTCGCAACATGTCCCTTATAAAGAAAACGTTAGAAAAACTTGGCAACTTTTCCAAATGTGCAGATGCAGAGTCTTTCAACTTTTACTTCTGGAGCTTTCAATGCCTCGCCAAAATGCGTAATCCATGCATACAGGCCCACAGTCCTATTTGTATTGTACAGTATTCCAGACAAGTCAGGTGCACTGAGCACTGCTCCGCTCTCAGGAGGAAACAGGACCCTTTGCATCCAAATTTTTTCCAACCAAACTCACTTCATGCTTGCTTCCCCCCGTTGGGAATAAAATAGCTGTACTGTGACAAGCCGTTTTAACATTTAATAGCTAGACCGGATATGTGTTGCAGATATCCGCAATTCAATTCTGCCTAGTAAAGAAATGGCAAATTCATATATCTGCAATGACATTCTTCCTATCCACAATTGTCATTTCAGATATTCGCAACGTCATTCTTCCTAGGATAAATGATGTCACTTTTGCCATTCACATGCATGGGGTTTCTCATTACAGATATCTACAATTCAGTTGCAGACATCTGCAATGTAAATTACGGATATCTGCCAGTGAATTACGACTATTTGTAACTCCAGTTTGAGATATTTAAAAGCGCAATGTAGATATCTTGAATTGAGAGCAGTTAAAGATATCTTGAACTGGAATTTTGACTAGTCAAAATTCAATTGTTAAATCCAGTCTAGCTATTAAATGTTAAAATGGCTTGCCATAGCCTGGCAGGTTGAAAAAAGGAAAGACTGCATAATCACAGATCACTTCTCCAACAACTAAGAGAGACATAAATAGGGTTAATGGAGGATATGACTTCTTGGATCACTACTGGTTTTGTTCCACTGTTTATTACCAGCACACTATGCCACGGTGGCGGCCCTCAGTTTTCCTTTTCATGCCACTGCTAATATATCTCGATTTTATCATTCCAGACCTCCGGCAGGAAATAATTCCACATCCACACATTCTCCACAGAGAAAGGAAACACCAGGTCACATGACCAGCCTGAAGAGTGTGATTCACAGCGTGTGGAGAGGCTGTCAGCAATCATTTGACTGAACATTCTGATGATGTCATGCTAACCCAGAGGTGCTGACTACAGGAAAAACTCAGTGGTAGTTAAACAAACAAGGCTTTCGTCTGAAAGCCTATCCAGTTTCCACTGCTTTTAGGCACCAGGGCTCGTCCCATCACCCCTCATTATTATGACCAAGCAATGCTTTCACACCTGCAACGAAACACCCCTGATATTGCATACTAGAAATCCAGAAATGCTGACAGGGAAAACCGAGGGGGCTAGTCCCACACATGCATTGCATTGAATAAGACTTAGCTCGAGCCAAGCGCTTATTCAAAGCTTGTACCGGAAACCTCTTCCCAGACAATCGTAAAGGAGCCCACTGGGGTGTAGCATAAGGATAGGGAACAGGGGATACACTTTGGCCTTAACGCATGAGAGCAGACAGAGGGCTTCTCTTCTTGTCTAACCTCCACTCTTCTCCCATTTACATTCATTCTCCACTTCCCTCTCTTTCACACTCACTCTTTCCAAGGACATGCACAGCACTGCATAGGCTTCCCATGGACCCAAGCAGGAAGTGTACACCAACAGTGCAAAAACAAATCTGAGTGTCACCTCCCATGTCCTTCCCTGACCTTCCACTCCCCCTACATGCTCCCTTCCTCCCTCTTTCTCTCCACGCCTGAGATATCACCACAGGCAGACTAAACAGCGTTCAGGGCGGTGCCGAGAGATTAAAGCTTACCGCTGTTAACTGTTACTTTCTGACGAGCGAGGGTCAGGGGTCAAAGGTTGGGGGGCACAGTCTGGAAGGAGGCTGGCTTTGCCTCATTGATTTTTTGTTTCCGGGCCCCTGGTTGTCCGATGCATGCTAACTGAGGCAGCGGTGAACAGCGAGGTTGCTGTGGCGGCCGTGACCTTATGATGACCACAGAAGAAGAAGCACACTGCCCGCATTCACCCGCGCGGCCCTTTATTCAGCGGACTCCTCACACGCGGGATGGCTTTATCAAGGCCAGGCCAGTGCAGCTGCTTCGACTGCATACATTAGTGTGTCAGTGCATCTGTGCTACCCTCCGTACTGCATGCACAATGAGCTTTTCAACACAGCCATGCAATAAATCATCAAAACCAGTCAAGGGGGCCTGGTAGTGTTCATTGAAGCCCCAAACAAAAGCCCCCAAAACTTCAGGTGCAGGGGGCTCTTATGAGACCGAATATCTGTGCCAAATCTTAGTATAACCAGTAACGATCGAGTCCAAAGGTGTAGAACAGGGGCTCCTTTATACTAGCAGTGGGCAGACAAACACAGAGAGATAAGATTACCATAAAACCACTTAAGACTGCAGGAGAAGAGTGGGGTGAATTGATCCAGCCTCAGTGACCCTGTGAATGGTGAGCAACACATTTGATGCAGAGGCAGTTAGAGTACAGATCAATACTCTGTGTGCAGAAGAGATGCAAACCCAGCAGTTTCTCAAAGAGAGACAGAGAGAGACCGAGAGAGAGAGAGAGAGAGAGAGAGTATTGAGGAGTATCATTTTCAGCTCCCCATCACCTCCTTCAATTACACAACATCCTTCTCTCTCCAAAGAGAGAGAGAGAGAGAGAGAGAGAGACAGAAATATCAGCAAAACAATACCCAAATTCAACTCCCCGAACAACAATTTGGCTCAAACTATTTCATTCAATTATAAAACATATTCTTTGGTATGGCTGAGAAATTTGGAGGGGGGCCCCGAAAAGGATGACTTCCAGACATATGACAAAGGCCCAACAGAGTTGCTTCACCTTGAGTTTACACAAGAGTCCAAGACGGCAGCAGGCGCCAGATGATGCCAGATTACCTCTTCTGCAGGAAATAAAAAAAGAGCTGCTAAGATTTGGTGTCATTCAGCCACATCTGACCCAGACCTCTAACACTAAGTGGATTCCACAATAATGAATACTGCCCAGAAAAGGATCCCTTACATCAACTGGCTCTGAAACACTATCCACAGATTAAATTGAAACCAAATATTAATGAAGTTAACAGCAACAATAAAACTAAAATCATACAGAATTGGAATGACCAAATTAGAAACACAAGAGACTAGAATGGCATACAATTCCCTCACAAAATACAGAATAAGAGATCATGACCTGGCCATTGAAACAGACTGCCATAAAAGAACCTGGCTACCAAGAGAGCTTCAAAATGCTGCCACTTTGGCCAAACAGAAGTAGAGACAGAGCAACACTTTCTATTATACGGAAATGTACTGTATTAAAAGTACAGCAATGTGATGGACTTGATCACTCCCAAATTAATAGCCAAGATGGCTGCATTGTATAATTTCAAAGAGGGAGAAAAACTTAAAATTCACATTTGTTTTTAGAGTCGTTTGTTTGCTTCACTGATTATCCCTTAGTTTTTTATTATTATATTTATATATTATATTTATTTTATTTACATACAGTATACAACTTTATTTGTCAATGAATTGCTTTAGGGGGCCGCCAAGCCAATGTTGACATGGAGATTAAAAAAAATTTTTGGAGTATGTATTATGATTGGTCATTATAAGTGGAAAACTCATTGTAATATATTGCCAAACTGTAAAAATGTAAATAATTATGTATATATGTATAATATATTGAAATAAATACATTGAAACGAATTAATACTATTGTTGTCATTCCGTGACAATTTGCCTCTTGTAATTCCGTGACATTCACGTTCTGAAATTTCTTGCCCATAAAGCAGGGTTAAAGTCAATATCTGCTTCTATAACTTACAGTATTAACAAAATACACCTTAAATATGAACATAATGACGTTTCATAACTTAACTATGACAGGGACATCACTTTCTGGATAGTTAAACACAACATTAAAAAAACCATGTCAATTTTGTGTAATTCCGTGACGGAGTAGTTTTTGCTTGTTTCTTCTATGAAATTTTCTCAAAAAATATTTTTTCACTTAATAATATTAAAGAACAAGTTAATACCTTCAATATGACATATCATACTTGATTTTATCTTATTTAGTTGTACAGTTACAACCCAAAATGTAATGGGACTGTAATTCCGTGACAGCTTGGCAGCCCCCTTTAGCAACATAAGTGCTTGTGTGCCAGTCCTGTCGCTCACTCAGTCACTCCCTCCCCACTGCCCTTGCTGCCATGGAAACGTCAGAACACAGAACATGCGGCATGTGACTCGGGATCCCTGCAGCTGTTACGGGCCTCTCTTGCTGTGTTCTTGGTGTTCCAGGCCAAAAATGCAGATGTTTCGTCCCCTTCTCCGCTGTATGGGCCCAGCATTCCTCAACAAGTAAACTATGTGCAAACAAGCAAGCACAGAGTGTACAGGGCATCCTGCCAGTTTTCCCAAGCCTTCCGAACAGAAATGTCCACTAATGCTAACTTTGAGTGCTTCTCAGAACTTTTTCTAAAGCTGTAAAAAAAAAAACTTCTCAAACAGCATAACCAAAAGATCAAGGAATGGGGTCATGTTTAATTATATCAGCACAATAGCCGTTCAACTAAGACTTTATTAAAACTAGTCATTAAAACACAATGGCAGTGGAATCTCATACAAAACAATGAGGTAAATAGTGAAAATTTCCAAATAATTTACTTATTCTTCAAATAAAACCTATAACATGTAAAAAGCCAGTGAAAGAGTAGAGACCCAATATAGATCTTTCCGGAATCTGGAGCGCTTGCAAAACCATGCGCAAACAAAACTCCTAATTTGTGCGGCAACCGACAGGATCAGAATCAGTAGAGAAATAATCTAAGAGCTGCAATGCCTGGATAATTCAAAAACAGCAGTTATGTCACAGTTTATTGACAGCTTCCGATAGATCAGAGAGCTCCCTGTACACCATAAAGTTTGGGTGAGATCTCCAATAAGCTTCAACAACAGATCTAGCAAATGTCTAATACATGATCCCTCTCTCAGCTTGGCTGTTTCAACAATTTTAGAACAATCCCGATTCCTTACCGAGACAATAATGTAAGGATTCATGCTGGGCTACAAGGATTAATTAAGGACTAATGCGCACTGCGTGCAGCCTATTGAAGATAATCCAAAACAGAACAAACGTTATGGAACAAAATGCAACTTGGAAACTATGCAAAACACATAACCCATTGCTTTTTCGAGACCCCATTGTGTCCGACACAGCATGAGGACTCGTCAGAGTCATGCGCAGCAAATACAGGGCAACATCAGTCGTGCTCTAACCGCAAACAAATCAGCTTTTATCAGTTTCATCCCTGCAGAGAAGAGGGAGAAGGCTTCATGTGTGAGGACGTGTGAGGCTCATACATAATCTGCAGCAGACTCCAGTCTCTACTCTCTACCCTACACAGAGGATGCACTTGGTGTAGTGTTTTCGGCTAGATTTTTGCCGCAGGTTTCATTTTTAAATCTGTGCTAAGATATACCTTTTGGCTCAAAAAAAAACTTTGAAGATGCTAAGAATTAGCCATAGTCTGTGGCCCAAACTAATACGATCTGGCAAAACATGTTTTCCTCAACACAGGGATTTTTACCAGGGCATAAACGTGCCGACACACTTTGAGCTGCACCAGTATAAACCCTCGAATAACCTGCACCATGTAGCACTGCTAAAAATAAATACATAAAATAAATCCTTTGGGAAGACACTGGTCCGTGTGGCGACAGCCAAATTACTGCTGTCTGTTTCAAGCCTTCAATGAAAGCTTCGCAGTACGCTTAAGGCCTTCAATGAACTCTTCACTGCCTGCCATTAGACAGAGCTGTGAGGCACAGCTTTTCACACAAGCCAATGGCAACACAGCACAGCCCAGCACACACAATGCAGACCTCTCGACTACATACAGGCTAGAAGCCTTCAACAATATTGGACTTCCCAGTACCTAAAGAATGGTGTGACTGCAGCCTTTATATTGGTGCGTTCGCAGGCCCGAGAGCACCTTCCCTCAGTAATCTTAGCACGGTTAAAACATCTCTACAGCACCAAGTCATTCTCTCAATAAACAAAGCTTAACTTACCCAGAGGGCACATACAGTATAGTCTCTCCTCAAGGGTACTGCAAGACAAATATCAACAAGAACATTTAGCAGTATGGAAACAGCCCCATGATTTCACTGTAAACTACATTCATGCCCCGTACATTCCCAGCTTTCGCAACCCATTCTTGTAATGTTGCTGCAATGAGCTGGCAATGCAATAACAAGAAGTCTGACTAAACACCCTCGCAAAATTGTGCAAAGGCTTTGCGCTAAGCTGTTCCCTTTTCATTTTCCGACCATTTCATTTCGCAGAAATGCAGGACGCGGATTGGTCGAGTCTCCCCAGTTCTGTCATGCTGGTTCCAAAAAGCCAAAAAAATTCTTGTTGGTTGGTTTGTTCGCAGCTTAAAATCATGAATTATGCCTCTGCAACAAAAAAAAGCCAAATGATTCAAGTTTTCAAAACTGAGTAACTGATTCAAACTGAGTGCTGAGGAGCAAGAAGATCCTGGTCCAATGAACTCAAAATGTTTTTTAAAATGTTACCAGAATGTTTTTCAATGCTTTAACATGGGAATTATATTGCAGTGACATTGTGAGAATCTATATTTTGGGGCACAACTGGCTGCTCTGCAGGGGTATCCAGTATCCGAGACTCCGCGGCGTGACATCACCACACCGCCACGGAGGCCGGGAGGGAAAGAGCGAACAGAGCCACCACAAGGCACAGAAAACTAACCGCCCACGAGGGGAATGAGGAAGAACAGCCCGGAATATTCCGCGCCGTGGCCTGCGACAGTGGAAACCTCACCGGTGACGTCAGCTTGGACTCATCGCTGCAATCCTACCCGTCTTCCTGTAGGACTGAGTCATTCTTGCCCTGGAGTAATGGAGTGTCTGTGGCGCTGCATTCTGTGTAAGGCCACCTGGCATTTAATTACTGTCTGCAACCCACATAAGCACAAACACTCTACTTAACTTACCCAGCCCTCAAGTCCGTAGAGTGGAACAGAGAGTACACTAGGCAAGCAGTGAATAGCTGTTTGAGGCCCCTTTGCTAAAAGAAAAATGACTAATGACTGCAGAGAGGGAGACCAGCGCTATTGAAAACGTATAGAGTACAGCAAGCGCTGTCTGAAAAAATCTTTTAAGCAGACAGATGAGACACAAATGACCTTTCCAGAGAGGAGAAGGACATCGAGGCGAACAGCAGCTAGCCTGGTATGCCCGGTTCAGCTCGACAGTCCAAGCAGATTCCCTCTGCTGTGTCTAAAGTAAATCTCAGATTTACTGCCGTCACTAAACTAAAGCAGAGAGATTCCCCCTTCTGCTTTTCTTTGAGGCTCCCCCAGTCAGCGCAGGGTTAAATCAGAGGAACTACCCTCACACTGCTCTGTACTGCTGAAACTACGCCCAGGCCGTTGTCGTGTGTTCCCTTGCGGATATAAGGGCTGCACTCGAGTGCGGACAGAGTGACCTGTGCATTCCGGTGTGTCAGCACAATGTCCTTGGCAAAGGACACAGGGCAAAAAGTTGTTTAATTTACACAGGGTAAAGTTTCTCAAACACTGACAGCCCAGAGTATAAGGGTCATGCACTGATGCAGCAGAGCGCAGTACAAAAATAAGAACGTGCGCACAATGGACTATGTCCAAAGTTAAAAAATAAATGTGATACAAGTGCACAACAGGCAATTAAACACTTTTTTTCAAAAAATATTTAACTTAATGTGCTCAATTACAGCCATCTATGCGCACAGTCTGAAACGCATGGCGCAAGTGCATTTAGGGCTTGTCCAAATCCTTTTTCGCTGGTTTAACAGCAGGCCATCTACGTGTACGTTCTTTATCATTTCTGACAATTTGCGGCAGAATTACAACACAATCCAAGTTTGGCTGCCGTTGGCACTTAGACTGCTACCACCTTCTAAGATTTTCGGGCACTTTCGGTCCTTCTAGAATGCACTTTGCGGCGTGAGTCGCTCTGGATAAGAGCGTCTACTAAATGCCTGTTATGTAATGTAATGTGCAAAGTGAGGTGCATGGTTCAAAGAGATCTCCATTAATCTCTTAACTATTCATAGACACGTTTTGTGCGTATCAGAGAATCATCTCCCATCCCCTTTAAAAGCCCAGTGTTCTTCCAATAGCAAATTTCTATTAAAAGGGCGGATTTTTGCCGAGTAGGAATAAAACGGTTCTCTGCAAGTAAACGGATCTGCTTGAGCGCCGAGTCAAAGTGCGCAAGCAAACCATTGCTCAAATTATGGAAACCTGATCACTGTACCCAAAAATGTTATTCAAAATATTTTAAAATATTGTTCAAAATTGTTCTAATCATATCCAGATGGAAACAGACAGAGAATCCCAGGATCGCATTTGCAAAAAAACAAACAATTAAGTGCGGGCAAGGCACAACCGCGAGAAATTGAAAGGAGTGAGGAAAAAACACCAAAAGAGAAAGAAACTAAAATCAGTTTAGTTAATTATACTGCTGTAACCCCTTGAATAATATCCAGTGAGCATAAACTCAATTCGCTTCTGCTTTCTTGACTGTGAGGCCGGGATAGAAGTGCATCAACCTGGATGACAACAACAAAAATTACTTTCGGTTAATATCATGATATTGTTGACATCTCATCCTGGAAGGCCAACGTACATCTTTGGAATAAATGTGGATTAATTATAGACGGTGACAATAATGTCATCCGTCGAGTGGGTGCTTGTAAAAACAGCTGCCCATTAAGCTTGTTTCATTTGTCTGGCAAACTGCAGATGATAGTAAGCAGATTTCCAAAGAAAAGTAGAGTTCTGGGTTTGATAATCAGGACGGACAGGTTGCAGGTATTGCATTAATGGATCAGTTCGGATTCAAAATTGATATAGAGAGTATTGCCAGTGTGGGACTATGACTTGATTATCTAAACGTTTGAAACACCCCACAGAGCCGTTCCGTTACAGTGCACGTTTTCGATTGAATGAAAATTTACGTGGTTTTAGGCAATATATGCCATGTATTTAATTCGCTAAACACTGTCTCCTAACAGCCACTCCTCCAGGGGGATTCTGTGGAAGACTGCAGACAGGTCAGAGTTCACCAGAACAAAAGAGTTGTGGCTCTATCCAGAATAATCTGTGAATACCTACATGTGTATCCTTACACTTTGAACTGCAAATTACCTAATGGAGAAGGTTCTCTTCCGATCCAAACAGCCAACATCAGAGCACTCTCTGAAAGGGGACATCTATCACACAAACCAACTATAACCTGCATTTTTTAAAATATATGGATAATAATATTTCACAGTGTTATATTTTTATTTTTAATTGTTTGCGTGTGTGGGCACTGTTGCTCGTCCCTTTGTAGTACGCAACAAGCAGGGTTTAAGTCTGTTGTGCACTTGGCTACAAAGATGCATAATAATATCTCATGCGCCCTTAAAATAGCCATCAAAAAGTGAAAATTGACCAGGTTTTTGCAAGTGAACTGCACATTAGCTTCCTGCAGTCTCAAGATAACAACGTGCCATCAATGCGCCTAACCACACCTCATTTTATAACCAACACGCTCATTTTGGCGCGAGTGCATTTGCAATTACGGTAAACTTGGTGCTGGACAGCAGAGTAACAACTGCGATATTCTTAAACGAGGAAAGACACTTGCGTCATGCTTGGCCCTGCTCGAGCGTCCAGCCCAATGACTTTCAAAAACACCACCAGCCCAATACACTTTTCCTTTTCCAAATAGGTCCAAAATAGGTTACACCCACGGAACCAGTATTTCCTATGGCTTTATCCCTTGGCGAAAAAAGTACGGACACATACTCAATGAACTAACAGTCCTCCTGGGGAATTGAACATTCAGCTCCCACAACCCTAAGCTATAAACACTGGACTACAAATCATAGACTTCAGAGTCCAAACAGCACAAATATTTAGATAACGCGAGCTCGCACATGCACGCATGACACTCATGGTGCGGTTGGAGAAAAGTTCCACTCTGCTCATGTACCCTAACCAGTGCAGTGTGAATAGAGCCAGACCCAAACCACACAGTTACAAAGACCCACTGGAAGGAGGGGGGCGTCATTTCAGATGCGCCCGCTTCCCACCCAAAAGCACAGATCAGCATAGGTGCGTGCATCCAGTCGTCCACGGTAACAGCTGAAGCATTACTCACTGTGTATGCATCCACTCCGCATTAACCATACACAGGCATGTCGGGCAGTGCACACACACACACACACACACACACACACAGAGAGAAATGCCAAGCCAGCTCTTATTCAGCGATGCCCTTTTGGAAACTCCAGCAAATGAATCAGCACAAGAGCCTCTTTTAAGAGGGACGTCCAGCCTATTCCTCTCTCTCACACATACACCTGCAAATTTCCCTCTTCCTCTTTCCAAGAAGCCTGCATATGGGCCATTAATATCATCTACTGAGAACCAATACGTAGGTCTTTGTGTGGAGCTGGTCTCTGGAACATTCTGAGGTTTGACAGTGTTTACCAACATTCTCTGGTTTGGATGACGGACATCGGGATTTCCTCAAACCCAGGCAGCAGGCGACTTGTTCAGGAGTACCATGTAACACAAGGCCAGGCAGAAGTCTACTGCTCAACAAAGGAGTTGCAGTAAGTCTAATGCACACTTCCAACTGCTGAACAATCGAGCCGCAGCGTTCCTCATCACAACACCGAGGTTAAACGACAGGGGCACTGCCGAATACCAGCACCCCAAGAAGTCCGCTGCTTCACACTAGGGTGTAGAGATTACAAAAGCCCTTTAATTAAAAAGCTGATGGTGTATAATAAGAAAAATGCTGAAAATCTTTTGAGCTCTAAACATAGTCAAGACAAGGGAGCCACTTCTGGACTCAGAAAAATAGTAACAAACGGCTCACAGTCTTAAAACCTGGATTCTGGTTTTTGTTGTCTGTGAACCCAGAGTCAGGGACAAACACAGGTCTGCATACACAATGTTCTGCACACTTACCGACCTGCAGGGAGTTCATCTGCACCCCATGTGTCATGAAGAACCCACTCGAACGGGGTCATGCCGGGGTTATCGCAGGTTTACGGAAAAGGGGGGCGCTGGTGCTATGTGAAACACACCCTGGGCCATGGGAGCCGTTCCCCTGGTACGGTTCTCCACAGCTCACCTCCTTTGACCCCAGAAAAGACCCAAAATCCAACGCCAAAAAACAGCGGATGCTCGTTGAGCGCTACCGAATGGAAATTCGCCATGTCATCAAAAAAAGAGAGAGCCGTGTTCATCGAGATTCCTTCTTCGCACTGCATCTGTGATTGATAGCATTATCTTTTGCTGTTTCCTCTGGCTATTTATAAATTAGCCACGTGTTTCCTTTAGAACTTTGCTACCGCTGAAGCCAGTCAGCTCAAATTTATTAGCAAAGCAAAGCACAGTATTGCATAAACTTAATCGCTATAAAGTGCATAAGTGAGGGGATGCACCATCTTACGCACCTCAGTGATTCTGTCACTGTAATGTAGACTTAAAGGTCAAAGAAGCGTACACGAGAAAGCAGATAGGATTACACAGCCTCCCAAGGATTTCACTGAGGTGTAAAAGAGTAATAGAGCATCTCCCATGCGGACTGTGATCAAGACAATGTTACTCAATTTCAGACCACAAGCTTTAGTTACAATGGAGAGTTAGACAGCCATGTCAATGACTTTCTAAAAACTTTCATTATTGTTTTTACATGTGCTTAGAACAAGTCAATACAGCTGAGGCTTTTTGTTTGCTTAATAAAACAAACAGATTGAAAAACTGTAATCTGGAGAGTGGAAATTAATCAATAAACCAGAACACAAATATGAGGAAAAAAAAGAAAAATTCCAACAAACATTCTCCTGTAGCCCACTGTTGGGGTAATGCCCAGCTTTTGAAAAGGAAGGCGAATATCACATCTGTGGAAGCATCCAATAAGACTGAAAGCTTGTTCAAGATCTTGCTTTCACTCTGTACACACGGAATCTAACACAATCCCAATTCACAAATCGCTTTAAGGTGACAAATCTATGCAGAATACAGTCAGCATCTAAGTGAATTAGATACTTGTATCAAATGCTTTTGACGAATCTGTGGAAAGCAGACGGAGACCAATTTATGAAAGGCACAGACAATGTCAAAGACGCAGCAGAAGCGGTCTCATGTCATTCCCAAAATCTGGCTGAAATTCAGATAAAACACAATTGTCATTTCAAAACTCACAGCTGATTGCTCACAAATTACTCACCAGCATTTCTTTGGCCTTCCTCAAATAAAAGCTGTGAAAATCACTTCTTATTTTAGAAATGCATAGATTCACCCACTTTGATTGAGTTAATAAACACCACACAGGGATTATACAGTTGTATTGCAAATATTTTCCCAAGCATACTGTACAAAAGACGGCGTTCTCCAGTCATCACAACTTACAGCCCAGATTTCTCAGACAATCATAAAGCCTTCTCAAAGGCTAAGTTTTCTTTTTCGTGGGATTATACCGCTCAGGGAATGTTTATAGTTGAATTCTAAGATTAATCCAGGTCTCGGAAACAGGCCCATTTCGCACTACTGGAAAAGGTAAGGAGCCCCACTGTAAATGACGGAAAAGGCCCAGTGCTTTTCACATACGGGCGCGAACAAACAAGAAACATTTTTTTTAACTCTTCTCCCACTGCTGGTGATTGATGTGAATCATTCAAAAGGACTCTATTCTCGCAGCAACAGTGACAGCATTCCTTACCCTTTCTAAAACAAACAGAAGGTTGCCTCATATTGCCAGAACACTCAAACCCTGCAATCGTGCTGATGTGAACGAAGTCCAATACTTTTTCCTACCTAGAGACATTTTTAGATATCGCGAAGGCGTCCCAAATTGCCACCATTTCAAACTATGAAAATATAAGAAATCAACGCTTATAAGCAGCTGATGACACGCAAATAAAAAAAAAAAGATCCAAGCCCACTTCAAGATAGGAAACACGTAGTTCACATTGGTGAAAAAATAAAACATGGTGCGACAGTACCGTTAGCTAGGACTGCAATATGCGCATTACAGCAAGCTACAGTTTTCAAGTTCCTGAATTAAAAGGAGGCACAACAAGTCCCGAGAAAAACATGCACGGGATGCCCCCCAAACCTGCTCGGCTAATAATGCAGCGTATATCTTTTTTTTGAAGAACGCAAGATAACAACATGCAAATCATTGTGGGAAGCGCTGTAGTGCAGCATCGCTGTCACGACCCAGTCGGCTCCATGCAGTTAGTTTTCACGCAGGGTAAAAGTAAAGCTGCTTTCACACCGGACGCGAAACGAATTTTTCGCACGACAGATTTACATTCAAAGTCAATGCAAAAACGCGAATACACGCGAATTCAAATTCGCGTCGTTGCATTGACTTTGAATGTAATCTGTCGGGCGAAAAATTCGTTTCGCGTCCAGAGTGAAAGCGGCTTAAGTCAGCGATGAAAACTGCAGGTATGAAAAGTTGTTCGAATCCCAACATGAAAAGGGCAAGTCGTTCGGAATGTGTGATCATATCAATAAAGCGAAAAGTATTACTTTGTATTCAGGACAGCTACTCGGCAGAGCAGGCTATGTATTAAACCACTGCCCCGCCCTTTGGTACAGGAGTTTTTCCGCATTAAAGACACGAGTAGCCACTGTAGCCTCACGTTAAAAAAAAAAAAAGAAGAAAAGAAAAACAGTACACAGATTTAGTTTCATAAAAATGACATGTTCCATAGCGTTAGGTCGGACCAGTTCGATCTACCGTCAATATAAGCCAATACATATTTAATATCGACCTGCGCAGGCGTGAATATAGAATTTTACCCAGTATGGCATCTTGAAACGTTATGGCAGTTTAATATTATTTCTAAAATGAATCTCATATTTGAAAGTAATATTTGTTCATAATATTAAAACATTTGCTAAGTTGACAAACAGATAAAAGTTATGATAGAACGTTATAGCAACATATTATTTAACTGCAGCCATAAACAATGCAGTAGACTGATTGACTTTTTTAACCCCATTTTCCGCACCAAATTAACACGCAAGGCAACTAGAATGTCTAAACGGTTAAAGTCATAAGCTATTGAAATATTAAGTGTGTAACTTAGCGAACCATATAACTCCTGTAATGTCTGTCATTTCACAAATGATACTTTCCAGGAGGATCCCGAACTACCAAATAGTTTTTACAATAAAGTTAAATGGAAAATAAATATATTTTGCTGATAAAGATGCTATTCATTTACCTTGGCACTGTAATTCCCAGACAATAGGCCAACACTTGAGGATGAATTGAAACCTTCGGCTATTTTTTGGGGGGTTTCTTCTTTTCCTCTTTCGGTCAGCACTGACGAAAGATGACTGGGAGCGGCGCGCTTCTCTGACGTCATATCCCCACTTCAGAAAAGTTGAACGAAACGTACGGTACCGATAAGTCAGTGGGGGAGGCTGAGTAAATCAATAAAATTTTGTGAATAATAATTGAAAAAAAAAACTTCTTGTAACTCTATAATTCAAGAAATCTCGCTCCAGAAATAATACGACTCTGTAATGAACCTACAGTTCATGAGCCACCTTTTGAAAACAACTTCGACTCATTTTGCGATGACTGCAGAGTAGGCTCAACAATTTGACTGATTTGAATTTATTGCAGAATTACCATCGTCATAAAGGATTTCGCAGTTTTATGTGCAGTGCTGCAGGACTTCGAATCATCGAACTCGAACTCATCGAACTTGTAACATGTTTTTCTTTTAATATTGCGCTGCAGTGTAAAAACTACAGAAGGCGAACTGCCCAGTTACGACCGTCTTTGTTTTCTGAAGTACGTTATTAGTGTCGCTTACACTTCAAAATAATACAAATATTAGATAATTGACTCTACCAGAAATAATTTCTTGAACAGAACTCGAAGTGCAGTTGATATGCTCGAGAATTTGAGCAATGACTCTTCCTAAATGAGTGAGACACATTGATGCATGACACTGGAAAGGTCTGCATGTGGAAAGAAACAGGTTTTTGATTAGCTTCTAGAGCAGAGGTGGGCAGCGAGGGCCGTATCTGTCCCTGGTTTTCACACCAACGTCTGGTCTTTAATTAGTTGATTGTCTCAACTAGCCAAACCATTTATGAAATCTGACGTTTCATGCGCATTTCTTTAAATTATCATGAAACTACAAAGACTAGTCTTGTCTCCCTTCATAAAACATTTTCCTTTGATCGAATCATTGCGAAAATCTATATTTGTGCATGCAATCAATTAACTCAATTACTCAGGGTAATTGATAGGAATAAAAACCTGCATACACACCGGCCCTCCAGGACCGTGATTGCCCACCCCTGTTCTAGAGACATGAGATTTTAAAATAATGTATTATTGAGGCATTAGAGATTTTGATTGACCACCTTGACACGGAGTTGCTAATTTTGACCACAATGATGCGGTGATCAAGGAATTATTTAAGATGGATGATGGAGTACACATACATGGGGGCTTGCATATACAGATATATATATATATATTTTTTTTTTGATTGGCAGATATCACTTCAATTGCAATAAAGATTTAGACAACCATTGACACGAGTTTCTAGATACTGCAGTTGCCTTTGGTGGGCCCTGATGGCAAGAAGAGTAATACAAGCTAGCTATCTAGCTAGCTTATATTACAATGCAGGATGTGAGCGGATGGCAAATGACATAAACGGTTTAAAAAAACCAAACAAAACTATACATACACTCTTTCAACACATGCACAACTTCCAGATAGTTAAACCAGACTGGAAGAATAAAAAATTACAACAAATTCCAGTTTTATTCCATTGACAAGGGGATTTCTGTGGAAAAAGTAAGCACCAAAAAGTACTCGGTAATTACAAGAGCACTTATTAGCCAACCCCCAGTTCAAACTACCAACTGACGTATACTTATGTTGTAGGACAGCGTTTCACACAGTAAGAACTGCAGGACACCTTTTGCAACACTTTACAACACAGATGGATTTCACTGAAACTGCAGTTGATCACAAGTTTTTTTTTTTTTAAAACACAGGCTTGTGGTGGAGGGTCCTCTGGAACACTTCAGGCAACAACGTAAAACTGAAATCCATTTCTCCTCTGTGCTTGGAGGTATTAGTTGGCTCGTACAAGGTAAACCAGGAGTCTTACACACACAAAGTTAGGATGCAACAGCCAGCAAGGTCACAAGTACAGTGGCAAGTAGGTAGAGCCAAGAAGCAGGAAATGGAAGGGAGTTGGGTCTGCCATATTTTGCCTTGAGCGGTCTTCATCCATTAAATCAATCTGAATCAAATGTTTATTTTAAAAACTTCTCATCCTAACCAAATCCTACATAAAAATGTATAGCTGATTAAACAAATGCAATGTCACTTTATAGAATAAACTTTCAAGCATGCACTGCAGAATGTTACCAAACTATTTGTTTTTCAAAAATATCTTCAAAGGTGTAAAAACTTAATGATGGCTACTGATGGTGATTCCTGATATTATTCAATACAGTCAATATTGACAAAGTTTTAACATTTTGCTTAGCATTTGCATTGTGTATTCCTGAATATTTTGTGAAGCCAGGATGCAATACATGGGATAGGGAATAGACTACAAGCTAGGACATGCTTAAAAAATTGGGAGTATAATTAAAAAGGTTTTTTCTATCACCAACCTGCCTACTCCCAGCTCAGTATTAATTGAAGTAATTCAACGAGCAGTGTAGATGGTGCCCTCTGAATGCAATAGTGTTTGTTTCAACGGGACCTGAACAATGAATTTAATGGTCTTCATAAGTTCTGTCAGACCTTTCAGGTTTTTTTGAGATAAAAGCACAAAGAAGAACAAAATTTTTGCTGTTAAATCAATAAAAACAATGTATAAAAAAAACCTGGCTCTGTACAAAATAAATACCCCAATAAAATACCACAAAACTTAATTGCTAAGAACCTTGTCAGCTTATTCCTTTCAATGTTGCAGACTTCAGTGACTTTCACTAAACAGACTTAGGCCTACTGATGCTAATCAATGCAAACATATCAGTGGATTCATCAAAAAGAAAGGAAAAAAACCCCCGATCATTTAGGAAGATGATATAAACACAGGTCATCATATTGCACATCCAGTAGGTCAAATTAAGGTTAAAAAAAATCTTTGGTGCCAGTTCCAGGTCGTTAAATTCATTTTAAAATACCTGCAACGTTTGGTTAAAGAAACATTAATGAGGGAGATGGCGGTCTACTCCCACGGTGAAAAACTAAACATCGAGATTACATTTCAGTGCTTACATGTATACAAGTGTGATTTTAAAGCAGGCTTTTTTTAACCGCAAAGTTGAAATGCGCAAGGAATTTCTGCATTCACTCAATAAATGAGCCAGGTGAAACCATACGGTTTATCAACACACGCATATATAACTTACATACGCTCTTACACTTCCATTCAATCAACGAACCAGGTGAGTAGAACACAGCATATAAACATACATACACATACTCTCCTAAAACTTCCAGTCCTAATTTATATAGAAAAAGCCAAATAAAAGGCAACTTCATATGCTTTGAATACAACGCGGGGATACACCCTTTCCTATTATCTGTGCTGACGCACTGGAGAAATGCCATGCTGGTCATGCAGGCTGGACCAAACAATTAACAATTACTTGGCGAGTTGGCCAATACCCTCAGTTCCCCTCTCATTCACTGCTGTGCTGAAGGAGGAAAATCAGTGACGTCATGCCGAGGTTCCCCTTCTCGTTGTCTCCCCCCATTGGTGGTTTGTGGGAACAGTCAGACCAATGAGTGAGGAGTGGTCTGCGAGCAGCCACCAACTACAAGCTCTCTTGCTGAGAGAGGAGGGCAGTGAAGATGGGCATTCTCGGACACCGCACCGTCGCAGGTGCGCATCACTTCCAGGTGGCTGCCGCGGGTCGCAAGGTGTTGGCCCTCGTGCCCTTTGGCCCCGTGGAATGGCCTGAGCGGGTCCGTAGCTCCCTCTCTGTGCTTTCACTCAGCGCCTGCTCTTCATCGTACCTGATCCAGCCGTGAGGGGAGCCAAGAGGGGCAGAAACACAGGAAGGTGGTCAGTAACATCTCCAAGGAACACCAATGCTTAATACCACCATTTCCAGTGGGCATGCTTATTCAACATGACCTTAATTTGACCAGTATTTTCAGCAGATATTCAGCTTTAAAGAAAAACATGGGTCGCGGAAGTTTTCGCTACACAAGGAAAAGTTCCCCAAAGGGAGAAAATATTTTTCTTGTTTCAAGATTTTTCAGAGGCAAGTCAATTTCACTAAGCGAGTGAAAAATAATATAAAACAAGCAGTATTTTCTACTAGGGAGTGAAAACAAGTCACTGCAATTTTCATCACATTTCAAGGCCAAAACAGAAAAACAGACTTCTTTTTGCAGGGCATTTGCACATGATATCCATTCATAGAGGCTGGTGTATATTGAAGGAATTCAGCCCAACTCCCTCGCTCAAAGATTCAACTGTGGCGCAGTGTCATGCCAGAGATTTGATGAAACTGGTTCAGGAGCTACACAAAGAACTTACACTGAGACAACGGCTCACTTGAGCAGAAAGCAGACATCGACATGGTACTTGCCAATTAGCAGTGGTTTGCAAGGAGTGCTGACAATGTCCAGAGCAAATAAAGGAAGTGAGAATTTCCCACGAAGCATGTGATTGGCTGCGCTGCTGGGCAGGAATGTCTGTAATATGATTTCCCTGGAAAGTGTTGAAATACTACCAGACTGTAGAACTGGTAATTCCACAATAAAATGAGTATGCATCATTTTTTGTAAGTTCTGTCCTGTATAATACTTTGTACAATAAACTATATGAATCAACTCTGGATTGGCGCTTGTGCACAATAAACATGGTTTATTCCCCATTCCTCTCCCTCTAACATCGGTCTACCACTTTGAAATGAGATTGGAGGATAGTGGTGCCACTCACAGGACTTGATAATTCCCCAGAGCTTCCCTGGGAGGACATCGGTTCCAACGACAGTCTGGGAGCTCCCCGTTGGGTGTAACAATGTTCAACGTGTCGTTTATTAAGTTGTACTTCAAGATGCGGTCATTGGCCGTGCTGGAAGTTAGCGAAGGAGAGGCGTTCACCTGAAAGGAGCACAGGTGAGTTTTCAGAGCGTCGTCACAAACGCAGGTCAAACACATACAGCTGCGGAATATTTAAATAGCAGTGTCGCGATTACTGCGCATGCAACGAACTTTGAAAACCGTTCAGCCCAAAAGGAAATTAAACGAAGTGAATCCACTCAACTGCGAGTCAAAATCAGATTCCGTCGTTGCTAATCCATCATCGTTTTGCATTGTATTTATACATTTTAATTACTCAGTTACTCAAGCTAGTTACTCAAAAAGCAAATTATGCTTTTTGTATAAAGGGGTTTTCCAAAGAAATTCAAGGATTCAAAGGGCTATTTTATCGCTTTAGTCGAAGAATGTAAATTGATTTGCCAGCTGCCAATACACATAGAAGAAGAAGCTTCTATGATGGTTATTAGCAATGATGGAATCAAATTTTGAAATGCAGTCAAGAGGATTTACTTCCCTTTGTTTGATTTCTAGTTAGGCTGAACAGTTTTCAAAGTTCTGAACATCCGCAGTAATTGCAATACAGCTCCTTTAACAAGTTTGCATAAATACCAATCAAATACAAAGAGTGAATGAATCTTCAGAGTAAACAAACAAATGAATGACAATTGCACTTAGTACTTTTTCATAGGCACACAAAGTGCTTTACAGCCATATGGGGGACCTCACCTCAACCACCACCAATGTGTAGCTGGGTGATGTATGGCAGCCATTTTACACCAGAACACTTGCCACACATCAGCAGAGGTGGAGAGGGAGAGGGAAATGTCCACAGCCAATTAAATCGGGGAATGATTAAGTGACAGGGGAAAAGAGCCAGGCTGGGAATTTAGTTAGGACACCAGGGAACTCCCTGCTCTTGTTGAATGATCACGCAAATACAGCTCAATCAAATAGAGCTCATTAATCTTTATAATGTCCGCTCAAACAGGTCCAGCAGAAAAAGCTGATCAATCTTTTGGAGAGTTACACCATTCCAAGTCAAATACATACAGTTGGAAAAACTGCTCTATGACCAAACATGTAGGTTGGATTTACAGTGTTATTCATGATCTGTACGGTGACCACACAATCCCATGAGAATCAGAGGATGCTGACCTCAGTTATACTGTACTCTTACAGTCACAAGCATGGGCCAAACACAGAGGCATGTCTGTGTACCACAGACACTCACTACTGTCCTACACACAGGTGTGGCACACCTTTACCACACACTGGAGAACATTCAAGTAGATGATATTTGGGTCAATGACAAATTAGCTGTTAAAATTTTTTTAAAAATAAATCTTTAAAAATGTACAGAATACATTTATTTGAATTTGGAGGAGAGTGTTTAAACAAGTCTTAATGGTTGCACAATATTTAAAGGGTTTTAGTACAGTTTTAGACTGTATTTACAATTTCACCAGATAAAAATGTCAGGTGGCGCAACCAAAAGTCTCTCGAAAAAAAAACACACTTCCCTCTTTTTTCCTAAGTGATTCTTTTGGTAAGTATACCTGAGAGTCTCTACTCCGCCTAAAATGTAAGTATTTTGTAATTGAGCTGGGTATTAAAAGTAACTTATGGATTCTTTATTGTAGGGGATGGGTATTTTGGTTTTCCAAACAATTTAAGAACAATTAAACTATTAAACTTTGTTTATC
The DNA here is from genome assembly GCA_029721435.1 of Gymnothorax reevesii. Lineage (NCBI taxonomy): Eukaryota > Metazoa > Chordata > Actinopteri > Anguilliformes > Muraenidae > Gymnothorax > Gymnothorax reevesii. The sequence goes on along the minus strand of CM056579.1, from coordinate 28,023,518 downwards.
TGAAAGGTTTTCAATATAAAAATATGCCCCCATATGAATATTATATTAATTTATATTTTAAAATACTTATTTAATACATTTCACATAGTGTTAACTTGCTTGGATGGTTGCGCCAAGGGTTTGAGATGCCAAAAAATAAAATATGTATAATTTTTATGTTAAACTGGAAATATGTTCAAATTAAACAGGTTTGATAAAATGAAATGATGCTCAGCGTGAATCATTTAAAATTATTTTAAACCAAAGTAGTGCACTCGGACAGTGCCATGTCATTGACCCATTTATATGACTAGTTTTAACCCAGAAATAATCTGCTGGTTTCAAAATCAGTGAGTACCTTGACAAGGTATTAAAATATTCATCCCCAACACCACATGAGCTCACCACATTGATATCTGCTGCGGCCAAAACCTTAAAACCATAAAACTGCCATTAGGCTTAATTTAACTGCGCTCCTGGTTACAAGAACATAGCCCATCTTTTACCTTGATTTCTATTCAGTACAAAAACAACCACCCCCGGTTACTCTCGCGTTCAGATTTGTGATCTCAAGGCTGTGCAAATGTTGTGTAAATACGGCATTACCATTAGGTAAGTGTTGTGTCAATACAGAATAATGCTACAGTTGGGTAGGTGTTCTGGGGATACCATGTGCATTGCAATTGTTGCGAAATGTGTGTGCATACCTATTGAAACTATTGGCCATTGTCCACACCCAAATACATGACGCCCATATGTTCACTCAACAGGCCCTTTTTGAGTTGTTTTTGGGCTCGGTCTGCATTAAATGAATATGCCCTCACAGGGGACATTCTTCACAAATATACAGTTGTGAAAGCACACCCTGCAGGCCTGAACATGCACAATCACACCAAAGCCAAGGCCTAGGGCTGTTTACACAACAGACACGCAAATACTCCACACACAACTATGTTAGGGCGCAAACACTCAGCCTTCTAAGCCATACACCAATGTAAAACAATTTTACGTTTCAGAGTGGGTTAACTCAAAGATTCATTAGTGCAGCCATCAGTTGCCTGATCTTTTCTAATAAAAATAGAGCAGCTCCCCAAACGATTTAGCGCACAAAGCAGGACTGGGGAATCAAAGGCAGGATATCTTGGCAGAAACAGTAAGCAACCAATCCAAAAGCAATGAACAAATTTTTTAAAATGCTTAAAGTATTCTAAGTGAGAACACATTCATTTTGTATTTTTGTTAGTTAAAGCATTCGTCACATTCCTGAGTCCATTTCGTGAATGCCCTCACCTCAATTAGCCAGGGCTTGAGCCTGTCGTCAATGATGATGTCATAACCATAGCACTCAAAGCAGTGTTTGTCATTGTTCATGACTGGCTGAAAGGAGGAAAACATCAATTATGAGCTGGCACCAAGAGCTAGTCATTTAACCAGAAGAGGAAATCAAGGGTCACAACAAAAACATGAACTGGAATCTGTGGAACCAAAATCTCTCAGTGTGAATACTCACTGCTACAGCCTTCAGGGATTGGACCATGATCCAGTGAATCTGGTCAAATAGTCTGTTGGTTACCTCCTTGCCCCGAGTGCTCTCCAGGTAAAGACGCAGATTGCTGACGGTCCATTTACCCCCATGGACGTGATTATAGTCATCCTGCAACACAATGCATGATTTCACACAAACTTACACTCAGACAAAGGCTCTGGTGAATGCACGTGAATTTTGATGCTGCAAAATTGTTCGGCTGCTCGTCGCTCAAAGTCTCTCTTGCTAAAAACTGATCTCAATGGCACGAACCCGCTGAAATAAAGAAAGAAGAAATGAATGGATATTAGAATGAACAAATTTATGTGCGCAAATCTTGAGAAACGAGTGAAACTAGAAGGTGTTTTTACTTGTAAAAACAGGCTCCTCCCCCCCGGCCCTCTTCCCTGCTTAACCCACCACACGCACGGATAGACGGACAGACGGGTATGCAAAGTTTTGTTGAGATCATGCAAACGGTTCAGGAGTTATGCGCCGGCCAAAAATTGATCACATCCGGACGGACAGACAGACGGATGGACTAACAGGCAGATGCCAAAAGGCACCACTTCAGGACCTGAGTAGGAAGTAAGCCAAGTTTTGTTAAGATCATGCAAACGGTTTTGGAGTTACGCACTGGGGGGGGGGGCATAACAACTAGAAATCAAACATTTTGACACAACTTGCTCGTATTTCAGCTCATTTCCTCTCACACAGATCAGGGAAGAGCACTCACCCCATTCCTCTCACACAGATCAGGGAAGAGCACTCACCCCATTCCTCTCACACAGATCAGGGAAGAGCACTCACCCCATTCCTCTCACACAGATCAGGGAAGAGCACTCACCCCATTCCTCTGACACAGATCAGGGAAGAGCACTCACCCCATTCCTCTCACACAGATCAGGGAAGAGCACTCACCCCATTCCTCTCACACAGATCAGGGAAGAGCACTCACCCCATTCCTCTGACACAGATCAGGGAAGAGCACTCACCCCATTCCTCTGACACAGATCAGGGAAGAGCACTCACCCCATTCCTCTCACACAGATCAGGGAAGAGCACTCACCCCATTCCTCTCACACAGATCAGGGAAGAGCACTCACCCCATTCCTCTGACACAGATCAGGGAAGAGCACTCACCCCATTCCTCTGACACAGATCAGGGAAGAGCACTCACCCCATTCCTCTCACACAGATCAGGGAAGAGCACTCACCCCATTCCTCTCACACAGATCAGGGAAGAGCACTCACCCCATTCCTCTGACACAGATCAGGGAAGAGCACTCACCCCATTCCTCTCACACAGATTAGGGAAGAGCACTCACCCCATTCCTCTCACACAGATCAGGGAAGAGCACTCACCCCATTCCTCTCACACAGATCAGGGAAGAGCACTCACCCCATTCCTCTCACACAGATTAGGGAAGAGCACTCACCCCATTCCTCTCACACAGATCAGGGAAGAGCACTCGCCCCATTCCTCTCACACAGATCAGGGAAGAGCACTCGCCCCATTCCTCTCACACAGATTAGGGAAGAGCACTCGCCCCATTCCTCTCACACAGATCAGGGAAGAGCACTCGCCCCATTCCTCTCACACAGATCAGGGAAGAGCACTCGCCCCATTCCTCTGACACAGATTAGGGAAGAGCACTCGCCCCATTCCTCTCACACAGATCAGAGAAGAGCACTCGCCCCATTCCTCTCACACAGATCAGGGAAGAGCACTCGCCCCATTCCTCTCACACAGATCAGGGAAGAGCACTCCCCCCATTCCTCTCACACAGATCAGGGAAGAGCACTCACCCCATTCCTCTCACACAGATCAGGGAAGAGCACTCACCCCATTCCTCTCACACAGATCAGGGAAGAGCACTCACCCCATTCCTCTCACACAGATCAGGGAAGAGCACTCACCCCATTCCTCTCACACAGATCAGGGAAGAGCACTCGCCCCATTCCTCTCACACAGATCAGGGAAGAGCACTCGCCCCATTCCTCTCACACAGATCAGGGAAGAGCACTCGCCCCATTCCTCTCACACAGATTAGGGAAGAGCACTCACCCCATTCCTCTCACACAGATCAGGGAAGAGCACTCACCCCATTCCTCTCACACAGATCAGGGAAGAGCACTCACCCCATTCCTCTCACACAGATCAGGGAAGAGCACTCACCCCATTCCTCTCACACAGATCAGGGAAGAGCACTCACCCCATTCCTCTCACACAGATCAGGGAAGAGCACTCACCCCATTCCTCTCACACAGATCAGGGAAGAGCACTCACCCCATTCCTCTCACACAGATCAGGGAAGAGCACTCACCCCATTCCTCTCACACAGATCAGGGAAGAGCACTCACCCCATTCCTCTCACACAGATCAGGGAAGAGCACTCACCCCATTCCTCTCACACAGATCAGGGAAGAGCACTCACCCCATTCCTCTCACACAGATCAGGGAAGAGCACTCACCCCATTCCTCTCACACAGATCAGGGAAGAGCACTCACCCCATTCCTCTCACACAGATTAGGGAAGAGCACTCACCCCATTCCTCTCACACAGATTAGGGAAGAGCACTCGCCCCATTCCTCTCACACAGATTAGGGAAGAGCACTCGCCCCATTCCTCTCACACAGATCAGGGAAGAGCACTCGCCCCATTCCTCTCACACAGATCAGGGAAGAGCACTCGCCCCATTCCTCTCACACAGATCAGGGAAGAGCACTCGCCCCATTCCTCTCACACAGATCAGGGAAGAGCACTCGCCCCATTCCTCTCACACAGATCAGAGAAGAGCACTCGCCCCATTCCTCTCACACAGATCAGGGAAGAGCACTCGCCCCATTCCTCTCACACAGATCAGGGAAGAGCACTCGCCCCATTCCTCTCACACAGATCAGGGAAGAGCACTCGCCCCATTCCACTCACACAGATCAGGGAAGAGCACTCACCCCATTCCTCTCACACAGATCAGGGAAGAGCACTCACCCCATTCCTCTCACACAGATCAGGGAAGAGCACTCACCCCATTCCTCTCACACAGATCAGGGAAGAGCACTCACCCCATTCCTCTCACACAGATCAGGGAAGAGCACTCACCCCATTCCTCTCACACAGATCAGGGAAGAGCACTCACCCCATTCCTCTCACACAGGTCAGGGAAGAGCACTCACCCCATTCCTCTCACACAGATTAGGGAAGCGCACTCACCCCATTCCTCTCACACAGATCAGGGAAGAGCACTCACCCCATTCATCTCACACAGATCAGGGAAGAGCACTCACCCCATTCCTCTCACACAGATCAGGGAAGAGCACTCACCCCATTCCTCTCACACAGATTAGGGAAGAGCACTCACCCCATTCCTCTCACACAGATCAGGGAAGAGCACTCACCCCATTCCTCTCACACAGATCAGGGAAGAGCACTCACCCCATTCCTCTCACACAGATCAGGGAAGAGCACTCACCCCATTCCTCTCACACAGATCAGGGAAGAGCACTCACCCCATTCCTCTCACACAGATTAGGGAAGCGCACTCACCCCATTCCTCTCACACAGATCAGGGAAGAGCACTCACCCCATTCATCTCACACAGATCAGGGAAGAGCACTCACCCCATTCCTCTCACACAGATCAGGGAAGAGCACTCACCCCATTCCTCTCACACAGATTAGGGAAGAGCACTCACCCCATTCCTCTCACACAGATCAGGGAAGAGCACTCACCCCATTCCTCTCACACAGATCAGGGAAGAGCACTCACCCCATTCCTCTCACACAGATCAGGGAAGAGCACTCACCCCATTCCTCTCACACAGATTAGGGAAGCGCACTCACCCCATTCCTCTCACACAGATCAGGGAAGAGCACTCACCCCATTCATCTCACACAGATCAGGGAAGAGCACTCACCCCATTCCTCTCACACAGATTAGGGAAGAGCACTCACCCCATTCCTCTCACACAGATTAGGGAAGAGCACTCACCCCATTCCTCTCACACAGATTAGGGAAGAGCACTCACCCCATTCCTCCCACACAGATTAGGGAAGAGCACTCACCCCATTCCTCTCACACAGATTAGGGAAGAGCACTCACCCCATTCCTCTCACACAGATCAGAGAAGAGCACTCGCCCCATTCCTCTCACACAGATCAGGGAAGAGCACTCGCCCCATTCCTCTCACACAGATCAGGGAAGAGCACTCGCCCCATTCCTCTCACACAGATCAGGGAAGAGCACTCACCCCATTCCTCTCACACAGATCAGGGAAGAGCACTCACCCCATTCCTCTCACACAGATCAGGGAAGAGCACTCACCCCATTCCTCTCACACAGATCAGGGAAGAGCACTCACCCCATTCCTCTCACACAGATCAGGGAAGAGCACTCACCCCATTCCTCTCACACAGATCAGGGAAGAGCACTCACCCCATTCCTCTCACACAGATCAGGGAAGAGCACTCACCCCATTCCTCTCACACAGGTCAGGGAAGAGCACTCACCCCATTCCTCTCACACAGATCAGGGAAGAGCACTCACCCCATTCCTCTCACACAGATTAGGGAAGCGCACTCACCCCATTCCTCTCACACAGATCAGGGAAGAGCACTCACCCCATTCATCTCACACAGATCAGGGAAGAGCACTCACCCCATTCCTCTCACACAGATTAGGGAAGAGCACTCACCCCATTCCTCTCACACAGATTAGGGAAGAGCACTCACCCCATTCCTCTCACACAGATTAGGGAAGAGCACTCACCCCATTCCTCCCACACAGATTAGGGAAGAGCACTCACCCCATTCCTCTCACACAGATTAGGGAAGAGCACTCACCCCATTCCTCTCACACAGATTAGGGAAGAGCACTCACCCCATTCCTCTCACACAGTTCAGGGAAGAGCACTCACCCCATTCCTCCCACACAGATTAGGGAAGAGCACTCACCCCATTCCTCTCACACAGATCAGGGAAGAGCACTCACCCCATTCCTCTCACACAGATCAGGGAAGAGCACTCACCCCATTCCTCTCACACAGATCAGGGAAGAGCACTCACCCCATTCCTCTCACACAGATTAGGGAAGAGCACTCACCCATTCCTCTCACACAGATCAGGGAAGAGCACTCACCCCATTCCTCTCACACAGATCAGGGAAGAGCACTCACCCCATTCCTCCCACACAGATTAAGGAAGAGCACTCACCCCATTCCTCTCACACAGATTAGGGAAGAGCAATCACCCCATTCCTCTCACACAGATTAGGGAAGAGCACTCACCCCATTCCTCTCACACAGATCAGGGAAGAGCACTCACCCCATTCCTCTCACACAGATTAGGGAAGAGCACTCACCCCATTCCTCTCACACAGATTAGGGAAGAGCACTCACCCCATTCCTCTCACACAGATCAGGGAAGAGCACTCACCCCATTCCTCTCACACAGATCAGGGAAGAGCACTCATCCCATTCCTCTCACACAGATCAGGGAAGAGCACTCACCCCATTCCTCTCACACAGTTCAGGGAAGAGCACTCACCCCATTCCTCTCACACAGTTCAGGGAAGAGCACTCACCCCATTCCTCTCACACAGATTAGGGAAGAGCACTCACCCCATTCCTCTCACACAGATCAGAGAAGAGCACTCACCCCATTCCTCTCACACAGATTAGGGAAGAGCACTCACCCCATTCCTCTCACACAGATCAGGGAAGAGCACTCACCCCATTCCTCTCACACAGATTAGGGAAGAGCACTCACACTCACCCCATGTTTTTGGATGGCTACATTAGTAAGGTGCACAAACATGTTGTCCAGTTCACTGGTGCTGGGGGTATATTTGACAGTACAGAACCTGCAAAATCCCAGTTTATACCTGCAAGACATAAAACAGACACAGCATGTTATAGCCTAGATAGATTTAAGGTAACAGCCAACTAAAAAAAAACACATCACAGGGAAAACACCAAAATATATACTCTTAAGATAAGAATTAAGAACAATCTAGAAGTCGAAAGTGATAAGAGCTGTATCTTCCCTTCCACAATTCCAGCTTAATTCACACTACATTATCAATCTATTATCTAGTTCGCTAACTCTGATTTTTAGAGTGGCAGAGCCGCTGTGGCCTATCCCAGATCCAATGGGAGAGAGGCTGAAATATACACCAAATAATTCACCTATCAGCCACAGAGAAAACACGCCATCCACTCACACGCTCATTCCTGTGGGCAATTCAGACCCGGTGTTTTACATGCATGTTTACATGATTGGTCATGTTTGTTGCTTTGTTTGTTTGGTTGTCGGATAGTCAGCAGAATTATGCAAAAATGAACGGAATGATTTGCCGGAAAATTTGACCAAAGGTGGATCTTAGCATGACTTGGAGGTGATTAGATTTTGGGAGTGATCAAGATGTGGATTTTGATCCTGAATTTTGTTGAAGGATTCTTCATTTATAACAAGATAGGGCAAAATTTGACATTTTCAGCCACAACTTTGCAAATATATGATGATTTGAAAAGAAAAAAAATGGGGGGCATCAGCACCATGATGTCAAGAAAATATCACAAACGGGAGATTGTTCAGCCTTGGCGAAAGTTTGCAATCACAGATTGCTCTTATGTCAATGTTCTGTCATCTGTGAGATACTTCACTGTTGCAGAGACCAGGCGGTTGTACAGTCACTTACACATAGCACTTCAGTGGACGATAGGTGGTCACCAGCACATAAAGCCGTAGGTCAAACTTCTTCCCACCAATCAGCAGGGGGTTATCGATGTACAAAGATATGACATACGCCTCTTTGCCACTAGAGGCCGCCATAAACCTGAAAATACAGAGAACGGAAGAATGAGGTCGGTTTACTTCGAGTGTAGTCCGCCAGACAGACAGGAAATGTGGACGTTAAGGAGCAGGAAGCACAAGAAATATGACCATGTCGAGGGTTTGGTGAGCAATGGTTATGAGTCCATTTTAGAGGTTTTGAGAAAAAGTGATTTTTTAGGTTTCCAAGTGTTCCATTAAATCAGGTATTCAATATCTTTTTTTTTTTACCAGTGTTTTTGCTGCATGGTTCAGAATTATATTGAACACCTAAGTTTTCACAGGAGTGTAACCGCAACATCATGGTCAAAACTGTCAAAAATGGACACGTCACCTCAGTGTTCCAACAATTCGAGGAGCACATGATGTGACATAACACAATGGTGACTGGTTGATGGTATGTTTGTTTGCAACGGCAGACAGACTATTCTGCATTAAACGTTTATTATTCACGTTTATTCATCAAAATGTCAATATTTAATTCATTTAAGCAGATTTTGTTGGACATATCATAAAATGAAAGTGTGAATTCTGATTAAAAATGAATGCAGATGGACATACAGTTAATTTGCCCCAAGGATTAGCTGATAGAAAGCTGTGACGGGGGGTAAAAATCTCAAAACCACAAAATTTGGACACATACCCATTGTGCTCCAAACCCTCGATAAGATCAGTGACAGGTAAGATAAATAAAATGATATTCGATGTGTCATTAGCAAAGCAGATGAAGTACCTTTATCCCAGGTACTTAACCAAGCTGATTGTAATTTCAGACTCTGTTTTTTGGTTCTCATTCCACACTGCCTCAGCTTGTCACACAATAAGGACTTACTGAGCTGCAGCAGCCCCTATGAAAATGCTAAATGACCACGGTGGTCATATTAAAGTGCCACACCAAGTCGTTGTGATACGAATACACAACCACGTTCTCAAAACTAGATTTATAGGCAATTTTTACAATGAGCACTCTGAGCACTATTAAAAAAAAAAAAAGAATTTTGTTGAGGAATGTCTATGGAAAACAGAAAATATGGATTTCTTTTGCACTAAAAGGTCTCCTACGGTGAAATGGGCGTTGACGAATGAAAGCCTTTCGAGAGGAAACGGCGAGACAGACGGGGGATGTGATGAGCATTTCAATCACTCTCCAAGTTTGGGAGCTCATCACTGGAAATTCACTGCTGCAGAAATGAACTCGTAACAACCTCTACCAAGTCCCGTACTTACGTGGAGGTTCGGCTGTCCCGGGACCACTTCTTGATCTGGGAGAGCTTGTTAATGAGGAAAATGCCTTTCCCCTGGGCTTTCCCGCAAGGCTTCATTATCCAGGTGCTGGACGGACTCTTCCGGAACTCCTCCACAAACAGGTTATAATCTGCTGGCAGCATGAATGTCACTGGCACAAAGTCTGTTGGGGAAAAAACAACAAACAAGAACGGTGATCAAAAATGTAGCTTAATACACTCAAAGCCTGACTGTCTAGCATGTAAATGGATTGAACATCACCACTTTACTACGTACAGTAATTGACAGAATGTTCAGACATTTTATTTTTTTTAAAGACACAGGCCAATCAGAACGGGGAAAACAGTACCCAGGTGAAGGTATTTTCCGTTCTCGTCTTTCTCAGCCAGTGGGTTGCTCTCCTTTTCCAGCTCTTTTCGGTAGCGCTTGATGTTCTTGATCATCAGGTCCTTCCGAGTGAGCTCATAGTGGTTGGGGAAATGGTTGACCATTTGCTCATCAGATAGGCGGTAACCGGTCTCCACGGTAAAGACCATCCTGATGGTCTGGACACTCATCCTGTGGTATGGACGATGAAAAGGCAAACTTTTTTTTTTTTACACTAAAAGGCAGCAGTTTCCAATGTGATACCTACCATCCTGCAGGTTTACACAAAGTTAGATCTATAGGATCGGGGTTGGTGGCCATTGCTGCAACACATTTACTGCCGGAGAGCAAATGCTAGTCATAAGCAGGCCATCCCTGTCTCACAACTGGCAAAAGACTTCAGATTTAGCTGCATTTGTGTTGTACAGTGATAAGGTTCAAGAGCTATTAAGGACCAGGTCATCTGAGAGGTCTTAATTTATTTTTTAATGAGCATATGTTCACTTCGCTGGACAGTGACGGTTAACAGTTGCACAGAAACAGAAGCACCAAAGGGAATACAAAGCATATTTCCCAAATGGACAGATATTCCAGAGCAAAACTTCGTTTAATTTTCATTATATATGAACTGGGAAGCAACATTACGAGAAAATGTTTGCTGACAAACTCAACCGAGCCTGCACCAGAATAATGCCCTAAACAAGAGGACTAAACAGCGCTCACCAGTAAAAGTTCCAGTCATCGGTGTCGGACACTTGCACCCACCCTCTCTTCTCAAAGTTGTTGATGAGCACCGATTTCTCTATGTCAGTCACCCATTTCACCTTACCTGCCATGTTACCTCCTCCGCCTGGAATACATGACCAAAAAAAAAAAAAAAAAAGAATAAAATCAGCACTTGCCTTTGTAGACTGTCTTTTAAAAAAAATAGGGCGTCACCACAGGAATCAACAGCAACATCAATAGTAGCGGGCTACACAAATTAAGGCAAGTGACGGATACTTCATTTAGAAACGGACAGCACAGGCTGATCAGATCAACGCGAGGGGTTCAAACGAATGAATGAAATATTATACGTAAAAATGTTGCAAAATCACCTGGTCCTCGGTAGTGAATAAGCACAAACCATGGACACAGCGCCTCATCAGCAAGAACACATCACACCGAAGACAATTGCTTTCATCCGGGAGTGTTTCGTCCTTCGAAATCAGATTTTCCGACTCGTGTTAGAATTTACAAGTCATTTCACACAGTAAGTGATTATCATTTTCGACGTCTTCGTCTCGAAGGTTGTTATTTTTTGTCGTGCCAATTTATCGATTCATTGTAACTCACAGCACCATGACAGCCAGCTGATACGAAGTGTACTTCCGGGTGAATAACCTAGCAACGGTGGACGCTTGCGCGCTGCTGGATCGGAACAAGAAAAGCCCAAGATCTTTGGAAAAGCATACTGCCAAAGACGGAGCAAAATAGCAAGAGTTTGCATCAGGGCTACTTCCTGCTCGTGGAATTAAAATCCCCCTTGTGTCGATAAAATTCACTTCGGGGTTGATTTTTCAGTGCAGCTGTTTCAGTGCACTGAAGTCAATGGTAGAATACAGAGAGGAGCAAAAAATTATTGTATTTCCCCCCCCACATCATGTGGCACCCAATCGATATGATTCTCAGTCAACCAATGATCTTCCGATTCTTCATTCTTCAACGGTCATTCTTTGGAGAGCCTCAGCAAAAACAGAATGTAATGATTTGCAAATCTCATAAACCCACATTTTATTAACAATAGAACACAGACAACATATCAGATGGTGAAAGTGAGACATTTCGTGAAAAATGTTAGCTCATCTTGAATTTGATGGCAGCGACACATCTAAAAAAAAGCTGGGACAGGGCCATGTTTACAATTGTTTAGCATTCCCTGTTCTTTTAACAGCGGCCTGTAAACGGGAAATAAGGAGACCAATTGCAGATGTTTTGAGAGAGGAATGTTGCTCAACAGTCCGGCATCTTCTTTGCTGGATTTTTCCTTGAGTTCTACGTTCTATTGTGAATAAGATGTCAGTTTATGAGATTTGCAAATCATTGCATTGTTTTTATTTACATTTTACACAGCATCCCAACTTTTTTGGAATTGGGGTTTTATATTGTTGGGATGAATCCAGTCAAACCACAAGGAATTCTCTGGAGTCCTTGAAACTAATATGTAAATGATGACTGCCAGTTTGCATCGCAGCTTAATTAAGATGAATGACCATTTTTAACAGCCATGAAGAAGTAGGCTTGGTGAACTTGAGCATTTTACCTTAGCACAGCACTGACTTGGTCCATGTGTGCCCAGTTGCATGATAGCCAAGCATTCAATCTTGTCTATCATCAGTATCATGATTAACCACAATTTACAGAAAAACAAACATGTAGGGTATTAATGCAAAAATATAATTGCACAAAATGAAGTCCCATCACATGCTTGCTTAATCTGAACATCGGCGATTTGGCGAACCTGAAAAATGGTTTTTAAGTTGCTGTTATAGAGATGTGTATATTCATCTGACCTCTGACACCAGGGAGGGTATTCATTAACACATAGGCAATTTGTCAAGGCTGCCCTCCATGCGTGCATGTGCACCTGTATGTGTTTTTGACCAGCAGAGGTAAATAGGAGAATTTAGGATCAGGCCATCGCTTGCTGTAATTCTCACAAGCTGCTGGAGGCATTCAAGGTAATGTTGAGGATCATATTTCAATATTTCTCATCATATTAATCAGTAAATCAATGACCATAATCAATAATCATAATCAGTAACCATATTATGTTAGCAGCTGTAAAACACACACACACACACACACACACACACACACACACACATACAAGCAGTTCAAGCGCACACACGCAGTTGGCTTCTGTAGCATTGATTGACATCTGTTCAGATGATTCAGGCAATATCTGTTCAGTCATCAGTATTATTCAACATTGTTAATCAGTAATCATATAGTTATGCAGGCTTGCTTCATGTTAGTAGTTTTGATACCAGTAATACAGCTACATGTGTCAAATGAATATGTATAACCAATATTACACTGGAAGAGGGTTGTTATCTTTTGGTTGCAGTTTTCAAAGCAAGTAGGCAATATTTTGGTTTGCCTCTCTCTGGGACAACCTACGACCCATTTAAAAGTCCTCTTAAACAATGAAATAGCCTTGAAGTAGTTATTTTACAAAGTATGCCAACCAATGAGAAAAAAGAAAAACAAGATGCAAACATTACGTTATTGAACCAATCTAGCATGAGAGGGCAGAAAAACTATTTGGAGGAAATTTCCAGTAATGAATTGGGTATGAAAAGCGGAATGTCAGTTCTTCTTGCGCAACAAGAGCTCAGCTTTAGATTGATCAATATGCCTCAATAAAGCCTAATTTTCTGAAGAATCTGTCTCTCTCCAATTGCTTGAGAATGGGGGAACCTCATGATATGAAAATATTTTAGAATGGAAGACATAACGGCAACAAATTGGAATAGAACGTATTTTCCGCGAACAAACTAGCGCCTAAAATCAAACAATACCACATAAACACAGGATGATATTGGAACTGAATAATTATTAAACACTCTCAATAAAAGTCATTGGTTAATTCAATATAAAAGTTTAATTATTATTCCACAAATGACAAAACTAGACAGTCAGTTGGCCTGCAGGTCAGCTTGTGTCCCAGGACCCCCTAAAGCAGGGGTGTCAAACTGACCCATAAACGGGTAAAGAGGCTGCAGGTTTTCACTCCAACATTGCAGAAGCGCACCGGATACAACTAATTAGTTGTGCAGGCCTAGATCAGTTGATTAAATCAGTGCTTTCAGGTGTGCTTCTGCTTGGTAGGATTGAGGACCTGCAGCCTCTTGGCCCGTTTACGGGTCAGTTTGACACCCCTGCCCTAAAGCAATCGCTCCCTAACTCGACATGACATGAATATGAATGAATGAGACATGAATCAGCTGAAATCCGTGGCCTGTAGAACAGTCACAAGAAAATCTCTACAGATGTGACAAGACGATTGCTGATCCATAGTATCCCCGACATGACATCAGAAGAGATGGCAATTTCGACACGTAGATTCTAACTGTTCCCAACATGCCCGAAACTTCCGATTTTGACACGAGTTTACGACTCTGCTTCAAAACATTTGTCACGTGACTAGTGACGTTTTTCCTGCTCTTCCCGGCAATGATCCATGTGTTTTGTTTCACTTCGAAACATTTTAATGCCTGCAGTAAAGGTTTTTGCCAATAGACTGTGCACTACAGAAATAAATCTGGTTTTGAAACGGTGGTCGTTTCAAAAGTTTCAAAACCGTTTCAAAGGTTCGAAATTGCCATCTCTAGTCATCGGGGGATGCAGTAGCAATATTTCTTTGTAATGTCCAACTTATTTTCTACAGCCTTTAGTCTTTTCGTGCATCCATCCCAATCTTTACCAATAATTCTGTATCTGAATGTATTAACATATATTATTACATACCTCTGGATTTCAATCATTCACAGCAAATTCAACCCATTCATAAAAAACTAGTCATCAACAGTTGCAGATTAAAATAAAAAAAAAATCCCAACCACTCATGACATAAAATTCAACAGTCACAATACAAATACAGCCTGCTCTTTATGAGAGCGTTTGTGCGTTCTAGTACTCGAGTTAGTTCCCAGGTGCGGTGACATCAACATGCGTGTAATTCTTGAAAGCTTTCAGGTTGCACTTCTGCAGGGTGGAGCCCAGCTGCTTGCCAGGGCCCACCTCATATGTGTGGGGGAAATCCTCCCCCTGCTTCCGCTCGTACAGGGCGTGCAAAGTCTGCTCCCACTTCACCGGGGATGTCAGCTGCTTCAGCAGCAGCCGACGCACGTGGGACTCGTGCATGTAGCGCTTGCCATCCACGTTGGAGTAAACGGCGATCTGGGGCCGACTGATGTCCAGCTTTCTCAGGACCTCCTGCAGCGGCTTTGTGGCGGGCTCCATCAGGGCGGTGTGGAACGCACCACTAACGGGCAGCCGCCGAGCACGCAGGAAATGCAGCTTTCTGGAGTTCTTCTGCAGGAAATCCAGAGCCTGTGGAGAGGAACACTTTTTATTACAAACCCAAAACCAGTGAAGGTGCCACATCATGTAAATCGTAGATAAAAACAGAATACAATGATTTGCAAATCCTTTTCAACTTATATTCAATTGAATACACTGCAAAGACAAGATGTTTAATGTTCAAACTGAGAAACTTTTTTTTTTTTTTGCAAATAATCATTAACTTAGAATTTAAAGGCAGCAACACATTGCAAAAAAGTTGGCACAGGGGCCTTTTTACCAATGTGTTACATCGCCTTTCTTTTTAACGACACTCAGTAAATGTTTGGGAACTGAGGAGACCAATTTTTGAAGCTTTTCAGGTGGAACTCTGTCCCATTCTTGCTTGATGTACAGCTTAAGTTGTTCAACAGTCCAGGGTCTCCGTTGTCATATTTTACGCTTCATAATGTGCCACACATTTTCAATGGGACACAGGTCTGGACTACAGGCAGGCCAGTCTAGTACCCGCGCTCTTTTACTACGGAGCCATGCTGTTGTAACACGTGCAGAATGTGGCTTGGCATTGTCTTGCTGAAATAAGCAGGGGCGTCCATGAAAAAGACGTTGCTTGGATGGCAACATATGTTGCTCCAAAACCTGTATGTACCTTTCAGCATTAATGGTGCCTTCACATATGTGTAAGTTGCCCATGCCTTGGGCACTAATACACCCCCATACCATCACAGATGCTGGCTTTTGAACTTCGCGCCTATAACAGTCCGGATGGTACTTTTCCTCTTTGGTCCAGAGGACACGACGTCCACAGTATCCAAAAACAATTTGAAATGTGGACTCGTCAGACCACAGAACACTTTTCCACTTCGCATCAGTCCATCTTGGATGAGCTTGGGCCCAGCGAAGCCGGTGGCGTTTCTGGGTGCTGTTGATAAATGGCTTTCGCTTTGCATTGTAGAGTTTTAACTTGCACTTGCAGATGTAGCGACAAACCGTAGTTACTGACAGTGGTTTTCTGAAGTGTTCCTGAGCCCATGTGGTGATGTCCTTGACACACTGATGTCGGTTTTTGATGCAGTACCGCCTGAGGGATCAAAGGTCACGGGCATTCAATGTTGGTTTTCGGCCTTCTCGCTTACGTGCAGTGATTTCTCCAGTATATCTGAGCCTTTTGACGATATTACGGACCGTAGATGATGAAATCCCTAAATTTCTTGCAATAGCTTGTTGAGGAATGTTCTTTTTTAACTGTTCGACAATCAGCTCACGTATTTGTTCACTAGGTGGTGACCCTCGCCCCATCCTTGTTTGTGAATGACTGAGCATTTCAGGGAAGCTGCTTTTATACCCAATCATGGCACCCACATGTTCCCAATTAGCCCGTTCACCTGTGGGATGTTCCAAATAAATGTTTGATGAGCATTCCTCAACTCTCTCAGTCTTTTTTGCCACTTGTGCCAGCTTTTTTGAAACATGTTGCAGGCATCAAATTCCAAATGAGCTAATATTTGCAAAAAATTACAAAGTTTACCTGTTCGAACATTAAGTAACTCGTCTTTGCAATGTATTCAATTGAATATAGGTTGAAAAGGATTTGCAAATCATTGTATTCTGTTTTTATTTACTATTTACACAACGGGCCAACTTCACTGGTTTTGGGTTTTGTATTTACTGCATCTATAGGAAGCAAGGTTCGCCTTTACCCTGTACGGTTTGTCACATTAGCACCCACAGAGCTGTCCTTTCACATATTGATGTGGTCAAGCAGACAACATTTTAAAACATAATCAACCACCCACTAAAGAAATACACAACATATAATAATACACAATGCAGTATCTTGTCTACTAAACATATATTTCACTTCCTGTGGAAAGCAAGGGGTTGTTTCCAGTTTAATCTTAAGGCCAACTAATCCCTCAATTGCATTTCATCCCTGTTTCCAGGGATGGGCATATCTGCTGATTTTGGGGGCCCCCTGTCAAAGTGCTACCATGGGGACCCAAATTCTTGTTCAGGGAATAGTTTAATTCGATATAGCTGAAACAGGCGATTTCACCCTGATCAAAATGGGCCTCTTGCATACAGAAAGTCATACATCACTTCTTGGAAGTTGAAGGAGAGGGCGCTATTGAGTGTGCCAGAGATTGGTCTTTCAACCTTGTGTATAGACCAATACATCTCCCATAACTGTAGACATAGGCATAGACAAGGCAAAATTGTAGTGTACTTACACTGAATTGGGGGAAAAAACATTAAAACTAACATGTGTATGTAGGTCCACTAATCAGGCTTTTAACACCTAAAAAATCTGTAGTTTATCCAAAACTGTCATTCTCATCATGTTAATCCTACCTCCACATGTCCTGCTAAAACCCTGCCATCAGGGAACAGGTAGTTGGCGACAGAGCAGACAGGGTCCTGCAAACCAAGGGACTGACAGTGTTCTTTAGCTTGTAAGCACGCATAGTTGTACTTGGCTTCAGGTCGTCCAATCACGGACAACATTCCACTGGGGACCCGCTCAGATGCCTCCTGCATGGCCTCTGCTCGTACCTTCACTGCATATAGGGCTATTGAAAGGGGATTAGAACATCATCAATCATTCATCAGCACAGGACTGTACGCAAACAGATTTACGTTCGTTTTACCCACCTTCTGTAAAATCCATGGCACCAGCGAATACTAAAGCTGCAAACTCTCCCACACTAAAACCTGCAGCCGCCACGCAATTTTCTATAGCCTGAAGAATGGAATGATAACACATTATCATTTTCGCAATGAACCAACCGCTAAATTAAGAGAACAACCAGAAGTATAGCTGTCTAAATTTAGTTTTATTGTCAACACAAGCTCATACTCGTAACTGAGCAACAGGCTTACGTCGGGAACTTCATGGTTCAGTCGTTCAACGGCTGCCAGTGATGTGACGAAAACGGCTGGCTGACAGTGAACAGTTTTCATTAGTTCGTCCTCGGGTCCGTTTAAGCACAGCGACAGCAAGTCGTATCCAAGTATCTTCTGTGCAGCGCCGAACATTTCTTTGACGTTTTCGTACTTCAAGAGTCCTCTCCCCATCCCGACAAACTGACTACCCTGTCCTGGAAAAAGCAACACGGAGCAATCGGTCGGTCTCCTCCTCGACAGAGGAATCGGCTCCGCAGCGTCAGTCTCCAACAGCTGCACTGCAGAAGCATTCGTCAGTGGCGGGGGTTCATTCTGCGAAAAATACCGCACGAAGTTTGTCAAAGTTCTATAGCAGAAAGGGAAAGACCAAAGGTCTAATTTTAAAGATGTCCAATAACTTCTGACTAAAGCGTTACGTCCTCTCATATCTAGGACAAAGTATCACGATACTGACAGAAAAACAATAATTCACCGCAAAATGTTGAAAAAGTAATCCCAGATTTGGGAGAGTTGAAGCATTATCTTCAAACGTCAACACGTAGGAGGATACACGAGAAACAAGAAGGACGCGGCCATGTTGAATTTCTCTTCTTCTCGTTTTCCGGAATTTTACGTACTTAGTCTGTCATGTGGCGTTTTACCGCCACCCACTGTACTCCTGTATACTGAATAAACCCAAACACAACTACCTAATCCCAATCCTGGATACATCTCTCTCATATCTACTATCTATTAACTACAGGGCGTCTATCCACAAAACTTTTTTTTCTACAATTCCTTGAATATACTATCTCTTAACATCTGATATATACAGCATCTCCCCAGCAGCATACACCACCATACTGATCCTTTCTGTTTTCATCTCAAGGTTTAACACCACTGCTGAAAAAGATAAAATCTTCCTCCTACACATAATTAGCTCTTCATCGGATCTGTTTGCTTTTCTCACAATCCCCATTGTGCTTTGCATTTCCATCATGTTCACTTCTCCAAACGTCTTCTTTCAAGAGCTTATACATATATACTTTTTTTACTCTATCTGTGTCTGTTCTACCTAAATTACTCTTTTTTCAGCATTATGCATTCCTCTTCAGTGTTACAGAGTTACTTTTGTTACATCGTTTACATCTAAACCTTTTTCATACGCACATCTGCGACATACCTGCATTCCTGGCACCAAAAGCATCCTAACGAGGCCTTTTCAAATGCCCTCACCCTGTGACTGAAGCAGTCTAGGATGACCCAGTCTGTAAATTCATTTTTATGTTCCATGAATATGGACATACTATCCATTTCTTTTCCATCTTCATGATGCTTTAAGCATCTGGCTCCACATACAGTACCAGTCAAAAAATTTGGACACACTTTGCTAATGTCACAGCACTCTGTTTTTAGAGAATTTCATACAGCTTAACTTCTCTATATAATTTCAAATGGAATCTTGTGAGAGGTAAACAGTCAGGGGTTAAAAGAAAACAATTGACTTCTTTGAATAGTGTCCAAAATTTTGGAATTCTCAAAAGAAGCCATATTTTGCAGAATAACTGACAAGTAAGCTCCTTCCATTTTCCAACAGCCAAATTGTAGTTACATTTTTTGGGTAGGCAAAAAGGTCAGTGAAAAGCACACCACAAGAGCAGTAAATCTTTGGGAAGTTTGGAAAGTCTTTGCACAGCCATACAGCTCCAAACTCATTACAGCCTTATTACTGCCCTTGCAAAAAAAATAAAAAAATCTGAGTATGCTCAGCACAAATGACCACAATTACTGGTTAGTTTGGTGGATCTAAGAATGATATCTTTTTGCAAAAATAAAGGGTTCTTATTTCTTTATTTAACATGTATTGTAAAAAATAATTGTGTATGTCAAAATTTTGAAATGGTACTGTTCCCCTTCCTTTCCAAGAAATAAATAATTTTCATTTGACATCAAAACTCCACTGATGGTTCCCTTAATATCAGATTGGTTATGCAAGGGAAAACAGGTTACCGGCGTCAAATGAAACGCTCTCATTTTCAATGCCTTCTCTCTTTGCCTCTAAGTTGTACACTCTGTCATCACTAATCCACTTCTATGCACCCTTACTGGTTTCACATCTCCAACTCTGTTGGATGAGTTTACCAGCAAAGAGTAGGCTATGCTATGAGTTGAAATTGTTTCCTGACTTGTTCCAAATCGTTTCATCCCTATAATAGTCTAAAAATGTTCTCCTTGGCTTTTTTATTTTATTTTCCTTTCCATCTGCCCCTTCAAACTCCATTTTTGCTCCACTATCCAACCAAACCTCATATCGCTCACGTATTTCGAAGACTTGACTAGAAGTGCATGCGCTATTTAAAGATGCAGCAGTGTTAGTTTATTAGCCGTAGTATTTCTGTCTACCTGTGGATAAAGCAGAGATCAAGCGAACGATCGCTTTTATAAGGACAATATTATGACTATAAGCAGCATATCACATCAAAGTGGGGTCAGCAAACCTTGATAAACAGAGCAAATTGTGTGTACATGACATTTACTTCATAAATAAAATGACCGTTGAGGACATTCATAATCTTAGCGGGCAGTCATCCTACAAGAGTGTTTGAGTCAGGGCTGTAAGGTACAGTAGGCAAGGCAATGTGACCACGCAATCAATTTGACTCACATAGAAAATGATTTGTATTTGGAGATATTTGAAGAGACATAACATTTATATGCTGGTAACACTTTACAAATTGCATCCACATGGAGATGGTGCTGATGGCTGTCACAGCCTTTTAGTGAATCCCTAGCAGCCAACGTCGAGTTCTGAGACTCCAATTAGTGAAGCTTTATCAACAAATAATAGCAAGACAAGCATCGCCCTGTAAATAAGTCCTCTGGGCTTTATTGTGTTATAATTCCCATACAGTTTTAATAGTTATGTTCATGCTTGTTGTCCTGAGCCAAGAGGTACGGCTAGCTTTACTGAGCATGCACTTTTAAAAAAATTTTGCAAAAAGTTCATTCACTCATTTGCCAAAACAAGTTTTGTGCTTTCCCCAGTTCTAACCTCCTATTGAACAATAATGAAAACAGCTACCATGCAAATGTATTCCAATGAGGTGTGTGTGTCCGGGAGTTCGACATTTCTCCAATTCTGTGATGCGCAAATCAACTAAATGATCATATCTCAGCATTTAGACAAAAATGAAGCCCCAATTAATGTTTTCAAAGCATTTATTACTAGGACTGTTGACTTGTTACAGATGCAGATGTCAGGCACTGATTTAGAAGGTGACAAAGCATCTCAACAATGCATCTGAATATGCAGTTTTTATGGTTATTTTGTGAAGTCAACATAGGCCTGAATTAAAGGGGGAAATGACATTTAACAACCTAACCCAGTTATAGTTAAAGTAATACATACAGTATGTAACGCTGTTTAATATTAACGCTAAAATGTGTCCAGTAAATTCTGAATTACCTCCAAAATTCATTATGATCAGACACATTAATGCAAATAAACTTAAATACCCTTCCCCCTAACTATACAAATTTGCTTAAATACATTTTCCCATATATGAATGTCAATTCACAGCTTGGTCAGAGGAAATTTTGGTAATTTAAATTTTTATCAAAGTTTTCTGTTCATAATAAAGGCAAAATAATTTTCGGGATTGGGTATTCCCATAGTTTTTCATACACTAGGAAAGCCGATCAAGATGTTATGAATGCCCCTAGAATGCACTGTTACATTAAGTACAAACTGGTTTTACTGGTGTTATTCTAAGAGGAGTACCACTGTTTGTTTCCATGTGCCCTCATATACAGAGGATGGTGAAATTGTAGGACCCTATGAGTATAACGCTCACTGACCCAGCCATATATTCAAAATATTCAGAAAACACAACACGACCCAGCCATGGTTTCTCAGAGCTCAGAGAAATGTTACATGATGACATGATGTTTAGCAGCCGGACAAATTGGCGGTTACAGGCTGAGCTGCCATTTTGCCGGCAGTCACCGCATGATTTGCAGTACATTATTTTACGCACAGACGCGATGGACCAAAATTAGCGCCGTAGGGTTCGAAGACTGCGATAACATGAAAATGAAAGTAACTGAAATTCTCTTGCAATCTCTAAGGAGGAGAACAAAAATCAATTAATTGCTGTCATTCATGCCTTGTGCAGCAAGTGTTTGGCCAGGATCTGACGAGCCGACATCTTTCAGATCATCCTGTGCATCCTCCTCCTCCTCACATGACTGGCTGTTGGATGTCGCAGCGGCACTGGGCTGGCATTTAGAGACGAACTCTCGGCTGGTAAAAGCTTTCTCTGGGCCCTCATGACTACGCTTCACTGAATCCAAACGGCCTGTGGAAATACACAAGTAGACAACCAATGAACAATGGGGCAGGACCCGGCTACACGGGGCTCTTTCTGCAAAAGAAGTTTGCACAGCGGGCCAATAGGCTCCTCTGGAGAAAAGGAAGAAATTCTGTACGATAACAGCACAGATAATAATACAGTTCAGTCAATTGCGGACTGTGACACAGTTCTTAACTTCAGATCTGTATGACTAATGACTAATGATGATGGTAAAGTAGAGACTGATAGGCTTATATTGCAGGTATATACAGCTGTATTGTGTGGGAATGGGTCATTTGGACCCTGCACCTGTTGGACCTACACAAGTCGGACCCTGATCAGTTGCACCCTGTCCATTTGGACCCCTGACCCTAACTGTTTGGAACCCATTGTCAACAGGAAACGCAGGCAACTGCTTGGGGCCCCAATTCACTCGGGGGCCCCCAAGGGCTGACAAACATTTCTCCACAACAATGTCCCAAAATGTTGCAACTGTACTGACCTACCCCTTTTAACCCCATCAAATAACCAGTGGTGAAACTGCAATGGCATCTTAGACGGATACCCCCTAAAGGGGCCCCATGTCATCCCTGTCACACTGCTAAGTGACCTACGTCCACTAACTTTACAGAAGTGTGTCAATCAAAGTAACGTCAAAGTCAGCCATGCAAAATGAAGCGGAGCTACTTATCAGGGAGCGAGAAAAGAAAGAGGAGAAAGGAAGAAGATGAAAGGAGAAAGCAAAACAGCGGTAAGTGGAGCAGATAACGACGTGTGGCAAACACTTAAACTAGCGTTAGGTGTAAGGCTGACTGTTAATCGTTTAATAGTTAGTTAGCCTTGGTAGCAGAGCGGGAGACGTTAGCCTGGGGTTCCCATCGGCTCGCCATTACTGTGTGTTGACACACCTGCACGAGATTGTCTTGCGAGCTAAGCCAACAACAAGCCGACAGAGAGAAAGTAAATATGCTTGTAAGGCAAAATACTGAAATTTCACAAAAATAACTAGGACACCGGTAATGGTGTAATTTGGACGGGAAAAACAGCTAACCCAGACAACAGCTTTTACTGTTAACTAATGAAAGCTGTGATTTAGCTAACTCTTACACTACTGATGCTTTGAAATTTAGATCTAAATTTTGATAGTGTGCTTTCTGCATGAAAGACTATCAACTTTGGAGCGTATTACGTACTGAAATAAGTCTCAGAAATCAAATCTTAGAACAAAGCTGAAGTGCTGGCTATTGTGGTAAAAACACAACAGAGCTGTAGCTATTTTTGGCCACTTGCATTCTGGATTACCTGTATTGCTGTATTGCGATATGTGCTGTGTATTGTATTGTATTTTATTTAGCTGTAGCGTATTGTGGTTTTATAATAATAGAAGCTGAATTCATGATGTTGTAAATGTAAAAGCTCAGCTGGGGACAAGAGTTGAAAATTAGCCATAGCTATCAGGTCTTTATGCAGCACTTAGTTTTATGGGGGTCCAACTGCGTAGGGTCTGGGGTCCAAGTGGTCAGGGCTCCTAAACGTAAGGGGTTCAACTTGTTTGGGTCCATATGGTCAGGGGTTCAACCGGTTCTGGGTCCATTCAGTTAGGGTCCAACTGGTACGGGTCCAAATGGCACAGGGTCCAAATGACGAATACCCGTATTGTGTGACCAACAAGATTTAGGAATGCCCCCCCATTTTTAAAAAATATATAACTGTCCGAATACTTATGGACAGTAAAGTATAGCAACAATGAATACATGGGTCAAAGCAATGCCACTGGATGTGGAAAGGTGTGGGGACATCTCACTTCCTGGTAGGATGGGCTTCATCAGCATATTTAGTTGTACATTCCAGAGCTTCACGTTATGACTGGCATTACGGAGCTTCTCCTTGGCTACCTAGAGGGAGAGGAAAGAGCCTATTAGTAAGAGCAATGACTGTTTAAATGCATTCAGACAGTTGAAATATTCATTTAACGCTCATCTGCACCAAACTAAACACATATTCATACGCCATTACACACTTCACATTGGTGGACTCGGCAGCTGCGCTACATATAGCACAGTCTGCAAGTATCTGGATGATCAATATGTACAGAGAAGGCACAACATTTTGAAGAAGGTTGCCAAATATGGAAAAAATGGATAACACTATCTGGCAAAAATATGAAGTAAATTTGACCAATTTCAAGATTACTCCATAGACGAATGTAGACATGAGTCAAATTTTCTTCAAATCAGTGCCAGATTTATTTCTTTATTTATTTTTAGAGAAAAAAGGTCATACAAATAAGTGTTTAAGCCTGAATACAAGATGCTCGGTTTTGTCTTGTTTTTGCAGTGGTAAAATACCAGGTGTAGATGCAAAGACAAGACTGAATTGTCTATCATCCAAATAACTTGTCAGGATACGGATCGCAATTTACTGCCAGGAGTGAATGGAGTGCCATTTCCTCATCGTCCGAAACCCTCACCTGCAGCTGTTGGCTGCTCCTCTCGCGCGTCTCCCTCAGTGTCTGCAGCTCCTGGGAGGCCGTGTCTAAGGCGGAGGCGCTGGCTGTGTCCTGCTCCTCCTGCCGAGCTCTTTTAGCCTCTTCCTCCTCCTGCAGCAGCTTTAACTGCACCATCTTCTTCTCCTCTTCCTGCTGTAGTCTAACAAGGACAAGTAGCAAACAGCGCATTCCAGTTCCCTCTTTTTACCCTTCCTGGGCTAAGTCTGAATGCTGCTTTTTGCTTAGGAAAGCTCCTAACTCCTCAAAAATGACCTGGAAGTATTTACGTGGCAGCCATGATAAGTGCTATTCATTCTCAAAATGTTTAGGAAAGGTGCTTCAATGCTTCCTCACTTATCTCCTTTAGCACTGGGCACACTGGACCATCCTGTACAAACAGAGATTATGCCATCCCACAATTCATTGCAGCAGCAATGTTTTAAATGACCCGCCATACATCTGGCCATCCGTGAAAACAAACGCATGTGATGGGCAGGGGATGTATGATCGTGTTGCATAGTGTAAGTGTAGACAAATGGTCTTAGCACTGCTGTTGTCTTTCCCTTCCATTCTTATGAATTCTCCTCAACATCTTTCTTTAAACTCATGACATTTTACATTGAGTAGAAGGAAAAGTGGATAGGAATTAAACAACAGAACCTATTTTTTTGACAATTCAAACATTTAACCCTGATCTCATCAGTCCTCATATGACTCAGAAGTTGATCAAGCTACTTAAAGGGAGTTCCAATGCAGTACAATATGTTCCTTCAAAAATCTAGGTGGCTGCAGCATGTAGGCTCCGAAATCTCCAAACCAAAGAAACACAAGTGCATTCATAGGATAGCGGAAGTAAAGAATATATAAAATACAATTGATTGACTTGAGGAACCACCTCTCACAGCATCTCATGAATCTGCCTTGTCTGTAACTGTCTTAGATTCCAATGGGCATTTGAAGGAGCGAGGACACCGCACTTGTTTAGTACGTTTCCTCCATTCCCTCACCTTCATGTCCTTTTCTTCCCTTCCTTGCTCATCCTGATGGCTGGAGCAAGGAGCACGGACAGGAAGCAAGTAAAGGAGCAAGGAGATTAAAAAAAGTGGCTGGATCAGAAAAGTATGAAGGTAAGGGAAACAGAGTGGTAGCGTGTGCGTGTGTGTCCAGCTACACGCAGGGCTGTGGATAGGTACCTCTCCTGCTCGATACGAGCGTTTTCCTCTTCCTCGTGAGCCTGGATCTCACTTTTCAGGGCTGACTCAAGTCTCCTCTGAGTGACCTCCAGCTCCTCAATCCTCTTCCGCTGCTGCTCCGCTTCCTTCTCTTTCTGTGCCATCTCCTCCTCCATGCTCTCCCTCAGCTGGAGGACATAATATCACATCACTCCAGCCACAGTACTATCAACCATCATTTCCCCCTTCAAAAGGAGGACCCAATATCATAACATTATGATAACATTAACATTAGCCACAGTGCTGTCAATCACATCTCTCCCTCACTTGGGGTACACAATATCATGTAACACCAGCCAAAGTACTCTTAACCACATCTCTCCCTCACTTGGGGGACACAATATTTTGTAACACCAGCTATAGTTCTCTCAACCTTATCTCTCCCTCAGGTGGGGGACACAATATCATGTAACATCAGCCACAGGACTCTTAACCCCATCTCTCCCACAGGTGGGGGACACAATATCATGCAACATCAGCCACAGCACTCTCAATCCAATCTCCCACTCAAGTAGGGAAAACAATATTATGTAACACCAACTACAGCAGTCTGCTTCTCCACGCACTTTTTTTAACAGGGAACACAATATGATGTAACACCATCTACAGTAATTTCAGCCCTATCTCTCTTTCAAATGTAGATCACAAAATTCCGTGACCCCAGCAAGAGCAATCTACTGCTCCATGCATTTCTTCACCGGGTGACTGCAATGACTCGTCACTGCTGTGTCCTTGCTCTTCCCTGCTTGTGTGACTGTGTGTGAGAGAGGGAGAGTGTGTGGTGTTTACTCATTTGTGGGAGCGTGTCTCACCCTCTCCGCCTCTTGCAGTTGTCTCTCCAGCTTCCTCTGCACCTCCATCTGCCGCTCCTTCTCCTGCTCCTCCGCCTGTTTGCGCTGGGTCTCCACCTCCCTGTGAAGCTGAGTCAGGATGCAGCCAAACATCAGTCCCCATGACCAACACCCCTCGCACCCAACGGAGGCGTCATCACACATTACCGAACAGAAAAATGCTCAAACATGTAGCATAATTTTCAGAACCATGTCATATTTACGCCCTTAGAAAAAACTGTCCCTCCATAAAGCAGTGGTTACCAACATTCTTCCTGGAGATCCAGCATCCTGCAGGCTTTCCCACTCCAGCCGAAACTCCTCACACCTAACTCAACCAATTATGTGCTCAGTGCAGATCTCTAGCTGTTGAATGAGATATGCTTTAGGTTGGAGTGAAAACCTATGTAACAGCGCATCTCCAGGAATACAGTTGGTGACCAGTGCTATAGAGGAACCCTTTTTTTCTTTCCCCTTTTTAAATTTGGCATCTCTAATCCGAACCCAAATCTAAAATGTCCAATTGGGGAACTATGTACAAGGCTTTTCGCATATGCAGCTCCCTGTTGCCGATTCAAGAGAGAGAGACAGCTCGCGGCTCTCCTCGAAGCATGAGACTGTCGCCACCGCTTCTTATACACTCATTGGTCGAAACCTCGCAAGCTCAGAATGAGGGCCGAGGACACCCGAACATGAACGAGCTTAGAATCTTCCTAACAAGCGCCCATCTGGCCAACAGGAGGCGCCTGAGAGCTTATTATTTTCAATACCCTATCCCGGCAGACCCTTCCCAATTTGCATCCCTGTAGCGCATTGGCTAATTGCGCGCTACTCTGAAAAGAGCGGCCGACCACTGCCGGCGGGTACGAGGTGGGGATCGAACCCGCACTGTGATAGTCACTTCTGCTTTGCAATGCGATGCTTTACCGAGTGAGCTATCCGGCCCTTTTTTGTTTTAAATGGAACCATCTATCATAGAAAAAGAGCAATGAAGTGCAGTCAGACAAAGAGCTGCTTCACATGTCAGCAAAACCTTGAACTTCTTCTGGGCTTTTCTGTCAAAACCACAGTGGAACCATTTTTGCGCTCCTCCAGTTTTTCTTCCCCTCACACCTGGATGATGCTTTCGATCTCCTGCTCCTGGCGTTCCTTCTCCTCCTGCGTTGGCCGAGGGCTCTGCGCCTCCTCTTGGCCGCGCTGGCACCTCCTCCTCTGCTCCCGCCTGTGCTGCTTCAGCTCCTGGTGCAGGGAGGTCTTTCCCTCTTTGAGGAGGCGCAGGGCCGTCTGTGTGGCTGGGTGGGCGGGGGGAGCGGGGAGAGGGGGGAGAAGGGAGGCAGTCACGAGGAGAACCGGACCAGGCCCAGATCAAGCAGAACATGGGGCTGGTTCATTTCCAGCTGTGTCGCTGACTGGGCATCCTCACTGCATAACTATCCCAAAATAAGCCAGTCTTAACAGGTATTTTGGTCTTACATGTTAGCTCGAAATCTTGAGTCATGAGTCATGCTCCGTTGGAAGTGGGCTACGAGTCTATCAGCTGTTCTGTATATTACACCTCACAAACTAAAGAATTAATCGATATTCATAATAGTATTTTACTCATTTATTTGCTGGTGAAATCACATTTCCCGCTAAATACACAAAAATACAGCCGATGGCTTAAATCATTTCAATATTTGCATTCAAACAAATTCATTCTGTTACACTGTGACTTAAAAGCAAGCTAATACAGTACTTTCTGAGTGAATTAGTCTTCCTGAGAGATGGGAACACCGTTGAAGACAGGCATTATTGCAGTGTTGTCCCTCCAGTGATGGGATGAATGGTAGGCCAGTTTGACCAATAGAATTTGCACATCACACACTATGGAGAGGCCCTCCTAAAAATGGCAACAACAACACATAAGAGG
This sequence comes from Gymnothorax reevesii, assembly GCA_029721435.1. Lineage (NCBI taxonomy): Eukaryota > Metazoa > Chordata > Actinopteri > Anguilliformes > Muraenidae > Gymnothorax > Gymnothorax reevesii. The sequence goes on along the minus strand of CM056579.1, from coordinate 27,994,810 downwards.
ATTTTACCTTGGATCCACTCTATCCGCTGCTTGAGGTCTGAGGCACTCATTTCATAGGTCTTTTGGTTGGTTTTCACAGAGAACAGGCATCGTTTGCCATCTTTGTCAGCAATTGCCTGAAGTACAAGAGGAATAAAAAAACAGACCTTGTCAACAACTAGGCAGGTCACTGGGGGAATTTTTTTTGACAGGAGTACTATCAGCACTGACATCTGTATGACACTACTGCTCTGACCACTGCTCCACACTGCTGCTCTGATCACTGCTCCACACTGCTGCTCTGATCACTGCTCCACACTGCTGCTCTGACCACTGCTCCACACTGCTGCTCTGATCACTGCTCCACACTGCTGCTCTGATCACTGCTCCACACTGCTGCTCTGACCACTGCTCCACACTGCTGCTCTGACCACTGCTCCACACTGCTGCTCTGATCACTGCTCCACACTGCTGCTCTGACCACTGCTCCACACTGCTGCTCTGATCACTGCTCCACACTGCTGCTCTGATCACTGCTCCACACTGCTGCTCTGACCACTGCTCCACACTGCTGCTCTGATCACTGCTCTACACTGCTGCTCTGATCACTGCTCCACACTGCTGCTCTGATCACTCCTCCACACTGCTGCTCTGACCACTGCTCCACACTGCTGCTCTGACCACTGCTCCACACTGCTGCTCTGATCACTGCTCCACGCTGCTGGTCTGATCACTGCTCCACACTGCTGCTCTGATCACTGCTCCACACTGCTGCTCTGACCACTGCTCCACACAGCTGCTCTGATCACTGCTCCACACTGCTGCTCTGATCACTGCTCCACACTGCTGCTCTGATCACTGCTCTACACTGCTGCTCCGATCACTGCTCCACACTGCTGCTCTGACCACTGCTCCACACTGCTGCTCTGATCACTGCTCCACACTGCTGCTCTGATCATTGCTCCACACTGCTGCTCTGATCACTGCTCCACACTGCTGCTCTGACCACTGCTCCACACTGCTGCTCTGATCACTGCTCCACACTGCTGCTCTGACCACTGCTCCACACTGCTGCTCTGATCACTGCTCCACACTGCTGCTCTGATGACTGCTCTACACTGCTGCTTTGACCACTGCTCCACACTGCTGCTCTGACCACTGCTCCACACAGCTGCTCTGATCACTGCTCCACACTGCTGCTCTGATCACTGCTCCACACTGCTGCTCTGATCACTGCTCCACACTGCTGCTCTGATCACTGCTCTACACTGCTGCTCTGATCACTGCTCCACACTGCTGCTCTGATCACTGCACCACACTGCTGCTCTGACCACTGCTCTACACTGCTGCTCTGATCACTGCTCCACACTGCTGCTCTGATCACTGCTCCACACTGCTGCTCTGATCACTGCTCCACACTGCTGCTCTGACCACTGCTCCACTCTGCTGCTCTGATCACTGCTCCACACTGCTGCTCTGATCACTGCTCTACACTGCTGCTCTGATCACTGCTCTGACCACTGCTGCTCTGATCACTGCTCCACACTGCTGCTCTGACCACTGCTCCACACTGCTGCTCTGACCACTGCTCCACACTGCTGCTCTGACCACTGCTCCACACAGCTGCTCTGACCACTGCTCCACACTGCTGCTCTGACCACTGCTCCACACTGCTGCTCTGACCACTGCTCCACACAGCTGCTCTGACCACTGCTCCACACTGCTGCTCTGACCACTGCTCCACACTGCTGCTCTGACCACTGCTCCACACTGCTGCTCTGACCACTGCTCCACACTGCTGCTCTGACCACTGCTCCACACTGCTGCTCTGACCACTGCTCCACACTGCTGCTCTGACCACTGCTCCACGCTGCTGCTCTGACCACTGCTCCACACTGTTGTTGTGACCACTGCTTCATGATTACTCGACCTCAATCACACAGTTCTTCTCAAGCAGGATGTCTCCCTTCTTCTCTTTGAGATCCTCACTGGTGTAATAGGACATTTTTGAGGGTTTGAGGACAAACCAACGCTCTGTCCAATTCCGGCGGACGTGTCCCTTCTTCCACATGTAGCCCTGCCAAACACATAACATGCCACATGAGACCACTGATATGCCATGAAGAATATTTCCACCAAGACACAGTAAACAGTCTCCCACCACATCACAGTAACCGCTGCATCAAGTCCATCCTCACAGAACCATTCACATCAATATTACAACGAAGGACCTAAGCATTTCATCACCACTCACAAACTCATATCGGCACTGTGCTTATACTGCACTGTCTGTCTTGGATTGTCATCACATTCAGAATTTTTAATCTGGCTCACCTACATAACCCCACAGTTTAAACGCTTTAATCTAATTTTTGTTAATGTTACGTATCAGTTGAGGGTATCGTCAATACGCAAAAAATGCCCGGATGCAGCGCTTTCAGCAAAATATCTTGCTACTTCCGGAACCCACGTACTTCCGGTGAGTTACTGAGATCACGGCTATCGTTTAGCATCAGCTAGCTGCGGCTAGATCCTGCACGCATGCATACGTAAATCAAGCCGAGGGAAATGTGAACATTCGCCAAGCGCACAGCTAGTTTCATGAGCGTATGGGCGAGTATGCAATAAAGTACCCGAACCACGGGTATCATGCACGCCTAGGCAGCATTCGATTTTTTCCCGCAGTAGCGAAAGAGACCGGAAGCGACTGGGTTACCGAACTATCCCATAATGCATCTGAAACGGGGGACGAATGCAACATCCAGGCATTTTCCACGTATTGGCGATACCCTCAATCCCAAAATTGTCCACTGATAATGGTGTGAAGAATAGAACAGATGTTCCAGAACATTGGGCACATCTCACCTTCTTCAGGACATTGTGGTACATCTCCTGGTACACCTCGTCCAGAGCCAAGCTGAAGGCCTCTACACTGGTGATCTGGAGCAACCGGCCAGTGCTCATGTACTCCAGTAGATCCCACACGGACAGGCCCTCATGAAGAGTAGGATCCTGGGATAGCAAGTCCTCCAACAGCTTTGGGTCCCAATCCCGGCTCATTGCTGTGGATATCTTCTTCAAAAGGTATTCCACCTTCAGGACAGCAGCGAAGAGAAACATCATACACACCGAAAACAAAATCATACTCAGCATCTTAGTCTTGTATTTAGATCAAATTTACCTTAGATTACCTTTTTTCCCCCAGAAAACACAATTCTGCACCTGAATGTAGGAAAATTTTGGCTCATTTCTAGATTTGTCTTTGGAGTAAACAAAGTCATATTACCCCATGGACAAATCTAGAAATTACCTACAATGATCCCACATTCAGTGGCAGAATATTTTTTTTCTGAGAAATAAGATAATTGAAATTTGTGTTTTAAGTCTATATACAAAATTAATGTGCTTGTTCAAAATCTCACAGCAATACTGTTCAGAAAACTCTCGCTTTATCATGCAATGAAACACAATCCCATGGACTCATAAAACCCACACAAGATAGATATTATGAGTGAAACTATCCCTTCCCCATCCCTTTATCTACTCTATCTCTCCACCTCTCTTGGTCTCTCTAACCTCCGCTGGGATCATGAGGAGAGGGTAATGGTCCTCAGAAAGCAGGTTGAACAAGCAGAAGAGCTTGAAACAGTCTCGCTGGGAGCACACGCTAGCTGTGCTGGGTCGGTGGTTCTTCTTTGCTGTCATCATCCAGCACAAATCATCAAAGGTCTCTTTGTCAAAGGTTCCCTCTTTAGCCTGTCCAGAGTCACATCAATAGGGTCACTATCACAACTGTCATCATAATCATCGCCAGTAGAACGATTGTTATTTGCATATTTATGATTGATGAATAAGCACCAGAGTCCAAAAGCACAAAGGTAGTTAAAGGAATAAATTTCCTGAACATATTTTCCGTTAAATAAGATCTGCATTACGGCCGAGTGATGTCATTCATTGGTTCTTACGGTTATTTCTTGAATGTTCCTCAAATTTTCTGAACTCGTGCAGCTTGCTTCTTTCTCATTTGACACCCGTCATAGGCAAAATTAGATGTGATGTACAGGGAACGCAGTCATGAAATTGTGTCTTTCAGAATTCAAAAGAAATGTGTGGTGAAAACTCTTAACATTTGAACCGCTGAGCGGTTACACACATGAGACTAACAGGACCTGCTTATAGATGCAGAGGGCAAGAACTGTGCAGTACCTTGGCCAGGATGTACTGGTTGAGGTAGGGCATGTAGCCGTGTTTTGATACAGGTCCATCATCATCATCCTGGAAGTGCTCCTCAAGGGCGACGGGGTCATGGGGGATATTGAGCGCCGTGTACAGATTGTGAGAGAGTACCTGACCAATGAGCAAAGAGATTATGTGACAACTGCATTTAATAAGCACAGCATTAGTATAGAAATTCCACTTTCTGTGAATGCAAACTCATAGGGCACTAGAGGCATTCCTAGAGTGCAGACCTCTGCCAAGGCATCACAGTCCAAATCTTGGTGAGTGGGAGCAAAGTTCAGTTATCGCGTGTCATAGGATTTCAAGATGGCTGCCATGGTGTCCTTATTATTTGACTGATCGCGGTGAAAATCAATGGGGTCCATCCCTGATATAATAGCGACCCAACCATAAAATTTCAAAGATATCCGTTCATTACTTTTTGTAATGAACTTTGTTTGGCAGAGGTAATTACACAGTTCACAAAATGTCACTGCTACTGTACTGTAAAAATCCACACAATGGGCTTTTGCCATTGTCCTCTCAACTCAATCCCTTATAAAGCCAGTTTTATTTTTAAAACTAGAGGCACTCGTAGAGTGCAAACCTCTGCCAAGGCAGAACAATCCAAATCTTCATGAGTGGGAGCAAGGCTGAGTTATCATGTGTCATAGGATTTCAAGATGGCTGCCGTTGAGGCCATATTGTTCCACTGATCGCGGTGAAAATCAATAGGGTCCTTCCTTGATGTAATAGCAATGCACCCACTAAATTTCAGACAAATCCATGCATTACTTTTGGAATTATGTTTGTCACAAACAGACAGGCAGACAAACAAACGGACAAAAACATACCTTCCGCCCCACCTTCCTTGGCGGAGGTAAAAAAAAAAAGGTCTTCAAAAAATTGCTTTGAATTGACACTAAAAAAATGATACAATGGTTTTTTACCTTCAGAGGTTCCCATTACATTTGGTTAAATGTCCCAAACAGTGTTAGCACTAATAGATTTGTCTCATATCAATGCTCCTGTCTTTAAGCTGGTAAAGCCACTGTTGTTGCAACCCTGCAGCACAGGACAATGATTATCAGTGGACATTCAATTTCCCTGCAATAGCGGGCTAATATGGCCACAATACAAGTAGGTGAGGAAATGCATGAGTCACGATCCTTTCATAATCAATCTCTCAAAAATGGTATTAGCCAGATATGGTGTAGCAGATGAGCTGATTAAAATTTGGTTGAATCTGTAAGGTTGCATTATACTGAATTAATATGCAAAATTGCACCGCATTGCACATTGCTTCTATCACTTAGCTTGCTAACCAAGGTGGGTAGCGTGTGAAATCTGAAATTCAGTGAAATCTGGATAAAGGCTCTATTTCAGCAATAGTTATGTGAGCTAAGTTTATTTTGTATTTCTGGCTCAGTTGAAGTGTACTGTGCTAATGTTACCTGCGCATACCTTCATTTCAGGTCAACAGTAGCCAGCAAGCTACCTTCAGAGCTACATGAAAACCATGGCGTTCAGCAGCCTATATTTCATGTAGCTCTCTAGCTAGCTTGCTGGCTACTGTAGGAATAATTTAGGCATTACCTTTACTAGCTAGCTACATTCTCTAAACAGATCCTGAGTTTACAACTGGAACGTCAGCCTCGTTGCATCATACTTAATTGATAAGCAAAAAGACATTGCATTGCGGGGTCCTGTGCAATCCAGTAAGATTGCCCGCTGCTTGTTTCAAATTCTTGGGATTAAACTAAAACATCCACTTCCGGATTAAACAAATTTTTAATAAAAAAAAGATTATAATAAACATGTTACAACGGAGGATATTCTCATTGTACTCTCTCTCCCTCAGTGTTCCAGAAAGCAAGGCAATGCTAAAATAGAAGCATGCTCTGATCATCACCTCACATGTTGAGACACAAAGTCAAAATGCTTAAGAAAGTGGATGATTTAGCCAGTTAACACTAAAGTAAGAATCTGACCTATGTATATGATAGCAGCATCACACAAATTAGTATGTCCCGGGAAGAAAGCATCCCTAAATTTTTGTATTTTTCCTACAAACTTCTTTAGACAAGTAAAAACCTTTGTTTATTGCAGATGATACTGTATCTTCTGTTTCTATCAGTATTTTTATCATTCTTGTTCCAATACCATGTGCCAGTTGGTCGCCATTTTTCTGGGGCCTGAATTTGCACGCATGTCAGCGCACACAGACGGAACAACACATACTTTAGGCATACAGTACAATCTCAAAGTGTGCACCACAGGACTGTGTCCATCTGGGAGTAAGTCCTAATCTTCGTAACGGGCAAGTCTCGACAGCCACTGATTACATCTGGAGTGTGTAAGTGAGTAGTCTGGAAGCGATGTGCCTGAACTTGAATGGGAATGAGAGGCCGGAAGGAATAAAAGTAGAGAAGGAAAGAAATATTTTCTGCTGCATCATTATTCACTGAAATAAAAATCCTAATTTTGGACTCAGTGGTGTAGCCTACATGCAGATACCAACAGAATGTAGCTTCAACAAGACTGTTGTCCAAAAAAGACCAGGATATTGCCATATTTAGTGGCAGTGTGCTTGCTGCCATCCATGAAACAATTTAATCAGCAAACACACCCACAGACTTGTGTTTATTTTGGACTAAAACCATGGGCAATGTCCATAACTCAGGGAACAGAACCAATGAAAAACCAACAGCCACAGTGAGGAAAAAAAGCATTTAGACTATGAGATAAATCTAAAAGGCAGTAATTTAAATAAGGCTTAGCAATGTGCATGTAAATATCGGTATCAAATTGAGTGCAGTCTGTCAGCTTTAATTTGTTGTGTGTACATCCACATCAAGGAAACCTGGAAGGAATCACAATCCTTGCAAATTGTATCCCAGTCCAAATACTTGTGGACCTCAAAGTAAATGAGTACCACAAATCCATTTTCAAGTAAGCCTGCTGGAGCCAGTGCATTTTATTCACTCCAAGGCCAAGAACCTCATTCTGTCATCAAAAGAAGAGTACGTTGATTCAACTAACCCTTGACATTTCTTTCAGTATTTAAATAAAACAGGCTCAAGCTTTTCCATAAAATTCACATGTACAGCAGAGATATATTTTGCTTTCACTTTGGTAGCTGTCAAGCAGATAATCAGACCAACTCATCACAATATAGGACCTACAATATGCCAAATTCTATTACATGAATATTGAATCCATCTTACAATGAATGTAATCCTCCCGGCTAATACAATTTGAATTCCCACTTCAAAGAATGCAAAATCTCTTCACACAGTTGTTGTAATTTAAAATATCCATATAAGAACAAACCCTAAGAGCAAACTTAGCAAGAAGAAAACAGCCTACCTTCATAAGTGAGCAGTGTACTAACGTATGTCAACACACTTTAAAAATTAGGAAAAAAAACATCAACCATGAGCAAGAGAGCGGGACACTCTAACCTTTAGTTGGGACTTGGACACTTTCCCACTCTGTTCTACGTCCAGCGATGTGAAAGCGTACCAGATGGACTTAAGAAGTTCGGATCTGAGGTCCATCGCGCGGTGCTGTTCGCGACGCGCTACATTCCAAAACGAAAGTCGCACCCAGAAGCACGCAAAGATGCGAAAGCACAATGAAGGTGGGTGGAGAGAACGAACTTGCTCCCGGAGTACGTAGCAAAGTATGGCGGAACACCTGCCAGGCACGTACTCACTTGCAGAACTTGTAGACTAAATAGAGGCATTGAGACATGCATACAATTATCAAGCCTTTCCACGAGCACACACACAAAAAATTATTTGTGGACGAGAATCGGGCATAAATGTGTAGTTGAAATTCCACCTGCACGTGTTCAGGAATCAATAGAGATAATTTGGAATATGATATCTGTTCTTGATAGTGACAGAGCCCTTTGCTTATTTTTTTTTTGCCTACGCCTGTTCCTCTCAGATGATGCGGTCTTTTTTTAGGAGAGAACAGCAATGTTGGGGGCTGAGCTTGAACATTCTTAAAATTCGGTGATGAAGTCAGCCTGAAATTTTCTCAAAATTTTCTTATTTTTTAATTCAGTAATCTGTTTAAAAATATGTTTTTTGTTAATTATGGCCTCAAACATTGCTTTCTTACCCCCGTAATTAGCATTTCAAGCAAAAGATGACATTACAGCTTAGTGACAAGCCTTTTCATTCTATTATCTCTATGCAAGTTCCTTCGAGCTTGTTTTCTGCATCAGGATGTCCAACATGTTCTTAATGTTTTGACATTTACAGCCTCAACCTTCTTTGACAAAGGAGCTAAACATGTTTCAGTGACTCTGATGACCACATTTTAAATAAAATGTCTGTTAATATCCAATGACTTGGAAAGGGCACTTAAACAAGGAGGACAATGAAGGAGTCACATCAATGAAGCTTGCAGTCAGCGCTTGTGGATGACCACAAACTCTAAGTATTACTGGTAAAAAAAAAAATCATGTACACTCATCCAGAAACTTTCATGAGCACCTGTACCCCTGCTTATTCAATGCTATTATCCAAGGCAAATGTCAAATTAGCGTCAGATCGTGTAGATAATAGGCTGGGATCTGCACTTAATGTTCACATAAAACATCATTTAAAAAAAAAAAAGATCTTAGTGGCTCTGACCGTGGCATGGTTGTTGGTGCCAGTTGGGTTGGTTAGTGTATTGCTAAGAGCACTGATCTCCAGGGATTTTCATAAAAAAAGTTCAGATAGAATGTTGACGGAAAAAAAACACACACACACACACGCGCACACACGCACACACACAAAAGGATATGTAGTGGCATCACACACACACATACACAAAAGGACATGTAGTGGCAGCAGTTCTGTGGACAGAAGAGCCTCGTTGATCACAGAGGTCAGTCGAGAATGACCAGACTGGTGAGCTCTGACATAAAAGCTAACTTTAACTCAGTAACAGCTACAGCAGATGACCACATTAGATTCTACCCCTTTCTGCCATGAGCAATAATCTGAGGCTGCAGTGGTCAAAACTGGCTTTTATTGGTTTATATAGCGGACGGGCATATGCGTCTGCGGAATGACGCAGAATTCACTGTACTGGCATAGCGGTCTGCACTTTACCTTTAAGGTTGTCCATTATTTTGTGACGAGTACAGAGTGACGTGGTTAAAAGTTAATGAGTTTTATGTTGGCTGTATTGTTGGTGTGTTTGCCTTCAATAAAGACTGTTCAAAAAATGTAGTTCTGCCTCTCTCATGCTCCTGCATCTCGCAAGCACTTTACACACACACACACAAATATATATATATATATATATATATGTATATATGTGTGTGTGTGTGCGTGTATAAAAATACTACGGCATGGCTTTGTAGTAGAAGAGTCCATGTGCTGAATTAGCCTGCCTGCAGTCCTGATCTTTCACTAATTGAGAACATTTGGCGTATAATTAAATGAAAAGTCTGTCAAAGGAGACCCAAAACTCTCCAGCAGCTGGAAGCCTGTAATGAACAAGAGTGGGATCAAATTACAATGGCTAAACTCAAGAAACTTATTTCCTCAATGCCCAGACGCCTCCACTCTGTGTTAAAAAGAAGAGGGGATGCAACACCATGGTAACCAGGACCCTGTCCCAACTTTTTTGAGACCTGTAGCAGCCATCAAATTTGAAATGAGCTCATTTTGTGGATAAAATTATAAAATTTCTCACTTTCAACATTCGCTGTTATCTCTGTTCTACTGTGAATAAAATACTGGCTGGTGTGATTTGAAAGTCATTGCGTTTTGATTTTATTTACACTTTGTCCCAACTTTTATAGAATTGGAGTTTTATATATGTATATGGTGGTCTCAAACTGGTTTCACGATCATGGCAATGATTTCAGTGTACTTCAGTGACCTCTGAAGTCACCAAATCTCCATCCCATAAAGCACAATTGGAATGTGGTTGAACAGGAGACACGTAACATCAATTTGCGGTTGACAAAACGCCCAAATGCTTCAAACATCTCATGGAATCCATACTAATTAAGAACTGAGGCTGTTCTGGGTGCAAAGGGAGGGCCTACCCAGTATTACTACACTGTTTCTACAACCCCAATTCCAAAATAGTTGGGACAAAGTGTAAATTGTGAATAAAATCCAAATGCAATGGCTTTCTGATCACATGAGCCAATATGTTATTTACAATAGAACATAGATAACATTTCAGATGTTGAAACTGAGACATTTTACATTTTTATCCACAAAATGAGCTGAATTCAAATTTTCTGGCTGCAACAGGTCTCAAAAAAGTCGGGACACAGGCAAAAAAGGACTGAAAAAGCAATTATTATATAAGAGAATGAGCTGAAAGAACATTTAGCAAGTAATTAAGTTAACTGGCAGCAGCCCTGTAACATTATTGGCGACAAAAGGGGTGTCTTAGAGAGACTGAGTCTCTAAAATTATGGAATACTTATGGAATAAAAAAAAATTGTAGAATACTTTAAAAACAATGTTCCTCAACCTCAAATTGCAAAGGCGTTGAAGGTGTCATCATTGACAGTGCATAACATCATCAAAACATTCAGAGAAACTGGAAAAATCTCTGTGCGTAAGGGACAAGGCCGAAGACCTTTACAGGATACCCGTGATCTTTGGGCCCTCAGACGCCACTACATCACTCACCGGCATGATTCTGTCATTGGCATTACTAAATGGGCCCAGGAATACTTCTAGAAACCACTGTCTGTAAACACAGTCCGCCGTGCCATCCACAGATGCCACCAAAAACTCTATCATGCAAAAAGGAAGCCAGTGTTGAGCATGATCCAGAAGCGCCGCCGTGTTCTGTGGGCCAAGGCTCATTTAAAATGGACTGAAGCAAAGTGGAAAGTGTCCTGTGGTCAGACGAGTCCAAATTTGACATTCTTGTTGGCAATCAGAGGCATTGTGTCCTCCGGGCTAAAGAGGAGAAAGACCACCCCTCCTGTCATCATTGTTCAGTTCAAAAGCCAGCATCTCTGATGGTATGGGGATTTATTAGTGCATATGGTGTGGGACATTTCCATGTTTTAAAAAGCACCACGAATGCTGAAAGGTATATAAAGGTTTGAGAGCAACATATGCTCCCTTCCAGAGGACATCTATTCCAGGGAAGGCCTTGTGTATTTCAGCAGTACAGCAGGACTATTACAACAGCATGGCTTCGTAGTAAAAGAGTCTGTGAGCTGAACTGGCCTGCCTGTAGTCCTGATCTTTCACCCATTGAGAACATTAGAGAACATAATTAAACGAAAAGTCCGTCAAAGAAGAAGAAAATTTATTTATAGAGCACATTCCATACCCAAAGGCAACACAATGTGTTTCATAGGAGTAAACATATAAGCATACATATTAATATAAAAACACCATTCCAACAGAGAAACATACACATGCAAAAAAAAAAGAGAGAAACAACTCCAAGTAGCTAAAAATTAAACTAAAAGAAATGTTTTAAATTTGCTTTTGAAAGAGCAAAGTGTGGGGGCATCTCTGATATCCCTTGGAAGGGCTTTCCATGTACTTGGGGCATAATAACTGAAAGCAGCTTCTCCAGCTTTACAGCGTATGTGAGGAACTACAAGACCATTGGCTGATGATCTAAGGCTTCTTGTTGGTTCATATGGGACAAGCATTTTTTAATATAATTTGGAGCAAGGCCATTCAGTGCCTTGTGATGCACTGGCATGTACTGGAAGCCAATGCAAGGTCCTCAAAACCAGGGTAATATGTTCATTTTTCTTGGTTTTAGTTAAAATTCGTGCAGCAGCATTCTGAATGAGCTGCAGCCGTTTAATAGATTTTTGAGGGAGTCCAGGAAAAAGACCATTACAATAGTCAAGTTTACTAGTTACAAATGCATGAACAAGTTTTTCAGCGTTGGAATTTGACAGGAAGCCTCTGATTTTTGAAATGTTTTTTAGGTGAAAGAAAGATAATCTTGTGATGTTACTAATATGATTGTGAAAGTTAAGATCAGCATCTACAATAACCCCAAGATTTCTGGCATGTTCTTTGCAGTCAAGGGAAAAGGATCTGAGGTGGTCTGCGATTTCCTGTCTCTTTGTTTTTGTACCTATTATTATAATTTCAGTTTTGTCACTGTTAAGTTGCAGAAAATTTTGGAGACCCAAAACTCTCCAGCAGCTGGAAGCCTGTGTTTAACAACAGTGGGATCAAACTCCAATGTCTAAACTCAAGAAACTTGTCTCCTCAATGCCCAGACGCCTCCACTCCGTGTTAAAAAGAATAGGGGATGCTACGCCATGGTAAACAGGCCCCTGTCCCAACTTCTTTGAGACCTGTAGCAGCCATCAAATTTGAAATGAGTTCATTTTGTGGATGAAATTGTAAAATTTCTCAGTTTCAACATTTGCTATGTTAATTCTGTTCTATTGTGAGTAAAAAACTGGTTGGTGTGATTTGAAAGTCATTGCGTTTTGATTTAATTCACAATCTACACTTTGTCCCAGCTATTTCGGAATTAGGCTTGTAATACAGTGCCTGGTGACAGTATTTAATCTCACGTTTTCATTTTCTGCTGGGCTGACTAATGCACTGACAACCACAAAAAAATTATGCTTTCCTTCAAATGACCACAAGAAACCAGCAGTTCCGGCCACAGAAGTTGGTGAAGGATATCAGCCAACCATTAGCATATTATTCTACTTTTTCCGAGGCACAGAGCAGCTTTTAGCCTTGTGGCTATGTTTTTTTTCCACCCAGTCCACAGAAGCCTTGAAATCAGGGAGATTTGATAAGAAATGGTGTAGTTTATAGCCTTCTCTAGGGTCTTTTCCTTCCAAATACTGGCTGTTAAAGCGCTCGTGCTAGCACGGTGAGATTGCTATAGCTTGGGCCCGTAAGCAAGACCTGTAACCTCAAATTGCTCTATGGAGGATTAACCCCGGCCTAGCCTAATCAACTGTACGGTACAGCATCAGGTAATTAATTGTAGGGTATTTCATTTTCTGTATTTTAATCGTCATTGCCCAAAATTTGATCGAGACCCCCCACAATGTTCTTAGCTTGAAGCCAGCAAAGAAACCATCATTAGAGTTGTTTCGCCTTATACTGAAGTTTTGGACCATGTTCAAGCAATGAGCAATGAACCTCCGTATCAAAGCTTGTATTCTTTTCACTCTTGGCTAAGCTTAAGCCTGCCCCAGAAGGTGCAACTTTTCCTCAGGCGGGTGAGACGCCTGTATACTGCATCAGACAATGTTGCAAGGTGTGGGCATGGTTTTTGCTACGTAACTTCCCCGCGCAACAGTGTAGCAGCATATCTAGCATGCTAGATATTTTCGCGTCACGTGAGTCATATGACGGGTCTGCACGTTGTGATTGGTTGAGCACGTGTAACATTGCAGCAGGTTGCCCCTGGTAGCCCCAAAACCGTGGGTAAGTTCCTCACGTGATGCAAAAATATCTAGCATGCTGGATAAGGTGATGCACTGTCTCGCGAGGAAGTAACACAGCAAAAACCATCCCCACACAGCGCAACATTGCCTGATGCACTATACACGTTTTCACTTGCCTCAGGCAAAGTTGCACCGTCTGGGGCAGGCTTTAGGGTGCGTTCGAGCGCATCTGCAAGTAAGCCGGCTGAGCGAGATTCCCGAAAAACTACATGAGAATCTTGCCAAAGTTGCATGATATGCCCTCCAAACCCCGCGATGGCTGCAGCTATCCTGGGGTTTGGAGGGCTTATCGCGCAATTTTGGCAAGATTCTTAGTTTTTCGGGAATCTCATGCAGCCACCTTACTTGCAGACGCTCTCAAACGCACCCTTAGGGCCTGGCTACACATTCGCGGTTTATAACGCGTGTGAACGCCTCGTGAAAAGCCGCGAAAAACGCTCGGAGCAGGCGCTGCATAATACGTAGCGGTGAACTGCCTACCAGGGGTGGGCAATTCCAGTCCTGGAGGGCTGGTGTGTATGCAGGTTTTTATTTCTATAAATTACCCTGACTTATTGAGTTAATTGATTGCATACACAAATTTAGATTTGTGCAAAGATTAGATCAAAGAAAAAACTTTTATGCGGGGAGATGAGAACAGTCTTTGTTGGTCATTCATGATAATTTAAACCAGGGGTGTCAAACTGACCCGTAAACGGGCCAAGAGGGTGCAGGTCTTCAATCCTACCAAGCAGAAGCTCACCTGAAAGCACTGATTTAAACAACTGATCTAGGCCAGCACAACTACTGCAGTTACTAGGTTTTACCAGATTAGGGGAGACTCGCACTCTGTTTTTCTTCACTTCGATAATCAAACGTTCAGTTTAATTGTCTTCTACCTTTCGTCCCATTCTGCTTGTAAATGAATGCGAACAGGGTTGTGTCTCAGAGTTTGATAGGATCATTAGCCACGTCTTTTTTAAAAAATCTGTCAGGCCTGCAGATCCTCACATGGGAGAGTTTTCTGAATTTCAATTGGCTGACTATGGAACACGCTTAACTGGACACGTCGCGTGATACGCTCAGAAACCCCTTCGGAGGTTTCTGAAGTTTCACGCGGCGGTGACAGCGCGTCCTTTTTTCCCTGTACTGCCGATGAGTAGACCCGATCATTATAAATCAGTTACTCCAATCAAAGCGTTTTAGCGCCGCGCTTCACACGGCCGTAACACGCGGCGTAATCCGCAAATGTGTAGCCAGACCTTTAGGGAGGAGTGTTGTGATGAGATTTGAGCGTCACTCACTAAGCAATCAATTAATCAATCAATCAATATGCTTTGAGCATGACTAGGGGCGGTCAAAAACAGCTTATTCAAGAGTTAGCGATAGTGTCACTTTGATTAGATTGTTATGGCCCCAATTTGTTATTACATTTACAACCCAACAGCAACAGCAACAGCAATGGATGACAGACACAGTTTTAAAAACTTAAACACATTTAATGAACAGACAACTAAACAACTAACTAACCTACTGACCAAGATTGAATAAAACAAAAAACAGAAATATTTACAGTCCCTTTTTGGTGGGGTGGCTTGGTGATGTCCTGGGTGAGGAAAATGCTCTAACACAGGCAAAAATCCACAAAAGAAACTTCACAGGTCATGAAAAGAATGACAGGTCGGGTCACATGTATCCTTCGTCTTGCAATTTCTCCTACTACTTTACTGTCTCAATTCTCCCCTTTATATACTCTTTTGCAGACCCCTCCCACCTTTTTGACTTTTTTTTTTCTTTTCTCTGGGACTTGTTTCAGACATGCTCGAAACATGCCCAAACCTAGCTCCAGCCTGAGCTTAACAAAAAAAAGGTAAATACTGCCATCCAGTGGCCTATATTCACATTACAAGATATTCACGTGATCACAAACAGGTGAGGCTTTAGTTTTGTTAAAATGGCGTGATTACTTCGGTTGAAGCAACAGATGGTTGCTATAAGGAGGTGAAACCCCAATTCTATTGAACATTTTCAACATTTTTACTTTCTGGACAAAAATCAATATTAACTTCCCCACCTCTTTTATAACAAAAGCATTCGTCATCCTAACTGTCCCCCACGCAAATATAGTCCCTCTTGCCAAATAATCAAATGAGGGCTGTGCTATCGAAATGAACCCTTTTCAGCTGGAACACTGACTCTCATATTGACATGCATATTTATTGGAAGATTTTTCTAAATGACTGCAAACAATGAGTGAAATCAAACACCCATATTCTTTATTAGTTGCACACCATAATAAATGAACATCATGGAAAGATTTAAAATGAACATAATTATTGTGCACTTTAATCGGTAAACATGGTCATGAAAAGACAAAAAATAAGCACACATAATATTGTCACACATTTTTTTTTTCTTTTTGCGAAGAATCAATTCTTAGTGATGACCAGGCGCTGTAGGTCTATTTCATTCTCAATATCAAGTTAACAGGTTCAGTAATTTAGTCTGTAAACCACCAGATGTCACTGCCGACTTAGGAAGGGACGTTCTGGGGACCTTGCCTAATGTTATCTGAAAGTCTTCAAAAGTCCGGGACCTTCATCTCTTTTAACCCTCTCCAGTCCAATTTATTATTTTGAGATATGAAAAATATTTCATTCATGGAGAAAAGTTCTTATACTCTAGTGGCTGCAGGGGGAACTAACGTTGTATTTTTGCAATACTGAGCTGGAGGGGTAACTTTATCAAACCATTTCCCATGTGGTCTTTATATTTTATAGTCAGTCATCAATTGATTTATTGTTGCAAATTTGCAACATGAGCCTGGAGAGGGTTAAAGGACATTAGGAATTTTCGTACACACTCTTTTTGTTGTGAATGTGGAGCAGTTCAAAGTTCCTTTCATAACAATAGGAGAACATTCCAGAATGTTCCCGTATAGTCCCCCGTTGGTCACATGTCTTTGAGGACATACCGTAATCATAATGTTATCACACAGGCCAAATTTCGCATAATACCGTTCCATATATGACCTTAGGTGGATGTTAATGATCGCACCAATAAGCCCCCTGTTATGAGAACATTTTGTGGAGGACTAAATTAGAATGTTCACATATAGGTCTAAGTTGGCTGTAGTGTTGCACTCTGGTGATAAGATGGTGATAGTATGGCAAAAATGGCATGTCCTCTTGCTTAATTATTGATTTCTCTCAATTAGAATATTGCAAACAATGATTTGTACTGATTCTAAACAGAACCCCTGATTTTATGTTCGTATGGGCATGAAACAAGTATCTGATATTCATGGTTGATGGACCCGCAAGTTAATCTCTACAGTGTCTGTGGCAGAGAAGTCACTTTGTGCTGTCAGGTCATCAGTGGTAGTGGGAGGAGTTATCCCTGAAGGCTATCTTTCATAAAGCTGTCTGTGAGAGTGCCTTTTGAAGACATGTTTTACACTGTTAAAGGGTCTATTTTAACCCAAACCACAAGCTTTTACCAAACTTAACCAAGACGTTTTGTTGCCTAAATCTAACCATGACATTTTGTTGCTTTAAGTTAACAAAACTGTGACTGAGAGCAGGAAATTATAGAGTAAAACTGGAAACAATGTCCACAAAGTCAACAAGTAAGACCTCAATATGTGATTACACATTAGCTTTGAATCTGAATTTTCTGGATCGAAGACCTATGCTAAACCCATACATCCACCTCAGCTTGCTCACTCTGACGACTCTGTGGCTATTTAATCCACTTCATCGGACAGAAAGTCCTCAGGGCCAACTTCTGCCGATAGTGCTGCGGCACACAAATCGATTTCAGCTGTAGAACACTATACAAAACAGTAAAATCCGACCTAGGATGCATTGGACACCACACATAGGCGCATTTTAATGTTGCCAAAGTTTTTTAGCCTGTGACTTTTGTTTAATCTAGCTACGCATTCAGAGGCTGCCTCCTGTATTTCAGAACGATTACAGAACGCAGACACAGAGGGAGGGAGGCGGAGCACAGGGGTGTAGCTTATGCGCCCATTTTTTCGGTCTTAGATGCTGCTACTCTTGTGTAACACCTAGTGGTGCTGCAAATTGTGTATCACACCTTGAAATAACAAAAAGACATGAAACTGACATGACGTTATTTCATCTCCGTTAAACAATTTTTAGGGTTTGCCTAGTCGTCACTGGTTTCCCTTACCCAAACCTTAACTCTAACCCCTAACTAAACCTAGCCCAAAGCCTAACCCTAACCCTAAATTTATCCATATCCCTAACCCTAAATGTTAGTTTGCCAGATGGAAATAACTGGTGACCCCTAAAAATGCAGCCTTTGAAGGCTGTAGCCCGCACTTTGAGATGCACCCAGTAAGTCACTCCAGATAAAAATTTTAGATAAATGAGCATTTAATGAATGAGTATTCCCTCTGTATGCCTCATGGCCACAACTTGGATTATTTGTTGACCGTTTATTTTTGGATATCTGTTACGAGGTAAACCCACTTCTCAGCTGCCCCAGCAGGAATGGCTGTAGAGCAAACTGAGAGGAAGAGCTCCTGGGTGAAGATCACTGAGCACTGACAAGGCATCAGCCTCAAAACCCTGAATTCTAAGTTAAATCATCTCCGGTCATGTCGACTTCAAATGGAGCTCTCTGGAGAAGTGAACTGATATACAGTTGCTAGAATAAAGCTCTGGATGACTCTGCCTTGCACACTGAAGATCAGTTTAGGTAAGTGCAGACACTACTCTGATTCTGACTGCCAAATACTGTATGTAGTTAGCACACCACAATAATGTTAGCTGGAGCTTATAGCAGCTGATATGGAATCAGTGACACCAGATGCGGGAAAAGGGAATGAGGATTTATTATTAAACAAAACAAAACAGGCACGAGGGCCAACAAAAAACTTGGCCCAAAGGGTTGCAAAAAACAAACTGAGGTAAGCTACACAGAGCTATAAACAATAAATGCAAAAGGCAAAAAACAAAAGGCACTGGAAACTCCAGGCGAGAAGAACAAGAAAAATAAATAACAAGACTAAATATATATACACACAAAACAAGAGGCTAGGACGAGACTAGAAATGCTAGGGAATCTTGACAATAAGAACTTGGCTAAACTTGCACATGAAATGAGACGCGAGACACTGTCTGCCAGCCAACTTCCACCGCATCCAGATAAAGGCTTGGAAATCATGACATGAGGGGTAACACCTGGAGAGAGAGACAAGAGGCATGGCAAGATCAAGACATGGACAGAGATTGGATGACATGACCTGCTCATTAAGAGAATGAGCGTGCTCAGCTTAAGTACCAATTAAGTATGCAGTTTGGAAGCAAGCATGAATGTTCAGAACAGAAAAGCACAGCAAGATCTTAAAAATAGCAAAGCAGGAATCATGACAATAAACTCCCTGTCTAAATTAGTAGTATTAGTAATGTGCCTATCTAAGAATTACACCAACCCAGTGAGTGTTAGTAAATGTTAGTAACTTAAAAACAGTTAATTGTCAATTAAGCTTAGAGAGCCCCGAATCAGCACAGCACAGAAGGAAGAGGGAAATACCAAAGCCAACCAGAGCTCTGAAGTGTGCAACAACGAAGGCACGGGGCGGAACGCAGACAAGCGGTGGAGTGGCATGGCAGACCTGGCGAAAACAAAAACATGGAAAAGTAAAAACATGGACATGGAATGTAAAACATGAAATGCAAAAACCTGACACAAGAAACTGTTAAAACTATGACTATGAACATGACTATGGAACATGAAACTATGAACTATGAAATCTTGAAACATGAAACTGTTAAAACCATGAATACTGTTCTGGCCAAAGGCCAGAACCCCGGAACACAACAGCAGCCATATTTCCGGAATGATGCGGAACTAATGTTGATACACTTAAATTTTATTTATTTATTATTATTATTATTATTATTATTATTATTATTATTATTATTATTATTAATAATAATAATAATAATAATAATAATAATATTTTAAAAAATAATAATATTTGAAATATGACCTTGGGTTGGAGCATGGGAGGAGACATCTCTGGTACTGTAATTCAAAACATGTATTTCACCCTGCTTGTTTAACCTTTGTGCATGGGCTCCTAACACCTTATACTTACATTATTTGTTCCCTTTATCACAATTTCCAGGATCTAAAGTGTATGAGTTCAGACTTCAAAAAAAAAGTTGGAAGTTAAAACATGTAGCCTATCTCATTCTCTAGTCACATGGATGTGACCTCAGTTGCACTGAAACTCCTTGTAAAGAGAATTTTGTACTTTGCCTGTAATCAGTGTGAAGGAAGTGGGAAATTAAGAGCACACATTTCCCCTGTTTCCGAGGCACAAAAATCAGTTTTACTCAGCTGTCATACTGAGCCCAGGCCTGTGTTCAGTTTTTTTCTCTCTCGGGAAAGTTCCTGACTCTTTTGAAATGCAGCAGAATGCAGTCGTGGGTGCTGTTCAAATTCTCTAAAAGTGAGGGAAAGTTGATTTCATGCTTCCTAACGATTCTCCTTTGGCATAGGATACACTGGACTACAGTGCATTGTCTTTCTGTGAAAAATGGTTAGAGAGGATATTTTTGACCTTGTTGGTGTCTCAAGGGACTCCTGGACTGATGCTGCAGATGATTTACTCCTGATCACCAAGTGGATTGATACTGTAGCAGTTGGTGTCGGGCCATATGCTTGTGGGATTTCTGATCTGCATCCCTGCCCGATTGGCTTGTAAAATTTACCACTGTGATCCCTATGCGTCATCTCTCAGATCAAATGTCATGGTTTTCACTGTGTTTGTGGTTTTTTAGACTCTCTTTGTGGCTCTTTTCTGAACCACTTCTGTCCCTTTAATTTTCGGATTCCTTCCAGCTGTTTCGTCAGGCGTGGGCGGCACATTCCTCTGAGCCTATATAAGCCGGATGTCCGCCACGCCTCCCTCGCTGGAGTGTCTGATTTTAGCTAACAGCCAGAAGATATCTGTAGTCAGGAATTGTTGGCAAAATGACGTCACGTTTGTTTTGTGGTTCCTATTTCTCCAGGGATATTCCCTTTTCTTCCTTTCCCTCTCTTACCGTTATGTTGCACCATTTTAGAAGCTTTGTTTTCTCGGTTCCCAAGATTCTTCCAGTTTCTCTCTCTCTCTCTCTCTCTCTCTCTCTCGCTTTGCTTCCTTGTTCCAAAAGGTGTCCTTTTGGAAGCTTGAGAGCTGTCTCTGTTGTTTGGTCTGTATCTCTCTCTCTGAGTGTTTTAAGTCTGTGCTGCACTGGTTTTCTCCTAATGCCGCACTCGGCCTCTCTATTCTATCGGCCTTTACATCAAGGTCTCCTCACCCATCTGCATCCACAGTGGGATTGTCCCAATTGCACCACTGAGTATGTAGGGATCTCCAAATCCTACCGTTCGACAGAAGTTTCCGTCATGTCTCAGCATGTTTATGTTCCTCTGTCCAAACTCTTGTCAATATATTGAAGGTTTGTTTGCCCTGATATTTGGCAAGATATCTCCTGTTTATTTGAGTGGAGTGTGTGAGAAACTGTACTATTTACAATATTTACCCAGCACTTATCTGGCCTTGGATATGCGCTATGAATTTGAGAATGATTGACAAAATGATTTATTAATCCAAGCCCTTATCTGCTGAATCATGATGTTATCACAATGTTAGTCTATAAACACATCCACCAGGAAGTGAGTTCAAACAGTGCCGACTTTTCCTGCATCTAGGCCTCATCTGTTTTTCCTTTTACATTTGTGGATATTCATGCAAATTCCTCAAGTTTTTTGTTCCTTAGTCATATGTAGACATGTTTCATGGTCTGTGCTAGAACTTATTGACTGGCCTTCTGCGGCATGAAGGCCTGTGAGCTATCATTTTTTGTCACGGCTCTAAAGGTCAAGTCAAATCACAAAATTGATCTCTTTTTATCGCAGTATTCTTGATAAAAACCATGCAAGAATTAAGGGGAATATTAAAAAAAAAATCCTTGAGTTTCCTGTGATTTAATTTATCTGTTCAAGTAGTTTTTAAGTAATTTCATCTTTGGAGTCAGTATAATCACTTAAGTACAACTTCCAGTTTCTGAAAATAAACTATAAACAATCTCTTTTCCAAAGTCTACTTCTCTGTAGGTTATTGAATTTTTCACCAGGATTTCATTTTATAACTCTTAAAAAGGCCTGCTCGCACCATAAAATGTATCAATTGCATTTTAGCTCAGTTTTTCTTTTAATGTAAATGCTTTATTTATATGACTTGATTTGACATGCATTGAAACACAAATCAAAGAGCTCTGTAGACACACAAATTTGTTGCAGGAATTATCGATTTCAACCGTAATTAAATTTCTAAGTGATTTAATTGTGTTTTTCACCATTAAATGGTGAACATGTTTTTCATGTTTGTCGTGCATTCTGCTTGGATGAGAATGTATTTCTAATACAATTAAGTGTTCATTAGATAAGATATACTTTATTAAACCCCGAGGGGAAATTTGTCCTCTGCATCTAACCCACCCTTTAAGTAGGAGCAGTGGGCAGCCACAGAGCAGCGCCCGGGGACCAACTCCAGCTCTAAAGCCAGGTCCTTGGTCGGGGGTACTGGTTGGAGTGTTCCTATAATGCATGTTTTTCCAGGTAGGGGAAACCGGAGTACCCGGAGGAAACCAACTCGAACACGAGGAGAACCCACGGTCTTCTTGTTGTGAGGCGGCAGTGCTAACCATAGCGCCACGGTGCTGCCCAATTAATCAATTAATTTAATTCATAATTCCAACTGTTAAATGTAAAATCTGCAGAAACTAAGTATTAATTTTCACAAATGCAATGTTGCTAATTCATCACATAAACTTGCAGTATGAAGTGGTGAGTGTTATCACGCTTCAGACATCTGTCTTTAGCTGAAAGCTGTCACCACATGTGCCATCCGTCTTCAGCCAGTCATGCGCTCTTGAAATATATATATATCTTAGTCTTATACTGATTCGATAAAACACTGATAGCCATCATGACCTCAGAACAAAAGGCAGGTTGCAGGGTATTCGCACATCCTCTCTGACTTGAATCCAAATCAGCTCCGAGCCATTCTTTAACTTGTTAAAATAATCCCTCCTTTTTTTAACATTATCCCTCCTTCACAACAAATGCATTTTTTGGAAAAAATTTACTTGAATCACAAGGGACACGTTAATAACACGTTACTGATGCTGGAGTTTCATGCTCAACCCTTTTTTTGCATTTTAGTGAAGAAAGTACTGTATTTTTCATGCTTTTCACCCATGTTCTATAAAGGCATTGAGATGTAATGGCATCATTCAGCTTTGAAGCGGGGCCAAAATGATGCTACTGCAACTGTCTCCTTCCGGACAAAACTTTGTGGGATACTGAAACAAACAGCAAAGAGGTCCTGTAAAAACACCATGGTATCTTAATCTACACCTTTTTTTTTGTCAGGCATAGTTAGTCCCACTTTAACTTCTTGGCACAGAATACAAATAATGACAATTTTTCCAGTCATGCATGAGCCTATTTAGGCTTTATAATGCAGTATTTTGTGTCAGAGAGACTGTGGAAAATTATTCCAGTATAGCAAGACATTAGGAAATTCAATTACAAAATTATTTAGGAATTAAATATCAGAATTTGCGGATGCCGGCATCTATATCAGCGCAAAGGAGTTAATTTACAGAATTCTGGTTGCACCATCAGTTAAGGTGTATAGTTGTTCAGGATGAAGTTGTAAGATACTAGATGGCTTGTCCATTCTTTTGATGACAGTCTTTTTTATTCGGTTGAACTGAGACCTTCATTGAAAGGTACAGTCTTGACTGGAAATACTGCCACATATAAGGTAAAAACCTAAAATGGCTGGACTCACCAAGATCGCCCTGAGTCTTTAGTGGTTGCATAATTAATCTAATGTGATTTAAAGTCATTATACTTTAGTTCAGTCTCAGAAAGAATGAATTGGGAACAGGAATTTGGTCTGTACATGTAATGACCATTGAATGAGAATTTTATGAATGAATGTAAAAGCAAATGTAGAAAAAAATAGCTTTTTTCTCATATTTTATATTCATTTACAATCTGAGATTGGGGACCATATTGGAAAACACATGAGCAAATGCACTATTATTTGGTACCCTAGATACATTTTAACTTTTTATTTTTATGAAAGGAAATAAATATTTATGGGCTGACAGAGCTGTCATTGTATTGACATCAGTTTGTAATACATCTTTTGATAGAAACACTTGGACACATCAATGATGTGTGACACGTCCTGGAGTCACTGGGTATTTCGGACCTTACAACAGACACCTTCTTCCATGTGACCCTACCGTGGCTGAACAGACCCCTGCCTGTGTCCAAGTGGCATGCTGCTAACCCCGCTGGTCAGCCCTCGTCAGCCAGAGCCAGCTGACTGCTCTCTCTGCAGCCTCCATGTTCTCACTCTTCTGCTGCTCACTCCCACAATGCCCAGGGTTCTGTAGGCCTTGCTGAGAGACTGGCGAGAGAACCCTCTGGTGCCCACCTCCACTGGCATGCACCTGATCCTCCACCTGCAGTCTTCCACCAACTCCTGGTAATTTGCCCTCCTTCTCGCCTGGGCCTCCTCCATCCTCTTCTCTCATAGCACCATTAGTTGCAGCAGAATGAGTTGTCTAGTGGCTTCTGAAACTAAGGTGATTTCTGGTCTCAGGGAGGACTGGATGATGTCTAATGGGATTCCAAGCTGCCTCTCAAGGGTTGGCAGTCATCAGCCAGTCTCGTGCAATAACCAGCAAACCTTCAGGGCTGCTCTTGGGTCCTCTCATAGGTTGCTCTCCCTCCTTCACAAAGGTGATCATCTTGGCTGTTGCGTGGGCTAATCTACTATCCCTGATTCCCTTGTCAATAGCCTCAGCAATGGACCTGGACATGCCTCCAGCGATAGCGGCCCGAAGTCAGAGCCTTAGAGCAGCTGCTCAAGATATGTTCGAGGGTTCCCATCTTGGAACAGAGAGGGCATGCAGGTTTATCTACTTTGCCCCATTTGAATGGGTTGGATGGGCTGGGGAGGATATTGTGGACCCCCTGAATCAACAACTTGATCCTCCGGGATTCCACTTCCAGATGTCCTGCTAAGTTACATTCCACCCAATCGCCTGTTCCCATCTCATCCAGGTAACTTGTTGTTACATTGCCATATTGCCTCCTCCTGCACCAGCTCCTGCTTATTCTTCCCATTGGCAGAATCATTCTGGGTTGATGTTGAGCTCCCAGGCCTGGCCCTGCCGTATTCCACAATCGCAAGGAGGGCCCTGTGTTTAAGCCGAGTTTCTGCCAGTTGGACTGCCTCAGCTGCCTTTCTCTTTCTCCCAGTCCTCATGACTAATCCTGTTACTGTTCTTCGAGTCAGTGTACTGCAGGTGATTTTTCTTGTGCCCATCCTACCACAAATTCTTTCCTCACTGAGCTGAATGGGAGCCTGAGCTTGTTGCTGTTCTCATACAGTGCAAAGCTGCTCAGGCTACGTAGTAAGCCTAGCCATCTTCGGAGATAGCGGCTCACCTTATGTTCAAAGCCTTCCACTGCAGACATGGGAACCTCATAAATGAGGAGAGGCCAGAGGACTCTAGGGATGATTCCATGCTGGTAGAACCAGACCTTGAATCTTTGAGGGAGCCCAGACCTGCCCACCACTCTCAAGCAGCCCTCCAAGTCCAGACTGGTAGTCTTGATGGAGACTGTACAGTTTAAGATCTTTCCAAGTCTCTTCATAGGCTTTTCTGTGACAGATGGGTTGAAGTCTTCTCCCACCTGGAAGCAGAACTTGTCTGTGAACTTACCCTTCTTCAGCTCCAAAGGCCGGGACTTGAACCTCATGCACGCCCATACTATGCTTCTTCAACATCCAAAGGATTCACCTGGCATCTGGCACTGCTGTTGTTGTTTCTGTGAGGTTGTCCATAAAGGCTCTGATGGGTGGTTGCCTCACTCCAGACTTGCTGAGGTGGCCCTAGCACTCTGTCTCTACTGACATGACCAGCATGTTCATTGCTGGTGCAAAGAGGGTCACAGAGATAGTGCAGCTGGTGATTATCCCTACTTCCAGCTGGTGCCAGTCAGATGTCAGCTGGGCAGAGGAGACCCTCAAACTGAACTTGCTATCGTAGAACATTCCAAGGTCTCACACCTTCTGGGGAACAAGATGTCTCTCCAGAGCAACCTCGACAGGCCTGAGTGGTATTGAGCCATAGGCATTGGTGAGATCTAGCTACAACACAGTCAGGTCCCCTCTGCCCTCTCTTGCCTCCCTGATGAGCTGGGTCACCAAGATGTGTGTTCAAGGCAGCCCCTGGTATGCGTCCCCTCTGTACTGCTGTGTCAATCTAGTTGTTCCTTAGCAGGAATTGGGAGAGTCTCTCTGAGATAATGGTGAAGGAGATCTTGCTCTCCATGCTGAGCAAGGAGATCATCCAAAATTAGTCAATGTTCTCAGGTCTCTCTTCCTTCGGGGTTACAGGACTTTTTGTCCTCGGAATTTTCATCCCTGAATTTTTTGTTCATAGACTTTTCATCCCCGGACCTTTCGTCCCCATGGACTTTTTTATCTATTGACTTTTCGGCCCCAACTCTTTGACCCCAAGGAGTATTCGTCCCTGGACTCTGCATCTCGAAGGACTTTTTCCTCCCAGATTTTTCATCCCCTAGTGATGATGAATCATGCCACCATTGTTGACAGACAGATGAATGAATGGACGATGGAGGGAACACCATGATATTAGGGATAGCGTTAGGATTAGGGTTATAATGTAGGAAGAGGCCAAAGCATTCTTGGGGAAGAACAATCCAGGGACGAAGAGTCTGTGGAAGAAAAATCCACAGGGAAGAAGGGATGAAAATTCCAAAGGGAAGAAAATTCCGATGATGAAAAGTCTGGGGACAAGAGGCCTAGAATACCTCTTTCGGTGTGTATACCCCTTCCCCATATCACTGCGACTGGGAATCTTTCGCCTCCAGATCACCTTTAAGGCCTTCTAAAGCTGGTGGACTAGCTTGGAACAGTTTTTGTACACCTTGTAAGGTATTCCACTTCAGCCTGGTGTTGAGCTAAATCTTGCCCTCCTCACAATGTCCTGCACTTCACTGAGGCAGGGCTCCTTTAGATTGAAGTCTACCTTTGGTTCTGATGGTGTTCAGTGCTTTGCACGCACCCAATTTTTCTTCTCTCCTGGCGTCGCTGTAGGCGCTCTCGAGGTGATTGTTAATGGCACCTTGGGAGTAGGTTAAGTGATCGTTCCTCTTCAGACTAAGGAGCTGCTTGGTCAAGTTGAAGGAGTTAGCCAGAAATACTGCTCTCTTTCTTGCCCTCTCTCTCCACCTCTATCTGCGGCTCTCTGCTCACTGCAAAGTCAGGAGTTTCTTCATAAGAACTGGCCAAAATTCTGTTCGACCGGTCTTCTTGATCTCTCCTGCCTTCTTGAACTGTCTCTTGAGTACCTTTAGTTCTTCCCTGAGATGTTGGATTTTCCTTGCTTGGTAGTTTGGAGCGTTGGTTGTTGGTGTGGGCTTGGCTGCCTCAGTCCCTCATCTCTCAGCTGTGATACTTACTATAATGGTTGTCATAGTCTTTAGCCGGTGGTTCACATCCCCCTTGGCAGTCCCATCAAGATCTGGTCTGCATCCTTGTCAAACTGCTGCCACTCAGCTGTCCTTGAGCATTTTGGCTATTGGATCCTAAGTTGGGCTTTTGGAATAGCACCAGCAGCTGTGAGTGAAGCCTGGGAGCTCTGGGAAGACAGCATATTGCTGGTCGCTTCAGGGCTTAGAGGCTTTGAGCGATGCTGGGCAGTGGAGTGGCCAGCGTCATGCTAGCAGTGGATATAGGCGACACACATCAACTCTTGGTGTACAGGTTTTACTGCAGTTACTGCCAATGTGACTAGGAAAATTATTTGTACAAGACGTCCATGAAACTCCTGGCATGTACAAAATTCAAGCATTTAAGTTGTTTTCAGTTACTCTATGACTGTGGTATACCGTACATTTTACTTATATCTGCATGCTGAACCATCAAAACAAACATTATCATGAAAAAAAAAAAATCTGACAATGAGCATAATTGCACGCAAAATTTCCCATCAACTGGTGGAGACCATGTTGCAAATAAGTTAATGACATTAAATATCCTCTTATCCACGCGGATATGATCCACCTGGGCAGTTAATCGATTCATTGCAGGGATTACATTCACGCTCCATTCAAGTCACATACCTATACCTGAGGGCAATTTACAGTCTAAGCCCACTTTACACACCTTGGGACAGTGGGAGGTAACCACAGCTCTCAGTGAAAACCCATACAGTAATCCAAGGCCTTACTCTGAAGCGGCAGTGCTTGAAAGACCAAAATCTAATTTGTGTTTTTATTCTTAATTCTTTATCCTGTTTGAGGACCTACAGCTCACCACAGTGTTTCTGCAGCTGCCATTATAAATAGGTTACAATTATTTATTTATTCAGGGCTGGGTAAAGACCAGACAATCCATATAATGTGTGGCGTAGCTCCACTGCTACATTTTTTACACAGAACACCAGAAGGCTTCCCAGCACTTTTGACATTCCAGTGAGTCTTGTCATGATTGGCTGACCTTTCACTTTCACCTTTTAGATATGGAATAGGTTTGCTCTGCTCTCAGGGTAGAGTGGGCTAAGAGGGCTGTAGTACCTGTTTCTGTTTTCAGAACAAGTCAGATGTGTTATAAGCCAAATCATTTGAAAAAAAAAAAAAACTTTTTTGACATTTCAACCTCATTCAATGAGCAGCTGATGATTGTTCAAGCACAACAGCTGCTGGGTTTCACTATAGACAAATGTGTGACAGAATCACTCTTGGCATATATGACTGATTTCTTGATTGAGCTCGGGTAATTGGGGGTAACTGAAACGTGCATACACACCAGGCCTTTGAGACGCTGTTGTAACTGCTAACTGCTTTGTGCCAGTAAAAGCTAAACTCTCGGCACATTCTATCTGACAGCCATCAAGCAGCCACTAACCTGGTGGTGTGTGTACCCGGCCAGGGCTCATGATGCAGGTGTACTTGCAGGTTTTCAACTTTCTCTAATGATAGAAGCAAAAATAGGCATAAACTAACCATTTTCGCTCCAATCCTAAGAAAGGACAGTGTTCAAATTCAATTTCGACGTGTGATTGCTGAAATAAGTGGCTGATCTCCAAGAACTGTTTTATATATTTTAATTTATCTTCTATTGATATCTTCATGTTTCCCTTGCATGCAATCTTGACATTGTGTGCTGGAGAGTTTCACTGTTGCAGCGAGTCAGGGCACTATCTCATAATGATGATGGCAATAAATGGTTTCTGCAAAGGTTTGAAGTCCAGGCTGTAAAAATAACCATCATTTTTTCCCCTCATTTTTTCCATCTTAGCTTAATTCACTTCAAGTTAATTTAAATTAAAGGGTTTATGCCTTTTTGTATGACTATTTTAAACAAATGATGCTTTTCACGGATGTAATGTGATGTAAATACCTGGAAAGTCCATTTTCGCCAAAAACTTCAAAAAGGTTCAAGCATTTGAGTTGGAGGGACATTCAAGTAATTGATTCATATACTTAATTCTTCATTTCTCAACATCTCAATTCTCACTATCAATCTATTTTTATTTATATTTTATGTTTTATCTTACTTTTTCTATTTCTATGTTCTTACTTTCTTGAAACTAAACAATAATTTTGAAATACATGCTAGAAAAGTATGCCGTAAAAGTTGGAAAAATAATCTGTTTACCACTGTCCTTTTAAAACCTTTGCTTAGTAATAATTTTGGGAACTGATGACGCCAATTGAGGTGTCCTGTTGAATATTTTCTTCAGTTCAAAAATCTTGGACCTTCAGTATCATATTTTTTTAGCACCACATGTTTTACAAACGTAAACAGAGGACAAATCTGGACTGCAGGTATGCCAGTCTAGCAGCCAGGATTTCTGATGTGGGAACCATGTTGTTGGAACACCTGCCAAATGTAGAAAAGAGCAGGGGGCCTCCTTAAAAGCATCATCCAGGATTCAACTTACATTGCCACATCATGTGCATAAGCATCAATGGCACCTATGCTGATGTTCAAATTACCCATGACTTTGGAACTAACATGCTGCCTTGCCATGATAGATCAGCCCTACAATGGCAAAAGGCAGGAACTCCAAAAGGCCTTTTGCCATTGTAGGGCTCAGATGCTGGCTTTGGATTTTTAAGTTAGTAACAACCAGGATGGTCCTTCTCATTTTTGGCTGAAAAGAACACAATGCTCTTCACTACAATTTACAACAAAACTATTTGAAAGGCTGAATGATCTGACAGCATCACATTTCTACTATGCATCAGTCAATTTCAGATGACCTCAAGTCCACAGAGGACAGCAGCTCTTCTGGATGTTTGAGACGTACTATAACTTCATCGTGCATAGTGAAGTGTTCAAATTTGTAAATACAATGGTGAATGGTGCTTATTGCCTAAGTAGTCCCAGCTATGGATATGGTTATACTCATCACACAAGTATACCAATTTTCAATACAATACAATCTGAAAGATAAAGATCAGAGGCACTCAGTTTGATCTTCCAGATTCCCCAGATTCTCTGAATCCTTATTAGACTATGCACTATAGAGGATGTTGTTTTGTTGTTTTTATGTTGCTTTTTAATCATTGGAGTGTTAAATCAGACAGTCTTTATAAAGTGGCCTTCAACATACAGCAAGATACGGTTCTCCGCAAAAGTTTTAGACTCATTTAACACATTCCCGTGAGGCGAAGATGCTGCCAAAATCATTAAATTAAAGATTTCTAAGTATACAAAAACGTATTACAAAGTAATCTGAATTGTTACAAAGGAACTCAAATTAATATTTAGTGTGACATGGTCCTGGTGTTTTACAGTTTTATTAGCTTATTGGCTGTTTAGTTGTTCAAAGCATATTGGAGAATACACAACTGTCCCTCTGCAGGCACTCAGTCTCACTAGCGTTTGTCTTCACAGGCACTCCCAGACAGCCTGGTGTTGGGATCAAGGCTCGTCATGGCATATTATTTATCAACTGTATACACAGTTCTTTCATAAGATTTGTTTTGATTGACGTTCAAATGTGCTTTTTATCAACATCGTCGCTAATATGGTAAATGAAAATAAACATCCGACAATAAATTAAAATAAAATCTAGGGTGCCTAAGACTTTTGCACTGTACTATTGCTTCACCTGTTCCGCACCTGTACACCCATTATTTAGAATTCAAATTCTTTCTGAGTTGTACATTATCCCTGCCCCAACTTTTTTGGGGTGTGTAGCAGGCATGATATTCAGGGAAGACATGGATTAAAAAAAAAAACTTCAGCAACTACAAAAACAATACAGCTGAGAGGGTAAAACATGAATTTTTTTAATGTACTATTTTCAATTTAATCCTGGTTAGACAAAATCATTGCCTTCTTTTCATACTTGAATTTTCCTAACTGAAGTACAGCCTTTTCAGAAATAGAATAGTAATCCAGGTGCTATGCGTCCATATATAACTACACAACTGTATCTTTTTATTTGGTGTCACAATTATAAACAATTTCTAATGGAAACACAGCGTCCTTGTGATTATCTAAATTATCTCATTGTTATCAGCCAGTATGAATCTCGATTTACGAACTCAATCAAAATCCAAGATATCCAGGAAGGTTCAATGGAGACAAATAAACTATATTCACCTCCTCCAGGAACATAAAATAAATCCATCAAAACTAGGAACTAAACACACTGCCACGCTCCATTAAAAAATAAAAAAATTACCAAATGCGTAATTATATAAATTAATTTTATCAACAAATGTCAATCAAGATTGAGAGAGTAAGACAAGTGGACACATTTCCAGATACTGTAAATATGAAACCATATTATATTTTGAAGAAACCATCCACGTTGCTGCAATAATCAAGAAGAACAATTGAAATCAGGGGTGCTAGCTGGTCCATTTTTTTTTTTTTTTTGCATTCATTAATGAGCTGGACACGTGAGGCCATTGACCCAGGTGGTAGACATGCTAATCATGGTGAGCTACTGTCAGAGGTGAATTTGCATTATCATGTGCACTAAATAGATAAGTGAGGAGATGAGTTAATGCCTGTAACCTTGGTTGGGTTTTCACCCAAAGGAAATGACTACTAATACAGTGAGCATGTCCCCAGATTACCCATGCTGGGATGTAAGTGATTGTGTCTGCATGATATGTGCTAAGCCCCCGTTTCAATTTGTGAAAATAAATCATAAACAATCTCTTTTCCAAAGCGTACTTTGGTGTAGGTTATTGAATATTTCACCAGGATTTCACATTATTACTCTCAAAAAGGTCTGCCCACACCATTTCATGTATCAAAGGCAGGAAGTGTGATGATGCTGGTGATTTGTCATTTTGTCATTTGACTGTATCAATAGTGTCTTTGCTAGTATGAAATTTAACCAATGTTCAGGAAACTCTGGCTTAAGGCTCTCGAGTGCTTTCATTTTTATTTTATTTCAGTTTTTCTTTCAATGTAAATGCTTTATTTGTAAGACTCAGTTTCACATGCACTGAAACAAAAATCAAAGAGCTCTGTGGACACAGAACTTTGTGAGGAAATTAATCAATGAAATTAATGGCGAAAAAGCATGTTTATCATGCATTCTGCTTGGGTGAGAATATGTTTCTGATGCAATTAAGTATTCATAAGATAAGATACACTTCATTGAACCCCGAAGGGTAATTTTTCCTCTGTATTTAACCCATCCTGTAGTTAGGAGCAGTGGGCAGCCACAGAGCAGCGCTTGGGGACCAATTCCAGTTCTAAAGCCAGTTCTTTGGTCAGGGGTACTGGTAGCAGTGTTCCTATAATGCATTTTTTTCCAGGTGGGGGAGACCGGAGTATCCGGAGGAAATCCACGCAAACACGGCAAGAACCTACGACCTTCTATGACCTGACTGATTAATCAAGCAATTTACAACCCCAACTCCGAAATGGGACGAAGTGAAAATTGTGAATAAAATCAAAACGCAATGACTTTCAAATCACACCAGCCAGTATTTTATTCACAATAGAACAGCGATAACATAGCAAATGTTGAAATTTTACAATTTTTCCATAAAATGAGCTCATTTCAAATTTGATGGCTGCTACAGGTCTCATAAAAGTTGGCACAGGGGCCTGTTTCCCATGGTGTAGCATCCCCTCTTCTTTTTAACACTGAGAGAAGACATCTGGGCATTGAGGAGACAAATTCTTGAGTTTAGCCATTGGAATTTAGTCCCACTTTTGTTTAAGACAGGCTTCCAGCTGCTGGAGGGTTTTGGGTCTCCTTTGACGGACTTTTCGTTTAATTATGCGCCAAATGTTCTCAATTGATGAAAGATCAGGACTGCAGGCAGGCCAGTTCAGCACACAGACTCTTCTACTACGAAGCCATGCTGTTGTAATAACTGCAGTATGTGGTTTTGCATTGTCTTGCTGAAATACACAAGGCCTTCCCTGGAATAGATGGCATCTGGAGCGGAGCATATGTTGCTCTAAAACCTTTATATACCTTTCAGCATTCATGGTGCTTCTTAAAATATGCAAATGTCCCACACCATATGCACTAATGCATCCCCATACTATCAGAGATGCGGCTTTTGAACTAAACGATGATAATAGGAGGGGTGGTCTTTCTCCTCTTTAGCCCGGAGGACACAGCACCCATGATTTCCAACAAGAATGTCAAATTTGGACTTGTCTGACCACAGGAAATTTTGCCACTTTGCTACAGTCCATTTTAAATGCGCCCACAGAACATGCCGGCACTTCTGGATCATGCTCAACAATGACTTCCTTTTTGCATGATAGAGTTTTAGGTGGCTTCTGTGGATGGCACGGCAGACTGTGTTCACAGGCAGTGGTTTCCTTAAGTATTCCTGGCCCCATTTAGTAATGTCAATGACAGAATCATGCCGGTGAGTGATGCAGTGATTCATAGGTTGGAGAGCCTCTGGCCATCTTTACTTCTGAGAGATTCAGCCTCTCTAAGACATCCCTTTTATAGCCAATCATGTTATATACGTGATGCCAGTTAACTTTATTACTTGCTAAATGTTCTTTCAGCTGATTCTCTTACATATTAATTGCTTTTTCAGCCCTTTTTTGCCTGTGCCTCAACTTTTTTTGAGACATGTGGCAGCCAGAAAATTTGAAATAAGCTCATTTTGTGGATAAAAATGTAAAATGTCTCAGTTTCAACATTTGAAATGTTATGTATGTTCTATTTTCAAGAACAAATTGGCTCATGTGATCTGAAAGTCATTGTATTTTGATTGCATTCACAATCTATACTTCGTTCCAACTATTTCGGAAATGGGGTTGTAATTCACCCTGCTAATTTTGATTGTAAAATCTGCACAAACACAATTTCTTTCTCACAAATACAATGTTGCTAATTTATCACATAAACTTGCCGTATGAAGTGTTGACTGTTATCACGCTTCAGACTTATCTGTCTTAAGCTGGAAGCTGTCGCCACACGTGCCATCCGGGTTCAGTCAGTCATGTGCTCTTAAGATATATATATATCTTAGTTTTATACTGATTCAATAAAACACTGATAGCCATCATGACCAGAGAAGAAAAGGCAGGCTGTGGGGTACTCGCAAATCCTCTCTGACTTGAATCCAAATCAGCTCAGGGCCATTCTTTTACTAGATAAACTAACCCATCCTTTTTTAACAGTATCCCTCCTTCACAACAAGTGCATTTTTGGAAAAATTATTTAAATCACTGGGAGATAATTTTGCCCCTTGTTTTCATAACATGGTACAAATACTAAAGTTTAATGCTCAACCCTTTTTTGCATTTTAGTCAAGAAAATACTGTATTTATCATGCTTTTTACCTATGGTCTAAAAGCAAAAGTCTGACAATGAGCATAATTGCATGCAAAATTTTCCATCAACTGGTGGAGACCATGTTGCAATCAGTTAATGACATGAAATATCTTGTTATCCACGCGGATATGATCCACCTGGGCAGTTCACCGATTCGTTGTTGGGATTAAATTCATGCGCCATTCAAGTCACATACCTATACCTGAGGGCAATTTACAGTCTAGGCCCACCTTACACACCTTGGGACAGAGGGAGGTAACCACAGCTCTCAGTGAAAACCCATACAGTAATCCAGGGCCTTACTCTGAAGCGGCAGTGCTCCAAAGACCAAAATTTAATTTGTTTTTATCCTTTCATCTTTGTACCATTTGAGGGCTTATTCTGAGCTCATCTCAGTGTTTCTGCAGTAAACGTTGGAAACGGGTTACAGTGATTGAGAATGTTTGAGAGCAGTGTAAATATCAGACACCCCGTATAATGCACTGCATAGCTCTACTGTTACTCTCCACACACGGAGCACCGGAAGGCTTCCCAGTGCCTGAACATTCCAGTGAGTCTTGTCATGATTGGTTGACCTTTGACTTTTACCTTTTACATGGGGGATAGTTCTGCTCTCCTCTCAGGGTAGAGTGGGCTAGAAGGGCCATAGTATCTGTTTCTAGTTTTCAGAATAACTTTTGCCTTCAGATGTGTTATAAGCTGAATTTCTCCACCGAAGCACGTGCCTGTCGCCATCGCTTCTTAAACACTCATTGGCTGAATCCTAGCAAGTTCAGAATGAGGACAGAGGATACCCGAACATGAACAAGCTTCGAATCTTCCTGACGGGCACCCATCTGGCCAGTAGGAGGCGCCTAAGCAACGAACAAAGCAACTTGTATTACCCTACCCGGTAGACTTTTCCCAATTTGCATCCCTTTAGCGCAATGGTCAATTGTGCGCTACTCTGAAAAAGCTGCCGACCACTGCCAGTTGGAACGACCAGCAGTGGCGGTTCTAGAACCGGGAATTGGGGGGGCACAGACATGTTCCCTTATGATAATTAGGATAGTCCTGACTAGTTCTCAATCATTTTCCTTTACTGACACGTTTTCCAATTATCGTTATTGGCAACTGAAGACACGGTTTCTCTCCACATGCGATCTAACAGCAATGAAATCATGGGGTAGATTCAGTAGCACTGAGAATTGGGGTGAACAAAACATCCATTTTAAACAATTATTGGTCCTGACCTGTTCTCAGTCATTTTTGTGATTAACAAAAGGTTCACTCAGAGAGCACTCCACAGTCCACATTTAACAGGTGCTGCTTTTTCCCCGCGATTAGGTAAGACGACAATCATTCATCTGGACGCGTATTTGCTTAATTTAAATCAATGTTATTCAAAATTACTATCGGTATTGAGGGAAAAAAGTGGAACTTGTGCTGAAATAGGCTATAAAAAGCATGCGGCTCAAGCTATTTGCGCAGGTAAGCAATTTTGAATAACGCTGATTTAAATTCAGCAAATATGCGTCCAGATGAATGATTGTCGTTAACACCTGTTAAGTGTGGAGTGCTCTCGGAGTGAATCTTTTATTAATCATGAAAATGACCGAGAACGGTCAGGACCAAGAATTGTCCTACTCTCAGTTATACTGAATTTACCCCATGATTTCATCGCTGTTAGATCATATGGAGAGAAACCATCTTCAGTTGCCAATTATGATAATTGGAAAACACGTCAGTATAGAAAAATGATTGAGAACTAGCCAGGACTATCCTAATTATCATAAAGGGACGTGTCTGTGCCCCCCCAATTCCCGGTTCTAGAACCGCCACTGACGACCAGGGCTTTGATCGTCACCTGTGCTTCGCAATGTGATGCTTTAACTGAGTGAGCTATCTGGCACTTGCTGATGATTGTACTTAGGCAAGCACAACAGTTGCTGTGTTTACCATCAAGCAGCCATTAAACTGATAGCGTGTTTACCCCACCAAGGCTCATGATGCAGGTATACTTGCGGATTTTCAACTTTCTCCATATGATAGAAGCAAACCTCGTCAAAAACCAACCATTTTCACTCCAATCTTTAAGAAATGACACCGTCGAAATTCAATTTAGGGGTGTGATTCCTTTAATAAGTGGCTGATCTCCAAGAACTGTTTTATATATTTTTATTGATCTTCTATTGATTTCTTCATGTTTTCCTTGTATGCAATCTTGACATTGTGTGCTGGAGAGGTTCACTGTTGCAGTGAGTCAGAACACTATCGCACGATGGTAGTGATAATAAATAATTATCTCTTAAGGTTTGAAGTCCAGGCTGTAAAAATAACCTCTTTTTTTCCCTCAGCTCAATTCACTTCAACTTAATTGAATTTAAAGGGTTTGTGCTTTTTCATATGACTATTTTAAACAAATTATGCTTTTCATGGATGCGATGTAAATACCTGGAAAGTCCATTTTTGCCAAAAACAAAGAAGTTTCAAGCATTTGAGTTGGTGGGACATTCAAGTACTTGATTCACATATTTAATTGTTCAATCTATTTTTATTTATTACCTCCACCTGGAGGCTATGTTTTCAGTAGCGTTTGTTTGTTTGTTAGTTAGCAAGATAACTCAAAAAGAATTGCACCGATTTTGATGAAATTTTCAGAGAAGGTGGATATAAAGTCAAGGAACAGGTGTTTTAATTCTAGGCCAAAGTACAGGTGAGATATACGCCAAAGTTCAAGATTTCAAGTCTTTTCGATTGGCTATTTGCACAAGATGGCGCTGTGTACATTCTGAAATACGTTGGTAAGCTTAACTATTTCCGGTTTGCTTCTGCTACTGATCAATCTCCATCAGTTGTTGAGCACATGAGAGGCTTATCATCCCGAAAATGTGATTTCAGCTACAGCCATATTCCCAGGATTTGGCTTAATTTACCCAGAATGATGTTTGCATGATTTGTTTCGATTACCTGTTACTGATGTTTGTTCATTGGCACTTTTAATGAGGCATTTGGTGCTCCAACGAGAAACGAGAGGATTTCTAACTAGCAACACATTTCCGCTCTCACTGATGAGTGACGAACTGGCTTTAAATGACAGAGAAAATACGTGAAAATATCTGATAATTAATATGTAAAGAATTAATTACTTCAAAATGTTGTCTCATCTAACATTCAATCCACTCATGTTTTACTACTGTCGATACTTAGTTTCCCTTCCCACTCGGCGTCAGTTGCACGCTCAAGACCATCACATCTGGGGCTATGGTTAGCTGAGCTCATGTAAGAAAACCAGAGCAATATCGTAGTACTAGCCCGCCAGTTGCATCGGAAGATGTAAAAGTAAATTCAATATTAAACCTAAACAGAAAATCTTGCTAGCTCTCTAGCAAGCCTTGCTAGCTACTCAACTTTGCTACTGCTCGATGAAAAAATGAAGGCTAGCACCAGATATTAATCTAATGAGGAAATTTGGGTCATGCAACACTGGATGTTTGTCGCTTAAAGCCAGTTCATGACAGTCACCAGAGCAAACGGCTGAAAATGATGCTGGGTGGAAGTGTCGGAAATCCTCTTTATCAGCGGGGCAGCTAATGTCTCATTGACAGTGCCAATGAACAAACAGTAGCAGCTAATCGAGAAAATCATGCGAACATCCTTCAAGGTTAATTAAGCCAAATACTGGGAACAGCGGCAATAGTTAAAATCACATTTTCGGGATTATATTCCTGTCACCTGCTCAGCATCTGATGTAGACTGATAAATGACAGAAGCAAACTTAAAATATTAAAGCGAGCCAGTGTATTTCAGATTTTACTTAGCCCCATTTTGTGCACATAGGCAATTCGAATAGCACTTCGGATAGAATTCACTGGACGTATGCTTGCTCACCACAAGCCATGTTTCCATCCACACGTTCTTATGCGAATGAAGTCATATCGAATTAAAAATGCCTTATGGAAACGGTGATATTCGACTTGATTTGAAGAATTTTATACGGTTGATCTGATCGGATTTTCTTTTGATCGGTAAAAGGCTTATGCGATAAATGCCGATGGAAACGTTATTTGCCGAATAAATCTGCAACTGCATCGTGACGGAGTTTTGATGCCGTCGTTGCCTTCTGATAATGGTTTGCTATGTTACTAATAGCTGGCACATAAGCACGCACAACCTGTGCAAATTATCATCATTTGAATGATAGACGCAATTCATTTTGGCTTACTAGCTAAATTAGTCGGCTAACACACTACTTTTGGTCCCCCGAAGGTCCTGCGATTCAGTGCGAAAATGAATGGAAACAGCTGATAATGTCAGAAATCCATTCGATACACCAATTTGACAGCATAACAGCGTGTGACGTCATCCCGCACAACTTTTTATTCGCTTTTTATTCGTTAGATAGAAACGCATTTTCACCTGCTTATTTCGCATGAATTTTTTTGGCGAACTTCAGATAGTTCGATTGACAAGTGGATGAAACATAGCAACTGGCAACTCGGAAATTCTATTTCAATTGCTGTGCACCTAGCAAATGGGCCGGAGTTCCAATCGCCGTGCTTTAGGGTTTTGCTGCCACCTGGCGGAGGTCTGCGCTCTCTGAGTGCTTTTCTAGTATTTTATGTTTTTTCTTAATTTATTTTCAAACATTCTTGAAGCTAGACATTAATTTTGATATACATGTAAGAAAAGTATGCCATTAAAGTTGGGAAAGGGATCTGTTTACCGCTGTGTTACATCATCAGTCCTTTTAACACCTTTGCTAGTAATAATTTTGGGAACTGATGGCGCCAATTGAGGTGTCCTATTGTTTATTATTTTCTTCAGCTCAAAAGTCTGGGACCTTCATTATCATATCGCTTTGAGCACCACATGTTTTACAAACGTAAACAGAGGACAAATCTGGACTGCAGGTATGCCAGTCTAGCAGCCAGAATCTCAGATTTGGGAACCATGTTGTTGGAACACCTGCCAAATGTAGCTTAGTATTGTCTTGTAGAAAAAAGCAGGGACCTCCTTAAAAGCATCATCCAGGACTCAGCATACATTGCAACAACATGTCCGTAAG
Organism: Gymnothorax reevesii; assembly: GCA_029721435.1. Lineage (NCBI taxonomy): Eukaryota > Metazoa > Chordata > Actinopteri > Anguilliformes > Muraenidae > Gymnothorax > Gymnothorax reevesii. Next base: position 27,955,212 of record CM056579.1, on the reverse strand, counting down.
CATCAATGGTACCTACACAGACATTCAAATAACCCATGACTTGGGCACTAACACGCTCCTTTGGTATGACAGTAGCAGGCTTTGGATTTTTATGTTAGTAACACCCAGGGTGGTCCTTTTCATCTTTGGCTGAAAAGAACATAATGCTCCTTATTCATATAAACAATTTGAAAGGCAAACTGATCTCACTGCACCACATTTTTACCATGCATCAGTCAATTTCAGATGACCTCAAGTCCAGAGAAGACAGTAGTTCTTCTGGATATTTGAGACGTACAGTATGACTTCATCAGTGCATAGTAAAGTGCTCAAATTTGTGGATACAATGATGAATAGTGCTTATTGTCAAACTCAGGGCTCCCCAAATCTGGCTCACAAATCCTAATCCAGCCCTGGTTTCCTTTCCCTCCTGGTAAATATTGAACAATTATTCTCTCTGATTTGCTAGACTGTCTTTTCACCTGACTTCCAGGCAAAGGGAGGGTGGAAAACCAGCAGGTCTCGGCCCATGAGGCCTATGACTTGGGAGCACTTGCCTAAGTAGTCCCAGCAACGTATGTGGTTATATTCATCACAAAAGCATACCGATTTTCAATACAGTGCTATCTGAAGGATCAAACATCACAGGCACTCAGTTTGATTTTCCAGATTCCAGATTCCCCAGATACCCAGAAGCCTTATTGGTGTTATGCACTATAGAGGGTGTTGTTTTGTTTTTATGTTGCTTTTCAATCATTGGAGTACTCAATCAGACAGTCTTTTGCAAAGAGGCCTTGACCATTTGTTGCTTGCAAACAACTAGGCCCTTCGTAGGTACTCATGTAATATCCAAGCTAGGTACAGGTACCCATGTAATATCCAAGCTAGATACAGTACTCATTTAGACTCATTTAACACATTTCCATAAGGCGAAGATGCTTCCAAAATCATCAAATTGAAGGTTTCTACATATTGAAAAATGTATTACAAAGTGCTCTGAACTGTTTAAAAGGAACTCAAATCAATATTTAGTGTGACCACCCTTTGTCCAAAAATTGGGACCCAGCCCCAACTTTTTTGGAGTGTGTAGCGGGCATGATATTCAGAGAAGACATTGATTAAAAAAAAAAAAAAAAAAAAAAAACTTCAGCAGCTGCAAAAACAATATAGCTGAGAGGGTAAAACATTAAATATTTTGTTATGTACTATTTTGAGCGTAATCCTGGTCAGACAAAATCATTGCATTCTTTTCATACTTGAATTTTCCTAACTAAAGTACAGCCTTTTCAGAAATAGGATAGTACATCCAGGTGCTATGCGTCCACATATTACTACACAGCTGAATTTTTACCCCTCGGCTTGAATTTCAGCCACAGGGGTATAATCCTCAACTGTCTGTCTGTCTGTCTGTCTGTCTGTCTGTCCATGACTTTGCCTGGGTCAGTACTGAGCAACTAATGATTGCAGCTTCACTAAATTTAGTATGGTAACTCACTATGACCCATCGATGTGCAATGTTAGGTTTTTTGCTGGATTTGACCTTTGACCTTGGCCGAGGGGTTTTCAGCAACACGTTATGTTTTTTATTAGGTGTCACAAGTATAAACAATTTCAATTTGGAAACACAGTGTCCTTGTGATTATCTAAATTATCTCATTGTTATCAGCCAATATGAATCTCGATTTATGAACTCAATCAAAAACAAAGATGCCGACATTAAGGTTCAATGGAGACATATAAACTACATTCACCTCCTCCAGGAACAACAGGAATAAATCTATCAAAACTAGGAACTAAACACACTGCCACTCGCCATTAAAAAAAAAACAAAAAAAAAAAACTAAGTGTATAATTACATAAATCAATTTTATCAACAAATGTCAATCAAGATTGAGAAAGTAAGACAAGTACGTTGTAGATACATCGACAGATACTGTAAATATAAAACCATATTATATTTTGAAGAAACTATCCACATTGCTGAAATAATCAAGAATAACAATTGAGATCATCCACAAGAGTGTTAGCTGGTCAGTATATATATTTTTTTATATTCATTAATGAGCTGGCTAAGTGAAGCCATTGACCAAGGTGGTAGACATGCTATTCATGTTGAGCTACTAATTTGCATCATCATGCGCACCAAATAGATAAGTGAGAAGATGAGTAAATACATGCAATCTCGGTTGTGTTTTCACCCAAAGGAAATGACTAATAATACAGTGAGCATGTCCCCAGATTACCTACGCTGGGATGTAAGTGATTGTGTCTGCATAATACGTGCAAAGCACCCATGCATGTCATAAATACAAAGGTTTAATAGGGACAGAGAAGTATAGAGATAACGTTCACACCCAAAAATGCCAGAGAGGTCATATTCATACAGAAAATCCTGTTAAGCACATGACAGTTCAGAACCATAATGGTAGATCTCTGCCCATTGGGTCCCAGCATTTTATGTAAACAATTTATCTCCAAATGTCATTTTTTTAAATATTGTTGCTTGTCTGAGATTGGAGCTTTAAAGTCATTTCATGCACGTGTGTTTTCATTGTAATTGTTTGCAACTCTTAGTATGCATGCACAGTTTAAATACAACTGCACATTATTTGATGTTTCACCAAATTGATTTCAATGATTTTTCATTTCAATTTGATTCTTGCAGTGTATTTAAAAAAAAAATTCGGGATCGTGAGGTATTTACTGCTATATAATTGAAACATTCCTTTTTCGCAACATTAAATAAACATTCATGGACTGAAGACACCGAGTGTCTAAATGTCTAAAAAGTAATTTTGGTCAACTCTTCCTACTAACACGTCTTAAGATGTGCATGTAACGACAGCCGGTGTTCTGAGAAGGAGTGGGGGCACTGGGTAAGTGAGAAGATGAAGGACCCACGTGCAGATGAAGTGGTTTCATTAAATTAACAAAGTGCCAATAACATAAGAAACAGAAAAAATAAATGGCACTGGGTGACAGAGGACAAAGAAACCAAAACGCAGTTCTCTCAAACCAAAAGGTTTTAAAAGGCAGTGGTTCTCAAACTCGTTCCTGGTGCCCCACTGTGTTTGCTGGTTTTTGTTACAATCACATCTACAATCTTAGACTTTTTACAAGGTGTTGATTAATCTTAATTAGCTGAATTCCATGTTTAGCACAGTTATTTACCACCTTTAGCTGCATTTTTATGGACATATCCACTGTGCCATGAAAAATAAAAACCCCCAAACATGTTATGCTTATTTTTCCAAATTGTAGGGATTTGCTGGCAAAAAAACATTTCTAAATAGATCAAACTAGACTCTGAGAAAATCAGTAAGCTCCAAAATTGGTTGCTGAACACAGGTGTTTTGAATTCTTTCAAAATAATTTGCCTGAACTTAATAAAATGATCATGAAAGGAAACAGGTGTGTCTTTACTGTTTGCCAAATAAATTGTTGGCTTTTGCAAACATGTGTTGACAGTTTCACCAATGAGGAACCTATTGATTGTTCACGTTGATTAAGGGTTTGGTCAAATTGTTTCCCTCTGCAGTTATTCATATTGGTTTCTAACATATCTCATTGAGGTTATGAAATTTTAATTCTTCATGGCATGTGTAGGTTTGTTAAATGTGGCTTAAGAGGACAAATAACTGCACTAAACATGAATGCACCTGATTAAGGCGAATCAACAGCTTGTTTAACCTCTTAAGCCCTGAGCCTCTTTTTCAAAAATGGCAAGCCCAAAATGAAATGAGTATATTTCTACTGCTTGGTCCATTTGAATAATCTTGGTATCATAATAAAGGTAAAACCATTTGGGATTTCTGCCCCGGTGTAAAAATCACTATATATGTCACTGAGCCAGAGTAAATGAAGATGGAACACGGTATAAATGAAAGATCTCATTTTGCACATAACAAAGTTTTACTTCTATCCCTTGTAAATTTGTTGAGTTGCAGTCTGAAACCTCAAAAAATTACAGCACAGAATCTCATTATTATCTGTGCCACGTTTATTCTGATCAGAGCAAATTATAGAGGAATGTCTAGGTGGCTTCTCCAATTTGGCAATTCAGGTACCTTGTGTTCCATTTCAGATTTCTCAGATACCAAACTATAAAACTAATTTAATTTCACTTATATGTCACTACAGGCATCCATTCCATCCAAATACAACACTTTTTAATTTATAGAATGGAAAAAAAAGATTACTATTATTGCCTGTTTTGTTGCCTGTACAATTTCCCATTCAAAGATAACAAATACAATGAAAATGAAGTTTGACTCCACTGGAGCAGATTTATTAAAAAACAAAACAAATAAATAAAATTATAAATACAAGGGCAATGTGAAAAAATATTAAAGAAAAGTAAGAATAACAAAACCCCCAGCGATTATTTGTAGAAGGAAACTGCAATTATTTCCCAAAAAAATGTGCCCAGACTGGGACTCCAACTCTTAAAGTCTATTTCGCTGTGCAGCATGTTAGCCATTAGGCTACACCAACTGACTGTGAGTATGTGGTCAAATTGCCCATCTAAGGAACGGGTAAAGACAATATGTACTGTACTGTTGTAGTCTTAGTATTTGAGTGGAATTGCACAAACACTCTGTCAGAAAACGACTTTGAAAATGGATGTTGAATATTTAGAGGATAATTATTCGGACAATACCTCAAACAAACTAGTTATGCATTTATATTGTCGCACTATTCAAGTACATGCAAATGGCCCATGGACTCAGTTTCATGCACTGGGAATGCAAGGCTGTAGCTCAGGCTAGGTTTCCGCGATTAAGGTGGTTTAGAGTTCGTTGGAATCATCAGAACCCATAGGAACAAATGGCTACTGGCATAGCCTTACTGACAGCATCACAAGCCGATCGCAGAGAGGAAAATACATTACAAGCAAGCTGAATGCTTGGGGGCTGAGATCTTTGAAGCAATTCCCTGGGAAAGAACATGCTAGGGTACTGGCAGATCTAGTTTTGTTATAACACAAACACATTGGGCTAACAATTGTGAGCGCAAATTTACCCTCGAGCAGTTTTATATTACAAAATATCAAAGGTAAGAAATTTTTTTGCTCATCTCTGTAGACTGTAAAGTGTATGCCTGCTGTTCTTTGAGTGTGGTGTCGGTTTAAAATGACAGGGCTCATATCGTTGGATTCTGTGGAATATCCTCTTTGATTTGAGATATTGTTTGTATGCATAGCACAAATTCAGGAGAAATTCTGGCGATCCAGCACTGATATGATTTTATCCTATGTTTTGCTACATGCTTATTTACTTGCTTGGTGCTTGAATTGTGTTCGGTTGAGGTAAAAATGGTCTACATCAGCTTTTGGCTGAGTTTCTTTGCAAAATGTGGATATGCCGCATGACAATGTTGCGATTTGGAAACATGCTGTATTTCTTATGTGTAACCACCACCCCGCGGTACTGGGGCATAGGGCTTAAGGGGTTAAGTCCTAAGATTGCAACTGTGGTCAGAACAAAAACAAGCATTCACAGTGGGGTGCCAGGACCTAGTTTGAGAACCACTTATCTGAGGCAACCGTGAGGGGTGAAGCAGAGGTTTGAACACAAAAGGGAAGGATAATTAACTAATAAAAACCAAGTATGAACAATCAACAATGAACCGGAGGATAATGGGGACCTGCCCGGATGACATCACGAAAAAATGAATAATCATCATGTGATGCAGATGTCGGGCAAGTATCGGGCATCTGCCATAGAGAATCATTGAAAATGAGACGCACTTAACTGCTTGTTATTTGTTTTTTTCTTCATGGAATGATGCGGAAATGTGAGCTCAAAGGTAGTTAAAAATTAGAATTACTCCTCCCAAGGCATATATTGATGAATATTAACTGATTACACTAAAAGAATGGGCAAATGCCGGGCTGCGACTTACGCCCAGGTAACCTGGTTAACCTGCTGCCTTCTGATACTTATGTAGACCCACCACCAGCGACAGGTGTACAAAACTCCTTTAGTAGTCTTCACAAGCTTGTTTCCCTTACCTAGAATTATTCTTGAACATGAACATATTTTATATACAGTACACTGCAAGGTTTGAAATAAGCGGTATTTGCCTACTTTCGAACCAAAATGAGCAATACCGGACAAATGACTCGCAGCTGCTGCGAAAGAAAATCCTTACAACATAGGTGGAATAACTTCAAATTCTAGCATAGAATCATACAAGTAGTGTATTATCAACTAGTTTAACGAACTGTTACCAAGCTAGCTTGCCATTACAAACTTGTCACAGGGGTCACAAAATAAAGTATGAATACGAAATCTCCCCCGATATCCTGCTGTGATTTGAGCATTGAACACATTGCTTTTGCATTTCTGTAGCTGGCTAAGCGCAAACAAAAAAGGGTTGTTATTGTCGCGGTCTGTGTTATCTGGACTGCCCCTTATATGTGTTTCCTCCGATAGCTGTCAATGGTGAAGTGAATTTTTTATAGAGCCATTGTTGCTCTTGCTCGTTCTGCTCTACCGAGCCAGGAATGTGTTTCTCGAAAGAATAGGTGTGAACTTACGCAGTTGGAGCCATTGACAGTGAATGGACGAACTACGTAAGTTGCTAGCATAGTTAAAAACTATGCTTTTGGGAAACGCATCCCAGGTCCCCATTGTAAACACAAGTTAGATCCAAAATAAAAGTTGATAAAATCGCCTAAAAACCCCACTTTTTCTAACTCGGCATATTGCCTCCTGTTGTTCGCTTGCCCCACTTCCGGGTTCGGAGAATGACGGTCACCTTAAGTACAGGCTATTTTTAGATATCTGGCAGGTCCCCATTGGATGAATGGATAAGGCAGGTAACCGGAGGGAACAGGGGAGAACAGGGGGGAGGTATCACATTGCCACAGTTGGGGTTCTTAGTTGTCATATTACGTCAATTCAAAACGCTACCCCTTTTTCATTGGTTACGAGACAGGACTGCCGTCAAGACTGTCCTGCAACCGCACCCTCTACTTATACAGGCCCATGTTTTTTTAAATTTGAGCACAGTAGCATTATCTTGTTGGAATATTCACAGGCATCCCTGGAAAAGATGTAATATTGAAGGTAGAATATGTTCCTACAAAATTCAGTGTACTTCTCTGCATTCATGGTGCCTTCACAAATGCGCAAATCAGCATAGCCAAGTGCAATGGCACTGCCCCATACCATGCAGAGCGTCATATACTGGATCTGTAAGTGATGTAACCACACAAGCTCGGGATTACTTAGGGAAACCTTTGTCAAGTACTACATTATGTCGTTGCAAATAGACAGCTTTATGTTAACAGTATTCTGAAGCACCATCAACGTCTCAAGGCTCAGGGTCATCGGAAATGGACCATCACACACTGAAAAAATGGATTGTGGTAACACAAATCAATATTTTAGGTCTTTCTTTAAAAAAGAAATGGAGACCTCGTGTTCTGAACCACAAGAAGAGAAGGACCACCCAAACTGCTACCAGTGATGAGTGCTAAAGCCATGGTTCTTGATGCAATTTGATCAGAGTGATCGGAGATTCTGGGTGTTCAGCTTAGGCCTGCACACTTAATGCACGTAAATTCCTCCAGATTCCTTGAATCTTTTCAATATTTTATGCAGAAGCTGAAATGTCCATTCAGTGATTTTCTCATGCAGTTGCTGTCAAATTGGCAATCCTCAGCCAATCTTTTCCACTGAAATACCAAACCTTTCCTGGATAATGCTTTTGTTCTGATTCATGATAATCACCTGCCGACATTAGCAGTTACAAATCGCATCATTATTCAAAATTCCTAACTTAAATACTAGTCTTAAATTACCCCCATCCCACCTTTTCTTGGTAATGCATTTCAGCCCGGAATAATAGGAATGGATGTATATCTAAAGATAAAAGTTGAAATGACAAAAACATTGAATATCTTGTATTCATTCTCCCTGAAATAAAATACACATCAAAGTAAATTTAGAAATCACTGCTGTCTGTTTTTTTCATACAGTACCAACCTTTTCCAAGCAGGGGTTGTAAAAATCATTAAAGGTTTAATTGTTGACATGTCATTTATTTAACCAGGCATAGATTTACTTCCTAAATACCCTGCACTGCATTATGGTTGGTCTTAATTGTGCAGTGAGTCTCTGCTTCAATAATGAGCCTCGGCACGCCATTCCATTCACTGAAACTCCTGAGTGAAAACCTGCATGACTCAGTTTGTTACATTACAAACTTACAACTTGTTACAACTTACAACTTGTCACTTGTTACAACTTACCATTGCCTGGTTATTGTCCTGCGACAACAAAATCTAAAATTCCCAGATTTTTCTTTTTATCCAAAATTATTATATCCTGTTATCATTATTTAAATTTTATTTTATCAGGGGATAGTTAATGCACTCAAAACCTGGTCCAAAGAATGAATTCTACGACAGTATAGACCTCATTTATGCATCTTTCCAGCATATATGATGGCAGAACAATCGCAATAATCTAAACAGATCTTGACATGAACTACACTAAACTTCACTGAGGCAACAAAGAATTTTGCACATGATAGAGAGTGAAATAACAATAACAACTAACAATCAATGCTTGTAAGAACATAACTGTCAGTGTTTTATATATTTGCAAAACAGCTGACAATTAAACTTGTCTCGTTCCTGAAAAACGAGCAGATGTTGCTGTGGAAAATACATCAAGGAGCTTACGTTTTCATCTGATTCCAGCAGTTTGTAGCCAGTTTTCACTGCAAGGTCCATCATGTCCCCATTAATCATTGTAACATCCTCTGAACAATAGATAAAGAATCTACCGTGGTCATTTGATCAATGTTTATCTAAAAATGTTTATCTTTCAGAAATAGATTTTAAAAAATCTACAATGACCATTTGATTGATATTTATCTAAAAATGTTTATCTTTCAGAGAAGTATGAAATAATATGCTAGTCATCATGAATGTAAATATTTGTCAGGAACACACTACAGAAATAGAAATACAGTAAAAAGTTACAGACTTCATGTGCCCTTTTCAAAATTGATTTATGAGGTGTAAATATTAATATTGCTTACAGGTCTACACAATCTGGGAAGTCACCATTGAGGACCAGGCATAATGCCAGGTGTTTATGTGGGGGCACAGTGGTCAAGGATAAGGGAAAGCGTATGCATTCCTCAAAGGTAAGCATTATGACTGCAGTTAATAATTATAGATATGATAGCTTCAAAGACGGGACTTAGGGACAGAAATACCCATACACGTCTTAGAGAGACTCAGGACATGCCTCAGTGTGGATCTTCAGGAAGATAGACTATTCAAACTTGGATTGCTGAAACCTTTCCGTGGATTTTGTTAGAACAAGGTAAGACCACTTCAAGAGAATAGATGTTATTATTTATTACTTTGGAAAGGATACACTTTCGGGATTATGTAAAACTAGCGTCATTAATTAAAGGCACAAAAACACGGAACAACTGATTTTCTGGTATTGTGAGACTTCACTACTGTATGAATAAACAACAATGTAAATTTCTTCAAGATTCTTTCATTCAGTATGTCTCAGTTGCTGGATTAATGACTCACCAAACTGTTTACTTATGAAAAAATAGCCAATGATATATATTTTGATTCCAAAGATGGAGACTAAATCATAGACTGACTCCACAGACCGCCTGCTTCACGCAGCAAATTCTAGTTTTCATAACTGAGAAAATAATACGCAATAAATTAAAAGGATATACTATATACCTGTACTTCATACTTACTCATATTTCATACTTCATTTTATGGCTGTTATGTGTGTACAAAACATGGTTAGTGTCCGATGCATTGTTGATTTGCACCGCCCCCCCACTCCTACCTATAGCAACATTTGGTTGGGTTGTATTTTGTATTCTATGTGTCTAGTCTTATGTTTTGGATCTGCAATTTGTTTAGAAAGTTGAAAAAGTTTTAAGAGAGTTGCTGATTTATGACTCATACTCCAAGTTTGCCGTTTTTAGGTGTGGCAGCATTTTAAATGAAACATTAATTTGTTTTTTAAACTCACAGCACTGGGCCCTCAGTGATTCATGCTCTTTCTCCTCAGTTCTGGTCCATAAGTTTTATTGTGGCCTGTTTCATACTGCCAAAGATCCATCATGATGAGCCCAGCGTCTGCACAGTACACGGTCAGCAGGCCCCTGTACTCTGAAGACGCTTTCGCTCAAGATCACGAGAAGATCTACAGGCATCGTAAGACCCTGCTTAACCACGTGATAGAGTACTTCACGTAAGTGTGCTCCTGTTGTCTTAAGTTCTCCTAGCCAGTCTTAAGTTCCCTTCTCTAGTTTGTCGGACATCCTTGCTGTCGCTCAAAGTGGACGACGGGCTAGTCGTCTCAGTGCTTTATAAAAACCAGTTCAATTTGTGCCTTAATGTGCATATCCCCTAATAGGTGATTTAGGTTTTAGATCCTGTTGGGTAGCAACATATATTAATATTCTATTATTCAGTCAATACCACCTCCTGTTTTTGGGTACATGACGCTCCCTGAATAGTCTGGAATTTCCATTAATAATCACAGAGATTACAGTCCTTTGTCATCTTTCATAAACACTACTTTCAAATAATTAAATATTTTCTTCATTTACTGTACGTACAGCCTATTTGAAGATGGTTCACTGTACAAAAGCAAGGGGCAAATTTGTATGTTGTGTTTCAGCTGTGACTCTAAACGAGCAAAGAATGCAGCCCTCTCCCTATTTCCCATTATTGGATGGATGAGAATCTATCGTGTCAAAGAATGGCTTGCAAGTGACATCGTGTCTGGAATCAGCACTGGGTTGGTTGCTGTTCTGCAAGGTAAACACAACTGGCACTTGGACCTATGACACATGGCCCCTTATCCCAGCCATTAGACAGATATCTCTGCTTGTGAAAGTCAGTATCTGAGTCTGGGCAAGTGTTGTCTATTCGAATTGTATATTCATTTCAATTTATTACAACTTCATTGTAATATACTAGTCCCATTAAGATTTATTTTGCATCATTCCATTAAACTGGAGACACACATTCAAAGAAAGACAATGCATTTGTACGAGAAAATAACAATAAAGAATGTACTATTGTATTTATTTGTCACTACTAGCACATCTGACATTGCAATCCTTAACTTTTTTAATGTTTTTGTTCATGGAGAACCATTTTGAAGTTACGTAGTAGGACATTTGACACGCCTGAAGAATTCAGAATACAATCGACACACCCAAACAAGAGCACTGCCCACACGTTGATGAGCTTCTAAGCAGTTTCCTTTAAATCCATTTTATGTGGAGTGTGACCCACCTTAAGTCTCAAGAAAACAGTTATGATTTCCGAGGTGCATAATGTACTCAAAGGCAATGAAAACGCAACACTCTAAATTTTGGTTTATTTTGGCTCAGGACCTGAGTAGTCCAATTTGAGTTCTTAAGTGACCATTGTGGTCACAATGTGTACCTCGTTACACATGAATGATCATCGTGTAACTCAACAGTGTGAGTTGGACTCTCATCAATCCATACTGAGTACAACATATGGGATTAGGAGTTGTGCAAGTACAGTGGTTGAAATGAAGGAGGGGTTGTCTTCCCTATATTAAGGCATGATAAAAATCACACAAAAAACATTTTTAAGTGTAGTAATGCCATGTCTGTCGACTGAACAACGGAACAGGGCCCTGGGTATGCTAGAGGCGGGAGTAAGTGCCCGGCAAGTGGCTCACCGTTTTGGATGTAGGACGTCCAGCATCAATACGTTTCGGGTGGAGTACCTCCAACTGGAATGGGCTCTTTCATCAAGAGTACCCAGACCTCAAACCAGGCAGCAACTCCAGAATGCACTACAGGCAGAGTGGTGACAACTTCCACAAGGCAACCTAAGACGCTTAGTCATGTCCATGAGGAGACGTTGTTCTGCCTGTGTGGATGTTCGTGGGGGTCACACACGATACTGACTGCTCTTTTGAGTTCATTTTTAAATGTGAGTTCCGTTCAGTCTTGTTGCGATTTTTACTTTTCGACTTGTGCTCGTTATGTTTAATGCACCTTTAATTATTGTCCAAATCGGCCCATTAACACATTTAATTCATCAAAGTCAACCCGCCCAACACATTTGAATTGTTGAAATAAGAAACTAAATTTTATTCACAAAATAATTTGAATCCAAACTGGTGTTGCATTTTCATTGCCTCTGAGTATATAAAAGGGTGATCTATTTACATTAGAGGTGGCTGAGAATCACTGCCACAAAATATCAACAAAGACAATACACAAGAGCTACCACAGCTTATTCCCTCATCTGCATGTTTGTCTTAATTTTCCAGTGATAATCCAATGTGTTTGTTGTCATTTTGCTAATTGTACAATCATTTGCGCTGGATCAAAATGCAAAATGTATTTCATTCCGTAAATTCAGGTCTAGCCTACAGTCTGCTCGCATCCCTTCCTGCTTGGTATGGCCTGTTTGCGGCCTTCTTCCCTGTGATTACTTACTTCTTCCTTGGAACCTCCAGACACATTTCAGTGGGTAAGCAAGTTGCACAGCAGAGATGCTTATACCTTGGTCCGAATCTTAGAAGCTATCGACTAATTTCCGTCAGCACAAAAAAATGATCTTACTTTAACTGAAGAGAGGAGAGATAAACTGAAAATGTCTTTCTTGACTCCAGATTTTGCCCAGTGATCAGGCTCTGTTTTTCTCCCTGAAAGCAGACAATATTAGCTTGTTTCGAATAACTTTTTACTTCACCAGTGACCTTGTTTCACAAAGTGTTGGAAAGTTAAGGCTCAGCTTGATTGGCTAGCAGGCTATTTTCTTCAGTGAAGAGGTGAGACGAATGAATGAAACCAGCTTGCTGACTTCAAGGATGGAAATAACTCATGGCTACAATATTACTGTCCGTCCCGCGGACTTTTCACCTGAGGACTCACCACTTTGCAAAATCTTGAAACATATAAAATAATCTCACATCTTTGGCTATCTTTAGAACAAAAAAGGAAACAAGATTTCACATCTAAACATAAGAATCACATTTGTTGACACTGATGTTTCATTTTTGCTGTGTATACTGTAAGCGTAAGGGCAAATTCATCGCCCTACACAGAATGACGCATGACTTCGCACAAGTCTGTCAACTAAGGGGACATTATCAGCTGAGGAACAAAGTTCTGTCAGTTAGTATGTCACAACACATATCAGCTGAAGAAATGTACGGCAACCAATTCCATATCTATTTACTCAATCAAAGTGCTGTATTGATCGTGGCGTATAGTACGCGCTGGCGCCTCTGTGTGTGAATGACTGTGTTGACGTGTATTTGTGTGTATATTTGCGAATTAAACAACTATCCTTTTGATTACAGGCGCTTTCCCAGTTCTCAGTCTAATGGTCGGGGCAACCGTGACTCGGTTTGTGCCCGACACAGGAATGATCGTCAACATCACTGGCCTGGAGGGGCTGAGCATAGATGAACAGAGGGTAGTGGTGGCTGCCTCGACTACTTTCCTCATGGGAATAATGCAGGTAAGCCGCAAACAGAAGGGACAGCAGATTGCCAGACCTGCAGTGTCATGGTAACCAACCCTGTCCATTGAGACCCGCTGACCTCAAAGCCTGAATGGTTACAGGAGGCTTTGTCCCCGGATTTTTCAGCCTCGGACTTTTCGTCCTCAAATGTTTTGTAATTGTTTTGTCCCTGGACTTTTCGTCCCCAGACACTTCGTCCCTGAGAACCTTTCATCCCCAGATTATTTGTCTCCTAATCATAAGAAAAATGTGCCACCATTGTTGGCAGATGGATGGACAGATAGAGTACAGACAGATAACCATGACATAAGAGTTAGGGATAGGGATAGAGTTATAATGCAGGAAGAGGGCAAAGCATTAGTGGGGACGAATGATCCGGGTACGAAAAATCCTAAGGCATGAAAAGTCCAGGGCGAAAAATTCAGAGACAAAAAGTCCAGGGACAAAATGTCCGAGGACGTAGAGTCCAGGAGCCCCCCTAACAAAGCCACCTTATTCAACAGTAAAATATCTTGTTGAGCCGCTAATTATGGGAGTCGGGTATGACGAATCATGGTTGACGCAAGAGGCAACAGGATGGTAGTTCTGCCGGGTTGGCGATGATTACCGCAGAATTACACACAGTGTTAAGTAACAAGTCAATCTACAGTCCTCTCTTGACTCTTTACCCGGACATTGCTCCATTCTTATCTCTCAGGTTTGAGTAACAAGAAAAAGAAGTATTTACATGACAGACATGCACAAGCATTTCTTAGAATCTCAGGGAATCGTGGGAAAAAACATACAATGTATGCCATAGATCATAATATAATATATTGTATTATATTATAATATAATAGATTGTAATACATATATGTAATACATGTCCATACATACAAATATGCAGCGTTCTGAGATTTTGAAAATATGGCGAAAAAAAAAACCCTAATAATGTCACCTTGTTCTTATGGGCATCAACTTTAGTATAGCGCAACATTGTCCTCTGCATTCCCTAACTGTGCACATAACGTTCTCCTGTCTATCCTAACTGACCTGTGTACATAATGTTCTCCTGTCTATCCCAGCTGACCTGTGTACATAATGTTCCCCTGTCTATCCCAGCTGACCCGTGTACATAACGTTCTCCTGTCTATCTCAGCTGACCTGTGTACATAATGTTCCCCTGTCTATCCCAGCTGACCCGTGTACATAATGTTCTCCTGTCTATCTCAGCTGACCTGTGTACATAATGTTCTCCTGTCTATCCCAGCTGACCTGTGTACATAATGTTCCCCTGTCTATCCCAGCTGACCCGTGTACATAACGTTCTCCTGTCTATCCCAGCTGACCCGTGTACATAATGTTCTCCTGTCTATCTCAGCTGACCTGTGTACATAACGTTCTCCTGTCTATCCCAGCTGACCTGTGTACATAATGTTCCCCTGTCTATCCCAGCTGACCCGTGTACATAATGTTCTCCTGTCTATCTCAGCTGACCTGTGTACATAATGTTCTCCTGTCTATCCCAGCTGACCTGTGTACATAATGTTCCCCTGTCTATCCCAGCTGACCCGTGTACATAATG
Organism: Gymnothorax reevesii; assembly: GCA_029721435.1. Lineage (NCBI taxonomy): Eukaryota > Metazoa > Chordata > Actinopteri > Anguilliformes > Muraenidae > Gymnothorax > Gymnothorax reevesii. The sequence goes on along the minus strand of CM056579.1, from coordinate 27,940,138 downwards.
TTCTCCTGTCTATCCCAGCTGACCTGTGTACATAATGTTCCCCTGTCTATCCCAGCTGACCCGTGTACATAACGTTCTCCTGTCTATCCCAGCTGACCCGTGTACATAATGTTCTCCTGTCTATCTCAGCTGACCTGTGTACATAACGTTCTCCTGTCTATCCCAGCTGACCCGTGTACATAATGTTCTCCTGTCTATCCCAGCTGACCTGTGTACATAATGTTTTCCTGTCTATCCCAGCTGACCTGTGTAGATAATGTTCTCCTGTCTATCCCAGCTGACCTGTGTAGATAATGTTCCCCTGTCTATCCCAGCTGACCCGTGTACATAACGTGCTCCTGTCTATCCCAGCTGACCCGTGTACATAATGTTCTCCTGTCTATCTCAGCTGACCTGTGTACATAACGTTCTCCTGTCTATCCCAGCTGACCCGTGTACATAACGTTCTCCTGTCTATCTCAGCTGACCTGTGTACATAATGTTCCCCTGTCTATCCCAGCTGACCCGTGTACATAATGTTCTCCTGTCTATCTCAGCTGACCTGTGTACATAATGTTCCCCTGTCTATCCCAGCTGACCTGTGTACATAACGTTCTCCTGTCTATCCCAGCTGACCTGTGTACATAATGTTCTCCTGTCTATCCCAGCTGACCTGTGTACATAATGTTCCCCTGTCTATCCCAGCTGACCCGTGTACATAATGTTCCCCTGTCTATCCCAGCTGACCTGTGTACATAATGTTCTCCTGTCTATCCCAGCTTACCTGTGTACATAATGTTCTCCTGTCTATCCCAGCTGACCCGTGTACATAATGTTCTCCTGTCTATCTCAGCTGACCTGTGTACATAATGTTCTCCTGTCTATCCCAGCTGACCTGTGTACATAATGTTTTCCTGTCTATCCCAGCTGACCCGTGTACATAATGTTCTCCTGTCTATCCCAGCTGACCTGTGTACATAATGTTCTCCTGTCTATCCCAGCTGACCCGTGTACATAATGTTTTCCTGTCTATCCCAGCTGACCTGTGTACATAATGTTCTCCTGTCTATCCCAGCTGACCTGTGTACATAATGTTCTCCTGTCTATCCCAGCTGACCTGTGTACATAATGTTCTCCTGTCTATCCCAGCTTACCTGTGTACATAATGTTTTCCTGTCTATCCCAGCTGACCCGTGTACATAATGTTCTCCTGTCTATCCCAGCTGACCCGTGTACATAACGTTCTCCTGTCTATCTCAGCTGACCTGTGTACATAATGTTCCCCTGTCTATCCCAGCTGACCCGTGTACATAATGTTCTCCTGTCTATCCCAGCTGACCTGTGTACATAATGTTCCCCTGTCTATCCCAGCTGACCCGTGTACATAACGTTCCCCTGTCTATCCCAGCTGACCCGTGAACATAATGTTTTCCTGTCTATCCCAGCTGACCTGTGTACATAATGTTCTCCTGTCTATCTCAGCTGACCTGTGTACATAATGTTCTCCTGTCTATCCCAGCTGACCTGTGTAGATAATGTTCTCCTGTCTATCCCAGCTGACCCGTGTACATAATGTTCCCCTGTCTATCCCAGCTGACCCGTGTACATAATGTTCTCCTGTCTATCCCAGCTGACCTGTGTACATAATGTTCTCCTGTCTATCCCAGCTGACCTGTGTACATAACGTTCTCCTGTCTATCCCAGCTGACCTGTGTAGATAATGTTCTCCTGTCTATCCCAGCTGACCCGTGTACATAATGTTCCCCTGTCTATCCCAGCTGACCCGTGTACATAATGTTCCCCTGTCTATCCCAGCTGACCTGTGTAGATAATGTTCCCCTGTCTATCCCAGCTGACCTGTGTACATAATGTTCTCCTGTCTATCCCAGCTGACCTGTGTAGATAATGTTCTCCTGTCTATCCCAGCTGACCCGTGTACATAATGTTCCCCTGTCTATCCCAGCTGACCTGTGTAGATAATGTTCCCCTGTCTATCCCAGCTGACCTGTGTACATAATGTTCTCCTGTCTATCCCAGCTGACCTGTGTACATAATGTTCCCCTGTCTATCCCAGCTGACCTGTGTAGATAATGTTCCCCTGTCTATCCCAGCTTACCTGTGTACATAATGTTCCCTTGTCTATCCCAGCTGACCTGTGTAGATAATGTTCCCCTGTCTATCCCAGCTGACCCGTGTACATAATGTTCTCCTGTCTATCCCAGCTGACCTGTGTACATAATGTTTTCCTGTCTATCCCAGCTTACCTGTGTACATAATGTTCTCCTGTCTATCCCAGCTGACCCGTGTACATAATGTTCTCCTGTCTATCCCAGCTGACCTGTGTACATAATGTTTTCCTGTCTATCCCAGCTTACCTGTGTACATAATGTTCTCCTGTCTATCCCAACTGACCCGTGTACATAACGTTCTCCTGTCTATCCCAGCTTACCTGTGTAGATAATGTTCTCCTGTCTATCCCAGCTGACCTGTGTACATAATGTTTTCCTGTCTATCCCAGCTTACCTGTGTAGATAATGTTCTCCTGTCTATCCCAGCTGACCTGTGTACATAATGTTTTCCTGTCTATCCCAGCTTACCTGTGTACATAATGTTCCCCTGTCTATCCCAGCTTACCTGTGTACATAATGTTCCCCTGTCTATCCCAGCTGACCTGTGTACATAATGTTCTCCTGTCTATCCAAGCTGACCTGTGTACATAACGTTCTCCTCTCTATCCTATCCTAGCTGACCATGGGGGTGTTCCAGGTGGGATTTATTGTGATGTACCTGTCAGACACGCTAGTCTCTGGGTTCACCACGGCTGCCGCAGTCCACATTCTGGTGTCACAGCTGAAGTTTGTGTTGGGGCTGGTAGTTCCTGGCCTGAGTGGACCTCTCTCCATAATCTATGTGAGTTTTAGTCTATTAAATAAACAAAATTATATATATTGTAGTTCTTTGGTGGATACTGAAAAGACCCGACCTGGTCATTTCAAAATGTGACAGGATAGTTAGAAAAATAACATCTAGCTTATAATGTAACAGGGTTTCGCTTTCTTTGATCCATTGTTTTCTCACAGACTCTCGAAGAGGTATTCATGCAAATCACGAAAACTAACATATCTGACCTGGTGACGTCCATCATTGTCATGGTGGTGGTGTTCATTGTGAAGGAACTCAATGACAGATACAAGTCCAAGCTCCCAGTTCCCATACCCATTGAGGTCATAATGGTGAGTTTCCCATTTGCTTCAGGTTTACTTTCATTTGTGGTTGTGGGGAGATTCGGTGCACAGTAAAGATAACCTTAACTCACGGACAATGGATAACAGCTCATGGACAATGGAGAATTACAGAAACAATCAATATGTATGTACAAAACCCAAAACCAGTGAAGTTGGCACGTTGTGTAAATCGTAAATAAAAACAGAATACAATGATTTGCAAATCCTTTTCAACCTATATTCAATTGAATACACTGCAAAGACAAGTTACTTAATGTTTGAACAGGTAAACTTTGTAATTTTTTGCAAATATTAGCTCATTTGGAATTTAATGCCTGCAACATGTTTCAAAAAAGCCGGCACAAGTGGCAAAAAAGACTGAGAGAGTTGAGGAATGCTCATCAAACACTTATTTGGAACATCCCACAGGTGAACGGGCTAATTGGGAACAGGTGGGTGCCATGATTGGGTATAAAAGCAGTGTGAAGATATGTGTGAGATGATTGTCGAACAGTTTAAAAACAACATTCCTCAACGAGCTATTGCAAGAAATTTAGGGATTTCATCATCTACGGTCTGTAATATCGTTAAAAGGTTCAGAGAATCTGGAGAAATCACTGCACCTAAGTGACAAGGCCGAAAACCAACATTGAATGCCTGTGACCTTCGATCCCTCAGGCGGTACTGCATCAAAAACCGACATCAATGTGTAAAGAACATCACCACATGGGCTCAGGAACACTTCAGAAAACCACTGTCAGTAACTACAGTTCGTCGCTACATCTGCAAGTGCAAGTTAAAACTCTACAATGCAAAGCGAAAGCCATTTATCAACAGCACCCAGAAACGCCGCCGGCTTCGCTGGGCCCAAGCTCATCTAAGATGGATTGATGCAAAGTGGAAAAGTGTTCTCTGGTCTGACGAGTCCATATTTCAAATTGTTTTTGGAAACTGTGGACGTCGTGTCCTCCGGACCAAAGAGGAAAAGAACCATCCGGACTGTTATAGGCGCAAAGTTCAAAAGCCAGCATCTGTGATGGTATGGGGGTGTATTAGTGCCCAAGGCATGGGCAACTTACACATATGTGAAGGCACCATTAATGCTGAAAGGTACATACAGGTTTTGGAGCAACATATGTTGCCATCCAAGCAACTTCTTTTTCATGGACGCCCCTGCTTATTTCAGCAAGACAATGCCAAGCCACATTCTGCACGTGTTACAACAGCATGGCTCCATAGTAAAAGAGTCCGTGTACTAGACTGGCCTGCCTGTAGTCCAGACCTGTCTCCCATTGAAAATGTGTGGCGCATTATGAAGCGTAAGATACGACAACGGAGAACCTGGACTGTTGAACAACTTAAGCTGTACATCAAGCAAGAATGGGAAAGAGTTCCACCTGAAAAGCTTCAAAAATTGGTCTCCTCAGTTCCCAAACGTTTACTGAGCGTTGTGAAAAGGAAAGGCGATGTAACACAGTGGTAAAAAGGCCCCTGTGCCAACTTTTTTGCAATGTGTTGCTACCTTTAAATTCTAAGTTAATGATTATTTGCAAAAAAAACTTAAAGTTTCTCAGTTTGAAGATTAAAAATCTTGTCTTTGCAGTGTATTCAATTGAATATAAGTTGAAAAGGATTTGCAAATCATTGTATTGTGTTTTTATCTACGATTTACATAACGAGCCAACTTCACTGGTTTTGGGTTTTGTATAAAGGCACACAAAAGGCACATATACGCTCCCTTTTCAAGTGAAAATAATCACATCCATTTCAAATAGGGATGTCCAGGTCGATATCTGCATAATGGAAAAGACTGTTGTCGGATTTTTTGCCGATAATGAAAAGCGATAAAACAAGAGCACTCAGAGAGCGCAGCACCACGCCAAAGCAACTATGTACATTAGTTATTTTCGTTGGCTGATGTAGGGTATTGTTGCATTCTACCGCCAGGTGGCAGCAAAACCTAAAAGCATGCCGATTGGAAATCTGGCCCATTGGGAAGACAAATCTCTGCCAGCATAGCTGGATTTGAACTTTGGCTTATATCTCAGCTGTACTTTGGCCTAGATATGCCAAACCTTAATCATTTGCATGTTATTTTAGTCGGCCTTACTTGCTGCACACACTTGAACTGGTCCAATATTTTAAAATTTGTGAAATAGTCAAATTTCCTAGGTGTAGTGGGCATTGTCAGGATTATCTCAGGGAGAGTGTGATCCAAACTGTTGAGACAAAATTTTTAAAAATAAATATTGCACTTTTCCCATAACTTCAGATGAAGTTGTTTTCTTATTTTTTTCTTACTTATTGTTTACGTTTGGAAAGCCTTGTTGCATTTGTGAATGCATCCAGCGGGACGTCACAAGTAAAATTGACATGATGTGATAACTCCACGACAGGAGATATGTCATGTTGCCTCAAATTAGTTTGGGGGGTAAATATAGCCTGCATATATCGGTATCGGTGGATATCTGAATCGGAAATTAAGTGTCAGCCAATATCGGAATATCGGATATAGGCAAAAAAGCCAATATTGGACATCCCTAGTTTGAAATGATGTAGCCGTCGCTGCTCACAAACCTCTACACTTCATTTACATTTGCATGGATGTTCAGCGATATTTTCACTTCAGGGAAGCTCAAGAATTCAACATTACAACAAACATAGCGATGGTGGACGAGGCAGTAATGATGTCAAACTGTTGGTTACAGTGCTCCCACGATTTCTGGTGGTACTGTTCCGTTTCTTCTACAGCAGTAAGCTTTCTGAAAGGGTGCAGAAATATGGACAAAATTAACACAGAGAGCGGACAGAAGGCTCCCTCTGTATCTGTGGGCATACTTTAGATTGAGCATAAATGAGCCTTAGCCAGGGCTACTAAAGCGTAATGATGGTCGACAGTGACAACAATAAAATACAAGAAAATAAAAAAATAATTGCTTCAAATTCCATCTCGTTCATGTGGTTAATGGTTGAGGGAATGAAGTCTTTTTGTACTGCTGTGTTCTACAATCTCAATTCCGAAATAGCTGGGACGAAGTGTAAATTGTGGATAAAATCAAAATGCAATGACTTTCAGATCACACATACGTTATTTACAATAGAACATAGATAACATTTCAAATGTTCAAACTGAGACATTTTACATTTTTATCCACAAAATAAGCTTATTTCAAATTTTCTGGCTGCAACAGGTCTCAAAAAATTTGGGACACAGGCAAAAAAGGGCTGAATAAATGATTAATATACTAGAGAATCAGCAAAAAGAACATTTAGCAAGTAATTAAGTTAACTGGCATCAGGTGTGTAACATGATTGGCAATAAAAGGGGTGTCTTAAAGAGGCTGAGTCTCTCAGAAGTAAAGATGGCCAGAGGCTCTCCAACCTGTGAAGGCTTGTGTTAAAAAATTGTGGAATACTTTAAAAACAATGTTCCTCAATATCAAATTGCAAAGGCTTTGAAGGTCTCATCATTGACAGTGCATTACATCATCAAAAGATTCAGAGGAACTGGAAAAATCTCTGTGCGTAAGGGACAAGGCCAAAGACCTTTACTGGATGCCTGTGATCTTTGGGTCTTGAGACGCCACTGCATCACTCACCGGCATGATTCTTTCATTTCCATTACTAAATGGGCCCAGGAATACTTCAAGAAACCACTGTCTGTAAACACAGTCCGCTGTGCCATCCACAGATGCCACCTAAAATTCTATCATGCAAAAAGGAAGCCATTGTTGAGCATGATCCAGAACCGTCGCTGTGTTTCTGTGGGCCAAGGCTCATTTAAAATGGACTGGAGCGAAGTGGCAAAGTGCCCTGTGGTCAGACGAGTCCAAATTTGACATTCTTGTTGGAAATCATGGGTGTCGTGTCCTCCTGGCTAAAGAGGAGAAAGACCACCCCTCCTGTTATCAGCTTCTGGGTCAAAAGCCTGCATCTCTGATGGTATGGGGATGCATTCGTGCATATGGTGTGGGACACTTGCGTGTTTAAATTAGCAGCATAAATGCTGAAAGGTATATAAAGGTTTTAGAGCAACATATGCTCCCCTCCAGATGAAATCTATTCCAGGAAAGGCCTTGTGTATTTCAGCAGGACAATGCAAAACCACATACTGCAGCTATTACAACAGCATGGCTTCATAGTAGAAGAGTCCGTGTGCTGAACTAACCTGCCTGCAGTCCTGATCTTTCACCAATTGAGAACATTTGGTACATAATTAAACTAAAAAAGTCCGTCAAAGGAGACGCAAAACTCTCCAGCAGCTGGAAGCCTGTATTAAACAAGAGTAAGATCAAATTCCAATGGCTCAACTCAAGAAACTTGTCTCCTCAATGCCCAGATGCCTCCACTCCATGTTAAATAGAAGAGGGGATGCTACACCATGGTAAATAGGCCCCTGTCCCAACTTTTTTTTGAAACTGTAGCAGCCATCAAAATTGAAATTAGCTCATTTTGTGGACAAAATTGTAAAATTTCTCACTTTCAACATTTGCTATGTTATCGTTGTTCTATTGTGAATAAAATACTGGCTGGTGTGATTTGAAAGTCATTGCGTTTTGATTTTATTCATAATTTACACTCTGTCTCAACTAATTCGGAATTCAGGTTTTACATCTCGGGATGTAGAACCTGACAAAGATGAAATTTTCTGCATAAAGGGTGGGAGTCATATTTTATAATTAAGCTGGGTAACCATTGTAAAGGTCTTGTGTTCAGGGACACTAGATTAAGCTGAGACCCACCAATCAATTTACTAAACTGGTAGATGATCTGATACAGGGAGCCTCTATTTCACAAAGGCAGATTAACAAAGGCAATGTCGCTGAAGATTACTAGCAATCTGATTTTAGGCTCTCTGGCTGGTAATCACTCTGATAGTCATCATTTCTATGCTTAGCAGTAGCACTATTACTTGCCAGAGTTGTACTAAGATTCTTACTCTGATATTCATGCCAAAACATGTGCAGGTTGCTGAACAAAAACAAGCGCAAAAGTTCCCTTGACACTCAGAGTTGCTTTCAAAAGCCATTTCAAGCTCTAATTCCCGCCTCTTTACTTTCCACTTTTCAGACCGTCATAGCATGTGGTGTCTCATATGCTTTCAACTTCAAAGAAAAATACAACGTTGATGTCGTGGGGAAAATACCACAGGGGTAAGGAATTGCACAGTTATGATGCCCTCTCATAATGCACATTTACAGTGAGGTCTATGAGCATTGGGACGGTGTAACACTTAAATATGCTTTGATTATTATATGGCTCACGTGATATCCCTTATGAAAAATTACCACTAAATACTACAGTAAAAATACTATAGTTTTCTACAGTAACTATGGTATTTTTGCGGATTTACTCTAGATATACTGTAGTAACTCTGTAGTTTACTCTAGTGATGCTAAAGAAAATCACAAAAGTCAAACTACTATAATAAACCATAGCAATGATATGCAATTACCTATAGTTTACAACAAACTATAGTTAACTGTAGTAAAGTGTAGACTTTACTATAGTTTACACCAATTTTACTGTAGTAAGCTATAGTTAACTATAATAAATTTTTATAAGTGATGATCCATATAAAAGTTTAGGGACCCCACTTTAATGGTAATTTACATCCATATCAAGTGAATCCGAATGCCAATAGATTGGGGGGGGGGGGTGCCTTCTGTTTTGGGCAGGAAGCAAAACACGTCAAAAAGACGTCGAACCAACACCAACATGTTGAAAATGTTCAAAAGGTGGAATTTCTCCAGGTTTCTTCGGTGTTGAAGTTTTCCTGAAGGAAAGTTTTTTTGCTGCAGCGCACTTCGATCGGCACTTGGGTTGGAAGCTACATGTTTGCACAGGGCTGGTTGCCATCATCATTACCAACGAGTTTTCAGGAGTTTTTGTGTTCTCAATTTTTGTATATAATAGTGCTTGACAGGGAAACGCTAAAGGACTATTGACAAACATTCTGATTAGCTTATTTTGCACAATGCCATTACATCAGGGAACTCAAAATCCGGCTCAAGTATGCAGACGTTATTGTGTGAGGGAAGTGCAAGTGAACCGCAGAAGACGTCTGCAGTGGAGGCTATCATTTTTGGAGGTTGGAATAAATTGAGTTAAATGAATATCCTGGACAGTGAATCATTCCTGGAAGCTTGACATTATTACATTGGTGACGAGGATAAACTACACGCTCAGCTATAATCGTCACATATGGCAAAATAAATGAGTTTGACCCAGATTCAAGTGACTGGCAGCAAAACGTGGAACGTTTGGACTTCTACTTTGTAGCTAACAAAGTCACAGATGCACGACTACTGCAGGCCATCTTCCCGAGTAATGTTGAGTGGAGGGAAAGTCTATGCCACACTAAGGGAATTCTGTTGGCCACCTAAGCCTGTAGATTCCTTTTACAGTGCTTCTGATGATTTTGAGTGATCACTTCACACCAAAGCCTAGTATCGTTTTTGAATGTTTTACGTTTCATTCAAAAGCAACACAGCATGGACAGCCAGTCACATTGTCTCTAGCCTCTAGCTGAAATGAGGAGGTCCACGGAACACTGCAGGTTTGGGAGAGCACTCAGCGACATTATCAGAAATGGACTGGTGTTTGACATTAATGACGACTGCATTCATTTTGTTTTGAAGCGGGTTATAACTTGACAGTCGCAAGGGATTTTGAGTCGACAAAATCAATGGAAACAGCAGCTAAAGATGTAGCAGAAATGCAGCAAGCAGGTGTGGAGGGATTTGTTTATAAAGTACAGCCCAGTGCCCAAGACAGACCACCATGTACTGCAGATTGTTTCAGATGTGGCAGGAATCACGGGCCTGCAGATTGGTGATTCGTATATGTGGATTGCCTCAAGTACCACAAGAGGGCGCACTTGGCCATAAGATGCGGCAAGGTGAAGCAGCCCACGTAGAACCGAGAAAACTTATGAGGTGCGACCTACGTATTAAAGGATGATGAGAACAATGAGGACTATACCCACAGGTTGCATAATCTGGATGAGAGAGAGAGAGAGTATGGCCATACAGAGAATGGGGTAAACAATTAGAGCCAGGTGTTAGCGACTGCCAAAAGGTGCCTCCAGTCCGAGCAATTGTTAATGCACTTTGATGACACAAAGCTGCTGTACTTCTTGTCCGGTGGTGCATCACCTTACCCTGTTGGAGCGGTTTTCTCTGGCTGGTTTCTCAATGGCACATACAGACCCACTGGATACATGTTGCGATCCACGTCCGCAGAAGAACGGGGTTATTACTAGCTTGATAGAGGCGCACTGGCTATCATTTTTGGCCTGAAGATATCCCCTAGTTTCTGTTTGGAAAACACTGCTCCATTGTGATGGACCACAAACCGCTGATGGGCCTTTTGGGAGAGAGTAAGGGCAGCTAACAACTTGTGAGAGTCAAGATGAAAACATAGGCATTGATTTTGGCAGCATATGAGTTTATCTTGGAGCATAAGGAAGTCTCCAAACATCTGAATGCAGATTCACAGATCGGATTCCCGTGCCCACTCTGCCCATCGTCACACCACATGAGGGGGAGGTAGTCATGCAGATGGAGCATATGACTGCCCCAACACTACAGGTACGGGATACGGGATATAGGATTGGACCCATCAGGAGCGCATCCTGTCCAGAGCACAAGAGTGGCCTTTGCAAGACTCCTGGCCATCAGTGTGCAGCATCCCCGAAATGCAGCCGTGTATGAGATAGCAACATGAATTGAGCATGGAGGAGGGGCGCGCCCTGCACGGACGTCAGGTGATAACACCACCACAAGGAAGACAGACTATAATTGAGGAGCTTCATGAGGCCCACCCAAGGGTCTCGAGGATGAAAACATTGGCCTGCAGCTATGTGTGGTGGTCAAACATGGATGCAGATTTGCAGTAGGCAGTATGCAAATGACATTCATGTCAGCCAAACCAAGCTTCTGCAGCAGCAGCAGCAGCGCCACATCCGAGAGAGTGGCAAAACCAACCATGGATGAGGCTACATCTGGATTTTTGAGCACCAGTATGGGGGAAGATGTTTCTGATCATCACTGATGCCTACCCAAAGTGGATCGAGGGTCGCCCAATGCAGTCCATAACTTCATCTATGACTGCGGAGAAATTGAGGGACATCTTTGCCACCCATGGAATCCCAGCTATGCTGGTCAGGGCAGCTTAAGCCTAGTCAGAGCAGAGTTTGAACACTTCCAAAAAAAGAATGACATGAAGCGTGTCACAACAGTGCCGTACCACCCATCCTCAAATGGCTGTGTTAAGCATCCATTCGTGTGGAGACAAAGCTATTCAGGGTCCTATTCAAGAACTAATCAACCCTTCAGGCCACAATCAGAACCACACATGTGGAGCTGCTCATAAACTGGAGGATCAGGACCAAGCTGGATCTAGTACGTCTTTCACGAGTTAGCAATGTTGGACAGAACCAAGGTTGACAAAAACAGCATCATGATAAGCATGCCCAGGACCTTATATTAACCGAGTCAGACCCTGTCAATGCGAGAGGGCACTCGGGCCAGAAGTGGGTTCCCGCAACACTCATTGAGAAGACCAGTCCTGTTTCTTAGAGTGAAGACACAGGATGGCAAGCTAGTAAGGTCAAAGATGAGGATCAAATTCATCATGACCAGAACTAAACTGAATCCCGTGTCCAAGAGGGGAGCTTCCCTGTGGACTCATGACCACAAGAATCAGAAAATCCGGCACAAGAGAACATTGTGCTGGTGCCAACAGCACGCCATCCTGAAACGGGGAAATATTATCCAGGGCAAGTTATGAAGGCATCTGCTTACATCAAGGACTGTGCTACTGCAGGCGCAAAATATTTCCCACGGGGGCCTCGAGGAGGGGCAGTCTACCCCCTACACTGTAGCATAGATTTAAGTTATGTTCAGGGAAAAAAAAATTGAATAAATGAAGGGACTTTTGTGGGGTATGGAGGGAGGGAATGTTGTAATGTGAATGTCATTTACTGTCAGGCAGTCAAATCAGCACCATGGGGGGGTCTAGATGGATTCTGGGAAGGTTTTAGAGGTTGGAGTAAATTCAGTTAAATGAATATCCTGAACTGTGAATCATTCGTGGAAGCTGGACATTATTTAATAAACAATCTGTAATTACCTGGCAGATTTGAGCCCCCCATGGCCCCAAATATGGAGATCATTCAGCTGACAGCAGTAGAAGCCTTTCCTATGGCCATCGTGGGCTTTGCTGTGGCTTTCTCAGTCGCCAAGGTCTACTCTATCAAGCATGACTACATTATTGACGGCAATCAGGTAAAACAGATTAAATGGAAGTCCCTACCAAGTATTCTGAAATAAAATTAGTTGGGGCTGTCATTAGGGATTTTGACCCTTTGGAAAAAGTATACTATGGGTACTCATACAAGTTCTGTGATAGTAGAGTTCCTCTATTAAGCTGTTACTCCTTGATTTTATTTTTAATGTTCCTTCAGGAGCTTATTGCCTTTGGAGTGAGCAATATTTTTGGAGCGTCCTTCAGGTCGTTTGCTGCCAGCACAGCTCTCTCCAGGAGCGCAGTACAGGAGAGCACAGGAGGAAAAACACAGGTGAACCTCTCTTCACTGAAATACCGTTTATTGAAGCCAAAATAATTTGAAGCCAAAAAATTCTCTGGCATGGACCATTCCACAACTTGACAAACCTTGAAATCCCGAATTGTTCATGTGTTAATGCCTTTGCATTGCGACTGTATTTTATCTTTGTTTTTTGAGAAAAAGAAAAAAACTCTGAAAAGCATGGTGACATAAGGGTTAAGATGAAGAATTACACATCTGCTTGCCGTGCTAGCTCTTACACTGAAATAGTTCTTAACAGGGTCACCTCTGACTCTTTTATGTTCTCAGACTGCAAGATTGTCTGCATTTTTATGCTGTTCACCATCTTCAAATTGATGACCTCCCAATTTTGCATTTCATAAAGTTCAAGCTGATAACAACTAAATGAGGAAGAAATTTTGCAACACTTCACAGAATAGTTTGTTCATTTTATAGGTTCTGAGTAAATTGAAGTTGAATGAAATTATAGAATGCAGCAACTCTTTAAAAGGTTGTAAATGAAAAAAATGTTAAAGAAGGAGCGCTTCCTGGACTCAGTTTTGTTCGAGGTGGTATTTGCCAAAGGATGCCTATAAACTTCAAATCACAAAAAGGAAAACTCCAAGGCACTCTGTTAAAAACAATGAAATGATGAAGGCTTCCCGCCGTGGTGGAATTTGTCTTTAAAGTTCTCTATGACTATACCATTTCAACTAAGGCATTTTATTGTTTTAAGAGAGAGCCGTGTACTTTTCCTTTTAGTGATTTTGAAGGTTGTTTATGATTTCAAACCATCTACCGTATGCTCCACAGGTTGCTGGTCTACTCTCAGCTATCATAGTGATGGTTGTGATTTTAGCCCTTGGATTCCTGCTCGAACCACTGCCAAAGGTAATGATACAGTTCAAATACTTACCCTGCTTGAAATGATCCATAGAAAAATGGAACGCAGAACTGTGACATAATAATGTGAGCAGTGACCTCTGACCTTTGGTCTGTGTGTTCTCAGTCAGTACTGGGGGCAGTTGTGATCATCAATCTGAAAGGGATGCTGATGCAGTTCAGGGAAATACCATATTTGTGGAGAAAAGACCGGCCAGACTGCGTGAGTAATCGCCAAGCCAGAGAAAACACATCTGCATGGATACTGCAGTATTATTCTGTTGTATCTGAAACTATTTCAGGGACATCATGCTCTAGAGGTCTAGAGTTGTGTCCTAGAGGCCTGTTTTGCATTAATGATACATATTCCAAGTCCTTATATTTGTGAAATGAACAAACCCCTCATATCTTAACATGATTTTTATTTTTGCCGATCAGAGCTTCCTGGATGTGTTTTTACTTTTAATTTTTTATTCTTTTATTTCATTTATTTGTACGATCGTGTACTTAAATATAGTTCTAATGGCTTATTTCTGTACGTTTTTGAAGCTGGCTCACTTTAAGCCTTTCAATACCAGCGATAGCAGAATCATGTTTCAAGTTTAGGAAGCACCTTTTTGCTCAGTGGTATTCTACTGGTTGTCACACCCAGGTGGTGTGGATCGTGACCTGCACTGCCTCAATCTTGCTCGGGCTGGACCTGGGGCTGGCCGTGGGTCTGGGGGCGGAGCTGATCAGTGTGGTTTTCAGGACTCAATTGTGAGTATTGGCTTATAATGTGGCCGCAGCGGAGAAATCTCAACAGCTGAAACTGGTTGAGAGTGTTTTGATGCTCTCATTGTTCAACTGCAGTGAAATAGCTGTTTTTGCATTCCACTAGACCATAGGCTGTCAACCTCCAACCTGAGAGGCCTAATGTTCTCTGGCTTTTGTGGTGTTTTTGGCATTACTGGATCATTTAAGCTGATAGTTTACAACCCTGTTTTGTGGGTACAGGCTTTTATTCCAGCCAAGTAGTTGCACATCTGATTCATCCAGTCAACTGACTGAGCCTTTGCTTAAGGCTGTGATTTGGAGAACCAAGTGCATTACTGCTAAGTTGGATTAAAAGCCAGCACCAACATTGGCCCATTCTGAATATGATTACAATCCCCATCTTGATTTCAAAGCTGTCATAATTTCAAACTCCTGGTTCTACCAGTTAGCAGCTCAAGAAGACCTCTAGCTGTTGAATGAGGTCTACTTGGCTGGGGTTTGAGTGACGGCCAAAATGATGTTAGGACTTCCGGTAAGGAGTTGGTGAACACTGATTTAAGCCAATGATTGACTAAGGAATCCGCCAACTCTTTACTCTCAAGGCACTGTGGCCCCTTGGGAATTTTGTCACCGCTACTGCGACACAGTTAGGATTTCCGTAGAGTCATGACAGCAAATGTATTAATTTCAGAGACATGGTTTGAATGTAGTAACTTCTATCTTCTGATTGGTCATCAGCCCCCGTTGCTCTGTATTGGCAAACATCAGAGGCACAGATATCTACAAAGACCGCAAGGACTACCTCAGTGTAAGTTTTTGACAGTTTGTTTCACATTCCGATCAAATTATAACTACACCGCTTGTCAGATTTGAAAGCTTATCGCAGATCAGGATGGTTAGATTAATTAGTGTAAATCAACTGGATGTTGCTTTGCTTTGAGTGACTTTATTTGCCACCATCTGTAACTTACCTTAGTATGAAGTACTGGGCATGGTTTTGTTTCAAATATGCCTCTTTGTAATCTTTCAGATCTATGAGCCTAATGGTGTGAAGATCTTCAGAATACCATCACCACTCTTCTTTGCCAACATCGAGTTCTTCCGAGGAAAGCTGGTTGAAGCTGTATGTGCATAGAACAGGACTAACTTTGTACTGGTGTAACTTATAACGCAGTGCTTACCTGAATGTTATTTCCTCAGGGACTTCAGTGTGATTTCCAGTTCTATGTTTACAAAGAATATATTCTTGAAAAATGAATCACACTTATTTCAAACTGTTTATGGTGAAATAGAAAGCTACAGGGCTGGGGTCTCATTAATAAATGGTATGTAGGCACAGATGATGCATGTGGAAAATTCTAACCCATTCGTTTATAAATCGGGATATTTTTTACTAGGCTACATGGAGTGCTTTTTTTTTTTTTTTTTTAGCATTATACAATATTGAGGTTAGAAATGGATGCATATTTTATAAATGAGACCCCTGGTTATCTGTAGACTCACCTTATAGATAAAACATTGTAAACACAGGCAATATAATAGTATCTTAAAACAACTGATTAATGATACTATTTATTGACCATTAAAATTTTATCTTTTAAGCTTTTATCTGACATTTGAACTGTGAGCTCAGACTGAGGTCTTGTTAACGGAGGCAAAGAGATAAAGGTCTGGCATGGTGCTGCATTGTGAAGCAGATATGGATGGAGTTAATGCAAAGTTTTAACTGTTGGGTTTTTCCACTGAGATTTAACACTAGGTTGTGCCATTTCAGGTTGGATTTAACCCCCTTCGAGTGTTGAGGAAGAGGAACAAAGCTCTCAGGAAGATCAAGAAGCTCCTGAAGAACGGTGAGCTGCAGATAACAGATGTAAGTATATTGCTGTTCTGATCATCACGTCAGCCAAGGCTATTAGGGCCTGTGTCTACCAGCAGCTGTTTTACCACTGGCAGAATCAATTTTCAATAAAAATTCCATGAAGTTCAGCGTTAACAATGCTCAATGCCCTCGGCGAAAAAACGCCCTCAACACACAGTTCTTTTCCGCTGCACTCGCGGTGCTCTCCGCTGAAAATAGTTCAACTTTTGGAACACGGCTGGGCTCATCGATGTCACTTCTCTCTCACTGACGAATCAAAATGAAGCAGAAGGCGGGGCTTGCAATATCGACAACAATGGCGGAGGAGATACTGATCCTGGCTGTTTCAATTGTGTCTTTAATCAGTTAGCCACAGCTTAGGTTTGCTAAGAAGTTAGTTAACTAGCTCGCATTAACGATAACTAATACTGCGGAGACAGTATTGTCTAGGTTCTCTATTATTGTTTAGGTCACCATTTCCTTTGACTAGCACACAAACAAGTTGCTCAGCTGCGAAGAGATGATTTATTTCCTTCGTTTTAGCTAACCTTTCTACAGAAAAAGATACAACAGAGGCTAGATAGTCACGATGATGGAACCTTGAAGTACAGGAAGACAGTTTATGTAACCTAGCAACAATAGGCACTTGAGATAAGCACTCAAAATACGGTAATAGAGGCTTCCAGTGCAAAAACAGCTGCCTGTGGACACAGGCGTCAACTCCATTATAATTTCAACTCCTTCTCCAAAATGATTCCTCTCCAGTTCTCCGTACCACACTCCTGTGCTTCCAATTTTTACAGAAAGGACTGCTGCACACTGGCTCTGCACCTATCGATGAGTCAGAGGATGAGAGCAACATGGAGGACCTTGATCAGCCAATTGACATCCAGAACATTCCCATTCAAGTCAACTGGAATGCCAGACTTCCTGCCAACATTTGTGTGCCCAAGGTTGACATCCACAGCATCATTCTGGACTTTGCGGCGGTGTCGTTCCTTGACATATCTGCACTGAAGGGCCTCAAAGCGGTAATATTCACTTGCAAAACTCACACTTTAGCAATCCAAAAAAAATGTTCTCTCACCTTAGACACCTCTTTTAAAAATATGCTTGACGTACAGCTCATCCCAAAACATTCTCATCCCGGCGCGTCATACAGCAACGCTACCTGACCAAGTGTCGATATGCAACAAAAGTAGAAGCTTTTGGCATCCTTATTTCACGTTTAGGGTTTGGGTTAGGGTTAGGGGTCAGGGTGTAGGGTTTGTTTTAACATTGGCTTCCAATATAGATGGCAAAGGCCAGCGTTCTCGTCGTATATTAACAATTGGTAAAGCACATGACGAGTTGTGATGAAAATGGGCTCCTCATCCCAATGAGACTTTGATACGTTCCATGTGCTGCTCTAATGGTTAACATGCAAATGATCTCAATGATTCTGGCTAATCTTATCAAATAAATAATAGGCAGTGTACATTTCTGTTCCTAATTCTTAAGACAAGGTTTTGATTGAGATTTTCATAAGGGTGCTGAGAAAGCAGAACATCATCATAATCTCATTTTGATAGGCGCTGAAAGAGTTCATCCGGGTGGATGTGGAGGTCTACATCGTTGCGTGTGATGGTGAGTAGAGAAGGACCTTTCATGCTGATGATTAAAATGAATAATGGGTGCTAATAATTAAGTGGATTATCCTACAGCTCTGTTGAATACTCAGTTGTGATGGACTAAAGGACTATTTAAGGATATACATTATTTTCCTATAACTGTCCAGGCATTGTATCATGCAGTTCCAAACATGTTAACCTTTTGAAAGTTTATATCAATTCACATTTTATTTCCAGGTTAAATGTAACTATCACCTTATTTTTCAAAGTTGCTAACACTGGCAGTGAAAAAAAATAGATAAAACCAACCACTGCTAAGACTTGAAGTGGGGTCGTATGTTCCATATGGTTATGTTCCTGATGCAGATTTATATTTGCTAGTCCCTAAGGATCATAGTTCCAGTTAGACAGCTTCTCCCAGTTGTCATCATCATACTCACCAAGGATATGAATTGATATATCAAAACTCAAACATGTTGTGTCGATTTTAGCCTTCTGCACGGAGCTTTGCAATTTTGTCACACAGAATGATAGTTCAATTGAAGCTGGAATTCAAATGTGGTAAATTGATACAGGATATCACAAGGCTAACATGTTTCAAACTACTTCAGTCATGGTAAAATTATCCATACCAGTGGAATGTCCATCAACCAATCTTAACTGAGTACTCAGATGAGTGACTGTATAAATGTGTAGAATTACTGGCATGTTGTTGTATATTGCTTACACTAGCTTTCCCCATATGCCACGTGCATCGCAGTTTTCGTAGCAGTCAACACAACCTTACACAGTAATTTCCCCTGAATAACGGGATCTGGTTAATCTCTATTGATCATGGAGAAGACTAGTTTCATCTTTTTTTTCTGATCATGTTTGCTCCCTGGGAGAGAAAGGTCAATTATATCTAAAAATTCAGCAATCAACAGATAGTATTCTATTCTGACTGATGTTAAGTGACTGTATTTGAGATAATCAGACTGGTTTCATGGTCACAGTTTGAAAACAATCAAGGCCTTTTTCGGCAAAGTATGCCAGACAAACCAGCTGTGGGGAACAGTCTGAACGTATTTTCCTGTCTATAGTGTACATCTTGGAGAAGATGCACAGCTGCAGTTTCTTTGACAACGAGGTCAAGTCGTCCATCTTCTTCCTGACCCTCCATGATGCCATGTTGCATATTCTGGAGAAACATCCAGATCACTCAGCGGGCAGAGACATAGATGTAAAGGTACTGCTATGCCACTTTCTACATTCGCAGTTAGTGTCGTATAATTCATACAATCCATTCATTGCGTTTGAACATTCATTCGTTGCGCCCAGGACCACAGGCCAACCCGAATCACATTCTCTCTGTCCAAAACGATCAGCCATCATTTTAAAATTTTTTACACCAAATTTTTTATCCACGTTCAAATATCTCATAATCCAACAAACTGAACAGTACGCTAAAATGTTTCTGAAAACATTTGGGGCAAGAAATCGGCAATGCAACAGAATCTCGATTCATATTTGAGCAACACTGCCTAGTTACCTTCGCCAGCGACTTCGCTGATGAAGGTAATGTTTTGATCCCCGTGTATTTATTACCTTCGCCAGCGACTTCGCTGACGAAGGTAATGTTTTGATCCCCGTGTATTTATTTGTTTGTGTGTCTGTCTGTATGTGTATCGAATAACTCAAAAAGTACCAAACGGAATTTCATAAAATTTGGTGGGTTGATTTGGCATGACCTGAGGATCAATCGATTAGATTTTGGGAGTGATCGGGTCAAAGGTCAAGGTCAAGGCCACGAAAAGGTCAAAACCGACTTTCGGCCATATCTCAGTCAATTTTTATCCGATCGGCATGAAACCAACGCCAGTGGCGAGGGATTCAGTGGCGTCGGCGAAGGTATGCGCTCTACCGAGTGCCCGTTCTAGTTTGTTTGTGTGTCTGTCTGTCTGTGTGTATGTATGTGTATCGAATAACTCAAAAAGTACCAAACGGAATTTCATAAAATTTGGTGGGTTCATTTGGCATGACCTGAGGATCAATCGATTAGATTTTGGGAGTGATTGGGTCAAAGGTCAAGGTCAAGGCCACGAAAAGGTCAAAACCGACTTTCGGCCATATCTCGGTCAATTTTTATCCGGTCGGCATGAAACCAACGCCAGTGGCGAGGGATTCAGTGGCGTCGGCGAAGGTATGCGCTCTACCGAGTGCCCGTTCTAGTTTCACCTGAGTCTCGCAAGCCTGGTGTGTCATGCTGGACACACCTCATTTGCATTAAGTGGAGAAAGTTATGATTATTTAAATTCAGATATGGTGAACTATCAGTCACTTTGCAGCACCGTATCCATCATGCATTGCGTGGTTGAATCTCTTGCTTTCCATAGAAAATGTCTAGGGTTTGACTTTGCATACATCGATGGATTGGGTGTGTCCGCATCTTAATTACTCGTTAGGGGCTGACGCGCTGCTCTGGCTTTCAGCCATGTTCTTGTGGTGAGAAAAGGACGTACAGTTTGCGTCATCACGCTGGCATATCATTGATAGCATGAGTTCATGACATGACACTTTTTTTGGTATGCAAATTCATACCGGTATTATCGTGCACCATATAATATGGCGCAGCTCTAGTTGTTGGTTAATCTATTAAATACTGCCGTCAATTGGGGCAGGATGGCCTCGGCTGTCCTCACAGCTTCAATCCTTGTACAATTATAGAAGTTGCTCAGCGGTTACGGAGATATAACTATCAACCTTTGTATTTAATTGGTGCTCTGTGTAGAGTTTACTGACGGACCACTCAGTGACAAGAAGGATATTAATCCAAGTCAATTACATAGAAATACAGTAACTTTAAATCTTGACCAGTAAAATTCCAAGGTAGCTTTTGCACCTGTACAATAACAACAGCAACTGCCAATGTGAGTACTATTCCTTCATTTTTAAGTGCTACTGTGAAATGATTTGTGCTGAATTTTCCAGCAGAACAAGTGGGAGAACATAAAAATAGCTTAGGATCAAGGGCAATGACGGTGAACGGATTCTTTGCATCCAACGGTCGTGCCATTTTTGATTTCTGAGGTGCTTCTTGCTTTCTTGTAGGTTATTCCTCACGATTTCTTGGACACGAGAAACAAAAATGGGGGAATATTGCGGAGCAGGACCAAGTCTGTGAGTATCAGGGCCGACCCAAGCTAGCTTCCCAGATACTATCTAACATGTCCAAAACAGCTTTTTTGCTATTCTTGCATATGTAAATTGAATGCAATGGATTATCACGTTTTTAAACTGAAAAATTTTCCTCTTAAATGTATGCTTAAAATCTTAAAATGAAATGCGTATTTCTAAGGTGTCTGTATGTGCCCATGTCTGAAAATACTGTGTCCTCAAAATATTATTCCTCTAGTCTGTATTATACTGTGTACAGGTGAGTACTGTGTATTGAGTGCTTTGTGTTGACTGTCTGACATACAGTACTTCATATAATTTCCTACGGTAAGTTGGATGAGATAAAATGTCTGCCCTGCAAATAAAAAGCATCTACTGTCTCCTCCATCATCCACTGCACTGCAATTGGACCCAGAGAGGGTCCCCATCTTTCTATCGATGGGACTGCCTGAAAAAGAGGCTTGTGTCCTGGAAATGAATGATGAAACTGATTGTCTTTTATCTAGTTTATTTTGGTGATCAAATTGTGAGGAAGTAATGTGTGAAATATTGTCCCACGTTCAGTCCTTTTCAACCAGCATACTTGACTTGCTGTACTGAGGAACAGTCTGTACAAGTTGCTCGTAGGTTTTGGATGGTAGTACAGTGGTGTCCAATCTTGTTCCTGGGGAGTAACCATTCTGTAAGTTTTTTTTTTTTCCTCCAATCATAATTCTCCACACCTGATATAGCCAATTAGCAGCTCATCAAAATCAATCAATGTGCTTTGCTTCGGTTGGAGAGAAAATCGACAGGATGGTAGCTCTCCGGGAACAGGGTAGGAGACCGCTGTGGAAGCGAATTTTTCAAGGACGCCATAGCTAAGAGCCTGTTTCAGATGTTGCCATTGTGTGGGCACCCCTCTCTGCTGACATCAGACCTTTTCTTCTGATTCTTAAACACTGATTAGTACAATTCATCTGAGCACATTGTATCACAGACTCCTTGCTATAAAACAGTCCAGCTGAAGGACTTGCACTCAGGGAAAGTGCATGCTCCTGGTATAATGTGTTTATAGATCAGAATAATTGAAGCACCTATTACTAAAACCCCATAAGTTACACTTGACTTGACTTGTGGGGTTTTAGTAATCAGTGCTTCAATTGTACTGCTACAAAGTTAAAGGAAGGTTTTAGTCAATAGGATACTCTCTGCCTCACAGCGTACATGATCTGGTAAAATGGTGATGCGTATAAAGTCAGAGAGCTGCTTTAAAGAGGTAGTCCCTGGGATAATAATCGAATGGTTCAGCTTGTGTGTTATAAAGTGTAAAATGTAGGCATTTCAAAATCTACCTGTTACCGTTGTGCTCACTGATACAAGTAAAGGATTTTTGGACTTAGGGACAGGCCAGCACTTGGTAAATTGATGTTAATATAAAAACATCCAAACATCCTTGTGGCTGATATGCTTGACTTGACCCTGGGGTTCAAACCCAAATTGTATGATATAGTTTATGCAGCTTTTGGGCCCTTAAGCAAGGCCCTTGTCCCTGAATCCCACATTGCTTGATAGAGTACTGGCTAATGCTTTATTCAATCAACTGTATGTCACTCAGAATAAAAGAATGTAAAGAAATTCAGGAAAGACTGTATTAAATAATCTTGTTCTAAGTATGTTCTGGTTCTCTCGTCAGGTCACCGATTCAGAAACCAAGTTCTAGACTGGAAAACCTTGACTTCCTGTCGCGCTTTAATGGAGAGCCACCTCCTATTCTCCCTTGACTGGGCACGTTTCTAAAGAAGAGAATGCAAGGATAAAATCCTTGGTGACTTTAGGAAAAATCCTGTTCAAGTCACAAATCTTTCCTTCAACCACCACACTCTTGTATGAAAAAATATTACTGTTTTTTTTTTTTTTTGTTTATATGGCAAACTAATTAATGTAAGATATTTAAATTTAATTACATCCTCGCATGTGTATTTATTTATTTTTGAAATTCCAGAACAATGTGTTTTTTTTTTTTACATCAAGGGTAAATTGAAGGATACCGCGCCTTAAGTGTACATAATAGTTTTGCATAACTTTGGCTTGTTAGAATTTGTAATATGAAAATGCTGTTTATAATAAACATTCTTGACCAACGTCTTCATGTGGCTGCCTTTTCAATGTCTGAATATTTGACATACCGGACTCCATCCCCTTCACAGATCACTTTCTTCTCACCTTCAACGTCCATCTTCCTCATACCAAAATCCAACCCTCCACGCTCCATTTCCTTCCGTAAAATCAAGGACATTAACCTCAGCACTCTTTCCTCTCACATCAATAACCTTCCCAGTGCAGACAGTATTTCAACTCCGGATGACCTGGTCTCATACTACAACACCCATCTACATAACATTCTCAATAATCTTGCTCCTCTCAAATCCCGGTCTGTCTCTTTCTCTCACTCTGCACCCTGGTACTCACCCACACTAAGACAGTTAAAATCAAAAGGCCGTCAACTGGAGAGACTTAGCAAGAAAACCGGACTCGCTATTCATAAACAAATGTACAATAACCACATTCTCCTCTATAAAAACTCTATCATCACAGCCAAATCCACGTATTACTCCAACCTAATAACCTCAAATGCAGGAAATACCAAGACCCTCTTCTCCCTCCTCAATAACTTCTCCAAACACTCAGACCCTCTTCCATCTCATCTCTGTTCCTCTGATTTTTGCAATACCCTGGCCGCATTCCTCATCACCAAAATTCAATCCATCCACCAGCAGCTCACTCCCACCTCCCCTCCACCTCCACTTATGACTATATCACTCTCCTGCGGTATCCCTTTTTCATCCTTTTCCTTACCCTCCATCAGTGAAGTTTCCACCCTTATTCTCCAATCTAAATCCTCCTCTTGTTCTCTCGACCCGCTTCCTACTGTTCTCATTAAATCTGTTCTTCCTACTCTTGTTCCGCTTATTACGAACATAATCCACTCCTCCCTCACCACTGCAACTGTTCCCTCTTCCCTTAAAACTGCTGCTGTTATTCCCATCCTCAAAAAACCTGGCTCAGATCCCTCCGACCTCAATAACTTCCGCCCTATCTCAAATCTTCCATTCATTTCTAAACTTCTTGAAAAAACAGTCTATTCCCAACTCAATTCTCATCTGTCCTCCAATAACCTCTATGAACTTTTCCAATCTGGCTTCCGTCCCCTCCATAGCACTGAAACAGCTCTTCTCAAAATCACAAATGACCTTCTCCTCGCTGCTGACTCCCATTCATTATCCATCCTCCTTCTGCTTGATCTCAGCTCTGCATTCGACACCATCTCACATTCCATCCTCCTCAATAGACTCTCTAGTATTGGTATTTCTGGCTCTGTTCTTTCTTGGTTTCATTCTTATCTTTCCAACCGCACTCAGTTTGTCCAACTTAAATCTTTCTCCTCTGATCCTGTCCCCATCACCACCGGTGTTCCTCAGGGTTCTGTCCTAGGTCCCCTCCTTTTCATCATCTATCTCCTTCCCCTCGGTCACATCTTTCGAAAACACCACATCCATTTTCACTGCTACGCGGATGACACCCAGCTCTACCTCTCCAGCAAACCCAACACCACACTCCCTCCCTCCTCCCTTCTCCTCTGCATCCATGAAATAAAGTCCTGGTTCTCCTCAAATTTCCTCAAACTTAACAGCAATAAAACTGAACTCCTCCTCACTGGAACCAAATCCACCCTAAGTAAAATCAATAATTTCTCTATTCTCATCGACGGTTCCTCCATCTCTCCCTCCCGGCAGGTCAAGAGTCTGGGTGTCATCCTTGACGGCACCCTTTCCTTCACCTCCCACATCAACTCTGTCACCCGCTCAGCATACTTTCACCTCCGCAACATCCACCGCCTCCGTCCCTCCCTCACTCCTCAGTCCACCGCCATCCTGGTCCACAGCCTCGTCACTTCACGTCTGGACTATTGTAACTCTCTCCTCTTCGGCCTCCCCCATAAAACTCTCCATAAACTACAACTGGTACAGAACTCAGCAGCCCGAATCATCACACGCACCCCCTCCACCCACCATATCACTCCCATCCTACAACAGCTCCACTGGCTCCCCATTACATACCGTATTGAATACAAAATCCTGCTCCACACATTCAAAGTCATCCATGACCTTGCTCCTCCATATCTCTCTGCCCTCCTCCACATTGCCACTCCTGCTTGCTCTCTTCGCTCCTCCTCTTCGCTCCATCGCTCTGTCCCTTCAGCCCGTCTTGTCACTGTGGGGAGCAGAGCTATCAGCTGCTCTGCTCCCCAGCTCTGGAATTCTCTTCCTCCCGATCTCCGCAATATAGACACACTCCCACTCTTCAAATCCAGACTCAAAACTCATCTGTTCAAACTTGCATACTCACTATAACCACAACTGCACTGTCCTGTAAATATTTTAACTGTATTTAACTGTCTGTTTATATTGAATATGTTGATTTGTATTTTATTTGAATGTTTTCTACTGTTTTTATGATGTGAGGCGACCTTGAGTGCTAAGAAAGGCGCCATATAAATAAAATGTATTATTATTATTATTATTATTATTATTATACCAAGAGCAAACATGCTCATACAGTGTGAAAACGACAGAAGTTAAAAGTGCATTTCAGTTGATCCCCGGAAATATTGGATTTCCAGATCCAAAAGGCTCAATTTGAAACGAACGCCTAGTTGCGCAATTTCCACAGGCAGCAATGCATTACAGTTCCAATACAGTAAACATTTGTTTATCAGATACCATGCTTGAAAACATGCAGTACTTTTCTCTTGGAGTGTTAAACAATAACCTTTATGAGCATAGATGAAATAAATGAAGTGTCAAATGAAACTGAAAAAGTGACTGACAGTTTAAGCAGCCATAAGTATGTCAGTGTTTCCAAATGTCAGTGTGCCAGAATTTGCAAATAAATACATGAATTTTAAAGCACAATACAGCTCCCTGGACAGAAACAAGAGCTCTTTCTCTACTGTGGGGCTCACTTCTTAGCTGACTCCACAGACAAGAAGCTTGAATCTTGGCAGCAAAAAAAATATTTTTCCTCTTATTTTTATTTCACTTTTACTGCTGGTCTTCAATGGTGACTTTCCAGACAAAATAAATGTTAATCAAGCATAAATAAAATAGAAATATGCCAATGTGCATTGGCCGATTTAATTCTGAGAAAACAATACAAGGAACTCACATTTACTGATAAGAAGTGCGTGATTGGAGTTAATGATCTAAGATTTAACATGAGAGGAGGGATGGAAGTATTTTGGAAGAGTTCCAGTTCGCATAACACATGACTGAGTGCTAAGCGCTATAAGGAAGCATCTGATATTATTGGAATCACTGCTTCTTCCTCGCCAAGTAAAAAACTTCCCCAGAATTTGAATCACTTCACGTAAAATGGAAATATCGCAAACAATTGGTATCTAATCTCTGCTACTGTGTACGTTGGTTTTTGATCCCAACCACAGCAGCAGTGGGTCATTTCACCCATGTAAACCACATTATGACAGAAATGGCTATGTATTCCATCATTTGTAAAAGCCCAATGTTCGTTATTGAGTCTTCTGCTGCATTTCAAGCAACTGCACCATAGGAGGCATTATACTTTTAATGATGAAAGTCAAGACTGTAGTGAATGTAGGTTCTAGAATGCACATTTTCAGTTCTTTCCAAATGATTTCTGTAAGGCTATGCCTCCAGCGCTCAAACTCACCAGCCTATTAAGACCCGGACCACATTCCTCAGTCCGAGATCATTACCTGCATCTGTCTCCCATTGTCATTATGTGGTAGCATTTCCTATTTAAGTCTGAGCTTTGCACTCATTTGGTGTGAAGTCTCGCAAGCCTCACAAGCCTGTACTTACTCTCTAGTCTTGTTTAGACTTACTATTTCCCGCATTTGCGTGGATGACTAACTTTAAGTTCCTCATTGTTACTATTTATGTTGAGTGCTGTAATTAATATCCCGGAACCTCGATTCTGTGTTACTCTCTTTACGTAATACTTATTACTGTAGCTGTAGTCCCAGTTGTATATTGTACTAATATTATCATCTCAGAACCTTGATTAAGTGTTAATTGCATTGTGTTTCGTTGTGGCTTCCCGCTGTGCCGCGGAGCCATAATAAATACCAGATCCATCGTCACACCTGAGTCCAGTCCACAATCCCTGATCTCTGTGCACAACATCGGTGTGGCCCAGAGATGAACCCTTACATTTTCCTCATAATGAAATTCAAAAATAACACCTAACAGGTTTGACTCATCATAATTTGCCTTTTTAAAATTTTTTTGTGGTTTAATTAATACTAAATGTGATCTTGTGTCCACAATTTCATCAGCTTGGAGCTGATTCTTTGGCTTCATCAGTTACAAAACTTCTTCACTTTAAATGAAATAAAAATTACCAATATAGCACAAAAAGAATACTGAACTTTAATTCTTCATAGCATGCATACACCGATCAGTCACAAGGATAAAATCACCTGCCTAATATAGTGAAGGTCCCCCTTGTGCTGCCAAAATGGCCCCATCAAACTGGCATCACTTCAATTCACAAACTCTGGGTTTCCCAGCAGACCATTTCCCAGAGTATCACACTCCCATTATCAGCTTGTCTTCTTCCCACAATGCATCATGATACCACCTCTTCCCATGTACAACCCCAATTCCGAAATAGCTGGGACAAAGTGTAAATTTGGAATAAAATCAAAACACAATGACTTTCAATTCATACCAGCCAGTATTTAATTCACAATAGAACAGAGAGAACGCAGCAAATGTTCAAACTGTGAAGTTTTACAATTTTATCCACAAAATGAATGCATTTCAAATTTGATGGCAGCTACTGGTCTCAAAAAAGTAGGGACAGGGGTCTGTTTACCATTGTGTAGCATCCCCTTTCTTTTTAACACAGAGTGGAGGCGTCTGGGCATTGAGGAGACAAGTTTCTGGAGTTTAGCCATAGGACTTTCATCCCACTCTTGTTTAATACAGGCTTCCAGCTGCTGGAGAGTTTTGGGTCTCCTTTGATGGACTTTTTGTTTAATTATGCACCAGTTGTTCCCAATCAGTGAGAGATTAAGACTGCAGGCAGGCCAGTTCAGCACACAGACTCTTCTACTACGAAGCCATGCTATTGTAATAGCTGCAGTATGTGGTTTTGCCTTGTCCTGCTGAAATACACAAGGCCTTCCCTGGAATAGATATCATCTGGAGGGGAGCATATGTTGCTCTGAACTGTTTATATAACTTTCAGCATTCACGGTGCTTTTCAAAACACGCACGTGTCTCACACCATATGCACTAATGCATCCCCATACCATCAGAGATGCTGGCTTTTGAACTGAATGCTGATAACAGGCCTGGAGCACACAGCGCTCCTTGATTTCCAACAAGAATGTCAAATTTGGACTCGTCTGACCACAGGACACTTTGCCACAGTCCATTTTAAATGAGCCTCGGCCCACAGAACATGGCGGCGCTTCTGGATCATGCTCAACAATGGCTTCCTTTTTGCATGATAGTGTTTTAGGTGGCATCTGTGGATGGCACGGCAGACTGTGCTTACGGACAGTGGTTTCTGGAAGTATTCCTGGGCTCATTTAGAAATGTCAATGACAGAATCATCCCGGTGAAGTGATGCAGTGGCGTCTGAGGGCCCGAAGATCACGGGCATCCAGTAAACGTCTTCGGCCTTGTCCCTTACGCACAGAGATGTTTCAAGTTTCTCTGAATCATTTGATGATGTTATGCCCTGTCGATGATGAAACCTTCAAAGCCTTTGCAATCTGAGGTTGAGGAACATTGTTTTTAAAGTATTCTACAATTTTTTTTTACACAAGCCTTCACAGGTTGGACAGCATCTGGCCATCTTTACTTCCGAGAGACTCAGCCTCTCGAAGACATCCCTTTTATTGCCAATCATGTTACACACCTGATGCCATTTAACTTAATTACTTGCTAAATGTACTTTCAGCTGATTCTCTTATATATTAATCACTTATTAACCCCTCTTTTGCCTATGTCCCAACTTTCTTGAGACCTGTTGCAGCCAGAAAATTTGAAATAAGCTCATTTTGTGGATAAAAATGTAAAATGTCTCAGTTTCAACATTTGAAATGTTATCTATGTTCTTTTGAAAATAAAATATTGGCTCATGTGATCTGAAAGTCATTGCATATCGATTTTATTCATAATTTACACTTCGTCCCAAGTATCTCGTAATTGGGGTTGTAAATGGTGCACTTGTACCCAGCCGAAGTGCATGACGTAATAGACAATGGGACTCACCAGGCGACCTGCTTCAACTGCTCCAAGGTCCAGTTAGAAGCTCCAGTGCCCGTTGGGGGAGCTTTCAGAGATGGACTGGAGTTAGAGTGGGCACAATGCCTGGTCTGCAAGCTAAAAGTGCAATACAGGGTATGATGCAGTGAGTGTTGTGACAGATTCCTTATGTAAATATTACCGAAATTCTCAGCCACTTGTGCCACAGTCGCCCTTCTGTCAGTTTGGACCAGATGGGATGGTCGTCATAACCCTTGGGCATCAATGAGCCTCGGGCGCCCAAAACCCTGTCGTCAGTTCATGGTTTGTCCTGTGTTAGACCACAGTCAGTAGATGCTGTAAGGAATTGTGAGTCATTTTTCTGGAGAGAGGGAGACTCAATCTAGTTAGCCCCGGCAACCAGCAAGCATGTGCCCACCACATGCTCTGAAATGGTAATCTTGTCAGGGTATCAAAGGGTAGCCCCACACCCTGGCATCATAGTAACACCTGGAAACAGGAAAAGCTAACGATGGCCATCAACTATTGAAACTTAGTTAGCGCCCAAACGGCTACACTGCTGAGTTGACAGTGGTCTTCTGACCATTTGTTACCTAATCATGATACACCTGATTAATATATATTGAAGCCAAGAACCATCCCCTTTACTTGATATACTGTACATATACATGTTGTATACAATAAATTTGCTCATTTGTTAGAATGATTGCTCATTCTGACACCGATGACCCTGAAGCATTTTGTGATGTTTTGTTACTGCAAATTATTGGATTTAAGACAAACTTTGCAACAACTCAGAGGAATCCTTTCTCCTCCCTTCCCTTTTTCTTACAATAGGCTACTCACATCTGCTGACCGGAAGCATTCAAGAGTACTGGCCTCATCAGAAATGCTGTAACCCACTCGTCAGGCCATAACTATGTGGCCCTAGTCAAAGTCGTTCCGTTTTCAAGCCTCCCACACCCAACATGTTGAATACCAGAACCAACTGTTAACTTACCATCTAAGATCTGTCTGTAGTGCAGACCATAGCACATGGCGTTGTTATGAGATAATCAATGTCTCTGCACCCGTGGTTTCAATTTTTTGGCTCATCAGCATGGCTATTTCAGACATGTGGCCTTCAGTGGTGAATAATCCCTATAAACAAGAATAGTACAATTAAGAACAAGTCATTAGAATTCTGAGATTACAATGGCAGAGAAACCAGCATGCAGTGCGGTCCCCTAGGACCGAGGCTGGAAAGTACCGCTGCCCGAGTTTCGGTTAAACTATCTGTGGGAGGACTTATTGAAATGACGGCATTTCCAAGGTTTCCATGCTTCCTAGGTTTATTTGATTTGAACAGAGAGAGAGAGAGAAAGAGAGCCATATTCAGGTTAAAATAAGAAGTACTCATGTGGATGAATCATGCAAGCACGACTGTGAAGCACATGCTGGAATATAATACAATGTGAAAAATATGTGCAAATGACACAAGAAAACAAGAAGAAATTGTTATTAGTATCCACCGGGCTCCATGACATCCCATTTCCAAACCCCATCAAGGTCATGACCAATAACACACACAAAATTTCATGGATCTTGGAAAACTATGTTTCTGAAAAAACATTTCCTTACTTATATGGATGGACGGACGGATGGACATGCTCCATCGCAATATTCTTCGCTTCACGTGAAGGCGGGGATTAATAGTGGGCAATGGGATTTGTTGTAACACAATGAACATCTTGATGATCTTGTGCATTGTGAAATTCTTTGTTGCTTTTTGTTACATCACAGTCCTCTAGCAGATACTGTAATCCCAAGTAACACACTTAGCTTTAGAATTTTGCATAGCATCCATAAATAATTGCAATGTACAATGTACAATGTAAAGCAAAGTAGGTTAAGTGCCATATTATCTGGTAGTGGCACCCTCAGGCTTTAGGTCTTAAGGCAAGGTCCTACTTCTGTCCCTTTTTAAATGCCAACAACCATCAGTGCACCAGTATGGACTGTTATACACCTCAATGAGGCCAGAAGAGGTCTTGCAAACACATATTGCACTGCAGTTGCTGTGGTCAGTAGCAATAACCAGGGCCTGTCATTCCATATTAAAGGAAATCTGCAATCCCACAGGTAATCAAATCCAACATAATTTGGCGTAATCTAACCAGTTAGGATCTGAATAAGATCTTTCCCTGTTGGCAGCGGTTTGATGTGTCAGGGCTGAAGAAAAAAAAAGACAAAGGATAGTGAATCTCCAGGAACAGGGTTGGGCAGCCCTGCCCTATGCCCATGTAATAAATCTGACAGATAACACACTTTGCCCATTGTCAGTCTTTTCACAGCTCAGGTGAATATCTTCCTCGAAACAAGTTGCGGTAGAGGTGCACACGATGACGCGACCCTCAGCAGCACAGTACACCGTCAGTAGATCTCTATACTCCGAGGATGCTTTCGCTCATGAATACCAGAAGATCAATAGGCAACGAAAGACCCTGCTGGATCACGTGAAGGCATACATTACAACGTAAGAACTCTGACTGTCTCCTCTCATTTGAATGAAAGGTGGAATTCAATGGCTTGGCTTGCAAAGTTTATGTCACTTGACATCAAGCTTTGCAATCCAATTTGGACGATAAAATAATGCAAATGCTGCTCTTTAATCACAGATTATTCGGAAACCTTTCATTGCCCACCATTTTTTCAATTTTGTCTCTCTGATGTACGCAATGAAAGACTTACAGCAAACAAGCAAAACAAGCAAAATGCGCTCATGTGGTGTGTTGCTAAAACACAAACTACACTACATCAGCTCAATCATGAAATAATATTTTTTATGGGTGCAACCGCATTCTGGCGGGTACTATCAGGTTACCCTGTTTGCTCTTCGGGTCAAACAGGACAGTCATATTTTCCACTGTATTTTGGCTTTCAGTTGTGACTCCAAGCGAGCAAAGAATGCAGCCCTTTCCCTGTTTCCCGTCATTGGGTGGATGAGAATCTATCGGCTCAAAGAGTGGTTCCCGAGTGACGTGGTGTCAGGAATCAGCACAGGACTGGTTGCAGTACTGCAAGGTAACTACAATACTTGGGTGTAGATTAAATATCAATACACTCCTCAAAATGATTTGAAAGACACCACTTTAAACACGGCAGTCGAAGGGCAAAATATGTAAATGGTTTTTTCAATTTGAAGTTGATAAGAAAAACTCAGTGTGACATTGATGCAAACTCAAGAGAATTATAAATAACAGAAAACTAACTGATTTGGGTTTAACTCACGTTGGCACTGTTGATAACTCACCTTGCCATAGAAGCTTCTGGTCTGTATCTGCGGCAGCGACGACAGGCGCAACGACACCTGCAAATGTTCCAATAGCAAACAATTCATCAATAGAATTAATCATTCATTAATCGTTTGGAATTTTGTGATTTAAAAACTATTCATTTTTTAAGCCACTGACACAAACAGTACACAAAACGCAGCCATATATGACGTTAAGCTTGAGGTAAAATTTACTTGATCAGTTTGATAAGTGGTAGACAATGCAGCAGCTTGAAAACTGAATTTGAATAAGAGGGGGAGATTGTAAAGAAAAACAATAAACGGTCTTTTACAAGCCAGCTTTAATCTATGTGTTCTCTTATTCAAAGTGACAGAAAATGTTGCCCTAAATTTTGGGTCTCAAATTAAAGTAGCTGTGTCACATTTACCCCGCATACCAGGGTTGTGTTCAATTACTTTTTTCCATTACAATTACAGTAATTGTAATTAATTACTTTAGTAATTGTAATTGAATTGTAATTGAATTTTTAATTTGAAAAGTAGTTGTAATTATAATGGAACATTCTGTCCAGAAAGTAATTGTAATTGAAAAAAATAATTGAACCCAACCCTGGCGCATACTCAGGACTTGCATCCTAAGAAACTGAATCTGCTGGACTGCAAGTCATAATCTCATTCCATCCTTGCCAATCTATCTCTGTTTTGCATTATATTTATATATCTTAGTTGCACTGGTATTATGCT
This sequence comes from Gymnothorax reevesii, assembly GCA_029721435.1. Classification (NCBI taxonomy): domain Eukaryota; kingdom Metazoa; phylum Chordata; class Actinopteri; order Anguilliformes; family Muraenidae; genus Gymnothorax; species Gymnothorax reevesii. The sequence goes on along the minus strand of CM056579.1, from coordinate 27,906,781 downwards.
TCATATATTCAGGTGCTTTCTATTTAAATTTGAGGATTCAAAGCGCTATTTTAAGCTTTAGCTAAGGGAGACGAAGAATGTAAGCTGTTTGCCATCGCCAATAATCATAGAAAAAAATACCTTCCAGATTTCGACTTGCAGTAGAACTGATTTACTTTATTCAAAGTTGTGAGCATGCACAGTAATCATGACTCAGCTCCTTTAACTTATGTTTATGTCAATTTTCCAATAGTAACATAATAACATAGTATGTGGTGAAATAATATATTGAAAGAAGAACGCCGCACGCTCAGACTTCAAGCGCAAATTTTTTTTTTTTTTACTGTCACAACGTTTTGGCTGTAAGCCTTTGTAAGGTCTTGCATACATGAGACACAGAAGGGGGATTTAAATCTTCTATGAACAGTGCACATACCTGTTGTACATCAGACACAAATCTCATGCATGTCAGATGACATTAAGTAATTAACTGATTTGAATACTAGTACATCAATACAAAAATATACATGAATTCAAAAATACTATGTTTTTCAAAACCAACTGGCCCAATAAAGGCTGAAAGTACACAATATAAAAATATATAAAATGTGAATAAAAACTAGTGCCCAATCAGCTAACAACAGCCCATAGTGAGGCAGCATAGCACAATTAACAGGAGACATCCCAAGAGGAAACACCTAGTATATATGTATATAGGGTTGGATACCTAACTACTTTGATTACGCAAAATCACAGAAAGCACCTTAGATCAAAATCAATGTTAAGACCATTGGGTGCCAGAGTATGCCAATGAACGCCCTTATTGAGCATTAATTAATCATATTTCTAACATTCCTAGGAGCATGAAATACAGTTCAGAAGCATTTGAATTAAATAACAATCACCATTGTCAGTTGGAGTCTGGACAGTCCCAAATATTTGATTTATTCAGTGCTCCAGCAAAGTTAAATTGAACCAAGTATAAAAGGTCAAAGTGCAAAGCGTCGGCTATAATTTCAGGATATAGCAATCTTATTCAGTATAAGAGCTGCTTCATGCATAGTGTACTCCACTGATGCTACTGTTGTCTTTTTTTAATGCTAAGGTCTCACAATCACTCTGCTTTAATACAGGAAAATTAGTGTCTACAATATCAGGTATTCATGTTCACAGAAAGGACAACCACTTTTGCAGGGTAATTGTCCACATTGTCTAAATTGTGCTGTTGTTGCCTGTTTGATTACTCAGGTCTAGCATTTTCCCTCTTGGCTGAACTTCCTGCCGCCTATGGCCTGTACACAGCCTTCTTCCCTGTGCTTGCCTACTTCCTCCTCGGCACCTCCAGACACATCTCAGTGGGTGAGGACCGGTCTTATACAGATCACAGATCATACTGTAAATGCACACTGAGGGCCATAGCTAGGAATTCTGGACCTTTCCCTTCGTCTAGTGAAGGCCCTATTCCATACAGATATTACCCACTTAGTTCATTATCATTTTGCATTCATGATTGTGCTGCTGTTATCAAGGAGTACAAATAAAAATGTCATGTTGATGTATGTGATTTTGTATGCCAAATGTGCAAGATATCATTCTAGGATAGTGTTCATCATATCCATGGCTTCAAGAGCCAAGACCTTTGAGTTTACCACCTGACCTTTTGTTCACCCCTTGCTCAGATAATTACTGGGGAATCCTAGGTGGGGACTGAAGGAAACCAGAACTGGATTTGGATTTAATCACCAGATTTGATGACACTTAGTCAAGCATGTTTTATATGGCAAGCCTTTTTCTACTCGCAAAACAGTTTGCGGAAACTAAAGGTATTAGCTTGCGTTTTCTCCATAAATTCTAACTCAGCCTTTCCATTGCAGGGGCATTCCCAGTCCTTAGTCTAATGGTGGGTGCCGTAGTTACTCGACTGGTACCAAACCTTGAGACTCCGGCCAATATCACCGGCTTAGAGGGGATGACCGCAGAAGAGCAAAGGGTCGTGGTGGCCGCTTCTGTCACTTTTCTCATGGGAGTAATGCAGGTATAACTCAGCAGCCTGTCTTGTCCTCAGGATAGTTTAGGGGCCGATCACAGCGAACGCGCTTTATCGGCGTGAAAACGCGAGGCGCCTCTGACCTGTTCTTTTGAAGCCAACGTTGTAAGAAGGCGCTGGACACCTTTTTTCTGTGTTGCTAAGTCACGCTCCTGTCACTCATCTTTGCAAACAGTCTGAAATTAATCGTTTCAACGAACCAGTCAAAAGCGAACTGATTTCAGATTTTTTCACGTTTGGACAGCAGGGAGAAGACTGACAGTGACATGAAGCACCTTTTTATCAAGGCACCTCAAAAGAGGACTGTGTTTGGTGCGAAGGGCATCAAAAAACAATGAGGCGCCTAAACGCGAGGCGCCCAGTGCGCAAAAGCAGCGTCCATTACACGTCTAATCATTGAGAATGTTAACAAAGAAGGCACCCCACGTCGATAAAGCACGTTCGGTGTGATCGGTCCCTGAGTAAAAATTATGGTCTAAGGCAGTGGCTTCCAACACTGTTCTGGGAGCTCTAGGGTCCTGTTGATTTACTGACCTACTGACTCTGGCGCACCTGCCTCTGCTTAATAGCAGCTCAGTGAGATCACCAGCTGTTGAATGAGATGGGCTTTGTTCGTGAGGCAGGCCGCAGCAGGGCCCAGTGGGGGTTTGAACCCCAGGCTCCCAGGAATAAGAGTCAAACGCACTGACCACATTGCCAAAGAGCCAGGCTTGTTAGCAAGGTAGCAGAGCGAGTACTTGTTAAGAGGCATCTCTAGTGACAGGACCCATCACTTGTCACATCTCTCCCCCTCTTTCGGGAGAGTGCCCTCATGCTTCATGCTTTATGCATGCTGCCATCCATTGGGATTCCCTGAATCCTGCCGATTACGCCAGAATGTGGCAGGCCGAAGGAGGACCCAGGTGGGGGATTGAACCCCAGTCTCCCAGAGTCATGCGTGCTGTCCACATCACCAAGGAGCCAGGCTCGTTGGCAAGGTAGCCAGGGCACCTACTTATCAGGGAGCATTTTTAGTGACAGGACCCATCAACTGTCACATTAGGGATGGAGAGAAAACCAACAGATCAGAAGATCTCCATGAGCAGCGTTGGTGCTCACTGGTCCAAGCTAATAGTCTATCAGCCTGAGCCTGTGTAGAGTTCCTAGATAGAGAGAGATGTGCTGTGAGAGTTCCGGAAAATCTGGCGATGAGGCCATTTTTTTCCCATCACTTTGACGAGCACTGCCTCACACTGAATGATTTTTTTTCCCCCCCATTTTCTCTTTTCTCATGTCTGAAAATTTTCCCATCTTATGCTTGTCCAAACCATTACTGGCTGGTTTATCATTGATTGACCCTGAAATTAATGTTTTCCTTCCAAGAAAACAACTAAAAAATCCAAACAATTCCTATAGTGTGAAACGGCTCGATTTCTCACGATGGAAACAAAATGGCTCCTATTCTTGAATTATTGTGAGAATTCCTCCATCTGTTTCTCAGAAGTGTTGTGCGAATACTGTTCCCAATCTCTGTGCCGGCTGAATGTAGCATGAGGTTTCCCCGTCTGAATATCAGCAGAAGGTAACAGGAATACAGCTCCCCTGTTTGTTTCTCAGCAGAGTGTAACATGAGGCCTGTTTGTGTATCTATTTCTCAACTGAGTGTAACGTGAATAATGTTCTCCTGTCTTTCCCAGCTGGCCATGGGGCTGCTGCAGGTGGGATTCATTGTGATGTACCTGTCGGACACACTGATTTCTGGGTTCACCACAGCTGCTGCAGTCCACATACTCGTGTCACAGCTGAAGTTTGTGTTGGGCCTTGAAGTAGGAGGAAGAACTGGACCTTTATCCATAATTTATGTGAGTTCAGTTTAAAAACTAATTTCATGCCACTGTACCACGCATGGGTCAATACAAATGTATGGAATGGGGGCGAAAGCTTTCACTGGGGGCATCTGGCAAACTCTCCCCCCGGTATTGGTGATTTAAAGTAATAATGTACAAAATATAAGGGAGGCCAGCGCTTCTGCTTTATTAGGCTATTTTTTAAAATCTTCCATTTACGGACTGTCTTGCCAAAAATCTTAGGTTAGGAAGAGGGGGAAAACAATCTCTAGTGACTCTCCAGCAGGGGCTGTAACATTTTGTGTACTGTACTGTCCTGTAACACGGACCACTGTAATTACTGTCCTGCTCCACAAGGGGGCTGACAGTGCAGTACACAAAATGTTACAGCCACCTCTCTAACACATTCACAAACAGATAAGGTTGAAAAGATAGCAGTTATATAGTAGACTTTCACAGCTAGGGGAGGTGTGAACTTCATCATAAACAAGACTTGATTTTAGATGAAAGGAAAACAATACTAAGTGAGGTCCTGTGGTACGGTACCCACACACCAAGAATGGAGGAAAATCCATCAAGTCTGCCTTGAGTTACTGGACAGAAACCAAATTTAAAGATGCCCACTAACCCAACTTCTGAGACAAAAATTTAAAGTTTATGCAAAGGCATGGGAAGATGTACTCATGCAAGATAACTGTCTTACTCTCCTATTATGTTCAGAAGAATAAACCATTTTTGGTTTGAGGTCAGTTTGATCCCCCAATGTAAAACTACAGATGTTTGTAACTGAAACTGTTGCTCCTTTATGCTTTTCTACTGACCATTTCAAAAGGCAAGTTAATAAAACATGACTTATATTAGCATGTATTAGAAGTTTTGAGAGTTTCAATAGTCTCTATTGTCTCATCATTTACCATTCAGCGCTGAAATCAAACTCTGTGCCAGTTTCACAGTGATTAAATCACTGAGTCGTAATAGGATTAAGACAAGGTCAGGGTTGTGAGGATTAAGACAAACAGTGATGGTAAAATGTTTTATAAGAATGAGTGCCAGAAACAGGTACCAGCTGGCCTTAAACCCCACAATAAAATATTACAAACTCTACGAACTGGGTACTATAACATGCATACAAGGGGGGGTCAGCAGAAAAAGAAAGAAAAAGCTGAATTTTTGGCTACTGGATATACTCGGAGTGGAGTTATAAAATACCAATCATGTTAGGAGGTGACTGGAATACTGTTACTTAAACATTAGTACGTTTTAAATTGGAGTATGAACAAAAATAAATTATTCCAAATGATGTGTAATCTGCCCAGTTTATGTCCATTAGGGGTATCGAGATGAATTTGAGATGTTTACAATTGAATTCTACATAAGAGTTTACCCTGAGCATATAGTGCACAGGCCACTTAACGCTTAACCAGCAAAAAGTTTATAGGTCATGTACAAATGATAACATAAAATTTGATTTATAAGTTTATAGATTTTGGTGATACTAATTTATCTGAAAGTAGTCATAGAAAAAAGTTATACAAAACCCGCAGCAGTTGTACAAAAAGTTGTATGTAAAGTACAAACGGACAGCATTACAATAAAATCATGCAGAAAGAGGTATATTGGAGAGGCAAAAATACGAAAAGCTATCGCCTATGACTTCGCTGGCCACTTATCATAACATCCACTTGACAACTTAGGGATCTGTAGAGCGTTGCTTTTATTGAACTTTGTGGTATGGGCCAACGTGCAGGCCTGTCCATTGTGGACAGCAGCACCTCAGCATTCGCAGTCAATATATACGACATAACAAAGTTTTCAGGCACAAACTGTACACACACCTCTCCGACGGATTGTTTGGGGTGGTACCTGACAAAATGAATTGTTTGCTGTTTGAATTGTCAGTGACATGCAAAAAAACGCCATTTTCCGGGTAGAAACACGAGACACATTGTGGCCTGTTTTAATCCCGTTTACAGCCCTACTACGGTTTCCTATCGTCCAAAATTGCAACAATAAATCTTTTTTCTTTTTTTAACTTTAAAAATAGGCGATTCCGTAAACAAAAAAAAAGAAAAATCATGAACATTTTAAGCTGTTAAATGAGTGACTCCAAACAATCTGAAAACTTTTGATTGAACCAAATGTAAATGCCTTCTTTCCTGATCTGTTGTGCTAATTTATAGATCCTGGAGGAGATATTTAATAAAATCGAGAAGACCAATGTTGCCGATGTGATTATTTCCCTGATCATCATCGTGGTTGTGTTCGCCGTAAAGGAAATCAATGACAGGTTCAAGGCAAAGCTTCCTGTGCCCATCCCTATAGAGGTCATTATGGTAAGTGTTCAGCCCCACACAGGACTCACCACCTCATGTGCTCAAACAGTCAAAGAGGAGGATTTATACCATATATTATCATTTTTTAATGATTTCAACACAGGTGGCACAGTGCCGCTATGGGTAGCACTGTTGCCTCACAGCAAGAAAGTTGTGGGTTTGAGCCAAACTGACTGAATTTAGCAATTAAATTAACACATTGTTTACTGATTATTTTGACTGTAAGTGGAGTCCTGTGCACATTTAACTGTGGTCCACACTTCACTCATTTGCGCAGATATAAATATGCTGCGCAAAGGGTTAACATACATGGAACTCTGTTGTAAACGTATTGTAAGATTCCAGTTAAAATATCAGAAAAACATCCCAGTTTATAACAGTGTGGTGGCCTCTGTGCTGAGTTTGGATGTTCTCTGCATCCGCATGTGGGTTTCCTATGGGAACTTTGGTTTCTTCCCGCAGTCCAAAGCCATTCATGTCAGGCTAATTGGAGACTCTAAAGTGCCCAAAGGTATGAGCGTGAGAGTGAATGGTGTATGCGCCCTGTGATGGACGGGCAAGCCTTCCAGGGAGTGTTCCTGCCTTTTGTATAGTCAGCTGGGTTAGGCTATAGCTCCCCTGCGACCCTAGAGAAGAAAAAACTATTTAGATAATGGATGGATGAGTTCAACAGGTTAGCCAGCAATGCCTCAAGAAGTCAATAAAAGACTGAAAGACCTTTACACTTTGCATGCACTCTTTTTCAGACCATTCTTGTTTGTGGAATTTCCTATGGAGCAGATTTTGAGGGAAAGTACAACTTGCAAGTTCTAGGTCAAATGCAGACTGGGTAAGCTATTAATAACTATGCGCCTGTTTGCCGCAACAATGGTGATATTGCGTAAGCCTGGCCTTTGTGACCTCTGGGGTGACTTCCTCTGCAGCTACGAGGCACCAATGGCTCCCAATGGCGTCGTCCTTCAACAGAGTGCAGTGGAAGCTTTTCCCATGGCCATCGTAGGCTTTGCTGTGGCCTTTTCTGTAGCAAAGGTGTACTCTATAAAACATGACTACATCATTGATGGAAACCAGGTGAGTAGCCAAGGAATATGAACCCAAGTTTGGTGAATGATATGGGAGCAACCGTGGTATAAAAAATGTTGAATGACTCCATGCTCGTACAGGTGGAAAGCTACAACTCCACTCTTGAAATACACTCGCAAGAAAATTTTTATTCAAGAGGGTTTCACGTGGTCATTTGCTCTTCAGCTGGAAAAAGGGATCGGTACAGTCCTTAAAAAATCCATCAAAAGAATCTTACCTTGAAAGTTCAGGGTCCGCGTGCACTGCCATCTGATCTGAAATGCGTCAGATACACGAGTGATAAACCTGCATAAGTACTAAATGTTCTGATGACAGTTGAACATTTTTTTCAAACGAGTCATAAAGTAGAAGATTAAAAAAAAATACAATAAACTTAAACTCACTGAAAAGGGTTGCATATTTTAATCGCCCATTCCTATCATCATTGAAAATTATAATTTCACTGGTCTGTTTTTCCTTCAGGAGCTTATAGCCTTCGGAGTGAGTAATATTTTTGGAGCGTCCTTCAGGTCGTTTGCTGCCAGCACAGCTCTCTCCAGGAGCGCAGTACAGGAGAGCACAGGGGGAAAAACACAGGTGAACCTCTCTTCACTGAAACACCGTTTATTAGGCCCTCCAGTACTTGGCAGCAGAACATAGACCAGGGATCATCAAACCCTAAGCCTAAAGGTCAGACCACCACTGGTTTCCACCCTCCCTTTACCGAGGAGACAGTCTGACCAATCAGAGCCAGATGTAAAATCAAATGACTCACTATACTTTGCTCAGTGTTTCGAAATTCATGACCCCTCTACCCTCCGATGATGATTTTTGTCAAACCAACTTAAATTGTGGCCTTGGGGCAACTGAATGAAGTAGTAACTGGTGAAAAGCGCTTTGCACTCAGCACTCATTTCTCAAATAAATGCCTGGTAGGATAAGAAAGAAAGATAAGAAATTTTATTGAATTTTGGGAGGGCCAACAGGAGATGTACAGTGAACAATCTTATTTTTCTGCTGTGCCTCTCATGACCTACATTTCTGAAGAATTTTTTATTATCTCCATTTCTGTAATCCGGCAGGCATCGGCAGTTTGGCAGTTGGATGAAACTAGTCATTGTCCTCCTTAAATGAAGGAATCCTTTCATGTGGGAAGGCATTAATGGGGTTAGAAGGTTAAAAGTCCTGAAGTGTTTTTCATCCACCCATGAGCGTAGCAATCTGAGTCCTCTGAGTCATTCAACCTCTTGGCTGAAGGGCTGCTCTAATTTTAAATTCCAGGTGGTTGAAACAAATAATGGGAATTGACAACCTCCTTCCTTTGAACACTAAGTGAAAAAAAAATGTGAGGTCAAACTAGACAAACAGCAAGTGACGACGTGTGACAATTAAAGGTCCTCTCACTAGAAATGCCTCCTAATTAGTACGTGCCCTGGCTACCTTGCCAATGAGCTTGCCTCTTTGGCGATGTGGTCAGCGTGTTTGACTCTTAGGAGTCTGGGGTTTGATTCCCTGCCTGGGCCCTCCTTTGGCCTGCCACGCACGGACCACTGCTGGAAAATGTATAGTGCGTCATAAAATTTGAAGCTTCATAGGACGAAGGAAAAAAAAAAACTATTGTGACACTCTTGCCATGCAGAAGCCAAAAATCTATTAAATGAAAGAAGACTGTGAATTATTAACTCATTTTATAATTCCAGGTTGCCGGTTTTATATCAGCAATGATGGCAATGATTGTTACCATGTGGATTGGTTTCTTGCTTACGCCACTGCCCAAGGTGAGACCATGTTCAATAAAAACGTAATTGCAGTCAATTTTTCTGACACAAAAACATGAAACTGAACTTGGCCTCTGTTTTTTTATTGTCAGTCAGTGTTGGGCGCGCTGGTTGTTGTCAATCTGAAGGGGATGCTAATGCAGTTTCGAGAGATCCCTTATCTGTGGAGGAGGGACCGGCCAGACTGCGTGAGTGCCTTATTTTCTCAATACTAACCTCAGGAAAACACATAAATTATGTTTTCATGACATAATCATATTTCTTTCCCAACTGTCACTGAAAAACATATAAGAAAATGTTTTTAAGTCAATTTATTTTCAACATTTCTCAAGTACAAAGGTATAACCATAAGTAATGGGGTTGTTTTTATTCATCCAATTAGTTGGTCAATACATGCCTAACAACTGACTCTTAATGGGTGAATATCTGACAAGGAAAATGGTTGTACAGGAGTTTGAACGCCCATGGTTACTACAAGACTCTTATGTCACGCTATCCTAGCTAGCTAAACAGGAAGCTGCCTACTTCACCTGGACATTCATGATTGGTACCACTTTTCAACTGCCTGGAATGAGAGCCTCAACAATCATGCATTTCCTAGGTTATTTGATATATGCTGATGTGTGGTGTATTTGAACATTAGCAAGCGATAAGAGGTGGAATGTCCGGGTCAGAAAGTAAAAATCCTTCCCAGAACTTTATTCCAACCACCTGGATTTACTTCTGACAGGAGATGAAGCCAATATGAGTGATCAGCTCATTCTGTGGGAGAGAGAGAAACTTAGCAGGACTTTAACTTTCTGAGCCCTGGATTTTACACCTATGCAAGCTATGTATTCTATTGCTATATATTTGTATAGTTAAATAAAAGTAACATTTTGTCTGCCTATCTGGAGCTAGTTTGCAACAAAGCATCCTCCAAGCAAGCTTGCTAGCCCCATCTCATTGATATTTTCTCACTCGGTTAACTTGCCTCTGGGCTGTTGTCACTGTTAGGTTAATATTCATTTATTCAGTAAGGGTAGTTTGAAAGATGACATGCTCAAATCAGGGGCATGCATTGCTGCCAACTAAACTCGTGGCACTGAAGTTCCGCAAATGTGTGGGTTTTTTTTAATTTTTTATTTGGCATCTTCAATCTCACCCAAATTAGGAATGCACAAATAGCGAACTATGTACAGAAGCTTGCTCATATGCGACCCTGGGTTGCCATCTCGGGAGAGTGAAGACTGTTTGCGGCTCTCCTCCAAAGCCTGCGCCTGTCAGCCAATGCTTCTTTTTACAATCACACTTTATGACCATGAAAAGGGGTACAATATGTACCAAAGGGGTATTAACCCAGAAACAATGATTGCTCCTTTTTGTATGTGTGTATAAAATCGGCATTTATCATAACAAGTAGTCTTCGGGCCTGAGGCACGTCTCTTTCCTGTTTTTTTTTTTCCCACCAAGGTGGTGTGGGTCGTTACCTGCATTGCTGCCATTCTCTTGGGTCTGGACCTGGGACTAGCCGTTGGGGTGGGGGTGGAGCTGCTAACTGTGGTAGTCAGGACTCAGTTGTGAGTATGAATTTATATTAGTGGGCTACAGGGGCCAAGACCCTGGTGTATGCTTCTACTCAAGTTGGAGCTTGCAGTCATTTCAAATGATGTACCTGAAGCCCCACAGTACATGGGAATTCATCTCAGTGCTCCAATTCCCTTCCTTTTTAGCACCCGCTGCAGTGTCCTGGCCAACATAAGAGGAACGGATATCTATAAAGACCGCAAAGATTACCTTCAGGTAAGTTTGTCCGGGACCCAAGCACCAAAAATGGCTCACAAAATCTGCAGACAAATCAATGAATAAGAATTCATATCAATATCAACTCTAATGCTTCCTTGTGCAGTGTTTCCCAGCATAAGTGCTCCCTCTCTTAGCAGCACTCTTTATTTCAGATTTATGAACCAGGAGGTGTGAAAATCTTCAGACTGCCTGCACCAATCTTCTTCGCCAACATTGAGTTCTTCAAGAGAAAACTGATTGAATCTGTATGTATATAGCCAGGACTGTACATTCGCAGCTGCACACTCAATTTTGAATAAAAAATAGAGAGCATGTACAACATTTTTCAACGGAGATTACAAATGCAAATGAACTTCAAGTTAGATATTTCAACAGACTATTGCCTGGTGAATTCATGTGCTGTACATTATTGTCTTGTTAATAACATAGAGCTAGAATGTACTTAGCAGTCATGCTTTTTCGCACTGCAGCTTTATAGCAGATTTTACACTGTAATGTTGTTTCAGGTAGGATTTAACCCTCTGAGGGTTTTGAGGAAGAGGAACAAGGCAGTGAGGAAGATCAGGAAGTTCCTGACTAATGGGAAGCTGCAGGTTACAGATGTAAGTGCAGTAGTGTTGGTCACCACCCAAACTTTGGTCTCCATTTTAAAGGGAATAGATACCGTTTCACAATCTGATTTTACCTCATGAATCAATTAAATGGTCTTCAAAAATAATGTTGGTGATAAACATTTCATTTATGAAGAGCCTCATCCTTGTCACAGCACTTTTTCTCCAGCAATGGCTGTGACGTCATTTCTGGCTCCTTTACCATTAGAAAATCATATCAAAATAACTGACGATTAAATAATAAATTCAAACAGTTTTTCTTAAATCCCAATCGCTAAACAATTTTTTGATGCCTATTTTTGTGGACTACTATGATCCTGGAGTGTTTACCCAGGGCATGTATTAAGGTTATGCAGCGAATAAATAAATAGCGAGTACACACAGCGACTGCAACGTTTTGATAAAGGTTATAACTTTGTATTTTGACCAGTACAAGGATTTGGTCATCAATAATGGATGTCTCAAAATAATTCTGCATTTTAATGTGAGGTGGGATGGATTGTCTCAGCATAGCAAAAGTGCTCACTGTCACACATTTAGACAGATTTGTGAACAATGTTTGAGAGAAATGGTAATATTGTGTATCTGGAATGAATTTCAGATCTTTGAGTCCATCTCATGACAAAAGGGAGCAAAAACAAAAGTGTTGCGTTTATATTTTTGTTGAGTGTATTTTGGTAGAGAGAAATGTGTATTTGTTTCCGCTGATACATTCCAGCTTTTTAAAATGTTGGTCGTGTCATAGGGTTAACATGCCCTTGATGGCCTTCAAACTGTTCCATTCTGGTCCTCCTCATTACATCCGTGTTTCCTCTCACTGCAGAAAGGACTGATGGAAATCAACTATTCTCCCATTGATGAGTCAGAAGATGAGGGCCACACTGAAGACCTGGATCAGCCCATTGACTACAAGAACATTCCCATCCAGGTCAACTGGAATGATGAACTTCCTGCCGGCATCTGTGTTCCCAAAGTTGACGTCCACAGTATCATCCTAGACTTCGCGGGGGTCTCATTCCTCGACGTTTCAGCCCTGAAGGGCCTTAAGACGGTAATGATCAATTCCATTCAAGGACATCTTACCAATTCTCCATTGTTCTAGAAAATAAAGACTCCTGCAGTTAGTTTTTTTTGTTCATCTTCAAGTTTTCTGTTTTGTTAGAGACTTTACACTCATATGCAAGATGAGCTTCCATTGCCTTGAGTCCCTCACTAATACAATCAGAAATACAGCATAGTGCCTCACATTCTTGTGTTTCTAAACCCCCTTTTTTTGGCAGATCCTGAAAGAGTTTATTCGTGTGGATGTGGAAATCTACATAGTGGCATGTGATGGTGAGTTAGTCAGTGTTGTCAAAATTCCATGAGATGGAATTTAGAAGACAAATTTACAGTTTATATGCATTCAATAAAGGGCTGTATAAATGCAGCTCTCATAATTTTGGTTGAGCTCAGGTATTAGACAGAAAACCCTTAGATTCAGCTCCTATCGTGAGCTTTACTTTAGTTCACAGAAATATTTACATGATCAGATCCCCACTGGAGAGCAAGTACAGGCAGAGCACAGTACTTGGATTAATAATGGTCCCAGTATGTCCACAGTGTCATTTGTTATGACAGCATTCATGACGTTAGGTTCTCTCGAAACTGCCTTACAGCCTACATTCTGGAGAAGCTGCACAGCTGTCTGTTCTTTGATGACGAGATCAAGACGTCCATCTTCTTCCTGACCCTCCATGATGCCATGCTGCACATTCTGGAGAAACATCCAGATCAGTCCGAGGCAAAGCACACGTATCAACAGGTGCATTTCCACAGGAACCACTAATTCTTTCCACAGGCAAACTGCCACCTTCATTTTTAGTCCTTGTCCAACTGATGTGCATTGAGAATATGGTTATTTTCACTAAGCGCAAACACCTGAATCAATGGGAGGTGAGAACTAGAGGCCTTTTTATACTTGCGAGACATGTTTTTCGACCAAGATGTTACACAGAATAAAGTGTCCTCTGCCAGCGTCTTATACCAGTCAGATATTTGTAATGTTGCTGTCACTGTCGGTGGTAGTCATGTCCTTGGCTGTATCGATCGAGATTTCAGTGATTGTCATGGATACAGGAAGTCAACATACTGCAAAAACAAAATCTTACCAAGCATTTAAATCTTGTATTCAGACTCAATCACTTATTTTTATTGCAATTTTTCTTAAAATTACTTCAAATTGGAGGGATTTTTTTTTGGACTCAATTCTAGATTTGTCTACTGGGGCAGATAATTTCATTAACCCCATGGACAGATCTAGAAACGAGTCAAAATTACTTCAAAGCAGTGGCAGAATTTTTTTTCCTAAAGAAAAAAGGTGATAGAAATAAGTGTTTAAGTCTAAATGATTCACTGAGTTTAATAGTGGTCTAAAACTAATTTTCCCATTTTTGAATTAGACCCATATTTCTCAAGTTAGAGGTGAAACCTATTCAGGGCATAAGTGGTCTAGATGTCACAGAGATGCATCTTACTATACAGAGATTTCTAGTTATCCTTACGTCCATTAAGACAAAAAGTGCGAGTGCAGCAGTGGTCTAACTCTTAGAACCCTTCCAAAGTCAAAGATTTGAAAGATGATCTCAATCTTGTATCTCCAGTCCACCACTCATTTTGTCTGGGTCTGATCGAAGATGATGGCAGCCCAAACTTTAATCAAGATGATGACGGCGAAGACAGCCCTGAGGAACAAGATTAGCTGATGGATGACTTTCTCAGTGGTCAGCCATTAAAGCCATTATTGAGTTATTAAAATTGAGATAATAATTTACTTGTCTCAAGTCAGTTACATTTGTTAAGACCGCCCGTGCAAGAGTGGCTTAAGTTATAAAAAGGGCATTTTTCAGAAAATTTAAAGAAAGTAAACTCTGAAAGAAAACTTTTTTCCGAAAAAGTAATCTTGAAAAACATGGTCATAAAGGTTAATAACAGATGGCACACCCTACATGTGTCCTTAATTTTATTAAGGACACATAGATTATCTCAAAACTATGAAAACCGGAGTTAGACCACTTTTGTCCCCGGGGGCTCAAATAAAAAAAGTCATCAGATGATGACATATCCCCCTGGCCCAGCAATCTAATTTCAGAAATCCCAAAATATCAAAACACACCAGTCTAGGACTCAATATGCACAGCAAGTTTTGTTAAAAAAATATTGAATGGTATTTAAGTTAAATCTACATTACATGCCGGGTTAATAACAAGATTAAAATGCTTGGTAAGATTTTGTTTTTGCACTATACAATGACGTTCATAAAAAGGAAAATTGGTCGTCTATAAAGAAATCACCGATTACCATGGAGGTGACAGTCGGCGCCACAGACATTGTCCGACACTTCTTTACGCATAAAAGCATCAGTGTCAGTCTACACTTTTCTTAAGACATCTGTGGACATACCTTTCAAGTACAGAAAGATAACGCCATCCTGATCGAAATTAAGAGGATTAAGGCCAGGGATTAATTCCATGGTTGCAAGTATAATAGCTTCAACAGTGAAACAGGCACAAAAAGGCTAAGAACTGGGGCAGCTGAGATAAAATAATGCCAGCTGGTGCAGCCTGAAGTCTGGTGGCTATAGTGCACTTTTAAGCACACCAGACAAGTTCATACATATCAGTTGCAGTGTACACGTGGGGCACAGAGGTGATCAGAAAGGCCCTACTCCTATGGACAATTCAAGGACATAATACAACTTCAGCATCGTTAAAACTACTCCATCATTTACCTCACCAATGCCGTGTATTTTGTAGCAGATTTAAATGCCACTTTCAATTTCAAATCCTAAAATCAAGATGTGTTAACAAGAGAGCCCAAATACTGACTTGAGAACCCTGGGACAATGTTTGGGTAATCTTTGACCCCGTTCTACTTGCATCTTGGTGCTCTACTTGCAGAATCCATTCCCCAAACATCATGCAGTCTACATGCGGAGTAGGACTACAGCGGTAAGTCCAAGAGCCAAAAAATCTTGTTCACTTGGGTGTATTCAGCAATAGATTCATACATAGATAAACTCACTGCCAATACAATTTATAGGCAGACAAAAGGCCATTAATTGTCATTGCTGTGCTCATCAGGAAATGATCACATAAATCTGGCCAGTTGGGGCATTCCGTGGTATTCATTTTGTTCCAGACACCAGTGTAGCTACTAATGTGTTGGTCCTCTGAATTGTTTTAACAGATGAATTTGAAGTACTGTGGGGTGATATAAAAAATGAATGTCATCGACGGTAATTAATGCACTTAATTACATGAAAGAAAAACGGTTACGGACAGGACAGATTGCGAAATGGGTTTTTTTTGTAAAGTGGTTAAATCAGAAGTTCTCTTCATTTAGGTGATATTCTTCAAATTCTGCCATCCAGTGATGTACCTTTATGTCAAAGGAATAGCATTCAGGAATTTTCAAAAAGATATCGGGTGTCAAAGTGCGTTACAGACAGACAGACAGGACAGGGAAAAATGTTACGGACAGGACACATTTGTCGCTCTATGTAAATATCAATTACTTGCCATGAAAACTTGTATTGATCAATATTATGGATGCATTTGCTTTATGAGAGAGACAGCTACATATCTTAAGATGTGTAATTTTAATTTCAAATATGAAGACTTACAGCTTCATATCTATGAGCATGTACAAATGCACACATCTAAGCCCAATGCCTGGCATGACTAACTTGATAAATGTAAATTTAAGGTAGATTACTGCTATAAAAATACATTTACCATTTCCACATTTTTCACGCGCCATTTCTCAAAAACCGCTCCTCTGATTTTAATAAAGTTTGGATATAAATAGTGTACAGCATGATGGCTGTCCTGAACCTAATAAATATGGCCCTCTTGGTACTTTTAATTTCAGGGGGTGGTGAATATAGAATGAGGTAGAGAATTTTCAAGTCAAGAGCAAAATTTCAAAAAACCTTTGCATTTTGTTAAAGTATCCAAATTTAAGAGGTTTTAGCCCATAGATGCTGGATCAGGCAACCTGTGTGCAAAATAAGAAGTGTCTGTTATTGAGGGATGGTGTTTTGAAATTGTCATATGCCCCTTTGCAGCGGCCATCTAGGACACCTAACTTGCATAATTTATGCAATTCACCTACTAATTTGAATGTTTGCTTCTCATATCAATAAAGCAATTCTATGTAAGTGATGAAATAAAGATTTTCATGCTTAACAGCAGTATTCCACCTTAAAAAAAAATTCCATTTGACGACGCCCGTCACAGTCAAGAAATCGACAACGGTACATGACCTTCGCCATAATCCATGAAGCCAAAATAAATTTTTCAGTAACTTTTGGATGCCAACCAACATATCCACTGGGTATTTCATGAAAATTTTGAAAAAAGAAAAAAAAAAAATTCTGGAGCCATGTCGCCAATACCACGGAACGCCCCAGTGTTCATAAACGCGAACAGAATTAAAGGCACTTCTAATCCATAAAACAATATGGTCCTCTTTTTTACAAGCCCTGGGTTCAAATAAAGTTCGCAAATCCAATGCTTAAGTGAAGACGTAGGACTTCTTACCCTCGGTAAAATATTACCCAAGATTATATCAGCTTTTACTCAAGAATACGATTTAAATACTCAGTCCATGTCTGATAAACATCGGTCACAAATCCATCTTGACATAATGACATTTGTGGCGCATTGCCTTTTTTCACTTTCAATGATTGACAGTTGAAATGATTCACAATCACCTGAAGGACTTAGAGCAAAGTGGATGCATTGTCTGTTGTGTCCCCAGGAGGCCGAGAGCAGAATGTAGAGGCCATCCATCTCCCGTGGCAGCGGTTGCTATGCAACAAAAGGGCTTGCGTCTGAGGACAAGCAGTTTTCTGAGAACTGCCTAACACTTACCACGAAACCAGTAGCATTACCACTTCTTTCAAAACAATGACTGCAAACTTCATATTCCACATAACACATTACATCTGTACTGGAAGATCAAGGAAAACAAACTACGCTCCAAATTTTTCCTTCCCTACTGATTTTTCTCCTTTTGTTAAGTGTGCCTAGACATTAAATGGTTACTGGTTATTTCCTACAAAAAAATGTTAAGGGCATGTGGACAATGTTACTGTATAAATATTGCTTTTAATTGTGTAAAGTTGGATTTTCTTGAGGTATAAAAATAAATTTTACACTTTCTAAAAATCAGAAGTTTCAAATTGTGTACCACACAATAAAGCAAGTGATTTCCCCATTTCATTTTTACAAAGTGACGAATGAAGCAAAATGCTGTCCGCCTTCTTCGGTCCTGACAACCAAGAAAAATCTTAGTATCAGTAGTAGTAAAAATGTTAGAATTATCAGTGCAGTTAACAAAATGTAAATAAACATATCACGTCATACTAGGAAAATCAAACCAATCAAGTCATATGACTGGCAAGTAATGGTGACAGTTAACCTAATTACAGTGCCAGGAAAACTGTATGGCATCCCTGCTTGAGCAAATCCATTTTTCTGAGAGGCATCCCGGCACGTACAGTAGATCAAACATTGACAGGGTTGTGGTCCTCTCCCTTACATTAAATAGCCTTTGATGTTTTATGTTCTGATTACAATCATTATACTCAGAACACAACAACACATCCAAGCTGTAATGTTAATGTCCAAAGGTCATATCCCTTGAATAAAACAATCCGTGAGCAGAGATAATAGAAAGTTACGGGATTTCAAGGGTCCACACGCACAGAACAGACCTCACATCTGTCCATTCGTGTAAAGACAGTCTCATCACGGTCACTGCACAAATTTGATGAAAACATTTTCATTTTCAAATTTTAAAAATTTATTGAGTCGGGGTGGGGGAGAGGGGGGGGGTAAAGAACAAGTCTTAGAATTCTACCCTGAGCACAGGATGTAAGCAAGCCTGACAGTGAGGGTAACAAATGCCCGTTTGACAACACTCTTCTAGGAAAGAACACCAATGTTAAACCATCTTCTACCCTGTTAAAGCAAGTGACACCCCAAACAAGCCATCAGTGGCCTCTCCTACAATTAGTTCAGCTAAGCTTTAAGCACTGAAAAAAAAGAGTAGAAGCCCTTACAAAGACTTCGTTACTGCCACACTCAAAGCTCGTCACTGTAGATGATTAGAGCTCAGTAAGCACTGGAGCACCGTCACACACCATTACCACTGACAACGGACTTCTACTGGTAATACGGTCTATAGCGGGACTGATCGGGGTGGTGGGGTCCAGGCATTTGGCCCTGGGGAGGGGGACCCTGCATTCGAGGAGGAGGGGGGCCCCTAGGGGCCGGCCATATCCCAGGGCTCATGCCCCCGGGTTGACTGAAAGGAGGGCTGAGCGTGCCTTGGTCCTCGGGGAACTGCTGCATGGAGTTTGGGTTGTAGTGGTGTGGCGGAGGAGCGCTGACAGGAGGACCGCCATGTTGGGGCAGAGGCCCTGGCGGAGGGTGGTTCATGTAGGGGGGCATCTGATTGATGAGATGTCCGGGGGGCGGGGTGATGGGGGGCGGGGCTGAGGACATAGGGGGCGGGGCCTGGTTGTAGACCATGTGGGGGGTCCCTGAGCCCTGTGACGGGTGCTGCATGGGGTGGCTTATAGGGGGAGGAGGGGGTGGGGGTGGGCCATAGTGCTGCTGTGGCGCCATCATGTGGTGGGGGTGTGACACTACGGGCTGGCCGGGGTACTCCCCCGGGTGGTGGTGAGGGGGAGGGCCCTGGGCGGGCCCTGGGCCTGACTGAGGGAGGGGCTCCCGAGAAGAGGCGGAGCTGCTGCCGGAGTCATCCTGGATGGGCACGGTAATGAGGTTGCTGTGCTTGCGCGTGGTTACTGTGGAGATCCGGAAGGTTTCCTGAGCAATGGAGGGCCGCGGAGGCCCCAGGTCAGAGGAAGAGGAGGAGGAGGAGGAAGGGGGCATGGCCTGAGAAGGGGGGCGGGGGTGGTCGTCGTGAGGCGGTGGCTGGCCGTAGGGATCGTGCGCCGTGTGCTGCAGGGACAGGGGTGGGAGGAGGTGGTGCGGCTTGGGAAGATGCGGTGGCGGGGGCAGCCGGAAGCGCTCCGGGAGTTCAGACGAAGCCGGTGGCAGGTGTAGGGCCTCAGGTCTGCCTGGTGGTGGCGGTTTGCTCGCCCTCATGTGCCGGTGGTTTATATGGGCCTGCAGGTCTCTCTGCGACAGGTAGGTGCGCTTGCAGCCCTGCACTGTGCTGCACATGAAGAGTGACCCCCGGAGGCACTGCTCGATTCGCTGGACGGGGTCCGTGCAGCTGTACAGGGACACACTGTGCTTGAGATTTAGTAAGGGAATTGGAGCCCGTGACATCAGAGACTCATAACTGCAGTGACAGCCCATACACACCAGGACCAGTTTCCCAAAGGAGGCCAAGCGATAACTGGATAAGAACATAACATAAAGCCTGAAATCCTAAAAACTGGATACAGGTAAGGTAAAAGGGCTATCTGGGATTCACTCTGTAGTCCTCCTTAAGGAAATGAACACTGAGGACTTCAGTAAAAACAAAAACAGACCACTATATGCTTTGGCATGGTACTTGGTGACAACACAGAGTCAATGAAAGTGATAACATTAACTGTAAATCAATCACCACATTACAGGGTGGCATCATTTGGTAATATGGTATTATTGACCATCGTGTGTACTAGGCTATGGTATTATTCACCACCCTATTACAGCTTTTTGCAAATGTAAGAGGTAACTACTAAGCAGCCTTGGAGTTTGCCCAAATAATTTACTTGCAGTTTACCAAACAAAAGTAAAATTAAACGGTATGTAAATTGCCCATGAACCAGTGTTTATATTGAGAACTAATGCATCACTTCCTCAAGTCAACAAAATAAATTTAGCAAGAATATGATGAGATACCCTTTACTGAATGAACCTTGTGAGGTAATTTGACCTCCACATTTGACCCCTCCCAGTTACTCAGGAGCAGTTTCTCTAAGACTAAAACAAAGAGGTACCTCCCTCAGCTACCATCCACAAAAACAACCAAAAAGCAGCCAGTACATCAACTGCCAGTACAGCCAAAAGGGACAAAATGTTTACTAAAGCATTTATCTCTTTTCGATGACGGCGTAAAACCTCATTTCTCCCGGGATTACATCGTCACCACCATAACAAAAGTGCCTAAGTAATTTCTTGTCGTTTTGAGAAAAACGTTGCATTTTTATATCAATGAGAGTTGGGCATAAAATCTCAAAACGGGAAAAAAAATTTTGTTATGAGGATGTTGATACTGGATATACTGGTCATGCAAGCCATAAGAAAATGAGGGCAAGATGGAGCCTGAACCCACAAACAGTGGGACAAAAGGTGAAAATAAACTATCAGAATGGCAGAAAAGGCCCTTCAGTAGGAGGAAGATCTGCCCGGTATCAAGTGTCGTAACTGAGTCAATAGCAAATGGTTTCAACTTCACTAAACACCCCATCCTATTTGCAAGGAAGCATCCCAAGTCGGTAGCATTTTTAATAAATATGGCTGCTTAGGACAGTTTCATTTCAGAAGGAAACATATTAAACATCCTAGTCAGGCACCTCGATTCAGCAAAATATCGAGGAAACATGAAGTGGTTCCGTCACAACAAAGGAAATCCCAAAATGCACGGCGAGAAGCCTGGGATTTGCCGCACAGATAAGATGTAGGACAGCAACGGTAGGCATTTGATAAGTTCCTCGTCTCACTTCATTACAAAATTCAGTTCTGATAATTTTTTAAGCAAGAATTTGACTCCGTAGATGTCAAATATCAGCTCTGTCACGGGAGAGGACGTCAAATTATAAACTTACGCTGAGGCTTCCTAAGCGCAGAAGATCCATGAACTACTGACAGAAAGCCAACATAAACGTTTCCCATGGAAACCGCCGGACTAGTCTCAGGAAGCCTCCTAGCTGGAGTGTTTCATTTCATGAAACCTTTATAAAAAATTTTTTCCCATTAGAGAGGTCCTACCAAGGCACTAAGAACAAAGGAGGCCTCCTTGCAAATGAGCCAGAGCCAATGTGTCAACCCACCAACAAACAGGGGTCACCAGCTCAGGTTATTCATGTATATAGCAGGGGTGGGCATTTCTGATGCCAGGGGACCAGTGTGTATTGCAGGTTTTCATTTCCACTAATTACCCTGAGTAACTGAGCCAATTGATTATATTTGAAACATGGACTCTCTCAATCATCAGATCAAAGACGATTTTTTTCATATAAGGAAATAGGAACAGTTTTTGATGTTCGTTCATGAGAGTTTACAGAAATGCAGCACAAATATGACATTTCATCCATGGTTTGGCTAATTAAGACAATTAACACATTGAAGGCCAGATGTTGGAGTGAAAACCAGGAACAGATACGGCCCTTATTGACCACCCCTGGTATTGAGTGTACAGGGAAAAAGTACATGTATTGAAGTGCCAGCAATAAGGGTGAAAGGAGGATAGGCTTACACATGGGGGGTAAACTTACCCAGGACACATTTTGTCACACTTCTTCTCATACAGAACGGCACACTCATAGCAGAACACATGCTTACAGGGAATCTGCGGAGACAAAGAAACTTTCAAGGTCAGTGATATACAACACACAGGTTTGAAGTGGTGATCACTCGAAATGTCAACGTGAAACAGAGACATTGCTCTCATTGTAAAAACTAATGCCTGAATTCATAAAGGGTGATGATCACCCGATGACTTTAGTCATGTACAACTACTGTACGGTGGCTAAAACAGAGAAGTACGCATTTGGATAAACTCCTGTGAGTAGCGCAATTCAGCTAGAACATAATCGGGTGTTTACCCATCTGTGTACAAGCCCCTGCTTAGGCGATGTGTAGTGGTGTCATGTGACACTCTGCATGGTAAGAAGTGGTTTTTCCTGGCACATACAGTACATGCCAAAAGTTTGGACACCTTCTCAGTCAACGCGTTTCCGTTATTTTCATGACTATTTACATTGTAGATTCTCACTGAAGGCATCAAAACTATGAATGAATACATGGTTTTATGTATGTATCAAACAGTTGTCCAATAGGGCTGTTGGCTGGGTATCAACCTGACTTCTGCACAACACAACTGATGGTCCAAACCCCACTGATAAGGCAAGAAATTCCACTAATTAACCCTGACAAGGCACACCTGTGAAGTGAAAACCATTTCAGGTGACGACCTCTTGAAGCTCATCAAGAGAATGCCAAGAGTGTTCAAAGCAGTAATCAGAGCAAAGGGTGGCTACTTTGAAGAAACTAGAATATAAGACATGTTTTCAGTTACAGGCATTTCACACTTTTTTTGTGAAGTATATAATTCTACATGTTCATTCATAGTTTTGATGCCTTCAGTGAGAATCTATACGAATGACAAAGGTAGCTCGCACACCGCTACAAAAAAAGAAAGAGGCACAAAAATGCAAAAAATGGCTATAATAAACCCATGTGAAAAAAGCGAATTAAATGAAAAGTGCTAAAACAAAAAGAAACGTTTCGGCTTTAACAGCCATTGTCATTCTTAGATTCAGTGAGAATCTACAATGCAAATAGTCATGAAAATAAAGGAAAAGCATTGAATGAGAAGGTGTGTCCAAACTTTTGGCCTGTACTGTATTGCCTCGGTAACACGACAAACTACTCGACAGCAGGTAGCCAATGATACACCACACGTGTCACCAACAACCATTTGGAATGCACCACATGCATGAAAGCGCAGGGCAGTACATAGTTGGTGTACTGGAAGAAGGGCATGGTTTCGTCTTGTGGGATGGTCAATGTCTGCTTCGATTCGGTCTAGAATATATAGATATATATATAGATAATATATATCTACGGAAATTCTGTATCGCTTGACAAATTTCGTGTCGCTGTATTCTTCTAAAGGATTTGTCCTGTCTTTGAAAAACCCTCAATTCGGCACCTTGCCTTTGGTCAGCCATCTCTTCCTGTGCCATTTCAATTATGCGCAAGAGATCCATCGTCCTACGTCCAGCCAGACAAGCAAGCCAACAGAAAATTGGTAGCTTGTACACGAGATAAACAAGGCCCTTGGGACGATTAGAATTTCTTTGGTTATTTAGACAGGTGCGACTAACCATATACGTTGGATAAACAGCAGCTGATCTGATCGCGCTTTATGAATTCAGGCCTAAATTTGTCCGCTCGATCATCACCTGTTTATACAACGTTTAGCCAAATTAACTGTGATCAAGAGAAAAACACCCTTTATGAATTCGGGGGGGGGACTGTAGCAAGAAATACCGGACTTACCAACATATACGTCAGACTAGGAACCTTATTATATGCTAGTCGGACTGATTGTCAACATTATGTTTGAAGGAACTGAGTACGCAGAGAGCACAGCGGAACAGTTTCAGGCTGGCAGACAGGGCAAACTGAGACCTTAACATGAGCACAGGATGGGAAATACTGTGTGTGCAGGGTTCGCACTCTCTTTCACTGACCAAATTTCAAAACTTTTCCATGACTTTTTCCATGAACTTAAGTGAAATTTCCATGACCTAATGGCACCCAACATGGAGAATTTTGCATAATTAAAAGGCCAAATATGGATTATCCTTTTCGACTTATCTTTCAATATAACTTAGTCTAACTAGTTTGCACGATTCACATGCAACTTATTCTACTTTCAACTTATTACTATACTTGTTCTTATTCTTCCCGTCCCGTGAACACCAACTCCTACAGTTTTCACAGCACCCATACAAGCTGCATACCAAATGATTTTACTATACATGTAGACTGTTGTTTATTGAAATCATATGGATATTAATTAATAGTTTATAAATAATTGGCAATTAAAAATGAGAAATGGATCCATTCTTTTCCTATGGCCACAAGACTCTCTTGCACGACCATCCTCTCTCTATATTGACTGAACAGCGTGTCACACTACCCAACCACAGTACCAACCAAAATAAATTAGATTGTTGTTTTATCGATTACTTTTTTTACAGTAATGACGGGGCGTGGAGTCTCAATAGCATACAAACCTCAGGGACCACTCACACTGACCCTCACACACAAGGACTACTCACACTGACCCTCACACACACACACACAGACAGACACCACAGGGTACAGCCAATCAGCCACCTTGTGCTGCACCACTGAAGTGTGAAGTGAGTGAAATTTTTCTGTCTTTACTGGCGTTGCACTTACAAAGTAAAAATAACCGAGATTGCATCAGCTTATTCTCGAAAATATGAATGCTCTGAACAAATTATTTTTAACTAGTCTAGCTAGAAACATTAAAAATGATTGGCAGGTTTGGAAAGTTCTGTTAATTAATTAATTAATCTCGGTTTATTATTGTGCTTTCTTTCTGCACCATAGAAACATAATTTTAAATAGAAAGTTATATTGTGTTTAAATTGGGGATATCATTATGGCTCCTTGTAATTCATCTGAAAATGTGGTGGCCGTTTCTGACAAGTAGCCAAATTTGACTTCACAGAAAACACAAGAAAATGACTTCATGGTTTTACCATTCAATCCTTCTGAGCAAAGGATAAAAATGTTTAGACTGTCAAGGGGGACGGATGTTTTACCCATGCAGAGGGCAACTCTCGCTGTCCATCAGAAATGGAACTGAACTCACCCTGCGACTGTAATATATCTTAACTATGTAAGCCCATTTACCACTGATCGTACTACAGTACGTCGGCTACAGTACATCTATTCATTTATATTCCCGGAAACGGCCACCACATTTTCAAATGAAGTACTGAGTTTTAATGATTCAAAACCTCTTTAAGTATAAAATCGTTCGGCTGTATCACATCCCTCAGCCTGAGTATAGCTAGGCCTATAGCAGTTCACTTAAAATTATGATTCCATGATGCAGAAAGAAAGCACCATAATCAACTGAGATTAAAAGCCGACAGCAAAGCGTGAATACAATTCATTAACACCACTCGCCAAACCTGCTGATATGTTTATAGCTTTCAGTAGTTAGGCAAGATAAAAATAATCTGTAGGCTTACAGCGCATTCATATTTTCGAGAATGAGCTAACGCAATCTCGGCTATTTTTACTTCATATTTATCGGATTTTGTTCGGTGTCACCAACTAGTCTAATAGGCCATTAATATGCCAGATCAATGCAATATAAAAAAGCGGGCGAGCTGCATATTTCTACTAGACTACATTGATTGTAACCAGCTTCAAATATTTGAATAATTATATTCATAACAATTCATTTACATGACAGGCTAGATGAATGATTCGGTTAACAGTTATACTGAAGGTAAGGCAGGCATCCACGATGCAACAGCAGAATTACAGGCATGGACTGTGCAGTGAGTGGTTTTGAGACCGTACCTCGGTGCAAGGCCAGTAAAGACAGAAAAATGTCACTTTCTCAAGACACTCCTTCAGTGGTCCAGGGGTGTGTTTCCCAAAATCACAGATGCTAACTTACATAGTTGGGCCCATTGACTGTGAATGGACGACCAAAGTAAGTTGCTAACAACAGTTAGCAACTACGTTTTTGAGAAACACGCCCCAGAAAAAGACTGCCGATTGGCTGTAGGCAAATGAGTTTCTGTAGGCATCCGCAACTCTCGGGGGGCATCACCTCATTATGATTATGTAAATGCAGCACAGTTCCCTGGATCATGGTCATGAATAACATTGGGAGAAATCATTTTGCGCATGAAAAGTTGAAGATCGGGGCCAATAAAAACACACATAAACAAAGTCACATCATTCCCACTTCATCATTCCCACTTCCACATTCCATAAAACGTCTTCTGCCATGTCAGATAATGCATAAGAACTGCTGAATTGGCTGCCAATGTAAGGATAACAGTGAGAGCAAGTCTCATTACCAAGAGCACAGCCTCCCGAGACAGTGTTTTGCAACTACAAAAGAAACCATTTACCACTACTTAAAACAGTGTATGTTATTGTGCGTTTTTAATGCCTCTCAGTATAGATTCAGACTTCTTCAGTTTCGGTTTAGAGAAAATAAAATTCCATGACTTTTCCAGGATTTCCATGACCATGGGAACCCTCTGTGTGTGTGTGTGTGTGTGTGTGTGTGTATAAAAGAAGGCTTTATCATACCATGCGCCCATATATCTTTATCGGCAGTCCACACTTATCACAGAAATGGACTGGAGTGTCATCCTTCTCTCCAAGCAAGTTCAGCTAAGGAAACAATGTTGAGAAAATTAGCTATGCAATCTCTAGAGCTCTTACGCAAAAAACATCCCTCAGCAGGGAAGACGGGACAAACGAGATAACACAAACCTTATAATCCCAGAACATCTGCTGGGGGAATCTCCGCTGTCTGCCAAAGGCATCCCCAGACTTGCACTCAAACCTCTCTTCTTGTTTGATGACAGGAAAGTTCTCTGGAAAACATTAAGTGGCCCAGTTACAGGCCCAATTAAAAACTGAGGACCCAACTCCAAAACGTGAAGAGCCACTGCAACACTGATACTTGAGCTGGGTTGAGAAACTGCTCGTTTTTCCATGGCAAATGTCCAAACTGATACTCAGGAGTGATGAAAAGGTATTCATTGACATAATCCTTGACAGCAGCTTCTTAAAATTCTGGGAAAACCCAATTTTCAGACACATCAGTGCCATGAACTATCACCAAGATGGTTTTTTGGCAATATAAATTTCCTGTTGTGATGCACAGATAAAAGACCAACCTTCATCCCCGGTCTGAGGTTTGGAAGGCAGCCGATTCACAGCTCTCTGCGGACGCACGACAGGCTTGCTCCGGACGACCGGTTTAGAGATGAGCTTGATAGGGATCCTTCTACGGACATCAGGACCACCCAAAATCCCAGGGCCATCCGTGCCCTGCAAATCATTATCTGCAAGCAAGGGATACAATGGTTTATTATTCATTAACATTAGTGCAATAATCTCTCATCCTGCTAACAGTTTAGATTGATATGGGGGTCATTCCATGTCAGATCTTCAAATGGGTCTCACCAGCACCCTCTCAATTTTGCTAATTTTTTGTATGCAGCTGTATAAATATATCTCACTGTCAAATCTGAAATTTCAGCTCATTCGGACCAAAAATGAATTTTTGGTGAATTATTTCCTAAGGGTACTGTCCTTCAGTTGACATTTTTCTTGTATTTAACATGGCATAACCTTTTTATTATAACACCTATAGCTTTGAAACCTTTCACAGTAAGGTCAGTATATGCAGGTTGGTAGATACAGTTGGCAAGGAGAAACCCAAACCAGTTATTGATCAATAATTTCTGATTATTGCTTTTGCTTTTAATGAAGCGAAACGAGGACACACGCATTGACATGGACGACTTCTGAAAAATGCTGGGTGCCATTCAATAACATTCTCTGAACTGGTCCAACTCTGGATGTCACTGGACGCACAGCCCAGCAGTATAAGTTGGACAAACCTGGGACAGACAACATTGTTGCGCTCTTTGCTGCATTCAGGAAGCAATAACACTGTTAATATAGCATGGAGTACAAAGTGTTAATTTGACAGTCAGTTTACAGGAATTAGTACGAGTAAATTTCACTGATGCAAAGAAGTGTGATTTTCAAAAATTGACTCACCCCTATTAGGACAGTTCAGAAATGCATGTTGTTCAAGGCACGTCAGCAATTTTTGTTTTGTTATGTGTACCATATTACACATATTACAATAGGATTTAGTACAATTTAGTATGTGATTGCCGAATGATTGAAAACACTTAAAATGTTGCTTAGTTAAATGTGTAAGAAGCTTAGTGCCACGTGATTCTTGAGATTACCCCACCCCTGCTCAGACACCTGCAAAATTTATATTGGTCAAAACACATCAACAATTTCTGGAGTGGTCTTTCTACTATAATAGAGGAATCAGTTGAAAAAAAAATGGAAGAAAATCCAAGGTGTGCCCCTGGAGATAGGGGGGTTAGAATAGGTGGCATTTTAGCATTTTTCTCACATTTTGCAAGGTACTGACTGCAGTGGGTGATGAATTCATGGTGAATTCAGCAGACACAAATAAATGGAAAAAATGCCAGAGAGCCTATGCTAGGGTGTATATTGGGGGCACTTTGGGGACCTAAACATGGAACTGACTGAACAAAACGCACATTTTATGTCCTCATAGCTCCACAGCAACAAAAAAAAAAAAAAAAGTAAAATGGACTGCCTTTTCTGATCAAGCAGTACAACATTAGTTTAGACGCAAAGTTTCAAAGATATAGGTGTAATAAAAAGTTATGCCATGTTAAATACAAGAAAATTGTCAACTGACAAAAAAAAACAAAAAAAACTGACGGACAGTACCCTTAGAAAATAATTCACCAAAAATTCATTTTTGGTCTGAATGAGCTGAAATTTCGGATTTGTTCATCACAAATGCATATTTATCTAATGTGAAAATATGGAAGGGATCTATGACTACATCGTGACAAATGTTTTGTATATCTGATGATTTGACATGGAATGACCATTGGCTTAATGAACACCACCAATCATTCAGGCTATAATTTACCAGCACTGACCACGTCCTTCGGAAGCTGTTGCTTGGGGATGCTGACAAACCTTGATCCCAAACCACTCCGGTTTTATTTCAGTCGCACAGCCGAATGTCAGCTCGAAAACCCAACTTAGAGCTTGCAAGCTAATACTTGAAGCGCAACATGAATGACAAATTCAGTAATTGGGTCATTCCATGTCAGATCACCCAATGGATGTCACCTCACCCCCTCAGATTTTGCTCAAATTTAGTTTCTAGGGTGATTTTTGCTGGCAAAGCTGAAATTCCAAATATTAGCTCAATTCCACCAGTGGTTTCTGAGTTATGACCCCCCCAATTTTGCAAAAATCGCCCAAAATGGGGGAACTGGCTGATGTTTGACCACCCATATCTCAGCAACCGGTGGGGCTATCACAATAAAATTGATGTCTCTGGACTGGAAATTCAGGGAATCAAAATCTCACCTTAGATTTGATGTAGGAAAAAAATAAAATATGATGACCTTTTGACCTTTAATTTGACCTTGACCATATTGACCTCGCGACCTTGACACAAAACCCACACAAAATTGTAGCCTCATATGTTCCCTATATTACATACAAAAACCAGAGGTGTATTTTCCCCTCATTTTTCACAAATCCACACCATATATCCCTTGTCTCTGCAAGTTCCTTGGTGAATTTCCAGTCTAGAGACACCAATTTTATTGTGATAGCCCCACCGGTTGCTGACATATGGGTGGTCAAACGTCGGCCGGTAACCCTGTTTTGGGCGATTTTTGCCAAATTGGGTGGGCCATAACTCAGGAACCACTGGTTGGATTGAGCTAATATTTGGAATTTCAGCTTTGCCAGCAAAAATCACTCTGGAAACCAAGTTTGAGCAAAATCTGAGGGGGTGAGGTGATAATTTTGATTTTTTTTTGGGTGATTTGATCGGGAATGACCCAATTCCCCGAGCAATTCACTCAGCTATGTTAAAACTATAAAGAGATTTACTCCCAATTATATTTCTGGATAGTTCTGGGCATTATTAGCCATGAAAGATTTAAAAGATTTAGCACGACTCCTTTTCTATTCACCGTTTTTACATTTGCCGGAGTAATCTAGCTTGCTATGAAATTCGCAAGTTAACAACGTTAGGGTAAGTTGCCATTCAGGATTATTTGAGCAACTTAAAACGAGTTCTGGATGCAGACAGGACCAAGCTAATAGTTTTTAATAGTCAAAACGCAGGTATTGAACGAAAACGTTACTCAGCAAAATAAGCCAATAGAGCAGGTAAGTACTTATAAATACTTGGGATTTATTTTGGATTGTACATTGTCCTTTACAGGTCATGTTGAAAAGCTTGTTCAAAAACTGAAAATTAAACTAGGTAGAATTAAATTTATAGAAACAAAGCAAGTTTTTCATTGCATGCCAGAAAACAGCTTGTAATGGCTACATTTCTTTCTGTTATTGATAATGGAGATATAATTTACATGCATGCAAATAAGTCTCGCTTGCACATGTTGGACAGTGTTTACAATTCGGCTCTAAGGTTCATGACGGACTATAATTATCAGACACATCACTGTACCCGCACCAGAAAGCTGGACTGCCCTCCGTGTTAGCCCACTGACAATTTCATTGGTGGACAATGATCTATAAAACTGTAGTGGGTCACCTTCCATCCTATTTATGTTCCATGCTTGAGCGGACCACCACAAATGCTTATGCACTGAGATCACATTAACTTATTTTAATGTTCCTAAAATGCGTACTGGTTTTGGTGCAAAGGCTTTTAGCTATGCTGCTCCATCAGCTTGGAAGAAGCTACAAGAGAAAATCCAGCTTGAAACTCATGGTTTCTTTGGAAAGGTTTACATCTTATTGCGGACACATTGGACACTTTATGCACTGGTTTTTCATCCTAAATGGCCTGTATCTTTGTATGTCTGAATGATACACTTGTAATCCTTGTTTTTACTCTTTTGAAGCCATTTTTGGCCAGGACTCCCTTGCAAAAGAGATGTAAATCTCAATGGGACCATTTCCTGGTAAAACTAGATTTAGTCAGTAAGCATGGCTTACAGAATACCCCCCCGCAACAAGTAGTCGGGCAGTACCACAGTCAATAGACCTTCCACCAAGAAAAGATATTTTCAAAATCGGATGAGTAGGTTATGAGATCTAGGTCCAGACGCACAGACGCACGCACACACACAGAGACACGCACGCACGCACACACAGACGGGCAAAGCAAATCCAGTATACCCCCCTAAACTTCGTTGCGGGGGGTAAAATAAAGGTTAAATAAATAAAAAATAAAAATAAAAAATGAACTTCGATAGACAGCACTGGGAGATGCACACAAAATCCAATTAGGTCCAGTCAAACTTTGTTGGGTACTTTCACGTTGTTCATTGCAAGTTAGCCAGCTATAACACCTCAAATCGAAGCCAAATTCAATCTTTCACTATATTTTTTTTATAACTTCCTAATAGGAGAATACAATGAATCAGCACAGTAAAACAATACTTTTAAGTAGTTCATAATTGGGAGAAACTGCCGGCGTTGACCAATTTAAAATTGCCAGCAATAGTCAAAATGGCTTTGTTAAGATCCCCAATAATGTCACCAGGTGCACAGCTAAGTAGTTATTACAAGCCATTTCAAAATCTTTTTCCTCTTGACATCACATGGGGAAGACCAACCAAAGGCAAAAAGATCTGGGCCCGTATTCACAAAGCATCTCATCTTACTGCTAGTACTCCTAAGTCATGCTAAAACATTTTATGTAGGAGTAAAATCTTAAAAGTTATTCACAAAGCCGCTGAGAGCAACTTTTATTTAAGAAAACTGGTAACTCCCAGACTAGGAGTAGCTCTGAGATAGGTGGGAGTAAATCTCTGTTGCTATGGATGATGTCAATTCTAATACATGAGCATTGGGACAATGAGCAAGGTGATAAGTTATTTGGTGACAGGGCGGCCCGTTGACAAAAATATCCCACATAAAACCCATAGAGGAAAAATGAGGAAATAGTCCAAGCGGCTGGTGTGTCCCATGAAGTAATAACACGTTGAGCACTCAAGAAAATGCACTGTGCATAGTCCCAACATATCGTGCTCTAGGCAAATAAACATACATAGGAAAGAGATGGTTGTAAAAATGCCAATGGCATAAAACGAGGCAATAATGAAACGAGTCATTAATTGGCAACTTATTACCCAGTGAGAATATGTTGCGATCATTCAAATGTCAGGCCGTTGAAGTTTTTACACCCTAAACGGTCATGGATGAAAGTTTAAAAAGAACACAAAAGCCCAACTGGAGCCACGACGATATCAATTGGCTGAGAGTTTTATTTTTTTTCTTTAGCCAGAGTGAATTGACATAGTGGTCTCCGTATGCCAGTCCACTTTATTCAGCAACATTGCAAATATCGTCTTCCTCCTTGACATCATCATCATCGCTGTCGGCAGCACCTTCATCATCCAGTTGAGGTATGTTTCTTTGTTGCCATAAATTGCGAAGGATGGCACATGCTGTAATTACTTTGCTGGCCCTCTACGGGCTGAGGTGCACCTCCCCATGCAGCACATGAAACCTCAGGTGCCCAAAACCACGCTCCACCACACTGCGTGTCGTCTTGT
Source organism: Gymnothorax reevesii (assembly GCA_029721435.1). Taxonomy (NCBI): domain Eukaryota; kingdom Metazoa; phylum Chordata; class Actinopteri; order Anguilliformes; family Muraenidae; genus Gymnothorax; species Gymnothorax reevesii. The sequence continues at coordinate 27,874,206 of CM056579.1, read as the reverse complement.
GTGCTCTAAAATGCACCAGATTAAACATTTGTGATTTACAGTATTATGCCATCTTCACATGTAATGGGCCCATAACAGCTATCTGTTATAATTTTGTTGTGGTCCCAGTTGTGGATTCAGGTAAAGGGACAAGAGCCAACGTTGGCAGGGGTCGCCACCGTCCCCTTGCAAAAGGCATCCAGCAGGCACATGATGCCCGTCAAATAATTGGCATAATCCGCTTTCCATTAAAATGCGAGAGTCGTGTGTGGATCCTGGCCATTTCGCAAGAATGTCCAAAATATTGTATTTGGCATCAAATACTATCTGGGTGTTAATGGAATGAACTTTTTTTTTGTTTACAAATACCTCTTCGTCTTGGGTCGGAGAAGTAATTCTAATATGGGTCTCATCAATAGCACCGATGATACCAGGCATACCTGAGATGTGCATGAATTCAAGTTTCATTCTGTGTTGTTGGCGACTGTCTGTTGGATACTGGATAAACAGTCGGATAATGAGGTTCACAGCGCGCACTGATTGTTTGTTGAACTGAGCGACTGACATGATTGTGAAATCACTAAATTGTCCGCGTGGCAAAGTCGCATTTTTTTCTGGTGGCCAAGTGTTGTCAAACATCTTATTTCGGGGCTTATTGAGTCGTTTCTCATGGTTGGAGACGAAATTCTCTCCTTCACCATCTCAACAACAAATAAAATCCCTTCACGGTCGATCCGATATCTTTTCAACAACTGCACATCATTCAGAATTTCCAAGTCATTCCGTCTTTCAACAGCAGCAGCCAATTTCCGATTCTTTGTGCATAAGTTTTAGCGAGTTAGGAGTGCTCCTGAGAACTTTTAAGCTCTCCCAGACTTAGGAGCTACTTTTAGGCCGAAAATGCTTTGTGAATAACACTTAATAAAAAAAATTAGGAATCCTAGATTTACGACTGACACACCCATTTTTTAGGAGTTTCTCCTAAATCCGGCCATTAGGACCTACTTTTAGCGCCAAGATGCTTTGTGAATACGGGCCCTGATCACCTGATCCCTGATCCAAGCAGTCAATCAGATTTCATTATTGTGGGTGGTCAGTGCCCTTTATGATGTCAGGACTCTGAACTGGCTCATAATGACCAAGTAGCTGTGCACCTGGTGGCATAATTGGGGACCTTTAAAAGGCGGACCATCAAATGTGTGTCACTGTCTCTCGTTATAATCTTTGCTCAACAAAAGGGCTTTTAAACGCTCCGAAATCCCATAGAATGAAAGACGGCGCGGCTGTAAACAAATGCCTTTACCGGGGAAAAGGCTAAATGCACCACCCTAGAGATTAAGATTAATATTACCGGAGCGGTAGGGCTGATCTGCAGAAAAACTACAACCATCTACACTTTCCTTCATAATTTCTTAATATATTGAGATAAAATTTTGACCAGTTGTTCTTGAGATGTATATGTACCAATAAGAAATATGAAGGAAAATATAGATGGTTACAGTTTTCCAGTGGAATGTTTTCAGAAGATTAGCCCTATTCCACCGGAGCCCATTAACCGACCAACCTCGAGTAAGGAAGCTAACGAAATACAGACCTGCGGCCGCCAACTTGTAGGCAAAGTTGTACGGCCAAGTTTCCGGGCCACCTAACTTAGCTCACTTCAGAATATTTGACATTCGCAGCGACTCCACGCAAGGGCCACCCAAACGTTAGCTCTGTACAGTCGGCTCACAGAACTTGCAGAGTTGCAAAAACGCACGTATTCGCGTCTTTGCATTGACTTTGAATGTAATCTGTCGCGCGAAAAATTCGTTTCGCCTCCAGTGTGAAAGCGAATTTACTGCTTCTCAACTCACGTGTTACCAATTGGGAAACAAACAAACCGGCTAGATATCGAGCCACCTCGCTACGCAGGAAACGATGCATTTATGGCAAGTGATATCTAAACTGATCACCGGATACTGTAGCTAGGCAAAGTTTGCCACTTACAACCATAATGACCACCACCCAGCTAGCCAAGTTAACAGGCCGCAACTCAGAAGCTCCTCGTCGGTCAGAATTGAGTTGATTTCCAAGAAGTCAGCATCATGAAGTTAAGTTTGTCATGATATGAAACTGACATACAATACAAGTAAGGATGTGGCTTTAAACAAATGAAACATTATTTCTCAGGAAATAAGTAGAATACTTCTCACCACTCTGGTCCATGATCCGGGGCTGTAGTGCCCACAGAAAGCGGAACTTAGGTTCATGGGGGCGCGGCTTTCGCAGGAAGTCTGCGAAATGGTTTATGGATGGAAAGATGGTGCCCTCAAGCGGCTTTACCGAAGAAGTAGCACCAGAGCTTAGTGAAATATCAATTAAATTTATTTTCATTTCTCATTAATGACAACCTTGAGAACATTTCTGACCAACTATGGCAAAAGGAAACAAGTTACACAGATTTGTATGATACTTGCTTCCTTTTGCCGTGGTTGGGCAGATTTCTCCAGACATGGACAGGTCGCTGTTTGCAGATGATGGGGCTCTGTGGAAGAGGGTCGGGAATATTACGTTGGTATAGAAAGTTCAGGAACGAATGAATGGAGTGGAAAGGTGGGTATGAGAGTGGGTTTTAAGTTTTTTTTGCTGCAAAATCTAAAGAAATGTTCTTCTCAAATAAGAAAGTCAGAGAAAATATAACTTTAAAGTTGTATGGGGAGAACCTAGAGAGGGTGGACTTTTTTCACTTTCTGGGGGTGAAATTTGATTTTAGGCTAAAGTGGAGAGACCATGAGAAAGGTTTTGTGAAATAAACAATGAAAATCATTTATGTTATGGGGTGTCCATGGCACATGCCATGGAGCAGATATTGTATCTTTAACATATGTACATCTAGCATTAATTCAGTCAGGTATAGATTATGGTTGTGTAGCATATAGATCGGTAGCCATGTCTGTACTGTCAGACCTGTTTGTGATTCAGGAACAGGCCCTTAGAATTTGTTTTGGGGCAGAGAAAACGGCACTATTGTATGCTCTCCAAGTCGTGGAAGGAGAGATGCCTTAGTAGCTCCACAGAAAACAGATCATGGTCGGCTATTGGGTACAGTCAAGGGGACACAAAGATACCTGTCCAATGAATAAGATTTTAGAAGCTTGCTTGCTCAGAGAGGAGTTAAAAGTAGAGATCAAGTTTTGAGTGCATTGGCAAGGACATGGCTGAGAGAATGAAAGTGCCTGTAATTGAGTAAAGTCCAACTGTGTTGTGGCCTACGAGACTGGAGCGGAAGATGCAGTGTGCAATATGGACTATAAAAGATATGAACTAAGTATTGAGAACAGGAACAGAACAGAGGATCTCGTAAATTAATATTATGATCACAAACATAAATGTTACGGTGAATACTTACAGCTTTTCACTGATGGATCAAAAGACCAACAAACAGAAATGACGGGGACAGCGGTGGTAGTGCTCAGGCTCCAGACTGAGATAAGCAAAAGAACTTCAGATTATCTGAGTGTATATGCAGTGGAATTATGCGCACCTCTCTGCAATGGAGTGAAAATGTTAGAGCAAGCAAAATCTCATCTGTAGGGCCTCAGTAACAGGATTATTATCTATCCTGTCCGAGGCAACCAAGACTCATCAAGACTTACTATATGAAAGACTATCCATGATAATAAGATTAGCTGATCCAAGTAAAAGAGTCGGTGTTTCTGTGGGTTTCAGTTTATGTGGATAAGTTGACAAAGGAGAGAGTTAAGAGAGCATATGTGGACATTTATGTCAAAGTTTTTAAGTTGGAGAGGAAAGCATAATTTGGAGGGAGCAAGGCAAAAAGGAGCAACAGTATTTGGATGGAGAGACCATAGGAAGACTTTGCATAAACTACAGAATAAAATGGGGAGAGATGTAAATAGATGAAACAATGTAAAAGAACGAGTCACTATGAGCAGAATGAGAATGGGACACAGCAAGCAGCACACTGCTTCTAATAAGAGAACATCCAAGTGGGAATTATGGTCAGTGTGGGGAGAGGGAAACAGTGGAGCATGTGTTGATTGTATGCAGGGCATATGAAACAGACAGAATATGAGTGAAGTACACTGGATTGGGCGAATATTAAAGATATTCTAAAGTGTGGAGTTGCAGATGATGGAAGGAAGGCGATCTTAAGATTCCTGACAGTAACAGGACTTACTAAAGTCCTGTTTCAGTAAAGACTGAAACATGAGAGACCAGAGAGTCACCGATGACAATTTAAAACCTGGAAGAAACGTTAATGCAACAAAAAGGGTGTCAGCTGCCCCTCAAAAGCAGAAGAAGAAATAGGCCTATATCTATTTTGGCTGGTGGAGCCCATTATGTACTGGCGACGTCCTTATTTCCGTCAGTTATCATTTCTTCCTCTAAATTTACCGTTCAACTGAATCCTTCCTAATGGCAGGGATATTAGCCTCCTGAATAATATCCAGTCAACGCACTGTTCATGACATGATCAGTACAGCAATGGGATGGAATAACACGAGGGAATAGGTGCGGGAAATGGTGAAAATACCCTTTCCGTCAAACGAAATACCTAGCGAGCCTCTGCATGGCACTAGTACTTGAGAGGCCGGCAAGGCAAATATGTAAATGACCCAGACAGTGGAGTCGCCGGCACTTCTAGAAGTGCGACGTTGTTCGTGGAAGTTTTGAACTGCGTTCATGCCTGTCGCTCAAACACGCCAGGGGTGTGGTGGCTGTCATTAGTTCATGAAAGGCAAGATGAGAGAAAGGATTTTGTTGCTTTTCGGAGTCTTGATGCTTGTCGCAGGGGTCAGTACACGGGTATTTTACCAAGGGAAGGGGAGCAAGCGGTCTACTATTTTTTCTAGGACTGAAGAAAAGACCAACACACGGGTTAAAAGGGACCACAGGTCGAGCGGTACCAGCTTCGATGCATGCGTATTAAAACTCTCAGCTTCAGATGGGAAGAAGTTGGATGAAAACACCCATGCGGTAAATACTACGCTGAGTGTGTGCGGGAGCCTTCCAGTGTACTGAGGAATGCTGTTTGCTAGTTTGGTTGCTAGACTTTAAAAAATGTTTATTTCATGTTAAAAATATTGCTCTGGACTATTAAAGGGAAAATGTGTTAATTCAAGATATAGAGAGTAGTGGTTATCAGCCTGTCGTGTATTTTTCACGATAATTCATATTATTAAATATGAGAGGCAATGAATATGAATATCTTAGCTAATCTAATGACGCATATACCAGAGTTTATTGGTACTCAAATTCTACAGCCTCACTCGCACCTTGTCACCTTAACGGGCTGTCTGTATGAATTGGAGGCATATACTACTCCTTGTGTTAAATTCTGGAAAACAGTGACATGGTAAGTGCTTTCCATCTAGAATCACTGACTCATAAGCATCTTGAAGATTCAGTTTGTGTCTGGCACCATTTTCCTCAGAGTAGTTATGAGTTTCATTTTACCCATGCTGGGTTTGTGAGGGTTACCTGAATCAAGTTATTGATGACTGATTAGTCAGGGTCGTACTTGGGCAGTGACTATCCTCTTGAGCAAAGTCCTGCTGACCAACAAAAGGAGAAAAAAAATGCCTCTGTTTGAGCACGAAGTGAGAAGTTGCTCGGAACTCATTGCTGCAATAATGGGGTTGTGGCGAATGCCACAATATCCCCTTTCCTTGGGATTGTAGCTCCTTTCTTCATTTGTACTAAAGAAGTAACTTTGCTCCGGCCAACTCATGTTCACTGTAATATTATGACTAGAACATCTGGAATACTCTGGCCTGCAATATAAGGCACTTTAATGTCTTGTGTCACTTAGAAGCTTTTTTTGACACTTCTTCATATCAAATTATATCTATTTTATATCCTCCTTATACGTGTGAGTCAGTGCATCTTTAGTCATATTGACATAACTGTATACAGGATCAGCCAGAACATTAAAACCACAGAGAGGTGAAGTGAATGACATTGATTATCTCATTACAATGGCACTGATCGAGGGTTTCTGAAGTTGATTTGTTGGAAGCAGGAAAAATTAGCAAATGTAAAGATCTGAGCGACTTTGACAAGGGCTAAATTGTGATGGCTAGAAGACTGGATCAAAGCATCGTCAAAACAGTAGGTCTTGTGGGTGGTCCTAACATGCAATAGTTCGAACTTACAAAATGTGGTCCAAAGAAGGACAGCTTGTGAATTGGTGACTGGGTCATAGGCATTCAAGGCTTCACGATGTGCAAGGGGAGTGAAGGCTAGTCCAACTGGTCTGAGCCCACTGAAGAGCTTCTGTGGCACCCAGTGCTGAAATAGTTAATGCCAGCTATGATATAAAGGTGTCAGAAAACACTGTGAATTGCAGCTTGCTGTGTACTGGGCCACGTAGCCTCACACTGGACACACACCCATGCTGAACCCTGTCCACCTCCAAAGGCGCCAACAATAGGTACGTGAGCGACACAACTGGACCATGGAGCAATGGAAGAACGTGGCCTGGTCTGATGAATGATGTTTTCTTTTACATCATGTGTATGGCTGTGTATGTGTGTGGCTTATCTGGGGAACAGGTGGCACCAGGACACACAGGGGGAAGAGGACAAGATAGCGGAGGCGGTGTGATGCTCTGTGCAATGTTCTGCTGGGAGACTTTCGGTCCTGGCATTCGTGTGGATGTTACCTTGACACGCACCACTTGCCGAAACATGGTCTCAGACCAAGTTCACCCAGTCATGGCAATGGTATTCCCTGATGGCAGTGGCCTCCAAAAATTATTCAGGAATGGACTGAGGAATGTGAAGAAGAGTTGAAGGAGCTAAAGTGGCCTCTGCAATTACTCAGATCCAAATCCTAATGAGCTGGATTGTGGAATATGCTGGAAAGACAAGTTCAATCCATGGAGGCCTCGCTTCGCAGCTTACAGGACAAAGAATCTGCTGCTTGGGCCTTGGTGCTATTCAATTTCAATTCAAGTTATTTGTGTAGCACTTTTCACAGACTGTCACAAAGACACATTACAGTGAGAGATTAAATCAATGAAAGGGCAGTATCCAGCCTAATCTATTTCTAGATTCCAAAAGATAGATGATAGATAGATACTTTATTGAAACCCATGGGGTAATTTGTCCTCTGCATTTAACCCATTGTGCAGTTAGGAGCAGTCACAGAGCAGCGTCTGGGCACCTACTCCAGTTCTAAAGCCAGTTCCTTGGTCAGAGATACCAGTTGGATTGTTCCTATAATGCATGTTTTTGTGGGTGGGGAAAACCCATACAAGCAGGGGGAGAACATGCAAACTCCACACAGAAAGGCCATAGACTGGATTCAAACCCACAACCATCTCATTGTGAGGCGGCAGGAACCAAGAGGATTTTATTGTTGTGGCCGATCGGTATATAAAACTCCATTTGTTGTGTGATTAGTAAGTGACTAATGGCTTTGTATTCCACTCATAATTTTTTTTGATGATCTTTGCAGACTGCCTTCCATGGAGACGATGGCACGAGCTTTACGCTCACATGGGTTGGGGATGGGACTGGGGTAAGTGTTCAGGGAAAAGGTGATTGGAAATTGAGTGAATTTATCACCTACCAGTCAGGTGAATGTCTTTCAGTGGGGCTTTATTGCTCCAGATATTGATGCTGTGATCTTCGTTTCTTTTGTTTTCCTCTGTTGAGTTGTGCCCTGCAAGAGGAGTAGCTCTGAAACACTGATGCTAAAGGTAGGCTGGGTGACAGCGTAGTAAGGTCACCCCGTAAGGCTACCAGCCATGGTTGGCACTCGCGCAGCCAGAATTGACTCTTAATTGTGGGATGCATCATTAAACCAAGGACTGGTGCTACACAAAGGCCAGGTCCGAAATCTTTTTGACTGAAATCGGGCCGGCCATACCTAAATGGAATGTTCTCTAAGGGTGGAGCTGATTTTGAGGAGCAAATTGAGTTTAAGCCATAAAATTCAGGCTTATGGTGGTCATGGTGGGCTCCATAATTCATTAGATAGTGAAACTTAGTTGTTTTGATTCAGTATGAAAGGATACAGTAACAGTGAAGTTGAAGTGCAGACTGTCAACATTTTAGGGTGTTTTTATCCATATTGGATGAAGTGTTGAGAAATGACTGCAGCTTTTGTTCATATGCCCCCCCCCCCTAAAAAATAACGGATTGTTTTACATAATGTAGCGTAATGTACAAAGCCATCATTTTATGATCTAAACCAGGAGTTAAATACGGAGGCAGAGTAAAATAATAGAAGTGGGCTTTATACATAGTGATGTGGTATCAGTGGGATGGAACCCAGGTGATGAAAGCACAGTTCTGTTCAGATGTTGTGGGGAAAGTGAGGAGGTGTTGCCGATAGTCAGCCTGTGGCTTTCCGGCATGACAACCAGATGGAGTGAACACTTTGCCAAAGCCAAACTGTCCTAGGGCAGGAGGGAGCAGCTTAGGGGGAACGTTGTTCCAATCCTGGTGACCATAGAGAGGTTGGGAGCTTGTTCCTAATAAACTGGACAGATGAGCAGATTTGGACAGCATTAACAAGACCATAGTTACGAACCCAGGAGCCTGAGAGAGGCTTGGGAGCTTGTTCCTATTAACAAAATAAGGAAGATAGCTTCCATAAATTACTATCATTAAAGGGTATGTTTTATTTTCAAAAGAAGAATACTTTAACTAGTAAATACTGACTGGGTTTAAGCATGCAAAGCAAAGTACAATCCTGCAACTTGCAATTCAAAAGAGGGGGTTTAATACATGGCACAGGTTCAAAGGGTGAGAACCAGGAAACGAGACACAGCCAGGGATAAGGCAACATGCAAGATGTAAACCAGTCAAAGGGAGGCAGTTCTTCTAATAGACACGCAGGTTGCTTTATTGGGAGGAGACACCCGGAAGGCATTCACTGAGGGTTGCAACAACATACAATGACTTTTTGAGGTCTGCAATGCAAAGATATCACTGGATATCTACCCTACTAATGCTCTGCCAGGCTCGTTCTGCTGCCATCTTCACTTTCAAGGACTTTGCCTTAGGTCTCCTTTTCAGTATGTAAAATGCAGGTTAAGTTGGATTCAGTTTCAGCAATTGACTTGGCCAGCGCAACCAAGATGAGGAAAATATATCACTATACAATAATTTTTGGTGCTCTCTGTATTTTCTGTATTTTTCCTGCAGGATAGTTAATTTGATTAGTTGAATTTCAGAACTCTTTTTCATTGTTTTAACTTGTCAGAGAATTTAAAGCTCTCAGATAACCAATACACAGACAATGCATTTCTCAGTTAAAGGAGGTTGAGTGCTTGGTGTACTATGTGGAACAGAACAAATGTTGGCTTTCTGTAGGGTGTGGTGATGTGTCTATAGTCAATGACGAGACTGCTTAACAAGTCTTAACAAGTAGTTAAACAATTAAGCATAAATGTTCTTTCGTTCAAAAATGCTTATCGAATCCTGGTTTGTTGCTACCATGTGTATATTGGTTGGTAACTGTTCAAAGAAATTAAACAACCTGAAGTGTTGGGTATTGATCCACCATAAGGCACTAGAACAGCCTCACTGTATTTTGGCCTGAGTTCTAGTTTAGAAATTCCATAGCTTGCTCTGTTGTTGATGGTGGTGGACAACACTTCTGGCTTCATGTGGAATCTCCTTATAGTTTATAGCTGGGATGAGAACTGGTGACGAAGATAGATATGTCATATGGCTTACTGCAAATCATTACAATGCTCATAAATTCATTCAGTAGCAACTTGTTCCCTGTGGATGGGGGTGCTCTCAGTTTGGACCTGAACCGCATTTTGTCTTATGCATTCCATGCGACAGCACCTGTCAGAGCTATTCATGGAAAAGAAACCAGCATTCGGGCCAGTATAGGTCTTTTTGGAGAGCTCCACACTCATACTCAAGTCCTGGGTGAAGGATGACTGTGAGCCCACAGTGTTATTTCCCCATACTTCCTGTGTTTTTACACCACATTTCTCGCTAACATGTGCTTTTTTGTTCATGCATCGCTACCGGACCATGTTATTCTTCCCTGTTAAGTTCAATGTAGTTTTACACGTCCTACATTGATATACTGGATGGTCAGTGGTGTCTGAGTCTCTGGTTTTTCTTTGGATCCTTAGCCAAAGCATTTACATTATCATTGAGGAGCAATAATTTTCAGCCACAGCTAATGAGGTCTTTCCCTCAGGCCTCTGAACAGCAGCATCAAAACCACTGTTTTACTCTAAAAGGAGTCTTAAACTCGTCAGCAATCTTTATCTGTGAAGCCCCTGCAATTGCCATTATTTGAAATTAATTTATGTGGAGCCAGAGCGTTGGTTTTTTGTTTTCTGTGACTGATGGATGATACTTTGTGTTGCTGCAAAAAAAAAAAAAAAAAACCCAAGCAATTGTAGAGATAAATCAAACCTCTGTATGGACTTTCTGGTCAGGAAATAAAAAAAAAAGAATGGCTAGCTCAGTCTTTCACGTTATGATTATTAGCTATGAACAGCTTAATGCTCATAGCTTTATGGATATATTTGGATAAAGATCATGATGATAACTAAAGTTTTTATATTTTTCCCCCATAAGGTGATCCTTGTACTGTCAACGATTAGTCCCCCAGTGGGTGTGGTCGTAGGAGGAGGTTCTTCTCGACTGTACCGGAGGTAAGTGGGTCTCCATGCACTCTACTGAATTTGGTCTAAAACTAGCCCTGACGGTCAATAAATTTGTTCGATTTTTTTTTGGAAAGATATTTATTTTTTAAAGAAACTGTCACTTATTGTCTATGAATTCACACCCTGGCAGTCAGGACTACGGAAAAACTTTTCACGATATCACCCATGTCATCGACAATGCCTTGATACGGAAAGAATTTGGCATTAGCACCGGGCCTGGGAACTCTGAAAAGGTGAGAAACATCACCAGTCACACACATCTCTAATTTATCCCTGCTGAAAATCCTAGGTAGTACAGGCTGGTCATAACTGGTCTATTGCATGACCCCTATCAACAAAATGTCTCTGAGTAAGAGCACTGATCTAGAATCAGATTGCTCCTCTCCAGTCATAGAGAATGAGGTGAGGAGTTGGGTGTGGTAAAGATATTGTGCTTTTATCCCGTATTGCAAGTAATTTCGGGTAATTACTAAATTACTTTTATAAACAAATCAGATTTGAACCTGATAAAAACAGTAAGCCGTGGAAGCTCTTAATCATTTGCTTGTATTATAAATGGTTTTTGCAGTCACGGGACAATTAGGCCCTGTCCACACGTACTGGAGTCTTTTTGAAAACTGCAATTTTGGCCTTTGGTCCACACACTAACAGCGTTTCTGGTCTGGGAAATTGACTTTTTGAAAACTCAGTTTTTCCTGTTAACATGTAGACTGGGAAATTAGAGTTTATAGGTTGTGACAGAGTGTGTGTGCCTTATAATGACTATATAAGGCTTGCGATTGGCCGACATTGTCATATAAATGATATTCTTCCTGGCTGTTGGTTTTGTATGCTCTTGACAGTGCATTAAACATGTTTTTGTCGTCATGTTGATGAAATTTTTTTTGGAAAACGACGAAGGAAAAACAATTTTTTTCGGTCTTACTTTTCACCGGTTAGGAATTCATTAATTCTTTCATTTGCCACTTTTTTTGCAGTTGTTACCGGTGTATCTCAGTGTGGATATATCACTTTTTTTTTACAGTGCCATGAAAAAGTATTTGCCCCCTTCCAGATGTCTTTTTTTGCATATTGTCAAACTTAAATGTTTCAGATCATCAAACGAATTTTAATACAAAACAAAGATAACCTGAGTAAATACAAAATGCAGTTTTTAAATGATGATTTCATTTTTAAGGGGAAAAAGCTATCCAAACCTCCCTGGTCTGATGTGAAAAAGTTATTGCCCCCCATTTTCAAATTACAAATTAACTATGATTAACCACATTTTTTGAGTCCGATTTCACCTTTTGACCTTTTTTTGACCTTAAACAGGCCATTCAGACTCAAAAACCCTTCAATGTTGGTGAATTAAAACAACTCTGCAAAGAAGAGTGGGCTAAAATTCGTTTACAGCGATGTGAAAGACTCATTGCTAGTTACCACAAACGTTTGATTACAGTTTGTTGTCGCAGAGGGTAGCACAACCAGTTATTTAGATTTAGGGGCAGTTACTTTTTCAATTAGGGCCAGGTAGGTTTGGATTGCTTTTTACCTCTAATAAATCATTTAAAACCTGCTTTTTGTATTTACTCGGGTTTTCTTTGTCTAATATAAAAATTTATTTGATGATCTGAAACATTTAAGTGTGACAAATATGCAAAAAATAAGAAATCAGGAAGGGGGCAAACACTTTTTCACGGCACTGTAGCTGTCCAGCTTGTTATAAGTTTATGTAACTAGTAAAAATGACACATTCCTCACTGCTTTGTGACAGTAAATGGAAAAAAAAACTAAATTCGGTAATATTTTCTGTGTATATTAAAGTATTGTTAGATGGAACAAGATCATTGTTAGCGCATCCCCTTTGGTTAAATTATTTTCATGCAATTATTGTGCAGACTTGTTTAAAAACTACCTCTTGCATTATCTGCGTGTCAGTGGCTGGATGTGTACACTGAAAGAGCCGCAAACCTCATTTTCAGCATCTTTTGTCCAATCAGCACAAGCTGCGGGCTGTGTGGCTTCACCCCTCTGTGGTCAAGCTGCTAAGACCATGGTGTCCGTGTCACCCATCTTGTTTTAGCAAGAAACAGATGACCACACCTCTATTAAAACAGGAAGAGCTGAGAGACGCCACTTGCCACAAGCCGGCACGGACTCTGATATTTAACCTTTTTTTTATTAAAGCAGAAATGTTTGCGGACTACTCCAACAACTTTTGCCTCCGGAGGGAATAGAGCTATTGAATATCATCCAAACCAACAAATGAATAGAGTGGGTTTTGTATATAACAGTGAAAATGTTAACTGCCGGAATAGCCCATCGATGGCAGAGAAGCATTCTGTCATAATTGACAGAAAATTTCATAAACGGAAGGAAATGTATTCAGAAGAAAGTGCTTTTGGGACATTTATGTAAACTGGCCCGTGGCAAATTTTTATCATGGGATCGGTAGTGGTTATGAGTGGAACCCTTGCTGACCCTTGTCTCGGCATTTTGTTTCCATTTGTGAGGTCATTATTATTGCAGCACCCAGCATTCTGCCTGCTGGCTAAAGCTGAGTGGGCTTTGGTTGCTAAACCAGCAGTTGCTTCTGAAAGTGATGACTGGACTAGAAATAGTTTATTTGAACAAGCTAGCTTCCGTAGAGTTTTGGGTTCACCATGCTGTAGCGGAACGAGCTGCCCACACGACAAAATCAAAACAATTTTCTGAGCTTTTAAGTTGTAGTTGATGTATCATGGCTCAAAACCAATATCCCATTTTATGTACACCAAATATTTCCAAATTGTATGTGTTGCGTTGGAAGTTTTGGTCAGTGTAGAACTCATAATATTCTATGAAAGAATGAGTGCCAGATATTTCCTTTCATACGCAAGAGACACAAGGACTATCTCAACCTCCTCTGGGAGGGGTCTTAGTTCTGCTTGACCCAGTTAACAAGACTGGTTTGTTCAACCAGACTATCTAGTCATTTGTACATTTGACAAACTACAGAATGTCCTTTGCTTTCCCTCTTTGCAGGGATCATATGAGCGAGAAACGAGGTCAGTGCTGACATTACTTAATGTGGATGTTAATAAATAACTATGCAAACAATGCCATTACATTCTCTTTGAATATTTTGTTGAACGTGGAGTTAAATGAACAAAGAAGACATTTGACCTTAGATGAGTTTGGACATGGTAGTTATGGAATTACAGGGTTTTTTTTTGTAATTGCCAGGATGCCATATTTTGTACATCTTAAATATCCAGGCTGTTTTTGCACAAGTATGAAATCATCATAATTCTGAGATAACCCTTTAATTTCGTTGAAATGACCTATATATGTTTGTGACGTATAGCGGTGGAGGAAGTTCTGAAGTTCAGTACTTAAGTAAAAGTACAGATAACCAGCAAAATAAATACTCAAGTAAAAGTAGAAGTGCTGCATTAACAATCCTACTTAAGTAAAAGTACTTACTTTCTAATGTACTTAAAGTACTAAAAGTAAAAGTACTTGCACGATAGGTTGTCTCATGATTTATAGGCCTATATTTCAACAAAAAAAAATGTTTGGGGCTGTGCCTTTTTAATTCTTTAGATCATCCCTGCCGGGTAAAATATAATCTGCAGAATTAAAGTGTGAACTGTATCACAGAGGGTGAGCCTAAAAAGTGTGCTGACCTTTACAATAAACAAAAGTTGTTGCTGGTCAAACTACTAGTAATGGCATCTGTAGAAGCATAAGTATTACTGGTAGCAACATCTGCATTATTTAATATCATTAAGCAAAACGAGTTAAGAAGACTGGTATATTGAAATAATTTATTTTATTATTGATCTGTTCAATGTAGACCATTTGACTCTGTTGGCTTCATTAGAGGGAAAAAAACCCAATGTATCCAGAGTTTGCACTCCAGGAAAAAACTACGCCAGTTAAAATAAGGCAGGTCTTCAGAAACAGAGAATGAAGGAGCCAAGCAGCCAAACCTTTTTTTTGGGGGGCGGGGCACAGTAACAGTACTTTAAAATTAGGGCTGCAGTGAATGATAGAATGATGATTTGTGCTGTAAATCGAGAACGAATTTAAAAGGAGACGCCAATATATTTTGGGGTGTTTTGTTATTGATAAGGGGTTTATAATATTCATATCGAATATTAATATCGCGCATGCATATGCTGCGTGTGCCATAGCAACCCGGTGTGTCATCTGTAAAATTACCACGTACTGCAGCAGGAGAAATTAAACTTGAAATTTTCTTGACTGAGTGATTTTTTTTTTTTGCACATCCGAATCTTTCTCTGGGTACCCAAACATCAGGGGAAGCCGAAAATGTACTGATTACATTCTATATTGGTGACTGTTGCATACGGAATTCTTTCGCCCCTGCATTTTTGGCCGATTATGCTGTCCACTGCCTTATACCACGAAAATATATCTATCTCATAACTTGAGCTGCCAGACTTTTGCACGGCGTCCCGCACTTATCGCAGCCGCATTTTTAGTTTGTCCTGGCACAGATCTATTATTCTGTGATAACCACTGAATGTAACTTCTCACAAAATATTCCATAAATCTCTAAGTTTTTGTATGTAGCGTCCAGTTGTGATTGTATGTTTTCGTCTGCCTACATATCGAGCAGTCAACCATTGAATTTCCTCGTTTGAATGAAGATATCTTTTCGCCGCTGCATTTGTTAGAACAAGAGAGGCGTAACATATAAGTGTGATCTTCCCTTTTTGTCAAGTCTGTCCATTTTATGGGGCTAGTAGACTGAAAACGTGTCCGATGAAAGGGTGATTGGAATAATACAACAAATTGATGATTTTTTTTTTAAGATTTTAGGCTTGCTATAAATCAGCCATAAAAAATGGGAGTGTCACCCAGTACACTAATAACATGAATGGGTGATACAGGAACTCATTAAATTTTATTTGATATCTTATGCTTTATTCTACCCCGATAAAATATGGGTCAGAGAAAAAACATTGTGAGAGTCCGAAGCACAATTTAAATGAGGAAAATATCTGACTCGGTGTACACACAGACAGCAGAAAATCACTGCGTTCAATCCTGAGATATCATAGTTGTTTCTTACTCTCCTAGTCTGATAATATTTGATGGAAAGTCCAGTATTTTAACTCCAAAAACGTGATGTTTTCCGTGCTTTCTCACTGTTTCCCGCTATATTTGTGGACCCACGCTCTTGAATGTTTGGCAGTGGTACCGAGGTTGTCAGAGGCAATGCGGTTCTCGCAAATACCCTATTCAGGGGGCTCAGTCTCGGGATCCATGTTAAGCCCGTGATCCACTTACGCTTTTAAGGTCTCCGATTGTCCCGATTCTCCCCTTCCGACCAGTTACGAGCGATTACGAGTGTAAATTTCTGTTATGTGCAAGACATAGAAGGATCATGACTTCTGACCTGTACCGACCCTTCCACTTGAATAAGACAGGTTCCGATTGGATCAGATCACGCGGATCCCTCTTGTATGAGGTATGAGTTGTCGGAAGGACACAGGAGTATCGGTTGGTCAAGTGCAAACTAGGTGGCGAATATTTCCTCTGCAATTAGTCAATTAGAAACCGTTTAAAAAAACAACTGCCATATTTATTGTTTAGGTTGGCAAAAATCAATTGGAAATGCTCGCGTTAGTGGATCATGGGATAAAATTTTTTCCCCAATCACTCTGACTTCCTACGATTGTTTGCGCGAGTTTCAGATGGCTCCCGGCACTTCCTAAAACTTCTGACTGGCCACAATTGCTGGCGTGCAAAAGCCTTAAAAGCGTAAGTGGATCTCAGGCATTAGGTGAATCTGGTTTCGTTCGTATGCGACTGCCGCTTCCAAAGGCGCGCTCTGCCCTCATTGGAGGCCGGGATAGCACTACCTGTTTGGTTTAAACTTCCGAGGCAGCAACACAGCGCAATTGGTTTTGAGAAGGGAACATTCTGGCGAGTGATCTTTAAGTCTAACGAGGTACATTTTAGAAGTGTAGTGGAGTAGAAAGTACAGATAATAGCTACAATATGTAATGGAGTAAAAGTCAAAAGTACGCTCTGCAATTTTTACTTAAGTAAAGTACAGATACGTGAAAAACGTACTTAAGTACAGTAACAAAGTATGTGTACTTCATTACATTCCACCACTGGTGATGTACAGCGTATCTCTTTCAAAAGAGATAGAATGATTTTTTGAGTCTTGTTTTAGGCCTATTTGTTTTCTTTTGCCCTCATTCAAAATTGCTTTGTTTAAACAAAGAGGAGTGTTATGGCCTCTCCTTGATGGTTAAATGTCTTCTGTGTAATAATGTCATTATGACAGTGATGATGATGGTAATTTTCAGTAATCCACATTGTAGTGGTCCAGCGGCATTGAACTTGTCAATGTAATGTCACAGGTAATTCTTACAGGGGACGTCCCTGCCCTGGAATCGAAAGGAGGCATCATATTCACATCCACTGATGCGGGCGTATCCTTCAGACCTGTCCAGCTCCCCTTCCATCCTCGTCAGCCAATCGCTTTCCATTTCCAGAACCCAAACTACCTGGTCACCATTGGCATTAATGTGAGTGTCAAGTGTATAGTAGCTTTTTTTTCATGAGGCATTTTTCCCACATATTTATCAATCAAACAACTGTCTATTTGATGTGTTTTTGGTGAAAAACACATCCTAGAAAATAATTTGTTGGGAATGCTGTCACCTTTGCGAAAATTTTTTATATATAGATATCCCTGCTGCTGTATATTTTACTCAGTTTTTTAGGAAAATGAGAGCATGTTAGCAGCGCCAATGGTTAAACTCATTTTAACATGTATTCTGATCCAAACAAGGAACCAGATGCAGATTCTGGGTACAATCCGCTGGGGAGCATTTATTGAGAAGAATACAGTTATAATAGTGGGAAGGGCCAAAGCCCAGAACTGAAAAGGGGGCAGCACAGCTAAGTTTGTAATGACCGGCGAGGGTTGGGGCGTGTCCGCGTCCAGGCCTTTGGCCTTCCCTGACTGGAAGCCAAGTGGTGAATTTTCCTCCCTGTTGCCGGACTGCTTGACAGTTGAACCAAAGAGTTCAGCAGGAACACAGTCCCAATCCTGGAGATCGATGAAGGCTAGCGAGGTGTTCCTAATAAACTGACTCAGAGCAAGAGACTGGAACAGACGGTTAAGAAGAATGCGGCCCCAATCCAGGAGACTGAGTCAAAGGCCTAGGAGCTTAATCCTATCAATAAGACTTAGAGGAATGGCTGCATTTGTGACTAATTTGTCGAGACATGTATACCTCAGCTCAAAACTAGCAGATGCAGACTGGAAGGCTTAGTTGTGAATTGAGTGTTGCAATCCAGCAACCATAAATGACAGAAAGTAAGCTGAAATAGACCAGATCATCACACAAAATAAGTGGTGCCTACAGATGATCACATCTAGGAGTGAGGGTGGTAACAAGACCACAAGTCTATGAATGGAGACAAAACCACAATACATGTAGGTTGCTGGAACAGGGGAAGAACCAATAAAGGAAACATGAGGGTAGTGACAGACATGTAGGCTGACATATCTCTGTTCTTACGCATAACTGAATCCTCGAGTTTCCAAAGGGCCCAACTTCATGGAACACTCCTCTTCAAGAAAGGGAAAAATTGATTTTTTTTTTTTTTTGCCCATATTTTATGATCCGTTTTTAGTTTATTTCCTAAGAAGAGAGTGTCATTGGGATACTTTAGGAGTCCACTTGCGAAGCCTTTTAAGTCAAGTTGTTTTTTTTTTTTTTTTTTTAGAAAAATAAGATTTTTTTGATATGCATAGAAATTTATTCCATAGATACTACATAGATTCTTTTTTTTAAGAAATGACTTTGATTTTGCAACAAAGTTTTGACTTAGCAGCTTTTGAAAGTGGAGTGGAAATTTAGCAGGTTTGACAGTGTTTAAACCAGCCCTGTTGCTGAATAGGTGAAGGTATTTGACGCAGGACCCACTCCACATGTTAGAAATGCGTTTTAAGACATGCAAGGATGTCATTCGAACGCATAATAGTTTTCCTTACCTTTCAAGTTTGAGGAGCTTCCTTTTTGAATCCTTATGAGGAGATTTGTTAACATTTTCTGCGATCAAAAAACTTGAGTCTGCATCCCCCATCTTGAGTTAGAGAAAACAAAACTGAACAGGCTATAAAAGCTTGACTGTGCTCAGTTCCTTCTAGCAAACGAAAACAGAATCTCATTTCCACCTTGGCAGATGACTTAGCAGAATTTGACTGTTTTCTTCCTTGATGTGGCGGGTTTTGACAGAGTTTCGCCTTTTCTGTTACAATTAATAACATGATTTAGTAGATTTTGAAAGTGGAGCTATCATGTGCATGTGCCTGAAAGAGAGGCTAAGGGAGATAACTCATTTGTTTTCAAAACCTAACTTAGCAGGATTTGCAAGTGGACTCCTCACTTTTCACTTAAATTACAAGAAAGTTACCTTCTTTGTTATAAGATATGAAGACCTCCAATTCATTGGAGTTGGGCACTTTGGAAACTCAGTGATTCAATTCCAAGGTTTCAGCTGTGTTAATGTTCTAACTGATGATCAGTTGTATATATGGGGACAATATGCTGGAGAGACTGTTACTGACTTGTGTGTTATTGCGGACACATCCTGACTCATTTTCAGTGCTTGGACACATTGTATTATACACTATGCAGCCCAGTTGAGATCAAGTATTATCAATTTACGTTGACCACACATTTATATGTTTCAAATTAATTCTGCAGGGTGGTCTTTGGTTGTCTTTAGACTTTGGGACCAAGTGGAACAGACTCCATGACGGTGTTCATTCTTTCATGTGGTAAGAGCAAATATAGCCCTTCTCTTTAGCAAGTGCTCGAATGCCATTGAACTGTTAGTTAGTTTGATGAATAGTGATCCAGCATTGTTCTCCACGTGCTTTAAGAGGTAAGGAGAAGTTCATTTCTTCAGACATGAATAACGTTTCTTTTGGCTGTGTCTCGTAGTCTTGGCAAAGGCCAATGACAGTCCCACAATGCCACACTCATAAATACCATTACATTGGTTTGGTTTTGCTGGTGTCAGTGAACCAGGGGATTAAACCTGGAAAGGGGTTCCCACCATGGCAGGACGAAGTAGGGTTGAGTGAGTGTGACTGTGATTATGAATGATGTTGACTTTGTTTCTTCCATGTCTTCCACCAGGGGCTCAGGCATCACCCTGTTCTTCAGCTGCAGTCCCAATGGGACAGGTGAGCGGTGCACTGGGGGCACCACCTCAGCACCTTTTTGATAAGGGTGAAAATTCAATATGGCTTAATATTAAAATGTGCAACTGGCGATGTATAATCCATTCATCTATCCCATTTATTCCAGAGCAGGAGAGGGGAAGCGGAGGAGGGGAGGCAGGGTTTGGTCAGCTGGAGTATATCCCAGTGCTTAATCGGCTAGAGTTAGGAAAACACCCTGGACAGTCAATGATCTGTTTGGTGTAGAATATGTAATACATTACACAGGGCTTAAAGATGTAAGCATCCACATAATGTGATCTCCCCCAGCCTTAATATTACTGTATATTTAAATGCTTCAAAAATTACTATGCACCCTTTCAGTGTTCATTGGTTTAACTGTGGCCATTACATGATGAAGTGCAAGAGAAATTTGCAGGCCTATCAGAGCCTGGCCTGGGTAGTGCTGCAGATGCTGCACGTCTCCTGGTCAGGACTTACACTCATGCGTCGAGATACCTGTGTGATCATGCCCTCCTTGTGTAGTGGATGCGGACCGGAGGGGGGAACTGCTTTTGAAACGGACAAAGGATCTGGGTGCGTCTTTCACCACCATCACCCGCAATATCTTCTCCTTTGGCTACATCGGGGGCTTCCTGTTCACCTCTGTCATGGAAAAGCAGGTAAACTATGTACTCTGAGTCTGAGTTTAACATTCTGGGCACTGCATGGTTGTTCCATACCTGATTCACTGTCCATCCTAAGTACTGTCTCTTTTAACTGCATTTGTGATTCACATTTTGGCATTCTTTCTATGTGTAGCAGCTCCAAGTTCCATCCTGGGAATGGCCATTTGTCTCAGGAACGCTATGCACCCCTCTCCCATTACAGGAGCAGCATGGACCTCATTTTTGCCATTCTTACAATGCAGTTTTTTTGGGGTTAACTCAACCTATTCACTAGTAATGATAACATGGAAGTGCAGTGTAATAGGTTGTAACAGGTTCCCTTGACACTATCCTATGACAGCCCTGAAGTTATAGTTGCTTCCCTTGGCGAAAGGCGATTTTGCCTTTTGCTGGCTGCGTGTTTGACCTATAAATACTTTCTGGATGAGAGAATGGGGCTCAGCTCTCACCTCTGTCTTGGCAAATCTCTGAATTGTAACACACTCGAGGGCCAAGCAAAGGCATGCCCACTCTTGAAATTGGCGGAAGTTTTATTTTGTCTAACTGAGATTTTTGTTGCAGGGAGAGCCCCGTGTCATATATGTGTCTTCAAACCAAGGAGACATCTTCAATAAAGCCCAGCTACCCTCTGCCACCATTGAACAGGTAACACACTTTCTCTTTCTCTTTCTCGGTCCTCATGTATCAGACTAGTTTCTTCCAGTCTTCCTCTTTGTAGATTGATCTATTAAGTCCATGATTAGTCTCTAAGTCACAGGCTAAGATTTGGCAAATACACTGAGTCTCAGCAGTATGTTGGGGTGTTCCATTACTAGCATCCATTTAGGCTGTCCATTGAGACACACATATTCTGTCATGTAGGTTGCTTGACTGGTAAACAAAGAGTTCCAGATGGTTACTTCTGGAAGGGCTTGGGATTCTGACTTGATTTGGAGAGGTGAAGTTGGGAAGGACTCAGCCATTGGGTCCTTGAGCAAGGCCCTTAACCCCAAAGTTGCTCCAGACACTAAACCCCTGTTTTACTGTTGTTAACAATGGAACTTTTCCTGGTTAACCCTATATAGACCGGGCTTTTTGGGGCTTCCTGGGGCCGGGGGGCTTTTTACGCCCCACGCTGGCAACTTGTAAATGACATGGCGTATCACTTCCAAATTTGAAGGGGATGATGTACACGTAAAACTGAATCACTTCAATAATTTTGGTATTATTATGCCCTATTATGACATCATTATGACATCATGTTTTGATTTTTTATTACCCAGAATGCTTTGCTTATTTTATCCCATAGTGCACCAGCTCTGAGAGGCCATAAAATACACAAAATTCTATTTTTGTTCTGTGAAAATAGTTTTTCATTTACTCGGAATGTTTTTTCTGAGAAGTTCAGCTCAGAAAGAAATGAAAGTAACCTTATAAAGGATTACAGGTTTGCGTAAGCTAAACTTGGTCTGTTCTTATCGTCAAATTCTTTGTGTTTAGTGTATTGATTTCAATATAGAGCCTAAAGACCACCTTAATAATGCAAAAAACGTCTATTTGTTGGTAGTAGAAGCTTTCATCATAGGAAAATAAAATAAATTCAATGACGTCATCAAATTAGCATGAAATTAATTCTCCTTAACAAAGCTGACATTAAATTACGTAAGGTATTGTAAATAAAATGGAAGAAGTATATGTTAAAAAGAAAATCTTGAAACTACATTGATGAAACCTAAATTGGCGATTTTTTTTTCAGACATACCTGTTAGAAAACCGTTAGTATGGAAAACGGCAAAGGTGGTGAACTTGACTTATTGGTATAAAATTGTTCTCAGACAAGTTCGAGGAAAAGTCACCAAGTTTGGTGGTCTTAGCTCAAGCCGTTCAGAAATGATACAACTTGAAAATTGGCATGGGCATAAAATGCCCCCCCTCAGTCTAGATAGGGTTAAATGAAGGTTTAAAAAAAGGCAATGAGAAACCGCAAGAACAAAGTTGAATATTATGATTCAATATCAACACAATGAAAAGGCGATGGTGCTATAGATGTCTTGGGTAGAACATTGAAAATCATCACTTTTGGATGAGTTGGGAGTTTGTGTTTGGTGTTTGAGATGCTGGTGGCTTAATCATCTCTCATTCCCCAACTGCTGATGAGACAGAATGTGATCTTCTCTCCCAGGGTCATTAACTAACCTGAAGTGCTGGGCAGGGTGGAAAGACTTAGTCATGCACACACAAACACACACACACCCACTCACACTCATGCATGCTCACCTGTATACACAAACACATTCAAAAACTTTTAACAGGTGCTTGTTGGGGCGTTTCTTACATGGGAGATGGGGACATTTGACTCCATGTTTTTAAAATGCAGTTGTGTCAGGAAAATATCATGGAATTGTGTAAATTCCACTAAAGACTGCTCCCCATTTCTAAACTGGCTTTCGCCACCCCAGAATGAGACTTCAAAGACACATCAGCACTGCAAAATTTCTTCTTGCTTTTTATGAAATTATAATCTCAACAAACGAAAGATTGAAGCCTTATACTGGAATCAGTTTTTTTGAATGTATTTAATCTCCACTGTGCCGCCACTGCTTTGAATTTGCCTCTATCCCTGTCTTACCAGTTCTACTCTGTTCTCGATGGAGATGAGGATATGATCTTCATGCATGTGGATGACCCAGGAGGTAATCAAGCTATTTGTTACTCTCTCAAGAAAATGGAATGTCCTCAATGTCCAAGTTCTACCTCGCTTGGCGATGTAGAATAATACACCACCCCTAGGCTATAAACTTTTGTCTAATTCCATCAAATCCTATTTTTTTGATGATTTTTACTCATACATGAACATCGTTATCAGAGTTCTGTCTGGTTCATACATTTACATGCACTGGAAAATTTAATAGTAAGACTTTGTTGAGATTCAGTGCCGGCTTAGTATGTAGTAATGTCATTCGTACGTTCTGATCTGTCAATGTCAATAAATATCCACAACTATGATATTCTGCTGTCTCCCAGATGTTTATTTATCCGTGATGTCAAAACAAGAAGAGCTTTTGACTTCTATTAGCTTTCAAATCACAGGGAACTAAATTCATAAATAGGCATTAGTTTAACCTGAGGACAGTTACTTTAGGTTCTCAGTTCACTCGGAAGGTTTCTGTGGTAAGGCATGACTTTGAAACTTTACTGCCCTGTCATCAAATGCAGAACTACTTGGTCAGGCTGAAGAACGAACAAGTTTTTCAAGTTTTTGGCAGCTGCGAATAGACTGTGAACAATCACACCACCACCTCAGAGCTGTAGCTTAATTGCTTAGGTCAGCGTACGTCTATCTGTGCTCTCCGCAGTCCATTTCAGGCTTTTGATGGACATGGTAGATAAGAGTTGAAAATGGCAAATTTTTCTGGAGAAACCAGTTAAGTTGCCTTGGCTGTCCCCGTGTGGAATAGCTGATGCAATGATCTAAATATCAGGGCGCGCGACTCATGTTTATGGATTTTTTAAATAGAACACATTGTGAAAAACTAGAGGCACTCCTAGAGTGCAAACCTCTGCCAAGGCAGCGCAGTCCAAATCTTGGTTTGTGGGAGCAAAGTTCAGATATCGAGTGGCATATGATTTCGCCGTGACGGCCATATTGTTTGACCGATCATGGTGAAAATCAATAGGGTCCATCCTTGATGTCATAGCGGCCCGTCCCACCCACAAAATTTCAGAGATATGCGTTTGTTACTTTTTGAGTTATCTTGTTCACAAACAAACAGACAAATGAACAAACGGCACCGGTCACATAACCTCCTGCCAACTTCGTTTTGCGGAGGGAACAACAGTAAAAGGTGGCAATATGGTGCATGTGTTCTCTGAGTGAAATCTACTGTAAGTAGAAGTGAACAGACTCATCGCTTGCCTCAGGCATTTGAATGATCAGATCCAGTCTTCATGTGTTTTGTTGACCGTGCTTTATCTTTGGCTATATCAGCTGTATAGTTTGTTTCCTCTGTTGCAGCGGACACATATTTTGGCACAATTTACACTTCAGATGACCGGGGTATTCTGTACTCTAAGTCATTGGAGCGCCATCTGTTTGGTGGAGAAGGGAAGAGCGACTTCACCAACATCACATCTCTGAGGGGAGTTTACATCACGAATGTTCTGGAAAAGGGTACATACAGACTACCGGGCACTATTGTTCAGAATTGCTGTATTTAATCCTTGTTTGTTTAACCCATTTGTGCAGATATAGAGGCCGGCGTCCGTAAATAACCAAATTTAATTCCTAAATAATTCTGTGATTGAATTTTCAAATGTCTTGCTTCAGTCAAATAATTTTCCAGAGTCTCTGTGACACAAATAGTGGGCTACACTCTCAGAAATAGGGGTACAGCAGGAGTCAATTTCTGTTCCCCAAGGTACATTGAGCACTTATGTACCCTTTAGGGCTAATTATAGGACCTCAAGGTACTGCCCACTGGGGCAGTACCCTCGAAGGTACTGCTGATGTACCTTAGAAGTGGGTTTTTATTTGTTTTGGGACATAAAAGTACCTTTTAGACCCTAAAAAGGTTCACACAGGTACCTTGAGGTCCTATAATTAGCCCAAAAGGGTACATAATACCTTGGGGAACAGAAATGGACTCCTGCTATACCCCTATTCCTGAGAGTGTATCAAGCCTTAATAGGCTCACACATAACAGGAAAAATTGGCATTATTTGTATTCTGCACAAAGGAGTTAATGATTGGCGTGTATTTTTAGCGCCTACACCGTTATTAGAGCAAGGCAATAATGAAGTACGATTAGCACGATAATTCATTGGACAGTGACACATTTTTTTGTTATTTTGGCTCTCTCGGCCGAGTAAATCACTGGATCTGAATCCAACATAACATGCGTTTAACAGTGCTGAGGAGGTGACTGAAATCCCCAAACCAAGCAAGAATTAAACTGAAGGCCTGGTAGAGCATCAGCTGGGAAGATACACAACATCTTGATATCTATGCATGACAGACCTCAATATATGCATATGCACCCAAATATGCACCCAAATGTAAAAAATTATTGCTTTATTCTGCATTTTGCTTAACTGTCCCATAGTTTTTGATTTGAAAATAGGGGGAGGGACTATTTACAAAAGGTGCTGTAATTTCGAAAGGTTCACCCAATATATATTGAAAATACCCACGAGTCAAAGATGACGATCTGCACTTCAACCTCATTGCCACTGCATCCTTTCAAAGCACTAGTGTCCCAAAAAAACTGGAAAAATGTGTTACACTCCAACGAATTATGGTTCTCACTGTACGGCATGGTTAATATAATTTAATGCAGTATAAATGTCCTCATTGTGTGTCGCAGATAATCGTATTCGGACGGTCATCTCCTTTGACAGAGGGGGAGAGTGGAGACCTCTCACCAAGCCAGAGAATGTGGAGTGTGGAAAGAACGCCAAAAATGTTTGTCACGACTCTCTCTGTCTCGCTCCTTTTGTCGCTCTCTATGTGTAGTGTGCATTTTGCATGTTATTTTTTTGCATTGCGCTTTTTTATATTTAGGTTGAAAGTACTTTGTAGATGATGTGAATCATCTGACTGTGTTTGTGTTTACTGCACATCTGCCTGTATCTGTTGATAGCATCTTAGTGTTTGGTAAAAATGTAAGACAGTATATGACAAGTATAGATATTTTTGTCTGCAGGACAAGGACCAAAAACTCACTCAGTTTCTTCTTCTTGTTGTTCTTCTTGGTGTGGACACTAATTTTGAAGCGCTACTCCTCCATTATTGCTGAACATATTGTCATAAAATTTGACAAGCATATTCTAGATTTCAGTGCTCAGGGATTAACTGAGCTCGATTTTGCAAAAAGGACGCAGGGGCCTCCCGTGGGGCTCAACGAGACCCAACCTATTAACATGCCATCGTCCCGAGGACGTAGTTCATTTGAACGTGTTATTTTGTATGATTGTGGGGCTTGACTGCCACGTGCAATGACCTGTTTGTTTTTACTCCTCAGTGTAACCTGCATATCCATGGAGAGTACAGTCGCTATAACAGGCTGGCTCCCTCACTGCCCCTTTGTGACCCCAGTGCTGTTGGCCTTGTCATTGCTCATGGTAACAAATCTCTCAGTCATCACTTAAAGAAAACGCATGTACACACACACACACATACGCACACATATGCGCACACACTGAGAATTAATCCGAAACACCTAGTGCCCTACCTGGGTGAAGCATGTTTGCTAAAACTTGCTTACATAATGGAGGTGCAAATTTATTTAACTAAAGAGCAGGGATTAGAATGCTTGATTGAAAGCCAGGCTGAAAATTTGGCCAAAACCACAAGAAACACTACAACTTTTTGTATTTTTGAATATTTTTATTTACTTTTTTTTTATTGTAAGTCTGCAATCAGTGCCCTCTATTAACTGTATTGATTGTCAAATCAGGTCGAGGAAGTTTGTTTTAGAACAGTCCGACTGCATTATCCTTGAGTTAGTAGTCTATTTGTCATCAGCAGTTCAGCCCTTTTTCCACACCTCACCATGTGACCGCGTGGTTTGCAGGCAGTGTTGGAGACTCTGTTACCTCGGCTCGGCCTGATGTGTATGTGTCAGACGATGGGGGGTACACCTGGGCTCGGACGCTGATAGGTCCCCATCACTACGCCATCCTCGACTCTGGCGGTCTCGTGGTCGCCGTGGAGTTCCACACCGATCGCCTCATCCACACAGTCAAGTGAGAATGCGCACCTGCCTGTCTTTTCATTTTCTTCCATCTCTGCAATGATTGTACCCGTGTCCCTTAAATTGTGCTGGTGTCTCTAGATTTTAGTTGTAGTGTGTTTTTTGTTACATAAAAATTTGACAGAAAAGTCGCTGTGTGCAAGTCTGTGAGCGCTGTGGCTTCCGCTTTTCGGCGCTGTTCCACTGCACATATGATGTTACAGTAGAGATGCACAGCTCTAATTTTCGTGAATTTACATTCATGTCATGGAATCCACATTTGCTG
The DNA here is from genome assembly GCA_029721435.1 of Gymnothorax reevesii. Taxonomy (NCBI): domain Eukaryota; kingdom Metazoa; phylum Chordata; class Actinopteri; order Anguilliformes; family Muraenidae; genus Gymnothorax; species Gymnothorax reevesii. Next base: position 27,846,695 of record CM056579.1, on the reverse strand, counting down.
TCACCTGCGGTTTTTCAGGTTCTCCACGGATGAGGGACAGTGCTGGAAGCTGTACAACTTCACTGACCATCCCATTTTCTTTACTGGCCTGGCATCTGAACCTGGCACTAAAACCATGAACCTCACTATCTGGGGATACCGGCTCGAGGAAAAGTACAAGGCCACATGGGTAGCTGTCACCATCGACTTCCAGCCTTTACTCATTAGGGAATGTAAGAATCTTTCTCTCAAGCATCTGTCTGGGCTGAAAGCATAAGCTGTAAGCATAGACACTGAAACTCAAAAGCAGTCATCCTTAAAGCCATTTCATATAAGTAAGATTATTTTGGGCTGAACCGCAGAAAAACGAGGTGCCAGCCCTATAAACATGAAAGTCTGCAACTGAGTGATGAAGTTTCCACCGTTGGTCATTCGAGTGAGTGGTGAATGTCGAAGTCCGTGACTCGGTTTGTGATGAGGTTACGCCATAGGTTGGCTGTGTGTAATGAAGTTTCACTTGTGGTAATTTGGGTATTGGTATTTCAACATTGGCTTTTGCTCTTTCAAAACGAATTTCTGCAAAGCTGGTCAGGTCAAGCTATATGTAAGTTTTTCACCTGGTCTTGTTTAAAAATGGAACAGTGGAGTGATTAGCAGTAGGAAATAAAAAATATTTGGGGATGTATTAACTGGTTATGAAACTGACAATAACTTGTTTGCTCACCGAGTTAATTTGTGCTACTGAGTTTTTAGCATTACATCAGAGGCGTGTATCCCCATTTCAGAAATATATGAAAGTTCCATTGCAAGGAAAAAAGAGTGATATAGCACTTTATGAACCGAGAGTACCAGCTGGCATGCTGTTTATGTGTGCAAACATAGATATATTTCTCACCGAATAGTGAATGTTAACCTCTGGCACCATATGTGACTTAGATTGATGGAAGTATTGTTGTTACAGCGCATCTGTTTTACATGTTTGATATTCCCCAGGTGAAGAGCATGATTACGTGGAGTGGTTGGCTCATTCCACTGCCGGTGGGGACCCGAGAACCGATGGGTGTATTCTGGGGTACAGAGAGACCTTCAGGAGGCTGAGGAAGCAGTCTGTATGTAGGAAAGGGAGGGACTACGTCATCCACAGACAACAAACGCCCTGCCTGTGCACCAGAGAAGATTACTTATGGTCAGGCAGTTACTTGTATTGCTTCCTGAATATTCTCTTAATGCCCTGTAGTTGAAGGGCAATGATGATGAAGATGCACCATCAGCAATAACTGTTTTTGCTTGTGAGAATCAAGAGCAGCTCTTCTTTAAAATTATTATTATTATTGACATGCTGCAGTTAATTCGGAAGGCTGCATGTCATTTCCTGTTCAATGAGAAATTTTTTGAATGTGTTGGGTGGGGGTAAGCTCCATCTACTGCCAAACTGCCAAATTTTTTGAACCAAAAGATATTTGAGCCAGTATCCAGAGCTGTTCATCCTCCCCAACAGTGATTATGGGTACTATCGGCAGGAGAACACCTCAGAGTGTGTGGAGCAGACAGACTTCAAGGACCGCGTCTTAAAGGTGTGTTTAAATGGAACGGAGGAGGAGCTTCAGACTTCAGGGTAATGCACCACTACTTTATATGATCCTGCACAAACATAACACACTCCTGTCTCTTACTTGCTTGGGTGTTTTTTTCTATTGGCAAGGTGAGTGGCAAATTGATTATGAGCACAGAGGTTGTGAAACAGTCACAGTCATGACATTTGTGTTAGTATATGTCAGGGATCCTCAAATCTGGACCTCCAACCCAAACCCAGCCCAGGTTTTCTGTTATCCCAGGCAAGTACATTACATTACAGGTACTTAGCAGACGCTCTTATCCAGAGCAGAGCAGTATCCAAGAGCAGTACAAAAGTGCAGACCTCCTAGGAGACAAGTAAAAGTGCTAACAGTAAGTGACAGAACATGTTCCATTGTTACAGATCTAGACTAATAACAAAAAGGCAAGGTCAAGGGCAAGTGAACAAAATGGCAACAAGGTTAAGTGCAGAGGCAAGTGCAACAAAGAGCAATAAAATAAGTGCAATAGAAGGGCAACATGTCAGGTGCAACAAAGGGGCAGGAAAATCAAGTAACCTGACAATAGAGTGCAACAAAATGAAGGGAAACCAAATCAAGTGATACAGTCAGGAAGTAGGGAAAACAGAATTAAGTGCAACAAATCAAAAGGATGTTGGGACAGGAATCAAGGCAGTGGAGTAGGGGAAAGGTGGAGCCTGAAGAGGTGGGTTTTCAGGCGGTAAATGAACAGTTGGTGCCTCTGATTGGCCAGACTGTGTTAACACCTGACTCCCAGGTAAAGGGAGGGTGGAAAACCAGCAGTTCGCGGACATCGTAGGATGTGATTTGAGGACCAGGGGTATATGTTATTAATTCTGGCTTTTGTATTATGTGTTAAAGTTTGTTTGCATTATTGTTATTTCTGTTCCCATGTTTTTCCTGTTTCCCCTTGTCTGGGTTTACCTTCCCTATTACATGCGTTATTTCTTCCCAGTTTAGTTCTCCTCCATAAATAATTGTCTTGTTTGTAACCCTGCCCCTCTCTGATCTCTGCTGTTTCTTGGGCCACCAGCCTTTCCCTCCCCCAGTCACCCCTCTACCTTTATAGTTTCCCTGTTTCTCTGTGTCATTTACACATTTGTCTCTGCTGCTCTTTGCTCTGCATAATACAAGCCTTTTCCTGAGTCTGATTTCCAGTGTTTGACCTCCTTTGTTTCTCGAGTTTATGTGTTTGGATGGCCCCCTGTGTCTGGCTGCCTTCCTTGTCGTAAATCTGCCTAGCTTACTGGTTTTTTGTTTTTTTTTTGTCTGTGTTTTTGTAATGCATTCTGCTCAGTTAGTTTTTTGGTCCCTGTGTATTATTAGATTTTACTTCTGCCTAGTTATTCCTACCTCCGGTTTCAACTTGTACTGTCTGACCTAGTTTTTGGCTGAATAAACCTTGAAAACATTCTACTAACTATGGTCTGCGCTTGAAGCCCTGAGTGCATCCTTGTCAGTTTGTCATCCCAAGGGTATTCCTGAAGTCATGGCTGCCCTACCATACCCCTAGAGACCTCTCTCGTAAGTTTCCATGTTAACATCTCCAGCCGTTCAATGATTTGTGCCATTGTTGGGACTGGAATACATAACCCCCAGGAGGGTAGATCTCCAAAAATAGGGTTGGGCAGCCCTCCTTGCAGTGTCTATGAGGCATAATGATGCTGTTGTCCCTGCTACAGGTACAGAAAAATCCCCAGCGATCGATGTGAAGGAGGATTTGCTCCACAGCGGACAGAGAATGCTGTCAGCAATACCTGCAACAGCACCACCACCAGCAAGCTCTCGTCCGCGGAACCAGTGAGAGGAGCTATGAAAGATTAGAATTACCGGTATGGAGGCGTGACTGGAAAGTGCTGATGCACTTGTTTTTGCCTCCTTTCCAGAGTGGCCCACAGTTGACGGCGGTGATGGTGATGGTGGTGTCGGTTGCAGTCACAGTAATCGCTCTGGCTGCTGCCGGCCTCTTCGTTGTGTGGAAGTCACTGCATAGAGAAAGGTAAAGAAGAGAATGTTGGGTAAACTAAAACGGAAATCATAACATAAAAATAAACAACTGACATCCTGTCTTGATGCATTCAAGTGCCCCTTTGACTTAATTGTTATTCATTTCTACTTCACTTTAGTGCATACTTTTGGACACCAGGACTAACCACTTTTATCATGCCGTCCTTTATTTAATGGAGAATCAGTATAGCATCTAAAGCGTCTACAGGGCTGTGAAAAAGTATTTGCCCCTTCCAAATTTCCAGATTTTTGCATATTTGTCTCAAATATTTCAGATCATCAAACTAATTTTCATATGAGAGAAAGATAACTCTACCCAGTCCTATATGGAAAAAGTATTTGCCCCTTTAGTCACTAAGTCAACCAGTTAAACTAATTTAAAGGATATTTTGGTTCAATTTCAATGGACACACCTTGACATGGTTACTGCCAGCCCATTGACTCTTAACATCACTTAACTAGGCTTATGCCTTCGGAGGCGACGGCTGGGGGTATATCCCCAAATGCCCCCCATTTCTCCAATTCCCCAATCATTGAATAGACCTTGAATGAAATTTGATTTAAACTAAATTTCAGGTCAATCAGACAAATGGTTCTGAAGATATGGCCAAAATGGTAATTTTCCATCACAAAGTGCCACCTAGTGGCAAAATATTGAACCATACAGGTATAATGTCATCATGTGACACATTGTGAAGTCATGACCTTGCAGTTGCACATAGTTTCATGTCAATTGGACAAATGGTTCCAAAGATATGGCAAAAATGGTGAATTTTATGTGACAAAGCTCCACCTTGTGTCAAATTTTGTAGCAAACAGGTATAATGTCATTGTGGAACACATCCTCAGATCATGACCTTTCATTTGCACTTTATTTGAGGTCAATCGGACAAATATTTCCAGAGATATGATAAAAACAGTGATTTTTCAGTTTTTGGCCCCTAGTGGCCAATCTAGAAATTGTAAATTGTCCAAAATCGAATCAGTTCTTCATCTTTATGATACTTACTTATATGCAAAACATGAAATTTGTGATTGAAATATTACTGACGTTATCGCGTTAACACGTAGGGCGGTGCGGCGGCGGCGGCAACGGCGGTCGGACCAAAAACATAATATCCCCGGAACGCCATTCGGCGTTCGGAGATATAAATAGAACAAATATGACGTTGACAAAAAGCAGCACATGATGCCACTATTTAAAGAAATTCAAGAACAGATGAGAAAAAAGTCATTGGCCTTTGTCAGTCTGGAAACAGTTACAAGCTGTTTCTATGGTGGTTCTGGGACTCCTGGAAACCACAGAGAGAGAGAGCCATTATCCACAGGTGGAAAAATCTTGGAAATGTGAAGAACCCTTTCAGGAGTGTCCGGCTTACCAAAGTCTCTCCAGAAATGCACCAATTGCTCATTAAGGAGGTCACAAAAGAAGGTAGACTAACATCTGAAGAACTGGAGGCCTAAATTGGCTCACTTACGGTTAGTGTTCATGATTCCATATTAAGAAAGAGACTGGGTGAAAACCACATTCAAGGAAGACTTTTGGGGCAAAAACCATTAAACTTTTGCGATAATATTCTGTGGATGAGTCAAAAGTGGAAATTTTTGGAAAACATGGGTGCCGTTCTGACTTGCATAAAGTTAACACCGCATTCCACTGTATGAACATCATACCAACAGTCAAACATGGCGGTGGTAATGTATTGGTCTGGGGTTGCTTCCCTGCTTCAAGACCTGGATGACTTGCCATAATTGATGAAACCATGAATTCTGCTCTCTGGCGGAAAATCCTGATGGAGAATGTCCAGCCATCAGTTCCTGACCTAAAGCTCAAGCTGGTTTGTGCAGCAGGACAATGACCCAAAGCACAGAAGCAAGTCCCCCTCTCAATTGCTCTAAAGAAACAAAAGACTCAAGGTTCTCAAGCTGCCCAATCAAAGTCCCGACTTTAATCCATTTGAAATGCGGTGGCATGGCCATAAACAGGCAGTTCATGCTTGAAAATTCTCCAAAGTGGCTGAATTCTCCAAAGAAGAGTCGGCCAAAATGCCTCCCATAGTAATGTGAAGGACTCATTGCCAGTTATTGCAAACATTTGGGTTTAGGGTGGCAATTATGTTTTTCAGATGGGTGACGTAGATTTTAAATAGCTCATTACCTTTTAATAAATGAAGTGGTCATTTAAAAGCTGCATGTCATGTGTACTCTCAGCTTTGTCATAAGTTAAAACTAGTTGGATGAGCTGAAACAAATGTTAAATGTGACACTTAAGTAAAATAGAAGAATACAGTAACGTGGCAAGTACTCATTCACTGCACTGTATGCTGCATGAGTGCACTTTTGAGGGTGAATAATGGACAATTGGTTGATAGTTAACCACTATCAAAATGTAAAAAGCAAAATATAGATTTAATCTTGGAGTGGATATGGCTATTGCATGAATAAGACCATTTTGATCATGGTCATTTGGACGTGTACACTTGATGAATGCTTTTTAATGATTCATCACAGGTTTCTTGGACAATTTTTTTGCTAGATATTTGCTCAGTTCATTGTACGTGCTGTACTCACAGCATTTATTGCACTGGTCTTCTACAGCCCTGTGAACATATCTCTGACTGCGCTCTGCTGCCCTCTGCAGGACGCCAGCGTACCGCTTTTCTGCTCTCCTGATGCAGGAGGACGAGCGGTTCATGTCAGTAAGACGACACACCGTTCCACTGAACAACGGATTAAGCGACAGTAATGATTCAGATGAGGTAAAGGTATTGCACAACATAATTAACTGCAGTTCGGCGACTATGACTGGTGGAAGAAAGTAAAAAGTGCCATGAAAATTGATATGATTGCATCTCATACATAAGCCTTTGTGTATGGTCATTTTTCATCTTCTTGATGGTTGTATTTCCCTTCAGGATCTAATTGAATGAAGAAATCACACCACTTTGGAGAAGAAAAGGGATGTACCAACTATAATTGTGATTTTTTTTGGACATACAGTAGGTTGAAGCCAGTTTGCTTGCGTGACTTTTATTGGCCATTCCCTTCTTTATGTCAGCTTTTGATACTCTGTTTACCAGCGGAAGTATTCAGTACGGTAAATCACAGATATTTTCATCATTGAATTACAAAAGTAGTGACTTTACAGCTCCAGTTGTTATTTTTTTCTCTTGACCAGTATTTATCGCGGTGTGTATTGTGAAGGAGTGATTAGTGGATTACACGTCCTTACTGTGCTCTAATTAAGGATTTTTACTATGTGAAATGTATTTTTTAAAATAGAGCAATTGGAAGTATCTTTGTGCATCAAAAATGATTGTGTTGTTTTAAAATTAAATTAAGAACTGTTGCTGATATTCTAAGGTTGAGATTTTTTTGAATCAAGCTTAGCGTGAGTCATCGAGTGAGGCCAATGAAGCCCTATTGTCAGTCAGATTTGACCTCCCCTGTGAACTGCTCCTATTGAAACTGCTTACTCTGATCATAACTGACTAATGCTACTTTTATCTCATGGAACTGCATACACTGAGCTTTGGACATTATTTAAAATCACTCAACACTGAATGTGCTTAATGCAATTAAATGCTCTGGGACCAGTTTTGACGAATAAGGACATGGATAAAGATTTTTAATGTTTTAAAGCTTTATAGTAAAATTGCAAAATATTGATGTAAAATATTGCCCAAACTGCTCTGAAAGCCATATGGAATGTTGGATTTTCAGCGTACGATCCCGTACTGCAGACGGTAAGCCATTCAAGACCATGCACAGTTTAAAAGTGAGTTTCAAAAAATATCAACTGGAATAACGAGTGCAGAATTTACGCTCTGACCCAGCGCGACAAATTCATAAAAATGAAAGTTTCTCAACTAGTGGATTTTTCCCTCCCAAAATACACTATGATGTATAACGAATAATCTTACTAATGTGAGAATAATTTATGCAGAAATCACTGAGCTTGAAAAAGAAACTGGTGAGTGTGGATCTCAAAATATATATTTCGAACAAAAATGAAAATGTTACTGCAAATGTGGAAGGACTTCATTTTAAAATTTTCAGTAATTTTAAAAATTTGTTTGTTTATACTGATGAATAAATATGAGCCATTATATAGCTGCCTATGTGCATTTTAATAAAGACAAAATTGTCCTGATTTATTTATTGTGGTTGTATTCATACTGAATCAAACTAACCGTGTTTATGATTCCTGATCATATTGCAGGGAATTTTACGGACATATGTGAAACGTGATGTAAATACGGCAGACTGAAATAGCAGTGTTGTTGAAATATCAGCCATTGTTTTTTTTTTTTGGTAGAGAACTGCATACTGTAGTATGGTTGGATAATTACGAAATAAAACAGTATGATTCAGAATGTGGCAATCCCTGTGTTTTATTTCTGTCTCCTCTCTCTGCTACAAAGTCAGTGAAGCACTTTTCCCAGAAATTCCACATTCAGAGACATGAAGTCCTCCCCATCACTGTTTTTTTCCTCAGCATGATCCTTGGATTTGCTTTATGGCACAATTCCGGAAAATAGTAGAGCTAATCAGTAAAATCAGCACACAGGGTTCACAGTTGATAGAAACACATAGCAGGGCTGCTTACCGACCCCTGGACTGAACACCTGTCAGTTGGTACATTTATATGCACAATTAAGTCGAGCTCGATTACGCCATTAAATCGGACTGCTGCCCTTGTCTTAGTATACATGCAATCTGTTTATTGACTGAAGCATGTCCACCTCCGTTACAATTGGTGGCGATATTCCCCCTTTCAGCTTGTTTGTGTCGGACCTTTTTCTGGTTGACCGATTTTGTCACAGGCCAAACAACCGGCAAACAAATTAGCTGGCAACTAACTGGTAGCATGTCTATTGGTGAAAACCTGGGCAACTTTATGGCTCTATGTTTTGTACGTACTGTGCGCTATTTTTTTTTTTTTTCATAAAGTTGAGATTCACGCTATCCCTGGTGGTTTTGGTATTAGTTGAAGGCAGCACGGTATGCTCCTGGAGTGCTCCAACAGGGTTATAGTGTGACGGTGCATTCAGGAACCACACGCAAGAGGGGGAAATCCAAAAAATGTATGCCTTTAATGAGGTCCAAGTCAATGCCAGAAAACACAGAAATTGCCAAGCCACAATACGAAATCCAAAAACAGTATCGACTAGACAGGCAGGGGCCAGAACCAGTAAGACAGATGGGCAGAGGTACAAAAACGATGGGCTAAGCCAATGGTCATACACAGGGCATCTAAACACAGAACTCGTGGTCATACAAAAATAGGTCAAAATCCAGAAAGACAAAAACAGTGCAAAAAGGGCTTTGGCAAGAATCAAGGTCGGACTATCCAGTAGAAGCGAAACAATAATCAATAGCATACGAGGCGCTCTGCACAAAGAAGAGTAAAGTGAAAGGCAGAAACTTAAGCTTGGTTGGAATCTTCCAAATAAAAGCACTTCCAGGGTTCGGCTGCATTTCCATTGTTTGGCATGTGTAATTATTTTCCAGGAGAAAGTATTATCTGGGTTTTAAGTGGAATGTCATGCTAGTTTTGAGACAATAGAGTTATATTGTATAAGTCCTTGTGTTCTTGAATTTTCGTTTTAAGTTACGTGAAGTTTGGCTTATATATTTCTCTTCACAATAGACACGTGTCCCTTAGTAACAATGCTTTGATGCAAGAAGCTTTGATAATTTCATTAATTATTGTTGCTTAGTGGCAACCAGTCTGCAACTGAACTTCCCTGCAAATGTGCCCTATTCTTTTGAGAGCACAGCACGTCATTTTAAACGCTGGCGTTACTGCTTGGGGGATGTCGGGCTTTAGGAAGTTAAATCTTGTTAAAAAATGATCAAATCTTGTAGAGTTGCAAAAAATAATCAGACAATGTGACTCCCAGGGGTCGCACATGAAAAATATTATTACATTAAGAAAGTCCACATAAATGCAATATTCCGTGTACAAAGTTTTGGGGACTTTTTTCAATCAAAGCAGTCAGTGTGCTTTTCAGGCTGCTATGATCCAGACCAGTAATCAAGTGCAGAGGCAGTGTACAATCCAATAGTCGGGTTTATTGATAGTAATATGGTAAATGTGGGGCGGAGTCAAGAACAGGCTAACACAGTTCATTTCAGATTTTGTAGGCGAAGCCATGCAGGCATTGCCAATCTTCAGCCTTTGGTTTGACACATTGACTGGCTGGTGGGCTGCGCACTTTGCCAGAGCCAAGCTGTACAAAGGCAGGATGAGGCAGCTTAGGAGGAATGCAGTTCCAATCCTTATAATGGTAGAAGGATTGGGATCTTGTTCCTAATAAACTGGACAGAGGAAACAGGCTGGGACAGGATAACCAGAATGCAGCCCTGAGCCCAGGAGTCTGAAACAGGCTTGGGGGATTGTTCTTATCTAGTAAACAAGGAAGAAAGTTTCCTCAAATAAGTATCACTAAAGGTTACATTTTAATTTCAAAAGATGAAGGGCTTATCCAGCGAATACTGACTGGTTCTTAGCTCACGTAGCAAAATACAATCCAGCAACTTTATCAGTGGCATTCCTCTGTCGGTTAAGTTAGATGCTTTTATTTGCAGCTTTAGGGAGCATGCAGGGTAAAGCGGCTGAGAAGCTATAGAGAGGGAAAAGTGTGAGAAAGTTTTTCTGTGCTACTTGAGTTCAGCTGTGAACTACCGAAAGGAGTGTTTTTAGATTATGTCACTGATAAGGAGTAGATGTATAAGCTCAGCTTCAGTGTGCCTGGTGTCAGGAGTACGGATATGTGGCCGCAGTCTGTAGAAGACTGGTGTGGAAGGTGTGGGACGGATGGCTATATAGAGTATGATTGTAAGTTGGCAAAAAATTCTCATACAGAGGCAACTAAGAGAGTGGTGACAAAAAACGGAAACCTTGGGGAAAGACCCGACCAGATTTCAGGCAGTGGAAAAGAAACAAGATGAATATGAGGAGGATAACATTAGGATGGGCAGAAGACGTTTCCTGGCTTTTAAGTCAAGTTTTAAGCTGTGCTCGAGAGATTGAAACTAAAAGAAAGAAAATGAAGATAGTGGTGGATGTAGCAAGAGAGATTTGGGGTTTATCAACGTGAAGGGGGAAGATAGAGAATTTTGGGGAGAGGATTTGGTAGTGGTCAGTGTTGTGGTTTCCCGACTTGATGTTTACATATTTTTGAGGTCGCCTTGTTCGTGAATAATTGGAAAGAGACAGAATCCTCAGAAGCCATCTTTATTCCCAGCCTTGAATAGTGCAATAATCCAAACCCGGTGAGCAGTCCCTGGCCAGGAAGTGCTAACTCTGCATTCTTTACAGAGCTACATTTATGGGAAAAATTCAACCAACTTTGCTCCAATCAAAATACATGGGTTGTAACCACCTTATCTCTAATGTTTTTTTTTTTAAACAAACTTTGCTCCAATCACAATTCATTAGTTGAAACCATCTTATGTTTAACTTTTTTTCATTCTCTAGCTTTGTTTATTAAACCACGGTGGAGCACAGAAATGCTGGTTTAAAAAAAATAAATAAAAGAATATATATTAAAAATGGTGTGGAAAATAACTGTCAAGAGAGGAAAATACTGCCAAAGGAATAGGATACAAGTAGCTACATAAATGATTCAATTGATGATGTTTTCAGTAACAACTAATGATTTTACTGAACAAACATTGATCAAAGCTACAGAAATCAAATGCATCACCTGATTATGTTTTCAAATCAACTAAACAGAAGCCTGCTTACTAATCAAAGCTACAGAAGCCTGCTGCTTATGTGTGTGTGTGAGCTGCTCATGCATGTCTGAATTGAATTGCTCGTATGTGTGTGTGTGTGTGTGTCTGGTCATGAACTGCTTGCGTGTGTGTGTGTGTGTGTGTTTGTGTTACTGCTCCTTGCATAATATGGTTATTGATTATGATTATTGATTATGGTTATTCAACATGGCAGTTGATCTACTGATGAATATGATGAGAATATAATCATCAGCATCAGATTTTAGGGAAGTAAATGGTGGAAAGAGGTTGATTTAGGAATGAGGATGGTTAAAAGAGGGTCCCCCCTCCCCCCGTTTGCACTGTAAAAAAAAAAAGTTGTCTCAACTGAAAAAAGTTAGTATCCAGGCTCCCTTAAATTTTAAGCTCATTGAACTTGAGATGACAAGTGCAGTAATATTCAACTTATAATCTTAAATTCAGTTAACTTGAAATTTTAAGGCAGCCTGGACACTAACTTTTTTCAGTTGAGACAACTTTTATTTTTTTTTTACAATGTAAACTGACTCTGTTGAGAACTTTGTGGGTGGCGGTATATGCACTTGAAACCTCCTATACAGGATATTTAAAAATGGAAGAAGAAGAAGCAGAAGGATGAAGTCGTTCCAGTTCCAGCAGCTTAGTGAACCGTGAGCTACATAGCTTACGCACTTCAAGAATACCAGGAAGTGAGTGCTGGTGCTCATCGATAGGAGTAACGAGCTCGATTCTTGAGGCATCCACCAGGTAATTTACCTCGCTACGTGGCATGGTAACCTTAATAACTTGCTAGTTTTCACGTTTCGTTGTCGACTTGAGGACTTATTGGGTAACGGTACCTTATAAGATTGCGCTGGATATTAGTAACCGGCTTGCTTGCTGGTCATGTTTGTTTTTCGTTTACCCTCATAGGATAGTGCTAATGATACCGCTGTCGCTCAGGTGATATTTGGAGATGAAATGACCCTATTTTGAAATTAGGACATGAAATAAACCAGCTGTTGCTAGCTGTGGTAAAAGAGCATTTTCATTTCCGTAGTAGCTAACCTACTTCTGATATTTCTTGCGTGAATCAGGAAGTGTCACTATTATAGTCCGAAAAAGATTATTTTCTCATCACCGTATCAAAGTCGTCACCAGATAATGATCAGGTTGTTTGTGGACATTCCCGTTGATAAAACACGTTGCAATTTAATTAGTGTTTATGTCTGGTTATTTGCATGTAATTTACACTCCTTCTGTCTTGCTCTTCTCTTGCTGACATAGCGGAATAAATCACGTCAGGAACGATGAGATTTGGAGGTAGGAATGGTAGACCTGTTTGAAGTTCTCATCTGAGGCTGCGTTGGCACTTTGACTTTGATCTAGTGGACCGCAGAACTCAAAATTCTGTTGATTGGACCTTATCTAGATGCACCGGGGAATTTACTTGCCAAAAGCCCTTTTTCTTCTTGCAGGAGTGTTGAAGGTGATTGTGGTGATTTCCATCGGTGTCATTTCTGTGCTCATTATTTTGCAACTCCTGGAAATCAATGTTGATTTCAACCTTCCAAGTGTATTTGGTGAGTAGTGTGCAAATCTTCCATAATGATTCAGCTCATTAAAGCTTTCACTACTAACTGTTACTCTATTATGAATTATTTACTTACAACTATAAGGTGTTGTGAAGGATGGTAGTTTTAAGAGTCAGGCAGGCGATGATTCATGACTCCTTTGGATTTGTCCAAATTTTTTTTTTCTTATTGGTAGATGTATGTTTTAAACGAACAAAAATCACATTTTCTATCCTAAGGGACTTTTTTTTGGGGGGGGGTTCCTGGAATGTTTGGGTCAAAATCAGCCAAAATGGCAAAATCACTAAAATTAGGTTTTTTAGTGCTTGTATTTCTGTGCGTCCTGAGTGAGCCAAATTGATTTTGATTTGTGCAAGTCTATGGGGTATGGACGCTCTAAAAATGTGCGGCTGACTTAGGGCGCTACCCATAGAATAATAAATAAAATAAAAGGGGAAAGTCCACAGAATGAAACGATATGAGCCCTGTCATTTTAAACCGACACTACATTCAAAGGACAGCAGGCATACACTTTACAGTCTACAGAGATGAGCAGAAAAAAATTCTTACCTTTGATATATTGCCATAAAAAAACTGCTCGAGGTTAAATCTGCCTTTGCTATTGTTAGCCCAATATGTCCGTGTTATAACGAAACTAGATCTGCCGGGATCCTAGCATGTTCTTTCCCAGGGAGTTGCTTCAAAGATATCAGCTCCGTAGTATTCAGCTTCCTTGCAATGTATTTTCCTCTCTGCGATCGGCTTGTGATGCTGTCAGTAAGACTATGCGGGTAGGAATTTGAATTTATGAGTCCTGATGATTCTAACAAACTCTAAACCACCTTAATCGCAGAAACCTAGCCTGAGCTACAGCCTTGCATTCCCAGTGCGTCAAACTGAGTGCATGGGACATTTGCATGTTCTTGAATAGCGCGACAATATAAACGCATAAGTAGTTTGTTTGAGGTATTGTCCCAATAATTATCTGCTAAATATTCAACGCTCATTTTCAAAGTTGTTTTCTGACAGAATCTTTGCAGTATTCCGCACAAATACTGAGACTACAACGGTATAGTACGTATTTTCTTTACCCAAAGACTGTTGTCGATTCGCGCAGCCTATTGGATAAAATCCTGCGCTGCGAAGGATTCTTTAACATTTTTTCACATTGCCTTTGTATTTATCATTTTATTTATTTATTTTTTTTTATGCCCCCGCCCTCCAAAGAGGAAAGGGGGCATTACGTCGACACCATGTCCGTTCGTTGTCCGTCGTCCGTCAGTCATCCGTTAACTTTTCGTTTCTGTGGGATAACTGTAGAATCTCTCGTCGGATTAATGCCATTTCTTAATTGCATATTGGGAGTGGCTAGAGGAAGGTTCCTTTCGAAAACCAGCGTAGTGCGATATCTAATATGGCCGCCACAGCAGCCATCTCAATATGCCCTTGATCAACATACAGACGGGGGCATATGCCGCGCTCTGCGTTGCTCTTGTAATAAATATGCTCCAGTGGAGTCAAACTTAATTTTCATTGTATGTATTATGTTTGAATCGGAAATTGTATAGGCAGCAAAACTGGCAGAAGTAATAATAAATATATTTTTTTAATTCTAAAAATGAAAAAAATGCTGTATTTGGATGGAATTGATGCCTGTAGTGATATACAAGTGAAATTTTATGGGTTTTATAGCTTGGTATCTGAGAAATCTGAAATGGAACACAAAGTACCTAAATTGCCAATATGGAGAAGCCACCTAGACATTCCTCTCTAATTTTGCTCTTATTAACCTGATCAGAATAAACTTTGGCACAGATAATAATGACATTCTGTGCTGTAATTTTTTAGAGGTTTCAGGCAGCAACTCAACAAATCTAAAGGGATCGTAGTGAAACTTTGTTAGGTGCAAAATGAGATCTTTCATTTACACTGTGTTCCATCTCCATTTACTCTGACTCAGTGACACATATAGTGATTTTTACACCAGGGCTGAAATCCCAAATGGTTTTACCTTTATTACGATACTAAGATTATTCAAATGGACCAAGCAGTAGCCGAGATATACTCATTTCATTTTGGGCTTGCCATTTTCGAAAAAGAGGCTCAGGGCTTAAGGGGTTAACTGGGAGAAAGGTGTTCTGTAAGTTTGAGTGCAGTGTGGCAAGACACTTTGTTTATAAACCACCACTTGGTGGCAAAATTGGAACTAAACTGCAAAAAGTAGCACTTTCAAATAACCTTATATCTCATGAATAAAGTAAAGGAAGCAAATCCTCCAAGTTTCATGTGAATCGGAGAAAGTTCCCAGTTTACCATATTTGGCTTTTTTATGAAGTGGCCTAAGAAAAATGTTGCAAAAAGGGATAATACCAAAAACAACCACAGAACTCCCTTTAGCACCGACACTAGAGATGCTGAGGGACAACTTGAGCCATATTTCATTAATTTTGAATTGGGGCGCATGGAGAAATCACTGTGCGAAAATGGGGTAATTTCACCTTTCGGCGGCAAAAAGCACCCCCTATATTTGTGCGCCCTAAGTCAGCCGCCGTAATTTTCATCCAAATCCAAATAAGAGGTGCTGATCTATCATGTCATGCATAAAATACCTTGACTGACTTAGGGCGCAAGCCACACACCCCCTGGGAAAGTTTGCATAATTACAAAAAGTAGTGATTTGCAGCGCCACCTATTGGCTGCGCCCTTAGTCACCTCCCAAAATTTTTCACATTTTTGGAGAGTCCATACCCGATAGACTTGCATGAATGGAATTGAATTTGGCTCACTCACTTAGGGCGCACAGAGATACAAGCATTCAAAAACCTAATTTTGGTGATTTTGCCATTTTGCCTGATTTTGACTCTAATATTCCAGGACCCCCTAAATAAAAAAAGCAGAAAAAAACATTTTGTCCGTCTCTTGCATATATCTATCAATAAAAAAAAAATTAAAAAAATTTGGACAAATACGAAGGGATCATGAATCACCCTCTAATAGAAATCTGCCTGACTCTTGCAAAAACTGGCTCTTAATTACATTTTTAAAAGGATAGAAAAAAATATTAAAATTTGCCCTTTTAAAGGCATTGCAATAATTCTTTTTTAGTGAGAGTGTGGGCAGACATTACCCTTTTTGTCTTGCAGGCCATTGTGTGCACTGAATGGGTGCACTCATGAAACGTTAGTAATTTTGTGCGTAGATTTGCACATAAAACCCTACGCTACTAAAAACCTTCTACGGATTCATGAATGCCAAACTCAGATCTGATCGTCAACTCGTGTGTATGATCATGAATGCCAATCTATGGTAAAGTGACAGCGCGCTCCCGGTAGTCAGCTATTGGCATAAATCCCCTCCCATGAATTGCCAAGGACCACCATATAAGGAGGTGTAGATGCATCCAGTCGACCTGTCAGTCAACAAAGAAAGAGAGAGGAAGAAAAAAGAATTACTCCGAAGCGTAGGTGGAAATAATTTTGCGTGGAGTCAAGAAAAACATTTTATTTTCATCTGTTAACAGTGGTGTGACAAGAACAGGCAAAGTGACGGCCTGGAGGGAGGTGACAGATGCTGTTAATGTTGTCTCTGTAGTCCAAAGAACCATGTCCGAGGTGAAGCGTAAATGGTGTGACATGAAACTGGAGGCAAAGAAACGCATCAGCGCACACAAAAAATACATCAGCCACAGGAGGAGGAGGCTTACAGTCAACTCCTCCATGAATAAGAAAAGGTCGCAAGTGTCATTCCTGATGAAACCTGTTTTTCCTGCACCACGAGTACTTCACAGTGCAGAGAAACAGGTTTCATCAGGAATGTCACTTGCGACCTTTTCTTATTCATGGGATGAACTATCAACTGCAGACGAGCGCATCGCTGGCATAATTAGGAGACCTCTTTGTCACGAATTATACCTGACGGAGACAGCGACATGCCTCCACTTTTATATTTTTATTATCATCATTCAACATGTAGAAAGAACGTGCAATCTATTGAGTCGATTCACATACATAATTCACAATCATTAACCTAATCTCGGTCTTTAAACCTGCTAACTGCCAACAAATTTTACTAAATCTCGTGTTTCAAGTACATCTGCGTATTGTGTACATAACAGAGCGCAATATGAATTAAAATTGTAATTTCCAATAGTGACAAGCACTATTTATGTACATTCTTAAACTTACATAAGACCAACGTGGGGTCAGCAGCATGTGTAGATTTTGTTAGCAGCTACGAAAAGATCGGAGCTGCTAAAATATTGATGAATGCGGAGATGCACGTAAATTTCCGTCTGCGAACGGTTTACACACAAATTAGTTCTGCTTACGTTTCATGAATGAGACCCATTATGTGGGAGAAATTTTTGACTGTTGAAGGTTCTGTATGCACGGTTTATTCTCATTTTTAAATTCCTCTGTTTTGTCTTCTTCCAGAAAGGAAGTCAAATTCAGTAAAAGCGCGTAAGTACACCATTTACATCACCAATAATATTTAAGATATATTGAAAGAATTCCATCTTCAATCTCCACCAATATTGACTGAAATCTGTATTTTTTCAGTTTGCCTTGATGTTTGGGTACCTGGAGAAACATTCAGTATGTGTAACAATGTCAAGCGTATATCCAGTCAAGAATATTTAGTGTCATTTCTGGTGCTGCTATACATGGTAATCGTATTTAAAGGCAGCAGCCATGTTATTGATGACACACTGCGTTGCTAGGGCATGTGCAGCCTATACAGTCGCAATACTAAGTTTTAATATTAAATTCGAAACCCCCTTCCCACTAATTGGCTTGACTTAAAGCTAGATACCATTGAGTCATTCAGTATCTGAAGGGACATATTCACAATAGTATAAAGAAACTGGCGAGCTTAGTTGGTCTGAAAGGCCTGTTCTTGCCATTCATGTTATGTTATGTTAATTAAACCCCACCCAAAACATATTAAACTTGAAACTTTTTAAAATTCAAAACTCTCTTTTAAAATTGTTCTGGCAAATAAGTGTCCAAAAAATGGAGATGGATGCTGAATTCTTTCCAGGTATATTTCTTTGCAAGTTCAGTCTACCTGTCCGTTGTGCTCCACTGACATGATGATGATGACTACCCCAGTTTTATGAATTATAAATTATAGCTACGACCTGTCAGTTTTCGTTTCTGTATGGAATGTGTTTCTTTCTAACTGTTTTTGATGTACCTTGTGTTTTCTATGCATGTGTACAAATTAGGAGTTTTAATCTGTACCTACACTTAACCTATGGTTTAAATGTACCCTGAGATACTAGGCTATTTCATTTGAATATTACTTGCACTGCATATATTGTTTAAGGTGCTTATTGTTTGTGAAAATAGCCTATATACACACTTGATATACTTTTACTTTTTTGTATGTACATAGTGTTGTTTTTGGATCATAGGCATGATGTGATTATTTTGGTATATTGGGACTCATTGCACTTTGGTTTCGTCCATCTACCACCTTTAGTGTATTTAAACCCCCACCCCTATCACATGTGGAACTCACCTGACGAAGGCCACGTCGGCCGAAACGTTGTACAAGGAATAAAGTCCTCTCGGAGCTACTTTAACAGTGTGCGGACTTTTATTCTCTCTTTTTTTCTACTGTTTCTTTGGGTCCGGCACCTGTGATATTGGTATTTGGATGTGCGTGCATTCATTCTATTTTTACCCCAGTTCAGCCATTTAGACCCTCATTTTCCATCTCAGCTTTTTAAAGTCCTGCTGTTTTCTACATCACAAAAGACCTGCTCTGCATAATTCCCGCCTGCTAGCTCTGTCTGGACCACCTCCGCATCTCACTCTTTACCTCACTTGTCCCTGAACGTGACTTTGTTCACGTTTTGCCCTGTTTTCCGGTCAGCTGGAGAGCTCATTTTCAGAGAGCGGAAGACCACGCCAAACAGCCTTTTCTTCTGAGGGGAGGGAATGACTGGGAGGGAATGGCCTGGAAATTATGGATTTTTTTTTATGCCCCCGTAAACAAAGTTTCAGGGGCATATAGTTTTTCTCCTGTCCGTCTGTCTGTCCGCACTTTGCCATGGCTATAACTTTTGATCGGCTCATGATAGGACTTTGATACTTGGCATATGCATTGCTTGTGAGAAGGCATTTCAGATGGGGTCATGACTTTTGACCTTGTGACCTTGACCTTGGAGCATGATGTTTGGTGACAAAAACTTAAACATGGGCCATAACTTTTCATTAGCTAGTAATAGGCATTTGATACCTGGCATATGTACTCCTGAGGATAAGGCCTTTCTGATGAGGTAATGCATGTTGACCTTGTGACCTTGACCTTTAACCTTTAATTGACTCATGATAGGCCTTTAGGTTAGCATGTGCATGTTATGCACGGGGGCATCAGTGTTTCACAAACACAACTTGGGGGTTTTTTTTTTTTTTTACCCTTTAGAGGGATGGGGAGTGAACAAAATCACTAGACCATTAAGGACTGTTGGGTCTATGCCTATCTATAAAACTTTGATAGTTTTGATTTTGGAGCCCTTTTTATGCTGATTTGGTATTTTACTGGGTGCAGGGAAGGGATGTGTAGATGATTGAATTTATTTGACTGCCTTGTGTACATTCTCTTAGAGTGTGTACCTTCCCATGCTGTATAACCTGCAAAATTTAAGATTGATTTTGTCATGTCTTTCCTGTAAAATTGCGTGTGTGCATGTGCGTGTGTGTGCGCGTGTTTGCATTGGTGAACTGCATGTATGTTCATGTGTCTGTATGGCATGTTGGTGTATGTAAAGCATGTGCGCATGTGCAGCCAATGGTATAATAACGGTAACTTAGTCATTGGTATACTAGTGATAACTTGTTGCTGTGTATTGCTGCAGCCACCAGACCTCCACGGTTCAAATGTGGCCTCTCCAAGCCCTGCCCAGAGGGACACTTTGCCTTCAAGATAGCCAGTGGTGCAGCCAGTGTGGTGGGCCCTAAAATCTGTGTGGAAGACGATGTGTATGACCGCCACTCCCCCGGCAAACCCCCCGCTGCACACGCTCACACACACACACGCACACACGCGCTCATACACGCGCACGCACACGCACACACACACGCATGCACACACACACACACACTCCTATTGCCACCCCCCATTTTCTTGTGTAGATCTAGTGTCTTGCCCTGTTTTTCAGATTGATGAGTGGAGTGAAGAACAATGTGGGGAGAGGAATCAACATAGCCTTACTCAATGGTAAATATCTGGCAAACATCTGCGTGGTTTCTGTTAGTCATGAGTTTTGTGGTAGCCATCAAATGAGGATTGGTTAAGCCAGTTCTACTGAAGTATGCCATTTTTTCCTTGAGTGATGGATTTTATTGTGCATCTAGGGGGTGGATAAATATGGACAAAAATGGAGCTGCAGCTTTTGCCAGGCCTTTTATGGCAGCAGCAAAATGTTAAACCGCATTAACCGTTAGAGCGCCGAATGCAGCTATCGTTGCTTAATGATGTAAGATATCAAAATGAAAGCTATTGAAAAGCTATCATGTGGCAACTTCTGTAAAAGAGCTCCTGCAGGGGAACTCTATTAAACAAGCTGCCTGATGATAGGTTTTCAATAGCACGAGATGATAAATTTTAAAATGTATATCTCAGCGCTCTAAGGGTTAAGGGACCTCCTTGTGACATATGCAACTATTGAAAGGTAGCCCAAGCATGTGCCTGATCAGAAAGCAATCATTGAGCAGCTGCCTTTCTTTCTTTTCATTTTGCTGCCCTGTACTGTCTGGAAAACATTTTAGAATGACAACTACAGGTAAAGTTGTGTCAATTTGACAATGATTGCTTGCAATTCATAACTGTACCTTGGTGTGTTCATTTTATTTTCAGGGCAAATCCTGCATAATATGCCTTTATAAAGACGTCCACTTGAACCAGTAGTAAATTGGCCAAGCCTAGCACAGCTTGACCTTTGATCTTGCCTTCACAGGACGTACTGGGGAACTCCTAAAAACAGACTCCTTTGACATGTGGGCAGGAGGTGAGAATTTGATGTTTTAATTTCATTGTTTTGTTGGGTATAATTTCATTTAAGCTCTCTGAATGCATAACCTTTGGTTGGGATAAGCTATTTTAAGACTATTCATATGCTTTACATGAGTTGGTTATCTTCCTTGCAGATGTCAACGCCCTGATAAATTTTTTGAAGACCATTGAGGATGGGACTGTGGTGATGATGGCCACCTTTGATGACCCATTCACCAAGTAGGGCAGAATTTTGATACTCAATGTTTACTTTAGGCTTTGTAAAAGGATAAACAGATACTGATCATTTAAGGATTGGACAAATCATAAATTATAGCAGTGGTCAGACTAAATCCTTCTGATATACAGTCCTACCATATACCTGGGCTTACCTGCGTCTTCATTCCTGTGTATCTGTCTGTCTGTGAGAACAATGTTACTTTCTTTCCACTGTTTTGAAAGTAAAATGTGGTTGGGGTTCCAACATAAAAATTTGATTGGTTCATGAAATTGGCTTTTTGCTTAAAGGACCAGTGTGTAAGATTTTGATGGACAATCTGGCTGAATAACTGGTAGGAATGGAATATAATATTCAAAAGTACATTTTCATCAGTGAATTATTTCCTGAAAATAAGAATCAGTGTTTTGTTTTATCCAGAATGAGCCCTTTATATCAACAGAGAGCGGGTCCTCTTTCACGGTGCTCGTCACTTTTGCACCGCCATGTTTCTGTGGTAGCCCAGAACGGGAAAAAAGTAATTGGATAAAGCACTGACACGAGAGCGCGCCTTTTGCTTTTTTGCAAGTTTTGCTGCCGCAGTAGGCTCTCTGAGTAAGTGAATGATCACTTTGTGTACACTTTGTGTATTATCCGTATACTGAAGTCATGCCTTTTGATATTTTCAGATTTCTGAAATTTTTTTTTTTTTTTGGTTTCTATGGAAACCAGTGGCATTTGGACTCTGTACAGAGATAGGTTTGTTTCTGGAGCACAACTTAAAAACCGTTCATTATATCTTTCTGAAACTTTGCATGTGTATTACCCACATACTGATGTTGTGCCTTTTGATATTTTCAGATATCTGGAATTTTTTTTTTCTCGTTTCCAAGGAAACAACTTTGATTTGGACTCTGTATAGAGATGGGTTTGTTTCTGGACCAGAACTCAAAAACCGTTCATTATCTTTCTGAAACTTTTTATGTGCATTACCCCAGTACTGAAGTGGTGCCTTTTCATATTTTCAAATTTCTGAAATTATTTTTTTTTTTCCCTTCCATGGAAGCGACATGGATTTGGCCTCTGGGTTTGTTTCCGGAGCAGAACTAAAACACTGTTCATTAATGACCCTTGTTTTTTTATTGCCTTTGCCAATGTGTGCTTCATAGTCCTTGCTAGATGTTGCCAGTACATACTTCGAGATCATTCCAGAGGAAAATCACCTCAGCATTCTTGTTTGAATTTCTTTTAAGGTGTAGGATAGACATGACTTTTGCAAATAATCAGGGGCCGGGGGGATCTACTGATGACTTTTGTTTCAGACGTTTTTGATATTTTGGAGCAGTCCTGGACGTACAGAATAGTTATCCTGCTTTTATAATAATGCCGCATTCATGTGAATCCGGGGCAACTACTAGGCGAAACGGGGATTTTGAGAGAACTCGCAAAAAATCCTGGACTACAGGAGAGTAAATCAGTATTTTCCCATTTTGATTGTCCTCCATGATTGTCTTGATTCTGCTCATTTTGAACATGGACAGGAAAAGGATGACACTTGGTGTGGTTCTTTATCTAAGTTGGGGAAAGTAATTTCAGATTTTTCCATGTCCTTGTTGTGTTGTGATGTTAAGTCATGTCACATTTGAAATTCCATCAAGTATTGATGGAAAGATTAGTAAGTTAAACTGCGTCAGCAAGTTCCTTCTGACTTTGCCATCGGCAACCTAGCCACCCTGATACGATGGTACAGCCGTGTTTTCGTTCACAGTAATGACTTCCATCCTCAGTTTGCCATGTTAATATTGCATTACCTTCCTCCTTGAAATGCCCCCCCCCCAGCCGTCTGGCATCAGAAAATGGGGAGTGCAATATGACTGGTTGAATGGATGATCCTTACACCTGGCGGTGAGACGAATGTGATTTGTCACCTTGATATCCTGGATGCTGCCTTGATTGGTTGCCTTAATGGATGGTTGATTTGCTCACAGGCTCAATGGTGAGGCTAAGAAGATGATTGCTGACCTGGGTAGCTCCAGTGTCCACTCACTGGGCTTTCGAGATAACTGGATCTTTGTGGGAGGGAAAGGAATCAAAGCGAAGAGTCCTTTCGAGCAGGTAAATATCGCCCCTCAGCCAGGATACAACTAGGAATATAAACTTTGTTTTCACAGAACACTTATGGCATAGTATCCTTAGAACTGGTACGTAACCTCTGCGGACAGGTGCCTAAACCCTAGATCAGGTTTGCATACCCACTGCAGACAGCACTCGGACTTGCGATTGAAGCCATTGTCAGCCATGTGCTGAGAAACCAGCTGGAACACTTTAATTCTCACCACTCCATCCAGTGGTTGATTCTCTCTTGACCAATCAAAGCTCTGCAGTGTTTCTTGCTACACCCTTTAGTCTCCGATCAGTGTGCTGGGTACTTCAACAAAAGGGGAATGGCAAAATGGGACTGATTGAGAGTTCCATTGGTACTCTCCATAACCTTTGAAGATGGAAGTGCAGAAATAAGCATTCTAATGTGTTGCAAACTGACCTGCAGAAAATTACTCTGTGGAAACAGGACTGCACTGCGAATGGAGACAATGGGCCTCATTCATGAAACGTGAGCAGAACGAATTTGTGTGAAAATGTTTGCGGACGGAAATTTATGTGCATCTCCGCGTTCATCAATATTTTAGTAGCTCCGATTGATTGATTGATTTGATTGATTGATTTTATTGAGATCCCCATTAGCTGTTACACTAGGTAGCAGCTACTCTTCCTGGGGTCCATTAAAACAATAAAATAAACAATTATATCAATAATGAATATTGATAATCATAATCATTATAAAGAAAAAAGTCATAACAACAAAACTCTAACAAAATAAATACAATACCATAATAACAGCAAAATAACAAATCACAAAATCAGATATAACAACCCTGTAAAACTTTTAAAGTATCCATGAACAGGGAGAAAAATAAAAATGGACATATTCTAAAGTCATTGCCTATCAAGGCATTCATTTTTAAGATATTTTTTAAAACTGTGTGTGGTTTTAATGCTTCTGCCAATGTCAGGTAACATGTTCCAGGAAAAGATGACTCTGTATAAAACTGTATTTTGCATGAAGCATGATTTTGGAAAAGGTAAAACCAATAAGTCCTTTGTAACCTGTCTTGTGTGATGATTATGGGTTTCATGAATATGAGAAATTTGAGAAAACAAACATTATGAAAAAAGTAAGGAGGTTACATGACAGCCGGTTCTCCGCAGTTAGCCACTGGAGCTTTGAGTGCATGCTTTTAATACTGGTTCTGAAAGGGCAGCCTAAGACCACACGTGCAGCTCTGTTTTGCACAAGTTGAAGTTTATGCAAGTCTTTTTTTTGAAGAACAAGACCATACAATAGAGCAGTAGTCCAAGTGAGTAAGTACCAGTGCCTGAGTGACAAGTTATCCGATCTTTTCACTGCCCCCAACAAAATCTACACATGCTGCTCACCACGTGTAGTTCTTGTGTAAATTTAAGAATGCACATAAATAATGCTTGTCACTATTGGACATTACAATTTTAATTCATATAGCGCTCTGTTATGCACACAATTTGCAGATGCCTTTGATGCAGCCTAAACATGACAAACAATTAAAAATATAACACAGTTAAATTAGTTTAGTTAAATTAGTTGGCAATTGACTGGTTTAAAGACCCAGATTAGGTTCATGATTGTGAATTATGTATGTGAGTCGACTCAATAGATTACACATTCTTTCTATTGTTGACTGATGGGGAAGAAAGGAAAAAAAAAAGTGGAGGCATGTCGCTGTCTCCATCAGGTATGATTCCTGACGGAGAGGTCTCCCCAGTTATGCCAGCGATGCGCTCGTCTGCAGTTGATGCAGTTCGTTCGTGGTGCAGAAAAACAGGTTTCATCAGGAATGTCACCTGCAACCTTTTCTTATTCATGGAGGAGTTGTGACTGTGAGCCTCCTCCTCCTGTGGCTGATGTATTTTTTTTGTGCGCTGATGCGTTTCTCTGCCTCCAGTTTCATGTCACACCATTTACGCTTCACCTCAGACGTGGTTCTTCGGACTACAGAGACGACATTAACAGCATCTGTCACCTCCCTCCAGGCCGTCGCTTTGCCTGCCCCCGGCACACCACTGTTAACAGATGAAAATAAAATGTTTTTTCTTAACTCCACTTCACCCAAAATTATTTCCATCTCCGCTTCAGAATAATTCTATTTTCTTTCTTTGTCTCTCTCTCTTTTTTTGCGCCATGACTGACAGGTCGACTGGATGCATCTACACCTCCTTATGTGGTGGTCATTGGCAATTCATAGGCGGGGATTTATGCTTATAGCTGATTGCCAGGAGCGCGCTGTCACTTTACGATGGATTGGCATTCATGATCATACACACGAGTTGACGATCAGATCTGAGTTTCCCGCGGCGTTCGTGAATCCGGAGTAGGTTTATAGTAGCGTAGGCTTCTATGTGCAAATCTACGCACAAATTTACTAACGTTTCATGAATGAGGCCCAATGTCTCATTGCTATACCATGTGTGTATACATTTTTCTCTCACCTTCAGAACAAGTGTATTGTTCAGTGTCCACATCAAAATTTGCCATTTAGTAAAATCTATGATCAATTTCACCTATTGAAAGATGCACATTCTTCTTTGATTTCTCACTGAATTATTACCCTGTCTTGGATAGTCTGTAGCCACTTTTGTATGAAGATTCCTCCATTTTGTGGTAATGGCAAATCCTTCTCGTGACTTCTCTAAATATTGGTTGGAAATGGCACTCTCTGGAACTAGGGTTGGAGACCCTGTTACATGTTTTTGATGCCTCTCTGCTCCAACACATACTTTTCAAACAATTGTAGCTTGCTAACGACTTGAAGAAGTCTTTCCTTTTAATCAGGTGCGTCAGAGAAGAGAGACATCTGAAACAATCGGGTCAATTGCACTCGAGGTGCAGACTTCCCTAACCCTGCTGTGGGGGCCTGATTATGAGTTAAAGTCTACCAGCACTTATCTTTTCTTCTTCTTTTTTTTATCTCATTTCCAGCATATTAAGAACAATGCTGAGACCAATAAGTATGAGGGCTGGCCGGAGGTGCTGGAGATGGAAGGCTGTATCCCTGCACGACAAGGGTGAACTGGGAACCTGGTATTCAGATGGCCCATCCGGCTATTCTCCGGAGTCCATTAACCATTCACCTCCAACATCTTAACTCTGGGAGGTGAAACGTCTTCTGTTAGATTCCTGGGAATGGCCCTTCGGTGGCTCAGTGTTCCTCATGTAATTACATATGTGGAAGGAGGCTGGTTGCAACTGGTCTTTTGAACTCTGTATAGTTTTATCTCGCAGAATTTCGAAGGTAATTTGATTTTAAATATCGAACTAATTGAAAGGAACGCTGAAATTCTGTAGATGTTTTAATTTTAACTGTGAGCAAAACTGATTGAATGAAGAGACTTACAATCAATAGAATTTTTTATATTTTTTTTGTAAAGGATATTAATGTCATTACACTTGCTGAGTCTGAAACATTCAGAAGTTAAGTATTTTATGAAGAATCTTTCAAGGCTCTTGAAACTAATAGGGCCCATTTCACGGATGCATATGAAGCCTGCACCAAGACCAAATTCAATAGTCAATAGAGATTCTCCATAAAAATTTAGTCTAGGGCAGGGCTATTCAACAAGGGCCGGTGTGTGTGCAGGCTTTCATTCCAACCAACATTTACACACCTGATGCTACTAATCAACCCCAAGAGTCTTGACTAAAGAGCTTGATTAGTAGTATCAGGCGTGTAAGTGCTTGGCTGTAATGAAAGCCTGCTGCCACACCGGCGCTTGTTGAATAGCCCTAGTCTGTGTTCAGCCTAATCTGTGTTTGTGAAACAGACTCTTAGTGTGTTTGTATGTTTTCATGCACGTTTTCAAAATTTTCTGAAAGGAAAAGCAATTTGGCAATTCTTTCATGAATCTTTTCAAAAGATATTGAGATGTTATTTCTTATTACATTTAAAATTCTCAGATCCGCAAATTCTCTGTGTGAGCGATAGGGAAATTCTTTTCTGCTGGGTCTGGCTGTGTCTATCCTTGTTTTTTGTGTGTTTTTTTTTTTTTTTGGGCCAGGGAATACTGGGGTTTTTATTGTAGGTTTTCTTATGTGTTGTGTTTTTATAGTAATGGAAAGTCGGCCATTTAAATTTCAGGCTGTGCTCAAAATGATTAATTTGCAACTGAAGTTCAGCATAGTTCATCTCCGTTCAGCCCTTTGGCATTAGACCTGCACCTGAAAAATCTGCTTTGCTGAATGCATGATATTGCTAATTTATGGGGGGAAAAAGAGCTCGCACACTTTCTTCGCCAAAAACATTTCCTTTTCATTCTCACACCGGTCCTGAGCTTTTTCCTCCCTTTGGATTCCAGAGCAGCTTCAGCAACTGTTTGGTTGCCCATGTCATGGTGGGAATTGTTGTTCCTGTTGAATTGTGGGTGTATTTTTTCGGGCGGCATGGTTGATGCACATTTTTTTCCGCCCTTTCATTAGGAGATGGTGGGCTTTACTGTGACTTAAGACTGGTTAATGTCATGCTGCACTCTGATGGATTAGGGTGTTTTTTCCACTTTGGATAATGGATGGATAATTGTCATAGTGCACAAAATTGCTCTTAACATTTTTTGGCTGCTTTACAGTTCCATGTCTAAAAGGAAGTTAATTGATGAGAACTGAAAATCACTATTCACATATAATCTGGTTCTGCAAAGTAGTTTTCACTTGGCTAAAGGGAAATTCTAATGTGGATTCAATTACGCGGTTAAAACTTGCGCCTGCATAGAGTTTAAGTTGATCGAAAAAGAAAATAAAAACACCTTTTCTTGGTACAATAACTCCACAGCTGACCTGACCTTGGCACCATACCTTTCACTAACCTAGTTTGTGGTCATTTCCTGCTCTGACAATGGGTATTCAACATTGTGACCAGATTGCCCAAATTTTTAAGCAACATGGTGGGAGAACTGTTTTGGCAGTTGTCCTCTGCATGGTACCAGCTCTACTCGATTTCGGAACTCTCTGTCCACACCACGCAGTACCTGCTCAATTACAGGCGGGACTGACCATGAAAAGTGCCACACCTCATCTTCAGTGCGGCACTTAATGCAACATGACCTTGCGCGACGCAAACATGGGAACAATGGTGGGTTTGGATACGTATTTACCTGCTTGAGTTATGGTCTTAATGCTTACACTTCAGATTGCTTTGCTGTGAAAAATCATCCTATTCCACAATAATGTTGATTATGATATTTATTTATCTGCTTGTCTTGTGCCACGTGAATGACGCCCTTTGACCAATCAGTGGTCAGCAGTGCACTGACCCCACGTTTTGGCAGTGGCTGGGCTGGGCTGGGCTGGGCTGGGCTCGCTTGGAACCTCGGCTGAGGAGGCACTGAAGGAGGTTGCAGGTACTATCCACAGTAGAAATGCATAAAAAGTCGAGTCGAGTAGAGCTGTACCATGCACTGGAGAGGCAGCATTTATTTTTATTTATTTATTTTTTGCTAGTACTCTACCTCAGTATGTGGAGAAAGGAAATGTGGTCACAATTGCTTTGCTTGTGTTTGCTTTAAGTAGCACTTAACTGTGTGCGACTGTTCTGTTTTGATATTGGTAGAATATCGGGCGCCTCTACCTTTACTGGACTACGAAGCCTTAATTTCAACTTAGACGGGTGACAAACATTTCGTTGCCTTTGGTGGTTTTCACTGCTGTGTGACTGTATGCAACACACCAGTTTTACCTGTTTTATACTTTATTATTGGTTCCTTCACTGTGATGGTCCAATCACATTCCTGCCCACCAATACCTTTTTGCACTTTTTATTGTAGCTGGAAAATCTCTTTTCACTGTTTGAAAGGACTTTTTTCTAACTCCCATCAGGACCTGTGTGTCAGGTTACTGTTCTGCGTCCTATAATGTGGCAAACGGGGCGTGGCTCTATGCAATGTTGGCCGCAAGTCAAGCTTTGCCACCATGGAATTATGTTGTCCAACTGCCTGCATTTGAAGGATACAAAGTGTTTTATTATTGACAATGTTTTGTGAATAAGGGGTGAAACTGGTCTTGGCAATTAAATTGAGCACCATTTTTTTTTTTTTTAAACGCCATTTTGTGTATTTTTTACTTTTATTTTTTGTGGGTCATGATTTTGGATGTGGGTGGTATTTGTGCATCCTCTTGGACTTGCTTGTGTAGAAATTCACGACCGTCCGTCCGTACGTCCCGAATCCTTGTCAGCGAGATATCTCAAGAACGAATTGACGGATTTTCTTCAAATTTGATGTCAACATGTATTAGGGTGATACCTCGGTGCCAGTCGATTTTGGTGACCTTCGCGTCACTCAAGGTCACACCGAGAGATTGCTCATTTTGACACGATTTCACATTTTGTGGCGGGGGACAAAGACACGTTAGTGGCAAATACTTGTTTTATTGTGAATTCCTTCACAAGACTGAAACCGAAAAATAAATAGTATTTGGTTCTGGAAAAAGATAAACATGCTTAAAGCTACTTTTATATCCAGTGGGATGCACAAAAGCTAATCACTGTTGCCATTGGGTGTGCATTGGGCATCCAGGCAAACTCGTGATGAAGTATTGTGAACTCAGTTACACATTTGTGCTATATCGTACTGGGCTAACGGTAAAGAATACTAACAATAAAGAATATACGTTTTTACCCTTGTTCTGGTTGTCCATTTTATTTTAGACTCCTTGTTTTGCATTTTTATTTCTGGACTACTGTGGCTATGTTGTGAACGATGCACCTCTTAATGTCCTTGAAAAGCTCGTTTAACGGCCAGACTTGCATGACTGAAGTTAAGGTGGGACTAATCTGCTTGTATTCATTTCAATTACTGCTTCTGTCTGTGGAGGTTAAGCGGCTGCTGTAATCTAAAACGGTATGCTCAATAGTCTCCGGAAGGATTTGTGTGTGGGGTGAGAGATGTGTTGACCGTGGCTTAAAGTAGATGTGTTGCCAACACCTAACAATCAGTTTCTAAGAAGCAAATGTGGCCAGGCAAAACAAACCTTGCCCGCCAGCACTTACACTAATGCTTTTCATACTGACTTATTTTTCTTGGGCTTTTCATACCGACTAGGTTTTATAAGTGTGTCCTAAATTGTTTCAACTTGTTGTCCTTTGGAAAATCTGTGACCTTCGATTTTACATTTCAACATCGCTCAAGGTCAAAGGTCATGTCAAATAAAAGCCCATGGTCACTGTAGTTAACATATATCTGCAACCGATATTGAGGTATAATGGAAAATATATTATTTTCATTGATGAATTTGACGAGCCTCCCCCGTGATATTTAACCCCCAACCACTACGGACACTATCAAAGCTACCCCATGTCGCATATGGTTGGAAGCAGAATTGAAAGATGTGTGTTTTGGTTTGAAGTCAGTGTGATTAAATGTGGGGGAAGTTATTGGGAAAAAACAGTGATATTTCTGACGACCTTGGCCTTACCCAGTCACCCCCCAAAATTGAATCAGGTCTTCTATGGACCATTTCCCAGCACTGTAGATGCTAGGTTGTTAGCATATGGACACGCATACCAACAAAAATCAAACAAACTGCACCGATTACAACACCTCGCCCCGCTGACTTTCTCTTGGGTGAGGCAATTATGCTGGAACAGACTGATGCCATATATACAACTGCACTGAAGAATCAGCTTTATTGGCCAAGTTCGTGTACACAAACAAGGAATTTGACACTGGTTATCTTAGCCCTCTGTTTACAATATGACAAAGATTAAGTAAGGTAAAAAAAAGAATAAGTTAAATAGAATAAGATTTAAAGAATAAAAAAAAAACAACCAATGAACTTAAACCGTATGTACAAGCCAAAGTGTACGTCCGTATGATAGTGCCGTATGTATATTATATACTTTTGTATCAGCAGTGCAATCATAGGGTGTGCTGAATTAAAATGGTGCAAACATGCATATGAGGTGATTGTTGTGCAGTGGTTCTTCTGACAGTCTGTGACTGTTAAGAGTTCATCAGAGCGACAGCCTGGAGAAAGAAACTGTCTCTGTGTCCGGTGGGTTTGGCAAACAGTGCTCTGTAACGCCTACCAGAAGGGAGGAGTTTGAACCGTCTGGTGTATGGGATGTGAGGGGTCTGCAGAGATGTTTGCTGCCTGTTTCAGTCTGAATGGAGGGAAGGTCAGCACCGATGATCCTCTCTGCAGACCTAATTGTCCATTACAGTCTGGTCCTGTCCCGTTTAGTGGGAGATTCAAACCAGACAGTGATAGAGGTGCAGAAGAGAGACTGGATGATTGCAGTGTAAAATAGCGGACCGGCTATTCCACCTCCCGTCTGTAAGCAGACTCGCCACCATCCCGGATCAGACCACTGACAGTGGTGTCATCGTTGCCTGTCAATCAACATATAATTAGTTCTTAATGAGTATGAATAAATGCTCACTTTCAACCAAACTTTTCTTAAGTGCCTTGAATGGTGATGATTTATATTATTCTTCGAAGTAACCAATTATTTTTGTTTCACAGATGATGAAAACGCGCCGAAAATGGTTTGTTCAAGATGAAAAGATTTTTTCTGGATATTTTCTTAATGTTTTTGATATAAGGGTTGGGAAAATGGATATAGTTCCATTTTTAGGTTTTTACATGGGTATAAATTGTAGTAAAATGTTTTTGAAAGCATAAGTGACATCACGCACCCTGAGCCACTTGAGGGCATTCGTCCAGCCACTTGATGGCAGAACACCACGAAGCAAATATTTTTTTAGCTCGCCGGGACGAATGTCCGGAGAGCTATTGTCGTACCCCCGGTGTCCGCGTCCGCGTGCAGAAAAACTTTAACCTTGCCCCCCGGTGAGCTTTGTTGTCTTTCTGACAACTCTTGTTTATTTTATCCACGCTTCCAACATCTGTGTTAATAATAGTTCGGATAATGTAAGGAATATAATTTACTCAGAAGCTGATACCATAATTATTGTGGCTGTCTTCTTATGATTGTACTTCAGTAAGTACCAGTTTATGCTTCGAGTGCAAGCGTTGCGCAATGAAAATGACGTACGTAAATGCGACCACAACGGAAGTGCGTGTTTCTGTTGCTGGTTTTATCGTGCTCTTACCAAATTTTGAGACGTAAGAGATAGTGGTGAAACGTCTCATGAAAGGATTGGATGAGAGGAAAGGTAGAATCTAGGCCTCAATAGCTCGATTCTCATTTCTTCTGCCTTAGAATATTGCAATGCGGGAAGAGCGTAATGCCCGATTTATGCTTCAGACGACAAATGCTGTGCGAAATGTTTGCGTCATGGCAAACAGTTTGCACGCCCTATACACCATTTTTGCTTTTTGTGAATTGTCATAGTCTGGGACAAAGGAAATGAGAATCGAACAATTGAAGCCTGGATTTTAGAATCAGCCATTAGTAATTTGTCCGTACTGGTAGCAAACATTTGCTGGCAATGTACCATCCAAAGCCAACTGGATTGGGACATTCTGATGTTTGTTTCAGACATAGTCGATGAATTGCAGAGGCTGATTCAGATCACAGTAAGGCGGAAAAAACACTTTCCTGAGTGTTACCATGTGCTGAAACACTTCAGTTGTAAACATTCTACAACACGAAAGTGAGATCTGGAGATCTTTACCCATGTACCTAATATACTGACTGTAGAGCAGGAGATTTATGAATCGGGGGAAACAACAGTGACTGGGATCGAAAGTCATCTGCTTGGGATTTCTTATAAAAAATGTGTCATATCAGCTTGGATGATATTGTACATTATTTTTTATTTTTATTTATTTCTTTATTTATTTTTACAAAATATCCTTAATTTTTATTTAGTGCTTTAATAAGAGTTTTTTCCAAGAAGGGTTGGGAAAAAAACTCTTATGTTGGCATTTCGCTTGAGGTGAAAAGTAGACAGCTCTGTAAATAGTCAACAATTTTCTTATAAATTGATTGGGATTTAACCCATATACGAATGTATTCAAATTTGGATTCAGATAACAGGATAGGAATCTGTTCTTTAATCCAGTATAGTTGTTCTTAATATATACATTTGTTGGTTTTTCTCAATCTCCACAGACTCATCATCTTCTATGAACTCCACCGAAATAAATAAATAAATAATCTGGATCAGTCAGATGACCATAAATAAACATTTTAGTGGCCTTTTTAGCATCTGCAACATGAAAATAAATTGTTACCTGAAGAATAATCTAAACTTTTAGCATGGAAGAAACTGAAGAATAGTTTGGCTGACAGCTAGTGTTCTTTCCTGTGGTGGGTCTCCCGAAAGCCTCTTAACGCTAAGAACCTCTTTAAATGACTCTTAGGATCATTCTGAAAATAATGTGGGTTTCCTGAACACGTTCGTAACTAAAGCATCTCTTTAGTTCACTCTAAACTAAGCCACATAACGAGAGAACGTCCATTGCTTAACAATCTCTTAAAAACATTCCTTAATCCTGAGATTCAACTTTATCAGGAAACCCACCGCTGCTCTTTACAGGTTGGTTATATTTTTATTGATGGGCAATTAACGTGCAACTTTACAGTCAGGAAAACCTTTTTTTGGGGGGGGAAAAGAGCACCTTCAACTGATCCTAAAACAAGTGTCTTTTTTTTGCTGGATTGGTCACCCATTAATCTAAACTTACCACTTAAACTCTGACCTTTTCACTTTGGTTTCCCCTTAAGTAGATTCAACATTAAAAAAAAAACTTTTTTCTACATATGAGAAGACAATTTCACATACATATTATCAACCTGCTGGTTGCAGCGCATCACTGAAGGTACCTCACATTGATACGAAGAGAAATATTTAAACCTTGTTTTTAAGGTCACAGCATTACTTCAAATTGAAGATATCCAAATCTTGTGCACCATTTTACGCACATTCTCCTGTAATTCAACAGGACATATTTGGGATCATTGGAAAAGTTAGGATCTCCACTAGAATTTAAAATAGCCCCAAGGTTCTACAAGTTCGACTACAGTCGCTGCATTTTATGGACCCATATATGGATCTGTAGGTTTTATGGGGTTAATTACCAGCCACAATTACTGGTCTTGTCCCATGGCCTTGACGAAAGCTGCCATCTTAGAACAAAGGACTGTAACAACCTCTCTGACCGGCTCATTAGTGAGGGGAGAGACCTCACTCTCCCAGACCTGAGCAAACAGGCCGTCCAGTAAGCAAGTACTAAACTGGGTAGGATTCAATGTAAAGATTAACATTGGTTTGGTTAGTCATTGAACGAAAGTTAATCTTTTCAGACCTCTTCCCATGGCCTAACTTTGATGGTGGGGAAAGTTAGTTGTAGAATGGACCTTTTCGACCTGTCGATCAAGTGTAGAACAACTACCAATCAGATTGCCTTATTTTACTTAGGTCCTGCCTACCCCGACAGCACTGCCATACTGTCCCACATTCAATGCATCTATTAGCTCTGAGTAACAGGCAAGGTGTCTGACTTCATCAAAAATGAACGGGCGTTGTCTTGCTGCAGAATAAGGATTTCAGGATTTTCAGTCCTGAAGGGCAGGTAAGTTGTTTCCAACACCTTGTCAATGTAGCGTGTGGCCGTCAGAGTCCCATCAATAATGACCAGTGGTGTCCTGGAGTTTGCGGACATGCCAGCCCACACCATGACACCCGTTCCGCCCCACCGATCATGCTGACGTACACAACACTCAGCGTGTCGCTCACCAGGGCGACGCCATACTCGCTGACGTCCGTCGTTGCGGTAAAGGCAAAACCTGGACTCATCGGTGAAGAGGACCTCATTCCATCGTGCTAGGGTCCAATTGGAGTGACGTCGGGCCCACTCATCGATTTCGGCGAAGAACTGGTGTCAGGACGTTCCCGACAACTGGAATTCGGGCTCGTAGGTCGGCTGCGCGCATTCGTCGGCGGACTGTACTGGAACTGATACGTGGCTGGTGCCTGCCAGGTGTCTCTGCTGCAGTTTGTGTTGCCGTGCGGAACTGATCTCGGAGGTGCTGCAGCACAATATGATGATCGTCATCAGCAGTCGTCACTCTCTCTCGTCCCGGACGGGGGCGATCGTTCACAGAGTCGGTTTCTTGGTGCTGCCTTCTTAGGTTAATTATTGTGACGGGAGTGCAACCCATTCTGCGGGCCACATGTCGAACAGAGAGACCTCCCTCCAGAAGACCCATGGCATGGTGACGTTGGTCCGTAGATAGTCTCGGCATGGTTGCTTGTAGAGGTATGGCCAGCCTTTACTTTTGCATGCATTTTTATCGGAAGGATGGTCTGAGCACAAAGAGTACAGGATTGGTACGGCTTAGAATGAAAAAAATCAATAAAGCCATTTCAGCCAATCACAGGCCAGCACATTGGTTTGAGAAGGGTTGGCCACGGATCACTGACAAGACGTTGCAGACAACCCACAGTCCAAAACTGAGTAATATATTGCTCAAGATTCAGCAGCTCACAAAAAATACAAATGTTCAGTTTTCATTGATGCGGAGTGTAGGTTTGGAGGAAAACGCTGATATAACAAACGTTAGATTATTAGATTATGTCTAATGTAATACACTTCTTTACATAATATGATTTTATTACAAAGTCTAGCAATCGTATTGTCTGACTCATGGCCCACTGACGTTAGACAGCATACTGGATCCTGTGTTATTTTAGCTCAGTGAGGGCAACAAACGTATGAAAACAACTTGCCCTGCCTTACAAGCGCAGTACAATTCCACTATTTTGTCCGGTTTGACCTCAGTGTGCCATTTATGGGCTGTTTGGCTTTTCTGAGTTGCTTGCCAGCACTTTGCTGTGATTCTTTTATCTCCACCCGTTCTGTTAAAAATTTTTATTTCATGGATTTATCCTTTGGTAAAATACAGCAGTTCAGGCCTCTCTGGACAACTTTGCCAGACAAGTTGGATGCATTCGGTTAGAAACAAACCGCAATATTTTTGGGAACACGCTTGAGAGAGAGAAGCTCTAACTTCTGCTGTGCTGATAATGTGGTTCTTACCTGAGTTACATGGGGTCCTTAGCAACAGTAAGGGGGGCGGAGCTGATCGGAGCAAGTCGGAAAGGTCCATTGTTGAAAAGGTAATCTGGCCCACCTGATTACTAAATTTCAGCTAAACAGGACAGCCTTTGTTATACATCTGCGTTGCCAGGGTTAGACTGAAAACCTGCCGGACATAGATATCCAAGAACAGGGTTGTGGCCACTGCTTTACATGAGCTGGTGTGTGTTGCACATAAAGAAAGGGTTATTATTTTAAAGCTGTTGCCCAAACCCCGTCAGCATATGTGTTAGGGTTTGTCCTTGCAGTCCCTCCCCCTGCTGCATTCTTCACTTCCACCTTGACGGGCAACAGGTGTGGCTCGTTAAGGTGGAGGTGAAGGTTTGCTGTTTAAGAGTTGGCTGCACCACAGATTGGTGCAGCAGCATTTTGTTTCTGGAGCCCTGCGATGTGTGTCTGTGTGCTGCTGCTCCCTTCCTGGTTTTATGTGTTATTTAAACTTCAGATTTTTATATTTATACTCAGCCTGAGCATTTGGGTCCCTTGTCTTGCTTTTGGGTACATGGTCCCAGTGCCCGCCGGCTTCATGTCTTCTGCCGGCGGGGCCAAAACCATGACAATATGATGGAGGATTGTGTACACTTCCAGGCAATCTTTACAAAGAAACTTCTGAAAAGATGGTCATCGAGTAATTTCATATGACTCCACAAAAAATATTTTTTTATGATCAATTTTTTAAAATTATTATTTATAAGACAATCAAAGCAAAATGATCTGGTGGTTACAGTATGAAATTAACAGCAGAGAAGGGTTATATATACTCATAATCTGTAGCAAAAAGTCAAGGGAGATTCAGGAGTACAAAACAACAAAAGATAACAATGATTAAATTGACATTGCTTCATGAATCAGCGAGGAACAATTAAAAACAGGAATAAATGAGAAGAAAGAAACGGCATCAAAAGTTGAGCAGAAATCAAGTAATCACCCCCCCTCCCCCCATAGCACCCACAATCCTTCCATCCCTACCGCGGCCTGTCCGCCATTTCCCCTGAGTATTGCCCCACCCCACCCTACCCCAAGGACTCCATGGATGGACAAAACTTTTCTTATGATAATGTCTTAGGAGTAGAAAAAAAACTTTTACCTGGGTACTTCAAAAAGACTACCCAAAAGTAAAAACACTGGAGCACACTTTACAAATCTGCACGTTTATTGAGGGGAAAAGATGACTGACGTTTCGACTTGCGTCTTCCTCAGAATCATCTGAACACAGGAAATGGAGGAATATATATACCCTCCCACACAAATAAGACTGACAGCCAAAAAAGGGAAAGTGCAATTACGCAAATTCAATCATTTCAGTAGAATTGAACACAAAATAAACATCATAAGAATAGAAGTTGGAACCAAATGACATTTCCCCAATGGCAATGTCGCAATGTACATATGTTTACAAGTTTAAAAAAAAAAATTTAATATATATATTCCAAATATTGTAAACCACATGCCTAGTCAGGAGGAATAAAATTAGAGGAAGCATGATAGGCTGGGTGGATCATTCACTCCCCCAGAAGTTGCCGCATTCAGGGTGAAAATCCAAAAGGCTTCCCTACGGAGTAGTTTATTAATGATATCCCCTGCCCTGGGGGATGGTGTAACTTTTTCGATCCCTTTGAATTTCAGGGAGGAGACCGAGCCATGATTAGCTTCCAAATAATGACGTGCCATATCATAGTCCAGATTTTTATTGCGAATGCCAGTTTTATGTCCGCCGATTCGAACTTTGTGTGCCCGTTTGGTCTGACCTATATAAATTAAACCACAAGGGCATTTCAACATATATATCACGAGCGTAGATTGGCAGTTGATAAATTGTTTGATCTCATATTTTGTTCCATTGAGGGGATGATAAAAAAAACTTTGTTTTGTTCGAATTCGAACAATGGGCACAAAACCTGTCGGTGGGCCCGGTAGCCAAGTGTTGGGTATTGTAGGAAGCATAAAACTATGTAGCCTACTACATAATCTTTAATGTTGCGCGATCTTCTAAAGGATACGAGAGGGGGATTAGCGGAAATGTCTTTTAGAGACGGTTCATTTGTAAGGATGCTCCAATGTTTAAGGATAATATTTTTAAGTTGTCCAGCGTACGGGTTAAATTCCGTGGAGAAGCAGACCCGTGTGGCTTCATTAGTTTTTGGCTGTTTCACCAACAATGCGGAGCGTTCAGTGTGTGTGGCTCGGTTGAGTGCCCGATCAATAACAAACTTACTATAGCCTCTTTCTAGAAACCGTTGCTGCATCTCCGTGGCTTTAAGTTTGAATTCTTCCGTACTGCTACAGTTGCGTTTCAACCTGAGGAATTGGCCAACTGAAACATTACGTTTAAGTCGCTCAGGGTGGTTGCTATCCGCATGCAGTACAGTGTTGCGGCTTAAAGGTTTGCGAAAAACAGTGGTATCAAGAGTACTTCCACTATTTTTAGTTATTGTAATATCCAGAAAATTGATACTCGTGGGGCTATGCTCCTCTGTGAAGGTCAGATTATTGTCAGTGTTATTTACATATTGCATAAAAGCAGCAAATTGATGTTCAGAGCCGTTCCAAATAAGTATAATGCCATCAATGTATCTCCGATATAAGGCAATTTCAGAGAAGAATGGATTGGTAGTGGGATCATTGATGAACTTTTCTTCCCAGTGACCCATAAAAAGATTAGCGTAATTAATGTCTTCGGAGTATTGGTGGTATCATTCCAACTTGACACATTAGCCGTTTTAACATGGTGCATTTCAGCCGACCAACTTTCCATGCATTTATTATCCAGTTCTGTGCAGACAGATAGCAGGGAGACTTCCATCTACCAGCTTGAAGTCTTTCAGCAACTGTGAGGTTGGCAAGGAAGACACGTTTCTGTTTAGAAGAGAACTTGAATTTAGAGCCGTCATTAAGCAAGAGAACAGTTGGCCATTACAGAATACGTTTAGACAGTATGTGAGAGGATAAGGAGCAGTGGGAAGGCCTTCATTTTATATGAAGCAGGCGGACTATATGGTATGTCTGATGAATTGAACTCGAATGAATAACTTAGGGGTTAGGATTTCTGGACAATAGCAGAGTGTTGTGCCAGAATTAAATGCCAATTCACCTTGCTGTCATTAAATTTCAGGCCCATCTTACCCATACTGTAAATGGAACAAGGTTTAGAGGAGGCTTTCACCAGAAAAACATAGGAGGCAGAGACAAGGAAAATGAAGCGTGCACAGTGTACACATTAGGAATGCATTGCTTTGCACAACTGTCAGTGAAAAAAAAAAAAAAAGTTCCTGTGATTTTATGGTTATTGGCCAGGAGTAGGGAGCCCTGCTCCTAGTTTCGCCTTAGCCGTGCATGTTTCAGATGTCTGCTCCAATACACCTGATTTAACTTATTAGTGCTTGTCAAGGGCTTGGTAATGAGGCAAATATTTTCATTGAGTGTTTTTGGGAAGATAGATATCTAAAACATGCAGGGCTGGCTCTCCAGGTGCAGGGCTCCCTACCCCTATTGTATCCTATTTCCGAAAACTGCAGTGTGGAATCTCTGGCAGCAGGGGTCGCCACTGCTCTATGTGTCCTTCCTCGAAGACAAAGCTTGGTGAGAAATCTAAACGGATCAGCTGAAATGCAAATTTGTGCCCTGGCTCTGGAGACTGTTGCACAGTCTAGCTAATGTTATTAGTGTTCCTCTGACTGAATAGTGGCTCTGGAGTCAGAATCATAGTATAGGTCCAACTCTGGTCAGTCTTAATCAAGTGGCTAGCATTGCTCAGACGCTCTTCTTTTAAAAGCCCAGAAAAAGAACATCTCTAGCTGGGAGAATTAGAAAGACAAACCCTTCTGATCTTAGCCCTATGCTGGATTGGTTATGTTACTGCTCTTCCCTGGAATGAAAGGTAGGAGATATCTGAAAACAAAAAGGAAAGAGAATGTTGCATTTCTCTTTATCTGCTCAGTGGAACGAGGACATCGTGTTTTGTCTTCCCAGCGTTTGTCTGTGGAGCTCTCAGGGATTGTGGTGAGCTAAAGGATCCTTCACCCACACAAAGCCCACATATGAACTGTAAATTGGGAACATAATACCCTCTGATTCCACCCACTGTGTAGCTACAGGGCTTATCTTCCCCCCATTACCATGGTTCTGGAGCCAGAAACACGACCTTTATGTTACCCCTGTTACACCCAAAGGTTCTTTGTTCCAGGCAAATGTGCATGTTGATCTCGGCTGTGAATCTGACGGATATATATGCAGATATTTCAGTCCACTATAGTTAACAGCAGTATTTAGCATTGCCGCTGGCCCCTCATGACATGCCATGTTCAACAGGCAGAAGAAGTTGTTACTTGTGTGGGAGTTAATTGCCGCTCTTGCGTCTTATGTA
This sequence comes from Gymnothorax reevesii, assembly GCA_029721435.1. Taxonomy (NCBI): domain Eukaryota; kingdom Metazoa; phylum Chordata; class Actinopteri; order Anguilliformes; family Muraenidae; genus Gymnothorax; species Gymnothorax reevesii. Next base: position 27,806,068 of record CM056579.1, on the reverse strand, counting down.
AGTAAAATAAAATGTATGATGTCGTGTGCAGTGAAGTCAAAGACCATCTTTTGTAAAACGAAAACGTTTTGTGTTCTTTACTTCAAATGGGGGGGAATCCCTCAGCGAAACTGAAATATAAACTTTGGACAGATAAATGTTTATAACATAGCTTATTCCCCTGTCGCAATCATTTTATTTCTCGATGGCCAGGTGGGTTGTTGCGTGACCCGCAATGGCGACCAACTCGAGTTGGTTTCCCAAAATAAATCTCTCACAGCACACAATGAGACTCTCTTTCTGAAAGAAAACAAACGTCTCTCCCTACCAACCTCCCCCCTCAGGCTTGTTCTTGCTTCAGAAGCCTGGTCCCTCCCTCTCTGACCCTCTGTACTCTCCCCAAGCCCCAACTCTGGACCGGGGCAGCTGAGAGACCCAGCTGTGTTTACAATATACGTTTCCCAGGAGAACCTGCTGACCTCAGCTTGTCTTCTGTTCTCCCTCACCAGTCCCCGCGCTTGTAACCGACCCACGGAAACACCTCAGGCGGGACTTGTGTTCCATTTGGGGCTGTGAGTCGAAGCCTGAGGGGCCTCAGGTCTGTGTTTGGGGTCGGGGGTTAGAGGACTGGAGTGGGACTGAAGAACAAAGAAATTTGGCCTATCAGGTCCCTTCTCCTCTCCTTCAGTTACAGACTGTATAGAATGACCTGCAGAACAGGTAATGCATTTGACAATGTTTACCAGCCCGTGGAGGCTTTGCATGACTGCAGACGATACAGACCACAAGTATTTGGACAGTGATGCAATATTTACGTCTGGCTTAAATTGCACAATGAATGTAAAGTTGCAGTTGAGTCTGTCTAGATTAACCCTTAGAGCACTAAATGTAACTATTGTAACTCAGTGATGTAAGATATCAAAATCAGAGCTGTTGAAAACCAATCATGTGACGACTTGTTTAAAAGAGCTCTCGGGGAGCTCCTTTGAACTAGTCGCCACATGATAGGTTTTCAACAGCACAAAGTTATTAAGTTTATACTTTTAAAATAAATTATTTGAGTGCTCTAAGGGTTAATTCACAGGTATTTACATCCATATGATGTGGCTCATGTTGGAGGTATAGCATTTTTTAAACAGTTTCATTATATGAGTACTTATGGACTGCCCTTCATTGACGCACACTGCACTCAATACTAACTCACGATCATCCCTCTCACACAGGGTGGATAGCAGACTATAAGCCTCATCAAATAACCCTCTTACTGTCTTCAAATTAGTTAATGTCTTTCATTTTCTGTGTTAATCTGACCCCTGCAAAAAACTGACAGAAAATTATTCTAATTGAATGTATTATCCTCGTTTCTTTCTAAGCTACTTTTTGCATTTCCACTGACCATCTTGATGGCTTAATAAATAAAATAAGACTCGCCCCATCTTACCCTCATACATAAAGTATTGATTTTACATGGCTGTTGCAAAATAAATGAGAATAGATGAGAAACAACACAACAAAAACTAGAACGGGCACTCGGTAGAGCGCATACCTTCGCCGACGCCACTGAATCCCCCGCCACTGGCGTTGGTTTCATGCCGATCGGATAAAAATTGACCGAGATATGGCCGAAAGTCGGTTTTGACCTTTTCGTGGCCTTGACCTTGACCTTTGACCCGATCACTCCCAAAATCTAATCGATTGATCCTCAGGTCATGCCAAATCAACCCACCAAATTTTATGAAATTCCGTTTGATACTTTTTGAGTTATTCGATACACATACACACAGACAGACAGACACACAAACAAACTAGAACGGGCACTCGGTAGAGCGCATACCTTCGCCGACACCACTGAATCCCTCGCCACTGGCGTTGGTTTCATGCCGATCGGATAAAAATTGACCGAGATATGGCCGAAAGTCGGTTTTGACCTTTTCGTGGCCTTGACCTTGACCTTTCACCTGATCACTCCCAAAATCTAATCGATTGATCCTCAGGTCATGCCAAATCAACCCACCAAATTTTATGAAATTCCGTTCGGTACTTTTTGAGTTATTCGATACACATACAGACAGACACACAAACAAATAAATACACGGGGATCAAAACATTACCTTCGTCAGCGAAGTCGCTGGCGAAGGTAACTAGATCAAAATGGTTGTTTCAAAACAATAGAACTTCCACTAATTCATTCAATATGCGTACAGCATGTAACATTATTTTTTTTAAATAGTTAATCTCATGTTTTCCCCATGAAGTTAGCAAAAAAAGTAGCGGAAGAAAGTATGTTGACCATGTTTTTCGAAACCATAAACATTGAATGGGATCAATTTGACCTCAAGGATAAAAGGCGGGTTGAACAGAACAGAAGATGCAGCAGGACACGTTGAAAGGAAAAACACTCGAGGAGAAAACAGCAGGGTAAACACTCTAAAAAGAGAGAGGAAAGTAAAAGATAAACAACAGGAGAAAGAGCGGGCAGGTGAACAAAAGAAAGATAAAGAAAGTAGCCTGAAAAGTGTAAAACTCCTGTGGAGTAGCTCTAGCTCACCTCTCATACAAAAACTGTTGTGTAGAGAGTGCTGTACATTACATAGAAAACATCAATTCACCAACATTCTGCTTTCCAAAGAAGACTGGCTAAATCAAGCCAGACTGTAATATTTAGGCGCATAATAATCTTCATGTAGGCCATGAGGTTGCTTTTATCTTTTGCTAAGTTTATTGGTACCACTGTGGCTGCCTTTCCTGCACGCATTTTGTTTCCTATCGTAACTGGAGTGAGTACTGCAGAAAATTAGGCACTACAGCATGTATTGTTTTGAGTCAAAACCTAAGGTATGCTTGTAAACCTCATTGAATGGAATGCAGTTAGGCATAATTGTTTTAGCATGTTATTCCCATGGCATTATAAGTGAAAACTGTACTATTATGGGTTGGAGTGGTCCTTTGTTGTAGATGTTAAAAAGCATTTGAATGAGGAATGCGATGTACACTTGGCGCAAAACCTCTTAGTGCAGAGACTCATTATTATTTTACATGGCTGTATATGGATAGTCGCAGTCATGTTCAAAAGGCATCCTCCTTAAATTAGCTAGAGACAAATACAGCACGGCACTGTGTGGTTTTTCTTGTACTCATGCCAACGCACTGTGTATCAGTGAGTAGAAGTCAGGCCATTGTGGGATAGTAGTGGGTGTGAGGGAGTGCGACTCGAGTGGAACTTACCACAAAATGGGAAAAGTTCACATCTGCTAACTTCAGGCTTGAGGTGGCTTTACGAGAGCTTAAGGGTCTGGTTTCTAGTCTGGGAGGTTCGGGGATGAAAATATTCAGCTGTCTTTATGCTCTGTGGCTCAGAAGAGACTGTTGATGGAAAGTTGGTTTGAGTGGGAGAGGGAGCGCAAAAATGTGGACCGAAGTCTTTACAAAAATACTGCCCGGAAATCACGTCAGTTGTTAACATTCTTTTGCCGTGCTCCTTGGGAATCTCTCAACACTGGGCTAATTCAGTCATTTAAACATACTGAGTGTGTATACAGTATATGCTTGAGTTCAGTGTAAACATGATTAAGGTGAAGTATAACCACAGTCTCAGTATGATGCTTATGCTTAGCATGGAACTATTTCTAGCAAAGCTACATGAAAAATATGCTCCTCTGTCCCGTCTTGAAAATTTTCCCAGTTTTTTGAAAGTTTACATTTTATATTCTTCTTGCGACACAACAAAGATGAAAAGATCTTTGAGTTTAAAAGATGTTTTCGCTGTGTCTTGCCCAAAGTTTAAACCCTGCTGTCTGTAATTGCGAAAATGTTAACAAGCTCTAATTATAAACATTTGCTCCAAATTGGTTGGATAATGACTTTGTCTCAGGGACTGATAATTTGATGAGTTTTGCATTATGGAGTTACAGGGTATATGACACAAAATTTTTTTCTCTGATATTTTGTTTTTTGATATGTGCAAAAAAACATTGAAATACTTCTAAAATTTAATTGCATTCAAAAATACTGCTATTTTGATGTGAAATTCGTTGCAAGGATGCAGGGACCAAAGGTTTCGTAAGTTACTCTCGTGTGGTCAGTCGATTTGACTCGCAACTAAACACGGCGAAAGCAAGAGGAAGGCAGTGAGGAAAAGAGAGAGATATTGTGTGGCTAAAATGCTGAATAACCAGAGTTGTTCAAATACGATTTACGCACCTGGCATATCGGTACATATGTCTCCCTCAGATCTCGTTTCAAGGGTAAAATGGGTCAAATTCGAGCAGTGGCACTGCGTTGATTTCAGCCAGCAAATGTGAGTGAAATGACTCAAAGCTGAACCACACTGAGACTGAAATCAATTACACGGGCGTCACAAGTTAGGCATTTTTGGACCTGGTCTCCAGGACAATTTTAGAAGTCAGTGTATTTCAGGTGGCAGAAAGTAATGACAAAAATACTTTTTCAACATTTCCAAAAAAGTTTTTGTTTATTGCATATGTCAAACAACTAAAAACAGGGGGGGAAAAAATCTTTGTGTCATATACACTTCAACAGCCCACTGTGAAGTCATGAATACATTTGCAAATAGGGTAACTTACACAAGCCAAACTACTTTTGAAATCATTCAGTGGTATTCAAATATGCCCTGGATTTTTCATTAACTGGTTATATGGGTTTGCACGAACATAAACCTTTGTTACAATTAAATACTATGATGTATTATAAATGCTCTAAAGGAAGATAGTGCAAACAGACTCTCATTTTTGTTTGACTCAAAAAGCAATGTGAACCCATCATTACAAAAACTGTCCAAAAATCATGTGTTGGAGTACTGGTGAGTTTCCACCTTCAGTGAGTGTGCAAAGGGATACGCACTACCATTCTCTATGCGCTAGGTGGCTGCTTGAGTTAGTGTGCTCCATTCTGGCCTAGCATTCAAAACTTTTTGTTCTTTCTTTTCGGTAAACATACAGTATACTTGCTATACTGAATTAATCTATGACATGTTGGGGCAGTGTTTTTAATTTTACTTGATGTCCTACTTTTGTTGCCATGGGGGGAGTTGCAATGTCAGTCATAAAGCGATAAGAATATTCAGATGTTATTTGTTTTATGCTTATACTGGAACATAATAATCTGACTGATAAACTGCCAGCTATTATCTTCAGCTTTATGATCGGAGGTAGAGGGAATTATGGATCAAAAAAAGTTTATTTAGGCAAGGGCGCTCATGGTTTCAATGTATCCAGAAATCCCCATTAGATATTAAAAGGTAACCTGGCAACTACGTAACATGTTTACCTGGTTCATGGTGATAAGATACTCTTGCTGTTACTCAAGACTGTGCAAAACATCGACCATTGGCTACCACCAACCACTTGAATTACCCTGCGTCAAATATGGCAGCGAGGATAGTGGTTGTAATACTTTAGGATAGCATGCTGCTGAGGTGTTCGTCAATTAGTCACTGGAGAATAGAACGAAGTAGAGGTCAAAACCATAAACATGGATAGTAAGGTTATTCCTTCGACGAGAAAAGCAACATCAAATAAAAATTTTTGACACTTCAAAGAGAAAATGTGAGCTAATGATGAAACTGAACAAACTGGTGCAGCACAGTGGTCAGCTTGGTTGGAGCTGGCTGTTCAATAAATGAACCGTGTTATTCTGACATTTGTATATATTAGCATTTGGGCACCAAGGCATATTCCTGCGCTGCTGTGGGTAGAGGTCGTGTTTTACAAAGGTACCTCTGTGAGCTCTTTTTTTTTCAAAGTGCCCAGTGAAAAGGGCAGGTGTGTTAGTGTAACTTGGTCATGCGCCCCTAATTCCCCAGCAAAACATCCCCTCCGCTGCAGCCAGACAAGCCACTACTTCATAAAAATAACCCTCCTCCATTTCTGGTCCTCTCTTCCAGTCACAACAAGATATCCACACCTGCTCAAATTATCCAAATATTTTTTGTTTTCACTCACATTTTTTTTCAAGCATATATTTTTGCAGCTATTTCTTTGATACTCAATGTCATCTGTTTAGACAAAAAAATGCTTTTAACTAAAGCAAAGTACACAACCGCCCATTCTATTTGTTCTGCCACCTTCTCGAAAAGGTTGCCATTGCGAAATTTATGCATTTTCAAAATTCAGTCGATATCCAAGTTTGTCATAATGTTTTAAAAGTAGTTTTGTTTCCCATTCTGACCAGAATGTGTAGTTTGCTGACCGTAAACAGGCAACCGTGTGCTGCAAACTATGATAAACCATCCTCGGTTGAGACGCATATTCTGTTTGTACGGTATAAATGTCCAAAATATGCTCATTAATCCTGAGTAATATTGTTGTATCACACGTTTTAATTGAAAAATGCTAAATCTGGAATATCAGCTAATTCAGTATATTCAACCGGAATATGCTGTTAACCCACCTCAAATTTGGAATGTTGCCACATTCAGAATACTCATGGAATATTACAGGGCATGCAGAGGCAGTCAGCGTTGATTTATACTCGTATTAAAAAGGGGAATGAATGGTCTTAAGACCTGAGCTGTTTACTCCAGAAAGCTCTCTGAACTGCTCTCCCTGTAGGCTGAAGCATGAGACATCCCATATCGTTTTACCTCTCACTTTCTCGCTCACTCAGTCTAAATCTCCAATTTCACTACACTAGAGATCAAGGCTTTACGGTAAGGTGGTTTCACAGATCCTGAAACGAGATTCTCTTTTGTACAGCCTCTGCATTTGTGTGATCCTCAACCAAATTCTGGAACTCAGAATAATTATCACTTTTGCCTCAACTCCGGTTATCTGTGATCAAAAGCTGCTTTTGGTCCTGTAATTTAGTTAATTTATTGCCACAGAAGTTAGTTTTGATATTTCTTCTGCATCCCTGGTGGTTGGATCGTGTTTGGCACATAATCGCTCTGAGATCTGGAATGCTCCATCTTGGTGCTGACATAAATTACTAAATGTCTTCTTTTGTTGGTGTTGGAACATGTCTCATCATTAAAATCAACTCATGTAGGTTTTTCATGACAAGCGAGGAATATCAATCATGTGATTGCGTGCACCGTTACTCATCCCAGTGCTAGTTTAACATCTTTATTTCGCATGTATGTTTTATGCTGCACACACATAATTGAAGTGTGCTGGTAATGATGGCCTTCGAAGTTTCTCTCAAGATGAAGCAGCTCACTGGGATTTTCCCGTCATGTTCCCTGGGCTTGTCTGCACAACAACAGGATATGGGCCAGCACGCAGAGAGGGTTGCAACCCTGCCACATCTCGCATCCTTACGTTTCTTTGCGGTTTCCCCTCCCCAAACAAGTTTTCACGTCCTTTGTCTCACTCCCTACCTAATACCTCTCAGTATACCTCCCATGCCTTTCTTTCTCTTTCATTCAATCCCCAATTCTTTTTTCTCCTCCTCTCCCTCTTGCTCTATCTTGCTCTTTTCTCGCCCTTCCAAAGGGTAACCCTTCAAAAAGCCTCACATTTGAAAGGTTCTGTCTGGTCAGGCATTAACGCCTGATTCGGTGTAGACGGCATTAACTGGGGATTTGGAGGGACAGATCAGTCCTGATCTGGTTACGCTAGTGTTTGCTTCGCCCTTAATGCGGGAGACGATGGAAATGGCACATGAAGGACATTTGGGGAGGCGGGGATGACACACTTACAGAATCCTGATGGAAAAGATACATACAGAAGGCCCTCCCCATACTCAGTAAAACAGGATTCTTCTGAAAACCACCTGGCCAGACTAAAACACAATTCTGGTATCAGTTAAGTCGTCAAGATGGTAACTTTGCTTAAACAGTATGATGTCTGTGTTGTGTAAACATTATGGTGTGATAATAAGTAAGAAAAAGTGCATTGTCAACATCATCAATATCATTGCCCTCATACAGGCATGCTACCAATGCCTCCCGACTCACCATAACCTCTACTGAACTTCATACATGAAAGAAATAACTGCTGATAGGAAAGAGTGTTTGTATTAGTTAGATTTAAGTGAGCTACGAGCTGCGAAGTAGGATCAGAGCGCATAAAAGGTCAGGGAGACAACATTTCTAAGAAGAGAAGAGTTATGAAGGCTTAGTCACCATGGAACTATGACAATTTTGTGAATTAGTACTAATGTACTGACTCTTCTTACTTAGCAACTTAGTGACTGCCACGATTAAAATGGAGTTTGCTGTTAATTAAGACACCAAGGAATGTGAAGCATTCCACACTACCTGTCCTTTAATGACCAGATTATGACAGGCTGAGTATTCATGTCTCAAGTCAGATAACATGACCTCTGCTTTTGTCACATTCAGTGGTAGCAATTCCTTGTCACACCCCTGGACAAATAGTCTGTCAACAGGTCCATGACTGCTCTCCCTGGGATGTAAAACACTGGCTATGACAGGGTGATCTGCGCACTTTAAGATGAACTTGTTTTCATGGTAGCTCTGTCAGACATCTGTTTACAAAATATCGATGACAGATCAAAGAACACAGTCTGGGTGAAACCCTGTGGGTGATGACATTTCCTCTGACTCAAATCCGCTCGCCTGTATCCGTCATTTCCTGGTATTACATAATAACATTATTGGCATATATAGGACATTCTTATGCAGAATAACATACTGCACAGAAGTGCATCAGCTGGCATAGAAGTGTTGAAAGCCTCTGATGGAAGTAATTGATGTTCTAGTACCCAAAGTGACCTCTTTGGTGAGTCTTCAACCCAGACAATCAACGGTCTTCAACGTTGTTCCTGGAGAGCTGCCATCCAGTAGATTTTCACTCCAAGCCTAATTCAGCACACCTGATTCAGGTAATTAGCAGTACATCAAGATCTTTAACAGGGAAAGGAGGTGTGCTATGTTTTCAGTGAAAACCTGCAGGATGTCTGCTATACAGGAAATAGATTGGAAATCGGGAAATTGGCTCGTAGAACAAAAGTATCAGTAGGACAAACCATGTTGACAAACTTAGCGTGTTAAGAACAAGTACAAGAAGCTACAACCTGAAAAGTTTGGCCGCTGAGTAAAATTTAAATAAAAACTGAATGCAATGACTCACAAATGATTTAAATAGTATATTTAATAGAGAGACAATGTCAAATGTTGAAGCTGAGAAATTTAATTGTTTTTTTTGGTTTTTTTTTTTGGAGAAATATCTCCTCATTTTGATATTGATGCCTGCAACATGTTTCAGAAGAGTTAGGGGCAACAAAAGGCTGGAGAGTTGCACGAGGCTGAAAGAATGCCCCTGGTGGAACATCTAACAGCTATTAAGGTTAATTGGCAACAGGTCAGTAAGATGATTGGGCATAAATAGTGCATCCCAGAGAGGCTGAGTCTTTCAGAGGGAAAAATGGCAAGGGCTTCGCCACTCTGTGAAACACTACAAGGGCTAAATAGTCTGACAGTTTGAGAATAATGGTTCTTTATTTGAAAATTGCGACGAATTTGGGGATTTCATCATCTACGCCACATTATGTCATTAGATGATTGAGAGAATCCAGAGAAATCTCTGCGCAAAGAACGAGGCCGAAAACCAATATTGAGTGCTTGTGATCTTCAGGCCCTCAGGCAGCACTGCATTAAAAACAAACAGAATTCTGCAGAGGAAATCACTGCATGGACTCCGGAACCCTTTTGAAAATCATTGTTTGTAAACACAGTTCATCACTGCATCCACAAAAAAAGTTAAAACCTCTATGTAAAGATCAAGCCATACTTAAACAAAATCCGGAAACGCTTTCGCCTTCGCTGGGCGTGAGCTCACCCAGCTTGTGAACAGAACACAATTCAAAAGTTAGCATCCCTGATGGTACAGTGCTGCATTAGTGCACATGGCGTGAGTAGCTTGCACATCCATGAAATCACCATTAACACAGCACAATATATACAGGTTTGGGAGCTATATATTACTACAACATGGCTCCAAAATAAGAGTCTTGGTGCTAAATTGGCTTGCCTGCAGTCCAGCCCTGTCGCCCCACGAAGACTTTTGTTGCATTATGAAATGAAAAAAATGACAAAAGAAGCCACAAAGTGTTGAGCAGCTGAAATTCTATTTTAAGCAAGACTGGAAAAACATTTTGCTTTCAAAAGTACAGCAATTGGTCTTCTCACTTCCCAACCACTGACGGTTTGTTAAAAAAAACAGGTGATAACACTATAGTATACATGTCCCTGTCCTTATTTTTCTGAAAAGTGTCGCTGGCATCAAATTTAAAATAAACGTATGTTTTTCAAAAAACAATACAATTCCCAATTTTTCAGTTTTCAGTTTTAACATCTTGCCTGTACTATTCTCAATTAAGTTTAGGGATTGACAAATCTTTGCATTCTGGGTTTTTTTTTTTTTTTTTACATTTTACAGTACTTCCTAACATTTTTGGAAATGGCATTGTACATTTAACTTTCAGTGTAGTGAGAAAGAGGTTGCAAAGCTAGGCCCAGAACTTGTTGTCACACTCATAAAGCATCAGTCATCTGGGCAGTAGCTGGGTAGTTCAAGCTTGGGGTTTGTTACTATGGAATTTGGACCTCAGAAAGGACGGTATTGACTGTTAGAACAACTGCTCATATTACAGATCCTTTGCAAAAATGACTGGCTTAGTGATGCATAGAGCATGTCAAGCTAAGTGCGTCAGTCCTACAATAGGGATTGTAATTCAATAACTAAGGCCTGTATTCAATTCAGCATTTGTTCCAAACTTTGACTGTTCAATAAATGCAAGGTGGTTTTTGAGGTGGTTTTCTTTTTCCAAAGTAACATTTGGGAAGGTCAGAAAGCTAAATGAGGCAATGCATGCCAAGGAACAAAGCAACCCTTTGTATTTATTTTTAAATCATTAAATGAATCAGCAATTCATTTAGGTTGAACGCAATGCCTGTTTCAGCATTGGATGGTTATGTTCTGTTCAATATTTTTCGAAAGGTGCACTGGTCTTAAAAGTTAACCCTCAAAGCCTTGTGAAGATTTAAATGAACACATTTAATTTTTTTGAAGTCAAAATTACTAGGAAATGTTGATTTATTCCTGGCTTCTGTCTCAAGTAAGGTTAAATGTGTTAGCACAACGGTGCTAATCACTCGTTCAGCCCAGTTGGATTCAAGCAAAAGGAAGCACAGGTGTACGCTATTGGTGAGAAAATCTCTCATATCAGGAGTCAAGGTCATAAGAGGAAGCTGTCGATATAGAGCTCCCAAGCTCCTTCCTGTCTGATTCAGTGAGAGGGCTAAACTGGTTGGAACTGTTGACACAAATGTCTGCAAGTGAGCAGTTTTGGGAGTGGCCGTGGAAAGTAACTTTGGATGGCTTCCAAAGCATTGCAGTAAATTATTCAACACCTCAGGAAGGGCTGGCAGGGTGTTGCCCATCCATGTTTTCAATGAGGTTTGTGAAACTGTCAAGGCATCTGGCACGGAGGGCCATCGACCTTCAGGCCCCTCCCCAAAAAAATTTGTATTCAGACCATCCCTGCTCTTACATTTTATCGTTTGTTTCTCATAGCAATGTACTGTTGCGTTACCTGCCTGTCCATTTTGTAGCGCTCAAAAATGGCTGACGTATGCCTACAGCATAGTTTATGCATTACTTTTACATGACTAAGCTGACCAATGCTCTATATGTACTCTGTCTGATCTCTTGCGCGACTGCTTCAATGACCGACGCACAAATGTCTCTTAAAAATAAAAGCGTCTGCTAAATAAATGTAATGTCATGTCATGTAATGCTTTCTACATGACTGAATAAGGAGAAAACTAGGAATAAGCCTTTATATTTTTGTTTATATTTGAGGGAAAAAACAAGGTTAGGGAAATTAATGAAAAGGATAAAATGCGCTGAACTTGTATCATTAACATGCCTTAAAAGTTGAGAAAACATTAAATTTATTTGGGCACAATAAACATGGCATTGAAAGTTGACACCATAATGGAAAAAAAAGAGGTCAGGTGGAGGCATATGGAGTGAAAAAGGCTGTGGATATGCAATGGTCCCTCGCGGGATACCGTTTTCCAATAGCAGTGGTCAAACTCTTATAAAAAGATTCTTTGGAGCGAAGTGATTGAGCTCTCGTGAACACCAGTAACACTATACAAGTCCAAAGCTAAAGAAAAGGGGGTAGTGGGATTTACATGCTTTTAATTTGTAAAATGTCTGCTGAGGCATTGGTGAGACTTTGATCGGACGACTAATGGAATTGAATATGCTGAATTCAAAAGATCACACTCCGGACTAGTGGACTCACGTCATAGACTCACGTCTTATGCGCTACAATGCTAAGCGAAGCGTCCTGTTTTTGTACCTGCAACTCACAAGAGAGCATGGCAGCAGGTGTAAATTCGCCACTGAAAATGGACTTATGACATTCCCCTGGCCCCACATGTGATCCTTTTTAATTCAGTATAAAAATTAAGCAAAATACTGCCCACAAACATCATTATTTAGGCTTTTTGAACTTAATTGTGCATTGGGAAACCACTGTTTTTCAGCCATGCAATCATTATTATTATCATTTTTTCTGACTTTGCTCCCTTGGTACCCTTTAAATTGACTCATGGTTATTGCTGTGAATATTGTGCAACCCATCTGGCAAGCGCTACTGTAGTCTACGCCCGAGCGGACTCTCTAGAAGTCTCCATGAAAGTCTGCATAAACCCCTTAAAAACTTAATAAACTGTAAAATTGGAGTTCTTGAGCTATGCTGGCCTTTGGAGAAATGGACCCGTCAAGTCTGCCAGTATGTGTGTGTGTGGAAAAGGCCAGAAATTTGGATTCATCCTTTGCATTAGCTATGACCTATGTGCTCAAATTCAACTGCTGGTTCTGTTCTATTGACATGGGGAAGGAGTGCGGACGGGCTTCCCCATTTCATCCAGTACTCCAATCAATCCATTTTTGCTGTCCAGGAAACTCAGAAACTATTCAAGCCTATTGTGATGGAGGCGTAGTTATCAACCCATAGCACATTTAGGGACATTTAGTGAAATTTTGCTGTTGCCCATGAGAATGATTTCATATTGCTAAAAGCAGAGGAGCTAAAATCCAAGCAAATTCTGTCTGATTCTCCTTAATTGTAATGCAGCTGCCGCTATGACCTGGACAAAATGGCTGTTCATGAGTGGATGGATGGATTTTTGAAGCGGCTGCCAGAGGCGATTGACCCAATTTTATTGTTAATGACATTATAAACTAGGCATAAACCTTCGCTCACACTCATTCGCAAATGTTGTGGCCCCTGAAAAAGAAAGTCCTCTTAGCTGCAGAATGGCATGGAGAGGAAGAGGGAAGTCATTTTCAAAACATTTCATTCTCTGGATGTGGAAAATTCCATCTCTCATGGCAGTTTAGACATATCAAGACAAGTTATGTAACATTAACTCTTAAGTTCATGCAAACTCGCTTTTCATGAAGCACACTGCAATTTTCCATCTTTAGAATTTGCATCATTTCCCATTTCGCCATCAGTTTTGATGGAAATACAGAAACTCAGGTAAGACACGAATATAACTAATCTGGTGGCGTGCAATTTCTGACCACCATGGCATACTAATGCATGTTTTGGACAGAGGGTTATAAAAAAAAACTGAATTTCACTGAAGAGTTTATGCAATGTGTTGATATAGTGTACAACCTGGACTGTAGCGTCTCCAGGGGTAATCTTGAAAATTAGCATACCTAATTAGTAATTGCATCACTTTCTTTGGTTAATTATGCAGCAGTGTGTTACTCGCCCTTCAACTGACAGCTGCGGGGAAGGAAAGTGTGACAACGCATTAGCCATCGCTAAAAAGATATCAGAGGATGTGCGTCGTCCTTCACGGGGAATTTGATGCGCATCTGATACCAAAGCGGAGATGGTGACTGGTCCAAATGAGCAGACAGCTCCGCAGATGTGGGCTGCTGGTTCCATCTCGTACGCTTTCGCCAAAAGTTTATTTTTATCCGTGTATTACGTTTGCCACGTTACACGTTCCTGCCCCTGTCTCTTTAACGTACTGCTCGAACCTGCATTCAACGGTGGTGTGTGTGTGGTCCGTGTTTACCAACCCTATTGGGGACAAAATGTCCCCATATGACATGGAATTCCAGATTTCTATATCCTTATGGGGACATTTTCAGGTCCCCATGAGGAAATTGAACTATTTTAGGGTTTGGGGTTAGGGTTGGGATAAGGTTAGGGTTAAGTTAGGTATATGTTGCTGAGGGAAAAGGGGTTAGAGAATGAATGCATGTCTATTGAATGTCTCCCCAAGACATGAACACCGAACGTGTGTGTGTGTGTGTGGGGGGAGGGGGGGGGGGGGTGGGTGTGATGAAGGGAGGCGGAGGTTACTGTGGATCCCAGACACACTTCCTGTGGCTTGTCTTCAACTTCACCTCTCCCCACCCCCTTGAGTCACTGTTGCCCAACACCGACTGTTTGGTCGGTCTCAGTAACCATATCAGTCTCCGCCCCCTGCCTTTATCACAATACTCACATTCAGTGGTGTGTTTTCCCCATCTCCCTGTCAGGTCTCTCAGTTCACACAGGGCCCTCCCTCCCCATCACCCCCTTTGCTGTTTATTCCTTTATCTCCCCGGGTGCAGGTTGCACTTAAACACCTCACTCTCGTCTTGTCTATCCTTCGCTGCCGTTGTGTCATTCACCTTCATCCTCTCTGGAGGGGTCATGAATATTCATCATTTATAGCTCTGATAATATGACTACCCCTGTTACCTTATGAATATTCATTACTGTGCCAATCATCCCATTCAATGGCGCTTTTTTCTTACTGCTAAAGAAGAAGGATAAATGTGAAACTGAGATGCCAGAGATGGTAGTGTTTTAGTCCGGAATTCAATATTCCTCGTAATACGGGGTACTATGATCCTGTCTGTAGCTCTAAGTTGATTCTGTTGCCGATTTTCAGTTTCACAGCAACTTTTCTATGTATTGTCCCTCTTAAAATAGAATACTCAGCTTCAAGTCTTTCTTCCTCATATTGAAAGATGTATCAGCTTATTCTGAGACACAGAAGTCTCGTCTGAAAGTCAACATTGACTGTCAGAACTTTTTGCGCAAATGTAGACGCCGGTGTCAGTAAATTCCAAAATGTAATTCCTAAATAATTCTGTAATTGAATTTCTAAATGTCTTACTTCACTGGAATAATTTTCCACAGTCTCTGTGGCACAACTTCTAATAGTTAATAGCAGTACTAATAGTTAACAGTGGGCATAATAGTTGTAAAGCCTAAATAGGCTCATGCATAACAGGAAAAAATTGGCATTATTTGTATTCTGCGCAAAGGGTTAAAATGTTTATGCCTCCTTATTAACCTCCCAGATTGTTATTTCATTTTTCACTTATTTGCATTGGTTTCCACTTTTTTATTTATTTATTTATTTACATATTTCAGGTTCTTTAGGTCAAATCCAAATCGTCAGAGACAATACATGACTATTTTACTTGCACTACTGCAGTGTCCAGTCAAAATGCGCCTGTTCAGAATGGGCTGATTGCTTAGGCCCTGTATTCCTGCTTGCAGCTTTCTCAAGAGCCTCTCAGCCAAACAACTCACTCGACACTGGAGTTTCTTGGGTCCTCAGCAGTACACTGGAGTGTGAAGTCAGATGAGTGGTTGTCAAGAAAATCAAAGGACAGACACGCATACAGCCAGACCGATCCTTCTATTTTATTTACATTCACAAATTCAGCTCTATTTAATTCCAAAGAGGAGGACAATATGACATATTTATTTTCATTTTTTAAATTTTGATTGAGAGGATGGTGGTTCGGGTGTGACAAAACTTAGAAACGGCATTGCAGGATGGCTACAGGATTTTAGATAAGCTGCCAACGGCAATATGAGTGCCTGTAATGAAATCTAAACTCTTAACTGAGAGGCCTACTAAGATCATGGTCCGGGAGTAAAGAGGTTAATGTGATCTGACCTACGTGATTGGCTGACAAAATATACCCCACCAGAGAGAGAGCTCTGTTCCCGTGGCTGGCCGATCCCTAAGTGCGGTGATAGTTCAAGTCGTTACTCAATATCCCCTTGTGTGTAACAAGAGCAAAACAAGTCTACGTGCCCAGTCGGTCGGGCAGGGCTGGTCAGCAGAGTAAAGGTTCATTCACTTATGAGGGAAAGACCAGAATTAGGACGCAGAAGGACAAACTGAAATGCAAAGAGACGAGTCACTGAAATGATGACAGTAGAAACACCCAAGAAGCCGAACAAACAAACCTTGTGACGCTCACCGTATCACAGATGTGGTGTTGTTGTTTTGTGACTATGCGGGGTATATTTACAAAAAATGTTGAAGGATAATGTATGGTTCTTCAGGATCAGTGGTGAAACAATGTGTACATTTACAGTGATAAGCCGACCCTGTTATTACAGGAACATGAGTCTGCCAAAGTAGGTATTATGCAAGCCCTCTTCCGAAAGGAGAACACAACGGAAAAATTGCAGGGTTGTTTATAGCCTGCAGGTGGCAGCACTAATCACAGAGCTCCTTGTCTAGCTTGGCTTCTCAGAGACCTCTTGAATGGTAGAGCACTAGGAGAAAGGACGCTGTTATTCGAAAATATAGTAAAAATACAGCTACCTCACTTATAGAGCCATTAGGCTGACTTTTTCAAACTAAGATCTCTGGCATATTTCAAACAGGAGATGCTTCAAATGTGATTAGAATGGACTACTTGACACAGTGCATAACCACTGGCCATACGTTTTGAATGTAAGGCTCAACAAATCACTCCACCCCCTCCTTGATGCACACAGTGTAGAAAGCTTGGTGTATTATGCAGAGGAAATCACTGGGGAAACTACACCACATGACTGGAGCTTTTTAATATTTGCACAGACCTACTTTTTTCACCATGTTTGAGGCCCACCATCATCCTTAGGTGGTTAAGAAGCAGTCATTCAAAGGACATGGGCTTGCCTGGAAGCTAGTCCTGTCATTAAATGATCATAAACCACCACCTTGCCCACCACCATGAATGTAAATGCCCATAATTGTTCTTGCCTCCATGTTTATTATGTCTGAATGTCTGGCAGGCTTCTAGAGGAGGCCACACCCACAGCAGTCTAATGCAAACCAGCTCTGTAATCAGGCTTTTCCATTCCACATCCTAAATTGCTCGTACCAGGCAGTGCCTCTGCAACGCTGTGTGTGGCACCCGTTATCAGGCATTGGCAAAGAGATGAAGTCTGCTCTCTGGTGTTTAATCTATCTGCTACCTCCTGCCCAATTGAACTACTGTGCATTTGATATATTACATGATTTACTGATTTGTGTGCTAGTGTGTGCATTTCGCTGTACATGGGAGAAGCCGAGGACAGATTCCCACTGAGCTAGACAATGAATTATATCAATCAATCAGTCATAATAGAGATCCTTGCATCACATGGTGTAAAAGCCAGAATTTAGATGTCTGAAAGGCTAAAATCTAGATTCGAAGATATGTGGATGTATATGTATCAGTCTAAACCAAATGTTGGTCAGAGTTTTAACCAAATATAGGCCTGTTATGTTGCAGTCTGATTGAAGACTTTCACCATTCAACTTCATTTAGCAGGTATTACATCCAAATGCTCGCTTGGATTTTTCTAGCTCATCAACCGAAAAAAGATGCCGGAATGGGTCTGGTGTGGTACTTTGTGCTCCCATTGAAAACAATAAGTTCCGGGCTCCCTTGCAGTTCATTTTCAATGTCCGTTTTGAGTTCATTTCATGGTTTGACCTGTCATTCTCATGAGACAACATCTGTGAGAATGTTAGCTATATGGAAGGTACATGTAATGAGATGTCAGAACTGAATTATCATAACGATCCCCTTATGGATATTTTTTCAAAAATCTGAATATATACTCAGCTCCATTAAAAACGCGCCGGTGAGGTAAGTACTGTATTTGCGGCAAATTGAAGAATCGATTGATTTTTATTGCTTTTCCAGTGAGGCACGAGAGGAAATAAAGAAAAGCGTGTGGTATTGTAATCCTGACGCGCACCACGTGCACGCGCCAAGCACTTCAGTAATAACAAACATTGAGCTGTTTGTGATGTATACAGTGACACTTGACTTGTTCTTTTTGGTGTGGTCAATAGCCTACATATAGCCAACAAAAAAAAAGGAAAAATGCTACTGCATCAAGAAAATGGAACGGCTTGTGACACAGGAGAGAGAAAAAGACCCTTTGGCATGTTACGGGCAGATCTCAGCTGCCGAGAGGTGGTGCGCCATCTGCACTGTCACCGTTCAACAATCAGTCAGCTGTCTATCTGAGAATGGAACACAGGCACTGTCACTGACCGACGCCGCTTAGGGCAGCCACGAGTGACGATGACGGCTCAAGAGCGCCACATCTGGCTACAGCCTGTACATGACAGACTCCGGACAGCAACTAAAACTGATCATGAGATGAGGGGTCCGAGATGATTGAGAGTGAGTGCAAGTACCGTTTGACGCTGTCCATGTGAGCAACACGCGTGCACACGGGCCCTACAGAAAACCCCTCCTCTCGTGCCTCACTGGAAAAGTAATAAAAATGGATTCTTCAATTTGCCGCAAATACAGTACATACCTCACCGGTGCGTTTTTAATGGTGCTGAGTATATTTGCACCTGGAATAGCTTCTATCTTAAAAACAAAGGTACTTTGTTAATTTAACTTATTTGTGTCCCAAGAGACAATGCATATTAGTGAAAGAATTTAAATATACCTAGGGTTAGCCAAAATTGACGCATTTTCATCTGCTCTTCCTAGCCATGATGATTAAAGGCATAATCTGTAGAATATCTAAACACAAAGTACGCAACACATATCATGATGTTGTATACAAATAGTTGATGTACAAACCCAAAACCAGTGAAGTTGGCATGTTGTGTAAATCGTAAATAAAAACAGAATACAATGATTTGCAAATCCTTTTCAACCTATATTCAACTGAATACACCGCAAAGACAAGTGACTTAATGTTCGAACAGGTAAACTTTGTAATTTTTTGCAAATATTAGCTCATTTGGAATTTGATGCCTGCAACATGTTTCAAAAAAGCTGGCACAAGTGGCAAAAAAGACTGAGAGAGTCGAGGAATGCTCATCAAACACTTATTTGGAACATCCCACAGGTGAAAGGGCTAATTGGGAACAGGTGGGTGCCATGATTGGGTATAAAAGCAGCTTCCCTGAAATGCTCAGTCATTCACAAACAAGAATGGGGCGAGGGTCACCACTTAGAGAACAAATGCGTGAGCTGATTGTCGAACAGTTTAAAAACAACATTCCTCAACGAGCTATTGCAAGAAATTTAGGGATTTCATCATCTACGGTCTGTAATATCGTCAAAAGGTTCAGAGAATCTGGAGAAATCACTGCACGTAAGCGACAAGGCCGAAGACCAATATTGAATGCCCGTGTCCTTCAATCCCTCAGGCGGTACTGCATCAAAAACCGACATCAGTGTGTCAAGGACATCACCACATGGGCTCAGGAACACTTCAGAAAACCACTGTCAGTAACTACAGTTCGTCGCTACGTCTGCAAGTGCAAGTTAAAACTCTACAATGCAAAGCGAAAGTCATTTATCAACAGCACCCAGAAACGCCGCCGGCTTTGCTGGGCCCAAGCTCATCTAAGATGGACTGATCCAAAGTGGAAAAGTGTTCTGTGGTCTGACGAGTCCACATTTCAAATTGTTTTAGGAAACTGTGGACGTCGTGTCCTCCGGACCAAAGAAGAAAAGAAACATCCGGACTGTTATAGGCGCAAAGTTCAAAAGCCAGAATCTGTGATGGTATGGGGGTGTATTAGTGCCCAAGGCATGGGCAACTTACACATATGTGAAGTCACCGTTAATGCTGAAAGGTACATACAGGTTTCAGAGCAACATATGTTGCCATCCAAGCAACGTCTTTTTCATGGACGCCCTGCTTATTTCAGCAAGACAATGCCCAGCCACATTCTGCACATGTTACAACAGCATGGCTCCGTAGTAAAAGAGTGCGGGTACTAGACTGGCCTGCCTGTAGTCCAGACCTGTCTCCCATTGAAAATGTGTGGCGCATTATGAAGCGTAAAATACGACAACGGAGACCCCAAACTGTTGAACAACTTAAGCTGTACATGAAGCAAGAATGGGAAAGAGTTCCACCTGAAAAGCTTCAAAAATTGGTCTCCTCAGTTCCCAAACGTTTACTGAGTGTCGTTAAAAGGAAGGCGATGTAACACAGTGGTAAAAAGGCCCCTGTGCCAACTTTTTTGCAATGTGTTGCTGCCTTTAAATTCTAAGTTAATGATTATTTGCAAAGAAAAAAAAAGTTTCTCAGTTTGAACATTAAACATCTTGTCTTTGCAGTGTATTCAATTGAATATAAGTTGAAAAGGATTTGCAAATCATTGTATTCTGTTTTTATCTACAATTTACATAACGTGCCAACTTCACTGGTTTTGGGTTTTGAACATCAGAAAAAATTAATATTAAAAATTCCATTTTGTTAAGCCAGTATTTAGAGATCAAAAATTTGGTTGTCTAACAGTCATATTCTCAGTGCCCATCTATTTTTTTTTTCCCGCCACGCCCCCCCCCCTCTTGGGAGGTCAGCTTTATGTTCATTTTTATTTTAATAAGTGAACCCAAAATGAGGGAAGGGTATAAAAAAACAACAAGATACATATTGCAGTAGGAAAGTACAGACATGGACAGGACACAAAATGAATTGGGAGACGGGGAGAAAAAAGAAAGAAAAGAAAAAAGAGGGGAAGGGGAAAGAAAGAAAGAGAAAAAAGAATGAGCAAAATTGTTAAATTAGCCAATAGGCAACAAAACTAATAAAAAAAAAACAGGAAATAGGGTGTGAAGATTAAAGAGTGGTAGTGTGATATGTGTGATGATTATTGTGACTGGGTCTGAGGTCATGGAGGTGGGTTTGGCAGTTTGTTGAGTTCAAAGTGGGTTATGAAAGGGGTCCATGTTTCATTAAAGGCTGATACAGTGTTTTGTTTGTAGACTGTTGTTCTGATTATTGAAATGTGTTCTTTGAGGAAGTTAATCCAGTGAGCAACATGACAAGATTTTTTTGATATCCAGTTTTGAAAAATTGTTTTCTTGCCGATGGTTAGAGAAATAAGTAACGGGTTTTTACATTTTGGTGGAAGGGTTATTTCAGTCGTATTTCCTGGTAGGCAGAGTGATGGGTCCATTGGAATTCTGCAGCCAAATATGGAAAGCTTTCCAGTTATTGTTGTCCAGAAGGAGTGAACCGGTTGGCAAACCCAAGTGGCGTGAAAGTAATTGTCTGTAGTGTCCAGAGTGTAGTGTCTCAGTGCCCATCTCGATGAATTGATCTCTCTGATGAATTGATATGAATGCGCTGACCTAACTGATAGTGGTAGGTATGCTGCTCCAGCCATTTGTTGCCTGAATGGACAGATGACTGATCTTTCCTGGTAGTAATAACCAAGATAGTTATCGTTCGAGTTGATGAAAGAAATAGAAATCTTCATAATGCCAAAAGACAAAGGAATTTTGATTTCTCCGTACCGTCAAATGGCCACTTAAACTGTATTTCTCTGATGTACTTTGCTTGGCACTCCCTCAGTTAAGTCTGCGGTGCCAAATAATTCACTTCCTCTTTCCATTCTGCCGTCACGAGAGACTGTGATTTAGACGTATCGTCAAGAGGAACAAATGTGCCTGGGACAAGGACAAATGGAACCAGGGAAGATGAAAACAAGATCCAGAGAGGAAATGCAGAACAAAACAGGACAGGGAGGAGATAGATGAAGCCATTAGGGTAAGGACATAGTCTGGTATTTATCCTGCATTTAGCTGGTAATTCGTGGCCTATAGTCTTGTCCTGGGGTAACCAATCGTGGTTCTGGAAAGTAACTGGGTCAGCTGGTTTTTGTTTAATGAGGTGGGGTGAGTTAACTTAGTAATCAACTGCTTTAATTTATCAAGTAAGTCTTGAGTTACAACGAAGACCAGCAGGCACTGTAGTGCTTTAGGACCAGGTTTTGCTATTCCTGGTCAAGTCTGATTGGTCATGGTGCCATGTTTGGGTTTGAAGTTCCCCACCCCCCTAAAGATCAGTCATTTACAAGCCACACATCTCAAAAAGCAGAAAAGACAGACAAGAAACCGAGTTCCGTGATCACCCCATGTCCTGAGGCTTTGAGCCTTTTCTAGAAATCTGCAGTCTTCTGACCTTTGAGGATCTCGAACATGACTTAATACCAATTCAGGTGACTCTAGAACTTTGAGTTTCCACTTGTTCAACACCTTGACGCGTCTCGCCTGAGATGTTCTTGATGTACTAACAATCAGTCTGTAGTCTGAATATCAACAACATATGCAATAAATAAGATGCAGTCAGCTAAGAACTTATAGAAACACACATTCTGATTATCTCTCAGATTAAAATTCCAAATGGAAGGCATTTTTTAAAAATATGAGGACATAATTTTTCTCTTAACTGACTGAGCATTGTTCTGATCCTCCCGACTGGT
Organism: Gymnothorax reevesii; assembly: GCA_029721435.1. NCBI lineage: Eukaryota > Metazoa > Chordata > Actinopteri > Anguilliformes > Muraenidae > Gymnothorax > Gymnothorax reevesii. The sequence goes on along the minus strand of CM056579.1, from coordinate 27,783,597 downwards.
TCAATACATGCCTAATTTCTGTTATAACGCTGGTTGCCTTTGAACTGGTGGTGAAATTCAAGTTAATATGTGATATTTATCTTGGGCAGATGCCAAAGCTTGATAACATATATTCACTAAACACAAAATGTCATCAGGTTGTAAATCAGATTTAAAGAGAACAGCACTTAAGAACACGTGACGATTGACAAGTGAACAGGTGCAGGTGCGTTCGCACGCGCACACGCACGCGCACGCACACACACACAAGCAGAAAGAAAACACGGAGAAAACCTGCTGACTTCAGCAGTTCCCATGAAGTCACAGCTTCTGAAAAAAGACATCTTTTGTCTGGGGGAGGAAACAGAAGCACAGTAGTGGCAGGGGGAGGGGTGGGGACGGAGTGGGCGCACAAACAGGGCTAACCTCTCTTGTGACGACGGCTGTCTGAAGAGCCTGAAATCACAATGCTCATGAAAAGAATGCGAGACCCTCAGAGTCTGCCTGTAAAGCCATTCAGTGGAACCGAAGCCTGAGAGTGAGAGGGGGCCAGGGTCAAAGGGCAGCTGACAGGGCTCTGGAACTTTCTAGGCCATGAATGTAGGTCCCTGTATATGCCTTAAGACTCCAAACTACTCTATTTGCTGTGACAGTAGCAGGTATCTGTGACAACCTGTGGGCTTGGGTTGGGTTAGCGGTTTCTCACATCTGGAACGGGGCCGCACAGGGGGGCTCCAAATTAGGGCAGCAGCTCGTCTTGGAGTGGATGTCTGGATGAACATTTGTGCGTCCCATTTGTTCATACATACATGCGTGCGCACAGTATGTGTCTTTACTTAAGTGTAATTTTGTGTGTCCACTGGATTTTGAGTGCAAACAGTCATTAGAGAAGGGGTTAAGCGTGGCTGAAGTGGTGTTCACGGAAATTCTCAACAGCCACAGTTGTATTAAGAAAGTATTAAGATCAATGAATTACACTTGTAAACTGACTCTTGGTTGGCATTTAACGCAAAAGCACTCTTTTCCAGAACAATACCCACATCCACAGTAGAAATCCAATTCACATCATGCGCAAAGTGTTGCTGAGAGTCCAGAGGGACGAAGCACTCAAGTGTTTCATGACTGGGTCTGGGCAGGATTTAACCCTTTTCTAATCCAATAGTGATTACGCCGGTTCAGTCAGTTGTCAGTAAAGCATTTGAAGGGTGCTTATAGGCTGCCCGTGCATTATTAGTTAGTTCCTTGATGCAAACACTGAGCAGCTCTGTTGACTGATTGCAGCAAAAAAAACACACTGACATTAAACACGCCAGCGATGTGCCCACCTGCATGGCACTTACTGGGGGAGTCTTCACTATTTTAGCTGTCTGTGGAAGATTATTATTATTTCTTATTTATTTAACCTTTATTTTAAAGGTTGGGATTGAAAACGCTTTTTCAAGGGAGCCCTGGGGGATTGAGATGGAGAGGGAGAGGACAAGTTGCATAGCCATAGATCACGGGATGATTAGGTGGCAGGTGGATAGAGCCAGGTCGGGAATTTAGCCATAACACCGGGGAACCCCCTACTCTTGTCAAAAAATGTCATGGGATCTTTAATGACCACAGTGAGTCAGGACCTCGGTTTAGCGTCTCATCTGAAAGACGGTGTCTCCTTCAGTACAGTGTCCCCATCGCTGCGGGGGCATTGGGGATGTTTCCACCAGAGGGAAGATCGCAACCTACTGGCCCACCAACACCTCTTCCAGCTGGAAATCGCAGTTTCTGCTCCAGGGATTTGACTGCGACAACCCTGAAGTCAGGAGAACGAAAAAGGGGAAGCTTGAGCTGCTGTGGGCTAAAAGGAGGAAGGCGACCCAAAAAATTGTTGTTTTCATGGGTCCAATTATAGCACGGAGCGCAGATCACTTCTGCTATGTCCTCAGAAATTCAGTGCGACTAGTCAGTCTTGTTGTAAAAGGGAAATTTTTGCAACAATAGATGATCGTTGCACTGACATCGAGGAAAACCGCACACTTGGGGGAAATAAGCCAAAACAAAACAAATGCGCTCATGTGCATAGGCTCATAGACTAATGTAGAATAACAGGTATTTCATTGGACACAGTCAGCACTTGGAAAGACTCCCAAACATTTGCATTTACCCTATAGCTTGGAGCGTATGGTGACTCACAGATGGCACCAAGACAAGTTTCGGTTTAGTAATTTCATGCTGGGCCACAGTGAGGAATGAAATCTCACCACGTTGAGAGTGTAGTGATGCCACAGCTAGGCACTGGGTGGCCGTTTTGCCTACTGATTATGGGGTTTTTGCTGGGCAAACTGGGTTTGGCACCCCTCGAGGAGATGCAAATTTATTACATTATATCTTCTATGAAAATAATGACTCTGCTTCACAAGGGTGATTTACATGCAGAACAGAGCAAAAGTTGAAAGGCCGTGTTTCTTTCATGTCTGTTTCAAATGTTTTTTTATGTAAATTTTATTTCTTCAAAAACAGCACACCATGTTTGATCTGGTCCCTCCAATAGCAGCCACGCATGCTTTGCGCATTTGCAATACAAAATATTTTCTGATTGCTCTTTTTTCAATATGCAATAAAGATAAAAGCCATTTTGTTTTGTTGAACTCGGGTGCTTTCCTATGTGATGATTTTGTGCCGCAAAAACGTCTTGTGGATGTTGTAATGTCAAAAATTGAACTGAAACTGCTTATTGCCTTCATGCTGCAACATTGTGAAAATCTGTTGTGCAATCGAATGAAATCAGTTAAAAAAAGTGCTATGTTTGCCTCCTCCACAGGCCACCCAGTGTAGGTGGTCAGTTTGATACTCAGAATACCGACTTTAATTCCATTTAAGCGGTGTCCTACTTGTGGATAAATGAAATTAATTTTATTCTTCTTTGTTTCATACAAGAACACATGCAGCTGAGCCACTGGTGAATGTGGAATGATTTATGCACCAATGGGCCATTTAGCATGTTATCACTCTCTCTCTCTTTTTCTCTCTTTCTCGTAGGCACGCTCTCACACACGTGCACATGCACACACACACGCACACACACACACACACACACACACACACTAAAAGTAGGTTACACACCCACCATGCCTAATCTGCCAGAAGACTCCCATGTGCGCATGCCATTCTCCCAGCACTGTGCGGTGCTGTCCCGAGCCGCAAGTAAGACGGATAATGGATCCTTTGAGGAGGCCGAGGACGCAGAGAGCACAGATGCGCTAATGGAGGCGTATGGTCAAAGTCCGGCATTGTGATCCGTCTTGGATCCGGTATTAATGGACTGCTGGTCTCCCCTGCATTCTGGCCCGGGTAACCCCACCTCTCATGAGAGTGACATCAGTCCTTGGGGGTCAGAGTGGGGGCTGAGGGGCAGGGTTTGTTTCTGTCTGTCTGCAGGAGTGATATAGTGCGGGACTCGGCAACACGAACACAAAGGCCCATTGATGTCTCCTTCCATTTGTAAAACAAGGCAGCAGGAGCCATGACTGCTGAGCAGCCATACTGCCTCACTACTGCCATTCTAAAATTCCAGGTATGTCCTGCTGGGGGTCTCAGCAGGTTTAATTTAAGGTTTTAACCCCTTGAGTCGGTCACAGCTGGGGCCTGGCTGGTCAAAACTGGACTGTAGATGGACAAAGCTGGTCATAGCTGGTTAAACTGGCATTATGAGCCGGTTTTCTGACTGCTAGACAAGCTGACTTTGGGTTGGTCATCAGGTAAGCATAGAGTCATTGTCCAAAAGTATTGTTAACCCAGGTTACACCATTTGGACCAGCTTAGGCTGGTTTAAAGGTGACAAAGAATCAAAAACCGTTTTTACCTTGTCTATGCTGAATAACGGTAGTCTACCCGCAGTCAAGAGCATAAGAAAATTGCTAGACATTCTGAACATCTCCGCTTCATAGAAATTCCTTTTAAAAATGACCGCCAGAAAACGGGCCAATCTGAACAAGGCATACATCTGATGTCATATGTATCTCACTGCCCCCCCCCTCCCCCACTCTCATTCCATTTCCTCTCCTTCAAAATAATTTGCATGTACCCGCTCTCCCGCCCGCTACAGAAAGTAATTGCAGCAGTGTTCGTGAAGTTCAAGGCGAAACGAGTCGCGTACCGAGGTGTGCTCTTCCAGGCTGTGGAAGCAGTGTGCAAACGTTTCATAACCTTCCAACCAAAAGAAATGCACGAGATGCGCGGCTGCTTTTCATTTTTAATGAAAAGTGGATTCCCACTACATTCAACCACAGACTGTTTCTTTGCTCAGCCCATTTCACCTCTGATAGTTTTACTAACCTGGCACAATTTCAAGCCGGCTCATCAAAGTGTTTGGTGCTACGTTGCAGAGCAGTTCCAATGTTGCGTCTACCTCAACAACCAGTTCAAACAAGTATCACGCTGTTGTGCGATTATTTTTAAAACTTTAAAAATAGAATATATTCGTTTTGCTTGTCTAGCCAGTGTTTCCCAAACTTTTTTCTCTCCCGGCACACCGTTTACTATGAAAAAATCTCACGGCACACCGCTATGATATTATAGCGTTCCATAGCATTCCGCTCGTGCTACCTACCCCACAGCGCCACCAAGTGACGAGACAACCACTCGAGCTTTCCAACCAGGTTTTAGGCTTTCATGCAATCATAAAATAAATGACTCTACACAGTCTTTACAGTTCAGCCCCCATTTCTCCAGATACTCAGATGTCACTTGAAACACTGCCTCACCTGTAGTTTTCTCCGGCAGAATTCGATTAAAAAACAGTAATTTTCTTTAATCGTCTCCCCGTTGACATATCTGACATTGGCCAGTAATTGTGCATGTCCACTGACATCCCAGCAAACACCACATGTATGACATGAGTTAAACAAGTGTAGAGTAAGTGTATTTACACACGTGAATCATTTCACGCAAGTATCACGTAAAAAACGTGTAGGGTAAGTGTATTTCTACACGTGTCAAATCATACTTTATAGAAGGAATTTTGAATAGGCATTATAATAAACTGAATTGAATTAATTTATAATGACATGAATTGTTGTTTTTATATCCTGTAAGTTCAGCCGTTTTATATTATTAGGCTATCAGAAAAAGAACAGTCAGTGGGGTTTCTCGCGGCACACCAAGGAAGCTCTCGCGGCACACAGTGTGGGAAACACTAGCCAATGTCGTATGACGTGATTATCACTCAACAACAGTTTTGAAACGAGATCTGAAATAAATCCGTGAATATTGTTGTTGCCAATGATCCTGCCATGCTCACATTAAGACGGTGGGAGGTCGGCATCTGCGCCTTTAGCTTGTGAAGATGTCCCGCCTGGTGCGTCAAACACCAAAACATGTGGGTCTGGCGCATTTTTTAGGATTATTCGCTGTAGTACGCAATTATTCAATGAATGCTTATTAATGAGATTCTCACGCGGAATTAAAATCCTTGTGCCTTGCAGTTTCAATTTCACTTGCGTAAAGGCGAATTTCACCGCAAGTAACAGGGAAAGCGATTATAACTTGCTTCGCTTTAGCCAGCAAAGCCAGCCAATCAGCGTCAAGTGCTTGCATTTCATAATGAGGTTGCCAGTTAACCCGAAAGGTCGCCAAATAGGTGCAAACAGCGCATTCAAAATCCCCCACCCTAACATAGCATTTTGAGAGAGGTTTTGAGGAAGCTTCTGAGGCATCACTGACCGAACAAAAATTTTGTGGTGTACAGGTCACTTCACTGAACAAGGATAAATACCCCATTCAACCATTCTAGTTCAGCTTTGAGATAACAATCTCAGAGAGGATTCCAATGAAGTTTCCACTCTTGCACCACACTACGAAATAATCATGCCATCGCCTTCCTGCTTATTGAAGTGAAAGGATTCTTTGGAAATCATAAGCACACCCAGAGGGCAACACCAAATGACTAATGTCAAGAGTTCTTAGTTCTGAAAGCAGTCTTTCAGCTTTGCAATCTCTGTCATGACTGTTGCATCGTAAAAAATGCTCTCCTTTCCAATTCATGGCAAATATCAGTCAGTATAGATCAAGATCAGCTGACACTTTGTTTTCTGTGTACAAGATGAACTCTCATCCAACAGCTTTATTTTTTCTGTTGGATGGAGTTTTCTTCCGTATTCACCACTTTTATTTGCATACTATAATTTGTACTTGTTCTTAAATGTTTTTTTTTTGGTTTTTCTCTACCTTGAACGCACAGAGCTTATAATACAGCATATTTCTGGCCAATCTCACTCTCATTTTTACTCCTGGATAAGCAAAGCTGTGAGGAGACTTGAGCGCCATCATCAATCAATCAATCAATCAATCAATTTGCTTTTGGCGCAACCACAGGCGGTAAGATAAATATGATCTTGGCATGGATGACCGGTCGCTTATTCACAAACAGCTTATCCAGGAGTTAACGATAGTGTCACTTTCATTTAAAAATGAACCTCCTGTGAAGAGCAAATCTAACCATTGACAGATGTAAGATTGCAAAGTGTAAGGTGCAGTGAGAATGTTCCTACTTGAGACTTGATACTGGAGCTTGAAAGCCAGAACATTCTACAGCCTTGACTGAGAGGGGAAAAAAAATCTGAAAAAGAAGTCACCCAAAAACTCTCTTTTAAAAGGGCAAAAACTTATTGCCTTCGCTGAAAAGCCTCTCTCTAAATGATTTCAAAAAGTGTGGTTCGCTGATTGAGGAGCCGGCTTTTGGCATAAAAGCACAAGATGGTTTTCAGCCCCGTCCCGAGGGGCCTGTTGTCGTTAGTCTTGGTACGGCACGTGAGCGAGAGTACATTTCTCAGGGCGGAGTGTTCCTTGGAGCCTGTCCAGTACACGGCGGCGTAAACCCATGCATCATGGTGTTCTGGTCTGGACGGCTGTAGCTCAGCTCAATAAACTGAACTGGGCTGACCTCCATCATCTAAACTCCACTCTCTGTGAAATACGTCACGATGCCGCCGTCGCCGGGCTCTACATTGGCACACATACCCTTTCTCCTTGATGTGAGGGCTTTCAAGAGTGTGTTGACCATAATGAAGTTCTATTCTTGCAGTTTTACTCTACCAGGTCTCGTCCAGTAGAAATCTCAACAATCAAATGCGAAATGTAGCACATTTAAACATCTTGGGCCTGCTTTGATTGCCTGCTTGTGGTATTTTTCTTAAAGTAATATTAACTTAATTGCGACTTGGATCATTGTTGGGATTGCGCAGTGTGCGGGTATCTGAGTTTATAGTGTTTGCTTGGTAGAGCATGTTTCGATATGAATATATTCATAGTGTAATGTGAATATAGGCCACTAGATGGCAGTATTTACCTTTTTTTGCTAAGCTCAGACTGGAGTCATGTTTAGACTTGTCCTGGACATGTCTGGGGCAAGTCTCAGAAAATTAAAAAAAAAGAGGTCTAAATGTGGGTGGGGTCTGCAAAAGAGTATATAAGGAAAAGAATTGAGACAGTAAAGTAGTAGGAGAAATTGCAAGAAGATGACCAGACCTGCCATTCTGTTCAAGACCTGTGACGTTTCTTTTGTGGATTTCTTTGCCTGTGTTTGAGCATTTTCTTCATCCAGGACATCATCAAGCCACCCCACCAGAAAGGGACTGTAATTATTTCTGTTTTTTCTTATTTATCAATCTTGGTCTTTAGTTGTAGGTTGTTATTAGTCTTTGTCTTTGTTAAAAATTAAATGTGTTTTAGTTGTTAAAACTGTGTTTGTCATCCCTTGCTGTTGCTGTTGTGTTATAAATGTAATAACAAATTGGGGCCATAACAAATTGGGGGCTCAAGGTCCGGGATAGACCATTGTGTGAGTAATTTATTGAAAATCTAACATTCCAAATTGTGAAATTGTTTTTGTGAATTTTCCTAGATATATATTGACAACAGCAATGGATGATTTCTTGGCATCACCAACCGTAGGGGTTTTGAAGTCTTTTAAAAAGACAGAACTGCTAGAAATTTGCAGACATTTAGAGCTGACAGAGGTGAAACCAGCCATGCGAAAAGCAAGACTGGCTAGAGAGATAGTTGAATATTACATTGATGAAAATGTGTTTGCACCAGGAGATCTGGAACAGTTTCCAGTGGAAAATCCAAATATAGAAATGGAACTTAAATTAAAAATGCTAGAGATTGAAAGGGAGGAAAAAGAAAAACAAAGGCAGTTTGAGTTGGAAAAATTAGCAAGAGAAGAGAAAAAAGAAAGGGAGGAAAAAGAGAAAGAAAGGGAGGAAAAAGAGAAACAAAGAGAATTTGAGAGGGAAGAAAAAGAAAAACAAAGGCAGTTTGAGTTAGAAAAATTAGCAAGAGAGGAAAAACAAAGAGAATTTGAGAGAGAGAAAGAGGAAAGAGCAGAAAGAGAGAGACAGAGACAGAGAGATTTTGAATTAGAGAAATTCGATAGAGAAGAAAGACTCCAAATGGAGCAACTAAAAATTAAAATTGAAACTAAAAATAAATTTTGTGCCAGTCAGGAGGTAAAACTGGTGCCTCCATTTTCAGAAAAGGATGTTGACAACTATTTCCAGTGTTTTGAAAAGGTAGCAAAGAGTTGCCAGTGGCCAAAGGAACACTGGCCTCTGATGTTGCAAACTGTCCTCAAGGGTAAAGCTCAACAAGCCTATTCGGCTTTGTCTGCAGATGATTCCTCTGATTATGAGGTTGTCAAAAAGGTTATTTTGAGAGCTTATGAGTTGGTTCCAGAGGCTTACCGACAGAAATTCAGAGGTCTGAAGAAATCTGAAAATCAGACTTATGTTGAATTTGCTAATGAAAAGCAGGTTTGCTTTGAGCGCTGGTGTACTTCTATGGAGGTCAAGGATGATTTCAACTCACTAAAAGAGATGGTGTTAGTTGAAGAATTCAAGAACTGTGTTAAAGATGATGTTAAGACCTACCTTAATGAGAAGCAAGCACTGAATTTGCAATCAGCTGCCAAATTGGCAGATGAATATGTTCTCACACATAAGTCCAAATTTCAGTCAAGCAGTAACAATAGATGGTCCCAATTTCAGAAAAAGGGTTACGGTGATACCCAAGATTCCTCACCCAAAGACAAAGACAAATCTGGTGATGGTGCTCAAAAATCCAGTAACAGGTCTGATCAAAGTGTGAAAGCTGACAGTGACAAAAGTGGTCTAGTTTGCAGTTATTGCAAGAAATCTGGTCATGTTACAACTAACTGTTGGTTCCTTAAAGCTGAGAAAGAAAAAGAAAAGGATACCAAACCAAATGCCTTTGTGAAAACAAGGTTAGAAACCCCTGTAGTAGATAACCAATCTGCTAAATTGCCTGCTTCTTGTGGGGCTAAAAAGCCTAATACAGCTGACTTTGTGAGGGAGGAATTTCTTCCATTTGTGTCAGAGGGATTTGTGGCTCTGAATGAGCATACTACTCCTGTCCCCATATATATCCTAAGGGATACCGGAGCTTCTCAGTCACTTTTGTTGATGGACTCCTTGGAGTTACGTGATGAGACCGCTTCAGGGGATTTCATACTTGTACAAGGTATTGAAGGGAGGACTGTATCTGTACCCCTGCGCTCTATATTCTTGAAGTCAGATTTAGTTACAGGACAGGTAAAGGTGGGACTTATGTCAAGTCTACCTATAAAGGGTGTTTCTCTGTTGCTAGGCAATGACCTGGCTGGGGGCAAAGTAGTTTCCCCTGTACATCTTACTTCACAGCCGAGCACTGAAAATGGGGATGAGGACCCATCTCTGTATCCTTCTTGCGCAGTGACTCGTGCTATGGCCAAGAAGGCTAAAGAAGATGATGTTGTGGTGCCGTCCAGTACATTGAATAGTCAGGACTCAGGTGGTTCGCCTCATGACTCTGATTGGCCTACTATGGTTTCTCCGTTTGAGGACTTATCAGATACTTTTATCAGTTCTCTATTCAGCCAGCCGGATGGGTCTGGTGATTCTGATGTGTCTGGAGACTTGTCTCTGTCCAGAAAGCGGTTGATTGAGGAGCAAACTAATGATCCTGAAATTGGTGTACTAAAGAGGAGAGCCCTTCCTGAAAAAGAAATAGATGCAGTTCCAGTTGGGTATTATCTCAAGGATGGTGTGTTGATGCGGAAGTGGCGCCCTCCTGATATCCCTGCCAATGCAGATTGGGCAGTGGTCAGGCAAATTGTTGTTCCGAAGGTCTACAGGAATGAGATCTTAACAATGGCTCATAGTTTACCTTTAGGAGGTCATCTTGGTGTTAACAAGACTGTTGATAAGATCATGAAACACTTCTTTTGGCCTGGGCTTCGGAAAGACGTTTCCAACTTTTGCAAAACCTGTCACCCTTGTCAGGTAGTTGGAAAACACCAGTTAGACCCACCTGTAGCTCCATTGCAGCCTATCCCAGCATTTGGGGAGCCATTCTCTAGGGTCATTGTTGATTGCGTTGGTCCATTACCCAAGACTAGATCTGGAAATCAGTACTTGTTGACAATCATGTGTGCCTCTACCAGATTCCCCGAAGCCATACCTCTACGTAACATCAAGGCAACTGCAATCTCGAAGGCTTTGATAAAGTTCTTCACGTTGTTTGGTCTTCCCAGGGAAATTCAGTCAGACCAAGGTAGCAATTTCACTTCAGGATTGTTTCAGCAGGTTGTGTATGAACTAGGTGCAAAACAGATTCTTTCTAGTGCCTATCATCCGGAAAGTCAGGGTGCCTTAGAGCGGTTTCATTCCACTCTCAAGACAATGATGAGGACTTATTGTTATGACTATGAGAAAGACTGGGATGAAGGGGTTCATTTGCTGTTGTTTGCAGCTAGAGAAGCAGTGCAGGAGTCTACTGGATTCAGTCCATTTGAGCTAGTGTTTGGTCATGAAGTGAGAGGACCTTTGCTATTATTGAGTGAACAATGGCAAGAGGAAGAGCCGCAAATCAGTCTGTTAGACTATGTTAGCAAGTTCAAGGAAAGATTGCGTGCAGCTTGTGACCTTGCCAAAGAGAACTTGAAATCAAGTCAGGGAAAAATGAAAACTTGGTATGATCATAAGGCTAGAAGCCGTGAGTTTAAACCAGGAGATAAGGTCCTTGTGTTGTTTCCCTTGCAGTCCAATCCATTGCAGGCTAGATTTCATGGTCCTTATGAAATTCTGACAAAACTCAATGATCTCAATTACATTGTGAAGACTCCAGATAGGAGAAAACCAAAACAATTGTGTCATATTAACATGCTAAAGCCTTATCATGACAGAAATGCTAGGGTTGCAGCTGTCACTTCAGATTCTCAAATGGTCGAAACGTGTGAAGATGAGGGGGAGTTTCAAGATGATGAACCAAGAATTAAAGCTGAAGTTCTTTCATGTAAATTGTCAAACACTGAAGTGTTGCAAAATCTTGATGTAAAACTCCAGCACTTAGAACCCTCACAGAGAGATCAGTTTGAAAGGTTGATCAAGAAATATGAGGATTTGTTTCCTGATGTTCCAAAGAGAGTTACTATAGCCTCTCATGATGTAGATGTTGGTGATGCCAAACCAATAAAACAGCATCCATACCGGATGAATCCTGAAAAGAGAAAGATTGCTGAGAAAGAGGTTGAGTACATGTTAAAACATGATATTATCAGACCCTCCAACTCCGATTGGAGTTCACCCTGTGTGCTGGTTCCAAAACCTGATGGAAGTACTAGATTCTGTACAGATTATCGCAAAGTCAATGCTGTAACTAGAACTGATGTGTTTCCAATACCTAGGATTGATGATTGTATTGATAGTGTAGGGCAAGCAAAGTTTCTGACCAAGATTGATTTATTGAAGGGTTATTGGTGTGTGCCTTTAACTGAGAGGGCCAAGAGCATCTCTGCTTTTGCCACACCATCTGGATTGTACCAGTATGAAGTCCTACCCTTTGGCATGAAAAATGCCCCAGCCACGTTCCAAAGGATGATACAGTCTACAATCGCCGGATTGCCACACACGGGTGCATACATCGATGACCTGATCACATGGAGTGACTCCTGGGAAGAACATCTAAAAGATGTAGAGACGTTGTTCCAGCGCCTGACCCAGGCTAACCTGACTGTTAACCTGAACAAGAGTGACTTTGGTTGTGCTACTGTCACCTATCTTGGCTACGTCATAGGCCAGGGTAAGGTGGCACCCATAAATGCTAAAGTCCAAGCCATCATGGACTTTCCAGTTCCTGACAACAAAAAAGCTTTGCGCCGCTTCCTTGGAATGATCGGGTACTACCGCAAGTTCTGCAAGAACTTTGCTGAGATTGCTCTCAGTCTAACTAACCAACTGAAGAAAGGCGTAAAGTTCACCTGGGATGATGCATGCCAGAGAGCCTTCGATCGCCTGAAGTCTCTGCTGTGTCACTTCCCCGTGCTCAAATCTCCTGACTTCAACAAACCGTTCTCCATCGCGGTCGATGCTAGCGACCAAGCTTGTGGATCTGTGCTCCTACAGAGAAGTGACTCTGATGACATTGAGCATCCCGTGGCATACTTCTCCAGGAAGTTCAATCGCCACCAAAGGAACTATTCCACAATAGAGAAGGAACTGTTGCCTCTGGTCCTTTCTTTACAACACTTTGAGGTTTATGTTTGTACAGGACAAAAGCCAATGATTGTGTACACTGACCACAATCCGTTAATGTTTTTGAGTAAGATGAAAAACAAGAATCGGAGATTGTTGAATTGGAGTTTGATTTTACAGGAGTTTGACTTGGAAATTAAGCATGTGAAGGGTACAGACAATGTAATTGCTGATTGCTTATCCCGTGTTTGAATGTGTATATATATATCATGTGTTTGAATATTGTATGATATGTATATATAGACAAGTGTTCACTTAACCATTTTGTATTGAAAAGAAAAATTTTGCCTTAGTGAGTCAAAATTTTTCCCTTTTGGAATGGAGGTGTAATGTGAATATAGGCCACTAGATGGCAGTATTTACCTTTTTTTGCTAAGCTCAGACTGGAGTCATGTTTAGACTTGTCCTGGACATGTCTGGGGCAAGTCTCAGAAAATTAAAAAAAAAGAGGTCTAAATGTGGGTGGGGTCTGCAAAAGAGTATATAAGGAAAAGAATTGAGACAGTAAAGTAGTAGGAGAAATTGCAAGAAGATGACCAGACCTGCCATTCTGTTCAAGACCTGTGACGTTTCTTTTGTGGATTTCTTTGCCTGTGTTTGAGCATTTTCTTCATCCAGGACATCATCAAGCCACCCCACCAGAAAGGGACTGTAATTATTTCTGTTTTTTCTTATTTATCAATCTTGGTCTTTAGTTGTAGGTTGTTATTAGTCTTTGTCTTTGTTAAAAATTAAATGTGTTTTAGTTGTTAAAACTGTGTTTGTCATCCCTTGCTGTTGCTGTTGTGTTATAAATGTAATAACAAATTGGGGCCATAACAATAGTCCCTGTTTTTGTTTGATAGAGGGGTTGTGTATATGAACGTCTATGTGTCAGCACCTATAATTCTGACAGGAACAGATCAATTTTTTCTGCTCTTTGGATGACCTCACCGTCTGTGGTGTACATGACAGGGGCCAGGAGGGAGAATGACGTTTTGAATGTGAGAGATTTTCTTACAGTTCCAATGGGAATTCACAGCTCACCACCAGGAAAACACAACACCAGGATAGTAATATGAGCAACTGTTCAATAAAATAAGCCTTAACTCTTAACATGGGGGCTAGACTTATATTTATTTTTACCCAGAAGATGTGATATGTTTTTGGTCAGTTTAAACAAAATGTTTTTGTTTGTGGGTATGTCTCCATGTGCATGTACGTGTGAGTGTGTGTACGCACATACATGTTTGCATCCATATTAATAATAATAAATGTTTATTTATTTGTTCATAAGCACACAAGTGCAAGAAAACAAACAAACACACACACACAAAAAAATTGATATATATATATACAAATAAAACCCAGAGGAAGACTGTGGTCAAAACGTTGGTTATATATTAAACTTATTGCATCGTGGCCATGAGTGTGCGGCTGCTTCTTTTTACATAGTTATTGTTTTTTTCTGTGGTCAGCACCTCTACAATTTTCGGTGTGCGCTCTTTTTCGTTCTGTTGTTATATCCCACTTCATGAATTCACAAATAGCTGCTGCAGTGCATATTTCCACTTCGCTGGTGTTATAATCTGTAGACGTACCAGTATTTGGTATAGCTAGATTTGCTTGCAGCCATACCACTATTTGATCTAAGCAGGTGTAGGCTTGGTTAGTACTTACAGGTGCTGGTCAACAAATTAGAATAATTTGAAATCGTGCAATCGTTATATTTTTTAATGCATTTTTTGTGCAGAAAGCACAAAAACCGCGCCTGTCCTACTTGTTAGCGTAATCACTGAACTCGCTACCTGTAAAAAATTTGCTCAGCTGAGCTTTCCAAAAGGCCCATTTAGGCCATTTAACTGTGAATTTCATTGAATTAGAATAATTCATGTCATTTCATTGAATTAGAATAAGTGCTTGAATTTTCGTTTTCTGTGAAGAGTGTTCACTGTGCAGTATAAAGTCAGGGTTGAGTAGAATTTCTAAGTTGTAAAATCAATCATGGGTAAGCAGCGCGACCTCTCAACCGGAATAGTGGCTCAAATTCAACCCTTCGCCAACAAGGCTTGACCCAAATTAAAATTGCTCAGCAGCTCGGCATCAGCCAGCCTTCCGTCTGCAAAGCTCTCAAGAAAGACTGGAGCAAGCGCACCAACTGTTCCGGCGTCTGAAAAACTTCTGCTCATGACAACAAGCAGCTGAGAAAGATCGCAGTCAGCAACTGGTTCAAGTCCACTTCCGAGCTCAGCGACTTGCAGAATGAGTAGACCAGCACTAACGTCTCGAGATCAACCACTTACCATTGTCTGCGCGAACTCGGCTTCAAATCTCGCGTTCCAGCAGTAAAACCGATGCTGAACAAGAAACAAATGGAGAAACGGCTGAAGTGGGCCAAAGAACACGGTGAGTGGACTGCTGAAGACTGACAGAAAGTGGTCTTCAGTGACGAATTACGCTTTTGCATCTCCTTCGGTGACCAAGGTCCTCTTGTCTGGCGTCGTGGTGGCGAAACCTACGACCACGAGGCCGTGAAAAGATCCATCAAGTTTCCCCAGAGCGTTATGGTCTGGGGATGGATGTCCGCTCTGCTTCCTCAAGAAGACTGTCAATGCTGCCATATACCAACATGTTCTGGAAACGTTCCTGATTCCGACTGTTGAGGAACAGTTCGGCGAAGAAGACCTCATATTTCAACAGGATCTTGCACCGGCTCATGTGGCAAAGTCGACCAAAGATTGGTTCGCCAAAAAACAGCTTGAAGTTTTGGCATGGCCGGCCAACTCGCCTGACCTCAATGTCATTGAAAACCTTTAGGCCACCGTCAAGCGGAAAATTCGCGACAGAAGGCCGACTACGCTGGACTAACTGAAGCAGAACATCGCCACAGCCTGGGAAGCTGTGAGTGCAGAAACTTGCGACAAGCTGGTCAAATCGATGCCGCGGAGACTTCAGGCAGTCATACAAGCTAAGGGGGCAGCCACAAAATACTGAGAAGGTGATGATTCTAATTGTAATAAAAATTATTCTAATTCAGTGAAACGGTTTCTCCATTATTCTAATTCAATAAAACAACAGTGTCACAGTTAAATGGCCTAAATGGGCCTTTTGGAAAGCTCAGCTGAGCAAACTTTTTACAGGTAGCGAGTTCTGTGATTACTCTAACAAGTAGGACAGGCGTGGTGAACACCTGATTTGCTTTCTGCACAAAAAATGCATTAAAAAAATTTTACGATTGCACTATTTCAAATTATTCTAATTCGTTGACCAGCACCTGTAGATGGGAGACCACCTGGGAAAATAAGTTAGCGTTGGTGGCCAGTAGGTTGCAATCTTCCCTCTGGTGGAATTATCCCCAGTGCAGTGACGGGGACACTATACTGACGGAGACGCTGTCTTTTGGATGAGACAGGTCCTGACTCACTGTGGTCATTAAAGATCCTATGACACTCTTTGATAAAAGTAGGGGGTTCCCCGATGGCCAAACTCCCAACCTGGCTCTTTCGACCTGCCACCTAATCATCAAATTCCCCTCAAGCCCCCATGGCTCCCTTGAATAAGAGATTTCGATCTCAACGGGATCGAAAATGAATGGAATAGAATTCCCTTATGTTTGCTCATGGCTTATTTCCAGCATATATCGTTAAGACTATTACTTGTGGCTGAATCGCTGCCTTGTTTAATAAGCTTCCCAGTAACTTGGAGACATTCATTACTCGACTGAAGGATACTATTGTAAGACTAACAGACTAACAAATCCATTATGAATCTGCCCCTCAACATTGATATTAAGTGGCCTCCACTAATTTTGGAACTTTCAGTGAATATTAGCTAAAACGGCTAATAAAAAAATTTGGCTGCTGCTAATCCTCAGGATATTTTGTTCAACCTATTAGCTAAAATGTAACCTCGAATTTAAAGAAATAATTGCAGGAAAAAATATTCTTATCCATTTTTTTTTCACAAAAATGGATGCCACAATCATTGGCATCATTGGTATAAAATATTATTCAAAAAATCTAATAGAAGTACTGTATATTTCCAATCATGTTTTACTTTTTTAAGTTCAGCATACTGACAAAGAAAACATAAAAGGTCATCCATGACTTGCTGTTTCCCCTGGATATAAATTTCATGTGACACACAGGACAATATCGCTTAGTCATCCATTTTAATGGTTAAGACTAAAGAATCTGTGACCAAGAGTGTTTAAGTTTCACAGATGTGGAAATGGCCGTTAGAAATTAGCTATAGGGGGGTAAGAAAAGCTTAAAATACCCATTGTGACTATCAGGGCAGTAATTAAGAAGTTTCAAACGCATACAAGGTAATGTTAAAAATCTCTCTAGAAGAGGAAGTAGGTGTCATTTTAAGGCCCACACCGTGAAGAGGCTGGTTCAAGTGCTAATGGAACTCCAAGGTTCACAGTTGGAGAATTGCAGGCATGAAATTACATTTTGGGGTCGGAAAGACAGATATTTTGTAAAGAACCCCATCAAAACTATGAGGTATGATGGTGGATATTTGGTAATGTGGATTGCTTTATTTCAAAAGACCCAGGACAACTTGTTGGGATTCATCTTATCATTCCCAACAAAGATCAGCAGACATTAAATAAAAACCTGAGTGCCCCTGCTACACTGCTCAAATTTGGCCATGTTTGGATCGTTCAACAGGACAATGACCCACGGCATACATTGAAATCAACATGGAAATGCTGAACTGTCCATGTAAAAAAGGTTTTGGCAGGGCTATCCCAGTCCCCTGATGGAAAACTAATCGAAAACCTGAGGGACAAATTGAAGAAGAACCCATTAATGAGGTCCAAAGGAATTTGGAGGATCTGGAGGGATTCTGCATGGAGGATTGGTCTCAGATCCCTTTCGATGTCTCCTCAACCCTCACTACATACCATAGAAGAAGACTCAGCACTGTTATTTTCGTGAAGGGAGGCTCTATAAAGTATTAAATGAAGAGTTTCCAATAATTATGTCACAAATTTTTGAAAAAATGATTTGTTTCATCATTAAATAATTTTTTTTCCAATCATTATGCTTTAGTTGTAGGCTATATTTTGTTAATTTTCAAATTAAACATTCACATGATTAATACTAAAAGTATCAATTCATAATAACCTTTCTTTATATTTACCAAGGATTAGCAGTATTAGAGAAGGGCATCGTAACTATTTTTATTTGCCTTCTTCATCACCACTATTACACTCTGCGTAAGGCAGTGAGAGCTGTTGTTCTGATTGGCCAGGGACATTTTGTTCTTTTGTGACTACGCACCCATCATCTCTGAAAGAGAGACAGAGACTGCGTGTACAACTGTCATTTCTCCCTTCCCTTATTTCTGGACAATATCGCACACTGACAGTCGCATATCAGTGTGATGTACAATGCTATATATAGCTCAGCACAGTTTTGATTCGAAGCAGCTCATGAGTCCAGTCTTGCTCAGGATCCAGACCTACTGCTGGCAGTGAGACCAAACCTTTCTCTACACAGAAATTGTTTTAACCCCATGAAACCTATAGGCCCATATATGGGTCTGTCAAATGCAGCTGCTGTATTTGAACCTGTGGATCTTTAGGCCCATTTTAAATTCTCTTGGAGCTCTCAAGGTTTCCAAAGATCCCAAATTTTTCCTGTTGAATTACAGGAGAATGTGTATAAAATGGTGTATGAGATCTAGATATTTTCCATTTCATGTAATGCTGCGGCCATGAAAATATGGCGTCCTGGGTTTGAATACTTCTCTCAATACAAGTATGATGCAGCTTCAGCGATCTGCTGGAACCATTAGATGCATAATATGTATGAGCCGTAGTCCTACAATTTGAAAAAATAACTCTTTTTGACTTAAAACCAACTTAAAGGAAAAATGAATGTAAGGGGTTAAATTAGGAAAAAGTGTGAATTGTCTTAACAGAAACACAGTCACTCATTCAGTTAAAAGGGGTTAAATTCAGTTTCTGTGTCATTCCAAAAACCACATGCAACCACAAAAATTTTACAAATGACCATCAGAAATTGCACTAAACAGATGGTATATATCTGTGGTACGTTAGCCCTCCTGCTGATCATATTTCATGTCATATCTCATCGGCTTTATCTGAGTATGATGGCAGTAATGGACAAATTCAGAGCAGGACATTCCCGGGGTTAGGAAGTAAGTCCTGCCATGATTTACCTCTACCCTTGAGAACCACCAGCTGATTTCAATAATTAATCCAACCTTTTGGCTGGAGTTTTGTTCTGATGAGCAAATCCATGTGGTTAGAAAAAACAGATTGACTTTTACTTTCTGAAGCTAAACTGTCCACCTCTGGACAAATTACAAATGCTGAAAGCAATCTGCTCACTGTGCATTTTTTTCTTCTCATTGTTCAATTTGTCTGTACATGTTGTGGGATGATTGCCTCACAATAGGTGCCTTGCCACCTGTGCGATCATTTCCTGACTTCTGTCAAAGCTTAATAAATAAATAGAGACACTGATATATTCCGGCCATTTTGCGAAATAATATGGATGCTTTCGCAGCTTGGTCCAAGCTCCTTTCAGTAACCTAATAAACAACCAAAGAGTCTGTGAATTTATTAATGCGATTTTAGTAATCCACAAGAGAATATAATAATTGAAGAAAGTATAATAGTATGCTTCCGATCGTGCAAAAATGTGTTCAGATTATACGGCACGTGAGCAAAATTTTTATCTTGCGTAGGTGTCAATTATTGAAAATGGTGGATTTCGTGTTTAGGAGCGAGACTCCGCAATTCCATTAAATTGCTCAGGAGAGGGAAGGGACAATTGCCCTTCTTAGTTTTAGTTTCCACGGTGATGATGTTTCCAGAGCTGATATCACACATCTGTAGTCAGAGTGAAAACACTGTTCAGTCTTGTCAGGCAGAGGCAGGGGGTGAGGGGCACGACGCTTTGAATTGTGATTGGATTTCACATGTAAGAACGCCCTTCCCGGAAAAAATAAGAAAAAAAAAAATTCATCAGTATTCATGTGCAAAGTAAGTACTCTATAAGCGATTCTACTGCCAGTGATCGCCTTGTGTTTTCAAACCACCCTTTAAGATGGCCGGCGCCGGTCAGTGGTGGTGTGGGTCACACAGCTTCTGCGGAAATATTTCATTGCTGTTTAGTGTTTTCCCTCCCATGAGTATTTTGTCCCACTGAAGTGTAAAATATAGTCTCTTACTTAAACACACGGAATGGAATTTCCACAGCAGAGACGACACCAGTTAGGTGAGAGAGGAACTCCAAAAGACACACTGCAAAAAATGATAAGATAAAAATACTAGGTAAGATGAATTTACTTATTTTAAGACTTAAAACACTTATTTCCATCACCATTTTTCTTAGTAAGACAAAAAAAATTATTGTTTTGAGGTAATTTTTACTAGCTTGCCAGTGGGGTAAGTAAATTTCACTTGTCAAGTCAAATAGAACTTGTTTTTTTAGAACTTGTGTTTTTTTAGAACTTGTATTAAGAAAAAAAAAGTTTTTTTTTTTCTTAATACAAGTTACTATTTGACTTGAAAAGTGAAATTTACTTACCCCACTGGCAAGCTAGTAAAAATTACCTCAAAACAATAATTTTTTTTTTTGGTGATGGAAATAAGTGTTTTAAGTCTTAAAATAAGTAAATTCATCTTACCTAGTATTTTTATCTTACCATTTTTTTGCAGTGCAAAAACACGTCAGACTAAACCACTAGTAACAAAGATGTTTTTCCTGTGATTCCTTTAATTCACGCTGTTCTAAAAGTAAGAGCTGGAAACAGAAATGTGTATGAGGGGCAGCCAGGGGAGCACTTAGTGTCTATGCGAAAAATATGTTATTAATGTATGTGTATGTAGTCCTCTTCGTCTTACTCGCTATCCCATTACTTTCTCCCTTTCTTGGGTGAGCTTTAATCCCTCCAGCTCATGCCCTGAAATTCTGAATCACTCTCTCTCTCTCTCTCTCGGTTTTCCTACCCGCTCAGTCATCACGCGGACAAGCAGACAGATGACTCTTCACACGTGCCAAACTATGCTTTCAGCGCAAAACACGCACGCTATTCCTGCATGCCGCAATCTCAGCAGTGCATTGTGGGAATGTTTTTCACAGAGCAGGTCAAATCTGGTTATCCCATCAGGATGTTACGCGCAGGGAACAGCTGCCAATTGAAACCAGCTGAAAGTGGGGACTAGCTCAGTGTAGACATTCATCTAAAACACAGATTTATGAGCTCTGATACTTAGCAGTAAGACTGTGCACTGTGGCGCGTTGTAGAGTGGAGTTAGCAGAGTCCCTTAAGATCAGCAGTGAAGTGATGAAAATTCGCTGGCATTCATGTCTTTGCGGTAATACAACATTCCTTACAGGTACAAGTGAAATAGGTGATGATGCTTTTTTTCAGGGGTTCCAAAGCGCTTCATTTATGAGTTTGAACATTTGAACTGAGACCTCATTATGTGGATCTCATTACTTTGACCCCCACTATGAATGAGTTTACAAATAAATTAACAAATGTTTAATGTAGCATTGAGATCAATTTGAGGGCAATGCTAATCATTTTCAAAAGAACAAATCAAGGAAATCAGACAGTGAAACACAGGAATGAATCAGCCCTCTAATTTTGCTTGTTTCTGGTGGGCGATTAATTTCCAAAATAAAGTGCTGCTGTGATTTTCAGATTTCCGGTCAGCCTATACGCTGGTACTTTAAGACTCCCACGAAGCGCTTGCAATTTTAGAGCAGTAACTAATTTCCGTCAATCATCACATGGGCCAGTACACTTGCTACCTTCTCCGACAGCAAGCAAGTGGCAAATAGCCCTTCCTTTCTTCTGCAGCAGTTGCCAGGTTAAGAGTGCAAGCCCCCCACTCTCCCGGGGAGTGAGGTTATCAGAGGTGGGGGCATTTACTCAGAAAATCAGAGCCCTATGATGACCCATATATGCCAAACCGGCTTTGAGCGGAGCACTTTGGGTGATAGGATTCCAGGAGTGACTTGCTCTATCAGGTGGTGTCTATACAATCTCAATGGAGATGCTGTCCCAGGGCTAACGAAAGCCACTGGCATGACAGTTGCACGTAGAAAAGACGTCAGTTCTACGAGATTACAGTTTTACAACCCTCCCTGGCGTCCACTTGTCTACATCGCTATTCTGTCCTCTGTTTGGCGCTCGTGACTCTGAAGGTCTTGGACTGACCTTTGTAACCCACACACTCTCTCTCCTTTCCTGCCGACAGAGTGACACCCATATACGACATTTTTGACCATAATGTTACACACCCCTTTTCCACCTTCACACCTTTATCATCTGGCAGGAATCAACACACTCATGTATCATATTGATGACAGAATCCTAATTGATGTCACACACCATAGTTCCAGCCCACAGTTAATATGAATATTTTCTCATCTCCCCAGCGTACACATACCTACAAAGATCTTTGATCCCTGCATAATCCTGCAGTGGTGACTCTAATTGCGTTGCGCATACAGTACAGCATAGAGCAAGGAGTTAATAAGTGCGAATAATTCAGGAATGTCCTGAGCATGTGTATGCATGTTAGGGGGTACTGGAGGTGGATAAAGCCTTGTACGTTGCTCCACTCATACTGTATAAGGGCAAATGTAAACACTGGATATCCGAGAGAGGATTTCTCTGCACAGAAAGCAACAGTCAAATTTGTCCTTTGTCCTCTGCTTTGGTGCACTGCACTGTTGAACGGTCCCCAAAGGCACTCGTCCTCGCGATACGCACGGTGACATTGACAATGTGGTGGGGAAAACAGGATTTTACTGCTCCTATAGAAACCAGGCAGTACCTGGGACTCCACGGGGAATAAACTGTATGCTTCCTGTTGGCTCATGGTAAGCCAAGTAAGCTATGCCTTTGTCAGGAAAATGGAGGGCTCTCAACAGAAGCTGCTGAACCCAACAACCCTGTCTACTTTGATTCATTACACTGAAGCCTTTAAGCTGATGATTTTTCATAATCTTTTTTTTTTGTGATGTAAAAAGTGCTGTTGAGCGCCTGTGCAATAGCTTTTTTTTTTAGTTACATTATTTCCAAACTCTTAAAAAGCCCTAATGTGATCAATGGCTGTGACACAGCTTAAAGAACTGGCAGTGTTGTACCCCGTGACCATATCCAAGAAGTGCCAGCCACAAATCTTCAAAGCCCAGAAAAGTAACGTTCAAAGGATAGAAATTTCCATGGGGAAGCCATGAAAAAGCAATCCATTTTGCCGTCATAAGTATCCTTCGGTCATGGCTGCAAAAAACAGGAAAATATGGCACCATATGCTAGGATGGATGGGGTTTTTTAAACAGTATCTGCTCAGACAGAAAAAAAAAAAAACAATCAGAAATAGGTTCCTTCAACAGATGTGGCCTGTGTGATTCAAACTCCGGTTTACAAGCTCTAGGTATTTGTTTGAGTTCAGCATTTTATGAGGGTGAGAAGTATATGACACGTGACTTGCTTGTAAATAGTTATTTCTTTCTGTAGGTTCTTTGGCTTGCTCCTATGTATTTGCAATACTGTGTGTAAATTAATATTCTTGTATTTTGTGGATGACTATTTCTGTTTGTGAATTAACTGCAAGCACAGTCATTCACTGTATAAGGCAGGTAAGGGGTGTATTTTTCTTGACAGTGTGTCCATAGGTCTCAATGAAAGATGGTGGAAAATAATTACTGGTAATTGCAGTTCAACAGGGGTGGGGGTTTCCAGCTCCTTGTCTTATTTCGACTGTCAGCAGTCATAAATCGTGTCCAGTGGAAAATAGCAGTACTCTGTGGTGACCCATGCAGGTCAAGGAAGGTCCAGTGTTTCTGATAGCCCCCCATGTTACATACAACCTCCCTCTGATACTCACCTGGGCCCGCTGGTGCTACTTTTGACCCAACATCTCAGCAGACCTTGTGTAAAACAACAGCATGCTGGGTAATTACTCAAAATGAGTTGAAAACACAGCAAACAAAATGACAAAGTAGTGGTTTTGGGAACAGTTGGGGACCAGGCTCTCCTCTGTGTCCTCATGTGACTGAACAAAAGGGGGCAATTTTGGGGGCAATTTTTCTTTCTGAGAGAATATAAAAGCTCACCGTTGGCCAGGTGTTGAAAATTCTCCCTCGCTGAATTGAAATTACTATGAGCAATTTCATTTTTGGCGAACATCACAACTTTTTGTTCATTACAATACCTATATAACTGACTTAGGATTGGATTGATGTTTTGGCAGGACTCTACGTAATTCTATGACCAGTTCTGTTGAGCCCAGTAAAATGGCTTGATAAATGTAGCAGGGCTCTCCAACACTTCAACAACAGCAGTGCTTTGTTATGAACCATTGTTTAGTCTCTTTCTGATCTGCACTCTCGTATGTTGACGTCACAGCAACTTCCCCATCGCCATTGGGGATTGTCTATAGTACAGCAAACAGACCTTAAGGTTAATACGCACTTTGTTTTCTTGTCTTCTAGGTACTTTCTATCATCACTGTTTTTTTCACACAGGCAGCCAGAACAAAGGGCTGTTTCAATTAAACACATGACCTTTAACCTCCTCTACATAGTTGACAGCGGAATTCGACCCTTGTCAGCTGCTGGAGCCCAGACCAGCCTTTTCTGGGAACAGAACAATGGCACAATAATGGTCAACCAGGGTGTTTAACATGCACCAGTCTACAGTGGCTCAAGCAGATTCAAAAGAAAACTTGAAAAGCAGCCAGTTGGATATTTTATACTTGACTACAGTGAGAATGGAGACATATTATTGATAGTTCACTGACAGTTCACAGACAATTTTTAGTCTTTATTGTGGTATTAAAAATCAGCTTATTACCTAAATACACGGTAAAAAAAAGAACATTGTAAAAATATTACTGCTAGTTAAACCCAGAAGTCCTACAATAACAAAAATTATTAGCTGAGCACAGTGAATTAAACTTTTTTCAATGTCAAACAGTGATCAATCACTGCTCAAATGGATAGTAGAATCAGCCATTTTTTGTTTCAGTCCTACTCGAGGATGAAAATCGCATGTGGAAATGAGATGCGCTTCATTTACAGAACTTTTGGCCAAAGCAGTCATGTGGCCTGACCTGTGTGTTGGGAGGGTGAAGACAGTTGGTAAAAAGTGGCAGTTTGGCTTTTTGATTAAATGATTACAGATGATCTGAGGGTCACGCTCCATAGTAACTAGGTGAACTGTGACCATTTTCAAGGGACAGGAAATTCCCTAAGATTCCAAAATGAAAAGTGAAACTGTTCAGCCTCACGCACAGTGTTGATCCATTATTTTGTACCGCGTATTTCCCAAGGTGGTTTCGTCCTGTCTGAAGAATACTGCTGCATTTGTTCCGCTGCAGTCTCCGCAGACTTTAAGACAGTGAGGCAAAGTGGGACTGTGGCAGTCTTTCCGGGTTGGAGGCCGTACGCTCTGGGTCCGAAGGGAACTTCTGGAGAAGGAAAGCCTACCACAGAGATGCCACTGTCACACTCTAATAGATTGTGAGGAAAAATGGCCCTTATCCCTCATCAGAAAAAAAAATTCCTTTGTCCTCTCTTTCAATTTTCCTCTCACTGTCTGCCATTTTCCTAAAGGTCGCAGTGTACCATTTAATGTGGGTTCATGGCCAATGCATTTTGGTGGGATGTGTAGCAATCCTGTAGGACTTACTTTCGGGTTTTCCAAAAATACTGCCAGACTAACTAACATACAACATTGTTGTAAATGCTCATATAGACCAGCCTAATCGACTGACAGTTGTTTTTGTCTCACTGGACAAAAGCTACTTTATGAATAGATTTTCAGTTACTCCGTATGACAGGCTAATGTACTGCAAGAAGTTCTGTAATCCAACAGGGCTTGGGGGGCCGTATGAAAGGCGAAGTCTGATTGAACAAAGACTATTTATTATTAAAATACCACCTGTGTCTCCCTTGCCCTACTTCCTTGGTCTTAGACATAATGGCAGACCAGCATAGGGAGCTGATCACATCACCATATAAACAACATACTGTAAGGCCATTAATGATTCCACAGAGATGAAGTTGAGTGATTAATGGTCCTTGGTTTGGCTTGATGTATTTGGGATACAACCCCAGTTTTAATGAGAAACCACAGGTGCCATTATGAGATGGCCAGTAATGTTTTTTTTTTTTTTTCCCAAAACATCATGAATGGTTTAAATTGTAAATGCAATATGTTTAATGGCATTAGGGACCAAATTGCAGACAGTGAAAGAACTCTCCAAGCAAAGGTTTCAAAAGCAAATCAATACGGATCAAGGAAATGGCTACCATCGACACTGAAAGTAAAATAACTCTCATTTAATCATCTGCAATGGTAGGACAGAGTTTTTCTTTTGTGAATGAAGCTGCAACATTTTCCATAAAAATGTAAATATGTGAAAATCAGTCAGTTGGTCATGCCTACAGCTGATAATTATGCTCAATTTTGAATAAAGTTGCAGTCAAATAAATTTGAATTATTGGATGCTGAAGGCTTCATTTGTTTACGATGCAGCCCAGCAGAAAAGAGGTCAAAACTGAGCAATGTTGGTAATTCGGTGTTCTGCGTAATGTTATATAGCTACAATACTTCTACTGGATCAGACAAAAAGTGCCGCCAATGAGATGAGTTATTTTGTTTATTTCGTATCATTCCATTTTTTAGCGAACAGGGTATGCCGATTTTTTGTCAGGAAAAAAAAACTACATAAAACAAGCTAATGTTTTGTACATGATAGAAGCCATAAGAGAATCTCATCACAAAACTGAAATTGATGTTTTTTACTGGAAGGTTTTACTTTTTTAAAGTGTAAGAGCCAGGGTGCAGGGCTCAGTCAAGTCTGATGGTGGACAGACAGGACATGCCCTGACATGCTGCAGACACAGCGGCTGCTACTTGAAAACCTGGATAGGGCACTCCTCACTGACTCGCCCCTGCACCCCTGTATGGTGGTACGAGCGCCACACCCACCCACCCCCATCCCTCCCAACAGCACACAACTATCAGTTTCACATGGGAGTGTGCATGAGTCACAGGTCAGGTCTCCAATGTAGATTGGGTATCAACACTTCAAACTTTGTCTGCACAAGCAAATACTGGCACAGCCCACAGGTGCCTGGGCTTCGGACACGCGACAGATCTCACACTCTCCGTGCTGTGAACACAGTGTTGGCACAGATATCCTTCGGACAAGTTACAAAATACAATAAATAATGACTAGACTCAAACTTTTGAATTGGAAACAGCCCTGTGGACTAGCCATGAGATATTTTCCTTGTGGGAGGGGGGTGATCACAGTTCAGTTACCAGTGCAGTTTTATATCAACATGCTTTCAGTTTGTAAATAATCCATACAACAACCAATATCAGCTCATGTATATGAATGTATCAGACGACTAAGTCACTATGCGGAGTACAGTAGTATTCCCTCTGTGTATACTGCATAGACATCATGAAGGTAGCCTTCCTCTCAGGTCTGTTGATCTGATCATAAAGCAACGCTCACAA
Source organism: Gymnothorax reevesii (assembly GCA_029721435.1). Classification (NCBI taxonomy): domain Eukaryota; kingdom Metazoa; phylum Chordata; class Actinopteri; order Anguilliformes; family Muraenidae; genus Gymnothorax; species Gymnothorax reevesii. The sequence goes on along the minus strand of CM056579.1, from coordinate 27,756,535 downwards.
AACATTCATTCGAGCCCAGTCTCATCCCCAGTTCTCATATACCGATGCTACCTGATCGTACATCAATATGCGACAAAAAAAGCAAAAGTCTTTATTTGTCACCAGTTTAAAACGAACCCTACCCCATAAACCCTAACGCCTAACCCGAACCCTTACCCTGAATGTCAAATAAGGACGCTAAAAGCCTCCTATTCATAGTATATCGACACTCGGTCGTGTCGCGTGACTATATGACGAGTTGGGAGGAGAATGTGTTGTTTATTCAACTGTTTGCACATCAAGCTACCTGTGAAAAAGGTGCTGTTTTGTGTCATCAACTGAACTCCATTTAAATTCAAATAAGGGCGCTAAAAGATATCCAAAGGGAGTCCCCGAGGGTTAAAATTGATTCAATTGAATTATTTTTGTTCATTTTTCCGTGCCTCTCACATAACATACTTTGACAAGTACAAGTGTAGCCAGTAGTTGGATTACATCTTCTCACGCAACTCCACATCAGCACAGGATGTGTGCTAATCAATTTTTTACATCACAGTTACTACAATTCACAGTGTACACACAATCCTGAGTGAAACTGGTACATAAAAAGTGAAAGGGTAAAGCCAGCCCCATTGGGGCCCCTCCCATAGCTGACAGGATCAAGACCAGTCTTGTCTGATGTAAACTGGCTTAAAACTAGAGCAATAACATAGCCTGTCTCCCTGGAGCCCTGCTCTTTGATCTCATCCAGCTCACGCCTTATTACGCTTCACATTTCTATCATTTTTTCTTCTTCTTCAATTTAGGAAGGTGGTGGGGATTAAATAGGCAGCCGTTTTCCACAATTGCCCCCTCTGATCCACATGTCAACAGTTAAAAATGTTAAAAATGGACTTTTCTCGACATCATGAATTTTGACATTTCATGATTTTTAGTTAGCCCTTACGAAAAACAAGAATTGTCAGAAAGACAACAAAGCTCGCCGGGGCAAGGTTAAAGTTTTTCTGCATGCGGACGGACGCGGACGCCGGGGGTACGACAATAGCTCTCCGGACGTTATTCGTCCCGGCGAGCTAATAATTCCAAGCCTTAGTTATCCTATAGCAAATGGATTGTATATTTGCCACCATAGTATAGTATTACTAAAGTGATACTATAGTTATTCAAACTACAGCAAGACAGTTGTGTGTAGTTTAGTAATATTATGGTACTGATGACTGTGGTAATACTACAGTTATAATGTAATGGCTATAGTACTCCTCAAGTTATATTATGCAAACTACAGAACTACTATAGTTATGCCAAACAATACTATAGTATTACTAAGATATAACTATAGGATATTTTCATAAAGGAGAATTTGGTGCTTTTAACTTGATCTGAGATGGCGGTTTAGTTCCTACATCATTCCACTGAAACTTATCGGTGAATTACTTATTTTTTTACATCAAATGCTTTACAGGTGCATACAACAAACTACAGCAAAAGTCATGAAACATACATTTTTACTTGATGCGTTCACACGTGCTGTGTCCACACTGTAGTTCTTTTACCGCCCCTCTGTTACTGTAAGACTAGATCTAACCAGCTTCTGAACATGCCTTGACTTGTCCAGGCAAGCAGGGTTGACCAACAAGCTTAATTTCTGTATCTGCCTTCAAGGGGCACATTTAATTTCATACATGACAGGCAAACTTGCATCAGCTGGAGAGGGAACACACGCTGTGTAAAGATACTCTGCTGCAAGTTTGGTGTTGCATGCAGTTTGGGGAAATAACCTGGCAAAGGGGTCAGCTTGATTGTCTCGACCAGAATTAGAATATAGCACCCTATCATTGCATATATGTAGTAAAAGTAAACATTTTCCAAGTTTTGTTGCAGCAGTAACTGAAATCGCAGTAATATTAACATAAACTATTCCTCGCGCCTGCAGTGTATCTGGCAAAGACAAAGGCAGTGTACAGTATGCCTAAAGCACAGCATAAGTTCGGAGACCAGGAGAAATAACCCAACCCACATCACTGCACAGTGGGGGATTAGATTTATCGCAGTGGGCATGGATCTCACCCCTCGTGCTAACCTAAGCTGGAATAAGTGATGAGAATCTAAACAGCGGTAAAGGCATGAATTGCATTTTATCTATGGATCAACCTAAGGAACAATTGCACTGCTTTCATGTACCTTTGAGCCAATCTAGGAACTATTGTCATATGTTTGTTTCCAAACACTTTACCTAAGATTCCTGCTGACTAATCCTTATTGGAGCAGCATGAAAAACTCCAAATTCATTTGGTCGCATGGTTGTTGTTTGATTAAACGAGACAACAAGAGTTAAATCTGGGCAAGGGTAAAAGTTTTTTTTTTGTTGGCAGAGAAATGTATGAGTTTCCCAAACTGTTTTTGAGAGAGTGAAGTTTGGTCAAGGACAGTGATGAGATATAAAAAAATGTGTAAACTGTAGGTGTTCTATAATAGCTCTCCTTTAATAATGATTAAAGACGACAGCCTTCTTGTTGAAGGGTAATAGAGTATTAGCCTGAAGTTCACACTGAAGGGGCATTTCATATGAAATTTGGGATGTCCAAGTATTTTGCTGTTTCTATGGAGTGAGCCTTCATCAAAATTGATTGATGATATAAGGGAGGCTAATCACTACCATTTGCCCTGAAGATGGAGACTAAAATAGTCAGATGTCCTGCAGGCTCTAGGTGAAGCACTAGCACAGACAAAAACGTCACAATGAATTTGTGCTTCTTTTGCAGCCGACGTACTGAAAAGAAAACTACAAGCCACATAAAATGGGCGGGGTTTCTTTTTTATTGGTCCTCAAGACTGTCAGATAAAAAAAATGCAAATTCATTTTCTTTCAATTTTTTTTTTTTTTAAGGAAGAGTGCCTTTGACTGTAGAATCTCATTTCGAAAACTGTTTAGCTCTGAGTGCTTGTATCATGAAAGCTATGGACTCCATAGAAAATACACTGAAATAAGATTATGACCTTCTATTTTTAAAAAAGCTGTATTTCAGAATATGACCTTGTGGAACAAATAGATTCACATATACAGTGGTGAGGCTGGATATGCAGGCGCAGAATATACTCATACAGGAGGGCGTAATCTAATCCTGGGGGGTGGGTGGGACGTTGAAATCATGGAAATCATGGAATGCTGAAACCATGTGATTTCACCCCCCCAAATAATGAGCTGCGATAAACGTACCATCAACAACATAATAAAATACGTTCTCGCAGACAGGAACTTTGCAACTGTTCTGTCCCCCAATCATAAACTAACTGTTATGCCCTTGCTGGCTTCCTCATACAATTAAAAGGAAGCAATCAAAAGGCTGAACTGATTTCACCGAAACCTTATTGAAATGCTAAGAAAATTCACATTTTATATATGACATCTCACTGGAATTTGGAATGAATTGGTCAGTATGGCCTGCTGACTGACCTTTGACCTCCAATTGAGGGTACAGCAATTCAAATTCGTCACTCATTTGCGACAGTTTTTACCCTCCTTCACCCCCCTCCAAACCGAAATCTCCTTTGAAACTAATTGGACTCATGAAAGAAGGTGGGGAGGGGAGCATCAGCTAGAATCGTGAGGCAGAATCATCTAAAAATACCTTCAAATGAAAGCTGAAAGTCTGTTCTATCAGCTTATATTGACCGATTCACTCCAAATTCAATTACGATGTCTGATATTTGGCATTGAAGAATGTCCAATTCTCTATGCGTGTCAGTGAGGTTTCAGTAAAGTGTGCACATACTTTTGGCTGCATAGTACACGTGTGGTGCCACTGCAGAGATCTGTAGCGATACTGGATACATTTCTGGAGTGGAATTGCCTTGAGTTGCAGCATATACTGCTGATATGAGGGGCTGTATCAAGTATCAGCAAGCCGACGGCGTAATGCGGGTACAGTACTGTGCATGCCTGCTTCTGTTTAACTGGTGAGTCACTACAGCCTGGAATGCACTGAGACTCTCTACCATACATGGGGGCCAGTTATAAACTTTATTTGAATAATAAATTATTTCTTCTACACAGAATAACCCAATCTATATATGTATGTATCTATTCAACACGCACCCAGGTCTGATCAGCCTGTGGTGGGCCTGCCCCAGTGGAGGGTGTCTTGTGTTAAATGGCCGAAACACCTAAAGATGCTGGGGTACACAACTGACGATGTGTCGCGTAGAGTAACATCATTGAGTGGTCCAACCAAGATCTTCCCTCTCAACTGGGTATTGAACTACTGGGGATTGGAACATCTAGTCCTTTTTCTTAACTCTTGTTATCTTCTTCAACCAGGATGCTCCTTCATATGAACACAACGAATGTACTTATGTGGGATAGCAGAAAACGTCCTGGTTTCCCAAGATCGTGTTTCACAGAGAAAAGCTAAAGGAATCTCGGTTTTCGTGACAGCTCCGATAGCCTTCCCCACGGCAAAAGTGACACGGCTTAGTAACCAGGTACACAGAAACTCAGAAATCACAGACTCATGTTCCTAAACGGATGGGCAGTTGAGAATGAAGATCAGCTTAGGGTGAGTTATTAAAAGGTTGACAAGAGTGGCTTATTGAAGCTCCGGTTTCACATTACCTGAAGGTGTTTTGAATGCCCTCCCAGCCGCCTACGGTGCAGCGTAGGAGAGCAGTTACTCATTTTTATGGAATCTTTACTGGCATGACTCGGGTGGCTCATTATGGACTAGTAAATGGGACTGAGCATTTTAATGGATGTTTTTTTCATGCCTGTACAGTTCTTGGCTTACAACTTGGCATGCTTCAGGATTGGTCCCGTTAGCTCTGGGAGTGGCCTGGCCTCCACATGTTTAATCTGTAATTTGTTGAGTCAGTTCCCAGTTTGCTCCAGGTTATAACATATGTTTTTCCTTTCTTAGTATCCACATTAAAAATATATTATTTTAACTACTCTTTGCTTCTGGTAATAAGTCAAAGAATTTTTTTTTCTTTCAAGTAAAAAGTAATGTTAACTTTTGAATTCGACAAATCTTGAAATGAATAAAACTATTATAACTTGCTGGCAAACTCTTTGGTTTTGCTAAGGAAGTAATCAAAACCGGATTATGTGAATGAATAATATTAAATTCTTGCCAAGACTTTCTTATTTCTTGGATTGTACAGTCCTGAGACAGTACTTCACCAATGACTCCATTGTTTATAAGCAGACTGTATTGTTGGCTTTCTGAAATGATGAACTTTCCCAGTGCTGAATGATGCTTCCAGAATATCGGCCTTCGTCTTTTGTTTAAGAGGCGTGGCTGACACCCTGACATTCACTGAGCCAAATTTCCGAGAGCAAAACAATTAATATATTCTTACATACGTATATCGTCCTGTCCAGTGTGGAGCAACTGATATTATGGATCTCAGAAAATCTATCCATATCTTGAACTTTAGAGATTGAGTGATCATTTAAAATGGATGAATTGCCCAACTGAGATCCATAGATTAAAATAATATGGAAATTGGCAGCCTTGTAAATAAAATGTGTATGCAAGCATTGGCCCATATCATGAGTAATGAAAGCTTATACTCTGCATCGTGTGCACTATTATCTCATGCCATTGTTGCATGTGTATTGTATTTTTATTACTGATATGCCTATTTTGAGTTCCTGTTGGCTGAACTATTTGTATTTAGAGGGTCAATCAGACTCAGCAGAAAGCAGAGGTACAGGGCTTAACAAATTTAGACCACCTGTCTTAAAAATAAGAAAACACAAATATTTTAGAAATTTGTCAAAAACCTGTTTAAATCTAGAAATTATATTGTTATTTCTTTGGCAAATAACAAATTGAAACAACTAAATAAGTCCTTATTCACACACACACACACACACACACACACACCTTGATTGCATTCTTGCATTCAAAAACTAAAATACATTTTAAAGTTCAGGAATGCGAGTAAATAACTTTTATTTGGCATCTTAATAAACAGAAAAATGATGTGCTTAACTGTTTTTCAGCTTTTTTTTGTAAAACAGCAAATTTGAAAATTTGTGGATAACGAAAATTATTGTATTTTAGCATTAAAAATATAAATTCAAAAGCTAGCGCACACTGGCGGATAAACCAATAGCGAAACATAAAGAATGATTTTGGTAATTACCCATTCTGTTCATTTAGGGCAGCTGTGGCATAAACCATACATTGGGTGTGGTCTAATAAATTTGTTAAGCGCGGTAGATATGAGGGGGGAAGGTGCAATTCAGCCAGCATCCTCCTATTGACTATGACCAGGAAGCACTAGCCACAGAAAGCTATGTGGCCATTCAGTAAAAATGACGGTGATCACGACTCAGCGACTTATCAACTCAAACAACCCATTTAATTCAATTTTTTAGGCCAAAAAAAAAAAAACCTTTGTGGTAACCCCAACATTGATATATTACAGAAAATGACCTAATGTCATGTGTGCTGTGATATAGAATATATTTACATGCAATATTTGTTCAATGACCAAATGTTAACTAGGCTAATTTCCGCTGGGGAGCGAGTGGGAGACAGATCCCAGCAAGTTAGCCTTGAAAAGTCTGTCTCATCTGAGACAGCTGGGTGATGATATTGCCTCAGATTACACGAAAATGCAGTCCAACGATTAGATTCTCAATCCAACTGTTGGTGCCATACAAGTGACTCTCAAAGCTATCCACTGATTTTGTAGTGATACTTCAAAATCCATTTTTTAAAAAATATTTTCCGTATGTTTTGAAGCACTAAATTAGCTTAAATAAAGATAGCACTTGAAACACCACCCCACACCTCAGAGCAGTGCTGTTCAGAATTAATGGCTCCCTCTAATAAAAATGAGCAAAGCAGGGTACAAAAAACTATCTTAATTGTTAAACCTCATCTGTGGATCTGTGGTTGCGTGTAAATACGACAATCTACACATTCCACTATGGAGGACTGTTTTTTCAACATGCTAGTAAATTTGTCCGTAACATTGGCGAGTCTGTTTTACTTTAATTTTTTAAAATATTGACGTCTCATAGATAGTCTGACGTATTGGCAGCAGATTACCGCATGCTGCCAATTCTAACATAAAGACACGTCAGGTTGCGTGGTTGATTTATTTCCCCCCAACATTATAGAAAACTTTTAGCATGTCCAGCTGCATCCACAAGTTTACGTAAGACCCTCAACTAAACGCTATTTCCCACAGACTTATGCAGCATTACTTAAGTAAACTTCTGCAAGAATACAAAATTTCAGGGGTAACTTCACAAAAAACATTATGTTAACCAACTCGCCAAACCTTACTGCCCAATGAGTCTTCTCCTCTAATGCACGAAGAGGTCGGTGAACACATTGCATGTGATTTAAGACCATTTCTCTGTACTGAGTCTCTGCAGATCTTCCAGCTTCGGAAGTTGACGCTGGTGGACTCTCCTCTTCAGCTCATCAGGCAGATTTTAATGTGGTTTAGGTCTCCGGACTGTGATGGCCAGGGCAAAACCTTTATTCTGCAGTCGCTTAACCATTTTTGATCAGATTTTGACGTGCCCCTTCTGTCATTGTCTTCCTTGAAGGTCCAATCATAGCCTATTTTAAGCTTCCTGACAGAGGCTGTTTGGTTATCATTTAATATCTGCTGGAATTTGATGGAGTCCATGATACCATGTATCCTAACAAGATGGCCAGTGCCTTTGGAAGAAATCAGGCCCACAACATGAAAGATCGACGACCATTCCTCACAGTAGGCATGAGGTATTTTTTTGTAAGGCTATCTTTCTGTCCACATCAAACTAACTTCTGATGTTTATTGCCATAAAGCTCTATTTTGGTCTCATCCAGTCAAGTAACCCAGTCCCACTGAATACCCCAGTAATGTCAGGCAACCCTACCAAACAACTTGTGGTAATGTTCTTACTATCTAATGGTAGTTTTGGTGATTTTGCCTCAACTGACCTAAGGGATTTTCCAGCTGTGATCATTGTGTCATAGATGTTTTGGAGAAAAAAAATGTTAATGTCAAAATTTTTTTTTCTTTCAATAATTTTACTTAAATGAAAAGTTGTGAATATTCTGCGTGAAAGACTAAGAGGATTGACAACAAAGACATTTTTTCTGAGCCAGTTTTGCTCATATTCACGAAGGGTGCCATTACGATAGGAGGGCACTGTATTAATGATTAACAGGTGTGCCTCCTGTAGAACCCACCAGAGAACTGATTTAATTTTTGTAGCCTGAAAGAAGATATCATTACATTTAAAAAACTCTGATTTTTATTGTAAAATATTCAATAAAATACAAAACCCAAAACCAGTGAAGTTGGCACGTTATGTAAATCGTAGATAAAAACAGAATACAATGATTTGTAAATCCTTTTATAGCTTATATTCAATTGAATACACTGCAAAGACAAGATGTTTAATGTTCAAACTGAGAAACTTTATTTTTTTTGCAAATAATCATTAACTCAGAATTTAAAGGCAGCAACACATTGCAAAAAAGTTGGCACAGGGGCCTTTTTTCCACTGTGTTACATCGCCTTTCCTTTTAACGACACTCAGTAAACATTTGGGAACTGAGGAGACCAATTTTTGAAGCTTTTTAGGTGGAACTCTTTCCCATTCTTGCTTGATGTACAGCTTAAGTTGTTCAACAGTCCGGGGTCTCCGTTGTCGTATTTTACGCTTCATAATGCGCCACACATTTTCAATGGAAGACAGGTCTGGACTACAGACAGGCCAGTCTAGTACTCGCACTCTTTCACAAAAGAGCCATGCTGTTGTAACACGTGCAGAATGTGGCTTGGCATTGTCTTGCTGAAATAAGCAGGGGCGTCCATGAAAAAGACGTTGCTTAGATGGCAACATATGTTGCACCAAAACCTGTATGTACCTTTCAGCATTAATGGTGCCTTCACATATGTGTAAGTTGCCCATGCCTTAGGCACTAATACACCCCCATACCATTACAGATGCTGGCTTTTGAACTGTGTACCTATAACAGTCCAGATGGTTCTTTTCCTCTTTGGTTCGGAGGACACGACGTCCACAGTTTCCAAAAACAATTTGAAATGTGGACTCGTCAGACCACAGAACACTTTTCCACTTTGCATCAGTCCATCTTAGATGAGCTTGGGCCCAGCGAAGCCGGCGGCGTTTCTGGGTGCTGTTGATAAATGGCTTTCGCTTTGCATTGTAGAGTTTTAACTTGGACTTGCAGATGTAGCGACGAACTGTAGTTACTGACAGTGGTTTTCTGAAGTGTTCCTGCGCCCATGTGATGATGTCCTTTACACACCGATGTCGGTTTTTGATGCAGTACCGCCTGAGGGATCGAAGGTCGCGGGCATTCAATGTTGGTTTTCGGCCTTGTCGCTTACGTGCAGTGATTTCTCCAGATTCTCTGAACCTTTTGACGATATTACGGACCGTAGATGATGAAATCCCTAAATTTCTTGCAATAGCTCGTTGAGGAATGTTGTTTTTAAACTGTTCGACAATCAGCTCAAGCATTTGTTCTCTAAGTGGTGACCCTCGCCCCATCCTTGTTTGTGAATGACTGAGCATTTCAGGGAATCTGCTTTTATACCCAATCATGGCACCCACCTGTTCCCAATTAGCCCATTCACCTGTGGGATGTTCCAAATAAATGTTTGATGAGTATTCCTCAACTCTCTCAGTCTTTTTTGCTACTTGTGCCAGCTTTTTTGAAACATGTTGCAGGCATCAAATTCCAAATGAGCTAATATTTGCAAAAAATTACAAAGTTTACCTGTTTGAACATTAAGTAACTAGTCTTTGCAGTGTATTCAATTGAATATAGGTTGAAAAGGATTTGCAAATCATTGTATTCTTTACACAACGTGCCAACTTCACTGGTTTTGGGTTTTGTATGATAACTAGAGAGCATTCAGTAGAGCGCAAACCTCCGCCACGACATATATCTGTTCTTTTGGTTTCATAATATGTTCCGGATCATTTCCAAAATTAAATCAACTCTTCCTTAGACTACCACCAATCATTCTGCCAAACTTTGCGCCAAACCCTTCCTAACTTTTTAAGTACCCCTGTTAATAAACAGATGGAGAGACAGACAGACAAACAAACAGGGTTGAAAACACAAATTGGCAGAGGTATTAAAATACGCACAACCTTAGCGATGAAGAAGCCGGGGTATAGATAATGGATGGATGGAAGGGCATAGAAATATTTGCCAATAGAATATCTTTCTTTAAAATGAATTACCATGGTCCCATTGTTTTCATTGTAAAGTCAATGATGTTCAGATTTCCCCTAAGGGTCACTTGTAAGGCTCATCAAATTAAGGAGAAAACCTATTGATGAACAGTAAAGAAAAATCCATTTAATGCGACTGAGGGACAGAGATTTGGAAGAGTACCATTACGTTGCTCTCAGAGGTAAATTCCTGTTTATTTTTGGAAGTGAACCTTGTAAGAGGAATGCCCCCCAAAGCTAAAGAAAAGCTGCTCGAGAAAGCAGAACTAAAGAAAAGGCCAGATGGTTTCAGCTGTACACCACAGTTTCACTCATCATTGATTCTCCTTTATGTGGGCGAATTATCCCCTCGTTAAAAAGACACATTAAAAATGCATACTCAGCTCTCAAAAATCCTTTAAACACACAAAGGGGCAGACAAGTCGAAAATAGAAACTTGTAAGTGATATAATCTAAAAAATAATAATGTACATTCTACCTTTTTTTAACATGAATAAAATACATCAAATGAAATTATTAATTGTGCTTTATTTTCCGTCTTACACTTTCAAAATGTATTTATCTGTCAATGAAGATGCGTCTCAATATCACTCACATGAACAAATTTCTCCAACTTTGTACTATTTTATAAGTATTCCACAGAACCTCTAACCCTGAATGATGAAAGAATGTGTGACAGAGATTGCAAAATATTCACTCAATATCTCCCCAGGATTCTGGTGGAAATGCTTTCAAGCAACTTAAATGTTGCCACATGTTCATCACATAGCTTGCGGAAACTAGTAACTCTTAATCTACAAAAAAAAATATATATATATAAAAAAAAAAAAAACAGGGATAGTACATCATAATCTTTCAGTCACTGAATAGACTATGTGGATTTATTTACAACTGCATTATTCCATGTGAGCTATATTAGTATTTATGTCAACCAGGATTGCAGGTCACCGCTGCTCTTCTGGCAAAGATAATGTGAATCTACTGGGGCAACTACCCATGTAGGCAGCAGTGTATATCGTAGGGCTGTGTGAAGATGGCTATGGAAGACTTTCTAATATAATTGCTAAGATAGAGGGACATGAATCGCAACAATCATTTCTACAAATTCCATCTGTAACAACAGCAAATGGAGTTCGGCTTACAGTGGGTTCTCTGAGTCTGGTGAGCTAGCCAGCTGCGATAGCTTCTAAAACCTTTTTACCACAAATCTGTCCGGTTCTGATCGGTTTAGTTTGCTACAAATTACAATGGTTCTTTGAGCATTTCCATTATAATGGATAGTACCAAAAGAACCATTCAACTCCATATCATTTTTAGTTACCTTTCACTTAGGGTATCTAGCACAATGATCCGTTTCTGAAAGGTAGTGCTATAAACAATGTAGTTCTTTGATTCGTCAAGAGAGAATTGACATCTGTATGGAGCGGTGAGAAATTTAAAAAGTTTCTAGGTTCTTTCTCAGGATATGGCTGACAACACAGAGCATGTTTCAATCGTGCATGTTTTCAATTGTTTTCCATGATTAACAAGTTTTCCATTGATTATAAGAAGCTGACATTGTGAGCAAAGAGCTATGATGTCGCTGTTTTTCTTCTTATTCACTGGATTAAAGGTGGGTTACTTATCAATGCATAACTATCTCCACTGATAATATGAAGGCATAAAAGATGTATAAGAAACCATTTAAACATAGCAAAATAACTTTATGAACAGGAATTATTATTTAAAACTTTGCTTTTGGTTACTAGGCAGCATAAGCATTTTTTGATTAGCTACTATGAAAGCTTAGAACATTGTAGCGATAACGATTTTTTTTTTCGGAATAGCGATCCGAAAAAAAAAAAAAAGAAAAGAAAAAAAATTCAAACACAAGCGCAGCGATCCATGTCATTTTTAGCCAGCAGCCTCAGGTCCTTCACTGCTTCACAGTACAACTTCTGTACTACCAATGGACACCAGTCATAACTTGACAAAAGAAGGGGGGAAAAAACGCTCGCTATGCAGGCATGCATACCTTCAATGATTTACCTCGTAAAATAATGATTTTGTCGTGGTCAAAATGGTAGACTGTGAGCTGGACACGAGTTTTCGAAAAGAAAATGGAACCCAATGGCCAGCTGTCAGGCGGGGGTAATACATTAAGCGCTGTGCTCTCACGGTTTGTTTATTTTCAGAGGAGTGACGCAGAAGAATCCACTCCCACGAAGGGCTAGTCACTGCGCTGCAAGGCCAGCATTGGTTCGGTTGTTTCTGTTGCCGATGATGTCGATTTCGCAAGTAGGCGGGAGGAGTATAAGAGCCTATTTGTCCCTCTTGTGAGTCCACTCTGTTGCTGGAAAGTCTGAGGGAGGGTGTACCAGCGTGGCACCTTACCCTGATATTTACCAACAAAAAAAAAAAAAGAAAAAAAAAAAAAGAAAGAAATCAGGCGCCCCACATCGAAGCATCCTGGCGCACTCACTCTCAAAAACTTTCCTACCTCGACAAATAAATGCCCAGAATAGGTCCTCAAGAAATAAAACGACAGAAAAACAAGGATCACCACAATACCTGGGACAGAGACGCTTCTGCGAGATCATATCCAGACGGAACGCTCGGATCCCTCTCCTCTCGCCTCCTCAATGCATCCCCTTTGTGCGCGAGGCACTATGAAACCAGAGATCTCCGCTGCCGTCGGGTTTTTGTCCAGATTTCTGCGAATTAAAGGACATGTGAATGACCGACAACTACAAACATTCAGTCAGTCGCTCCAGGATATTCTGGCAGGTACGCAAATCGCTTCTCTTCCCTGAATGTAAACTTGCGCTGTAACCCGAAATGGATATAACCTACTTGAGAACAAAGGTGATTAAATGTGTGAATTGGGTGCCACAAAAGCACATTATTATTACCATACTCTTAGGACTACACAATTTTTTTTTTTTATATCACAGATGTAAAACAGATCTCATCATGCCACGTAGCTAGCAAAGACATGGAAATTCATTGGGAGGCGAATCTGCACACCATGTCTTACAGTTTTGATCCTGTGACAAATATGGGTCATTTTTATAGTATGTATATTTTTTTTCATCAGAAGGCAATATTGAGGCAGCACTACCCAAGAAATATAATTTGCCCTGCGAAGAAGGCGAGATAATTCTTTTGCGCTACATCTGAAGGTGTTTAACGTGGAAGGAAGTAGCGTGTGGTTTATTATTTTGCTTGCGAGCTACCTCTTGCAGCTCTTTAGCTGGGTCAAGAACTATCATATCACATCGGAGATCATCGGCGGAGCAATTTACGCAATACTTATGCGGAAACGGATTAAAAATGATCAAGGTTCGTCGCTGAAATTTCGGATCTTTTCCGCTTTACACAACTTGTAAATAGAATATGGCATTGTTTAGCGCCCCACTGTCAACAATACTGCTTTGTTGTTTTCCCACCCACTGCCGTCTTCGGTGGCTGTGTCGGGTAATGCAACGTAGACTTGAGCGCCCAAACAAGTATTTTTTACTTTTTAATGTTCCCGCACTTTGGCGAGTGGGTCTGATTCAAAAATTTCTCAACGGTGCGGCGAAGTTACTGTTCAGACAACTTGCGCAATGTTTAAGCCGCTTTCACATTGGACGCGCAAAGAATTTTTCGCACGACAGATTACATTCAAAGTCGATACAAAGACGCGAATATTCGCGTTTTGATGTAATGTGTCGTGCGAAAAATTAGTCTCGCGTCCGGTATAAAAGCAGCTTAACTCCTCCAATTTTGAACGATTTATTGTTTGACTTGTTACAGACTACATGTCCGCGGTCACTAAGACAGGAGTTGCATATTTTATAAACCACAATGGTAAAAAATAAAAATAAAAAATGTCCTGCTTAATGCGAACAATCGACGAGATCAGTGGTAGTAGCCTACATCATTATGCTGCGGGACAAATGAGTCAATTGTTACTGCCAATAAATCACTTGTTGCGGCAGAATATCACGATTCTTCAATGCATTTTACCGTTTTAATTTAATGCACGATATTTTTAAAGATTCAGCGGTAGGCTACACCTTTTCCCCCCAATAAGATTTGTGAACAACTCCTGAGAGAATTATTTAAAAGTAATATAATGCATTTTTAGACATTGGCCTCTTTTAAATTTTAAGAATGGGGGTTTGTCTGCGGGGGGGCGAGAATGAAGGATTAGTGGATGCGTAATTTTTTACGAAGTTATTGCGCAGATTCCTCCGCTCTTACAGTCCTAAAAACACGATCACGCTTATTTGAAACATGGGAGAAAAACCCAAGTGTGCCCAGAGTTTAATAACAGAGTTCTGTAATTGTGCTGTCAGCGAACTTCACGTTAATTCCGCATTCATTATAAGTAGTGATGGTAATATTGCGGCCCAACGGTAGACTACTTGATCTGTTTCAGAATAATCTCGACCGCACATGTGTTTGTGTGCGTCTGTGTTTGTGTGCTACATCCTGCATTAGACTGGAATGGTGTGTTCTGATGAGACCCTCACCTATTACCTGATGTGGATGTTCTGGTAGATGTGCCTATCGAAGCCTGTACATAGGAATATACAGGCTTTGGCCTACCTTTGGTGTTGCAAGGGAAGCTCAGTATCTAAAAGTGCGGATGAACCATGTACAAATCAGCATGGCTCTCTCCGCGAAGTATGGGCGTTTACTGTTTAATTAAACTCCTAAATATCCCCAGTAGTTGTTAAAATGGCATGATAAGGGTAAGTACAGAGTACAGCCCATTATTATTTGAAATGGTTTTAACTTTGTATATCCACCATGAGTTTGTTTTTCCAGTAATTAGAAATATGATTTGTAACAGAAATGAATTACTAATTGGAAAACTACAATAGAATCCAAGTTTATTTTTTTGAAGAAATGGCCAACTTAAGTGGAAAACAAATGGTCTGATCGCATTTTTGGACCTGGAACTTGGTTCTGCATTGGAAAGATTATCGAGGTTGCATATTTTGTATTGCTTTTCTGTAAAATAAATGCAGCCAGGTGTGTGTTTGTGTGGAGATGCTTACATATGTCTTCAGGAGTAGAGGTATGAATGTTTAGAATGCTTTTAGAAAGAAAAGTCCGTGATGCAGAAATTGAGATCCTTCATCTCGTTCATTTCATTTAGTCAAGGGCTTTGGAAATCGGACCAAATCGGTTGCGCAATAGAACTTCCCTGCTTGCACGTAGGCCATGAGACGCATTTACGGCTTATCAGCAGTTTGGCAGACGGTTATTTTCTTCATCTTATGATACAGTCATGCCACCCGTCTGGCTCTGGTCTTATTTTTACGTTCACGTTTCTGAACATGAAAATTTACACACAAGCATGCGCACTCAAACACTATGGTCAGTTGGTCACTGTGAAATTCTTAGGGTCGTACTGGTCGTCATTTGGGATTTGCTAGTGCTGCTCTGTTCATTACCGGCCACATAATGGTTGTATATAATGGTGGGTATAAAGTTGTCAGGTGGTTAAAATATTTTTATTGTCCTGTATCTCCCCTTGTAAACATATCCCTGACGAGCTATTTAGTCTGTAGCTAGGGTGAATTATTACTCTATTACTATGAAAATCTATTTTTTGCCTCCTGAATCTTGTGACTCCATTTTTGAAACTGTCATTTAATTCGATCTTAATGTTCCTCCCCGTACCTCCTCCCTCCGTCTCGTCTCTCTTGTCACTTTACAGAGCAATACAAGCACCACTGGTTCCCAGACCGGCCCTGCAAGGGCTCGGGCTACCGCTGCATCCGCATCAACCACAAGATGGACCCGCTGGTGGGTCAGGCGGGCCAGCGCATCGGCCTGTCCATCCAGCAGCTGTACTGCCTGCTGCCCAGCGAGCTCACGCTGTGGGTGGACCCCTTTGAGGTGTCGTATCGCATTGGCGAGGATGGCTCCATCTGTGTCCTGTACGAGTCCCAGCCCGCCGCGCAGGGCGGGTCGGGGGTGTCTGCGGCGGCGGTGGCGGTGGCGGCGGCGGCGGCCTCGGCGCTGCCCCCCCTAGTGGACAGTCGCATCAGCTGCAAGGAGGAACTGCTCCTGGGCCGGACAAGCCCCTCCAAGGCTTACAGCATGATGACCGTCTCCAGCTAAAGGGGGCCATGGCACGGCGAAATGCCAAGCTACCGGAGAGCGATAATAACGGAAAATGAGCAGGAGGAAGAAAAAAACACAGGGTTATGGCCCGTCGTCGTCCAGGGGATGGAAACTCCGTAGGGTTCATTTTGCTTTCGTTGCCATTGTTTTGTTTTTGTGTTGTGATTTGGATTTACCGACAGGCCCGTCCCTTTGGATAGGGGACAGGAGGGTGGCAGTGAAGGTCAGTGAAGTGGCTGCCCCCTCATGGTAGATTAAAGCTGTCATTGTGGACTTTGCACTTTGAAATTTCATATCGTGTCATTCTTGCCCCCCATTCCCCCTTCCCCCCAAATATCTGCTCATCCTTCACGTCCCACACGTCATACTGAATTACTTTCAGTATATTTGCCTAAATAATTCCACCTATTTGAAGGTATATTTGTTTCATTTCACTTGTTCTTGAAGGGTTTTGGGGTTAATGGGTTTGAAAACTCCTGGAAGTATTTCCCATTTGTTGGGGAGGGGGTTTCCGAACTCCTTACACTGCCAGCAGCTGTTCCAGCCATTCACAGAATGTCTGAAAAGAGCCTCTCTTTTACAGCCAAGATTTTGGACCATGGGACATTTGCTGTGGCTGGTTTGCCCCGCCCTCCCCCCAGTTCAGCGCCCTAATGTTGAATTGCGGTAAGATGCTGTCATTGGGGTATCTGTACGCCAATGGTTGTAATGGACGCCATCTTACCGTAACTCAATTAGCCAAAGCTCCTATGGCAGCTTATCTGGATTGGGGTGGAGGTTTGTGGGTGGGGCCATCATTTCTGACCTGCTTGCCTCCGTTCACTTGGTAAATGAATTAAAAAAATTTTTTTTGAATCCAGAGTTCATTTGTTTTCGATTCGTCACTCTGAATTCACCATGTAGCTGAACGTTCCTTGTCTAAAACTCAGAGAAATTTGTATTACCTGTTAAAATTGACATTTGAATGCACTTTGACATTTCGATTAGTGTGGGATGTATATTTTGGATAAAATGGCTGCATTCCGTTCACTAGAATGTTGTATTTTAGGATGAACATTTAGCCCGTGCTTCTATTCGCCGTGGTAAAAGTTTGGCAGGTCTTGTGAACATGTCTAGTCTTTCCAGTGTGATGTGAGTGGGAGAGAGTGGTGTTGAGATCGTGTTCTAAGTTCATTCGCGTCTGTTGATATTATCGAAGTTGGCTTTTGGATTAGACTTTTGCCATCCTTGCTCATGTCCCCCTCACCTGTTTGGTCGAATCCTAAGACTTTGCTCGACTTTCGCAGTCATCGCCACTCAGTGCGATGTTGAATGGCTCCCCCAGTCTTTTATGATGTTAATGGTCAATGACTGATTGAAAAGCTTTGGATCAATTCTGTTTGAATAGTGTGGACCTGTTTGCACTAAGGTTAATGCAGGAGAGGCTTGAAAGTTCTAAAGGAGGCATAGTCATTGCTTTTGGACTGAAGGAACCAATGTCCCCCAGTAGACTGAGCCATCACTAAACTGTAAATGGGGGAGGTGGTGTGGGGGGCTTGATAAGGGCACATCTTCTGAGGACTGTTCGGTTCTTTCGCCTATTTTCACTGGGCTCAATAAGGAAATCACTGTAAACGTTTTTTCATGTTGTTAATAAGTACAAGAGCCGAGTGACAGTTCGTTCACCACAACTCCCTTTGGAAGAGTCTCTTATTAGTGCCTTTTCGCCCCTACCCCCCCAGTGTTGAAATCTAGGTACTGCTGTGACATTGGGGGAGATGGTCCCTCGGTAGGCTAGAGAGTGAGGGACGCTTATAGTCTTAGGCCAGTCTCGGGCTGCTTGTACACAGCTAACGATGACAATAGCTAGGTGCCAGACGGTTAGCAAAGTCTGAACAGGTTCAGCCTCATGGAGCATGCAGTGCTACATATCACCCTCCCCTGCCCAGGTGTATGGGGCCGGAGACCAGTCAAGGGCAGCTAAATCCTCCCCGGTCCCTTTCACGTGCGCACCTGGCAGTGGCGAGCAAAGCCAGCACACGCACTGAGCATGCTCCGTAGGCCAAGCCGTCCTCCAGAACCTCTCGTCTCACTGAAAGCTAGCGGACAAGTGCGAGGCTGGAGGTAGTCCAGGCAAACTGCACTCGAGGGTGCACTGGATGCTAGCGTCTTGGAGCCTCTGGCGAAATCGTCCGCATTTGTTTACAAATATTGAGCCAAAAGTCTGCTGAATGGAAGCGGGTGATTTCAGCAGTAGGGTGTGAGGTGTTTTTGCTCTGAGTGGAAGTTTCCATCTCCTCAGTCTGCGGGGATTTGGCTATTGTTTGAAATTGCCTTCCAACAATACGCTTTCGATCATCTGTGAAAAACTCCAGTTCTAACCTAAGCTATTCCGTGGAGACAGAAGGGGCTTGAAAGCTGTATTTGGTAGATAAGTTTGCGAAAAGGAAGTAATTTTCAATGCATTTTACTCCCTGGTTTTAATACGGCAATTATATTTTAGAGGGAGTGTTTGGATGGAGCTTATACCCCTGACCTTTTTTAATTTACGTTTTTAAAGTCTGTTAAAGGTTGAACCCCCTTTTTGGCCCATCGTTTTAACATTACGTAAATGCCCACAGGTTCGTCAAGATCAATCTCATTAATGACAAGAAGCTCAAATTTACTTTGTCCCCTTTTGTTTTTATGTCAAACTTTTATTTCTCTGTCTGAGAGTGCACTCAATGTTGAATGCTCATACATGTAAAGTGCACTAGCAGGGCCGAGTACTTTTGCTATAATTTGCACTCGCAGGATGGAAGGCTCTCTAATTGTGCTCGCTAATGAGGATGAACACTCATATTCTAGCGTGCACTCACTGAGTTGCATGCTAGTGCCCTTGTGTCCTCTCGCAGGGCAGAGTGCTCATGCTCTATCGTGTACTTAGAGTTGTCAGATGCATATTGTAAAAGCTTGATAACCAGGAGGTTGTGGCACATAAAATGCACTAATACATTAAAGTGTATTTGTTTGACATTTAGACAGGAGTCTGTCCACGAATGTACCGTCAAACTCAGGCCTTGGAATTATGGACCTTCAGTCAGCCCTTAAGAAAAAGTATTAATTATATGAAAATGGAAGGAGTATATATGTATTTTAAATACCATTGAAATGTCTAAATATCGATTTATACCTCTGTAAAATGTGCAGTATGTGCATATTCTTGCAAAATGTACAAAAAAGGTTGTACTACATGCATAGCATCTCGTCAAAATGGAGACATGCACAGCATAGCCTTCATTTCCTTGATCTTCCTTTTCATATTTTGAAATGACTTTTTCGTAAGGGAAGCCATGGGGATGGGTGTCTGTGTTGGCAAGGACCAAAGCAAGTTATTCTGCTAAAAATATCAGTTTCCATTCTCTGTGCTGATGGACTATTGCCTTTTGTTTTTTTTTGTTTTTTTTTTTTTGTTTCTTTTTTGTTTTTGCTTAGAAAATGGATAAAAGAAAAAACATGTGAGCGACCCAGGAAGAAAAGCTGCCCATACTCTGTGATCTCCCATAAGTACACTTCTGTGATGTCACGCCAGTACACCTCTTTTTTTGCTCTCTTCTTCTTGGGTGTGCTATGATGAACTGCTGTAAATTTGTACAGTTCATGTAAATTGATTGTGAGGAAGTTGTACAGATTTCTATATTTTGGAAAAGAAGTTTTTTTTTTTTTCCCGCTGTAATAAAAGATTTCCTATCTTGGCAAAGTATCCCGTTGACCACGCTCTTTCTTTCGTTTCATGACTCTTACCACGCCTTGCAACGACAATGTTGAAGGGATATTTGTAAACGTATAATTTTGAGGAAGTAAGCTCCCACTATTTTTCTACTTCGGTCTTCTGACACTCAGCCCTCGGCGTAGGGAATGAATGCTTTTTTGCTGTGGAGATTTCCGAGCCTGTAACTTCAGAATTCTGTTCACATTGGGGTCAGAAACATAAAAAAACTACTTCCCTTCTGGGAAGACCTTACATTCTCAGGAAAATTAGCTCCTGAAGGATTCTGGTCTAATTCAGGGGCTATTTTTTTTCAGGCAAAATCTTTCAGTCCTGGAGCTTTCACGTTTTTCACACTTACTGTAGAGTGCTCCATTAAGTCCTATGAAGCATTACCCTATGGTCAAAAAAAAACAAACTAATTGCCCAATCAGGGCTGTTTTTTTTTTCCCCCCTTAGAGAGTATCTTAGCCTTGGCCCAAATGTGGAAGAAGGGGATTGTGTAATTTAGCATGGCTGTACCTCACTTTGGTCAAAAGAACCATGGCCAGTTAGCCTGCCTGGTTCTTTCCTGGGCTCGTCGGAAGAACTACGATCAAACTAAGCGAATCGTTCTACCTGTGCGGCCTTTACATGTTTGGTGTAATTGCTATGCAGGCCTCTATGTGTGGCTCTGTTTCCCCACAGTTCAACAGTAGACGACTAACAGCTGCTGCATGACTCCATTCCTCCTCCTCATTCGCTTGACACCAATGTGCCATAGCTCAGGCTTAGTTCACGCTCTCGCCATCAAATGATGATATATGGTAATATTAACATATTCCATTCCTAGAACTGCGGCTCTGTACGTTTCACAAAATGACAGCCACTGCGCACACTTCAGAGCTTTTCTGTGAAAACTCTATATTCTGCAAACTGGGTTACTTGTGTTTTGGTGTATGAAGCTTTTACATTAGGTTACAATTTCCAATAAGGTTACAAATCATATGCTTAAACAATGCTGAACTAATATATGACTCCTGATGATTTATTGCATGAATAAATGCAGGAATCATGAATTCCCGCAGCTCGTCATTAACAACGCAAATAATAGTCATAATAATAATAATAAAACATAAAACAACATTCACTCGATATGTTGTATGTCAAAATACCGCTGGTTCTATTATGATAGAAATGTGAAGCTTTTCTCTTTATCAGTGCAGCTGAGCTAATGTGTTACCCTGATATAAACTTTTATATAAGGGGAATCGAGCTAACTTGCATAAATATTGTATAAAGTAACAGTAAATTAACATTCCTTAACTGATGATCTATCAAATGTGAAGTGATCACAAGAAGTCATAGTGACATCATAAGTTACTAATGATGAGCAACAGGAATTTATGATAGTTTTTGCCTTAATTCATGCATTACATTATCAGAAAACATGCATTAGTTCTGCATAACGAAAGCATATGATTTGTCCCATGAATATGTGTTACCTTGCATTAAATACTGCAATCAGCTGCAAATCTCAGCCTTGTTCAAGTTGTGAGCCGCAGCCCTTTTCTACCTCGTTTGATAATGAGAAATGGACCAATCAAATTGATACCTGTATGGGAGACCAAGGCAGAACGAAGGCAGATTATAAAATGTTCATACACTCACATTGAAAGGTTCATTTTAGCAAAAGTGCTGCCTGAACTACTACTTTATGAGATTGTAACTTCTGAGGTAGTTCACAGACCCCTCTATAATATGGGTGTATCGGCATGACTGCTCACTAATACAGACCCACAGCGACATGGATATGCATGCCTGAACACAAACACATAAGCCAAACCCGGTTATAGCTGCTCATGCCCCCGCCGATGTCACGTGCACCACGCACAGTGCATTCTGCTGACTGCGCAAAACGGATAGATTACCCAAGCAATGTTTACAAGTCCTTGGTTTCTCTGGTTGTCTAGCAGCCACTATCATAATCAAGCTCTTTAACAACAGGAAATTAAAAAGTAACGAAGGAGAACTGCTTTTGTGTGGGAGATTAGTTTTTTTCCTCCTTCTTTTCGGTTTTATTTTACCAAACTCTTATGAAAATGTTGAGGAGGAACAGGGAAATAGCTTGAGCAGAACATTTTTTTTACAAAATGGGCTCACAGACCACGTTTTCAAAACGGACAGGTCTGCTGCGGTCAGGTTTTGTTTGCATATTTGTGCTAGCCTTCGTTGTGTGATAACGCCATCCAAGATGACCTCTGCTGAAACAGTTTTGACTGTGTCAGCAGTGGCCTCAGACAATACCAGCCAACAACAGTGGCAGTTTGCAGTCACACCACAGCGCTCGGAGGCACAGCCCTTGTTTAAACTGGCTCTCTGTCAGAACTGTGTGTCAAGCATCTATTTTGGAACCAAATAACTGAAGGCTTCGGCAACTGTGGATACAAACAGGAATTACCAGTCTGCCTCTCCCCTCATCAACACGGGAGACAAAGCACCTCAGAGGCACATTGGTAATCCTCAGGTGGAAAATAATAGAGGATGACGGAATTGGCGTCAATGTGGCCGCCCCCTGTTTTCTGCTGCTGTGTCGCAAAGTACAGTCATTGTGCCAGAAACTATAAAATATACAGCATACTGTATGTGTATCAGACCAAAATACTTGATGTATCTTCGTCTTGTAAGACCAACTCAACTCCACTAAAGGTGACAGTTAGTGGACTGCAACGTGTAGCAAAATGTGGTGTGTGATAGCGTTCGGAATCAGATGGGAACTCATTAATTATTTTGAGTACTCCTGGCCCTGAGCAAGGAATAAAACCCATTCAGACAAAACTTAAAATTAAAATGTCCACTACATCATTTCACATTTTTATTCAATATGTTTATGTACGTATTACTGTATGTACAGTTTACAGTTTTGTACATTTTTAAGAAATGTAAATTGCGCAACGCCCGTTTTCCTGTATGGTTTTCTTGAACAGGTGTTCTTAGAGGCTGAGAGAGAGAGAGACAGAGAGCGAGAGAAAAACGGTCAGTTACAAAGCCAAACTTAGAATGGCGAGAAGTCCGATGTGTTTAGGAGGGCTGAGAATACTGACGAGGCTCTTGCAGCAGCTGCTGTAATTACAGTGTGTTTCAGGTGTTCCTGGTCTGAAATGGGCCCTTTGTGCGTTTGACTGTCACAAACAAAGAACACGGCTCGCTGAGCCGCACAGGAAAGGGTGTTCACATCCTCCTGACATCTGGCCGATTGTCAAAGTATCTAATCAGTCTGCAAGTTCGCACTCGCCTCCTGACCTCAGAACACAATTGAACATGCAACAAGCTGGGAACGAGTGTGTAGGTAACATGAACACCGGGACGTACGGTTCTCTTCTGGTTCTTGTTTTACCTTTGTGTTGCTTAGAGTTCAAAGAGAACACCAGGCTGTTGACGTTTCAAACTTCATCTTGAGCTGTTTTTTTTTTTTTTTTCTTTTTGGACACAGTTCATATCAGTAAGATGGGCGGGTATAGACACCACTTATGATATTAGCAGCTGATTTCTCTTATTCTTATGACATTTATCCGGCATTCTCCTCCCATATGCAATTCAATCTGTTCTTATTGTGCTGAATGAAGTAGAATGAAAATATTCTATGGATACAATGCTCAAGAGGAGTTCAACCGAGGGACATAGTTTTGACCAAAAAGTAGGAAACATGTAAGATTTAGTTAATTCAGAGATGAAAGACTGCAGGTTTCAGCCTGAAAACACATAAGACCTGCAGTATGACTTTTGAGATAAGGAGAGAAGAGAGAAAATAACTGAAGAAGTAGTGTGGGATTTAATACTGCTGCCTTTCACACAAGTCTATTTCTTCGCTCGTAATAACAACAGGATTACAGTCAGAATCACTATCCAAGCCTTTACAATGTTTTTTTCCATTCTTATGGATTCACTTATAAGAGAAGAACTCGGCCACCTCAGCAAAGCTCACAGATTATCTCCAGAAATCTGTGCAGATGTATACCGGGTGCTCCATCGTTTCAAAACCAGGCCAAGTAATTACAGTATTTTGAGGTGGGGGGAGGTGCCATCAGATGGATTTTGTTCATTTAACTGATCTTGTGTGCTACAGTTTCTGACCCTGGAGGAGAGATTATCAGGCCTCCATTTTTAGCAGTGCATATCCCACGGCAGCACAGTACGCCATTTATGTCTGTTCCACCGCACGTCAGAAAAGTAACCACAATGAGTCATTTACGACGTGAGGTGTATCTATCTGCAGATTTTTGGCATTCATCCACGTAATCAGAATGCTGACAGACACAATATTTATTTAAAGAATTAGTGGTATATTTCAAAGCTTCACACTGTTATTATTTTTGTCATACTACTTGTGGGACTGTGGTTTGCTTTTTAACCCAGCTTTAACCCACGGCTCAGGAACACCTCAGGTTCACCTCTTTTGTTTGGGAGCTGCTCTTGACGTATCTGCCTGAGCTCAGTCACTTCAAGGGTCAAATCCCCTTGCCTAAGTTGGTATATACAGAGGGTGATATTATGTAGCTGACTGTAGACGCTGCACATGTCTGTCCCAGATAGCAAAATTCTTCTGGTCCATATCCGGCCTACACCTGACACGCTCCTCCGGCCCAATCCGGCCCACAAACCGCATGGAATGATGGCACTTGGGCCCTCCGCTCCCGTTTGCCAGAACTTGGTCGCAGTCAAGCCATCACTATGCCAGATGTCAGCCAAGAATATATGATGCAGCAAATGTGGGCCAGTTTTGGTTCACTTACAGACTGACCATTGCCACTCCGACAAATATTTGCCAATTGTGGGCCATAATTGTTCTGTGATATTTGGGCCAAATTCAGCATCTATCACATGGGTCACTTAAGGCTCAAATCTATTTTGTCTAAAGAATGCTAAAAGTGCCAGATTGTTGCCTGATGCGGCCCACATCCGTATGCTATCTGGGGTTTGTCTCTGTGGACGTTTCAGCAGTTTCCACAGCTTGTCTTTTTTGAGTTTGTCACTGATTTGCATTCTCCATCCTTTTAGCACTTCCAGTTCAGAGCAGTTTCCATTCTCATTTTATGAAAGAGTTAGCTTCAGCTTCTACCATATACCCCTGAATCAAATACTGTATCAATTTGACTTCTACAGATAAAGCTTCTAAATCTGGTCTAAAACAAACACTTCATAATATTCTAATATTCCTTTAATTATTACAGCCCAAGCTTTCGTTTTTTACCATAAGACCTACTGCACATGCACACACAATCTGAAATAAACACTCTGATTTTATCACTCCATAGTTGCAGTTCATTTACTGTATTTTTAAAAAATAAGGCTTACTTTACATGCATGCACGTTCAGAAACATGAGTGTAGTGGAGGTTCACTAAATCAATAGTTTTTGGTTTTTTTTAATATTTTAATGAACATTTGGGCAAAGGCGATTATTTTTCAATAAAAGCCAATGGTTCAAGCTCTCAAATGATCTTCAATTTGTGTTTTTATAGGATGCAGATGCTTCCACCACCATAGGTCATAATGGGTTAATCTTAGACTGGGCGAAGGCCCAGGATAGGACCAGACAAGAGGTCCTCCGCCCCTGAATTGACCAATGCTCACGCTGTGTGGGCCTTGAGTTTCTGTCACAGATCCTTCAAAATGAAATCCTAAAAATACCTCTGTGCCTTGCCTAATCTCATGACGCTTGTTTGCCCAGCTGGCCCCCTTGCCCTTGGGTAAATCGGAGGCCTGATCCAAACGCTCTTTTCAGGAGCAAGAGTTTGGAATGAGCGGTGTGCACCAAGGGTCAGCGAGCTTTGAACAAATTTTTTATTTCTGACTTTAATTTGGAAATGGCATGCGAGTCAGACAGTACTGATGCACCGAACGGTCTCCTGCCTGTCCGCTAGATAACAAGCTTGGGAAGCGCTGTTCGTCAAATTTTTTAGTCAAATCAAATGTCTGCTCTGAAAGTACCGATATTTAAGCAGATTGCTGTGCACACTCATTTTTAGCCTGATGACTGTCGTAGAAACGTAGGCATATTGATGGTACATTTTTGATTATAAGGAATAAAAATCCCAAATGTGGAAAGAAAAAGTGCAATACAGTTCAAAAAAGTGGCCATGACCTCCAGAAAAATAGGTACATCAATTTTTCAACTAGTGACAAATGGCACAATTTTAAGTAGGTCACCACCTCAAAGACAAGCTATGGGTCATTATTTTCCTTTCAGTCGAACTTTTTTCTGAGACCGCAGAAGAGGGCTGTGTGAAGTCAGGGCGCTAACACAGCGACCATCCTGGCCTGTGAGTTTTCCGCAGACACAAGATGGAAACGCTTATCACCTATCTTGGTGATGTTCTCTGAAGCACTCCTATTTTTGTGGGTGGCATAGTCATTATGTAACTTAGTTTAAATTGACTGTGAACTCTGTTTCTGTGAGCGGTTAAAATGAGCCGTTTGATTACATAGCAATTGTATGGGGGTACAGCGAGAACCTGAGATTGGTGGGTTCATAATGTACAACTGACATGACATGAACTTTTCAATGAATGACCCCCCAGCTCCCGATCACGCAGTAAATTAAACACATCTTGTATAGAGCTTTTGGTTTTGAAAGAAACAATGCACTGGCTATTATACTACAGCTCAAGCTCAGTTTACTGAGTTTAGATATGGTTTCTGAAATGGTCTTTGTGGCGAACAATACCAGAAATCTTGTTTTGGTTGTGTTTTTTTCATTCTTCCAGGAACTGAGCAAAATGTATTCACCAGCATATGCACCCAGCACCTCAGCTGTTTCCTGTTTCCTGCCCAAGAAGACACCACAAAGAACACCATGCTCAAGCGTGTAAATGAAAGTCGTCTGAGGAATAACAAAAGTACCTCTATTAAAAAAAAAAAAGGCGATGACTGCACCAACTGCTTCGCAGCTGCGAGAACGACGATGAATGCTCAACAGAGTAGAGTGCTATATTGTTCCCTGACCCTTTACAGTGGAAATGACAGTCAAGGGCTAGTACTAGTCATTTCTGTGAAACTGGCATCCCACACTTGCTGCAAAAGAAAGTTTTTCTTAATAGACTTTGATGTTTTTCATTGTACATTATCATATGTTCTCACTCCCAACACATCACATACGAAGGCCTGACTCTTTGGTGTCACTTTTTAAAGCGCTGGGTACCTCTTTAGCTTCATTTTTTTTTTCAAAGTGCAGGCCAGTTCGTTAGACTTTAGGTACCCCTTTAGTGTCATTTTTAAATATGCGGGGAAGTCCAATAGACTTACGGTGATTGTGGTTTTAAAAGGTTAAGGTTACTGTTCAGGGTTAGGAAAAAGCGATCATCATCTTTAAAAAATAGGTGAAGAAAATCCTTGTTTGAAACAAGGATCAAGCATCAGTTTCTGTGGAATAGTCCGCAGTTTTTTTTTTTTTTGGCCCAATAATCCTCCCCAGCCTCCATCCTATGTGGACTTTCTCGCTACATAAAAATGTCATTTGACTGGCTTCTTTGCTTGTCTCACACTTGAATGTTGATGCAAGTTATTGCATCCAAAGGTGATGCGAAAGGACTCCTCTTTTTTCCTCATACAGCGACATCCATGGCTTCTGATCGAACATCGATATGTGACGAGTTGGGGATGAGAGTGGGTTGTATAGCACAATGTTTATCCTCTCACAGAAGATTCGCTTTTCTTATTTCGCGCAACTGTCCGCTTAAAAATTCACATTTCCTTCTGTCACTGGAAAATATTTTAATTAATTGAAACATCACACCTCATTGACATTCTTGTTTATTTATGTTGGGTGTAAAATGTAAGGCTAATATATTTGTTTAGATTTTCATGTCTTGGCTCTTCCTGTGCTGAGTTGGTGCCAGGAAAACAGATAAATTAAACGGTAAGTCCTAGTAATTGAAGTACTCAGGGGCTGTGTTTGGAATACGAAAGCAGAGCAGGCCTACAGTCAGCCTGTGCTAAAAGTAGAGTGAAGTTAGTTCTGCCTTATTGATTTTAATGCCCTGGGAGTAGGCCATGAATACAACATTTGTATACTGGATAACCTTGAGTGAAGGGCAATTGGATTATTAAGTAACTGGAATCCATTTGGCTATAAACCAGATTGGTTACTGATTTATCAAAGTTGGTTTTTTTTTGGAAGCTTGTCCTACCATAAAAATGAAATATAAAACTGAATAACAAAAACGGGTATTTCCAGATCATTGAGATACCAATATCAGCGCAGGATTTTTTTGGTACAACCTTAAACTTGATAATCATTTAGCTGTAAGCACACACATAGACATGGTTTCAGGGGAGATTCAGAGCGACGTCTTCAGAGCACAGATATTTATGGAAGTTATTTATTACAGTGTCAGTACTAAAGTGAGCCCCTTTTGATTTAAGCAGCGGAGCCGGGTGATAGTTGGAGAGCGGGCTGCTTCAGGCCTGGGCTTGTGGCTGAATTTTAGACAGGCTCCAGGGCCCTGACGGTGTCTGGTTTCGGCTCCGGCAGCTGCTCCTCTCCCTGTGCAGCTCTCGGCATTCCTCACGCATCTGCTCTGCGCTGGCCTATTTACACCAGCCGTCCCCCCGCTTGTGCTCATAATCAGCTGTGCCTGCGAAGCTAAACAAAACGCCCCCCATCCCCCACATAAAGCCCAAAACGCATGGGCTGACACACATACACGCACACTCATGCAGTCAACAACACACACGCATATGCACACAGTATTGTGTTCATTCAACTCTTCCAAGAAACACCTGGTCCTAATTGAACTCCTTTACACTGATAGTTGAAGTAACATTGGCCATATTACCGTGTTAATTGATCGCACACACATGCACATACACACAGACACACACACATGCGCATACACACACACACACACACACATGCGCACGCAAACACACACACACACACATGCACACAAATACACACCCTTAACTTCCCTTCAGATGATGATTGTAGTGCTTGGAAATGATGGAAGCTTGGAGCTGGAGACACAATGGGAAGAGCTGGGAAAGGTCCGTTTCCCTGGGAGGAAAGGAATCCGCCCCTTCCTCTTCCTCCTATTTGAGTCACTGGCACTCACTGCTCGCACATGAGCCAGCGCAGCTGTGGGTCGCATTTGGTGTGCAGCAAAACCAGAACCGGGCGCCCATGCCTGTTTAAAAATACTCGCAGTTCCTTAAAAGTATGCGCAATGTAATTCAGAACTCCGGGCAGCCGCATTGAACGAGACACAATCTGTGAAAATTTAAAATGATATGGTGAAGTATTTAGCAGAACTTACTCACCCACACTCACCCACCTACGCACACGCAGACGCGCACACACACAAGCATGCACTCACATAACCAGTGACTCATTCACAAACTCCCAAACAATTCGCATACAGCAGGGGTAGTCAGCTCCATTGCTGGAGAGTCTGAAGCCATAGAGTGCGCTCACTTTTGTTCTCACCAACCACTTTAGACCCTAGAAGCCATATGAGGTGAGTTACCTTCATAATCTGCTGCTTCAATCGGGTAATTAGGCTTAGAGTTCCACCAAAACTAGCCGACACATTGGCTCTCCAGGGCCGCTCTTAACAGCCCCCGATGAATAGAAACATTCACTCACACAGAGATTTACAAATCAAAACCATGATAATATTAGTCAATTTGATGATGATTTCTTGTGGTGAGATGTTGAGAAACTCCTAGTTATGAATTACTGAGTGCCCTACTTAGCTGAGGGTACTCTGTACCCACTTGAGGTCACTTGATTCTGGTAGAGAAAGAGAGAGACTGTGCTACAGTAAATGGCAAAGGTTGCATTCTTTTTCAGACTGCCCTGACATTACCTGAGATGTCACCTAGATAAGGTAGTACACATTGTGATTTGTTTCATAGAACAGAGGGTATGTTGTTTAGAGATACAGCCGGCAGGATGTTGACAGTAGGGCTATCAGATAAAGGTGAAACGTTGATTACCGTTGAGTCAGCAGTGCCATTGTTTGACAGAGTATACAGAATAGAGTTGCCAGGTTTAGAATTTGTCGGACCTTGACGGATCTGTGCAGCTTAAAGTAGGCCAGTGTAGCGTGCATTGGACTGAGATGTCAGTAACATGCTGCTTCTTGGGCGGTATGGCAGGGCAGCGGGAAGCACCGTTGCCTCACAGCAAGAGGACTTTGGGTTCAAATCTGCGGCCTTTTTGAGTGGAGTTTGCATTGTCTCCTCATGTTTCCTGCGGGTACTCCAGTTTCCTCCCACAGTCCAAAGACACGCATGTCAGGCCAATTGGAGACTCGAAAAATGCCCGTTGATATGAGTGAATGGTGTATGCACCTTGCAGTGAATTGGTGAGCTGTCTCGGGTGCGTCGCTGTGTTTTGGCCATTGTCTACTGGGATAGTCTCCAGCTCCCTCATGACCCTAGTGAGGAAGATGACGTTTAGATAATACGTAGATGAATACAATACTAGCTCCATACTACTTCCATAACTAGCTCAATATGTCCTTCAGGAATTTCTTTGGAATTGCGTTGTCTACTTGAAGTCACGAACCTGACCTGCACAAATCATTTTAGAACTGGACATTCCAGTCGAAAAACCAGATGTCCGACGACCCTGCACTGTAAAGCCCAGGAATACCACTCAATCATGGTAATAGAGTGCGTAATGAATGGAGACATGTTTTACCGTCAGCCATCTCCCACGAGTCAGTGGGGCTGAGAAGAGGTCAAATAACAGGAAGAAAGAAAGAGAATATTGGGCCTGGAGGAGAAATGAAGGAGTGAGGAGGCTGTATGTCTATCAAATGGCAACATAAAATTTAGAGAACACATGTATGTCTGTGGGGTACAGTACAAGCATGTGAGTGTGATTATGTGTGTTTGTGCGTGTGTCTGTGTGTGCGTGCGTGTTATGAATATATGCACATAAGCACTGGTGTATATATCTTTGTCTGGGCTTTATCCACCAATGTTTGAGTGTGTGTTTGCGTGGGGGGGGGGGGTGTCTGTGCATGTGCGGGGAGGAGGTGTCTGTGTGTGTGCGGGGGGAGGTGTCTGTGTGTGTGCATACACAAACAATAGCGTGTGCATATCCCCTTGACTGGGCATGTGTGTTCATAAATATGCCGTACATATACACTTGCATGCATGTCCCTGTCGCTCAATCACAGATGCTAACTTACATAGTTGGACCCATTGACTGTGAATGGACAAACGTTGTAAGTTGCTAACTTAGTTAGCACCTGGGGAAACGCACCCCTAACCGATCAGCATTGATAATTGTCTAGATAATCACCCAGGAGGAAATAAAACCAGGGCTGGATTTGGATTCAAGGTATAGAGGTGAAGATGTTCGTCATACCCTGGCCTCGATGAGAGTGTATGCGTACGTGTGTCCGTGTGTGAGCGTGTGTGTCCTTGCATATCAGCACTAGTCAGTAAGTGTGGACTGTAAGTTCTGGGCTGGGCTCTGTACGTACGAGTGTTCGTATCTGTGTATCCTGCTCAGTCTGTTTGTCCTGCTGCACGAGGTCACCAGTTGCTCAGACTGTAAGCTCTTTGATTGGCTGCCAGCAGTGACAGCAGCGGTGGGGTAAATTACAAGAGAGGGTGTGATGGGCTCACACAACCAGGCGAAGGAGGCCCAAGCAGCAGGGAAGACTCCGGCTCACCAGATGGCACATACAGCTCCCCGCCGCACAAACAACGGACGCCCCCCCTCCTCCTCTTTCCCTCCTCCCTCCTTTATATCCCTTCCCTCAGCCACTGCTCTCCTTTCACTCCTTTATCCCTTCATCTCTATAGTGGTGCAGTCAGTGTTCGCTCTTTTCCTTTTTTCATCTCTCCATTCCTATTGTGGCACAGCCACCGCTCTTTCATCAGATAGCGAAACGCCGCGGCCGCTGGGGAGCGGCCGGACGGCGGTGATGTGAGGAGGACGGGAACAACAGAGTTTGCGCGGCATTCTGGTGCCCTCTCTCTGAGGTGTACCACACGATGGAAAAATCATGTTTCGTTTTTCTGTAATAGTGCAGTTCTGGTGCTATATATAGTATTTATGGAAGAGAGAGGGAAAGAGTTGCAATTTTTGCAAGCCAAATCCTGAAGGAGACCGATGACAGAAGTACAGTGAGTTTGACTGGGCAGGTTGTGAATAATAAATGATCCTTTTCAGCAGCTGCTTCAAGTACCTGTTGTGAAAACTTGTAGTGCTTCTTGTGGGGTCCGTATGGTGCTGTATATAGACATAGCTGCAGGGATTGAGCGGCTTGGTGTGGTATTGGGTCAATTTCACAATGTTTTCATGGGGCCCAAAGTCCCTGGTGGCACCCCTGGTTTTGGCATGGCTTTGGTCACTCATCTTTCCGTTTTTTTGATTATAGACTGAGCTAAACAGTTCCATCGCAATCCTCTACCACACGGAGGGGACGTCATTACCAGTTGCTGAGTGAACAGAGTGTGATGAATGTGATTATGGCACTGAATCTGTAATTACTGTAAACAATATAGGCACCCCAGGCTGTCACTGTGATTCCCAAACCTTTACCTCATTACCCATGAAATCAGTTTATGTTGTTTAAGCAAGGACCTCTTTTAAGTGACATCTGTGAGACAGGTTTCTGAGTCTGTACACATATAGACAGGAAACCATTAATCAGTCAAACTAAAAGCCCAACTAAAACAAACACACCCACACAAGAACTGCAACCAAAACAGCAAAAGCACAATCTGTGTATTTGTAGAGATAGCATAATTTACAGTACTTAACTGGAAAAAAAACATACCCCATCCTGTCCTCCACCAAAAAAGAAATAAATAAATAAAATTAAAATAATCAGATCCAAATGACCAAGGTTTCTATTATTAGCAGTATAATTACGTTCAGCATAACCTTTTAAAAAACCTCTGGAGGTCTTGGAATGAAGTTTCACTGCTTGTTGGGACAAATCAAAACCATGCTTCATAATAATAATAATAATAATAATAATAATAAAAACTCTTCAATGGCAGGAGGAGGTATAAAAAGCACTCACTGAAGATCCAAAGTGTCTGCTTTCCAGTGAAAGTTCCCCAACAGCTGGACACACCAGCGCTTTAATGATCTGTGAAGAATTGTATCCACCAAAAAAAAAAACAAAAAAAAACAGATGCTCTGCTAAATAACCAAACAAACACAACCGTAGTGTTTGTAAAATACAAGGAATACAAAGCCTTGCCGATACTGCGGGGATAAGTCAGCATGGGATGCGGGAATAGCAAAGTGAAATGTGTTCAGAGTGAATTCTGTTACAAGGGCTCAAGCTACATCGTCTACCCTGCGTACAAGGCTTTATACAGCACTTCAAAGGTGATACAAAGTCTCATGTATGAATGCATATATATAGGTTGGTATGTACTTTTTTGCTGAAGGAAGAAATCAGAATGGATTTCCCTACTATTACAAGTAACCTACTGCACATGCAGAGTAATTGAGCAATCAATGATGCCAGCTAGGCTAACCACATAAGCTAAAGCATAAATTAGTTTGCTAAAAATGTTAGCTGTGTGTAATGCCCAAATCTGCGGCAAACTTCCCAGATTCCAGAACCTGAAAAGGAGCAACATCCTCATGATAGTCATGGTGATACCTGCGATACCTGCAAATATCCCCCAATATAATCACTATGAAAGACAATTCATGTCTCACACGGGTACCTTGTGGAAAAGAAACCAGCAATGAGAGAAAAACGGGGAACATAAACGAATGTCCTGTGCTTAACCAACACAGAAAGGGAGGGGGAGCATCCGCTTGTACATAAATAAGTCAAGTTATGGACTTATGAGGGTGACATGGTGATGCAGTGGGCAGCATTACCGCCTCACAGCAAGGAAGTCCTGGGTTTGAATTCGGCCTGGGGCCTTTCTGTGTGGAGTTAGCATGTTCTCTTCGCATTTGCGTGGGTGTCCCCTGGGTCCTCGGGTTTCCTTCCCCAGTCCAAGGACATGGATATCAGGCTAACAGGAGACTGGAGATCTAAATTGCCCATAGGTATAAGTGTGCGAGTGAACGGTGTGTGTGCCCTGCGATGGATTGGCAAGCTGTCCAGGGTGTGTTCCTGCCTTTCAACCATAGTCAGCTCAACCACGACCCCAGGGAGGAAGAAGTGATGGTCATTCAACGTCACGGTCATGTAACTGCCAATGTTTTCCTTAGCCTCTCATAAGCAAAACTAATGGGTAACTTGTACTACTGTAGCTGTTTTTAAAATTGTTCTGTGACACTCCCGATATCTGAATCATTGTAGAGATTTATCAAAAAAAAAAAAATCACCAAAAACCCAAGTCATAGTATCTGGAGTCCATACGAGGAATGCTTTTTTAATGTTTTTTGTACAAAAGTTGTCTTTCACTTTAACTGTTGTGTTCTATCTGTAGCCTATCCACATGAGTTTCGACGTGTATATTGTAAAATTTTGCTAGTGTGATCAATGCTTTATTATATCTATCTACTATCTCACCTGCGCATTCCTAGTGAGGGTTGCGTGGCTTGGGTGAAGATACACTGGGCTTCAATATTACTGGGACAGCCCCGTGTTAACAAATCATTCTACGACAGTGAGATTTCTGACTGAGCCTGCAAAATCATTTTAACAAGAGCACATTTTTGAGAGGAATTTCTGGTGCTCATGAAATTGAAATATTCCCTAATTAAAAAAAAAAAAAGAAATCCTATTTTAGGTGCTAGTGTATGTGTCATAATGTCAAATGCATGGCAGAACTGTTAAAAGGATTCATGCCAACAAATTTCCTAAAGTACACCCTTTAATGCTTTGGTTAAAATTATATTATTAAAATAAACTGTGAACAACCACTCCACTCGGCCTTTCCACAGTCCGCGTTTGTCTGACCAAAAATAAACCTGAGGCCATTATGCATATTTCAGATTCGAGAGCAAAGCTGTCTGGCAGGTGACGTCACAGTAAGGTCAACAATAAAGCCAACATTTACACTCACTCAATTGCTTTCTCAACAATTATTCAGGCTTTTTTGACTATAGTTTTTAGGCCAAAACTTGCTTGATTCCTTTTCCTTTCTGAAGAGTCCAGCAACAAGGAAACAATGGCTCCGTTACACAAAGCTCTTCTGCTGTTTGAGCTGAAACATCACCATAGGCTGTGCAGTAAACGCTTTTCAAAGTCGATGTTGGACTGTGACCTGCTTGCACGACTGGGTTATCCTCATGACCACACCTTAGCTGTCTTGCAATCCAAGTTGTGTTCAAGGGCATAAAATGCACTTCATATTTGCCCTAAAATCTTTGTGGCCTTGGAACCATCGCTGACAGTAATCAGCTATTTTTAAGTCCAGGAGGAGCCATCTTATAAGGGGTAGGAAATCACGTTGTTGTTGTGCTAGCGGAGACAGGACAGAAAGAGTTTTGAGTCTGGCAATTTAGATTTCACAGACTTTCAAATATGGTAGATAAAGGTACTAAGTCAAATTGTCCGTCATCATATCTCCAGGTTCTGGTAAATACTGTTCACTTTCACTGCCACTGTCGCAGTCATTCCAATCGTTGTAAATGACCAACATGTTCGAAGGCTCAGGGTTTGATCCTTTGTTTCCCGGTTCTGAAATAACTTTCCTTATTCGATCGTAAACGTATAGCCCTGAAGATAGATAGGGAAATATTTGCTTAAGAGCCTCCAGTTTACCTATACTGTTTACGTAAAATAGGGTATGTAGCTGGCAAACTGGTGTTTGCCAAACTAAAATCAATACTGATCACGAGAACTACAATTTAGCACCAATAAGAGGACCTAGAAATAGTCTTGTTTGTTCATATTTTTTATGATAGATGATTGGAGCGAGTACTCATTTAATCAATATAATGATGTGATGTAGTGATGAGTCATCTTACTTCATTGAAAAAGAGAAACTATTAAAATGATTCAGTAATTCAAGGTCTACCACTCTAAGGTAAATAAAATGCGCCATTGAGCACCCGATACCGTTTGTTACCATAAATATCAGCATTACTCTCTCATGGTTTGGAACAGTGGAATCTCTCGTAGCAAGATGCAAAGGAAATATTTTGAAACATTCCACATATTTTTCTGATAAGATAACACATTTTTGCAAATCACTTTGCTTTAACTGACATCCAGCCGAGTGTCACACTTTTGTTTTGGATTGAGGCTGCTGACTCGGATGGCCGAAATTCGGGCGGTAAAACAAACCGGAAAGCTCTATAGGTAGTGTAATTAGAGAGCAATTTACATACAATAAAACCAATATTTAAAATAACTATTACAGTTGCCACTAATCCTTTATTCCACCAAACATAACACATAGCACATAAACAAAGAATAACTGATCATACAAAACACCGCCTCATATTATATTTCTCACCTTTTTCTTTCAATTCAAATACTACTATTAATTAATTCCTTGCATTTGCAGAACAAAATCCTGGACCAAAAAGTGTTTGCTAACATAAGAAGAGATAGCAGTGTCCCAATTATATTGAACCCCAGTGTATGGCTGAGCCTATCGCAGCATAGAGTTGGTGAGAGGCAGGAATGAACCCAGTACAGCTGGCTGGTCCATAGCAGGGCTTGCAAAAATCCAGACGAATATGACTAATATGAACTTGGTTTATGGGCCAGGCCTTTGATTAATTGGTTTTCAGTGTCCAGAGCAAGGCAGAACTGCGTATGGTTTACAATTATTGTTATGAAACCAGCAATCTGTCATTATACCATTCGTCATGGCAGATTTCATGAATAAAATTTCAACATTTCCAATGGTGACACATTACTTGTTCATGTTGACCAGCTTCTGGAATTTTCCAAATCTGAGGACAGGTGTGGAGCCTTAACCAGTTTTGCCGATGCTTTTCACAAACAAAAAATATCAGGACTACAAATTTTATAAGATCCTTTTAATCCCCTGTCTCCAAAATCAGCCCAACATCTTGTTCCTCTTATTGCTTTACTGTTATTTTAGCCGATGCTTTTATGCAAAGCGAGTTACAGTCGATTAGATAAAGCCAGCGCCAATCCCCACCAGAGCAATATGGTGCTAAGTGCCTTGCTCAAGGGCTAACAGCAGCACAGATTGTATTGTGCCTATGCAGGGGCTTGAAACACTGACCTTCTTGGCCGTAGTTAAACGCTGCAGTGACTCTGCTATGGACTGCTCCCAGTTACTGGCTATTTCTAATCACGCTGATGGACAAACTGAATGAACAACTGAAGGCTGTTATGTAAGCTCAATAAAAGGCAGAGCAATAATATCAACACAGGGAGGGTTGTGCAGCAAGAGGGAAATGAAGCAACACACGGGGAGTTTGTGTAACAGCGGAAAAAAACAGGAGCTGTTTCTGTATAGTACAATTTCTCTCTGCTTACCTCTAATCAGTGCACTTCCCTGTAATGTGAATGGGGCCTTGTGCCAGCAAAGTTTATGAGGATTGGCCGGGGGGGCGGGATGGAGAATCAACTGGAAACTCGTTGAATTCGAGAAACCATTTATTTTTTAATGCATTACTGTTCCTCTAACTTCACCTCTGGAGCTATTGAGCCTCCCATGGTACATAAACCCAGAGTGGTGTGGATTTAATGCATTCTGGGAAATTTTCATATTTGCTTAAGAGCCTTCAGTTTACGAATACTGTTGATGTAAAATAGGGTATGTAGCTGGCAAACTGGTGTTTGCCAAACTAAAATCAATAGTGATCACGAGAACTACAATTTAGCACCAATAAGAGGACCTAGAAACAGTCTTGTTTGTTCATATTTTTTGTGATAGATGATTGGAGCGAGTACTCATTTAATCAATATAATGATGTGATGTAGTGATGTGTCATCTCACTTCATTGAAAAAGAGAAACTGTTAACATGATTCAGTAATTCAAAGTCTACCACTTTAAGGTAAATAAAATGCGCCATTGAGCACCCGATACCATTTGTTACTATAAATATCAGCATTACTCTCTCATGGTTTGGAACAGTGGAATCTCACGTGGCAAGATGCAAAGAAAATATTTTTAAACATTCCACATATTTTTCTGATAAGATAACACATTTTTAAAATGTAAGCACGGGGGTGTTTTAACGACAGAGAGACACAAGGTTAGGATATACAGCTGTACATTGAAAAAAGCAAAAAATTACTGTAGAAACTAAGGATGGATTTTCCAATGTGTTCCACCTGTACTGATGCTGTGGATGCCTTGGTGGCAGAGTCTTTCAGTGGTTTCATAAATACCCTTTCTTTCTCTCTTCATGTTTTCCCTGTGGTGCTGCTGGACTGCCAGGGGAATTTCCATGTGCTTCAGGGCCCTGTCAATGATGAAATCACCTGTTATGATCTCACTGAATTTCCATCGCAGGCGAATTCCTCCCGAGGGCACCAACGGAAAACTTTCACCGTACAGCTTCACCTCAGCAGGTGTAACGTGACTTTTGGCTCCTCCCTTCACATTCAGACACATCCCATAATAGTGCCCATGTAATGATTCTGTTGTCTCACGGTAAACAACCCTGCTCTTGGATATCAACATCCCGCAGGTTTTAATTTCTATTGTAACTTGGGTTGGTTTTGTGCTGCTGCTGCTGTCACTGAAATCATGGAAATCTATCACCTTCACTAGTCTTTTATTCTGTAAGAACAGGTTTGCTTTCACTTACCCTATTCTTATGACAACCCAGAGTTCTCCCATCCACAAAGCACAGCCTTTTGGACGTTTGTGACTTTACTAACCAACAGCTAATTGAGACCCATAACTGTCCAGTGAGGTTAGAGACTTTGTTAGGGTTGGAGTACAAACCCAAAGGATGGTCTGGGAACAGGGTATCCCTGCAATCGTTTGTTTTGCGTGCGTTTCCCAAAATCACAGATGCTAACATATAGGACCCATCGACTGTGAATGAACGAACTATGTAAGTTGCCTACTTACATAACTTACTGTGTTAGTTAGCTAGCTTAGTTAGCAACTACGCTTTTGGGAAACTCTGTCAGAAAGTAGACTGAGGATGATAACGTATATGGCTTTGCCTTGCTCCCAGCGGAGGTCTTCAAGGTTAGACATAGCAAATTAAAGCTGTGGTGACAGTGTATTTTCTTTGACGACATAGCTATTTGTGGGGAGACTCTGGCCAGAGCCTCTCATATTGCCACTGAAAGTGTTCTTGGGCTTTAGTACGCAGCTGATAAGATTAGTCCATGTTGAGTTGTAGAGAGTTACGCACAGAATGGCATATACTTTACTACATACTTACAACATAATCACAGGGTGGGATGTGCCTTCATACAGAGTGCCTTCATAATGCACTGTAAATGTATAATTTTAGCGCTCCTGATTCTATGTCAGTGATAAACATTAGTGATATGGGAGGCATTTGCAAGCTTTTCCAAGCTATTTTAAGCGCTGTATCGGTCTCCCAAGAGCCTTATCTGAAAGTATTAAAAAGTGCCCTCTGGAGTCTTCCCTGCGGAAGACATTCCCCTTCATCTTGTCTATAAAAGCCTCCCCAACCGCACCACCTCTGTCACTATCTCCTTTACATGTACCACGGTCCGATCCCTGTCTATTTGTGCCTTTGTCCCTCTGTTTTGGGGGAGGTTTCATCGGACCTGGGAGCTGAAGTGAGGCCTTCACCAGAGTCATCCCCACTCCTCAAACCTGTTGCATCGTTGTCCATACCTCTTGTCCATTTACAATTAATTGCATTCATTTGTAAACACAGGCTCAAAAAACATCATTGTTTGCATTCAGTTGATGGTTTTAATGGTGTGCTTCTTAGCTGATAAACTTTTATCGTATTTCTGAATTTCTCGACTGCAACACAATTAATGAGCAAAGCATGCTCAATATAGCATATTTTCAAAAAAAAAAAAAACCTAGCAACAGATATAAACACTCTCAAATCCTTTTTAAACCCGCATTGCAATAGGAATGATCTCATAAACACGTTGAAAATACAAATACACATACACTACCGGTCAAAAGTTTTAGACCACCTCAATTTTCCCCGTTTTTTATTGAAAATTTTGCAGTTCTGGTCCTATGAATAGCTTGAAATGGTCCAAAGGTAAGTGGTGAACAGTCAGAAGTTTTAAACAAAAGGTAAGGTTACCCTGGTTTTTTTTTTACGCTGTCGAGTAGGTGTAAGGATTGTTCCTCAGTTTGTGACATCAACTGTCAAACATGGAGGAGGAAGCCTGATGGTCTGGGCTTGTTTTGCTGGATCCAGGGTCAGTGACTTACAGAGTGAAAGGCAGCCTGAACCAAAACTGCCACCACAGCATTCTGCAGCGCCATGCAGTACCTCTGGTATGAGCCTACTGGGTCAGGGGTTCATCCTACAGCAAGATATAGACCCAAAACATAAGTCCAAGCTCTGCCACAACTACCATAAGAAAAAAACACAAGACGGTAAGCTAATAAACATGGAGTGGCCGGCACAGTCCCCAGACTTAAACCCCATCAAGATAGTTTGGGATGAACTGGACAGAAGAGTGAAAGCAAAGCACCCTACCGCACTTTTATGGGAACTTCTGCAACAGAGTTGGGAAGAACTTTCTGAAGAATGTTTAATTTCCATTGTAGAAAGAATTTCATGAGTGTGTTCAGCTGTTATATCTGCCAAAGCTGGCAAATTTGAGTGAGAAGTTTAGAATTCATTTTGGTTTATAAATTGATTCCATGATTTCTTTTTTAACTTCAATTATTTATTTTTTTCTATCATGTCTGTGCTTTTATTCCAGAGTACAATAAGACATTAAAGGAGAAGTACCGTTTTTACAGTTTTGTCTTTATTTGTGGCATAATTACAATCATTTACTCACCCGTATAACTTTCATGACGATAACAGGTAACCTCAGACTCGAAAGGGGAAGAACACTAGTGAATCATAACAAAATATTGGTGAAATGAATGAGTTTCGCGACAGATAATGCAGCATTAGAGGCTGCGCTCGCCATGCCCCCTTCAATCCCATTATACGGATATACGCGGCTCTCTTTGGATCTAAATATCTTCCGGAGAACTTCTAGTCACACGAAAGTTTTATGGGTGAGTTAACCTCTTAAACTCCCCTGAGACTCACCCTGAGACTCATCGCAGCAAAATACCTACAACGCCGCGCTAATTAAGTAGCAATATAGTCATATTACACATCAAATGAAACAGGAGAGCCTCTGCTACAAGCACATATAAGTCATTTTTACATACACCAAGCACAACTCAAACGGCAAGCATATTAATGTTCAAATATCAAAATCTGAGTAGCGTCAGAAAATCAACCCTCTCTCCACATTTCCATGTCTCCCTCTCTGATACTTCATGCTGCACAAACAGAGATATACTCTATTCATTTTGGGTATGTCATTTTCAAACAGAAACCTAAAAAAGAGGCTGGGGCTCAAGAGGTTAATGATTGTATTTTATGCCAAAAATAATGCCAAAACTGTAAAAATGGTACTTATCCTTTAAACTGCATAATTTTCAATAAAAAACTGGAAAAACTGGGGTGTCCTAAAACTCTTGACCGGTAGTGTACGTGCGCTGAAGCAAACAAGCTACCACAACACTGCCTCCCTCACACAAATCCACAAATTTCCGCACATATATGCTCATCAAACAAGCATGCACTCTAACACCCACAAATACATGAATGCTCATAAATGTTCACATAAACACGAGCACAGACGTGTATGCACACACTAACACATAAAATAGACATTTGCACACATATGCAGACAGCATGTACACTCTAGTATACACTCAGAAAAACATGTATGCTCACACAAGTACGCACACAAACGACCTCCACATGCATACACAGTATACCGAGACTTGTGAGCACATTGCATTGACTCACATTCACTCTGTACAGCCTTTTCCAAGCTCTCACTGCTACCAAATACTGCCTGGCCCTAACCCTAACTTTAACCTTAACCAAACCCTAACGGTAACTGTAACCCTAACTTGAACCACTTTGCCGTAATCTCTTTTAATCCTCAGTGAGGACCACCCCAAATGTCCTCGCAACATTGTGGTTCCTCAAGAGTTTGTTCTCACAAGCATTGCTACAAGCCCACACACAGACTCAAGCACTACACACTTGCGTTAGCCCTAGTGAGAGCAGCATTGGAAAGGTGAGCACAGATAGCTGACAGACATGTCCGTCCAGGTTCAGGGAGTGCACTGGCCCTGGTGTGCAGTCCTGTCAATCATCCCCAGATCTCATCTCCCTTCTGTCACATCACACCTCCGAATATCCCAGGAGGATCACACAGTCAGGTGAAGAGCTCAGTTCCCATCAGCGGCACATTTGAGACACGTGCTATTTTTAAAATTTTCTGTGGTTTTTACACATTCAGTTTCGCAAGAACCGCCACATAATAGCTTTCACCACTATTGCAGAATATAATCTTTCCTCAGAAAAAGAATAAGCGGTAAACATGAAATGTACTGCTCGAGAAGAACATTTTTCTGGCAATCACATATAAATGTTATTATTATTATTATATTATTTTCAATGTATATTTTCTGGTGTAATTGCATTATAGTCTTTTGAATATTAACTTCTTCAGCATAAACCTAAATCCATTTATCATTCATAGCTGCATGTCCTTTGTTCAATTCTCTGTTACTGGCCTTCCCAATTTGAGTGGTTTTACCGCGTGATCGTTTTACTTGGACTTCATTTTGTTTTCGATTGCTTTGATGACAGGTCTGCTCCCGCGCAGGCACATAAGCGAGCCTGCAGAGGCCTTTGCCGCTCCTGTGACGAGAAGATACATGACCTTGTTTTTTACTTCACTTTCAGCGCAAACAGTTTGCTCTTTTTGAATTGATCCCCTGCCGTCACCTGTGACGCACAATCTCAAAGTAATGCGGCCCCTCTTGCACAATGAAACAGGTAATTATTTGGCAGAGGGAGCTATTTTATGTACGGCGCCGTCCTTATTTCTGAGGTTTCACACTTAAATGTGCCCGAGACTGTACTGCCCCATCTAGTGCGTGAAATGTCTTTCTTTATCCTGTC
The DNA here is from genome assembly GCA_029721435.1 of Gymnothorax reevesii. NCBI lineage: Eukaryota > Metazoa > Chordata > Actinopteri > Anguilliformes > Muraenidae > Gymnothorax > Gymnothorax reevesii. The sequence continues at coordinate 27,713,461 of CM056579.1, read as the reverse complement.
AGCTGATTCCTTTGTATAAAAGAACAGAGGATTTAAAGGGGGAACCTACAGAGGTCAAAATTACTGGAATGACGCGTGGAACAGAAGAAAAAGAAATGTTCAAGACAACGGAAGACCTGAGACGAGAAAAAAGGCAGCACTTTATTAGAGGAAGAAAGAATAACAACAATGGAAGGAGCAGGACCTCCTGTTCTAACAGCACAATGGATATTTTTCCATTTTACCATAACTGTGTGTGTCTTCCCTCTCCCTGCAATCAGTTACTCAATCACAGAGCGAGCTGTTAGGACCAATCAGCATCAAGTCTTGGCAATCAGTCAGCAGGGAAGTGCGGCACACATCTGCTTTGCTATCCTTAGTGTGGACTCCACATACCTCTTCACCCATATGTAGGAGTCGTAAGCGAGGGTGAACATTTCAGACTTCAAATCAGTTGGGCTTGCAGTTACCTAAGTCGTGGAAATGTGTCACCTCCCCCCACCTCCTTTCCCGTAAGAAACTGTTTTCTTCCTTGTACCCTGTTCTCATGACAACCCAGCGTCAGAGAGACAGCGCCCTCATTAACCCTATTCTATTTAATTTTTGTAATTTTTGTCCATTTGCACTGAAGGAAAATCAAGATGCCAATAAGTAAGTCTTGCCATGGGTGTTTAGTCAACACATTCTCATTCTGACCCATCATATAATGACACTGCCTGACCAAGTATCGACATACGATGAAAAGGGAGGCCTCTGGCGTTGACGTTTAGGATTAAGGCTCGGATTAAGGGTTAGGGGTTGAGGGGTAGGATTTGTTTTAAACTGGCATCAAATCGTTGTATATTGATGCTTGGTCAGGTAGCGTCACTATATGACGGGTAGCCTCGTTCCGTCCATTTTTGAAAACTCCCTCTAGTCTCACTAGTTTGTTTTACCTTTTTGCCAAAGCATGACAAAAATGATCAAATTTTGTGATCAGAGCACAATACAGGAGTGCAACTGAAGAACCTCGTGCTAAAAGTACTTAAGTCAAAATTTCACACACTGTGTGGTAACGATAAGGATGGAAAGATGTCTTCTGCAGTTTCCTGTTGGAAATCGAGTTTGATTTTCTCAAAATGGACATTTTACGACTTAAGTATTTTCAGCACTAGGGTTTTCTTCATTTGCTCTTTGTAAACCAGGACATTCCACCTTTTACCCTCTTATTTTGATTCTTGTCTTAAACTCAACAGGGTAGAGCATGAGCGATTCAGAGCGAGTCATGATGGTTCGGTCAGGTCCTCAACAGATCGTTATCAGCTCCGCCTGCCTCCTCTCCAACTGGTATAGCTAACAGCCCCTATGTGACTGTTAGTCATCTCTTCACTGCTTACACAGTGCTTTTTGGTTCCTTTTATATGTCAGTTTTAATGCGTATTTGATGGTGCGCTTTCAACGGAGTTCGTGTTTACTTCCCCCAACCCAGCAACAACAGTTCTCCACAGACAGATTTGCTCGATATTTTTAGAAACGAGGCAACATTCTCAAAAATGCGGAGCCTTTTCGATTAGTCTCCTCGTGGACCCCCTGTTGCATTGGGATGGTGGGCAGCTGATGTAATCTACTAATGCTTCCTACGACAGAGCCGCTGGCGTGCACAAGGCTACGGCAGCCAATCGCGCCAGCCGGGGTGGTGAGGTTAATTGAACTCTGTCTGATGGGGATCTGAAGCAAGTGCCCAGCACTGCAATGTGAAACCATTAGCTCCCCCCCCCATTTTGCACCAAGCACCTTACCCTCCCAGTCTCCTCCTCCCTCCCCACTGCCAGCCAGTTTCCAACAGATTAGACTGTTTTCACTCAGCAGTGACCAATAGTTTTCCTGGAAAACTTCCATTCTTTGTGTATTCATCTCGGCCTTAATTTGGCACACCTGACTGCTAATTAGCAGCTGAACCAGGTCTCCAGCTATTGAAAAAGGTGTGCATTGTTGGAAACAAGAGTGAATACCTGCAGGGTGGTAGATCAACAGGGTGGGTTACTTCTGCGCCAAGAGGACCCACTGAACTACTACATAAAGGTCATAAGACCATAGACCCATAAAAATTCAGTTTATACTTTCCCCTGATCGCTCTATTTATGTTCATATAAATGACTGTATTTGCACTTTTAAGCCGCGTTACATCAGAAATGGGTATGGTTGAGTTCCACATTGATATTAAATATTTTTCTGATTTTTTTTTTTATCGCTTTCACGCAGGGGGACATTGTAATTAATGAAAATAAATTGGCTTCTGTTTGGTGATGTTCTTGACACTTCTTTACCAAAAGAAACCATTTTTCATGTAGTGAGGAATTCAGAGCAAAAGCTAATTCTATCTCAGTCAAACTTGTTTTGCAAACATTTTTGTGCCAATGTTCTGGTGAAAACATTTTAAAAGAACTTAAATCCCTGTGTTCAGGAACCTAAGTAGCAAGTTGGCAATTCCCCACAGTCTTTATTATGATTCATCCAAAGTTGGCTTTTTTGTAGTGTCCTAAACACAAAATAGCAAAAATAAATACAAACAAACAAACAAACATAAATAAATTAATAAGCACAAGGTATAGATTGGGTATGTATCCTTCAAGGACTAAAATTTTTGACATCACATGATTTAAGAGGTTGAATAATCTTTCCAAGCATAGCAACTTGTGAAGAAAAATCAACATCTTATTAAAAATCTGGGGTTACCGGAACAAAAATCAGTTTATGGAGGGGCTCTCAGGAATGAGTTTGCGGAGTGCTGCTCTGACTGCCTTGCAATAGCCTGTATGGCTTTCTTATGCCACTGAGTCAGATATAATCTGAAATAATTTGTTTGCCCCTTCCGCCTAAGACCCAATCATTCCACTCCAAAGCAAAGCAGAGCAGAGGCTTTTCATGGATATTGTTTTCTAGCCCTAAGCTGACGTGACCCAGTTACAGACGTGACTATTTGAAAGGCAAAAGGAATCTAATGTTCCTTTTGGGAAAGGGGGGTAGTGCTCTGTTTTCAAATTAAGTGGCTTTCTTCAGTTTTTAGGCTGTGCCCAGCAGGTATAATCCATCTCTGCACAAAAAAACCACCCTTGGGTCAGCGATGCCTACCGCTTAATGACAGACAACAGGGCCTGTCAAAGGTAGTTATTTATGCAATCAATGTGCATACTCCCTTGTAAATATATTACACATGCTGTCAGCGTGAACTGCCACGTAAATATATTGCGTATTTGCAATGTGTGCCCTCCCACGCAAATATATTTTATACCCTGGATAAGTGCACTTCCACATTAGTACATTGTTTATCCTCTGTTTGTATTCTCCACAGTCAATGTATCGAATATGCTGACGTGTGCACTTACGAATTAATGTGCGTGCTATTACAATATTTGTGTGTGTGTGTGCGTGTGTGTGCGTGCGTGTGTGTGTGTGTGAACATGAGTGTCGCAGGATAGATTTAGCCTGCATTCCTGCTATTTGTTGAGTTGCTTTTCTACCTTCCTTTCTTACACTTTGTTTGGGTAGTTAACATCCAAGGAACCAAACAGGAGTGTGAATTTGGTTGATAATGCCATCTGGGCATAAGTCTGTTGACGTGTTCATGGGAAGGCCCTCCTCGAACCTATCTTCTGCTGAGAGGGTTATGCCAGCTTGCTCATTTTTGGGCTTGGATTTTAAGCCGTCAGTCTCCTCATCTTGCTTGCAGCTGTCTAAGCTGTCAGTGCAGTCTTTGCACTTTGAGGGGTAAGAAAACATATGGTGAACTTGCATCACCAAATAAAGTACATAATCTCTGCTATCCAAAATCATAAGCAATATTTACTTCTTTCCCCTTTGTATCGTGCAAACTGCATTTAAATGCTTAATGTAGAAGCATGTCTTCCATGTTACTTTGGCTGGAAGAAGATGCTTACATCACTTGGGCTGGTAGCTCTTTTGTTTTAAAGGTAAAATGGTGAAAAGTGACATCAGTCAGGTTCGGATTGCCCGGTTTGTTAGAATACCTAACAACTGCGCATTGCAGCATTGTTTAGGATTAAATATAGATTTCCAGCAAACAATCGGTTATAATTCAAACAACTGGTATCTCTCAAAACACTCTTGATTATCAACACAACTTTCAATACTTGTACTGAGACTATGCACACTCCAAAGACATATCCAGCCCTCGTGACGTCACGCACCGGTCTGGGCAGAATATTTCCCATTGTTTGATTAGTCAATTATTTTTTATGGGGATGATAGCAGATTCTGAAGATTGTAGGATTCAGCAAAAAATGTAAATAAAACTAGATGATGTGCACTCTATAGAGATGCTAACCCACGCCTCTTGTTGACCTTAACCTTTTACCTTTAAACCTCAAAATGCAAATTTGGACAGGGTACCCTAGGATCATCTACCCCACAACGTTTGGTCACCCTAGCTTCATTGGTGGCTGAGCTGTCGCGCGGACAGACTGACACACACACACACACACACACACACACAGACAGTGCTACACTGTAAAACCACGCTGCCTCGTCGGGCGTGGGTAATAAGGCCCTTAACATTTTGGACAGCAGGCATTATGCACATTATTTGACAATGCAAGTTCACCATAGGTTTTCTTCTTCTTTTAGTCTTCTAGTTCGCTTGCCTGTGTGACTAGATCTCAGGTTGTGTCCACTTATTGCTGCTTGTAGCTTCCCATGTGGCTGTGCTCCATGCAGCCTTGGTTCTGTCTCAGGGGTCGATTGAAATTGCTTGGCCAGCAAAGGGTTTAAAAAGTGATGCGCAGCTAGCCTTGCTGCCACTGGACAGTTAAAGGATCCATTACCGGGAAAACACATTTTTCCCAGTTATTGCATGTATACATTAGTCATCCCTCACTCTGACAAAATCTGAAAAGTTTTGGAGTCAAAGCAGCTTCCTTCCTCCCTTTTTCCTCATCCGGAGGCATTCTACTCTGGAGGAGTGAAAATTGGAGATTTCAGTTTGGGCACCCTGATGACGTGTACAGCGCAAAGAAGGAGGAGTCGAGGTGTGGCTTGGGATTAGCAAACCGCGCCCACTGTTTTCCGCAAACACGCCCAAGACAAATATCGGAGACAACAGCTAAAGGTTGTGGTGCACACGAATGCTCTGTAGTTGGCTGACGGAATCCACATAAAAACATTTTTAATATTCCATCGAGCGATGAATCGCTGAGGAACAAGTGGATTGCATTTAATTTTGCTGATAATGTTCCTGCAGCCCCTGCCACAAACCTATTCCTGCATGCTCATTTCATGTCGGACTCTCTCTCCAACTTAGACCAGTACAAAGCTGGCTTAGCTGAAAACCTGCGCCTCCAGAAAGGTATTGTTCCAACAATGCGGAACACGCCACTTTAATATTACCTGTAAACGTAAACTTTCGCATTTCCTGACAACTTTGTTACCCCAACTTCACTGTTGTCATTACATAACCGTAAACTATTGGATGGAGTGTGGTGCAGTTCAAATGACACTTGGCAGTATACCCAATACGTAAACGTTACCCTCACAGCCCGAAGGCTCGCCTGACATGCCGTATTTCCATAGCTGTAGCAGGGTTACTTTCAGCTGCAGTGAAGATACACACATTACATGGAATTGGACAACCTAAGGAATCTATAGATGTCAAAAACACTATGCTATAATGTCGGAGGGGTCAAGGATCATTGAAGAGTAGTACCTATCCTGGTGGCCTGAAATGGTGTCCGAGACTGGTCTCCCCACATCCAGCACCTTGTAAAGCTGTTGGGATTCTGCCTTGTTGTCATGTTTGTGTTCAGGTTCTGTGTTCATGATTTTGCCTTTTATTTATTCTTTTTGGTTATTGTAATATTCAGGTTTTTAGTTCATTCCATTTCTCAGTTCCATTGCACTTGTCTTCCCTGTCTTGTGATCTAGTTGGTTCAGTACATCTTCCCTGTCTGCGTGCCCACTGACTTCGGGTGATTTAAATGATTTATAGTGTTTAAAATATTCCCTCGAGTCTCGTTTTCTTCCTTCGACTTTCTGTTCTGATTACTAACAAGACTAACATTTGTATTTTGTATCATACTCTACTAACACAACTAATCCATGTATATAGATTACTAACTTACTAACGAGCACTCTAGTTAAATCTGTAAAGTTGCACCGCTACTAATTTAGAATAATTCCCTCTCAGCAATGGCCCTGTTCTAATCTACGCCTCGTGCTAAGCTCTCCCTGTCCTCTCCTGAGTTTCAGCGAGATCTCTCGCATGTGCTTAATTACTCTCCTGCGCTCATTATCTGTGCATGTAGAACTCCTGGACCGGAACTGTTTTAATGTCATATGCTGTTTGTGTGATTCCCGTTCGTATTTTGTCTTTCGCCAATTTTCGTGGTTAGGGCTTCCCTCATGTGATTCTCCTGTTGTGATTAGTCTTATTTACTACACCTGATTCCTGTAAAGCATGTGACCTTCCCTGTGTGTATTTAAGCTGTCATTTCACTCACAGCTCTTGTCAGGACGTTGATCAATATTTGATTGTGCAGAGCGCCTCGTATGCCATTGAGTATTGTTATTCTTCTAGTGGTTTGTCCGACTTCGATTCTTGCCATTGCCCTTTTTGTATTGTTTTTGTCTTTCTGGATTTCGACCCATTTTTGTATGACCACAATTTCTGTGTTTGGATGCCCTGTGTATGACCCTTGGCTTTGTTAAGTAAGTAAATAAATCTTTATTTGTATAGCACCTTTCACAGCTTGAAATCACAAAGTGCTTCACAGTGGTAAAACTAAAGAGGTAACAATACATTTAAAACAATAAATTAAAAACAAACAATAAAAACAACACAATTATCAATGTAACAATAAACAAACACTGTGCAACAGCCAGAGATATAAGCAGGAGCCTCGCTATGCAGAGCCGTATAAGTGAGCAACAGAACCTTGCAATGGATTTTGAAAGCCACGGGGAGCAAGTGTAGCGAGAACAGGATAGGTGTGATGTGACAGTATTTCTGCGACCGGGTTAAGAGCCTAGCTGCAGCATTTTGTTCATCGACTACGACTTTTTGCCTATTGTTTTTGTACCTCTGCTTATCTGTCTTCCTGGTTCTGACCTCTGCCTGTCTTATCGACACTGTTTTTGAATTTCGTATTGTGGCTTGGCAATTCTTGTGTTTTTTGGTTTGGACTCGGTCTTCATTAAAGGCATTTGGATTTTTGGATTTCCCTCTCTTGCGTATGGCTCCTGAATGCACCATCACAGAAGCGTAATATACGGTCACTAAAGAGCTGACCAGACTAGCATCTCCATGGTGAAGACTAAACAAGTTTCCTACTCGTGGTACCCCTGTTACCATCGCAGAACATGGCGGATCTAGGGGAGGTAACCCCAAAAACAAACCCACCATCTTGCCATCCAGATGGTGAGAAAGCACCTAACACGTGTGGAACGTTGGGTCCCATTCGCGGTCAATCAAGCATATGGTATTTATTTTCCCCTGCGTCTGACTCAACTCCGGTCAACTTGCACTGCTTGCCACTGGATCCAGGTGAGGAAGAGGAGAGGGGGCGGTAGCTAGTGCGCAACGGCTTCATCACCATTAAAACAAATCTGAGTGCAGGGGTTTGGTGTTTTTTTTTTTGCAAGCCCAGTGGTGATGGGTAATCTGGCGTGGCAACAGGCATGAGATAATGCAGGGAGTTGAGGTCTAAAGCCTGTACATTGGCGGTCTGGAATATTAGTCGCTTTGTCCACACCATATGGAGCCAAATGGCAATTTGGCAGCACTCCAGATGTCCGAGCAGCTCTATTTAGAGAGGTCACTGCTCCCTCCAGTCCGGGGAAGGGGTTAGAGAAGGTATCTTAAAAATTTGTAACTCTTATTAAACCTAGTCAGCATACTGGAGCTGATGGGTTATCCCTATTTGCGGTCAAACTAATTACAAGAATCTTACACTTGCTATTTGTATACGTACACTTCATAGTTAACAAACACCAATCCGTTGCTCAGCAATGGTTGGCTTGGAACTCCAGCAATTCTCCAAAGATATTGCTGTGCTTTGTAAGACTCAGCTTGCGGAAAGCGGTCAACAAACAGAAGATACCTCAGGTTATACCTTCTCTTGGAGTGGTCTTCCAGCTAGCATGAAGTGGCTACACAGAGTTTCCATTGTTATAAAAACATCCATTGCTTGTAAACTCTCATCTCTACCAAAAGCTGTAAGTGAGCGCTTGATCACACTTTGTTTTTCTCTGGAAAATAAGCGTTTCCTCGCCTTGATTGGGGCATATACACCAACGACCACAAATGATGCGGCAACAAAAGAACAGTTTTTTGCAGATTTTAGCAACTTAATCATCAAAACACCAGTTGAAGACAAGCTAGTAATCTTAGGGGACTTCAGTGCACGCGTTGGAACTGATTATCTAGCCTGACAAAATACTATCGGTCAACATGGAGGGTTAGTATGATTTTGCTCTCCTTATGCTGCGAACATAATCTTACCATCACTAGCAGTCTCCTCCGATTACCGGACAAATATAAAACGACCTGGATGCACCCTCGTAGTAAACATTGGCACCAGATTGATCATGTGATTGTCAGAAGCTGCGATGTTCGTGGTGTTACCCTGACAAGAGTAATGAGAGGCGCAGTTTGCCGCACTGATCATCGATTATTTCGCACCTTCTTGAAGCTTAGAATAAAACCACATATTAGAAAGAGAAGCTTTAAGCCTGCTGAAAAACTCGACGTAAGAAAGCTGAAGAACCCTGCACAAAGAGAGGCGCTCGCACATGCCATGGGTAAGGGTCTAGAAAGTGAACAGGTGCCTGAAGAAGTCACTAAAGAATGGTCTTTTCTGCAAGCTACAGTGTTTAATACAGCTTACAATATCCTTGGACCCGCGTACTGAAAGCAACCTGACTGGTTTGCAGGAAACATGCAAGAGTTACAGCACCCTATAGATCGCAAAAACACAGCACTTCGTAACATGTTAAGCCGAAACACTCGGGCCACCAAATCTGAGTTTGCATCTTCACAATCTTCACTTCAAAAAATGGCACAGCAGCTCAAAAACGGCTGGCTGATAAACGAGGCACGTCAAATCCAGTTTTAAGTCCAAGGGAAGGACTTCAGAAATTGCTATAATGCAATAAATGAGCTTTGTAGCCAATCCAGTCGCGGTGCAGCACTTTTGCTATCTTCTGATGGCCAACGCCTAGTTACCAATCATGAGGACATCCTCAAATGTTGGTTAGAACACTTCAGTGTGTTACTAAAACGCCCATCGACAGCCAGTGCTGATAGCATAGAATCCATTGCTCAAAATCCTACTCTTAACCCTGGAGAACCCAAGACATCTTTTTTCCTCAAGAAAAATATTAGCTTAGCATAAAAAGTGACATCTGCTAATGTGGGGTAGGGGCTAATTAGGTGAGGTCAAATTTGACCCGTGGGTTCTCCAGGGTTAATAGCCTTTCCGCTCTGCCTACCAGGTAGGAAGTCATAAAAGTAGTAAACACTCTTCAAAATGGAAAAGCTGTTGGTGAAGATGGTATTCCAGCTGAGATTTATAAGCATGGTCGTCAATTGATAAACTACAAAGTCTGCTGATGCACATTTGGAGAGATGAAGTAGCACCAGACCAACATAAAGATGCTCAGACAGTGATTCTATATAAAGGAAAAGGGAGCTGGTATGACTGCAGTAATTGTCGTGGCATATCTCTACTCTCCACTACTGGTAAAATCCTTGCAAAGGTGATGCAGTCCCACCTAGCCAAAAATATTACAAACAACGTAGTATCTGAATCTCAGTGTGGCTTTAGGAGCAATCGTGGTACTGCCAATATGATATTCTCTGCACATCAATTACAAAAGAAGTGCATCACGCAAAACATTGGGCTGTGTGTTGCTATTATCGATTAAACAAAGCGTACCGAGGGATGCTCTGTGGAACATCCTCGCAAAGCAAGGCATACCATCTAAGTTCATAAATGTCTTAAAGCAATTACATTCTGGTATGCTTGCCTGTGTGTGTATCAGTGGGAACTATTCTGAGCATTTCTGTGTAACTGCTGGTGTTAAACAAGGATGTGTAATTGCTCCTATTCTTTTAATGCTGTTTTTTCCAGCAATGTTGAACAAGGCTTTTGCAAGTTCGGATGAAGGGATTTTGATTCATTTCAGAACAGATGGTGGCCTCTTCAAGGTCTGGCTACTTCAAGCCAAAACAAAAGTTCATCTTCGACTTGTTTGTGATCTGCTTTTTGCTGATGACTGTGGCGTCTTTGCGCACACTGAGGATCATCTGCAAAGACTACTGAATCATTTTTTCCTCTGCAGCAGAGAACTTTGGTCTTACCATAAGCACTAAGAAAATAGAAGTCATGTATCAACCACCTCCATGCCAGCAAGGTATCTTTGTAGATGATTGTAAGTTGAAACACACTGATGCCCTTACCTATCTCACAAGCGTCTTCTCTGAGGATGGGTAATTAGATCGCGAGGTCTCAAATCGTATTTCCAAGGCGAGTACCTCCTTTGGGAGGTTTTACACTCCTGTATGGAACAGCCACAACATCACAATATCGACTAAGATAGCTGTCTATCAAGCTGTAATCATTAACACTTTATGGCTCAGAAAGCTGGACCACATACGCTCTGCTCGCCATATTAAGCAGCTAGAGTCCTTTCACCAACGTTGTTTGTGCAAAATCCTACATGTAACCTGTTCAGATAGAGTAACAAAGCTAGACATCCTTTCTAAATCAGGCTGCCCCTCGATGGATGGTATTATAAAAGATCGGCAGCTACAATGGGCAGGCCACTTGGAAAGAATGGATGACGACAGGTTACCCAATGAACTGTTCTATGGCGAGCTTGTAGAAGGTCAGCGAAGGATTGGAAGACTGAGAAAACGATTTAAAGACTGCTTGAAAGCGTCACTTTAAGATTGAGGAATCGACCTAGAAACTTGAGAATCTATAGCATTTGATCGTCTTCTTTAGCGTTTCCATGGTGGCATCGAACACTTTGAAGCGGAACGCTCTAATCGCATTACTCAGAGCAGGCTCAGCAGAAAAGATCCTTTAAATGCAGCCCCAACAGGGTTAGTGTGTTATCTATCTGCAAGACCCTGTGCAAACAAGGCCGGGCTGGCCACACACCTCTGCCCACGTCACCCGGGCTACACGAACCACAAACCGTCTTCATCGCAAGCGATATGACTTCCATATATATAATGTCATTAAGCAGTTGAAATAACACTCCAAGCATATGCTAAATTTCCACTAGCAAAAAGGTAACGTAGCTAGCCAAGTTAATTTAGGCCAGCAGTAACCGTGCACATTCTGTTAATTTGTTGATGGGTTGCTGTTGCTATGTTGTTGTCTTTTTGAGCTGTCCAAATGCAGTAAGTTACTCTTGATTATATGATCATGCAACTTAGATGTACTAACATTAGGTTGTACCCAATACTATTTCCGTAGCTATAGCGGGCTCACTTTCAGCTACAGTGAAGGTATACACATCATATGAAGCTAGACAACCTAAGGAATCTAAAGATGTCAAAAATGCTATGCTTTGATGTCGTCAAGCAGGCAAAATAATGCTTTAAACATACACTAAATTTCTGCTAGCAAAAAGCTAACGTTAGCTAGCTCAATGAATTTAGGCTAGCATTAACTGAGCACATTCTGTTAATTAGTTGATGGATGGGTGTGTATTATTGTCTTTTTATGCTGCCCAAATGCAGCATGTTACTCTTGATTATATGGGAACTTAGATGTACTAACGTTAGGTTGCATGTGGCATTTATATTCCCCCTGTTTTTAAACTATTCCGTTAGTACATCTCACACAGGGGTCTGTGCATCACACTGTGCATCAGATGGCAGAAGCACATCGAAGCCACCCAGAATGGTCAATAGATTAAGCCATGATAAGGTCACACGTTGTGTTACTATGCACGCGTTGCCATGGCTACACTTTCAAGCCACTCCTCCCACCCTCTTCCCTTGCTCCACCCCCTCTGCCCAGCCATGCCTCTATCTTCTGGCTGAGTCAAAATCTCAAAATTTTCTTGCGAGAGCAAGATTGGCTTGATAAAAAGGGCAAAATAAATATAAACGTGTAATTTTTGCAAATTACCCCTAACCTTTATGTTTTAGACCCAAATAACTTGTTTTTAACAGGTGTTTATACCAGGCAATGGATCCTTTAAGCTTTGTTTTCTCTGTTGTAGTTATGCAGTTTTAGCAGCCTCAGATAGTCCTGTTGGTGGTTTTTAATCCTGCTAATGTCAATTTAATAATGAACCGTCATCGTTTGTGGCCGACTACAGCTTGCTTAGTTGTGTAACAGTAGTGTGTGTGGCTATAGGACACTAGCTAGTGTTAGTTAATTCCAACAAAAAGCCATTCATACCGAAGTTTCTGCATGGATGTAATGTGTCGTGGGTCCATATTTTTAGTGTGGCTTTCACACAAAGATCACTGAAAGTGTTTGTTAATATTCTACTTGTATTGTAACTGAGTTGCTACTCTTCCTTGCCTACGTAGGAAACCGATGCATGCTCCTGTGCCTGACTTGGGGATGGGGGGCGGGGACTGCTTTCTTAGGCTTTGGACGAGAAGTTACAAAAACGACCAAATCAGTTACAGCAGCTTTAACCAGTGTTGAATGCCCAGGGTTGAGAAGCTAGTCCTTGTAGTGCTGGCAGTATCCCGGTTAATGTGTGTTGTGATAGGACAGTGTTTGCCTCCTTGCCTTGTGCATGTGTGTTAGAACACATTTGGTTGGTCTCTCTTCTAGTAATATCAACCAGTCATCTGGGTAACAGCCTCATTCTGGTGAGCCTCTGCTGTGCTTCCATTTTGTTATCTTTTAATTGCATTTAGGAAACAATAAATAATACTGGCTTTGCTTTTGAGCCATTAACAGTTTACTTTTCGTCCCCATTTTACTGATTTTTTTCTTGCACATACTTCATAGAACTTTAGTATTTTTACTATGGGAAACATGGCTCGGTCTCATCAGTGTAACGAATCTGTGTGACCTTCTTTGGTTAGCTTTGTTTTGTTGCTTATACTTCTCTGTGTGAAATTGCCAGAATGGTGGGATCATGTTCCAATCTTTCTCCTCGTTCTCAGACCCACTGCCCTGCCAGATAAATGTGCGGGCGTGTATGTGGATAAGTGTATATGTGTTCCTGTGTACCCGTTTCTGGAAGCCAACGCCTGAATTTTAACCATGTCCTAGCTGGCTGGACATCTGTCACCCTTGTAGAGGCCGAAAGGGCAGTCACGGCTGCCAGGCTGACTGTGCCAACCCCGGTGCCATCTGCGAGGCCCTGGTAACAGACTCCGTTGGTGGCACTCAACACCCCAACAGGGGAGTGTAAGGGTGTTTTATTACCCTGTGTCTGAAGCCGAATACCAACAAGGTCACACCGCAGTGAACAGGCTTGCTGGAGGCGTGAGAGCCTCAAGATAACAAATGGGCACGAAAGAAATGATTTCCTGCAGCAGAAACTGAAAACTAAAGCTAAAAACTGAAGCAAACGAATATCAAAATACTGCATGTCAATGAATGCTTTCGACTTTTATTTACTCCTTAAATCTTATTTCTTACTTCTCTTGCTAAATTTGTCAAAAAATATTGAATGAATTGAAACAAATGAGGTGACAATTCGATTTCAAGATTTTTCCTTGCCAAACAAACCGTGACTTCTACAGAGCTAATAAATTCATGCTAGCACTTCTCATTGCAAGATTATCACACTATTTTTCAATAGCTTCTTCTTAGTTATTCAGCTGCGCTGTGGTTCCCTGGAGAGCCGAGCTGCAGTCAGATATGCCCATCGGCCTGCAGGTTACCTGAGACTGTGTAGGTGATAATGAAAGCCAGCATGCCGATTCCATGTACTTGCAATTATCACACATTTCTACCTGGTGCGGCTACCCTTCCTTGGAGCTGCAAGACCCTCATGGATCGGCCATATGTTTGTCAGTGTATTCCCGCGTCTGGGACTGTTAGCATCTGCCAGGACTTGTCAGTGACCAGCCACCCTTGATGTCACTATTGGTTCAAAATTGTAGAGCTGGAGTTTTGTGGAAGCCTGAAATGGACCAGCACATTCTCTTGCCCTGCATACAGGTTTTGTCTTGCCTCGCAAGTCAGAAAAAACTACTAGTTATGAAGAAAACCTCTTTCACACCTGGACAAAAGTATTGTTCCAACATCTGAACTCAATATGTCATCACTCTATTGGTCATTGCTTCTAAGATGGATGCAACAACAACAAAAACAGGTAATCTATGGCTTGTATTTGACCAAAGCTTCAGGGCAGTGGAAAATATTTTATTTTTTACATTCAAGCGAGAGGAATGAATGGGGAAACACCGCCATGTCAAAATATCACACTCACAGTCGACACAGAATACATTTCTTCACTTATAAAGTCGTGATGTTACACGTTGACATGTTTCCATGGAGATAAGTGAACCAGTTGCATCAACAATTTTCCTCCCCGCAATCCTCGTTAATTGAGTGTGGGGCTAATGACTGGTTTCATTGGGTGGGTGGAACAATTCTAATCCTTGGTGAAATTGCTGATTTTCCCATTGAATGGCAGTCAAGTTGGATTCCTGGATAACAGCCTCACTGCTCCCACCAATCACACGATTCTCGTGGTTTATGAGACGCATACTGCACACCTACAGTTACAGGGAATGAGAAGCAAAGACAGAGCTTTGAATGTTTCACTGCATGAAAGAAGGTCCCCGCAAAATGGGAAAAATATACACGATTTATCTACATTGCTCGCGTGCATTGCTTGTGCGCGAAAATGTGAATTGACATGCATCATGCATGAACTGACACGCATGAACGTACATATTAACAGAAACACACATACACGAATACACACACATCAACACACAAGTGCGCGTACACACACAGATGCAAGTTAACACACACACTCATTCTCACACAGACACACATATTAACACACACATGCGCGCATGCGCGTGCACATGCAAAACCACGTGCACACAGACACGCACACACCGACACACACCAGATGAACGCACACTTACACGCACATATATGCACGTGTACGCGGACACCACACACCTGATTAACACACACTTACACACACATACATGTACATGCACGCGGACACACACAGACACACATTGACACACACTTGATTAACACACACTTACACTCACACACACACGCATGCAGCACAGACACACACACACACGCTCACACACAAATACATATCATTGCACCGCTGTTAATATTTACGGAGATGCTGTCTGCGAGGCCCCGTGCAAGCTTCTGTTAAAGCCCAAGGGACATGTGATAAGCAGACTAAGATGTGCAAATCTCACTGCACATAATAAAGATCTCTACCTCACTCTTCCCTCCCACGACAGCTTCATTCTGTCAGCCAAGTCGCTCACGATTGTGTAGAAAAACACACAAAAACTTCTGGAAATTTTCCATGAATTACCCCTCATTACAAAGCCAATGGCTTGGATTAAAAAAAAACCTGGCACCAGGCCTGGATGTGACTGAATACCTTAATGCAGAGGCTGTGAAAAACGCAGCCAAGGTCAGAGCAGACATGGCGTCCAGAGGACAAGCGGAGAAACCGAAACAGAGCCTGCAATTAAACCTAATCCCCTTCAAATCCTGGGTTTGGAAACTCATACGTACAGCACTCATCTTATGTTGAGGAGGCACATCTTCAGTGCTTGGACCCAGAAACTCCATATTTGGAGATGCACCTCCACAGTGCAGCCCTAGAGCAATGAAGCACGGTGCGAGGTTCACTTAGTCAATTTCAGATTCCGCATGCAGCACCTTCAAGGATCTTCTGCAAAATCACAGTTCTAACTAGATGATGTGCACTCTACAGAGATGCTAACCCACGCCTCCTGTTGAGCCTGACCTTTGACCTTTCGACCTCAAAATACAAATTTGGACAGGGTACCCTAGGATCATCTACCCCACAAAGTTTGGTCACCCTAGCTTCAGTAGTGGCCGAGCTGTCGCGTGGACAGACACACACACACACAGACAGACAAACGGTGCTGAACTGTGTACTTACGCCGCCTCGTCGGGCGTGGGTAATAAATTGAAGACTTGTCGCGTTTAATCAAAGGCGTTTCATTCCAGTAAAATGGCGGATGAATTTCAGAGGAAGAGGGGATTTATATGAATGCAAAGTGGCCAGAGACGAGACAAAAAAATGCTGGCTCACCTCTCAATTTAAAGAGTGAGCTTGCTTCTGTTTGTATGAGTGCTTGCTTGTCTGTGTGTCTGTGTGTGTGTGTGTGTGTGTGTGTGTGTGTGTGTGTGTGCCTGCGTGTGTTGATCTTTGTGCAAGCATGATTGATTTGTGTGCATCTCCAGCTCTTTTTAGAACTGTAATTGCACCATAGATGGTGACAGTGGTTGGTGCAATCACTGATGATGTGAAAAACAGAACGTGCAACTTAAGAGCTCGTGACCGAGCGCTATTTATATTCCTCTGTGATGGGTATCTCTCTATAGGCCCTCCCAGTCTCTAGTGCATCTCTGCCTCCTGTCTCTACCTTTCATATTTCACCGGGCTTCATGTTTATCTGGCTTCTCCAGGGATCTCCTGAGTTTTTACCATTTATGGATTGAAATGGGGGTGTTTGATTCATTTTGAACTGCCGAGAGACAATTATGCTGGTAGAAATATGAGAAGGGAATTTGTCTCATAATAACTTTTTTAATTCACATTTTGGATTGATTTTGACTTGGCGCAAGTGGACGTATTTCTGTGTCAATACTTGACCTCTTACCGTTCCTCTTTCCACTCAAACTAAAGTGCTTACAGTACTTGAACCACTTTGACTTCAGGCATAATCATGGTCTCTTCTGCAGGGTGACAATTGATTGCCCTCCAATTACCAGAATTACTGAGAGAATGACTCAAATTGAGGAACAACACTTGAAATGAAAGTTTTTGTCTGATAGAAGATTCTGTGTCTTCTTCTGGTCCTGTGGTGTTCTAACAAAGCCTCATCAGCCCAGAAAAAAATAATACAGCCACAGCCAGAGCCCCAAAAACAGCAGCTTCAAACATTATCACCTTTAGCCAAAATAAGTATTTTACGGATGTTTTCTTGGTATTGTCCCCACATGTATCCGCAAACGACTTTGGACACTCCAGATTACCCCGTGTTCCTCATCACTGTCACAAGCTGAGGTACAGCAGTTTTACAACTTCTTTTTTTCAAATTCCCGTCGATAGCTGAAGGGTCACTGCAGTATAGTCTCCCGATTCCCAGCACTGGTGCAACATCATATGTGAAAAATAAAGTCGCTTCCAAAACATGTTTACTCCATTGGCAAAATCTCCCCTTGTCAGAAACCCTTCAAGCAAAAATTTTATCAAATAACTCCTTCGGCTGCCGTCTGAAGACCACAAAGGAAAAACGATCAGAGTCCAAATTTAGAATTTTTGCGTATTTTTATATATTATATATCACTACAATTTTTATAATACAGTATATTTATACAATAATATATTATTATATACTCAGCACCATTTAAAACGCTGAGGTATGTACTGTATTTGCGGCAAATTGAAGAATCGATTGATTATTATTTTTCCAGTGAGGCACGAGAGGAAATAAGGTCCTCGCTCTTTTAAACAATACACACTACAGGCCAAAAGTTTAGAGCAAGATCAAATTTGGACAAATGAAAAAAAGTCATAGTTTCATTGGCATACTTTGCAACAAAATAAACTTGATTATTCTATAAACAGTCACTTATCAGAATTAATTTTAACTCAAATTATCAGGCCCATATTACTAGGCTCACGGTCCTAGATTGCCGTTGGTATCCGGTGGGTTGTAAACCATGACATAAAGTGAATAATGCAAACTGTGATTTGCTTTTTACTTTTTTTACAGAAGTTGTGACTCTTGCAAATCTTCTCAATCCAAAAACTAAGCCCCTCCTTTCTTTTGTTAACATTTATTCATCAATAGTCTGGTAACATTAATGTATACAGTATCTAAAGAAGAAAGTGGTGCATATCAATGAAATAAAAGCCTTATCATGCAGCAAATACATCCCCAAATCCCTAGATTTCATACTGGTTTTTAAGAAAGGCATTGTGAACAGAAACTTGAAGTTGCTTCCAAATTTTTGACCTATATTGGTCTTGCTTCCTAACTTCTGGCCTGAAGTATATAAATAAATAAATATATATATATATATATATATATATATATATATATATATATATATATATATATATATATATATACAGACACACTACTGCTCAAAAGTTTGGGATCACTTGGAAATTTTCTTGTTTTCCATGGAAACACACATGAAATTAGTCTGAATAGGAAATATAACAAATGAACAGAACTTGCTGGCATTATCTGAGTTAGAAATAATGATTTTAATGGAAAATAATGAATATGTACTTCAATATTTGCCTTCATCAAAAAAAAGAAAAAAAACACCTTCACTGTTGATACTGAAACTAGTGTTTGACGGGTGTTTAGCGCAGTTGCTAGTAGACAACCTGTGAGGCGTCTTTGTCTTAAACTACACACTCTCAGATATTTGTCTTGTTGCCACCCACTCCTTTTTTCTGTCCTTGTTAGTGCCAGTTTGTGCTGCTCTCTGAAGGGAGTAGTTGACAGCATGGTAAGAGATTTTAAGTTTTCAATTTCTTGAATAGCCTTCTTTTCTAAGCACAACAATAGACTGACGGGTCTCTAAAGGAAGTTCTTTCTTTCTGGCCATTTTGAGCCTGTAAACAAACAACTGCTGATGCTTCAGGTACTAAACCAACCTCAAGAATGCCATGCTCCCTTTTGCTCTACCTTATTAGTTCAACGGTTTTCAGCTGTGCAACTCATTTGCAGAAGGGTTTTCTAATAATCAATTAGCCTTATAAAATGCTTAAGTTGGATTAGCAGCCATACCAGGAGATTGATACAGAGGACTGACAGTTGCTGATAATTGGCCTCTATGCAAAAATATAGATCATTCTTTGAAAATCATCAAATTAATTTCAATCATTTGTGAAATGGATAAAAATGTGTGTGAAATACATGAAAATGTATTTTTTTTTGTAAAACAAAGAAATTTGCAGGTGATCCCAAACATTTGAGCGGCAGTATATATATCTAGCTTAGGACAATAAATTGAAGGGTTCAGTGCAATAACTTGATAAATGGCAATCTCATGTTTTATGGTATTACACAGAATATACTTTCACCACGTACCAATGTTTTGTACTGGTCAGAAATCTGCTATTCTCATGATATATTGTTTCTTAATCAATATATGGGGAATTATGACTAAAATACATAATCTTTTCATCCCGCTATTTCATGTAAAATATGAGATCAGGTTATTGCACTGACCTCTTCAATTGTACTGAGCAGCCCGCCTTCGGGCCAGAATTTGATAAGTGGTTATACTACATCTGAAATCTGTCAATCACCTGGCATCAGGACTTTTACAGTGGACATCGCTATCATTAATTTTCATTGCAAATATCATCAAATCCTAATTAAATTGTTTTGTTTACCCAATAGACAACATTTGGCGGAGCCAATGAATGCACTTATAAAATAAATGAGCGGTGCACAAATCATATCATTTAGGTCTCATAATTATCTTGCCTGAACACTTCAACTTAGCTTAAGATGGGAATGTGCTACAATGCAGCATCTGAGCTCTCATTTGCCTGAATATAATTGAATCATTTATTCAACTAATAGCATTTATTGGCTATGATTGGGAAGGGTCATTTACTGAAGGAGATGGGAAGACATTTAATTACATCTACGTATACAAACAGGGCCAATACTCAATAGTAATGAATGATAAGTAAGTAGAGCCTTTGAAGTAAATAATTAAATAGATGCAACTCTGAATTCTATCATTAGCCCTCCAATTAAGAGGTTTTATGATTTGCACATAGTCTCCCTCTCCTCCTCTCTCTTGCTCTGTGTTTGTGCGTTTTTGTGGTTTTAATCAGATGGCAAAAGAAGGGATTTTCTTTACATTTCTATTTCAGTATAAGCTGTGTCTTCTTATCTCCGCTGAATATTTATTATAAAGACGGAAGAGGACATGGCGTTCCCTCAGCCACCCCCCTTTCCATACGCATTCGCCATCCTCCCACCTACCCAGGATTGATCACTAATGCAAAGAGACTCCATTTTGAGCCGGAAACCGCTGTAACAGGCTCTGTGCAGCACGTCCAACTGTTTCCATTCATCCACTTCAAAGCAAAAATGTTTCCGCCGGCACTCTGTAGTTTGCATTGACAGCACCGAACGGGAATTAAAGCTTCTTTTTTTAAGCATTTTATTCTGCTGGGAAAGAGAAGCAATGGGAAGAATCCCAGTGCATGGTGAGCCATCTTATGTGCCTCTACACACAGCAGCTGACCAATCGCAATAACAGCAACAACAACATCGCTGAAGTCGTTGGACAGTAGTCCTGAGGTGGGACCTCCGCCATCTGTTTAACACCCTCCTCCATCCTTCTTTTATTGCTTCCATCACACTGGGAATTGAGGCGGGAGAGTAACCTTCACGTTGCCCCATGTTTTATGGGTCGGCCATGTTGCTTTGCTACTCTGCCAGGAATTGGAGAGTTATGTCAATGGCAACAAACACAAGGATTTTGTTCCACACTTATTCCCAGAAAATGACTCTTTATTGCAACTCGGTATGCGCTAGATTATGGAAAGTCCCATTCTGTGGTTGAAAAGAAGTTTTATAGAAAGACTTTGGAGCCTCTTTTGACTAGTTTGAAAATTACAAAATAGGGTATCTGGGCTCATTTCATACTCAAGAGTCGGTAACACAATGTGCCCTTTAATCACAGTGCTGTACTGTATCAGACATTTTGAGGGCTGATCCAGTCTCGGCCTCCCATCTATTCATATGCACATCTTCGCCCTGGCGCAGCGCTGACAAGCCCTGCTATTCTGCCTGTTTCATCCATCTGGCACTGCTGGAGAGGATGAAAGGAGGCCATCACAAAAGG
This sequence comes from Gymnothorax reevesii, assembly GCA_029721435.1. NCBI lineage: Eukaryota > Metazoa > Chordata > Actinopteri > Anguilliformes > Muraenidae > Gymnothorax > Gymnothorax reevesii. Next base: position 27,692,417 of record CM056579.1, on the reverse strand, counting down.
CCCAACCTTCTACCCGGCTTCAAAAAGACAGCAGAGGCTGGGAGACAGACTGTGTTACAGCCAGTGTCAGTGAACGCTGTCATTGATCATATGACAGAGGAGAAAGAGCCTCATTTTGGTGAATGTGTCCTGTGCCCACAGCACCTAAAGAGTGTTGGAGTCCTCAAACAGATGTGGATTATGGGTACGAAGATTCTATATATAGTGGTGATGTGTCCAAATTTTGTGACTTTGAGATTTTTACCTCCTGTCACACGTGTCTATCAGCTAATTATTGGAGCACAATAATTATATGTCCATGTGCCTCAGTTTTAAACAGAATTCACATTTTCATTTTGTGGTATGCCCAACAAAATCTGCTTATATGAATTAAACATTGATATTTTGACGAATAAACATGAATAGTATTACTGAAACATCTGTCTTCCATCGCAAACAAACAACTTCAATTTATTAGCATTGTGTAATGTCACATTAAAATCAATTTTTCTCAAAACCTCTAAAATGGACATATAACCATTGCGCTCCAAACCCTTGATATTCACCATCTGCAGTGGACCTAAGTGTTCTCCCATATCAAGGCTGTGAAGCATACTTGGTGAATATAACATCTTTCTGTGTTGAATTCATTATTTAATCAGCTAAATATTGCACTAAGAAAGAAGCTGTGTGTTTAAATCTGCCAATGGATCATTTGAATTACTGGAAAACATATTAATAATATGTAAATAAAACAGGTCAGGACTAATCATGGTTTTAAAGGGATGTTTAGTGCCTTCCTAGCAGCCACTGTCCCATGCATAAATTCATATTATGCAGATTAAAATGAGCACATGCATACTGAAGCATTAATGCGAATGTAATATGGTTACATATTACATATTATGTAATGTGATATGGTTTTACTGTTTTTATACATTTTCAAATAACATTAACAAGTTTGACTTTCTGTCTGTGCAGGTCATTCTATTTAGAATAACTGCAGAATCATGACAGTCCCAACTGTGTCAGTTACTCCAAACAATAAGCTCCCTGAAGTAAATATTATATTAATACACAGTGTTTTCAGCATCAGCTATGGACATAGTAAAAAAAAAAGCTCAGCAGCATCACAGGACCAAAATAAACAAAAAAAAAAAAAACACCACCACCATGGCCTAGACGGGGGAGAGTCACGGTGCACTGCTACTGCTCAGGGTAACCGTCCGTCCTACAGCCGTGCAAAATCTGCAACTGAGAAATTAAATATGCCAAAAATGCATGAAAGGGCCTCTGTTCAGAACTTGAGGGAGATCAGAAACATCCGCTTCGTGAGAACACTGTGCACCTGTGCGATCAAACACACCACGGGAAGCCCTCCCAGGTCAGTGTCTGCTGTCTGTCAGCCTGTACCAGAGCTCTCTGTGCCATCAAATATTTTCTCTGTAATGGAAAATGTCAAGTGTACTCTACAAAAACCCTCTCATTCCCCTGTTACCTAATATTGCCCTCTTAGGAGAAAATGTACCGTGTTACAGAATTATATGCCCATGAAATATGCCCTGGAAGCAATGATTCATTTAATGAATATACAATTTTCTTCAGTTTGGAACCTGAAAATTAGTTTTCTACAGCAGACCATTTTGTGGGTCATTTATGATGACAACAAACACTTTCAGTCAGAGGAAATATGCATGTACATTGTGTACGTGGAAGCGACCAATTGAAGTAAAATTGGCTTTTCCAAATATGAACTTTTTTTGCATACAGTTTTGTTTTTGCTCAAACTTAGAAATTTTAAGAACTTAGTATTAATTTCCTCTTGATCTAGAACAGCTCCTTAATCGGATCCTCTGTCAAAAAAGCCAAGCCCCCCCCCCCCCAAAAAAAAGAAAAAAGAAACAAAAGCTCAAATTTTCTTCTTGGAAATTCTATATGCAGTTTATTTTCCCTGAAAACAAATGAAGTCCACCAAGGCATTGTCCCTTCGACCTCCTCAGTAAATTAATAATGAAGAGATTCTTCAATTTAATATCAGGAGACTTTCTGTATTTTTTTGATCCTTTAATTTAAATTGAACAATATGCTCAAGCTTAATCCCCCCTGTCTTCAGTCCTCTGTACAAACAGGGAGAGCAGAGTGTTCCTCCTCCCTGCGTGTGCTGTGATACTCGTATAGAGCAGACTGTTGCCAGTATGTTGGTTGCTGTATTTTCAGCCAGGAAAACCAGGTCAATCTGAAAGCATGAGCAAGGCGTATACACATGCATGTGCAAGGGCCCACACACACACACACACACACACGCACGCACGCACGCACGCACGCACACACACACACACACACACAGATACTGTATATGTACAGCAACTTTGCTAGAATCTTCTAGAAAGGTTACAGAAACCTACCAGAACAAACAACATGAAGGGGCGAACTGTTATGAAACAGATATACAGCCCTGGAATTATGAAACGGTTCTGAACTTGCAAGTGTAGAAATTAAACAGTAAACAAATAGGAATGGTTTCTAAGTTGCTTGTGGTTTAATAGCTGCAGGGCTGTCAGTAGCGACTTAAGGGTTGGGGGCTAAGCCTTTACTGTGGGAGTCTGGCAGGCTGTCCCCCAAGTATTGGTGATTTTGAGTAAGAATTTACATTATTGGAGGGGGGGCAGCCAAAGAAAATTATGAAGAATGAAATAGGTCTAGCAACACGCCTGAATGGATCAACAAAACATTACATGCTGCTTGTTCAAGTGTAATTTTCACCATGGTTACAACCATATTTGGGGTTATGGATTACATTAGCATTCTACAGTATATAGGGATAGGTATGAAAAGGGATAATGCAGTTCATTATACATTGTATCATTATACATTGGGAGGGAAAATTTGTATGAGTGCAGCGGATTAATGAATACTGTACATTTATGGAAAGAAAATGGGTTTTGCATGCAAATCGAGCATGAGGATATAACAGATTCCTGATCTCTGAGAGACTAAGGCTCTGTTAACTTTCACGTGTCCTTGACCATAGTGAGAAAGAAGTTATACAGAATACATTCCGACACACTAAGAAAGAGCTTAATTCATTTTTGAATCCCTCTTTGAAGTGCAACTTCATAGTAACTTGAATAGCAGCCAAATTCAAAATAATCTTGTCTAATAAACACTGGGTTAGAGCCCTCCTGGGGGGATTGGTGGTAAGTAGTAGCGAGAAATAGAATATGTATCCATTTACGTTCAAAAATTGTTGCTGGGCAAAAAACGGTAGCGCACCGCATGACCTCTAAATCTCTCTGAATTTCTGCACTGCATTGACGTTGCAATTGCTGAGGGTTCCGTCACCCAATGAGGTTACTACATATCAACCAAGAGAATACAGTTCACAATGGGATAATATTTATTTTGGCGAAACCAATTAAAAATTGCATTACGTTGTAGTGATGTATTTGTATTTAAAGGGGACCTAACATGCTGATCCTTCTTTTAGTACATATTAGTTATGTTATAATGCTCGTTGTCCATGCTCAACCTCTCAAAAATTTCTAAACATAAGATACAGGGATTTTGCCGTAATCCAAAAATGTGATTCTTCACGAGATCTGGGCAAAACCTGACGTCAGGTTGTGGCGTCCAATTAGTATAGACCTAGCCAGAGCAACCACTGCCCTGGACCTGCCCACACCGGAAACTATTCTAGCAGGCACTAACAACGTCAGATCATACGATGCCTTAGTAGCATCTACACTTTTGGAAATGCAAAAGAACAACCGCAGATCATTTTAGGTGCAATTTTGTCACTATCTCTCCCAAAGCTAGTTGTCCGTTTACTTTTGGACGCAAAAAAAAACAATATTTCTCTTCCAAAAGCCGATGCCACCAGAAATCAGTGGGTAGCTTTTCGGCCAAAGGGAACGTTAGCTGTTTGTGCTCAGCATTTCACCAAAGACAGCTTTGTCAATAAAGGATAATTCAAAACAGGATGGCGTTATGAGCGAAATAAGTACCCTTTTTTCACTTTGTGCGATCAGGAGTACTCTAGAAGTCGCCTTTAAGTTCATTCAAATGATCACCGTACCTGGAAAAAACTAGATGGCATACTGTCACTGGTTATGGACAAAGACCAATTGCATGTGGATGTCATACTATTATGCTTGCATACATCTTTACTTTTATAAAGAATAAAAAATTGCATGTATCGAGCTCAAGTTAGCCAATAGAATGTTAAACACTTGCACAAAGTTCCTGCCATGTTTTGGATAAGGTCGGTAGAACAAGATTCGCTTTGGGCTTTGAAACTTGCTGGTATGATTAATCCACAGCAACTTGTCAGTGGCAGTAGGAGAACATGTAGCCACAGATCAGACAGCTGCCAACTCACACTTTTCAGAAAAACACCCCATTTTTAGATAACACTGTGACAGTGTAAAAGCCTGAAGATCGGTAGCAGGACTGAGTTACGCGGTGCTATTATCCCAGCATGCTCTGAATCTTCTCAACGTCATCTTTTTTTTATTAGAAATTCATGATGACAGTTGACGTCACTTTTTCCCTCCACATGTCATGTTTTCCACTATTGTCTCCACAGGATTGTAGCTCTGATGCTCATGAGGAGTTTTCTGGAAGGTGGGGCAGCCAGGTCCGTGACAGTGATGTATAGCAGCTTTCAGGAATTCAGGGAAACATTCCTTCAATATAGGGCAGCTCCCAAACCGCAAATTCACTGACTGGAGAAATGTTGCATTCTGCACGAAACCTCAGTTTTATCACCAACACCAAAGAAGAAAAAAAAAACGCCCAGCTGACTAGCACAGCAGGGTGGTGAATATCTTCTCTAAGTAATCTGGTGAATGTTCCCTTTGCCCTGTAGTAAATGAAATATCTTCAATTGCAGATCCCAAGATAAAATTAGATTTCTCCCTCTGAGGGCTGCTGTTGGGGCTACTCTTATTAGTACATTTTTCTGTTCATCAGTGTCTGTTCATTACTCAGCAACAGTCATGACCCACTGACTCAGAGGCAGGTCCTGACTTCTGAAACACTTCTCTGACCGGAGCACGTACAGGGTTAAAAAAAAAAAGAAAAAATATCTATATATCTATATTTTTTATTATTTGCTGATTTGATGGCAGGTCGCAACCTTTGACAGTTGATTAAACAGTCAAAGTTTCCGACAATCCTCTAAAACTTGCCGTTGTTTGTTGTTTTAGCTATTTTTTTCTCAAAATATTTCATGGATTGTTTGAAAAAAATGTTCTCTGAACATTGGAATCTTAAACACCAACCTGTCTAGACTAATGAAAATACATTTTTCCTTTAAATTTTAAATGCACTAATAGGCCTACTTGTCTTTCAGTTGTCCAGCGGCCTTGGAGCCTTGTTGTCCACACAACACATGATTGAGGACATCTGCACCTGTAAAATAGGTGGGAAATGTGTCAGAACACGCAAGAAGTAGGTCGAGCAACAGACACTGCATGACAACCACATTACGCACTGAAAGCATTTCTATTAGAAATGGCCAGTGAATGTTTCCAATTCAATACACAGAAAGGCAATGGGAGCTGAGTCACAGGCTTATCATAGCCAGGAAAGTGTCACTGTTGACGCACAAGCTTATAAAATTTCGAGTTAATAGTATATGGGAGAGATGCTGCCTTTTACCTGGGCATGAATATGCCCTGTATATGGAGCAATATGGCAGAACCTTACCCTCTAAGGTTAACTTAACGAGTTAAGATTAATGATCATACATATGAAATGTTTGTTTCCAAAATGAATCATATCCATTCAACTCATTTTGAGTAAATCAGCCTTTTCTATGTTGGCACCTATTGCATTTTACAGAAAAACACAAACTTTGACCATGAAAAAATTCACCTTATATTTTGAATTTCTAAAAATGGATTTTTGCACTATGTGTAAGAGGCACAGGGCTATCGCTATATGGTATTATTTCATTTTTGTAATTCTGGCACTTATTGTGTTTTGGAAACAAACTTAACACATTTAGTTTGAATGTTCTGAGCTCAATATGCCAATGAGATAAGAAACACTCAAAGCATTGACTTCAAAAATATGGAATTTTGAAAACCACCCTTAAATGGGTTAAATTAAAGTGGAACAGACAACTTTTCAATTCTCTTCCCAGCATTTCTGATTGATATTATCGTTTACTCTGTCTCTGGCAGAGACAACTGGATTGGTGTGTATTTTCCTCAGAGCCTAGTAACTGCTAGCAGCCTGGCTATTTTACGAAGCAAAAAATTACCATAGTCAGAATCCCAATTTGAAATGGAAACCCCAATCTCAGTGCTATGATAATGGTACCCAGATAACATGCCGGAGTTGGCCCAACGTTGTCATAGACGTTGGCCTGACGTCACACGCCAACAATGGGTCAAGGTTATTTTGGCCGCTGGGGACACGTTGGGCCAACATAGTGTTGCCAACGTATGTGTAAAGGTTGGCAATACATTGGCTTATATATATCCAAAAGACGGCATCTTCTTCAAGCATATTCCACCCGAGGGAAACATTGCAACCTTCTGGCTCAGCAACTGCGATTGGTCTCCCATCAAGGTACTAACCAGGCCCACACCTGATTATCTTCAGCTACGCAGCTGAAGCAGATTAAATGGTGGCATGGCTGCTGGCACACATAATCAGCCTAGGCCTAGGGTCATTACTAAAATTTTAATAATATTTATTTACACAACAATTAATAATCAAGTAATTACAATCAAATAATTACACAACTTAATTGCACTATCAAGAACAATAATAATGATGATAAAAAATAACATTAATATTAATAATATTAATAATAGCTGGCTAAATGGGGTCAACCTCAGATTACCAACAACCCCTCCTTCGAATAGCTGAACACCCGCTTGTTCTCCAACATGGGACCTCCCACTTTAAAACTCACTTTTATTTCAGACCAACATATACAGCATGTGGTTTTCGGTGCCCATTGTTTATCTATTTTTTTTTTTTTTTGTATGTTGTGTATTGCTTGTTTTGTATTCATGTGTGTTTTCTTTCACTCTTCCAGTTGTTTTTTTGTTATATGTACATGTAGTCCTTGAGTGTCATAAAAGGCGCCTTTAAATAAATAATAATAATAATAATTATTATTATTACATGCCATATTGCTCAATAATAGAGATGAAATGACCTTAAGGCCAACCAACCAACCTCAGTCCTTCAACCAACCTCATGTAGAATTCCAATGTTGGGCCAACACTGAACCAACATTAGTTGCCCACCCTATTTATTTGGTTGTTTGCCTTACGTTGGTACAGCGTTGGCCCAACATTGGAATTCCAACTCTGATGCTGCCAACCATTGCCAACGTTGGGCCAACGTCTGCTATGTTATCTGGGTAGAGCAAAACATTAGGTTGTATTAATAAGTAGGCAAGTTGTGTTACTTCCTGATCCAGTCGAAAAAATGTCTACTGAAGAACAATCTGATATTGCTGCAAAAGTGTTGTTCTGGGATCTACAAAATAATGCTTTGCAGGGAAAACACTATCGGGCACAAATGAATATGCTGCAAATATAAATGAGTGTTATAGTTATTTAGTTTACCAATTAGCAGTAGGGGCTTGGAGAGATGCACATCCTCAAGAAAACCATTTTTTTCCCTCTAATGTATTTTATATAATTTCCACATCACTTTCACCCTCAAATGGCTCACCTCAGAGGATTTCTCTGATTCAAACTGCAAGGAGAAGGGCCTGGCTAGCCAGGTGTGGTGCATGGTTGTAAAGCCTTCAATTCATGACATCGTCATAGCAGAGCAGCTATTCATTCGTGGACTATGCTGCTCAAGGACCAACGTTACTTTGTGGATCCCTGAGCAACACAAATATAGCAATATCAGATTGTTTGCCGACTGAATGTTAGTTTGAAACCCACTCAACTCCTGTAGCTCTCTCCATCGAGTGAACGCCTGTCCGAGGTTCACTGTTGTTCTGTTTTTTCATTTTCCCTCTTGGCCATGTTTGCGTCCTTCATCAACGAGGCTCTTTTTCTCTTGAGTTTCCAGTGTCACTTCAATGCTTCCACTGTCCACCATCTCTACAACTGGACATAGTTACTGACAGCTAGCAGGGAGAATGAAAGCACTTTCCTCTTCTTCTTTTGGTCACACAATGGTTGACACACTTCCTTGGAGCCATAAAGCACGCCTTCATTGTCCCGGGAGACTGTACCCCGTGGCACTCAGAACTGCACGGTGAAAGCGAGGCTTATAGGGAACCAGTCCAAACAATCTGAATGTAATTCTTATTTCTTAAAATTGTCATTCATGTTCTGTTCTTTTAGAAAATAAATACAACAAAAACAAAGAATCAGAGTTGCAAGTAAAATAATGTGAGTATGTATGTTTTTTTTTTTCAACTTGCCTGTTGATGCTTTTCAGTGAACTGCTTTATGTTTCCAATAGCAAATGGTCTGAGTGCTGTGTGAATCAGCACCAATACACCCCATGAAAAGCATTTTTGGACATTTTCCTTGACTTCTGCTTACTATTATTCACTGAAGCCAGTCAGACTTAATTTTAACTTAGCGGCACTAGTGTGCGAATGAACCCTTAAGCCCTGTGTGAAAACACAGAGTTTCTCTAATCCAAATATGAGAGCAGCATGGCTGCTGTATTGGCGGAGATGAGCTATGAGGAATGCTATGTGACAGTTGTGGAAACCATAATTTCCTTCCGCGCCTTCTTTGGATGATACTCTTCCTGTGGGTGCGAGGAATTTAATTTTGTGGATTAGTTCCATGCGTTCTGTTTCAAACCCAGATTCTCTACCCACGAGCCCCAAATGTATCATGGGTAGGAATTCACATGCAGTAAACACAATCTAATTATTTCACCATCCCCTTATTTCAAATTCTGTCATCATCCCCCAGGCTGTTCCCCCCACCTACGAAACTGAAAGATGAAGAAAACAGTAAATCATTTTCACACCTCGGAATGGTAATTATTAGTCAAACACGGTTAGTTCTCTGATACAAAATCTTTCTCAGCCATAAGTCTCTGGAGACAGGCAGCACACAGAGGTATTCAGTTTAAACTGGCTGGGGAACAGCTTTTTCTCAAGGTTTTATGAATTGAAATAGGATTGTAGCGCAGTGTTTACCAACACCGGAAATAAGACTCAAAATCCAGTTAATGTCAGGAAGTAAGCGGACAGTCACGGCTGTCCGGAATTTCTTACTTAGGTTTTAATAACTGGGGTAACATGGGTGTGCCTCTGGACTGGGATAATTGAATAATTACAGCTGCTGAGGGCTCAGAGCTGTTTGAGTTTGCTAATGACCAGAGGTACGGACATAAAAGACCTGCAAATGAGGCTGTCAGTATTTGGACAGTGCTGGGATTGACTGGCACTGTGACTGCAGATTTTAGTGGAAGAAGGTGGTCATTTTTCTTTTGCATTGTTTTGAAGTGTCTCCAAACAAGGTTTCTGCTGATAGTATGCAGAACACTGGCAGAAATTTTGGCTTTGGGAAAATTGTTGCCATAATAAATGTCAGTTGACACAAAATACTTATTGCAGTTGGAACTCAAAAACAGATCACAATTACACTACCATAAATAACACACTCTGAACAATTCATTTATTGCAATGGTTTAATTTCAGTGTTATTTGATGGAAGGGACTGGCCAACAACTGAAGTTGTTGAGTCATTGTATATGTTTGTGTATGTGTATATGTGTGTGTGTGTGTGTGTGTGTGTGTGCGCGCGTGTAGACAATATTTCTAATTGTATCCTGATTGAAAGAACAATAGACGAATGGGGAAATGGGCTGACAAAAACACCTGAATTTCCAAAGGGTATTGCCATTGACGAGCCATACAGACAAAACGGAATGATATTTGGGTTTTAAAAAAATGCTGTTTATGTGGGAATAGGCAGTTCTCTGATCACTATTGCTCACATCTTTATCTTTTGTGTGGTGGTCCTGTCCAAAGAATGGGTAAGGCAATCAGTGAATAAACTCTGAAGATGTAAGTCATGGGACGACATTATAAAACACTCAGGCGTTCAACAGAAAGAGCAGTTTCAGCATAACAGCTTTAACAAATATGATTGTTCCATCATAGATATTTTTCCATCATCTAAAGAGTCTTGGTCAATAAGACTAGGCAGGTATCAATGCCCCCAAGAGCGCTGCTGAAGGACCCAACTGCTGCATTGATCGTATTGTGGCCACAACTGTGGTTTGCGCCACACATCCCAGTCAAGTGCGACCCACGAGGTTAACCAGATATAACACAAGTTTGGTTAGATACTGGCAGAAAATTGCCGATCTCAAAACATAATCCATTTTCTGCTCCTCAGGCTTATCTCTTCAGCAGGGCTTGAAGGTCACGCAATTATAATGCTCCAGAAGGAGTCAGCCATGTGAAAACTTCCCTTGAATTCACATCACGCTCCTATATTCCAAAGATGAACTCACAAAACTTTTTTTCCACATGGTCATGCCACAATGCAAAGGTAACTTTTCAAAATCTCCCTAATCTGCAGAAACTACCCTTTCTAAGGATATCTAACATGATGATGTCCGATGTAGTATAAAATCTAGCAATTCTGTGATCAAAGTTTAACTCTTTCATCAGTATCAGAAGTCATCTTGCCTGTTACAGCGTTTGTCTGGCTCCCAAGCTCTGTCCTGGGGACCCACAGTGTGTGCTGGTTTCTGTTCCAACCACATTTACAATCCCAGAATTAAAAAGCTATTCATTGTTCTTAATTATTTGCTTTTGATATGTTTCACACTCTTAAATTATGTTGCCTGAAATGGAGATGATTTTTGTGATGTCTAATAGCCCAATGTTATTATTGTTTTTAATTTGCGATATTCCAAGTAACCAAGCCAAGCCAAGGTATTGACGTGTTTAATCTGATCAAATTCAAGCGCGCGGTGAATCATTAAGGTGTTAATTAGGTTTCTGAATGCAGCTGTTTAAAGTTCTTTCCAAATGTTTTTCCTAGAACCAAACACAAAAATATCAGCAAACAGGCTTGACTCAGTATTATGTAAGTGGCTTAGTCTTTAAATTCATAAGTATCAAATGAAAGTTTAGTTCCAGTAACCACATGTCCACAATTTCGACAAATATAGGCCAATTGATTCTTCAATATCTAGTCATATTTTTCCAGCTTTTCATGCAATAAAAAGCCATTTTCAACGTAGTACAATTTCAATATGGAGTTTCCCGGTGTGTGCATATCTATTCCTGACATAATGTGGCTTTAAAGGGTGAATAATCCCTATAATCATGTGTAGTGCAATTTAGAAGCATTTGCAACTCATTAAAATGCTGTTGTAATTGTGGTTGGAACAAAAACTAGCATACACAGGGGGTCCCCAGAACTGATTTTGGGAGCCACTGCTCTATCTCAGGCAGATTCACTAAAAGTAAACATAAACAAAAAAGACAAATGAATGGGGTTATTAATATTTTTTTAATCCCCAAAACATACACAAATTTAACTTCTTTGTGACCTCAATGTTCTGTGTATTACCCAAATCATGGCCAGTTTTAGTTGCGACTGAAGATATTGAAAGTATATAGATATAATAAACAGCAGTATGAATACTGGTTTCATCTTATTGCACCCTTAATCAGTCCTAAACTTGGTTTATTGCCGTGAGCAGTATAATATCGGTCATGCATCTCTGGGTGAGACAGAACAGTTACAATCAGGGAGAGGAAAACAGTAAAAACTCTTCATAAATTTGACCTTTTTTTCCATTTATAGTCTGCATGCATTTATTAACTGTACTCAGGCGTAGAGGATCCCATCAAAGTGTTTCTTATTGCTTTACGAAACCGAGACTCTCTGCTTGCCGGTCATGTAAGCATACAGATGGGTGAAAAATGAGTGGAAGTATAAAAATAAACACTCCTCATGAGGTCTTGGGCCTCTGAGAGCTGCCAGATGAGCTTAACACACCTTTGCATGGAGTCTGTACATTTCGGTGAAGGGTTGGAGCACATTTCCTCCACGAGATGTTCCCTCGTGGCTCTTTGATGATTGTGACGAAGAGCGCTGTCTAACTTTCATGTGAGTTTGGCTGGTTTGAGATCCGGTGACCGTGAAGGTGATGTTTTATGTTTAGAATCATTATCATACTCAAAAAACCTGTCAGTGACCCCTTGAGCCCTGTGTGGCTTGGACCATTGTAATCCTGGACGAGACCACTCCCATTGATGTGGGGCCATGGTTGGGATGGCCTCAACGGTCTTCCCGGCCAGATGTTTTCGTATTTCTGAGGTCCCCCTGTCCATAAATAATTGGAGGGAGACAAAATCTTCAGAAGTTATCTTTATTCCGGCCTTGTCTCATGCAATAATCCAAACCTGGTGAGTAGTTCTTGCGCAAGAAGTACATCCCAATGTTTCCACAAAGCAATATTTATGGAAAAACCTAATCAAACTTTGCTCCAATCACAAAACATGGGTTGTACATTGATTATCTCTGAAGTTTTTTCTTTCCCTTATTAGTTGGCTATCTCTCTGTGGGATTATCTGGAAAATATTGGTGGCACAGAAGTATTGGTCTCATAAAAAATAGAAAGAAAATACAAAAAAAGAGAGGAAAAATACAGTCAAAGGAATAGGATACAGACATACATAAATGATTCAACTGATTGTGTGTTCAGTAACAACTAATGATTTTACTGAACAAATATTGATCAAAGCTACAGGAATCAAATACACTTAAATGTCTCACCTGATTATGTTTTCAAATCAACTGAACAGAATAGATACTGATCAAAGCTACAGAAGCCAGCTGCTTATGTGTGTGTGAGCTGCTCATATGTGTGTGTTATATGTGTGTGTGTGTGTGTGTGTGTGTGTGTGTGCTACTGCTGCTTACATAATATGGTTACTGATTATGATTATTGTTTATGGTTATTGATTTATTGATGAATTTGATGAGAAATATAGAAATACAATGCTCAACACCATCATCAAACCTTCATCTCTGGATATAATGGTGGTAACACAGATTAACTCTGCATTGATTTGCAGTGATCCTTCCACCTTTAAGCTGACAGATTCACATAAACCGAACCAGGAAAATGAACAGAAGCTTCTGCATTTGTTGTGTTTGTTTTTTCTTTAATTTGTCACCTGTCTGTATCTGTGTTGGTTTGAGAGCCCTTGGATCTACAAGCAGAAAACCTAAACAGATTTCAAGCAGCCTGAAACTTCTTCTCTCGCAAAAAAGTGTTCAGGCACATCATATATAGCACTACACAAATGCAAAATGCTTGATTTTCTGAGCTGCATTACACACCAGTTAAACAATAAATGGCATGCCCAGCTGAGAAATGTGGTTGTTGCAGGAGCTTGGAAACAAAAGACGTGAAACAAAACGCCGAGGGCTCATAGAGTTTAGTCTGTAGCTGCTTGCCCAAAACTTTGAAAAGGGATTTTGTAAGAAAGTGGCCCTTTAGCTGACTGGTTTGGCAAAGTAGCGCCGTTCAACTTGGCCCCCTATTGGGACATAGGATGGTCTGACCTTTTTGCACCATTTTCTTTATTGATGGATCTACTGAAATTATGGGTCAAAAAGGGAACATCTCCGGTTAGTTCTGAGTTTTTAAGCCATCAGAGGAGTCTCTTACATTGTACCTCCCCTCATTTTTTTCCATGGTGTTTCCATTGAATTTTAGCTCAGACCCTTTGCATACAATTTTCAAACCATCCCTCTTGTTCGTAAATATTTCATTGCAAACGTCTCATAGAATTTACCCTCCATAATGTCCAATTTCTGCACGCCTCAGAGCCCATTTATAACTGCATAGAAGAAGAACATATACCCCTCTAAAAGGGAGCACTTGGTTTTGGGGTCATATTGTGTTTACTGAACATCTTTGCTGCCACATCAATTTTTTAGATTATACCATAATCACCTAACAGTGACCCCGCTGTTGAAAGTCTTCTCAAAATGGCTGTTTCTTTAATCCCAGACAGTGGGAATGCAAGTAGCCCAGACAGTGATAGACTTAAGTGAGCCTATGAAAGGGTGGGGACACAGTTTCTCACCCCAAATGGCCACTGAGAACCAGATCAGAAGCAGCGCACCCTGTAAGTACTTGGAGTGTGACATATTTTCGGTGCTTAAGCTTTGTTCTCTAACACATTTTATTTCGTAAAGACACACTGAATACCAGCCTTCATTTGAAGATATATACATCCATATTAGGTGATTCTAATTAGAATTATAGTCCTCTCTATGAAATGTTGCGGTGGGAAGGAAATATCTTGAAAAGGACTGCAAATCCTTAATTGTTTATCTGATTTTGGACGTAAAAACACTCCAATTAAAGCAGGTACTACAAAATCAATTCTCATATTCATTGTTACCATCACCACAGAGTTTTTTTTTTCTGTGCTGTTTCTTTTGTTTGTCTGTCTACTGACCGAATTTTCGAGCAACTTGGTGGAAGAATGCACAACATGGGCTTCGGAAAAATTGATAAAATTTTGGAGTGGATATGAATCGCAGTCCGGATTCACAAATTATTTTTCACTTTCGCTAACATTGAGAGATGGTGCACTAGGCCTTGGTGGAATAAATACCATACATATTAAAATCCAGTGGATGATAGTAAAGGTCAGTGCGACAAAACTTACCCAATTGTAGAAATATAATAGCAGATTTGAGAATCATGAAAGAATTAATTATTTGCCTTGGTGGAGGTCTGTGCTTTCAAGTGCCATTCTAGTTTCAAGTGCAATGGAACTGAGAAACGGAATGAACTAAAAACCTGAGTGTTACAATAACCAAAAAGAATAAATAAAAGACAAAATGATGAACTCAGAACCTGAACATAAACATGACAACAAGGCAGAATCACAACATCTTGATTCATTGTGTTGCAGGTAAGAGCAAAAAAAAACAAAAAAAAAACAAAAACAAAACAACTAGCTGTGCCATACTTTGATTTCTTGTGTATTATTTGAAGAAACCTCACCCTTTTCACTGAAAACCCACTGAGGGTCAGGTGAATATTGCTGATTGAGTTAACAGTATGCAGCAAAAAATTCCATCATTTCTCATATCTATGAAAAGATTAATTGAAAACAAAAAATAGCCTCCACGTTCTGTCAGTTTCGCTCTTTCACGCTCTAAATTCTAAATATGGAGCATTCATAATTCATACGTCTCATGAATAAAGCATTCTCTTTTCATGTGCAGTGCAGATTTGCTGTGTGATCTCAGTCATATGTTAACATCCCCGCCAGCTTATGGTGTTTCCAAAGTCGAAAGTGTTTTTCCAAAGTGTTTGAAGCAGGCTGCCTTTTGCTCATTTTTCTTTCTTTTTAACAAAATGTATCATTTGATTATATAATTAATACTATTACTGTCTGATTTGGTCATACTTCCCAGTGAAGTTTTATCTTTTTTCTTTGTTCAGAATATAGTTTTTCAACAGATGTTCACTGCTCAGAACTGCACAGTTTTACCGTCTTTAAGAATTATTTATTATACTTTATTCTAACTGATTGTTTAACAGCTAGGTCACAGTTCTCCATTATGTATCTTCAAGTGATGCCCCAAGTATACCTCTGTCACATCTTATCCTAAAATCAGAAAATACAAAGGGATCATTCATGTGTCCCTCTCAAGATTTACATTTCATTCAACATCATGATTTATTTTGGAAATAATTCTGAGATCTTGCAGTCTCTGTAAACATATCGTAATTCTATATTCAATGAAATGCTAAATTAAAACTTGCTCCTAAAATTATATTGAACTTAATATCAAGAGTTGTTTCATAGTTATGGAATAGTTATGATAATCTGAAGTATCTAGTAATTCAGGAAGTGGAAATAGAACAGCCAGAGTGTTTTCCACAGATGGATGGCCAACACCGTACAGATACAGTGTACACTAGCAGTCTCCACCAGGCTGAGCGACTAAAAAAAGTATACACTGCCACCCCCACCGATGAGTCAGAAACCGCATTCATCAATATTCATATTCCCTACAGCAGCGTGACATCACTTTCTGTTCTTTCTACCTCGGGCAGTTTCCCTGAGAGACTGAGAGACAGTGTGAGAGAGTAGGAGAGAGAAAGACAGGGAGTGAGAGGTACAGAGACAGTGAAATTACGAGCAGCAGCTTGTAGTGACGACAGCGTCGCGTCGTCTTCCTTCTCCTGCGCTGAGGCCTCGAGGAGGGAATCATTGGACATTTCCCTCTGAAAAAGACAGACATCTCTCTTTTTCTCTCTATCTCTCTCTTTATGACATCTCTTACTCTCTCTCCCGTCTCAGAGGGTCAGCAAATTCTACTTGGAAGATTTAGCGATGGAAAATATATGTCAGTGCATTCTTCTGTGCGGAGAGCAGGGTGAATACATGTGAGATTCATTCTTGGCCCGCAGGGCTCTGCGTTGGCCCAATTCATCAGTTATGCTTGCGCAAGCAAGCCACAGGTCATACCATGAAAGGGTAAGGGCTGAGAGTGTTGTGACCACGCTCTGTTATGACCTGGAAATAGCACATGCATGCGCAAACACGCATACAGGCACACACACTCACACACACTCACAAACACACACGTGCACACCTCTACTTCTGAACACAAACACATGCACATACACAATAGATCCACTGAACCGACAGATGCACATAAAACTGAAAAACAGCCACCTGCGCACAAGCTCCATTAGTCACACACATTGGAGGACAGGCTGGGGAAGAACTGTGGGTCCCAGGACACAGGTTGTGTAACATATTGTTTTGAATGGCAGGAATCTCGCTCCATTGACCCGTGTTGAGAAAGTGGGTCATTTATTACTGTTTTTCTCCTGGTTTTGAAAATGCGCCATTAAACCTACTTCTTTAGAGAAGTGGGGCCTTTCATTTCTTGATGAAGGGTTGATGTGTCCATCTGCAATAAGCCACACATCTCTCACCACCTATTTTAAAACCCCAACAGAGCTTGCTATGGTCAGCCTTTCGAGATTATGTCAGGCCATACCGTCTATGACACAAGTCTGTGACTCATCCCATTAAAATACAGACCTCCCTCTGTGGCGGAGCTAAGTGCGGCCGTGTGTTGTTAGCAAATTGGAAAGACGCAGTGTGAGCAATCTCAGGCTAAATAATAGAAAATAGCACGTCGAATGAGCCCTGAACTTACGTTGTGGGAGGCGGGCAGGGAATTACAGAAGCGATTAGAGTCTGAGCCTCTCGCCGTGGGCCGGTTATGCAACCGGAGAGCTGAGGGACAGACTCAGTGGGAGGTGAGAGAGGTGGGGGTTGGGGTGGAGGTGGAGGTGGAGGCAGACATGAGTGTTCCCAATAATGCGGCTCACTGTGACCCCCTCCAGAGGAGGTTGAGAGAAAAGAGGGCTGGGGAACCGCAGGACGCAGCATCTGTTAAAGGCTGATTGATGAAACACAGGTCGTCGTGTACTAGGATACAGAATTAAGAGCGTCTTTGTGAATATATGGCAGAATGTGAAGCGAGGATAAATGCTGGCACAAACTAGCCAAGCCAGTTACATCAGTCAAACTGTCCTCCATTATCACAACACTGCCCTGCCTGCACTCATCCCCAGATGGATCAAACCAGCAGCCCTCCTTTTCTCAGCTTACATACTTACATCACCCATGAATTAAAAATCTGGCTAAGTATAGCCCATTTCTAATGCTATCATCCAGTAAAAGGCCTGCCTGCTCAAGTAATACCAGACTAGCTTGTTCATAATTTAATTCTTTGACCCATTTGCAGAACATATACTCAGAGACATAAGAAATTAGGCTTTTTTTGAGTAGCATGTTTCTATATTTAGAGTATGTGTGAAACTCTCCTAACAGTGACTCATTGCCATATTTTGCAGTCATATGGCGGAGCCATAGGTCTGCTAGAATCCACACTTGCCTTTTGAGAAAGTTGGTGGATTGGGCAAAATAAGTAAGAGGCAACACAAACTACACGGCCTTTCCTATAGATTTACCGAAAATGTAAAATTTTGCCTTCATGTCTAAAAAGTTTGCCCTTCAAGGGAGCAAAATACAAGGGCTGCTGCTGGGCTGGTGCCTGAACATTCTGTACGGCTTTATGTGGTATAACCGCAGAGACCAGACTTTCTTATTCTAAACAAAGACCGGGATGAATCGCCGCAAGCACTCATTGATCTGCCCAAATACCCTTGAATGTGCGAAGACAAATAGAACAAAGCCAAGGCGGCTATTTTTTAATGGGTTACATATTTTGCATGATTAGACTCCAGATTATAAATCAAATGAACACATATTTGAATTTCAGCTCAGCAAAATTGTTAATTATGGTGAATCCAAAAATACTGAAGTTTTATTAGTGTACATAAAAAGCTCCAGTCTTTCATTATGCTATCATACTCACACAGACTGCTACTGGTTTCAACTGGAGTCTCAATATTTTAAGCACACTCAAGAATTTCATAAAATTAAGCAGGACTTTTTGAATCCTCGTCTGATAATTGCTTTTGTTATGTTTAATCATTATCACTCATTGTAATCCACTCTAGCTGAAGCTTGCAAATGTTTCCCAGAGGAAACGCAGAAAATGCTGGGAAATAGCCATTTTAATCCATCCATTATCGATACCGCTTCTTTCTCATTAGGGCTGGGAGGAAGGCAGGGCATATCCCAGTTGACTATGGGCAGTAGGCAGGAACACACCCTGGACAGCTTGCCAATCCATCTCAGGTCGCACACTCCATTTTCTCACATACTTATACCTGTAGGCCATTTAGAGTTGCCCATTAGCCTAAAAAGCATGTCTTTGTCCTGTGGGAGGAAACCGGAGTACTCGGAGGAAACCTACGCTAACACAGGAAGAACATGCAAACTCCACGTAGAAAGGCTCCAGGCCGAATTCAAACCTATGACCCTCCTGTCTAATTCTTTACACTTTATTCTCATTTATTCATTTTCGTCATATTTGTAGATGTCTTACCAGGATTCATTGTGTGCACATGGGCAGATCCAGGGTAGTTTACGTAGCTCCGGAACTCACTCAAACACCTCATTGATCGGCTGGAAACACTTTCATTGTGTTGCAACTCACTCAAACCTCACTCTGATTGGCTATTCATGTTACAAACTACTCATGGAAACTACTCAGTTCAAAACCTGGATCCACCCCTGGTGCCACTCAACCACTGTGGATTACTGCTCGCACCAGGCGAATGTGCATAATAACTACCATCAGTATGTTTGTGGACACTGTATCTACTGTCAGCAGCTCGGTCTGCATCGATATACTACTTAGTAAAATAATAATATAATAGGTTTTCAAACCTTTTGAGTTTGGAGCTTTCAAAATATAAGTTGCACTCATAAATACATCATCTGCATTCCAGGCAGGGCAGGATGGGCCACTGTAGTCATTACCTTAGCAAATTCAACAGGCAATTTAATATTTCCCTCCAGATTAATGTTCCGTGCCCAATCCATGCACACACTTTTAGTCACTGTCGGGGTGCAGCTGTTCAGGGGTACTCATTTTATGTGAGCCGTGTATTTCATAATGTTTCATGTAATTTTTACAAATTGTGTGCTCAAAAAAAAATAAAGGGAACACTTAAACAACACAATATAACTCCAAGTGTTCCCTTTATTTTTTTGAGCAGTATATTTATGTAGTATGTGTCCATTGGAGAAGCACTTTTAGTCACTATGATTTATTTTCAAAATAAAACATCACAGAATCTTGTCTGCTTTTTTTCAGGAAGTCAGTGTTATGGAATCAAGTAGGTCACTGTACATTTGGCAGATCGGGCTTCTATGGTACTTAAGAAGAATTAGTTTTCGCAATGAAACACACACACCAATGAAACGCACGCACGCACGCACACACACACACACACACACACTTCCATCCATTCAAATATTTCAACGTTACAATACTGAAATAATTTCTAAAGCTGAAAGACAGGATCGTTTTATAAAAGGATAATGTAACAAGATTTGTTAAATTTTTTGTTAAAACACATATGAAAAGCATTGATCTTTGAGTTCTATTCAAAATTACTGAATAATTAATCAATTAAGTATGAGTTGACCAGGAATATGAGCTGAAATAGACATGAAAAATAAAAAATACCCTTTTGTGAATCAAATTCCCACCATAAGCCTGGAGAATTTATTGATTGTAGGGCCAGAATAATGCAGGATAAGCGATAGCCACGTGAGACTTATGCAAACCTGAAATATCACACAATGGCATTTCCATTAGTAAAATCTGAAGGCAGTGTTATGTGTGCACTTTCCTAACCTTTGTGTCACTCTTTCTATATTATAATAATGATATAGATTTTTGGCTGCTATAACCATGGCAACATGAATTCTCATCAATCTTGTTTCCTTTGCCAGTCCTTTTTACTACATATTAATAATTATCCATATTGGGGGCGGAACCACTCTTACTCAAAACCACTTACTGTTTGACCGACAGACTGTTATCTGTAGAACTACTAACACCACAATCCTTGAAGTTCGCCCATCCTCCCCACTGCTGGGGGATGCTATTCCTTCCCCATACACATCTTCAGGAATGACGCAGTGGCACAGTGAGTAGCGCCGTGACATCACAGCAAGGAGGTTATGGGTTTGAATCTGGCCTGGGGCCTTTCTGTGTACAGCTTGCATGATCTCCCTGTGTCCTTTTGCTGCAAGTATTCCGATTCCCTCCCGCAACTCAAAAACATGTATGCAGGTTAACTGGAGACTCTAAATTGCCAAGACATATGAATGAGCGAATTATTAGTGTTTGAGCCCCTGCAATTAACTGGCAAACTGTCCAGGGGACGGACGCACATGGATTGGCAAATGCACACTTCTAGCTCAATAAAAACTAGAGGGTGCGTCCGGAGGCCACTTACCCCACCTGTGCCCACGACCTTCACATATATCGATATTTTAGAGGCTTTTTATCTGTCAGATCTGGATCCAAATCCGGATCTGGATCAAACTACTCATGGTTGTTGCCAGGAGGGCTACAGTGTGATGATGTTATGTTAGGTGATTCAGAATGTTTTTGATGGAGTTGTTAAAGAACATATGGAAATCTCCCAGTGCAAACAAAATTTCAAAGTGATCCAGAATCGACAGTTTGATCCGGATTTGCACCAAAAACTAATCACTTCTCACTTGGACCATTACCAACCCCTCTGTGAAATTTGAGAACGATTCGATCAAAACTGCGGCCTGTAGGCAGCCCACAGACAAACACACACACAGATAAATAAATAAATAAATAAATGGAGACAAACCCATAACCCCTCCTGCACTTCATTTGCGGGTGGGGTAATAATAGACAAAAAAAAAAGCAAAAGTGTCATGAATTAATACTATATTTTAAATGTACACACATGTACTCTGATTGCATGCTCTCCGTCGCATACGCAGACAGAAAAATACGCAGTAAAAGCTCAAACATGTAAACTGCCCAATATCTTTCATTAGTATGCTTTTGATTTTACTCATGGCGCAATAAATTTCATTTTCGTGCAACACTGGGGCAACAGCTTGTTCTTTTCTAATTCAAATAAGAGAGTGGGCCGGAGCGTATGACAGCGCTCTGAAGTCTGATTACACTGATGAGTCACACACCTGAGCGTGGGAGGACCGTTGCTGTTTTGGTAGCCTTTGAAAGGTTTTGATCATGAGATGAGGAGAAAATATAAGAAAAAGAGGTGCAGTAATCAAGGAAATGATTTAAAAAAGGCTTGGCGCACTCTTAAAAGCTGGGGCTCTCAACCTTGTCCTGTAGAGAGAGCAATTGTGAATGCAGGCTTTCGTTTCAGCCGTTCAGTCACACACCTGATTCTGATAATCAACCCCTACAGTCCTAAATAAATTGATTATTAGGATCAGTTGTGTAATTGCTTGGTTGGAATATATAAACCAGCACCCACATTGATGTCAGCACAGGGTTGAGTGCCCCTTGACTACAGAATGGCGGGGGCGGGGGTTCAATAAAGGGAACATGTTTTTGTCATTGAATCTATTAAAAGAGTAGAAATAGAACGCTGATGCATCCTGCTTTTTTGTCAACCCTTTGAGCGCTGAATAAATTTTTGAGGAATTAAAAATGTGGTTATCCTGAGCTGTTGAAAACCTATCATGTGGCATCTTGTTAAACAAGCTGCCACATGATTGGTTTTCAACAGCATCCGAGTTTGATATCTAACATCATTGGGCAACTATATTTGTTTATGGCGCTGAAAGGGTTAACAGTGCTGCCTTTTCTTTTTTGTTTAGGCCTGAATAAACAGGCAGTGAACTACATAGCCTGTAATTAATTGAATAATTTATTCATGCAAATGAAAATCACAAATTGTGTCTGCTATCACGATTCACCACTTCTGCAAGAGGACCCTGGCGAGGCCCCGTAGGATGGCCTACAGAGGTCTTTACGTATGTTCACCTGGGTCCCCAACAGAGAAGTCCATTGCCTTTTTATGCATTCATACAGAGTTAAACACACATGTGCGCGCACACACACACACACACACACACACAAGCATGCCTGAACAACTCTATGCAGAAGACCCACCCAATCATGAGTTTGTGTGAACATGTTATTAGCACGGGAGAACCGACATATGGAAGCGGGTGAATTTTTCTATTCCTCCAGCTGTGTCAATGAACATCACCTCTCTTATCCTGCCTTATGTAACTCTTGTACTGACCTGAATGACTCAAATCCTGCCGCCATCCAATGTCATCAAACGTGCTACACTGCCTATAGTCCTTATTTCACAACCATGGTATTGATTACACTCACAGTTGAAGTGAACATGGACCATGCAGCATATGTTCACATGAATTTGTGGGAAACATTTTTTTTTTTTTAAATAATGAAGGGCAATTGTAGTCAGAATGAGCAGCCTCATATTCTGAGAGCAGACAGGAAAACATTTTGACTGGAAATTAGTGACTTATAGACACTTACGCAGAGAGTGAAATTCAATAGCAGTACAGAAAAGGAGAGAGAGAATCTTCCACCCTGAGAGCTATTGTTTGGTAGTCAGCTAGAGGCTGGTTCCGGGTACAAGCTGTGCCAATCACAGGTCAAGCCCAGTCGGTTTAGTGTTACTGTCGCTTAAGTGCCTTATCTCCTTTACTGGAACACTAAGCCAATTCACAGCCTATACAAATAATGGCTTCAATTATTGTAATTGCTATGACACAGAACCAAATCTATCCACGTAATCTTGCACAAATGGAACTTGCCTTTCCAGTGGACATGCGAAATAGATGTACACTTGCATGGACAGTATAATTAATATTGGCAATTAAAGCACCTCTTTCATAGGTTACCCACACAGGTTTCAGGGGATATTTTTGGTAGGATATTGAACCGTGTAATTCTGTATGTGTGGGAGTGAAGGGAATAATGATGGTGCAATTACAAGAGGTGAGAGTGGAGAGCATGGGCTCCATTTTGGCTCAAAGAAGCCTCTTGTACAGTGATACGACTATAGAAACACTGGGCTTACATTATAACCTATCACTGTGACGTATTGCTCATGAATAATAATAATAGTAATAGAATTGAGCTGAGACATTCATTGATTCTCAGACCTCTGAAGGAATGACCTGAGAAAGCACGTTGGTGGGACGAGTTTTATTCATACGATATCTTCTTCTACTCTTTCAACGCCAAGCACATTATCGAGTGTTCGCCAATTCCTCATTCTGACATGTAATTCAGTGGGATGATTTTTCCATATTTTAATTGTGTTAAGCCACGCCAATAGTACTTGGGCGATTTTTTGAAAATCTGGATATGATTAATCGTTGCCTCCTTTGTTTTGATTTAATGTTCCATCAGTGGTCTAAATAAATCCACGTCTGTATGGGAACGAAACAAAGAAACAAAGGACTGTGTGGATGCATACAGCACAACATGGGCTCAGCCAGACAGTAATCAATACGGCCCCTATGTACATGTCTGGCTGTGTAATTTGGAGATGGAAGACCTCAATCTAAGGCCTGTCGCAGAAAATCTGTTTAATCCTCTAAAAGTCTGGATTACTCTGTCTCATGCAGGACAAGCCCACAATATGAGGACTGTGACTCAAAAGCGCTTCTGCAACATTACATTAAATAATGATAATGGGCTGTATCTCTATAAATGTATGCTGTGGCACACATGACGAATAACCTGACAAAAGGCATTATTGATCACTTTTTATGTTAAAATATGATACTAGCCTTTCATTTTGTGCACATCCAGTTTGATCCTCAAAGCATTTTGTCATAGAATGTTGAATAATTAGTATAATGAATAATAAAAATAAAATTAGTGTACAAAAAATAAAGCAAAATAAGGTCTCACACGACCTACTGGTTTTGCTCTTTGTGTAGGATCTCCTGTAAACCTTGGAGTCCGCACCATGAGGAAAACCTGGTCTACAAACATTAATAATTTTGGGATTTAGGATATGATTTGTGTGCTTTTCCTGGGAAATGAGCAGTAGTATAATATTTAAGGGTCTGTTTATGTAATCTCTTCACCAAAGGCCTTAGTCAGAGAGTGCCTTGTGAAATCAGGCAAACATGATTTGGGAAAAACCATACAGATAAACTAGAAAAAGTCCCATGGAAGAAACCCCAAGGTCATTCACTATACAGACTGCTAGTTTCCAAGAGTGTACCAAAATACTGTCTGGCAAAATACTTTTAAAGAGTTCTAAAGGATTTTTTTTTTGCTTTTCAGACATAAAAATTGGAAGAGCAAGCAGCAGAAGCCTATCCTGCTCTTCCAAAGTGTTGATGGTTTGCTTCCTGATTTGAACGGTTGGACCCATTTGACCCTTTTTGCTTTAAGGCTTCTGGCCCGAATGGTGCCTTTATGATAGCTATTGTTGGCTTGATGCGCTGGAGCCAGTAAAATAGCCTTATCAACTGCCTGGACCTCGTCTCACAAAATGCTCAGGTGGTTTGGTTTGACTAAGAAATTTGATCATGGTCAAACATTAGCCTTTAATCACTACTTCGTTATCTGTGACCTGGGGAAAGGTAGATAAACACTGTTAGAGCCCATAGAAAATTGCGCATGGGTTTTTCGCTGTTTCACAGATCAAAAGCAATAAAAGGGAACTATAATAGGGACTATCTCAATGTCACAAGTACACAAGTGGACATGCTGTAAGTCATAAGTTCTGCAGTGCCAGGTGCGCATTATAATATATGCAGTGTCAATATTAACCTGAGGTGGTGGTTATGATTGATTGCATTATTAGGGATGACATCAGTCTAAGATGTTTGATCAGTTGAAACTGCTGTGCCGGCAGTCAATTTTCATTTTTTAAATACTGTGTTACTTGAGGTCAGTTGGTGTGGGACAGCAAATTTCACTGAGGTTTTGGCAACATTGGTACCATCTATAAATTTAGATAAGTAGCAGAATATTTGCCAAATATAACTGTTTACCATATATGGTGCTTCTGAGTGAGCTGGCACATTAGCACTGATTGAGTTGCCTGGTTGGCTGGCCAGTAAATAAACCATTGTATCCAGGTGAATGTATAATGTTGCAGCTTACCTTTAGCCTTTCACAAAATTTATACTACATTAAAGTCCAGGTAACTCTTCACTGATTAGTGGAACATAAGATTGAATGTTATACCTGCTTGGTAACCAAATGTTGCCTGTGTGGCAAAGTCATTTCACTCTGCACTATTAACACTATGACAATGATGCAGGTAATGTGTATTTACCAACACTGCAGTCGGACAAAACATTTTATATGTAAGGTAATTCTATGACTTAACGCGTGAGATAAGTTTACACAAAAGCAGGCACCTGTCCAGTGTCCTAAGAAAGGGGGGTGGTTACATGCAGGAATAGCATGAGCTGTCCATGTGAGCGGTGTGGGGGTCCACCCCAATGATTTTTTTAACTGAATGTAGAGGGCCAAAAAACTCTATTTCCCAGCATCTGAAGATCAATATCGCAACATAAAGTGAAAAGGTGCCTGTGCCACTTCTGATTAGTTTTTTTTTTTAATTCAAGTGCTGTATGCACTTTTTTTAAAAAAAAAGGCATTTTTATTCCGACAAAAAATACCATTTCATGCCCTAATTTCTGTTTCATCATTCAGCGTATGCTTCAACACCGGCGGCTGCTGGAGTGAAAAGGGAGGAGGCACAAAAATCCATTACTTTGCTTTGCATTACATGTATTTAGCAGACGTGTTTATCCAAAGTGACTTAATCTAAGTGCGTAGAATTAGGTCATTGACTCTGTGACAAAACAGACTAGATAAGGCACAAACCATATATAGTGTTAATTGCTTTCAGCAATGAACAAGACGGCAGTTGGCAATTAGCAAGGAATAAAAAGCAAATGAAAACAAACATTACAAAGCAGTTCTTTTTTGTGAAGTCTTGGGCCATTTCAACCTTTTACCTACACAAACAAACAAACCTACACAAAAAATTTCGCATGGAAATAATTCCATTCTCGTGTCTTACCGTAAGGAGGAGAACTGGATGTGACAGAGTTGAGTGTTTTCAGAATTAGCCCGTTGTTAAACAAAGAAAATTATTGAAAACAGGGCAAGACTAATAATTAGTTAATGGGGATTTGTTATGTCAATTCTCCTGGTCTATTTTCACACTGCACTTCACCATAGGAAAACATTCCCGATTTAAGAGCAACGTAGCACTCAACCTCCTAGACATACCATGCATCACTATACAATACTCAAGACGCATCACAAAAGAAAAAAAAAAATTAAACATATTGATTTAACAATAGAAAAACAACAGGGTTGTTGAACACTTCAGCTGCAACTTGCCAGGAGTTCCTCTGTGGAATTCTGCCACGAATCCAGAGAAGTTAAGAATCAAAGCTCCCTCCTTGGATCCGTGCCTGAAAGCATGCATACACACACACACACACACACACACACACACACACACACACACACACACGCACACACACATACACACACACACACTAACACACACACACACACACACACACACACACGCACACACACAAACATCCTTGTACTTATATCTTTGTGAGGACATTACATTGACTTCCATTCATTCTTCCGGTGTCTCTACAGCCTTTCCCTAGTCTTAACAATAAGCAAAGTATGTCTAATCTAAATCCTTACCTTAACCTTAACCTATCTCTAATTCTAACTTTATCCCAAACCCTTAACCTAACCTAACTATGCCTCATTCTAACCTTTCCCCTAACCTCAATTAATGAGTCACAATTTTCCACTGTAGTTGTGAGGACAGGTGAAAATGTCCTCACTACCCAAAAATGTCCCCACTCTGTAGTGAAAAAAAAAAAAACAAAAACGTTTTCTAGTTTTCATTGTGTAGCAAGTACAGGAACACACACACGTGCCCACCCACACACACACACACACACACACACACACACACACACGTGCACTGGTGCTCTATATGCGTCATGGAAACCAACAGCTAGTCTTGCGGTGCCGTCTGTTAGTCTAACAAAACCAAACTGCTAAATAATAGCACCTGCTGAGTGCAGGCTCATTGGAGCACAGATCATGCAGCTCTGAGACATTTCAGAATGTAAAACATTTGCCGCACAGGCTTACCGAACGCTCTGGAGTGCATGCAAAGGGCTGTTTATCGAACTAGAGGAGAATTCCTGAGTAAACTGGCTTGGCTCAGGAGCTCCAGGGGGGCCATGTCCTTGCCCCATAAACAGGTCAGTATTCTGTGAGAAGACACGGAATAATGCGCTGAGAGGGGAAAATACCAAGGTCTCCCAGGGAGGGAATCACCTTTTCTGTAGTCCACAAATAAACTCCATCACCTTGGTCGTGGCCATAACTTCATTTTAGTTCCAGAGGCAAAGTACATGGGAGAACGAAGGATGCATCAAGGAAAAACACTTCAATTTTTTTTTTTTTTTAAATTTTAAGAAGTTTTTTTTCTTTTTTGTCACTGCTACAGTCTACATTGGCATAGTCCAGATTCAATCTGAAGTAAGACATGAAAATATTTATCATGGATAATTGGGTACTGCTGACCCCTGGTTTTAAGTTGGAATAAATGAAAGTGCATTATGTTATTCATTAATGTAGCATTTATGCTTTATGCTGAAATGGGAATGCTGTTTGCTGGGTCTTGCTCTGTTGCTTGCATAACTTCATAGGATGCTCTCACTATCTTTTTAAATGTAAGTCATTCTGGAAAAGGCTGCTATATTACCGTAATGTAATAACATAGTTGACTGAGTTGAAGAGTTCCCCTACTGTTATTGAATTAACATTAGGTCCACACAGAATACACTGTTCATACATTGCAACCCTAATCCACTGGTCTCCTCCTCTTCTTTTTTTAACTTAAAAACTAAACTGTGGATCCAGGAGAAGTTAAACAGTGATTGCATGGAAAATACACTCCCTCTGTTGGGCAGATATTGAGTATGAGGGTAAATGGCTTTTTTGTAATATGATCCTCTCCACAGCGTTCGCAAAACATCTCTGCCTTCTGTGAGAGGCTCCAGCAATAATCCCTGGGCGATATCTCATCCAAAAACACCAGATCTTCTTGCAGATTTTCTGTGCCTTTCACATAATGGTCTGAGGTTTCCGTGGCAAGGTTGTCTCTGATTGGCCAGAGCTGGGACTCCATTGACCAATCAGAAGCCAGTTGTCAGGCGGCCTGGCCCTTGTTTAGAGTGTCTGTCTGCCTGTACCTCACACACAGCTGTGCCTTCGAAAAGCCTCTGCTTTCGTGCATAATTATATGGCTTTCTGAGCAAAACCCCCACACTGGAAACAAACATAAACTGTAGTCTTCCCCTCCTTAACAGGAATATACGCCCAATCCACGGTCCTCCATCCTCAGCCCCCCACCCGAAATACAAAAACAAAATTAACTCTTTCCAGCCCATCTACCCACACCCCCAACAAAAACTGATACACAATCTTGGGTAATATCTTTTAGATAACTGAACAACTTTCAGACTTCACTTCTATGAATTTCATCAATCCTGACTACCATTACTAGTATATGAATTGGCAGTTTGCCTGTTGCTTCAATAAAGGTGGTATGACTCATTCATATTGTACCTGTTGAAAGTTTTAAATCAGAAATGGTTTCTATCTTTTAAAACACAGAGCTGAAAGTTGATTCCATATGCTTGTTTTTTTATGCTGCCGCGAGAATATTGGTCCAAGTGGGTTCATATACTGAAACAAATGACAATTTTTTGTAAATCTGGCTAAGCTTGAAGGGAGTGTCAGTATTTTCCTTAAGAACTGTTAATCAGATCAGGAATTTCTCCTTCAGCCTGTCAAGCCTCAGATCTGTGTAAAATGAAAGGTCTAAGTTAGTACGTTAGCTGATTCATTGAAAAATGAAGTCCTTGACTGCAAATGAAACATATGCTTAACTCTCACACACATTTGCTAAACAACGACCTCTCTCACAGCTTCAGAACACATCCTTGCATGTACATGCACAAATGTACATATAACAGGGTGCGTTACATACAACCCAAATTCTGAAATAGTTGGGACAAAGTGTAAATTGTGAATAAAATCAAAACGCAATCACTTTCAAATCACACTTGGTAGTATTTTATTCACAATACTGTAGAACAGAGATGACATAGCAAATGTTGAAACTGAAAAATTTTTTACATTTTTTCCACAAAATTAGCTTGTTTCAAATTTGATGGCTGCTACGGGTCTCAAAAAAGTTGGGACAGGGGCCTGTTTACCATGGTGTAGCATCCCCTCTTCTTTTTATCACAAAGTGATAAAGGCATTGAGGCATTGATAACAGGAGAGGTGGTCTTTCTCCTCTTTAGCCCGGAGGACACGACGCCCATGATTTCCAATAAGAATGTCGTCTGACCACAGGACACTTTGCCACTTTGCTACAGTCCATTTTAAATGTGTCTTGGCCCACAGAACACGGCGGCGCTTCTGGATCGTGCTCAACAATGGCTTCCTTTTTGTATGATTGAGTTTTAGGTGGCATCTGTGGATAGCAAGGCGGACTGTGTTTACAGACAGTGGTTTCTTGAAATATTAGCAGGCTCATTTAGTGATGTCAATGACAGAATCATGCCGGTGAGTGATGCAGTGGCGTCTGAGGGCTCGATGAACACGAGCATCCAGTAAAAGTCTTCGGCCTTGTCCCTTACGCACAATTTTTCCAGTTTCTTTGAATTTTTTGCTGATGTTATGCACTGTTGATGATGAGACCTTGAAAGCCTTTGCAAGTTGACGTCAAGAAACATTGTTTTTTAAAGTATTCCACAATTTTTTTACACAAGACTTCACATGTTGGAGAGCCTTTGGCCATCTTTATTTCTGGGAGACCCAGCCTCTCTAAGACATCCCTTTTACAGCCAATCATGTTACACACCTGATGCAAGTTAAATTAATTACTTGCTAAATGTTCTTTCAGCTGATTCTTTTATATTGCTTTTTTAGTCCTTTTTTGCCTGTGTCCCAACCTCTTTGACACCAGTTGCAGCCAGAAAATTTTAAATAACCTCATTTTGTGGATTAAAATGTAAAATGTCTCAGTTTCATCATTTGAAATATTATCTATGTTCTATTGTAAATAACATATTGGCTCTTGTGATCTGAAAGTGATTGCATTTTGATTTTACTCACAATTTACACTTCATCCCAACTATGTTGAAATTGGGGTTGTATATATCTCCTATCTGGGCCTCAATATGAAGACTTACACATGGCCTATGTACAAACAAAAAGGTTGTGCAAAGACTTTGCCAAACATTTATTTTAATCAATTCCCTTTTCCCCACTTAAGGTCTGCACACCTCTACAGTTTAGGGATGTCAGGCTGCAAGGACTTTCTGCAAGGACCATCACATCAGTCTGCATATAGAGAATTTAAATCTCCAGATGCATCAACATGTTTAAAAAAAAAATTACATTTCAGTTGGTTCAACATATTCTTAAAAATTGCATCTCCAACTGCGTCAACATATTTAAAAAAATACATTCCAATTACATCAACATATTTCTGAAAAATTACTTTTCAATTACATCAACGTATTCTTAAAAATTACATTCCAATTACATCAACATATTCTATAAAAAAAATTCCTTCCAATTACATCAAGATATTCTTAAAAATTACATCCCAATTGCATCAAACTGTTGTCATTCTTTTCCTTTTTGTCCATTTGCTTCTCCACTTCTTGTGCTCTGAAACACATGAGGCACATTAACTGAGAGCCCACTTTGTGTGGAAATCAATAACGCGTCTCTGCCATAATCCTCCGAAGCAGGTCCATTACCATGATGAATCTCCCCCCAGTGCACTGCTGTCCCCAGGACTGAGGCCGGCTGAAGTTTAGTCTCTGACGTCCTCATCCTTTACGGCTGCTTTCTTCGACCATTGCGGCTACGTTGTTTGTTGAAAAGTCGGAGTACAGTTGCTGGGAACCAGTTGTTTGACTTCCATTCTTGGACTCCAGCTGTACAGAGGAGTGATATGCTAACTACAACTGTGATTTAGCGATTTTGCAATGACGAAGCTTCGCTTTTGCGGATTAAATAACAATGTGTGATGTCTTTGGCTGAGAAACGATTGAGATATGTGACGTGCTCCCCCTGTTATTTTGTTGTTTTTGCAGAGTTGAAAAAGCTCTCAGTGGGAGGCAGAGGAGATTCTAGAAGAATATGTGAAGACTGAAACAAGAGCTGAAGCATACAGCCACAACAGAGCCTCATCCCCTTGACATTGTGCTGTCACTAAGGAGCCTTGAACTGTGCATGTGTGACTTGCACTGAAACCATATTACTCTTCGGCAGCAGCATTTAGATTTGACTGCCCCCTGGTGAAATTAAAGGGCCATCCTATTTGTTTAAATTCATGCTAAATTCACTTGCCCGTTCCGTAGTCCTTTGCTACCTATTAAAAGTGCTGAATGTGCTTTGGAAGTACAACCCCAATCCTGCAATAGTTTGGACAAAGTGTAAATCGTGAATAAAATCAAAATGCAATGAATTTTAAGTCATCCCAGCCAGTATTTTATTCACAATAGAACAGAGATAACATCGCAAATGTCAAAACTGAGAAATTTTCCAATTTTATCCAATAAATGAGCTCATTTCAAATTTGATGGCGGCTACAGGTCTCAAAAAGTTGGGACAGGGACCTGTTAACCATGGTGTAGCATCCCCTCTTCTTTTTATCACAAAGTGATAAAGGCATTTAGGAGACAAGTTTCTTGAGTTTAGCCATTGGAATTTGATCCCACTCTTGTTTGATACAGGCCTACAGCTGCTGGAGATTTTTGGTTCTCCTTTGATGGACTTTTCTTGTAACTATGCGGCAAATGTTCTCAATCGGAAAAAGATCAGGACAGCAGGCAGCACACGGACTCTTCTACTATGAAACCATGCTGTTGTAATAACTGCAGTATGTGGTTTTGCATTGTCCTGCTGAAATACACAAGGCCTTCCTTGGAATAGATGTCGTCTGGAGGGGAGCATATGTTGCTCTAAAACCTTTACATACCTTTCAGCATTCATGGTGCTTTTTAAACATGCAAGTGTCCCACACCATATGAACTAATGCATCCCCATACCATCAGAGATGCTGGCTTTTGAACTGAACGCTGATAACAGGAGGGGTGGTCTTTCTCCTCTTTAGCCCGGAGGACACAACGCCCATGATTTCCAGCAGTGTCAAATTTGGACTCGTCTGACCACAGGGCACTTTTCCACTTTGCTACAGTCCATTTCAAATGAGTCTTGGCCCACAGACCACATAGGCGCTTCTGGGTCATGCTCAACAATGGCTTCCTTTTTGCATGATAGAATTTTAGGTGGCATCAGTGGATGACACAGTGGACTGTGTTTACAGACAGTGGTTTCTTGGAGTATTCCTGGGCTCATTTAGTAATGTCAATGACAGAATCATGCCGGTGAGTGATGCAGTGGCATCTGAGGGCCCGAAGATCGCGGGCATCCAGTAAAGGTCTTTGGCCTTGTCCCAGTTTTTCCAGTTTCTCTAAATCTTTTGATGATGTTATGCACTGTCGATGATGAGACCCTCAAAGCCTTTGCAATTTGAGGTTGAGGATCATTGTTTTCTAAAGTAGTCCTCAATTTTTTTACATTTTAGGTTGGAGACCCTCTGGCCACCTTTACTTCTGAGAGACTGAGCCTCTCTAAGACATCCCTTTTACAGCCAATCATGTTACAAACCTGATGCAAGTTAACTTAATTACTCGCTTAATTTTTTTTGCCTGTGTCCCAACTTTTTTGAGACCTGTTGCAGCCAGAAAATTTGAAATAAGCTCATTTTGTGGATAAAAATGTCTCAGTTTCATCATTTAAAATGGTATCTATGTTCTATTGTAAATAACATATTGGCTCATGTGATCTGAAAGTCATTGCATTTTGATTTTATTCACAATTTACACTTAATCCCAACAATTTCGGAATTGGGGTGGCATTTCTGATCAATGCTTGATAACACGCTCTGCTGAAATAAATGATTGCATAAAGTCAAGCTGCCTCAAAGTGAGACATAATTTTGATAACAATTTTCAGCATTAAGTGGAAACCTTTGGCAAGCTATGATAAACACAGGTCACGTTTCACAACATCTCACACTAAACCTTAAAAGCTGGTGAATTCTGCTCATTTTCATAGTGCAGGGATATGACAAACAAATGCCTGTAAAATGCATTGCAAAATATCTGTTGACAATGTCAGTAATCCCCATGTGCGGAAACAGGAAAGAAGAAACAAAGATACTTGAGTAAACCATTGAAGCTGTGCTGTGGGCTATCGTGTGAGTTTCATTCGTGTCCACAGGAGACAAAGAGAGTGCGTAAGTTTGTTTGTGTATGTGGGATGCCTTCGGTGAGACTAAGTTTCAGCAAATGCATAAATAAAGTCATCATATGAAATAAATGTTTGTGTTTGGGCCCAAAGCTTCTCCCCAGTGGAATCAAATTCAGGACAATTCATCCACTTAGCAAGTCAAAGAGCACTTAATGAGAGAATGGAAAAGTTTAGAGTAATCACACAAACCAGCATCGACATCACTCAACTCCTCACAAGTTTGTAGTACAGTAAAACAAAGTAGACATTACTAAACTTCAGTGTACATTGTTTAAAACTAGAGGCACTCCTACAGTTCAAACCTCCGCCAAGGCAGCACAGTCCAAATCTTGCTGAGTGGGAGCGAAATTCAGGTATTGCATGTCATAGGATTTCAAGATGGCTGCCGTTGCAATAGCGTCCATCCCTGATGTAATAGCAAGCCACCCACAAAATTTCAGAGATATCTATTTATTACTTTTTGAGTTATCTTGCTCACACGACGGCCATATTGTTTGCTGCTGTGCCGGCCATACTGTTTGACTGATAGCGCTGAAAATCTATAGGGTTCATCCTTGATGTAATAGCAACCCACCCACAAAATTTCAGAGATATTCGTTTGCAACTTTTGGAGTTATCTTGTTAATAAACAAACAGACAAACCAACGGCACCGATCACATAACCTCCTGCCAACTTCGTTTGGCGGAGGTGAAAATGTGTATATTAGAACCGTAGAAAGATTTTTTTCCTTCTGCAAATGCCATTCTACATGAAAGAGATTTTGACGCATGAATGCAGCTAATGGTAACCAAAGAGGTGTCATTTGATGCTCTCAATTATTGTATGTTGTTCGTAGTATTAAAATGGATGTCCAATAAATTACTGTACACTTCCAGTCTTATACTGTTTCCTATGTCGACTTGAATGATAAACATGGTTCATTCATCTAGTAGAGGATTTCGATCTATTGATAGCTTTATTGGTAAGTAGAGTAGGATGGTAATTGATGCCGAAAATTTTACCATTCTGCATTCGTAAAATGTGGTTAATGTGTCTGCATTGCAGACAGCCCAGGGGCTACAGACAACCCCACTGTTCAGCTTCACTGTCCCTAAAAAAATCGATAGCAGTCCTCAACCTTTCACCCCTGGTCCACAGTGAGTGGGGGAGGTCATGCCAGATGGGTCAGACTGTCTTTTACACGGCGAGCGTGGCGTTGCGTCGCCTTCTGTCCGAGCTCATTACCGTCAAAGGCTCGGGACAATGCATTTTAGGACTGTGTCTGCGCGATAGCCCATAAGCTTCATCAACATGGGGCCTGTGTCTGCCGCCTCACCAATACAGCTCATTAACGCGGAGCCTGTGTGTGTCCAAGCCCATGCACAATGCACAGTGATACAGGGTCCATATCTCACACTGCTCACAGGCCTTAGAAATCTTGTCGGCTTTGTTAGCATTATTGATTCTTCCAGTAAAAAAAAAAAAAAGAAAATCTGGTAAATTGACTTTGGATGTTTGTATATGGAAAGAAATGATTTTTTTGGTAGAATTTCTATGATCTCAAAATATTACTCATCAATCTAAAATAAAACGCTCTAAATGCTCAGTAACACCTAGCTGCATTCTTGGTATCACTGACAGACGCAAGTATTTTGGTAAATTACATGTTATTCTGCATTGTGCAGTTGTAAATACCACTCTGGTTATCATCAGTGACGTTAGTTTTGTTTTCTTTCATAATTCCATGACGTTATTCCCTTTTGTAATTTGATGACATCATTCAAGCAGTCATCTTACATTTCTTTGCTTGCATCCGGTAACAAAATGGGTGTTGGCGACAGTGTTAGCTTGTTGATTGCGAAAAAGAGAATGTTTCATTGAACGCTATCAATTCAAGGGGGAAATATGTCCAGAAGACAACTTCCCAGTTTTACACGCCAGCTTAAAGCACAGACTGTGACAGAGACGATTATGTGCCCCATTCATTTTTCCCATAGAGAAATAAGCTTTGAACCGGTTTGCATATTGTTAGTCCAATGCTTTTAACTAGTCATGTCACACTTTCGAAACCTATTGATTTTGATTCCTCATAATTCAGTCTTTTTCCCTGTTCGAGAAGGAGATTTGGTTTAGCAGCAGTTTTGATTTCAATATGAAGGATTTAGCCAATTCAGTCCCTGAAACATAAAAACAATGTTTTAAATAGTAACAAAAATGATAGTGTACATTAACACGTCAGTTTTTCTCCAACAAAAGCTCTTTGATGTGGAGAAAAAAAAGTTGTCAAGAGAGCCGTCCTGAGATAAATGAATAAATGAATACAAATCATATTTATGCAAAGGATTTCAGGAAAGTGATTCATAAAATTGTAACACTGGTTATGGCACTCATAGTTCCTAAATATTTTTAATATTGATGAGCTGCATATGTCATGTAATTTCAAACCTGGATTTAATATAGGTAACAGAGTGACAACATCAACAATACTGCTGCTACTATTACTGCTACTGCTACCACTACTACTAATCATAATAATATGTTCCTCACATGTTTGAATAGTGGTTTGGACTACTGTCAACATGGCTAATGCACAATGGCCAAAGGGATTCCTCTGTGAAGAAGTTACTTGAGGAAGTGAGGGAGGACATTTAATTTTGTGGAATGGAACTAGGCCCAAGTTTCATGTTGATTGGTAAGCCAGTCAAGTAGTTGCTACTACGTAATTGGCTAACAACAGCAATGTTCTTGAGGACATCTCTGTTCATTAGAACTACTATTAAGAACTTACTCAGAGATAAAATATGCAAGACTAGAAAAGCACCCAGAGAGCGCAGACAGCAAAACCCAAAAGCACGGTGACTGGAACTCAGGCCCATTGGAAAGACTTGAAATCTTGAACTTTGGCGTATATCTCAGCTGTACCTTGGCCTAGATATCCCAAAATTTAATCACCTGTTCCTTGACTTAATACCCACCATCTCTTAAAATTTCATCAAAATCGGTGCATTACTTTTTGAGTTATCTTGCTAACAAACAAACAAACAAACAGACAAATGCTGCCTAAAACATAACCTCCTTGGCGGAGGTAATTAGAACCGTGTACATCAAGCCTCTATTATATTTTTGATATTTATAACACTGCTTCATGGCAAAAATGCCAAATTTGGCACAACAGCACAGAATCAGCACAAGCTCATTACATTTAAACTGAGAGTCTGAATTAAAACTGTTTATATAAAACTGGCCTCGCCCAAATAATTATTAAGTTTCAGTCTCCCCAGGTCATGCTAGGTTAAACTGGATAAGCTGAGCCTAGTATCCACTGACTAGGCTGCAAAAGAGGTTTTTGCAAAAAATGTCAGCAAACACAAATTCAACTTCAAATGCACATTTTGTAAAATTTGTTTTTTTTAATATATTCAAAGTTAGGGAAGCTATCAATTTAAGCAATGCATGGCAGCCATTTTGTTGCAAAAAACACATCCATCACACTGAGTGACGGATGTAGAATGATGGATTTGGGCCCTGACAGGCGCGGCTGCAGCCCCGCTTTGCAAAGCCGAGCAGTGGGGCGCCTGCTTTGACCTTCTGCGGTGACTCTCAGCTGACCTATGCATCAGACGGAAAATTACTCATAGATCAGTGCACCTCGGTGGCCAAAAAGGCCAATGTTATGGCCATTCCTCAATCAATTCTGGAGCTTGGCATTTCAAATGTGACTTAGCATGTTCAAATATTAGAAGAAGAATAGAAGAAGAAGAAAAAAAAATGCCACAGTGGCCAAGAAGATTTTGATGTGAATCGGCATGTAATGGCTGAGGTAAATCATTCAAATTCATTCTCATTGTATGTCACACTGTAATATAGTAATGCTTCTTCTGAGTTCTGATCATTGACTGTATAAAAGGTTATGATGCAGTAATCACACAACTCAGCTGAAGTGTGCTATGGTATGGATTACAACGTATTTCGGCATATTAGTGTAGTTGCATCGAAAGATATTCAAGATCTGCATAGAAAACTTAGTTTCACTACTGAGAGAATCTCCTTTGGAAAATAAATTAACTCTCTATGCGTACTCAAAGAACACACACGCACACATGCACACACACACACACACACACACAGGCCCACACATGCGCACAAACACACACACACACACACACACACACACACAGGCCCACACATGCGCACAAACACACACACACACACACACTTTGCTTCTTTCTTGATCAGAAACAAGGCGATAATCTGAAAGCTACCAGTCCAAGATCGCAAGCATCCCGAACTTCCAATTCACTGTGTCTTGTTTGCATCCCACTGGCTATTTACATGCTAATGCCATTGCATTATTGATTGAATGCAATAAGGCATCATCCAGCAGTTGCCTCAGATGACAGTAATTCTATTTACTCAAAGCAATTTCTCCTACTTTATAGCATCATTAATGCCACAATGTAATTCCTCCTATGGGTTCAGCTTGAGTTATGTTCATATCAGAGAATATCAGAGGTGGTTCTGGAACATCAACGGCCTGCTTCCTCACATAATATTGCGTAACGGAATCCCTGTTATGACTCGTTATATGGCTTCCTCAGTAGATATTTTCTGCCCCCGTGTGGTAGCCATAGGGTACCTCTCTTCTTCTTGGTCCGTCATTTTTTCCCGAGATCAGAAGAGGGCGCAAAAAAAAAATGAAATGGAAGAGTAAAACTGTCGGTGAATGGTGAAAAAGAAAAAAAAATATTAGCTGGTAAATATGAAACTGTGAGGTAGATTGGATGTAAAATCTGATTATCTTCATTATGAAAAGAACAAAAGCAAAAAGATCAAACCAGCCATCAAGAAGTCAAGCTCTCTGATGGTTCAGCAGTCTGTGATTTTCTGGACCCATTTTCAACCAAATTAATTAAGGAAGTCTGACATATCCCAGTTCAAAAGACACTGCTGCTCACCCAGCTCAAATATGTGTGAGATATATGCACATTTATAAATACAAAAATGTATGAGCATATGGGACGCTTGCTGGGCTCATCCATCTGCAAAGTATTTAAATCCTGGGATACCCTCTGCTTTTACTGGGAATGTTAATATGCTGAATCTTTCAAAATTGTTTAACAATTAAATATTACATATCTTTTTGTAAACAGAGACAATAGCTCTTATCAAATGAGCAGTTTTGTTAAACGTTAGGCGTTTTTCCTTGTGGTTATTGACGTGCTCGTTATTCATCAGCTTGGTGGGTTGGATGTATTTTATCTTTCATCTGAGTAAGAATATTCCGGCAGTACATACAGTACAAAGACAGAACTGTACAATAAATGAATTCAGGTCAATGATCTACCTGCCAATCAAGCCTGCAGATCTCAAAGGCATATGCAAATGCAATTATACTATTATGCACTTTCTGCAGAGCTCACCCACAAAAATGTGCAGATAAATCTGAGAACCAATTTGTATTCTGTGTCAAAAAAATAAACGAAATAACGAGAGACATCAGCTTGAACTGCATTAATTTGAACTGCACCTTTGAATGAAAGTCATACAAATGGTGCCTGTTCTAGACAGCAAGCAGGGAGCTGTGAAAGCATCCTCAGTTGTTCTTTCTAAACCTAAGCAATAACGGCTAGTTTTAAACTCCAGTCTAGAGTCATAAACGTGAGACAAACATTGACTGTGAAACAATGATTGATTTTCTCCTTGGTAGTTTTAAAATGAACAGTTAAAAAAAACACAAGAAATGAGAATATGAGTCAGTGGTCTTAAGTGGAGGAGAATATTTGAATTACAATCAGTCTCCCAGCTCCTTAAACCACTGATTACAATTGTGTTTATTTACGGACTTTTCCTGATCAGTGCTCCTCTGTTGCAGCTGCAGGTTCACTGTGTTCCATTCCTGTCAAATTTAATTAATCATTGTCCTCCATGGTCCAATGTTATTTACTTTATACTGCTCCTGTCCACCGCTGGTGCATTATTTATCTATCCGGTGGTCTGTTTTTACAACCAACACTTAATGAGTGGCCCAGAGTCACAGATGGCTTCCTCATTAAGAGACTTAATGCAGTGGAGCTCAGTCCTCCAACTGCCCTCTCACACTGTGCGTCTGTAACAGACCCAGGAGTATCCTGCTGAGGGAAGTCAAGAATGGTCAGTATCACATATCCCTTATGAGGAATTACTATTCTTCCAATCTATAGTTCTCCTATAGTAAATGGATAGTATTTTCGCCATCATAATGTAATGTATTACTATAGTGATACTATAGTTTTTGAAACTACAGCAATACAGTTGTGTGGACCATAAATAATATCATGGTACTGTTGATTGTGGTAAAACTATAGTTATAACGTGATGGCTATAACACTACTCAAGTTATACTGCGCAAACTAAAGTTATATAGTATGCTATAGTAATGCCAAGAACATTATAGTACTATTTAGCAATAAATATAGGATATTTTCATATGGGATTTTACTCTGATTAAACTTTTAACACTTCAACCCTTCCACTATGAGACACAGAGCATATTGTGATGAAATGGTTGAACACGTTTACATTTCAGACCAAACCAGACTCATGCGTAGGTTGAAAATCATGAAGAGAGACAGTAATGTTGCTGAAGTGTTTCGCGAGTGTGTTGGTCGAGGCACCGCAATGTCCGAGGTTTATGGTCTTCCCCTAACGGCTTTCGCTGTCTCGCCACAACCACTTTTCACCTGAGTGTCACCAGCCAAACCCTCATGTTGTCCTTGGGAAAACAAACAACCACGCCCTGGATCACGGACCTCTCGGCCTTCTCTTGGTACTTTACCTCTGGGTCCCCTTATTGTTCTGGTGAATTCTTCTGCCCTGTTGTGTACGTGTGAAAAGTTCAGCGATGAGATAGGTCTTTAAAGGCCATTAGGAGGTCACTGTCCTGGCCACAGTAGATCCTGAATATGCATTCGCTAGGGACCTCGAAGAGAACTACTGGTAGTCTCCTTTTCGCGTCCTCAGCCCCGGAGAATTAAGTATGACTTCCACTCTTGAGGCACATAGACACATCCAAGAATCAGGACTGGGCGAGGACCTCAAGTGACTCAAGGTACTGCGACTGATTCCCTCTAAAAGCATTAAGCTGCTCATCTCCAGTTCACTAGTGGTGATGAATGGTTTGTAGGGTCTGGAACAGCAGTGTATGATGTCGTTTATGCAAAACGTAAATAATGCCAGTTTTTCTATGTTGTGCATGAGGTTATTTAAGGCTTTAACTCAGTATTTCTATCACGGCGACAGGGAAAAATTATTCCAATGAAGCAAGACATTTGGAAATCCAATAACAAAATGATTTAGCAATTAAATTTTGGAATTTACGGACTTCGGTGTCCATATTTACATGATGGGGTTTTACTTACAACAAGTGATGGCAGCAAGAATCAGGCTTTGTTTTTTGAAAGTGAATGTATTGCCTAATATGTGCCCAGGCTCATATTTAAGTCACTTCTCATGCTCCAGCTGGGCTTCTTACAGGTTTGCCTCAAGAAAGATTTTTTTCAGGAGGTAGTGGATTTTGGAAGTTGAAAATAATTTTGCTGGCAGCACCCGCTGGGATTATATTGGGACACGGAAAATGTTCTGCTCTTTGCTTACTCTCCCGAGATGGTGAAAGTGATTTGCTTGTAAGAAACAGGTCTGCTTTTAACTATTACCGCACTAATATATATATATATTCTTTTTTTTTTTTTTGCTCAATAGCGTCTTAAATGATGGAATTGTTTGCCCTGACGCTGTACCTCCTCGTCGTTCCTCTCCATACAAATGTCCTTCAACCCAGTGAGTAAAAACAGCATTTCATGTTCACGAATCAAATACTACATAGCTCTAATGAAGGTAACAGTAAAGAAAACTGAAAAGGATACAGTCATTTTTAACTTGTGGTTAAAAACAGTCATGCTTCAGTCCTGATAGCGCTTCACTGTAAATGTTTGTCGTTGTTCAGGTAGACGTATGATGGCAGTTGAGGACTCTGAGAGAGACCGGTTGACCTGGCTTGAGGGTGGGAAGGAAAATGCGGAGGAGCCCTTACCTGCAGCTCTGGATCTGGATTTACACTGGGAGGGAGACAGAGATCATGAGAGAGGAGGAGTCCTGGAGAGGGAGGTTCATCACGGTGACAATGTAAACAATCAAGCAGGCGGCGAAGGGCCGAAAACGGATGAGAAAGGACACAGAGAAGACAAAATGGAGGAACACAGGAGCCTGCAGGAAGAAAAGGAGATGCTGGGGAGGGTTAAAAATGAGGAACAGGAGGGAGAGGCAGAGAAAGAAGGAATGGACAGAGATGGAGGTAAAGAAGAGGACACAGATGACAGTGAAGAAGATAGGAGAGAAGATTTGAATGGAAAAGACAAGACCCATATGGAGTATGATATGGTTGCCGTGGAGAACACAAATCAGCAGGACTATATAGTTGCAGGTGGAGAAGAGATGCTGGTAACTTCAAGTCCATCCATCACGACCGACACCCCCGACTTGAGCATCGGCCCTGGTCTCTCCATTGAAACTGACAGCCGCATGTCAAATTCTATCCCTGCTCTCTCGATAGACACAGAAATCACCCATTTAAATCCAACCCCTGCTCCCTCTGTACATGCAGACATCACCTATTTAAATCCAATCCCTGCTCTTCTATTGGACAGTGACATCACCCATTTAAATTCGACCCCTGCTCCCTCAGTACACGCAGACATTACCCGTTTAAATCCAATGCCTGCTGTGTCTTTGGACTCTGACATCACCCATTTAAATCCGAACCCTGCTCCCTCTATACATGCAGACATTACCCGTTTAAATACTACTCCTGCTTTCCTTTCAGACACTGACATCACCCATTTAAATCCTAACTCAGCTCTGCCTATAGATGCACAAATTCTTCATTTCAACTCAACGCCTGGTCTCTCTATGGTGACTAATACCCCCCTTTTAAGCCCTACCCCTGGTGTTTCTATGGAGAGCAACAGCTCACTTTTGAGTTTTCCCCCTGGTCTAGCTATAGACACCCCCCTTTTCGACTCTAACCCTGAGCACTCAACTGAGAAAGACGTCTCCAATTTGAACTCCAACTTTAGCTCCCGTAAAGTGACAGACAGTCCCAGTTTCAGCCCTATTCCTGGTCTCTCTTTAGAGGTGGATGCTTCACATTTGAGCCATAACCCTGACATCTCCAGAGAGACAGAGATTTCTCATTTGAACCTTAGCACTGAAAACTCTTTTGGGATAGGCTTGTCTACTTTGAGTCCAAATCCTGATTTTTTCACACCTTTGAACCCTACCCCCAGCCCCACTCTCTACATTGATCAGATTTCTTCGGTATCAAATCAGGAACTGAACCCCTTCCAAGATATTCTCCATACTGCAGACAGTACTGTCTTTCCAACTGCTGGCTGGGGGCCAGTGACAGGAGGGGAACGTGACGAGGCCAAAATCATCCTCGTTGCACCACACAGTGAGCGTGCTCATTTGTGGAACTTGACGGGCAGCTCTCGGCCAAACCTTACAGAAGAGGAAGGATTGGGTCCCAAAGTAACTGAGATGAAGAAGGGCTCATCCATGGATTTGACAAACACAGATTCG
Organism: Gymnothorax reevesii; assembly: GCA_029721435.1. Classification (NCBI taxonomy): domain Eukaryota; kingdom Metazoa; phylum Chordata; class Actinopteri; order Anguilliformes; family Muraenidae; genus Gymnothorax; species Gymnothorax reevesii. The sequence goes on along the minus strand of CM056579.1, from coordinate 27,648,944 downwards.
GTCACTGAGGAGCAAAAGAGCCCTGAGAGGAAAAGGTCAAAGTTCAACCGGCTAAGAGAGAAAACAAAGAAGAAGAAGTCACGGCTGGCCAAAAAAACAGAGACGGTGAGAGGCCGGCACCAGAACAAAGGCAATGCTGCGGAGAAAAGCAAATCTCCTAAAAAAGACAAAACCAGGAAGAATAAAAAGAAGATGCAAAAGGAAAATGGAAAAGCCGAGAAAGTACCTTCTGTTTTCCCCTATTTTAATGATGATTACTGTCCCCAAGAGTGTGCTTGCTATGGAAGGTAAGGCTCAGGAGTCAATATATATCACAACTTATTTTTAATTCTCCTAAATCCAATGAAAATTATAATATTCATTTAAACAACTGAAAAATTTGTGCAAATGTATATTTTTGCTTTAGAATGATTTGGTGTTTGATAATGCAATATTCCAGTGAATAAAAGAATATACCAAGCTTTGAATCCTCCAAAGCGAAAACCAGTGAACATAGAGCTTACCTGATGAACAACAAAAGCATCTAACTTTAGTACAGATCCAATGGGAGAACAGTATAGTGCGATTTATGGTGAGAATTGTTCAGGGAGTGACAGTTGCTATGCTGCATAAAAACTGTTCAGGCTATGTCGATATTCAACCGCAGTCTGAGGACTCATCCTATCAGACAGCACTTAAGGTATCACTCACATTGCCCTTCTCAGGAACATCTTCTATCCATTAACTGCTTCATGATCTTCCTTTTCATGCCGTGGGGCTATTTTGCAGTTAACCATTGAATTTTCGAGTGGGTTTTATTTTTCTCTTTCTGACATGGCTTATATTAACAGTCTGATGTATGCTTTGATGTTCATGAATGTCAATTGATTGATACGTCGTACAAATTGTGCTTATCAGATGTATGTTATGCAGCAGTTCCATTGACCTTCTGCATGCACTCTTTGTAGGTTGCAGGATGAATGTAATGTAATATGGCAGTTATGCTCTGTGCCTTTCAGAGTCTCCCAGTGCTCAGACAAAGGCTTGGACAAGATCCCGTACGGCATCCCATACAATTCCCGCTACTTGCTCCTCATGAACAACCAGATCACTGGGATCGAGCTGGACCTGCTCCGTGAGTACGCCTCACTGGAATTCCTGGTGCTCAGCAATAATCTCCTGACTGATGGGGGCATCGAAGGGGCTTTTGAGGGAATGATGCCGCTGAAGCGCCTGTACCTGGACAGGAACCAGCTAAACAGTGTCCCTACTGACCTCCCACTCAGCTTGGAGGAGCTGAGGATGGATGCTAACAACGTTAGCATCATGTCAGAGGTGGCTTGGGCCCGCTGCCCCAACCTGCAGATTCTCAGCCTCAATAATAACAGCCTGGGGTCTGAGTCGATGCCCGATGGGGTGTTCATACCGCTAACCAGCCTACGCACACTTAGCCTCATCCACAACTTCCTCGCCACTGTTCCAGACCGCCTTCCCATCAACATCAAGGACCTGTACCTCCGTGGGAACCACATCGACCGAGTTCCCGGCAACGCATTCCCGGAAGGTTCTGGCTTGCTAGTTCTGGACCTAAGCGCCAACCAGCTGACTAACAAGGGCCTCACCAAGGACTCCTTTCGTGCACTGGTTCACCTAGAGAACCTCAACTTGGAGGGGAACCTCCTCAGATACGTCCCTCAACACCTTCCTTCGACCCTCAGGACCCTCAACCTGGAAGGGAACGCCATCACCTCAGTCGGCAAAGTGGCATTTTTGGGACTTCCCCACCTTGAACATTTAGGACTGGCTCGCAACAAGATTGCCAGGGTGGCTACCGGAGCCTTCTGGGGCCTCTCTGCCCTGCACCAGTTAGAATTGGGGTACAATGCCCTCCGCCAGGTCCCTCGGCGCCTACCACCCACCCTGCACTCTGTCACTCTCATTCACAACAAAATTAACTCCGTGCCACGGGACTCATTCTGCACCAAAGGCATGGATTCTGCTCTCAGCAGCCTAGTGACTGTTCACCTGGAGCACAACCTTCTTCAGCTGGCCAATCTAGACTCTCAGGCTTTCACCTGCCTAAGGGGCTATCAAGTCATCCATTTATACTGAGTACGATTCCACTCCTTCTGCATACTTCCGCTGAGAGCTATACCTCACCCAATGCTACTTTTTAATACTTATAGAAAATCAACATCTTGGTCATACTGTCATAGATGCTTGTAGAAACTCCATATAAAGATCCTGTTTATACTGTGAGTGACTCCATACTGCAGCTCTATGCGGGCCAGTAACTTCAAAGTAATGGACACATTGGATAATGTGGCTTCATAAAGCCAAATATTGGCAAAGCTCATACATTCTGTCCTTAAATAATTGATTTGATCATATAGTGTTGTTTTCCTATGGTGACAAAAGCCTCTGGTTCATACTCCTCAAAAGAATTTGTAGCAAGTAATGCCACTCGTTTTTGCTCATTGTCTGTCACAAGTGACTCCTCTGCCAATTACTATAACTCTTGAGAAAGACCCCACATCCAAGGTTGTCACAAGAGGGATGGAAGTCCTCCTTAAGTCTGTTTCATGAAATCCCTTAAACGACCTGTGTTTACATTTCATTAGACTGCAAATGATTGTTGATCAATCCATACAATGACCACTCCCCCAACCCTAATTGGTTTATTATCTGTCTGTCTCAATGCTGGGCGGGATTTCAAGTTATTTTTTATCGGGCCTTTTAATTTCACTCACAGCTGTCTCCCTGTCTTCAAAGCGATCCCAGTGTTTTCTGACAGGGTGGAGGGTGAAGCCTGCACTTACAGATAATAATGTATACAGGGTTAAAAATTAAGTATAATTGAAGAGCCTAGTGCTAAAAGTACTTAACACTTTTACAGACTGTAAGGTAAGGATGGGAATAACATCTTTTGTAGTCACCTAAATTGATTTTCTCAAAATAGAAATTTTGTGACTAAAGCACCTTCAGCGCTAGGGTCTTCAATTCTGCCTGTTAGGAATTCATTTGGTCTCTGTTTTCCATATCCAAGCTAAATAAAATAATTTTAGGGAAAAAAAACTGATTTTTTGTATTATTGGTACTTTGTTTCTTTTAATAATTTTTTCCCTAGTTTCTTCTATTTCTGGAGTTAGGAGAATGCCGCGTGATTCACCATGAGTGCGGACATGAGCTGTATTCCATGTGAAACGTTTCCAAGTGGAGATATAATTATTTGTGGTTATCTCCCCAATCCTGAATAATTCTGTATTCAAAATCATCCATAGAACATGAATAAAATGTATTACTCCTAGTGTGCTTTCAATTACAGAAACTTAAAACTTGAGAAAGAGTAATGCATTTGTTTTAGAGCTCTTTTACACTGAGCTTTTTGCCAGTTGTTTTATAGGAAAAAAGAACTGGAAGACAGCAAGTTCAGCTGGCTGCTTTGGAGCTGGTTTGTAAAATCTGTTTGGACTCAGAACAGCAGAGACTGTCCAAGTAGTTTGAAGCTGAACAAATTGGAACTGCTCATGAAAACTGCATATTGTCAGGACGTGTGCTAATGCCGTGAGACAGTTTAACAATTACAGGAAAATAAATCCAAACCATGATGCTAATTTTTCATTTGTCATACAATAAGTCAATATTTGGACTGAAGTCATTGATAAAAGTCAAAATATTATTTGAGAATGAGAATGAAAAGCCTTCCACCAAAGGCCTGTGCAGCACAGCAGGGTTACTCAATTAGTTTGATAGCAGCGCAAAGTAGAAGACGGAGCGGCTTTTTTTTACATCAGTCCACAGTTCAGATCAATGAGGTCTGTGTTTGATACAGAAATCCGGCTGACTAGGTAATTTTGCTTTGTGGAACAGGCCCTAGAAGACCGATCCATTGTGAGTCTGCATGTTTGTACGCGCCTGTGTGTGTGTGTGAGTGTGTTTGTGTGTCAGTATTAGTGTCTGTATGTGTGTGTGCATGTGCGCATGTTTACTGCCTGAAGGATGTCATGGTTATCAGCAGAGGTGTAAAATCCAGGGGTCAGAAAGTAAAAGTCCTGCCAGGTTTTTCTCCCTCCCACAGAATGAGCTGATCACTCATATTGGCTCAGTCTCCTGTCAGAAGTAAATTCAGGTGGTTGGAATGAAGTTCTGGGGACGATTTTTACTTTTTAACCTGGACTTTCCTCCTTTGGTTATCAGTCTTGCCATTCTTGTGAATGTACTGTAACGTGTTCTTGGACTTTGCCTCTAGATGGCAGTGATGTATAACATGGACTGCACATCATGCCAAAAATTTCACTACAACCGTATGTATTGAGATACTGGAACTACAACCATAGATGCCTTTTTTTTTAATAAACGCAAACCACGTCCGCAAATCTTCACCCTCAGCCATCATTCTCACTATATATCCAGTCATTATATTATTGGTGTTTTTAAGATGATGAGCGTGGAGAATAAAGACATGCTGTAAGTGTTCACATGCGTGTAAGTAAGTGTAAGTGTACGAGCATGAGTGTGAGCGAAAGGGAAGTGCAGGAGACGTGTCGCAGCCCACACACCGAGGTGTAATACACACACACGCATGCCGGTGAGGAGTGCTTCTCTACTAAAAAAGAGCTCTGGGACGTGGCACAAGGGCCCGCAGGCTCTAAGTAGGATAGGGAGGAGGGAACAGGGGGATAGGGGGGCTGGGCCCGCATTCCATTCACAAAAACCTCAAAAAGCCGAAATTGTTTTGGTACAACGCACCAACGGTCACTGAAGGTCCCGTAGGACCCCTCTCCGCTACAGCTCACTGAGAGTTGCCACGTTTACTGACATTCCGCTCGATCTTTAACCACACACCCGCCTAAATCTCTTGTCTCTCCCTATTCTGCTCACACCCAATCAGTCTCTCCCTTATCCTGCACCTCTTTCATTCTAACTCCCCCCGCGCCACCACTGTCTTTCCGCCTCATTGGCTAATCTCAGAGTCCCCCTAATCTCGAGTTCTTACCTGAAAAACAGCTGGCTCACATGCACAGGTGTACTACATCAAACACTTTTGGGTAATGGCAGAGATGTGCTTCACGCGCTGCTGTAGAATGTGGTGGAACTACTGCAATCCAATCCACAGCCCTTAGGGGGTGCTCCACTCCCATCCAGATCGGCCTGCTCGACAACTTCTGGGAATTCAGCTCATTTTACTAGACACAAGACTCAGTATTCTAAAATACATCATTTTGTTTTGCATGAAAAGATTAGGTGTTTATTGGAAGGACAGAGACCGGAATGTGCACTGTCAGGAGAATCGTCAGATGTTAGTCACTTGAGTCAGCTGTCTGCTGTGAAGAAATAACCACGAGTCTGGTGAATGTTGTCACTCTCTTCTCTGAGGGTAAATGTGATAAATTCATCACAAAGCAGGAAAATGAGAGGGGGCTTTGTAAAATGCTATTTTCTAATTTCTCCATCAAAATCCAGTTTATGCCAGTTTAAGCTGGAAACGCTAAAAGATAATGTGAAATTTGTAATAACACTTGTGTGCGACATTTGTATTGTGCTAGCAGAACTTTTCCATAGATGGAATACAGAAGTGTAATCAGGCCCTTTTACGTCATTTTACAGTTCTGGTACCATGAAAAAACTTGATAGACAATATTTTTTAGAAGTCTCATCAGATGATTCAATGCGCCAATGTTAAAAAATGTGTGGGATATCATTTAATTTGCCCGAGTAATGATTACCAGAAATACGGTTACTGACTTTCCAAGCATGTTCATTGTAGCAAAATACTGATCAGCAGATCTATTGGAAACAGAATATTTGAGCAGTGAAAGGGTTATTGTTTCCACATGTGGGGATAACCAAAGTTTCACTGGATAAAAGGAAAGCACTGGAATCTGGACGAGAATTAATGACTCTCCTGAGAACACAGTGAAGAACAATTGGGTTTAAAACATTTCTTCACAATTTCTGAAATTGAATTGACGTGGCATTTTTTTTTTCTACTTGTGCAAATGATCACCATGAAACCCCTTTTTTTTAATACTCAGTAAGCACTCTATGATTTCTATCGTAAGACCAAGCATGCGTCCACGTGAATTGGAGAGATAACGTGCTTTGTCTGATGTGCTTAGGCTGATAAATTAGTCTATATGGACCTGAATGCAGGCACATCATTTTAATAAGCTTTCCATCACTGCTCATATGTACAGTTTCCTAAAATCTCGACAACATTATGAAATTGGATTACAGATTGAGATTGCAGACAAGCAAAGCACAAATCCCATGCATGTTTGCAACAACTGAAAAATGACAAGCCGACGCTGAGCGCCGAGAGAACCCCACATCCCTTACCTAATAAATAGCGGCATACACCTATGGCAAGACCAAGGCATGCAAACCACCATTTTTTTGTGTTCCTGCAGCCGTGATGGTGATGCATATCTGCATAAAAATTCTATGTCACTGTGCCAAGATCAAAAGTCAAATCCACTAACGACCCACACATTACACACCTACCCCTCACAAGGAACCTGTATATCAAATTTGAAGCTGCTGTGGTTAATACTTTTGGAAATATGGCCCAGACAAAATTTTTAAGTTCAAGGTCACACACTGTGCCAAGGTTAAAGGTCAAATACACCAAGCTCCTGTGGCCAACACTTTCGGAAATATAGCCCGGACAAATTACAGTGCCACTGCCTGCCTGCCTGCCCGCCCAGACACCACAGGGCATAATGACATCGCCCCATCGGCCCATAAAGGGCCGTAGGGTAACAAGCAGTTAGAAATTAAATCAGCCAAATATATAGCTGATATTCGGGTTGCCTTTTAAAAAAAAAATTGCTATTCAAGCGTGCATGAGCCATGATGGTCTTCCAACTGAACTCGGCATGTATGCCGAACTCATGCTAATGACCCAGTTGTTCACATTAAGCAGACACAAGAAATTTTACATCCAGACATAATTCATCAAAATGCACTCATGCACACAAATGTACGTGCAAGTACAAACACAGACTCACATGGACGTACAGAACAGCAGGCGCACACTCACATACTACACCCAGACACACACACACACATACAAACACACACATGCACACATACGCCCACAGAATTGTAGCGCTGAGAGAGAATTGTGGTGAAGGGTAAAATTCTTGGGACAGGAGTTGTTCAGCATCTTTTTCTTAGAGTCACCCAGGTCACTGAGCTTGGTCCGAGCAAAGCCTGTCATTAAAGGCTAGCCAGCGAGGCTGCCCCTAGATATGTCATTGTAATGTGAGCACTGCTGCTCAGTCAGAGCCAAACCCTCAACAATACTGAATTGTGGAGCCAAGCCAGACCCAAAGCATCACTCAGAGAAGGATTTCTTTGTGCTGAACTATTTCTCTTCCCTTGTTACACTGCCATTTCCACAGAGGTGATTTCAGTAACACAACTCCAACATCTGAAATCACAACATCTAAACTGTAGATACTTCATAGTTCTACATTAATTCTCGCGGACAGTTCCGGTCAAAATGCACCCTAGCAAGCTTCAGTGATACATTATTGCACGTTCCAAATTGTTTTAGTTTCATGGACAAAAGGAGATCCTTCTTGGATTTTTGGGCCAAATTATACTTACACAGCATGAATTCATCACTGGTCAACCACAGAAATTCACATGCAGTACGATGAGTCGGCGTGGAGGGAATTCAGCTCCGGAAGAAGCTCGCAGCGGTATTGAGAACAAAGCAGGAAATGAAAGCGTGCCCAGCAGGGGGCTGAGAGAGGCAGGCATGGCACTGACGGAAAACAGCAGCGGAATTTAGGCTCTGAGGCATCGTGATGAGAAAACTGACTTCTGCGCGCGTTAGGATCAAACTTGCGACGGTCATTCATCTGAGGACGCAGACGTTTTAAATAATCGCAAATGTTATTGCCAATTTAGGCATGGATTTCCAGTGCAGCTTTTGTGTGCCTTTAGTCAAATCAATAACCTTGAAAGTTGCGTGTGACACAAGTGAAGCGGGCGAGTACATTCTGCATTTGTGTACATCGCTGCCTTGCAAACAGATGCAACCACTAATCTTTATTCATTCATTTATTCATTCATTTATAAACACACTTATGAATGATCTTGGGGAAGATTACTGGATCCATCAAATCAGTGCCGATGAATAAACAAACTAGGAGCTGCTTTACTTGTAAAATTAAGTTCAAATGTCAATGGAAAACAGGGAGGTTCATTACGACTCCAGTCAAATGTGCTATCTAAATCCTGAGAGGCTGTTAAGTCGGTGGCTCTATCTCTCCCTTTGGTACCCTGAGCTGTATCCTCTGATCTACTTTTGTCCATTCAATCTATGGTGAGGAGAGGGCTCAAATATCCTTAGCCTGTGAGCTAACAAAACACAGCCATTCCTGATGCGCATAATTCAGTCATTACAACAGAACAGTACTATCTTGCAAAAGATTGGTTTGTTTCATACTTCCTGGTAACCGTGTGAGTCCAGTCATAATTAAATACAGTCGTATTGTAACAAGCCATCATACCGCTAAGTACCGAAGGACCGAGAATGATACATCTCTCGTTATTTTGAGCAAACGCTTGCATGTGAGTGATGCCGGTTGCCATGAGAGGTCTGACATACACCCATGAGGCCTGAAAAGTCACTTTTCTTGTGTTTAAATATTTGAATAGTGTGCGGATTCCTCCTCTTTGCCTGGTCCCCATGCGTCCGTTCATAAGCCGATTTGCGCCCCTGCTGTAACTGTGGTACAGTCCCTGAGGAGCTCTGCACTCACAGATATGTGAAAACACATTAGCAGCCCGCTGCAGTGTTAGAGTGAGAGGAGCGCTAGAGTCAGCACTGAGTAGAGGAGTAAAAAGACGAGAGAATAAAGGGGAGGAGGGAGGGGGGGGGGGGGGAGGAGAGAGAGAGAGAGAGAGAGAGAGAGAGGGAAGGAGCCAGGGAGGGGAAAAGCCATGGGAGCCAGGCGGACCTCCACATGCACAGTCATGCGCACATATACACATACACACATACACACTCTTGCGCATACATACGTACATATGTACGTGCACAAAAACATACACAGATGCGCACGTGCATATGCATATAAACACGAGCACACACACACACACGCAAAATATAACACCACACACTCAGAGTCACACTCTTGCAAATGCACAAATGTACACATGCACAGACATACAGCTCACAGATGCAAATAAGCACATTTATGCATGCACCAACACCGGCACACACACACACACACACACACACACACACACACACAACCCTACATGGAGAGTTGGGGTAACCTGCCCCAAGTATAAGTACAGAACAGACACTGAAAGAAAAGGAGGGAATGGGGTATGAGGCAGACGTGCCATTTATATATCCACTCCCCCTTACAGTTTTTTACTTTAGCTTAAACACAATTTTTAAAACTATGACCCTTTTGTCAAGACTCGACACACAAAAACCAAAAATATATTCACAAAATACAAAATCAGACACCTCTTTCAAAAGCAAAAACTTCATTCAAAACCATAAAAACTCCTCTACAAATGGTATTTTTACATCAAAACTTTGCAAACAGTAAATAAATGGCTTTTCCAACATGCCATTTGCACACGGATGCCAATTATATAAGTCTTGCATTTTCATTTGTAGCATGCTGTAAATAAGACTATGAACACAGAAACAGTGGGGAAACAAATTTGTTATTATTTTTTTAAACAGACACATTTATATTAACTGAATTTACAACATGTCACAATTACTGTCTATCCCAGTATACAGTTGTTTGCAATGCCCATGCCGATAATTTGTAGTTCCTGTTCTTGTGTGAACAAGCGATTTCTTTCTTGAGTCTAAGCAATTGCAAAAAAAACTGTCCAACGCCACAGATACATAACTCCTCCAGCAAAAATACAGGGGAGAGCGTGAGGCTGCAGCTGTGCTGTGCGCGTGCGCACATGTGTGTGTGTGTGTGTGTGTGTGTGTGTGGGTGTGTGTGAGTGCATACAGGTGTCTGTCTCTCTGTGTGTACCTGTCCAACAAAGGGGTAATGTTACCTCTGAAATCCCCTTTGAGGGATGGGGTGGGTCAGAATCACATAGCAGCTGAGAGCACCACACATAATGATATACGCATTAGCCACTAGCCAGCTTCCATGTGTACCATTTTGACTACTAAATTTGTTCATGCCTCCAACATGGTGCCAAGTGCAGGGTGAGCTGCTTGTTTCAACTCAAGCTTCAGCTAGTGAGCATTTCATGTGATTGGCTGATACCACCTCTGTACAGTTCTTAGGCATATGTAAAACAATTTCATAGGGCAAACATGCTTGCAAAAAAGTTTTGCATTGTTGAGAAATGTACTATACAGAGCTGTAAACTGTTAAAAACTAAATCGAAACAATATTTGGTGTGACTGCACTTTGCCTAAAAATTTGGGACACTGACCTGTTTTGCTGTAGTTTTATATGATGATTGGCTTTTTGCTTGTTCCAAGCTGAGTGGAAATCTTGCCACCGTTCCTCTGCAAACTGACTGTCTCACTTGTGTCTGTCCCTTCAAGTAACTGCAGACAGACATGATGATGCTGACATCAGGGCTCTATCAGGACTATATTATCTACCACTGCTTTCAATGAAATGCAAACATTTTTTAGTTTTTAAAGCTATTCTTTAAATTAGCATTTGGAATTTCAAATATACCTTTTATCTTCAGCCGCTCCAACATGGAAAACAAAAAGTAAACATCTGAGGTGAGATTGCAATTTTAAAAAATGTAGGGTGCCTAAGACTTTTGCACGGTACTGTACGTACAAGACTTAGTTCGTAAAAAGAGCAAAAAGCCTGGCACGTTATAGGATATTTTAATTTCATGAGCTCGTCTGCTAATCCATCCTCGGGGCATCCAGGTGTGCAGGTCACTCTAAACAGGGAAGAGATTCCGGAACATTCTGTGAGCGTTAATGATCAGGGCTGTACGAGTGACGTGTCAATCTTCTCTCAGGGGGGGAGTGTTTGGGCTGTCGTGGAGAAATGGAATGCAGTCCCCTGGAAGGAAAGAGCTTTACTCAGGTGAAGAAAATCCAATGCTGCACTGAATCCCTCCTGACCTTAGTGAGAGGCGAAGTCCCCCAAGATCCAGGGTCTCAGACCGTATGGGCCCTTCCCCCTCCCTCACTCTGTAAGCCCTGCTGTGTCGTCAAAAAAATAAAAAAATAAAGCAAAAACTCCAGACATCTTTTAAAGGCATTTGTCTCGCAGGTTTCCAGCTCTTTACAGGGTTCACTGGGTGTGAGGAAAACCTGGTTTCATTTTTTTTCTCCCTCATTCTGTCTCATTGCCAGTAAACATGTCCTTCTGTGTGCAGCTAGTATTTTTTTTTATTTTTACGTACATACTATAATGATTACTCCTTTAAAAGAGTAAGGAGAAAAGAAGAGGGTATTAAAGTTGAAGATGCAGGTTGTGACAAGGTGGTTGAAGGCATTTAACATGGTTGGACTGTTATCTCTGTAGCCTCCTGGTTTTGCTGTACCCGCAACTTTTTACAGTTTCTGAGGTGGACTATATCTATCGTTGGGAGGTAATCCATATTGACTGCCATTGCTACTGTGTGCCCAGACTGGATCCAGTTAAACTACTTTCAAAATCAAATCACCCCAGGAAGTGGTTCGATTCGGCCTTCCTGTCGATACCCCTTGGCGAGCTCTATATGCGTATGCTACAAAGCATTTAGGCTGTCTTAAACCAACATCAAAAATATTTTAAAATAAACAACCAGAGTAATTAAAGCTTTTTTAGAGTCTCCCTTCAACTGCACTCATAATGGAAAAGAAAAGTTGCCCTAGAACATTCTGTCTCGGAGGGAACAGACGTTACCCAAGACATTATCCCGGCCTTTGCATTTTTGGACCTGTTGTCCCAGTTCAATGTATATAAAAGAGAAGCAGATGTGTTCTCTATCACACACCATGGCCACGTGCTCCTGTTCTTGCTCTGTTATAGATATGCAGAGGGGAGTTTAGCAAGGAAATCCAACCTAAACTAAAAAAAATCACCAATTGCTGGGAAAGCTGCAAGACACCAAGACTTCGTCAAAACAATAGGGGAAAAAGTTAATCTATCTTCAGTTTTTTCTAATTATTATTCAAGCACTTGCAATTATGATCTTGACAATTATTGCGAGAGAGGTTCAGACAAATGTAAGATATGAGAACATTCTAACGTACTTCAATGTTTGTATGTTACAGCTCTCCTTAATATGCTAACATCTATCTCCATAAAGCTTTTTGACTGACATTAAAGCCCCATTTGAAAAGGCTTTGAAAGGAAACAGAGACAATTTTGAACAAACATTAATCTGAAGCAATAGCCACTTCGTGTTATTCACTCAAATAGAAGCTTTTTATTTTCAGAATTATATTTCACATTTCTGACCCCTCGGGCCTGTGTGTTTATATTCGCTCTCCTCTTAAATCAACCACTGCAGAGTAAATCTATCAACTGCCAAGTGCAGAAAACAAACATGACCTAATCTGGGATACTGTTTCACACCAAGCGGCACGTAAAACGGCACCATAGCGATCTCTCTGTCCCAGTCATCATTCTCACTTACGGAGCACAGTCAGCTATGAGTCCGTTCGCAAAAAATCTCACATTTTCAAAAAACCAATGAGTAAACACAGATGTGTTGATAGGATGGTGTATAAGAAATCTACAGAGATTCAAAGCAAAGCTTATGATAAGATGGACCTAAAAGACTGGAGGAGAAAAACAAGCATATATATCATTGACACTGTGACAGAAAAGAGTTTGTGAATCACTTTGCTACATTTGTGACGTTAGCAATATTCAAATTACAGATTATAAAATGCAAAAACATATTGCGTGTGTGATACAATCTCTATTCTTTGGGTCAGTGCTCCTGCAAATTAGATTCGAAGTCTAACTATTAATATGAGGTGAAATAAGCGGTCTGCCAACTTTAATTTACTTGCATTAACATCCATATTGTGTGCTCTGCATAAAAATTACAGCCCATTTTATATATAGCCCCCCCATTCAAAAGGTGCTGCAGCCTTTTGGATTAGGCCTGTTAATTAAATCTTCATTAGAGCTACGTGCACTACATAAACTGTCAGACATTTGGGTATGCAAACACCGCAACTCCATGCTCGTAAACATCGTAAATTTGCTTGTAAACATCTTAAACTTGGGAAAATCGGAGAATGGGTTTCATCATTTCCTGCCTGTGCCAGTGCTCAGTGTCTTTGTTTAGGTTACAGATTGATAGGCCACCCCACTGAGGAGAAAAAAGGATTCAGATGACAGTTTTCCTCATTTCATGGTAGCATTCTTAAATACCGTCATGTACTTTCGTAAGTTGAAAATAGCAGTTGCTACACAACCAGTTACTGTAAGAAATAGTCTGCGACCAAATGATATGAATCAACTTTGGGTATCTTTTCTACCAAATTAATCGAAGAGAAATCGGGGCCCCTGACTTTTGAAGGACAGCAGTAATCACAACAGACCAGCCGACAAGAAATGGCTCCCAGTGCAAGCAAAAGCAATGCAGAAAGACTGTGAAGGAAGCAGATGCAACAACATGATGACCAAGTGTTTTCATTGTTTTTCAGCCTCCCTATCTTCTCAAAGGTTGAGTGGTAACAGTCCTGAGTGGATTGTGGAAGGATGGTGCTTTCCATAAACTCCAAAGAGTCATGATTCAGTCATGGTCGACAAGGCCTTTTTCCGTAAAACTTTGAACTTTGTCATTAATCATGAGATCCCACCCACTTCCTCCCCAGCCATTACGAAACAAGAGCAGTATTCTTCAGAATTCCTCTGTTAATGACGTTGGTTCTGTTTTATGCTATAATTTAACCCCATGAAACCATCAAATGCAGCTGCTGTATTCAAACCTGTGAAATTTCAGGCCTATTTTAAATTCTAACAGAAATCCCTTATTTGTTTGCAAAGATCCCGTATAAGTCCTGCTGAATTACAGGGAAATGAGTATAAATTGATGCTCAAAATTTAGATATTTTTCACTTGATCTAATTCTGCGGCCATAAAAACATAATGTCCCGCGTTTGGATATTTCTTTCATTATAGGTGTGATGTAGCTTCAATGAACAACCAGCAGATGCAGAATATGTATATGACATTGCCCCACGATATGAAAAAAAGGCCTTTACTGACTTTGAACTTACTTTGGCAAGTGACATATGCACAGAAATGCAAAGAACAGACTTTTTCATGGTGGCCGACAGGGGCAAATGCACTGCAACGGCCCAGAACATGTCCAATAGGAGAAATGCTCTGCAAAAACAGAAACAATGCAAACTCTAAAACATTCAAACCACAAAAGCAAATGCAAGAGAAAAACGCTGCATATCAACAGCAACAAAACTGAAGTGCTCCCAGCCGCTATAGAGAGTGCCAACTAGAACGCCTTTTACTTTTGACATGTGTGAGACCAGCTAAATCAGTTAAGTCGGCAAAAAGGCTTTCTAGCTAACTAGATAACGTTAGTTTGCTTGCTTAGCTAACTGGTTCGGTAGCCGGGCTAGCTAACAGTAACATTTGGAATAATATAAATCCTCGGGGTTCAAGTCTAGCTACCAGCAGAGTGACAAGTGGTGTAAATGCAATGTGATCTAATGGAGAAGATGTGTTTTATTTCAGCTTAAGCCAACTTTACAAGCAGACACAACTACAATGCCATGATGTGCGGCTTTAGGATGAGCAAATAGGACATGATTCAAATAGAGTGAGAGAGAGTTTTAATCCTATCAAACTGATGGTCCAAGGAATTACCGCGTTGATGTGCTATATTAAAGGTAACCAATGTGTTCTCTTTTTTATATAATTCAATATACATGACCAAAACAAACAGGAATAAATAAATGTTTACTCAGAGAATGCTTGCAATCTCCCGAATCTTGAATGTGAAAATAGTTTTTGCGACCTGCAAAAACTCCCTGCGCCATTTGAAATACCTCATCAGTATTCACGAGTATGCAAAAATGATGTCACCCGAAAGCGGATGTGCGCGGTGGACACAGAAATGAAGTTAGCCAATAGCAAAATGCCGCGGCTAAAGAAATATCAGACTGATTCGGCCCATAAAAGCGCTAGAAAAAGCCAGGAAGAAGATCGATTGACCAGGATAAATACAAAAGACCAAAGTGATCGCTGGCAAACTTTGTAAGCCAGGATTGGAGATATTTCTGATGAAGATGTGGCCAAACTTTTGCTGGATACGTAAGAAAACTTGATGCCTGGTGCAAAATGCCCAATTTCCCTGTTTCCTCGCACTTTCAGATTGTTAATGTGCTTGATATTGTCCCATATTTGTAACTAGACATATTTATAGTGATAAAATTTCTAATGCATAAATGTAATTTATTTACTAGAAGTCGAATCTGATGACTGATCTGACGTGACTTTTCATGCAAATCGCTCATGCATAATAGGCACATCGAAATGGCCGTGGTCCAGCAGCCACAATGGATGATCGTACGTTGATTGCTTTCCTTCGGAATTTAGCCTAGTTAGGGGTCGAGGACGACATTAAAACTTACACAAATTTTTTTATTGGAGCAGCCTGGCAAATTATGTGGGGAAAAAACAGTTGAGGATAGTTGAGGAAGTTGAGGTTGAAATTGGTAACCTTGAAAGAAAGTGGGAAGGACATAGGAAGAACGTTGGCTACAAACCATCGGTAATTCGCAGCTATGCTCACAGTATTTTACCTCATTGATATTACAAGAACCAATATTTAAAAAATGGTGTCAGTCCCACGACCAAACAGCGTGAACTAATACCGGGTGCTATCCCAACTGAGTTTGTGCATCATGAAAGACAACAATCATAGGTGTATTGCAGGAAGAAGAGGGTGAATGCTGAAGAAAGGTGAGGAAATATGTTCAAGTATATATAAGTAACGTCGTTTACATAAAAATTAACGGGAAAATACTGAATCATTGAGCGGTCCGAGAGAAAAGTATTTGCCCATTAACCGGTGATGAGCAATAACAGTGATTCGCTAAAAACCTGATTCATGTTTCTTACAATGATGAACAGCTAATGCAGATTTAGATAAATAATGCATTACAATGTGCTCAGTCTCCTTAATAGAATATCTGCCTCCTGCATGGGAGAGCAGGGCACATTCAACATCATGCATGCAGCTGTAAACAGACAAGATGGCGACGGACACAAACTTTCTATGACTTTCATGATCCTCTTAAGTCTGGGGAGAAATTATTAGTTTCGAGAGTAATGAGTGAAAATTCACTCATTATCTACTCACCCTAAGGCTGATTGAAGGGTCTGTGAATTACGTTTGTCCTCAAAACACTTTTGGAGTTTCAAAGAAAAACGGCATGGAAGACTAATCCAAATCAACTGAAGTCACAGGTGACCACTCTTTCAAGCGTAAAAAACAACATTTAAAAAAAGTTAAAATGCCTCCATACTGCTGGTGTGGTGTAATCGAAGTGTCCGTAAGACCCGACATTCAAATGTGACTCGAAAAGATGTCTTTTCACCATGTTTTTAGCCTAAATGTTCAATGCAGCCACTTAGACAGGAGCCCAGTTTATTTTCACGGAAGTTGTTGACCTCACTACGGTGGCCAACTAGGATAAATAACGCTGCAACAGCCCTAAATATCTCCAATAGGAGAAACGCGCTGCAGTTTTGAATGTTAGAATTCACCGTTTGAAGAGCTTATTTGCCCTCGTTGGCCTTCGATTAGCCTTGGAGTGAGTAGATGATGAGTGGATTTTCATTTTGGAAATATCCGTTTACTGTAGTTGCCCTGGAGCCATTAACAGTGCTGGGCACTAAGGTACTAGCCAGTACCTGCATTTAGCCACACCACTTTGGTGTGACAATGGCTGTCATAGGAAAGTTGATCATGCTTCAATCAGGCTCATTCAAGAATCAGTATGTGTGTAGCAATGTCAGAGGACGACAAGGTGGAAAACCGTAATCGAACTCTGAAAAGCGATTTCATTTTCTGCGGTTAGTGATGCATCAACTAACCCCTTGTCACTCCGGCCTGTCCAGGTCAGGGAAGTAAAAAACAAACTACGTCATTTACACAACTCGTATGTAATGTGAGATACTCATGCCACATATCTCCGGAAAGCTAAGATTCTTGTGACTCAGTTGATGCCAACGATTTCAAAATATAATCATCACAGTAGCTTTAATCAACGCCTGTGTCACAGCTTCATGCTGTTGTCCCATTGAGTTTTTTTGAGCTAATAAGTCCCAGCTGCACTCATCTGCAGGCATCTGTTTGCAAAAAAAATGAAATAAATAAATAATCCAGGCGAGAATAAAAACCTTTCACTTCAGCGTGTTTCAACTTAGATTACTCAATAACAGTAGCAATTGCAGTGATTATTTCATTGTGTGAAAAACGTCAGAGCGTTTCGTTTCAAAAGAGACCAAAACCATCCATATTCTCCAAACGGTTCAAGAGCAGCTTTCAATTTACTTTGGGTACGACTTAGATAGGCATTTTAGGCAAATTTTACCAGTGTCAAAAGGTTTTAACATTCAAGTCTCACAAGTGTGACCAATTTTCTTTGTGAAGTTAAGAAATAAAATGCTTCACTCGGATCGAAAATTGACCAAATTTCAATGTCTTTCTTTTCCGTTGAAAAGTCATGGAGCATAGGTTTGATAGTTTGCTTGCAGTTGACACAAGGTTGGCTCAGAACTCCAGTGCAGACAGTGATCCAGTTTAGAGGTTTTATTGAGAATTGTAATGAGGCAGTCTAGCTCAAACATGAGCAGTAACAATGCAGTCCAGAGGGGTAAATCCAGAATTGTAGACAGCACATGGTCCAATTGCCAAAATCCAGGAGGAAGGTACGCCAAAGCCAAAACGAAAGACAGATCAGTAATCCAAAAATCCAAACAGGAAATCAAACACGAGTAATCAATCACATACAAGGGACATGACCGAATCAAAAATTGAGAAGACAAATCAAACTGTAACCAAGGAATGCTTGTATTGTACACACAGGAAAACTGGCTGACAAATGCACAATGAGCAGACTGTTATCATATGGACTTGAGGTGACTAATGTAGAACCCACAAAACAATACCAAAGACGGAAATTGCCGGGGATGAAGGGTCCACGTGTTCCTTGGGTTGGTATTAGTACCCGAGACCTCCTGGCTGGTGTGAATCGCAATAAAATGGATACATTTTCGAAGAACGGGGCACAAAAGCACAATGGTTACAATTAATCTTACTCCATAATACATTTAGAATACCAAATTTAGTTATACCCTCATTAAATATCTGACTCCAAATTAGAATTAGAATTTATAGTTTTGGGACAACATGCTTGAATCTCGGGGCAGCTATGCCACCAGTCTCTTCCATGAAAACCATTATTCCTTGACTGACGTCCCCGGGTCATAGCGCAGTCACCGGATCTTAGTTCGGTGATAGTTCTAGAGCAGTGCTTCTCAAACCTCTCCTGGAGGACCACCTGTCCTACATGTTTTATATCTTTCCCTGTTTTAGCACAGGTGATTAAAATGATCAGCTCGTTGTTGACCCTCTAAAGCTGATTGATAACATCCTGATTATTTGAATCACCTGTGCTGGGGCAGGGAAAGATCTAAAACAGGCAGGGCAGGTGGTCCTCCAGGAGAGGTTTGAGAAACACTGTTCTAGAGGATGGAAGAAATCACCATGATTGTAGCGTCTTGGCTTAAATATAGTACCACTGAGCATAAAGATATCATGAACCCAGATTTATGTACACCACAGGGGCCCGTAAGGGGATCGGCCAGGCACCAGTTTATAAACCCAAGGGTGCCCTCAAGGCCCAATCCCCAGGACCGATACTACATAAATCCTTTAGGGGTAGGCCGTAATTTGCTGACTTGATTTCAAGTTCTCTTTGGCTAGGCCACAAGCTGCACGTAGTCTTTCCTTGAACTAGCTAACATAATCTAACAGACTGATATGTGGCTCTTTCTCTTGCCATTGTTCACTCAACAATAGCAAAGGTCCTCTCACTCCATGGCCAAACACTAGCTCAAACAGACTGAATCCAGTAGACTCCTGCACTGGTTCTCTAGCTGCAAACAACAGCAAATGAACACCTTCATCCCAGTCTTTCTCATGGTCATAACAATTAGTCTTCATCATTGTCTTGAGAGTGGAATGAAACCGCTCCAAGGCACCCTGACTCTCTGGATGGTAGGCACTAGAAAGAATCTGCTTCGCACTTGGTTCATGGTTCATAGACAACCTGCTGAAACAATCCGGAAGTGAAATTGTTACCTTAGTGTGACTGAATTTCCTTGGGAAGGCCAAACAACGTGAAGAACTTTATCAAAGCCTTCGAGATTGCAGTTACCTTGATGTTGCGTGGAGGTATGGCTTTAGGGAATCTGGTAGATGCACACATAATTGTCAACAAGTACTGATTTCCAGATCTAGTCTTGGGTAATGGATCAACACAATCAACGATGACCTTGGAGAAGGGTTCCCCAAATGCTGAGATAGGTTGCAATGAAGCTACAGGTGATCTAACTGGTGTTTTCTAACTACCTGACAAGTGTGACAGGTTTTGCAAAAGTTGGAAAAATCTTTCCGAAGTCCGGGCCAGAAGAAGTGTTTCATGATCTTATCAACAATCAACAGTCTTGTTAACACCAAGATGACCTCCTAAAGGTATACTATGAGCCATTGTTAAGATCTCATTCCTGTAGATCTTCGGAACAACAATTTGCTTGACCACTGTCCAATCTGCATTGCCAGGGATATCAGGAGGGCGCCACTTCCGCATCAACACTCCATACTTGAGATAATACCCAACTGGAATTGCGTCTATTTCTTTATCAGGAAGGGCTCTCCACTTTAGTACACAAATTTCAGGATCATTAGTTTGCTCCTGAATCAACTGCTTTCTGGACAAAGACAAGTCTCCAGACACATCAGAATCACCAGACTTATCTGACTGGCTGAACAGAGAACTGATAAAAGTGTCTAAGTCCTCAAACGAAGGAACCATAGTAGGCCGAACAGAGTCATGAGGCGAACCACCTGAGTCATGACTATTCAATGTGCTGGACAGCATCACATCATCTTCTTCTTGAGTCTTCTTGGCCATAGCACGGGTCACTGCACAGATAGGATACAAGGATTGGTCTTCATTGCCATCTTCAGGGCTCGGCTGTGAAGTAAGATGAACCGGGGGTACTACATTGCCCCCAGCCAGGTCATTGCCTAGCTACAGAGCTACCCTTTATAGGTACACTTGAAATAAGTCCCACCTTTACCTGTCCCGCAACTAAATCTGACTTCAAAAATACAGAGCGCAGAGGTACAGATACAGTCCTCCCTTCAATACCTTGTACAAGTATGAAATCCCCTGAAGCGGTCTCATCACGTAACTCTAAGGAATCCGTCAACAAAAGTGACTGAGAAGCTCTGGTATCCCTTAGGATATATATGGGTACAGGAGGAGATGCTCATTCAGAGCCACAAATCCCTCTGACACAAATGGAAGAAATTCCTCCATCACAAAGTCAGCAGTATCAGACTTCTTAGCCCCACAAGGAGCAGGCAATTTAGCAGATTGGTCATTTACTACAGGGGTTTCTAACCTTGTCTTCACAAAAGCATTGGATTTGGAATCCTTTTCTTTTTCTTTCTTAGCTTTAAGGAACCAACAGTTAGTAGTTACATGACCAGGTTTCTTGCAATAATTGCAAACTAGAACACTTTTGTACACTTTGATCAGACCTGTCACTGGATTTCTGAGCACCAGATTTGTCTTTGGGTGAGGAATCTTGGGTATCACCATTACCTTTTTTCTGAAATTTGGGCCATCTATTGTTACTGCTGGACTGTGTGGGAACATATTCGTCTGCAAATTTGGCAGCTGAATGCAAATTCAGTGCTTGCTTCTCATTAAGGTAGGTCTTAATATCATCCTTAACACAGTTCTTAAATTCTTCAACTTACACCATCTCTTTTAGTGAGTTGAAATCATCCTTGACCTCCATAGAAGTACACCAGCACTCAAAGCAAACCTTCTCGTTAGCAAATTCCTCATTAGTCTGATTGTCAGATTTCTTCAGTCCTCTGAATTTCTGTCGGTAAGACTCTGGAACTAACTCATAAGCTGTCAAAATAACCTTTTTGACAACCTCATAATCATAGGAATCATCTGCAGAAAAAGCCAAATCAGCTTGTTAAGCTTTACCCTTGAGAACAGTTTGCAACATCAGGGGCCAGTGTTCCTTTGGCCACTGACAACTCTTATCTACCTTCTCGAAGCACGCAAAATAATTATCAAGCTCCTTCTCCGAGAATGGAGGCACCAGCTTTACCTCCTGGCTAGCATGAAGTTTGTTTTCAGCGTCTATTTTTATTTTTACTAGCTCCATTTGGAGCCTTTCTTCCCTATCTAATTTTTGTAAATCAGAATCTCTCTGTCTTGCTCATTTTTCTAACTCAAATTCTCTTTGTTTTTCTTTTTCCTCCCTTTCTTTTTTCTCTTCTCTTGCTAATTTTTCTAACTCAAACTGCCTTTGTTCTTCCTTCTCCTCTCTTTCAATCTCTAGTATTTTAACAAGTTCCATTTCTACATTTGTATTTTCTGCTGGAAACTTTTCCAGATCTCCTGGTGCAAACATATTTTCATCAATGTAATATTCAACTATCTCTCTAGCCAGTCTTGCTTTTCACATGGCTGGTTTTACCTCTGTCAGCTCTATCTGTCTGCATATTTCTAGCAGTTCTGTCTTTTTAAAAGACTTCAAAACCTCTACGGTTGGTGATGCCAAAAAATCATCCATTGCTGTTGATCTGGCTATATATATATATATATATATATATATATAGGAAAATAAAAAAAACTATTTCACAATTTAAAATGTTGGATTGTCAATAAATGACTCACACAATGTTCTATCCCGGATGAGCCTCCAATTTGTTATGGCCCCAATTTGTTTTCAGACAGCAAGAGTTGACAGACAAAATTGTAAAACTTTTAAAGATTTAATAAAACAAAAACTGACCAAGATTGAAATATAAAAGCAAAAAAAATTAAATAGTTAGAGAGATGGGGTTGCTTTGCGCGATGTTCTGGGACAGGAAAATGCTCCAACACTGGCAAAAATCCATAAAAAGCTTCACAGATCTTGAAAAGAGTGACAGGTCTGGTCAAATGGATCCTTCTCCCTGCAATTTCTCCTACTAATTTACTCTCTCAATTTTTCTCCTTATATACTCTTTTACAGCCCCCTCCCACCTTTTAGACTTTTTTTCCAATTCTCTGGGACTTCCCCTCTCAGGCATGCCCAGGACATGCCCAAAACCTAGCGTCAGACTGGCTTAACAAAAAAAAAAGCCAATACTGCCATCTAGTGGCTTTTTTCCACCCCCAAATTACAGTACAAAACAACTGAACAGTGAAGCCATGGATATACTGTGCAGGTTTTTCAAAATTGATGTTCCTTTATGTGACAATTGATGGGTCTTGTCACTAGAAATGCCTCCCAATAAGAACGCGCCCTGGCTACCTTGCCAACATACCACGCTCTTTGGCGATGTGGTCAGCATGTAAGTAGATTTTATTTATATAGCACTTTTCACAGACAAGTGTCACAAAGTACGTACTTTACAGACATAAAAAAGCAACAGTAACATGTAGCAATAGATAAAAATGACAGAATACATACACAAGAAGCTAAGAGAAATCAGTTATATCAATGAAAGACCGTATCTAATCAAATGCCTGTTTGAATAAGTAAACCTTTAGTTGACATTTAAAAGATTCCACAGAGTCAGCAAACCTAATGGGCATGGGTAGTGCATTCCATAAGGTCGGTGCTATGACCACAAAAACTCGGTCACCACGTGTTTTGAGATGAGTGCGGGGAATAGTTAAATGTTTATGACTGTTGGATTGAAGAGAACGGGATGAAGACTGTAAATGAATCAGATCTGTCAGATATGCGGGGGCCTGACTGTGAAGTGCTCTGTATGTGTCGGGAAGAATTTTAAACTTAAAGGCAACTGGAAGCCAGGCAGCGACTCTTACTATCTAGGGTTCAATTAGATAAGATAAGATATACTATATTGAACCCCGTGGGGTAATTTGTCCTCTGCATTTGACCCATCCAACAGTTAGGAACAGTGGGCAGCCACAGAGCAGTGCCCGGGGACCAACTCCAGTTCTAATGGCAGTTCCTTGGTCAGGGGTACTGGCTGGAGTGTTCCTATGAGGTAAGTTTTTTGTGGGTGGGGGACACCGGGAGTACCCAGAGGAAACCTGCGCAAACACGGGGAGAACAAGCAAACTCTACACAGAAAGGCCCTAGGCTGGATTCGAACCCATGACCCCCTTTGCTGTGAGGCAGCAGTGCTAACCACTGTGTCACACATAGTATTTTATAATGAAATTGTTAGTTGAACCAAACTGAACTGTCAGAATTCTCCAGAGACAAGTGCACAACACAGCATTTTGAACATGAGACCAATTATGTTGTTCTTACTGGCCATATTGTGTATCATGTCTCCACAGCAAAAAATAAAAGCTAACTATACTTAAAATGTCAGACTACTTGCTGCAAAAGCATTTTTGAGTTTACTGAACTTCAACTACTGGGACATGAAGTTGAACATACACAAAAATGCTTTGCTGCTAGTTGCCTAACTTTTTTAAGTCAACTTTTGATTTTTTACAGAGTAATGTTCTGAAAATTGAGCATGAAGTGGGTGAAATTAGTGCCTAAATGACTGAAAAAAAACCATTACAGAGGTCAGTGGTCTGATTCTAATTAAGCTTGCACTCCCCCCCCCCATCCCCCCCCCCCCCCCCACCCTTGAAAGCGCACATACACACATTGGCATGCGCACAAGCACGCTTCACTGTATGCGTCAGCACATTGTTCACATCCTGTTTTTGAAGCATCAGTAAAGAAGTATCCTCCACTCACCCAATTTCCTTGTTTTAATTTAGTCAGTATGTTCACCCTGCTGTCCATAATCTACAGTGTGTCCCTTTGAACATAATGCACTTTCACTCCATCTGAAGCCAAGTCGGGTGCCTTGACAACAACCAATAACAAATCGTATGTGCATCTACAGCCATCTAATTAGGATATGCTCTAAATGTGTAGTATGTAATATTTGTATCTCCCTGACGACAATAGTCGGGAGATACTATGGTTTAGTTCTGGGGCCGCCGCCGCAGAGATTTTATGTTCAGGGCTCTGGAAGCCACAATTATCACAGGGATGATTTCAAAAATTTTACACAGGCGAAGTTATATGTATGACAATGCTCAAGACCGATTTTCCTCAATTTCGGACGTTCAATATGGCTGCCAGCGACCATTTTATCCGAAAATTCTTCGGGCTCTGGAAGCCACAATTATTACAGGAATGTTTTCAAATTTTACACAGGCAGTTTTATACATGACAATACTCAAGACCAATTTTCTTCAATTTCGGACGTCCAATTTGGCTGCCAGCTCTGTATGGCTCTGTAAGCCATGAATACATGAATGTTTTAAAATTTTACACAGGCAAAGATATATATATATATATATATATATATATATATATATATATATGTATAATTCTCAAGACTGATGTTCGTCAATTTCAGATGACCAATATGGCTGCCGTCAGCCATTTTGTCCAAAATTTGGGAATTTGGAAGATACACGACTCGGTCCCTGTGGCAACCAAGTTATCTAGTCTTTCAATGCAACAAGTTCCTTGTGACTTTAAATAATACAGTTTGAGAGAATATGAATACTTGTATCTCCTTGGTGCTAGTTACTTGCTTTATGCTAATGGTTGCTCTTTGATAGTAAAACTTATTCAGTATTTACTTATAACAGTATTTATTCTCTGTAAGCTGTGTCTGTAATCTGACCAATAATAATAATAATAATAACAACTTGAGGCACTCATAGAGTGCAAACCTCCATCAAGGCCGCACAATCCAAATGTGCATGAGTGGGAGCAAAGTTGAGTTATCGTGTGTAATAGGATTTCACGATGGCTGCCGTGGAGGCCATATTGTTTCAGCTATTGCGGTCAAAATCAATAGGGTCCATTCTTGATGTAATAGTAATCCACCCACAAAATTTCAGACAAATCTGTGCATTACTTTTTGAGTTATGTTGTTCACAAACAGACAAACAGACAAACAAACAGGGGCGAAAACATAACCTCTGCCCTACTTTGTTGGCGGAGTTAATAGTAATAATAATCGTCCTCATCATAATTATCATCAAAATAATAGTGCTTTTACACTGAAGGTATGAACAGAGAGACATTCAGACAGATTAATGGGGAGAGGACAGTATCCCTGTTCCTCATTTAGTGAAGCTTAAACTATCAGTGTCTGGCTGGCATTTAGCCCTAAGAAACAGAAGGAAATGTTTGGTCTAGCCGTTCACGTTACCAGGCATTCGGCACAGCCAGTGCCGGCCACTGCTGAAACAAACAGCCCCATTCAGCCGAAAGACTAAGAAAAATGGCCGACCTTGTGTTCTCCAAAGCTTTTGACAGCACCCAGTCTGGTTGCTTTAAAGAAAATGGGCACTAGCCAATTACTTCTCTTCCTCTACTTAAAAACGCACCCTTTCAAAAACAATGGAATGATACTTGGGATGATTTAGCACAGTAATATTTTTAGTACAGTGATGTACTGCTATTTACAGTAGTATGTGATGTTAAACACATCAGAGGACTGCAATGTATGGGAACTTCAATGATGAAACTAGTCCTTGCTTTGTGTGTGTGTGTGTGTGTGTGTGTGTGTGTGTGCGCCCGCAAGCGCAGTTCGATTGTGTGAGCCAATGTGACGGTAAAACTGTACACGAGGGCCAATTTTACACAAATGCTGTATATACACAGAAATGGAATTCGCCTTTTACTTTGGAGCGAATTTTAGATTTTGGAAGACCTAACACTAAACGTAAATATTATTTTTTAATTATAATGCTTTGCATTGTGCCCAGTGACATCCCATAACATTGCCGATCTTCACCAACTAACATATTTGACTAATGCATTGTTTTATTATTACAAGTCTCGGTATTCAGCTATTACTTGGCTCTATCGGGAACTGTACTGTGCATTATTATTTTTAAAAGGAAATGAGAAAATAAGTGCCGGTGTGGGCAAATTTTGGAAAATGCGCTTAACAAGGAATTCCTCTCTGTCAAATCACACGGATGCTGGGAAACTATAATCATTGTGCTGGCAAGACTGACCAGTCCTCCATTGTGTCGTGTTTTTCATTCCTCATACGAGGTGATCCCCAAAAGATATATGCTGTCTCCTGGCAGGAGAGTTCCACTGAAAATGGATATGTGGGTTACTATGTTAATGCCAACGAACGTCATCTGTGTCTCAAATCAAATTAATTGCATTACAGCGAAGCAGCTGAGGATCATCAGAGAGCGAGGGGACTGAATTGCATGGGGATTTACTTTTTGCCAGCGGCTAACTTTATCCAGCTAATGAACACTGAATAACACCTGTATGCTACTAACAACAGGATGAAATGAATTCAAAGTGTAATACTGACTCTACGAGCATTCAGTTCTGAAAATACCTCTTTTAAATTCACTGATATTTTGAGATATGATATTTTTGAGTATGAGTTATATATATGTAACTCTTTTGAAAAAAAAAATAAAATTTATGCTGTATTTTCTGTAAATTTGATGCCACAGTGGTCCAAACCAGTAATTTAAAATCTGTTATTCGTCTATGAAAAACGCAACACTGTATTTAGGTCTTAGTCCTCTATTCTAGGCTGACCGAACATCCTCTTCATTCCAGACACATTCTCCTTTGGGACAAATTGTATACATTTTAGTGGGATGTCTACTTTCTAAATAATGTCCGGCGAGGTTTTCTAATTCCATAAACTATATAATAATAAATGTATAGTCAAACATTATGTTTGTAACACTAGCTCAGCCACAGCATGGTCACCTTTATGACCACATTTACTACACATAATCTTTGCAAAGAGTTTCAAATCTATAATGGGAATGATTTCCAGACTCTAACATCTGGCCAGGTCCTGGGTCCATCCCATAACTGCTTTAAGAGAGGAAATAGTCTGCCTAAACCTTTGCACTGATAGTAGATTGCAGACATTAAACCAGCATTGTGATGGACAGCTGGTGGCATTAATTACCAACAATAGGAGAGGGTTTTACTGTGAACTCCTGCTGGATTATATATTTCTCAGAGAAAGACTTTGACTGAGCCACATTGTCTCAGCATCAGTATCTAGGTAATTCCTTATGTCTCAGGTGACATGTGCAGTCTTTAGAGTGCTGGTTGCAGAGTGTTAAACCTTTTTTATTGACCTTTTCTCTGTGCTGTTTAAAAGTGTTCAAGTGCAAGAAATTAGAAGCTGCATGAGTAAAACTCCCAAAAATCCGGGTAACAATATACCTTCACTGAAGGTCATGTTTGTCCTTGGTTGTAGGCTTTTTGAGAGGAATCTCTCATTGCCATTTGACATTTTCCCTCCCAGGGTTGAAACACCATAAGGATTTGAAGACATTATTAACACGAAAGTAACATTAATTCATGTCTATGGAATGAGCAGGGCCCCCTGATGAGCCAGTTCAGATGATAGTGTAGAGGATAAATAGATTAGGGTCAGGAAAAGTAAAAATCTAAAAAAAAAAATCACAGCTGAAAATCTTTTTCAAAAACATAAGTTTAGAAAGTGAATTAAAAGAACAGAACCACGGTCTCACTCAATCAGGTGAACTTTCTGTTGTGTATCTAATAATCCATGGACTTAACAGGGAATTGATCCAGAAAGATCTTTTTTGGAGATGATCTAAGCTTAGTTCATTGATTCCAAATGATTGAAGACTAGCCATTGTACATGGTCAATTTCAGCTATATTCTCTTACGTACTTTTGATGCCTGGAGAAGAATTACCCAGAATTTTGTTGTGCATTGCACACCATAGATGTGGGCACTAGAATGTGTTAAACCAAAGAAAAAAATAGTAATCAGGCAGCATAGGTCCTCTCTGGGAAGCCAGGAGGCTGGGAGGACTGAAAGTATCTCAGGGCCAAACCAACATACATGCCAAAAACTAGCCGGGGTTTTGAACCCTTTCAAAAGCTCACATGCCAGATTTGACTTCTTGAACTGTGAGCTTAACTGACTGCTCACCACCCCTGTACCTGAATAAGCCCAATATCAGCTCATACAATGGTCACTGCTTCCACAGCTGCGTAGCCACACTGACTTTTTTCATCATAGGGAAATATACCGCAGCATCCATTAGCGTTTGGTGTGCGAACATTTTTTAAAAATAAAAAAAAATAAAAAATAAAAAAAGTCCATGCTGGAATTATTCTGCTCAGAACAAGGCCAGCATAGAATGCGCGGAAAATTCGGCTATTCAGCTGAATGCAACAATCCACTGCTTCTGTTGAGCGTGTTCATGCGCATTGACAACGTATTTCAAACCTCATTTATTTCTCTAATCTTTGGTAAAGTACCTTTAATATAGTGGCCTGCCTTTTAATGGCAGAATATGATGGATTCAATAAAGATAGTGATTTTATATCTTTGTTTTATCGAGTCCATAAAATGGTTCTAAAAGTGCTTGGCCAGCCTGGAAATGGAAATTGATTAAAGTTTGGAGGAGTGAAAGTGGTGCAAACAGGGCAGTTAATTAAAAGCAGGCAACCATGGAGGCTATAACTCCGCCTGGCAGATTTACTACAAGCTATAAAAACAAACAAAACAGAGTCTCAACCAATCAGATGAGTCGGTAATGATTAGCTAGGGAACAATAAAACAAAAATCCTTGCTCTCAGAGGCTTGCAATGGCCTCTTTTATACCGCTAGGAGCCACAGACACAAATGGATAAGAGAAGATAAGTGTGTATAATACATAAGAAATTTGAAATATTTTTAATGTCTTGTCCCCAGAAGTTATGATATTTTGCTTTAAAACGGGAAAGATGTGCTTTCTGCCAAGTTTGTGCCAAAAAGAGTTCACCAAGTTCGTCAAATTCCCACCCTGAAATCTATTAGTACCAACATATTGAAGACAGCCGTCATATGAAGGATATTTATTAAATACATACTTCCTGCATGCCATGATCAAAAGTTCTTGAAAATATGACCCAGGTGTAAAACTAGGCTTCTAGAGGAGGTTGGAGCTCTGATGTGCATCATTCAGTATGTTATAATGACACAGGGGATGTGGTGCTTATAAGATGAAATACACTGTCATATGTAAAGACATGTGGCAGGCACTAAATCTAAAGCAGACCATAAGCACACAGAAAATGTCTGCATTGCTTCAATTATTATTATAGAAGAGCAAAATTAGCAGAAATGTCATGGTCAAGGAAAACAGGAAACCCAAAACTTTCAACTTTCTCTCCACATTGAAAGGGACAGAGGTCACTAACCCCCTAAAATCTATGCCTTTTGTGTGTGTGTGTGTGTGTGTGTGTGTGTGTGTGTGTGTGTGTGTGTGTGTGTGTTGTTGTTGTACTTGCTACAAAGTGAGAACCAAAAAACCTTTTTTTTTTCCTACAGAGTGAGGACATTTTTGGGAAGTGAGGACAGTTTGGCCGGTCCTCACAACTACAAAGGCAAATTGTGACTGATTAGTTAAGGTTAGGGGTAAGGTTAGAATTAGGGATAGGTTAATAAGGTTAGGGTAAGGGTTTGGGTTAGGTACACATTGCCTATTGTTAAGATTAGGGAAAGGCTGTAGAGACACAGAAAAATGAATGGAAGTCAATACAATGTCCTCACAAACATATAAGTACCAGGATGTATGTGTGTGTGCGTGCATGTGTGTGTGTTGTACAAGGTAAGACTTAAGACTAATCGCATAAAGTATAAATTGGGAAAATATAGAGGACTGATAATAGTTGGACAGATTAATTGAACACACACATGCATTGTAATGCAGTGTAGCATGTTACGGAAACAGCCAAGGAGTTTTGCTAAATTATGGACAAGCAGCCATGATACAGACAAATGAAATTTAGGATATCATTTAAAACGCTCAATAATCCCTTTCATTCGATTCTCTTTCTACTTGGAAGTGTTTTCGTACAGGTAAGGGAAGAGAGAGGCCATGTGGTGTGCAGGGGAGAGTTCCTTTAAAGAACTCTTAACACGTTACAGAAGTCACAGCCGACCTGGAGACGCGTTTAGAGTACTGCAGAGATTTTCTGAACACCTTGAATTTATGTCACGCCCGCTAAGACAGCTGGAGATATGGAGAGCACATGTCAAGCACCCATTTTAATAAGCACAGTTGTGAGCTTCCCCATTAACACAACATTGAATTTGGTCTGTGCCGAAATAATGCAGGCCTCAAGTAGGTCTTAAGTGGTCCAAAACTCCTGACCCTTGCAAATCTTAAAAAGGTTTTTTTTTTTCCATTAATGCATGTAGTTGTGAACATGCATAGCATAATCTCTCTGCAGTGCTACGGATCATAAAAAATATGGTCTTGTTCATTATGAGACAATGAAAATATGAAAATAATTAAATATTATGTAAACATTGGTTATATAAGGTTTTAACCGAATACTGTTATGTAACCTAGAGCATGTCCTTAGTAGAAATGACCATGAAAATTATTATAAAACCCAAAATGGAAATCACACGAATATCGAATTATGGTTGTCAACATGGGCCAAAACGTTTTGCGGGGAAGGGGATTATGAAAAAGTCACCCAAGGAAGACCTTTTGTAGTTTTTTTTTTTTTGTCTGTACAAAAACCTAGCAGATGTGCCAATTAAAAATCATGTGATTTAGCTTCATTTCAGGCTCGCAGGGAGGTCAGCACAAGTCCTTTCCTTCCAGCTAGCCTTGACCTTAGCATTTTCCGCCCAGTTTGCAAGCCTTTAAAACCAAGGCAACATTCGTTAGCCTAAACTTTTTTTTTTTTACTTTGGTTTTCCCTTAAGTAGTTAGAAAAGTTCCATATGTTAGGCCAATGGGCCGCATGCAGCAACATTCTCTAAAAGTTCTCATATATCTCCCCTTATTTTCTTTTTGTGAAGGGAAAAAAATAAAAGGAGTCAACTCCAAATGCACCAAACGTTCTTACCATCCAAATCTGCTCTCGCCCACATGCTGAATGATGAATACAATTTAATTGTGAATTGAAGGTCCACGGCCGATTATGCGTAATTAGCATAAGTAATGCCAGCTAAACACCACATAAGAGCAGGAGTTGTACCGTCTGCGAATAGCCGACTTTGCCACACCAATTGGAAAGATGCCACTGAAATAAGGTTGAGAACTCCTGCAGCAGTGAAACAGAATTACTGTTAAATTAACTTGTAAAGTGATCTTCCAGAGTTTTACAGTCTTAATTAGGATCAATTGACCAATCGTATTTTTTACCGCAAATAATCCAAGAATTACAATTTTTGAAAAACATTTCATAATCTAAATTTGATTCTATTACTCGTGTGTTAACTTTTTTAATTTGATTTTTTTTCCCACATTCACTCGTGTTTATCACTACTATAGAGAACCTGGCTATTATTGCTTATTGGCCCACTTATCCAATACTCTAAGGGTTCTACGCACGGATGAATGGAAAACGTGAGACTGGATTCAGATGCAAAGATGAAGCTGATTTTACAACCCAATTCTGAAATAGTTGGGACGAAGTGTAAATTGTGAATAAAATCAAAATTCAATGACTTTCGGATCACATGAGCCACTATGTTATTGACAATATAACATAGATAACATTTCAAATGTTGAAACTGAGACATTTTACATTTTTATCCACAAAATAAGCTTAGTCAATTTTTCTGGCTGCAACAGGTATCAAAAAAGTTGGCACTTGGGCAAAAAAAAGGGCTGAAAAAGCTATGAATATATAAGAGAATCGGCTGAAAGAACATTTAGCAAGTAATTAAGTTAACTGGCATCAGGCGTGTAACATGATTGGCTATAAAAGGGATGTCTTAGAGAGGCTGAGTGCCTCAGAAGTAAAGATGGCCAGAGGCTCTCCAACCTGTGACGGCTTGTGTAAAAAAATTGTGGAATACTTTAAAAACAATGTTCCTCAACATAAAATTGCAAAGGCTTTGAATGTCTCATCATCGGCAGGGCATAACATCATCAAAAGATTCAGAGAAACTGGAAAAATCTCTGTGCGTAAGGGACAAGGTCGAAGACTTTTACTGGATGACGGTGCATCACTCACCGGCATGATTCTGCCATTGACATTACTAAATGGGCCCAGGAATACTGTCTGCAAACACAGTAGGCCGTGTTATCCACAGATGCAACCTAAAACTCTATCATGTAGGAAGGAAGCCATTGTTGAACATGATCCAGAAGCGCCGCTGTGTTCTGTGGGCCAAGGCTCATTTGAAATTGACTGTAGCAAAGTGTCCTGTGGTCATACAATCCAAATTTGACATTCTTGTTGGAAATCATGGGCGTTGTGTCCTCCGGGCTAAAGAGGAGAAAGACCACCCCTCCTGTTATCAGTGTTCAGTTCAAAAGCCAGCATCTCTGATGATATGGAGATGCATTAGTGCATATGGTGTGGGACACTTGCATGTTTTAAAAAGCATCATGAACACTGAAAGGTAAATAAAGGTTACAGAGCAAGATATTCTCCCCTTCAGATGACATCTATTCCAGGGAATGCCTTGCGTATTTCAGCAGGATAATGCAAAGCCACATACTGCAGCTATTACGACAGCATGAGTTTGTAGTAGAAGAGTCCAGGTGCTGAACTGGCCTGCCTGCAGTCCTGATCTTTCACCGATTGAGAACATTTGGCGCATAATTAAACAAAACGTCAGTCAAAGGAGACCCAAAACTCTTCAGCAGCTGGAAGCCTGTATTTAACAAGAGCGGGATCAAATTCCAATGGCTGAACTCAAGAAACTTGTCTCTTCAATGCCAAGACGCCTGCTCTCTGTGTTAAAAAGAAGAAGGGATGCTACACTATGATGAACAGGCCCCTGTTCCAACTTTTTTAAGACCTGTAGCTGCCATCAAATTTGAATAGAGCTCATTTTGTGGATAAAATTGTAAAATTTCTGTTTCAACATTTGCTATGATATGTCTGTTCAATTGTGAATAAAATACGAGCTGGTCTGATTTAAAAGTCATTGCGTTTTGATTTTATTCACAATTTACACTTTGTCCCAACTATTTCGGGATTGGGGTTGTATTATGCCTTTTCTATATAATAGAAATGTAAAAAAGGAAATGAGGTTCCAAAAATGTTATAAATCAAAGACGCTGTGCTTTAAAAATCGCAACAGCGCTTTAGGAATGTAGTTTCATAGATATGTAAATAAACGGTACAACGTCTAATGCAGACTTGAGCTTAACAACAGGCTTACGCAGCTTACAAGACTTTGCACTAAGTGCAAAGCTGTGGTTTATATAGAGAGAACAATGCAACACTGGTAATAAGCAACACATGCAGATGATCAGTTGGAGCGTGGAATGCGGGTTGGGTCTTAATAGACCGATGATTTGGAGCGCTGGGGGTGCGGGATTACAAATAAGAAAGAATATAAAATTGTGTAACGGTATTTACAAAACCAAGATGACATTCCCCATAGTTTAATTGCCTGGCAACATTATACTAAATCAGATCTCCTCAGCTGGTAAATGTAGTGTAGCTAGCGGAGCTAGATCAAGCAGTCAACTGGAGACTTGCCTTCTGAATCATACACTCCCATGAATATGTGTGACCAGGTCAGATAGGACGGCTTAAACTGGATGTATGCGTTTATTTGCAGTCTAATGGGCACTTCCCCTTTTAGTATTCATTCAGCGCTCTAGTGACGTTTCTTGGCCAATCATTTTGTTGGTGCACTTGGGCTATGTGAATTTTAGAATGGAGCGGTCATGGACACGATGAAGCCAATGTCTGGCGAAATTGGTATCATCCTTGAGTATATGCCTTGTAAGTCAATGAACCTTCATGTAACTCAAAGTATAATGATCTATAGAGTCCTTTCCGAGTAATATTATAGTAGATGAGTTTGTTAGTGTAAGGATGTTTGTGGATTTCGACTTGTACGAACACCGTGTGGCTAACTACTGCGGTACTTCTAGCCTACCTAAAATGGATGTATCGAAGATATCTTGTTTATTTGGTTGAGTGCAATATCCGCGTTTTCGGTTTTTTCGGTCTTAGGTAATGAGATGCATAATATCCGCGAGTGCTATAAAAAAATCTGTGCATTAAACTGAGTCATTACGTTACTTGTAGCCTTGGATGCTATGCCTGATCTGAAGACACGTGCCAGGGTATGAACGCTTGAAACGCATGTAAGTTGATTTTATTTCAATGAAAATGTAATTCGGAGTTTGAGAAGACGGACATATGTAATGAGAGAAAATGAATGTGGTGTATTAACTGTGTGTTCACTTCTGTTTCGCCAGTATCACCACTACCGTTTGGTCTGAATGGGTTTTCCCTGTAGCGAAGTCTATAGTATCGGTTTGCTTTTGCCAAAGCCTGTTTCTTTCAAAGTTAGGGTGGTTACCCATGCCGGCCAAATGTAATTGTAAGCCACAATGATCAAATGGATAGTTTTTTGAAAACACTGTGCGTAGATTCGGGCAAACTTTATGTATTTTATTTTTTTCTTGTAAAACAAATGGGAATGTGGCCGAGCGCCCTCTACTGTGTCTTCTTTGTATTATCATCAAAATCCTTTCGGATCTATCAGATAAACCCATTTAATGCATTTCTTGGTTTTGTGTGTTAATTATCCCCGCCAACATATGTTCCACTGCTCCACCCATAGAGATGTATAATAGAACCAGAGAGAACGAGGATGTACCTTTGCTTCAGCCATTTAGCATGTTAGCTTCCGGCTTCCGCGTTTCCCACTGGAGACAATTTTATGGCTAACGATGCGGTGGCCCCATAGACACCAACTGAAAACTGCACATTTTTTTCAAGCCAAATAAAGTGAAAACTAGAAAAATTTATTTGATAATCCTTCATTATTTTGCTCTTTGTCTGACGCAACTGCTCGATGTTTTCAAGAGGGCCTGTAAAATACAAATTGATACTTAGAGCTTGATGACAGCTCGTGCACGAGTTTGGTTGTCCAGCTGTTGTTCTGACTGCAGCAATTCAATGAAAAGAGTGAAAAGTGCACACACGTTCCGGATTAACAGCGTTGCGCATCATTTCCCCTCGAAAACATTTGCGCAGCCGACACATGTTCTTCGCCATTTGTGCTGTGTAATCAGATTGGCAATCTTATGAAATGGTGCCAGAAATAAGCACCCATGGAACGCCATTTTTAGAAGTCAGATGCGCTTATGTCATGGCCTGTTTGTCCGTCGTTCGTCGTCGTCCGTCGTCCGTAAACATCTTCTCCTCCGAAACCACTGGGCCTGTGAAGCTGAAACTTGACAGGTACCTTCCTACCCATGAGGACACCAAAGTTTGTTCAAGGCATTCCGATTCGATTTCAAACATGGCCGCCACGGTGGCCATAATGAAAATCACATAATTGGCCACCTGAAAGCTATTTATGCACATATTCAGCTGAAATTTTTTTATGTAGTTCGTACGTGACAAGATACATCACATATCATACGGCTTTTTCTGAGTTTCGAATTTTGACCTTGCTTTGACCTTCAACTTTATACAACCCCTGTGAGTTACATTTGTTATGGCCCCAATTTGTAATTAGATTTACAACGCAACAGCAACAGCAAGGGATGACAGACACAGTTTTAACAACTAAAACACATTTAATTTTTTTAAAACAAAGACAATAACGACTAAGCAACTAACAACTAAGACCAAGATTGAATTATGTACAAAACATAAATATTTACAATCCCTTTTCGTGGGGGTGGCTTGGTGATGTCCTGGATGATGAAAATGCTCAAACCCAGGCAAAGAAATCCACAAAAGAAAAAGGCCATCTAGTGGCCTATATTCACATTACACCTCCATTCCAAAAGGGAAAAATTTTGACTCATAAAGGCAAAATTTTTCTTTTCAATACAAAATGGTTAAGTGAACACTTGTCTATATATACATATCATACAATATTCAAACACATGATACATATATACACATTCAAACACGGGATAAGCAATCAGCAATTACATTGTCTGTACCCTTCACATGCTTAATTTCCAAGTCAAACTCCTGTAAAATCAAACTCCAATTCAACAATCTCCGATTCTTGTTTTTCATCTTACTCAAAAACATTAACGGATTGTGGTCAGTGTACACAATCATTGGCTTTTCCCCTGTACAAACATAAACCTCAAAGTGTTGTAAAGAAAGGACCAGAGCCAACAGTTCCTTCTCTATTGTGGAATAGTTCCTTTGGTGGCGATTGAACTTCCTGGAGAAGTATGCCACGGGATGCTCAATGTCATCAGAGTCACTTCTCTGTAGGAGCACAGATCCACAAGCTTGGTCGCTAGCATCGACCGCGATGGAGAACGGTTTGTTGAAGTCAGGAGATTTGAGCACGGGGAAGTGACACAGCAGAGACTTCAGGCGATCGAAGGCTCTCTGGCATGCATCATCCCAGGTGAACTTTACGCCTTTCTTCAGTTGGTTAGTTAGACTGAGAGCAATCTCAGCAAAGTTCTTGCAGAACTTGCGGTAGTACCCGATCATTCCAAGGAAGCGGCGCAAAGCTTTTTTGTTGTCAGGAACTGGAAAGTCCATGATGGCTTGGACTTCAGCATTTATGGGTGCCACCTTACCCTGGCCTATGACGTAGCCAAGATAGGTGACAGTAGCACAACCAAAGTCACTCTTGTTCAGGCTAACAGTCAGGTTAGCCTGGGTCAGGCACTGGAACAACGTCTCTACATCTTTTAGATGTTCTTCCCAGGAGTCACTCCATGTGATCAGGTCATCGATGTATGCACCCGTGTGTGGCAATCCGGCGATTGTAGACTGTATCATCCTTTGGAACGTGGCTGGGGCATTTTTCATGCCAAAGGGTAGGACTTCATACTGGTACAATCCAGATGGTGTGGCAAAAGCAGAGATGCTCTTGGCCCTCTCAGTTAAAGGCACACACCAATAACCCTTCAATAAATCAATCTTGGTCAGAAACTTTGCTTGCCCTACACTATCAATACAATCATCAATCCTAGGTATTGGAAACACATCAGTTCTAGTTACAGCATTGACTTTGCGATAATCTGTACAGAATCTAGTACTTCCATCAGGTTTTGGAACTAGCACACAGGGTGAACTCCAATCTGAGTTGGAGGGTCTGATAATATCATGTTTTAACATGTACTCAACCTCTTTCTCAGCAATCTTTCTCTTTTCAGGATTCATCCGGTATGGATGCTGTTTTATTGGTTTGGCATCACCAACATCTACATCATGAGAGGCTATAGTAATTCTCTTTGGAACATCAGGAAACAAATCCTCATATTTCTTGATCAACCTTTCAAACTGTGAGGGTTCTAAGTGCTGGAGTTTTACATCAAGATTTTGCAACACTTCAGTGTTTGACAATTTACATGAAAGAACTTCAGCTTTAATTCTAGGTTCATCATCTTGAAACTCCCCCTCATCTTCACAAGTCTCGGCCATAGGAGAATCTGAAGTGACAGCTGCAACCCTAGCATTTCTGTCATGATAAGGCTTTAGCATGTTAATATGACACAATTGTTTTGGTTTTCTCCTATCTGGAGTCTTCACAATGTAATTGAGATCATTGAGTTTTGTCAGAATTTCATAAGGACCATGAAATCTAGCCTGCAATGGATTGGACTGCAAGGGAAACAACACAAGGACCTTGTCTCCTGGTTTAAACTCATGGCTTCTAGCCTTATGATCATACCAAGTTTTCATTTTTCCCTGACTTGATTTCAAGTTCTCTTTGGCTAGGTCACAAGCTGCACGCAATCTTTCCTTGAACTTGCTAACATAGTCTAACAGACTGATGTGCGGCTCTTCCTCTTGCCATTGTTCACTCAATAATAGCAAAGGTCCTCTCACTTCATGACCAAACACTAGCTCAAATGGACTGAATCCAGAAGACTCCTGCACTGCTTCTCTAGCTGCAAACAACAGCAAATGAACACCTTCATCCCAGTCTTTCTCATGGTCATAACAATAAGCCCTCATCATTGTCTTGAGAGTGGAATGAAACCGCTCTAAGGCACCCTGACTTTCTGGATGATAGGCACTAGAAAGAATCTGCTTTGCACCTAGTTCATACACAACCTGCTGAAACAATCCTGAAGTGAAATTGCTACCTTAGTCTGACTGAATTTCCCTGGGAAGGCCAAACAACGTGAAGAACTTTATCAAAGCCTTCGAGATTGCAGTTGCCTTGATGTTACGTAGAGGTATGGCTTCGGAGAATCTGGTAGATGCACACATGATTGTCAACAAGTACTGATTTCCAGATCTAGTCTTGGGTAATGGACCAACGCAATCAACAATGACCCTAGAGAATGGCTCCCCAAATGCTGGGATAGGCTGCAATGGAGCTACAGGTGGGTCTATCTGGTGTTTTCTAACTACCTGACAAGTGTGACAGGTTTTGCAAAAGTTGGAAACGTCTTTCCGAAGCCCAGGCCAAAAGAAGTGTTTCATGATCTTATCAACAGTCTTGTTAACACCAAGATGACCTCCTAAAGGTAAACTATGAGCCATTGTTAAGATCTCATTCCTGTAGACCTTCGGAACAACAATTTGCCTGACCACTGCCTAATCTGCATTGGCAGGGATATCAGGAGGGCGCCACTTCCGCATCAGCACACCATCCTTGAGATAATACCCAACTGGAACTGCGTCTATTTCTTTATCAGGAAGGGCCCTCCTCTTTAGTACACAAATTTCAGGATCATTAGTTTGCTCCTCAATCAACCGCTTTCTGGACAGAGACAAGTCTCCAGACACATCAGAATCACCAGACCCATCCGGCTGGCTGAATAGAGAACTGATAAAAGTATCTGATAAGTCCTCAAACGGAGAAACCATAGTAGGCCAATCAGAGTCATGAGGCGAACCACCTGAGTCCTGACTATTCAATGTACTGGACGGCACCACATCATCTTCTTCTTTAGCCTTCTTGGCCATAGCACGAGTCACTGCGCAAAAAGGATACAGAGATGGGTCCTCATCCCCATCTTCAGTGCTCGGCTGTGAAGTAAGATGTACAGGGGGAACTACTTTGCCCCCAGCCAGGTCATTGCCTAGCAACAGAGAAACACCCTTTATAGGTAGACTTGACATAAGTCCCACCTTTACCTGTCCTGTAACTAAATCTGACTTCAAGAATATAGAGCGCAGGGGTACAGATACAGTCCTCCCTTCAATACCTTGTACAAGTATGAAATCCCCTGAAGCGGTCTCATCACGTAACTCCAAGGAGTCCATCAACAAAAGTGACTGAGAAGCTCCGGTATCCCTTAGGACATATATGGGGACAGGAGTAGTATGCTCATTCAGAGCCACAAATCCCTCTGACACAAATGGAAGAAATTCCTCCCTCACGAAGTCAGCTGTCTCAGGCTTTTTAGCCCCACAAGAAGCAGGCAATTTAGCAGATTGGTTATCTACTACAGGGGTTTCTAACCTTGTTTTCACAAAGGCATTTGGTTTGGTATGCTTTTCTTTTTCTTTCTTAGCTTTAAGGAACCAACAGTTAGTTGTAACATGACCAGATTTCTTGCAATAACTGCAAACTAGACCACTTTTGTCACTCTCAGCTTTCACACTTTGATCAGACCTGTTACTGGATTTCTGAGCACCATCACCAGATTTGTCTTTGTCTTTGGGTGAGGAATCTTGGGTATCACCATAACCCTTTTTCTGAAATTGGGACCATCTATTATTTCTGCTAGACTGAAATTTGGACTTATGTGTGAGAACATATTCATCTGCAAATTTGGCAGCTGATTGCAAATTCAGTGCTTGCTTCTCATTAAGGTAGGTCTTAACATCATCTTTAACACAGTTCTTGAATTCTTCAACTAACACTATCTCTTTTAGTGAGTTGAAATCATCCTTGACCTCCATAGAAGTACACCAGCGCTCAAACCAAACCTGCTTTTCATTAGCAAATTCAACATAAGTCTGATTTTCAGATTTCTTCAGACCTCTGAATTTCTGTCGGTAAGCCTCTGGAACCAACTCATAAGCTCTCAAAATAACCTTTTTGACAACCTCATAATCAGAGGAATCATCTGCAGACAAAGCCGAATAGGCTTGTTGAGCTTTACCCTTGAGGACAGTTTGCAACATCAGAGGCCAGTGTTCCTTTGGCCACTGGCAACTCTTTGCTACCTTTTAAAAACACTGGAAATAGTTGTCAACATCCTTTTCCGAAAATGGAGGCACCAGTTTTACCTCCTGACTGGCACAAAATTTATTTTTAGTTTCAATTTTAATTTTTAGTTGCTCCATTTGGAGTCTTTCTTCTCTATCGAATTTCTCTAATTCAAAATCTCTCTGTCTTGCAAATTTTTCTAACTCAAATTCTCTTTGTTTTTCTTTTTCCTCCCTTTCTATTTTCTCTTCTCTTGCTAATTTTTCTAACTCAAACTGCCTTTGTTTTTCTTTTTCTTCCCTCTCAAATTCTCTTTGCCTTTCTTTTTCCTCCCTTTCTTTTTCTCTTTCCTCCCTTTCTTTTTCTCTTTCCTCCCTTTCAATCTCTAGCATTTTTAATTTAAATTCCATTTCTCTATTTGGATTTTCCACTGGAAACTGTTCCAGATCTCCGGGTGCAAACACATTTTCATCAATGTAACATTCAACTATCTCTCGAGCCAGTCTTGCTTTTCGCATGGCTGGTTACACCTCTGTCAGCTCTAAATGTCTGCAAATTTCTAGCAGTTCTGTCTTTTTAAAAGACTTCAAAACCCCTACGGTTGGTGATGCCAAGAAATCATCCATTGCTGTTGTCAATATATATGTATTCAATTAAAAAAATCAATTTTACAATTTGAAATGTTAGATTTTCAATAAATTACTCACAAAATGGTCTATCCCGGACCTTGAGCCCCCAATTTGTTATGGCCCCAATTTGTAATTAGATTTACAACGCAACAGCAACAGCAACGGATGACAGACACAGTTTTAACAACTAAAACACATTTAATTTTTTTAAAACAAAGACAATAACGACTAAGCAACTAACAACTAAGACCAAGATTGAATTATGTAAAAAACATAAATATTTACAATCCCTTTTCGTGGGGGTGGCTTGGTGATGTCCTGGATGATGAAAATGCTCAAACACAGGCAAAGAAATCCACAAAAGAAACGTCTCAGGTCTTGAACAGAAATGACAGGTCTGGTCACACGTATCCTTCTTCTTGCAATTTCTCCTACTACTTTACTGTCTCACTTCTTTTCCTTATATACTCTTTTGCAGACCCCACCCACATTTAGACCTCTTTTTTTTTAATTTTCTTAGACTTGCCCCAGACATGTCCAGGACATGTCTAAACATGACTCCAGTCTGAGCTTAACAAAAAAAAGGTAAATACTGCCATCTAGTGGCCTATATTCACATTACACATTGAAATCTTTCAAAATCATCTTCTCCGAAACTACTTGGCCAATGAAGGTGAAACTTAACAGGTACCTTCCTGCCTATGAGGACACTAAGTTTTGTTCAAGGCGTTTCGATCCGATTTCAAACATGTGATTTAAAATCACATAATTGACCATCTGAAAGCTATTTATGCACATATTCAGCTGAAATTTGCTATGTAGGTAGTAAGTAGCAAGATACATCACATATAATACGAGTCCGTATTTTGAATTTTGACCTTGCTTTGACCTTCAACTTTGTACGACCCCTCTAAGTTACACTGAAACCTTTAAAACTCTTCTTCACCAAAACTACTTGACCAATGAAGCTGAAACTTGACAAGTATCTTCCCACCCATTATGGACACTAAATTTGTTCAAGGCGCTCTGATTCAATTTTAAATATGGCCTCCATACCGGCCCTATTGAAAATCACATAACTGGCCATCTGAAAGCTATTTATTCATATATTCAGCTGAAATTTGTCATGTAGGTAGTATGTAGCAAGATACATCACATGCCTATGAATGGTTTTTCCTTATTTCGAATTTCGACCTTTGACCTTCAGCTTTAAACTTGCCTGAATAACATAATTTTGTTGTAACCACAGCTGATTCAGGTGAGCTACAGGGCCTGTGGCCCTATTTTTATAGATGGCTTCTGCCAATTCTTTACTTCCTGGGCTGAGGTAGCTAGCCTGGCACCTCCCATTGAAAGT
Organism: Gymnothorax reevesii; assembly: GCA_029721435.1. Taxonomy (NCBI): domain Eukaryota; kingdom Metazoa; phylum Chordata; class Actinopteri; order Anguilliformes; family Muraenidae; genus Gymnothorax; species Gymnothorax reevesii. The sequence goes on along the minus strand of CM056579.1, from coordinate 27,606,648 downwards.
AATAGGGGTGGTACTTCCCTGCTCTCTCCAGTTCTATTACTGTATATTACCTCCATGGCTCCACCCCTCTGCAAGATGGGCTAATTTAGCTGCTCTCCAGTTCCTTACCTCTGCTGAAAAAACATACCCTTGCCTGCTGCACTGCATCAATCTCTGCTACTGCTAGTAATACTGCCTGCTGCTGCATCACTCTCGTGCTCTGCTAGTTAAAATCTCACCTCCACCCCAGCATCAACCTGTGAGGGCATGTTGCAAGGGTTAGAGCCTAGATGCCATCGTGTTTTGTCACTGAAATTATCCGTTTTCATGTCAATTGGCTGACTGAACTTGATCTCTTCTCTAAGCTTTATGTATACAATGTGTGCAGGCAATGTTTTCATGCTACTGTGCCATCAAAGTACTCTCTATGATTTATTTGTTGTCACAGATTAAGCATTTCCTCAGCGCCAATTATTTACATTATTGGAGTGGACTATACGGTAGAATGCGAGGAATACCACAACTGTTAGAATAAAGGTGGCATAAATCAGTCCGCAACTATGTGTATACTGTATTTGCTTGTATGTTATAAAGTGCTGCGCTATGTTAGTCTTTGATTTCTCCAGTGTGACATTGTGATAAAATGTAGCATTTTGTGTTTTGACAGTAATAAAACACATACCTTGAAATTACTTATAGTGGTGAAATTCAATGGTCCACATGATAATTTAATGTCCTGTTTATTTTTTTCGGTGTTGCAAATACCACATGCAACACCGCTCATCCCTGACTGCAATCCTAATGTATGCCCTACTTAGAGACTGGTTGGACACTAGTATCTGACTTCACGATTTGCGCTCTGGAGGGAGAGAGCTTGCTGGATTTCTGATGTATGAGTACACAGGAAAAGTCATCACTGTGCTGGAAACGGCGCCAAAGCCACCAGCTGGCATTTTCCATTTGGTCAATTTCACAAGGCCACTACGGATCCAGCTGGAGTTTATCTAACTGCCATTTGGAGAGATAGTAAACTACTGTGGAGCAGAGAAGCCAATTACATATATTTTATTTATTTATTGATTTATTCAGTCATTCACTAAATCATTATCTAATTCCCTTACTTTATTTTGCAGTGTTGTTGATTTAACTATGAGAACGAATTAAGTAGCGTACTTTGTTTGACCATAAATGGGTGAATTACCATCAGAATACAGACTGTCAAGCAGATTGGTCGAACAGGATTAATGCCCGCAGTGTTTCTGGCTCTAGTGTATTTGCAGTGTCTTTATGTGGAAGCCCGCATTAAACTACTCCGACCAATTTCAATTCTGTCTTTTTTTTTTTTGCCCCCCATTCTTAAAAATCTGTTCAGTCCATCAGTCAATCTTTCTCCAGCCAAAAATGACTTTGGATTCTGCGCAGATCCTCTGCTCAAACACTTTGGACCCCCTGAGACCGGGTTTAGGTCTGTTTTGAAGGACTGAATGTGAACCCCAGACCCGCTGTGGAAAACATTTTGTCACAACACCCCGCGGTGAGAGGAAAAAAAAGTTCATTTAAAAAGAAAACTGGGTTGGTCCACAGAATTGGACTTCAATTTACTCTCAATATCAAGTCTGAGAAAACTAAAGAGAGTTAGTTGCATTTCTTGGTCTGAGGGGAACTGCGATGAATTAGACATGGCGTGCAGTTTGAGTGAACTGAAATTCATTATTCTCTGGGCATTGAGGTAAATGTTCGTATGTGACACGCACTCATCTGGGGTGAATGCAACGCTCTTAATACCAGAAGTAAACCAGATGGTCCTGCTTAGAGATACCATTCTGCTTTTGCCAAAAAATGACAAGCCACATCAAAGGTAGTTTCTTTCTGAAAACAGCATTATGCAACCAACTCAGCTACAAAACTAAAGCTCTAGCCATATAAGATATAGGTTTCTGAGCCACAGGCAAATATGGGTAACTCCATCCTGATTTAATAAGCCTTTGCCTCTCATGCAATCTGTGTATTGTCAAAATTAAATACACTACTGCTCAAAGGTTTGGAAGCTCCTGACATAAACTGGGAAAAAAAAAAAAAAAACCCACCGCTATGTATTTTAAGACATTGTATTTAGTATTTCAGGTAGTTGCGGCCAAAAACGGTTTTAAATGAGCAATAATATTTAAATAACATTTCTTTTAATCAAAGTACCCACCATAAGATTTCCATGTAAATTGCAAAACTTCCATAGGCAGGTCTTTGAGGGTGGGTATTGTTCACAAACTTAATGATATAACTGATTCCACAACAGCTCTATGGGGCTTAAATCAGGTGATTTGTAAGGATTTACAAAATGAACCAATAGCGACAACCAGTAAAATACAAAAAGGAGGCTTTATTTCTGAAGGGGGAAACCCCCCAACAGAGCTGACGACAGTACAAAGTCCACAATCCAAAGTCAGAATCTAAAGGGCATAATCCAGGTTGGTAAACAGGGCACCAATCACAAAATCGTAGTCGGACAAAAATGGGTCAATAAACAAGAGTGCGGGAAAGTACAGGGAGAAGGAAAAGCTTGAGGTCTAGGACGGTCCAGTCAGAAAGATAAACACAATGATACAAGGCGAGAGAAGCGTGGCACAGGTAGGCAATGGAAGATCGATCTGACAAAAGAAGTGTAACAAGCAGACATCTAATATACATTTCCGGGTAACCACATGACTAGGGAACACAGGTGCAATCAATGGAAACAATAATCATGGAGAGACACATTAGGAACAAACTAATTACATGAATTTGGCCGTAGCCAAAACGCAGACAGGGATCACAAAACAAACCTATGGACAGACTAACAGCTCCAGTCACGGAGTACTAAAGGTGCGTAGTTTAGAGCAGGGATGGGCAACGAGGGCCGCATCTGTCCCTGGTTTTCACACCAACCTCTGGCCTTTAATTAGTTAATTATCTAAATTAGCCAAACTATTCATGAAATCTGACATTTCTTTAAATTATCATGAATTACCACCAAAGACTTCTTGTCACCCTACATAAAACATTTTTCTTTGATCAAACCTTTGTAAAAATCTATATTTGTGTATGCAGCGAATTAATTCAATTAGTCAGGGTAAGTGATAGAAATAAAAACCTGCATACACACCGGCCCTCCAGGACTGGACTTACCCATCCCTGGTTTAGAGAAAGGAAAGCATGAAGCAGTTTGTGGAGACCCACAGAAATGCAGTGGAGATAATTAGGGAGAGGGAAGAGGCGGAGACTAGAATAGGGCGAATGCTGAGAGATCGTTAGTCAATTAGTAAGTGCAGCTATACAATCCCGAGTGCTTGTTGGTAAGTTAGTCAAAATATACAAGGTTAGTGTTGGTTAGTAATTATCAAAATAACAAACTTTTAATATGTATTAGTAAGATAGCAAAAGTAAGAGGAAGGAAGAACACGAGATGATGAAAAAAGATTGAAACTCAGAAACCGATAAATCACCTGAATGAGTAGCACGCTAGACTAGGGACTGTAAGAAAATACAACACTCATGACAAAACGGGGGAGACGAAGTGCAATGCATGGAAATGAAACATGGCATAGGAAAGAAACATAGCATGGAAACGATGAATAAACTAAAACATGAAAAATAATAAAACATGAAATCTAAGTTACCAAAATACAATACATAATCTAGGAATGGTCAGACAAGCAGAGGTCACTAAACACATGGATCAGCCAAAACATGGCACAAAGCCAGGCACAGAACTTGAACTTGAGCATGGGCAAAAAACATGGGACATGGCATGGCAAAGACAGAATCACAACATGATTGATATTTTTAATTGTCCCTTACCCCCCCCCCCCCCCCCCCCAAAAAAAAAAAAATTAAAAATTCCCTGAGTTTAGATTTATGTTTTAGGTTGTTATCTTGTTGATACAAGTTTCTTCCATTTCAAGGTGCTATGTACAACTTTCATGAATTCCGTGTCATTACTATCATCATTGGCTGTTAAGTGAACTGCAGTGAGCATCCTGTTACTCGTGCTCACAAACAAGACTGCGAAGCCAGTTTTAGTAAAGGCACACTGATAAAAATTTGACTAATGTCACATACTTTTTAAAAAAAATTTATTTATAAAGTGTAATATTGTTAGCTAACGCAATATCGGCTTGAGGTGTCGAAAAAAATCTATTTTCTTAAGCACTGCAAGATGCATTTATTGCATTCATATCATACATAGTTTGCTAGGCAGCTTTATCAATCACTGTTCATCTAGCATTCATGGACAGGCTAAGCAATGTTAGCATTGCTATATGGTCCGGGTGATTATGCTAAAATTTAGTGAATTACGCAGATTATTACAAATAAGATATTTTCCCACGGTTCATTATTGACATGAGAAATTCCATCACAACTCTTCTTTCTTATCTTTATACATTAGTTGATGTTCTAATGCGAATTTAATTGTTTATTGAAAATATACAATGCGATGACTGCAACAGAGTGAAACATCACCCCATCTTTTAATCGCACTGAAGTACGCTACCTAACAGCAAAGGTACTAGCTTACATAATTCGTCCATTCACAGTCAGTGGTTCCATCTTTGTGAGTAAGCATCTGTGATTTTGGGAAATGCACCCGATTAAGTGTTTGAGCACTGAAGACATGATTTAGCCAAGTCTGGTGAGCCGATTGCTCCTTTTTCCTCCATTGTGCTGGTCTTCAGGAGCACAATTGTTTGGAGCCTTTGTTGCACTGGATTCCACTCATAATACGGCATCCATCCTCACGGGGCAGGCCAGTCTAGCACCTTGCGTAGCCATGCAGCTGTAATCTGCGCAGAATGTGGTTTGCCACATTCTGGGGTAATCGGCAGGATTCAGGGAATCCCAATGGATGGCAGCATGCGTGGAGCGTGAGGAAATGCTCCCCAAAGAGGGGGAGAGATGTGAAAATTGATGGATCCTGTCACTAGAAAGCCTCTTAATAAGTAAGTGCCCTGGCTACCTTGCCAGAGAGCCTGGCTCTTTGGCGATGTGGTCAGTGCATGTGACTCTTACCTCAGAGTCTGGTGTCCAATTCCCACCCGAACCCTTCTTCGGCCTGCCACATTCGGTTAATATGAGAATCTAAATGAAAGCAGATGTATACCTGCCACTCACCCACTGGATTCTGGGATATGGCCCATGCCCTCCGTGAAGCAGATCTGGTGATGGATGGATGGATGGATGGATGGTTGTTCCACACAACATATGGCCAACGCTATGGCTCATATTATTAATAAGACATTTTGATATGCGCAGTTGGCTTCATTTATTTAAGGGTATTTTTTTAATATCATATTGCCTCATCTCATAGCACCACTTCATACCCTATTCAGAGCACCATAATATCTGGGACATAATTATGTTACAGAAATGAAAGAAAGTAGTCATGATTAGTATTTGGCTAATCCTTTTCAAGCAATTACTGCTTGACTCTGGCTAAGAGATATCACCTGGTCCTGAGTATCTTCTCTGTTCTTGCTTTTTCAAGCCTGCATAGCAGATGACCAGTCACTGTGTTATGACTTGAAAATCACAACAAAGAAAACCGGCAATGACAACTTAAACAAATTTATTCTTCTCTGATTAAAAAAAAAACTTCAACAAATAATCCACTATTTAATCTTAAAATAACACTCAAATGCTACGATGAAACTCTGTTGCCAAAACAAAAACTCTCCCTCGACTGACCAAAATCACAGCATTTATATAGAAAAGCAACATTCTAGAAAGATCTACAGGATTCCTGGGTGATCCAGCCCCCTTCAGGCAAGAAGATATCAGAAACCTCTAGAAAGCACTAGTCTATTTCATCTCAAACAAGTGGTATTGCATCAGATCATGTTTTTCTACAAACACACCACCAGAGAGTGCTAAATGATGAACAAAATAAACTAATAGCTGACCAGTAAGGCAGCACAAATAATATGTAACAAATCTTCATTTACAAATTATATACAGTGCTTTACATAAAACACTCATACATAACAGCTGATAAAATTATCTAAAACCATTATGTGTTTCTTATGGAGGTGTTTACTGAAGAAGGCACACAGTTTTTAAAATAGTGTTTTATATTTGAATTAAACCAAATATAGGCAAGAATAAAATGACTGGATGTGCGCATAGTCACAGGTGTCAGCCTCAAGACACATCAGCTGCATATGGGACAGAACGGCTGGCTCCACAAGTGGGTTTTAATAAAGGAAGTTCTGGAACTCTGCTGAGTAAAGGAAAAAGAGCAAAGGCCACCCTAATTTTACCCTCCAGCCCTTTTCCAATGTATTTAAGATGTGTGAGCTTTGGAGAGGTGCGCTGACTTCTCTATACAGCTATCCTGCAGAGAAGCAACACTTTATTGCTTTATTTTTCTCTTACTATAATATTACATATAGCACAAAAACAAACACACACTCATACAAAAGCACACACACAAACAACTATTTGACACGAGTCTTGTTGGGCAAGCTCTCTCTCTCTCTCTCTCACTCTCTCTCTCTCTGTCTCTCACCTGTCAAATGTCAGCTGTCTTCATCAGGACATAACAGAAGCTGTGTTGACAATGAAGGAGAAACATTCCCCCTCAGCCATTTTTTTCCCATCTCTCATTTTATCTCCCATATGAAGCCCTCCTGACGAACGCTCTCCCTGTTTCTCTTCGCCGATCTCACTTTCGCGCTCAGTTCTGGTTTTTGCATGCACGTTTTGCACATTATTAAAAATATTTTTTGTTTTTGTATCCTTGATTTGTGGTCTAACCACCATAGTGAGAACACTGACATTAAAAATGCCCTTTAATGGTTCTCTCCCAAAATCAGTCTCTGGTTTTGAATTCTGAATGATGTATAATTGTTTTCTTTAATTCCAATTATGGTCCCTCTTCCAAGTACTCAGTCGATATCTCAATATAGCGACTGTGCAGACGATGGAAAAACGTGTCCTTCTATCGAAATCAATTTTTCTCCTTGATTGGTTGGCCAGTAATCTGAAGCTGCACACGACCATTGCGCATTGGTTTTAGCTTAAATCGACGAAGCTGATTTTTCCATTAACCCATATTTAGGCTGTTAACGAGCAAATTTTATGTGTTTATGAGCATTTTGGCAAGTCTGTGCGCAGTTACGACGTGCACATCCTCGGAAGTCGTTATGGCATGTGCAGCCCCGGGTGTAGACTAGTTTAAAATTAAGTAGCATTGGACTGCTGTTTGGGTGTGATAATGCTATTGTAAATAAGAAGTGTGATCCACTGAGACAATACCATTAAACCCCAACATTTATATCATTCACTTGACTGTAAATATATCACTGATAAAGGAGACAGATTGACTGCGGGCAGAAGCACGAGTTCTCCATTCGATGTTTGTGCAGCAGAATCATTTATATTTCAACGTCTATTTGTCTGACCAAATGGAAATGATTTGTCTGCCCTGAAATTCCTCTAAATTTTCCCCTCCATCTGTAAGGGTGTCCACCCCGTCTCAGGTCGACTGGAGACAATAAATGTGTCTAAATGTACACTCCAGCTATTCAAACCTCCATCCATATAGGTCCTGTATAAACAGTCATTCATTTTCAGCCTGGGTTTCTGCCAGTCTTGCTGGTTTTTTTTTGTTTTTTTTTTTAGCCCTGACCTGACAGGCACTCAAGGCGTTGTGGCACATTTCCCTGAGCGGCTCTCATTCTTACATGGGGAAATTTGAGCAGCCTTTTCCCTAATCGTTGTGTTATGAGGGCAGGTGGAGGCAGCATTGAAGAAAGACATTGTGAATTCTACTGCCAGTTTGGAAAATAGCGAGCATACACCTGTGCAAGTCAGGATGCATGAAGCCCGTCTGTTTCCCTTTGGATCTGGACCTTCTCCCAGTAAAGAAACTGCTACTGGGACTGACTTAGCAATATTCAGCAACAGAGCAGATTCGGAATCCTGGAATAGATGCAAATCTACCTGGTTCTCAGTGATCTTAAGATTTATTCATGTCTAGTATCTGAGGCCTACAGTGAAAATAGTCAGACTAGACAGCCTACCCCCGATGCTTTGCTTATGAGCTAGTGATGCCAACTCCTAAGACAAAACCCATATGCTCTGTGTGGAAAGTTAGAACTGACCCTGGGTCAGTGGTGAAACATGCTCCATCATATCTGTCAGCACAGGTACTTTTAAATGGACTGGTTTTTTTCCCTCCCAGAGATGTTATAAAAATGGCCCATAATGGCAGTGAATGGTGTTTGGGAGATGGCAGAGGTGTCCTCGCAGAGCTATGCCATCAGGTCATGAAGTCAGAGCAGAGGACTGTGGGATGTTTCTGTCGCTCTCTCCATGCGTCATGTGTCCTATTGAAGAGGTCAGTGCCACATGACCTCTGACTCAGGTGAATTTTTATTAATACCGAACACCAGAAAATGGCTTACCACAGCCTGAATGGGGGATCAGAACTATGTTTGTGCATTTTAGTTGCTGTAGTAACCAAGCAAGTGGTACGGACTGTCCCTTATAAGTTTATTATTGCAATAATTTTTTTTGTAAAATTTGAAAGCCTTGACGACTCAGAATATGAGATGCTATTAATAATCTTTGTCTTATGTACTATTCTTACTTTTGCCCATTATGACTATGTCTATGTTTATTTTGTGTTCTTTTAGTAAAAGGAGACTTACAGTGAACTGTTATTTTATTGTCAAGACTGTATTTCTTACAAAACTTCAGTTCTGTGTAGAGTGTAACCTCCAACATCACAGCAAAATGTTTTAATTTAAATGAACTCTGACAGTGTAAATATTGTTCCAAAGGGACCTACTAAACCTCTAGTAAAATTCAATTTGCAATGACCAACTTTTCTTACATTTTAGGAGTGCATAACTCATATGTATTAACCCCCTAACCGTGGTTCAAACAACAAATGCCCAAGATTGCAAAGAATGACATCAGAAAATTACGTTGTATAAAAATTTTACATATAAGATCACTAACATGACAGACGATCAGGACAAACAGTCATCCACAAGCCCCTATAACCAAACAATACACAGTGTTCTGTTAACTGCACATTTGGTCCTTATTGGACTTGTATTTAAACAAGATTAGTGTAAAAGGTGCTAAATATGAGATTTAAATGTAACAGCAAGGAGCTATTCGCTATGTAACGGTAATGTGGCCTCCTGAGCAGAGAATGAAGTCACACTCCCTCTGTTCGTAATGTAATCCAAGCTTCTCTGCTCTGTGTTTCAGTCGCCAGGCCGGCCACGCGTGCATGTTGGCACGAGTGAGTCCCCTCCCTGAGAAACTGCTGCCCCTCCCAGTGTTCATTAAGAGATGGACCTCCCACACAGCATTGTAAAAACGAGATTGCTGAGAGAAACTGAAGGCAACCTTCCAGAATTTCCTCAACCATAGAAACTATGTTTCCACGTGTGAGCAGCCATGATGGCTAATTAGCCTTACCAATATTGTGAATTTGTTTAGCAAATGCTGCAATCACTAGTTGGTTTATTGTTGCGTACCATGGCCATTCAATGGACTTTTACAATACTAGCGATGGTTAATGGTTGTAGCTGGATTTTTCAAACTTATTTTTTGGTCCTTGTGTTCACAACCACTCTAGGTGTAAATAAGCATGCATTTTTTGTAACACTAATTTCACAAGCTACCTCGTAGCATCTCACTACAATATCTCATTCTTGTGCTACCCCGATAGAATTGCAATGTTTTGTTTATTTATTTATTCTATAAACTTTGACAACTGTCAGGATGATATCGCATAGGTGACAAGGCAGCTATAGTGTGCAATCTTCCAATTACATGTACAGAAAATTGCCAAAAGAAAAAAACAACTAAAAACAAAGAAAAGAAGCCTCAGAAATTCAGAATAAAAAGCTGCCAAAAAATTGAACTATATTAGGCGGCAGCATGTACAATGGCATTTGCCAACCCGTGTTCAAGACTTGTTGGGCGAAAAATTGTAGTTGAACTTTTTTGTGTAATAATTGAATAACTTCGATTTAAAAACAGCTGTGGTATCAGAAGGTTGATAAAGTTCATTGGCATTCCATGAGTAAAATATTCTATTAAAGTACGAATGTCGTAAATTTTGAAATTTGCACTGAAAAAGTATCCTCAATTTGGAATGAAACAAAATGCTCATAGGAAATGCTATATTCACCCCTCAAACTTCTACACAGAAATACACAGTCCATTATGTCACGCCTGTCGCCAAGTGGTAATAAGTACAGCTTCATTAGTCGGACTTTGTAATCTCTTCCTTCGCAATCACTGTAACCAAGAATGTTGCTCTCCTTTGCACACCTTCCATGTGAAGGAGAGATTTTTTTAGATTATACTGTCCAAGATTGGGTATAATATTCCAAGAGTGGTCTTATGAGGGAAGTACACAGCTTTCTTTTAGTTTGAATTGAGAATGACCACAAGTTCTTTGAATTTACCCTAGCATGCGATTTCCTTTACTGACCAGTACATTTGCATGTGCATTCCATGATAAATTTGATGACACCACAATCCTGAGATTACGCATGCAATCAACTTTTTCAATTACAGTATATTACCATTCATGGTGTACTGGTGGAGAATGGGGGATTGCCTCCTAGCAACACCCAAAAGTTTATATTTGGCAGTGTTAAATCTCATATCCCATTTGTGACTCCAGTCCAAGATGTTTTTAAGGTCGCACTGCAATTATGAACACTCTTGCATGTTTTTGATTTCTCTTATGCATTTTGAATCGTCCGTGAACAAAGCAACCTGTGTCTCAGGACTTACGCAGTCTGGCATGTCATTGATGTACAAAACAAAAAGATTAAAGGACCTAATATTGATCCTTGTGGAACTCCTGATGTAACAGGAGACCAGGAGGATAGAGCACAATCGACAACAACTGTTTGTTCGCGATTAGATAAATATGACGTAAGCCACTTTAAGAGATTGCCATGAAATCCATAAAACTGAAGTTTATGCAGAAGTAAGTCATGGGAGACCGAGTCAAAAGCAGATGAACAGTCTAAATATAAAATCAATTTGTCCAGACTGATCCAGGGTTTTGCCGACTTCGTGAAAAACCTGAATTAGCTGAGTTGTTGTCGACCGTCCCTTTACAAAACTGTGTTGTAAGTGATGCAAAACAGACACAACGTGACGACAAACCAAATTTAGTATACACCTTTGCAGCACCTTGGTGCATATACACAATAACGATACCGGCCAATAATCTCAATGCACAGGAATAACATTTGCTCTTAGCCATGCAAGTGGCAAATCTCCAGTTTGAAGAGATTTGTTAAACAGGCTAAAAAGGGATGGCACCAATTCATGAGCGCATTCTTTTAAAATCCGAGCCGGTTACTCGTCTGGTCCGCAAGCTTTGTTTGTATCAAGATCAGTCAGAACAGATTTGACATCCTGGATTGTAATCGTTACATGCCCAAAAAAGCATGTTTAAAAACTGTTATGTCTGGATATGAATGTAGTGAAGGCTGGGGGTGAAAAGGGATTGAAAATACTTATTAAACAGGCCAGCCTTTGCGCAACGATCAGAGGCAGTTTTTTCACCAAAAGCAACAAGGCTCGGGACACATTTTGTTTTTGTTTTGCTCTTGAAAAACCCCCAAAAGTGCTTTGGTGTTCTCAGTTCTCTCGACTGAGAACATCTAAATACTGATTATACTTAAAAGCACATGCATTTTTAAATGTGTTCCTTAATTTATGAAATTTCGCCCACAATGCTTCAGTGTTGTGTTTTTTAACTTGTTTCTGTGTGGATTTTACTTTGTTGCTTAGGTGACGTACGTCACTCTCAATCCAGGCAGGAAAAACATCCTTGATTACAGTAGTAGGAATAAATTCATTGACAGATGAATGCACAAGATCTAACCAACTTTGCCAGTAAACGTTTCGGTCAGGATGAAGCATAGCAGAGTGGAATGACAGTCTGTCCATGTAAGATCGAAGCCCATTAAAGTCAGCTCCCTTGAAATTGTACACTTTACGCGTGCATGTGCGAAGTCTGTTGACTCGAGTTTGGAAACTGAACACAACATGATCACTGTCAAACTGACCAAATGTTATATTTGGTTCAGATCAACGTTCGGGGGTATTGGTAAACACTATATCGAGCACATTGCCCTTAATATGAGTCGGTTGATTGATGATCTGGGTGAGGGAAAAACTGTAAGGCAAATCACAGTGTGTGACCAGTGTTCGCAGATTCATCCCACTAGGTTATGTCTGGGAGATTAGTGCGAAAGTAATTTTGTACTCCATACTGCATTTAGTAAAAAAAGTTGACAATAAATCATGAAAAGATACTTACTATAGCGCAAGATAATGCACACTTTCATTGTTTTACGAAGCACAAGTTCGCAGATGATAACTTCGCAATTACTGGGTTCTAATTCCGGCCATTGACAGGAGAGTATATTTTAACGAATCCCAATAAAAACTCTGCTGCATCGTTTGCCACGTCTATATCTGTGATATGAGATATTACCGTCAGGAAGAATTTCATTTGACTCAACGGAGTCATCCAGCCATGTTTCTATAAGGGCAACAGTGTCAGACTTGTGAGTGTATATTATGTAAGCCTTGGAGCTGAATCAACTTGTTGCGCTTTTTATTGACAGATTTCACACTTCCTCTGTTCAATAGAAAAAAATTAAGACCCTTGACAAAATTACCTTGTGATTCTACTCCAACATGAGAGATATGACTCAAAACTCTTGGTAAGTTCAAGGGAGTCGTTACGTCAAGGTTAGCCTGTGGTCGAGTGGATACCCTCAGGTGTTTTGGCTGCGCTGCTTGGCGTAGTCATTTACGTGACAGGTCTATCATGAATAGAATGTTATCAATGAGCTTTCATGTACCAAGCGGAGTACTAATGTGGGCCACAGGCAAACACTAAGTCATAACCATCAAAATTTAGCTCTCTGAGCAGCCGGATAGCTCACTTGTTTAAGGTACTGCGTCGCAGTGCAGAAGTGACTATCATGTCGCGGGTTTGAGCCCCAGTTGTACCAACCAGCTGTGGTCGGCAGTTTTTTCAGTGTAGCGCACAATTGGCTATTGCACTACAGGGTTTCAAATTGGGAAGGGACTGCCGGGAAAGGGAAATAAATAAATAGCTTTGTTCGTTTCTCAAGCGCCTCCTGTTGGCCAGAAGGGCGCTCGTCAAGAAGATTCTAAGCCTGTTCATGTCCGGGTATCCTCCGCCCTCGTTCTGAATTTGCGAAGATTCAACCAATGAGTGTATCAGAAGCAGTGGCTGACAGGGACATGCTTTGGAGGAGAACGGTGAACTGTCTACATTCTCCTGAATTGGCTACAAGGGGTCGCAAACGAGCAAGACTTGTACATAGTTCACCAAGTGGGAATTCCAGATTTGGGTGGGATTGGAGATGCCAATTTATTATTTTTTTTAAATAGCTCTCTGAATCACATTTTGCTTGATGTTTTAGGTTGCTAGTGATAGCAGGACAGAAAGCAAAGATACTAATAACTTTACACGGACTCAGGTCACTTGGAAAGTCAAAGAAATAATGTTAGCTCCTTACCATTTTGAATACGTCATTAGTGTAACTGAAATGACTGCATACTCCAAAAATCAATTTTCCAACCTAAGAAATAATAGCCAAGATGTTTGCCATGTGTACTCACTTCATGACTTGATATTGCTTTCAAAAGGCCTATTTTTATTGCGTTATTTATCATGTTATGTGTTTAGTAGCTGACTGGTCAGGGTTTCACAACACCCTGCTGAGAACACAAATAGTAGGGGCAGGGGAGGAATGCGAGGGGAGGGCTGAGGTGGAGCCAACACACCTATTTGTTTTAGTCTGAGATGCTGGTGCTCTAGTATGACACCCAGTGGTTCTGAATGTCGTACATGGCATCTTTATCACTGGATATTTTACTATGCACCGTGCCACCGGGAAAAAAATGTCTGTTTCAGTGCGTATTTTGGTCTTATGATGAGACTTTCCTCTTTTTGTTACCACGGAGGTGGAAAATTTTCATTTGTTTTAAGTCACTTTGTGCTTGAGGAGGGAAAACTTTCAAATTTCATAAGTAAATCTTGATGAGTCAAGCGATGTAATCTCATAGGGAGTGCTTATTTATTTATTTAGTTATTTTTATCTTAATGGCAAAAAAAATGAAGATTCTGAGCCTTGATATAAGATTATAATGTCTGTTGAGACTGATCTATTTTTCAGTTTCAGCAGTGTGTTGATCAGTGTAACAAAATTTGGAGGCAGGAGTTTGGGACGGGGTGAGGTGCTAAGATTAAATGAAAGAGGACGGAGAGGAGAGTGAAAGGGAGATCTCGACAGGCTTGATTACCCTCCGTCAGAACAGGGCCAGCTCAGGCTGATAAAGCTCCTCTGACTGAGGCACAGTGGAGCACTACCAGGGGACAGCGTGTGCATCACACTGTCTGTGCTCTGAGCTCACAGAGAAAGACACGGGACTCCGTCTCCCTCTTTCTCTCTCAGATACACACTCAATCCCCCTCTTTCTCCCCTGCTGTCTCTTTCTTCATGTCACTAATTTGTACATTCCCTCTCTTTTACTCTCACTTTCTTGTGCACACACTCTCCCTTTCTTTGTCACACGCAAAAACACATGCTGTCATTCACCCTCCCTCCCTCCTTAACTCTTTTCAGCCCTTTCCCTCACTTTCTCTCTTAATCTCACCCTTTCTCTTTACTCTCTCCCTCCTGTTTTTATTTTTTTTCAGTTGCTTTTGGAAACCAGTACAGAAGATTGGGCGGGGGTTCTTCGATTATTGTCTCTTCAATACAAGCAGGGTTGGGTAACGGAGCCTCTTTCTCTCTCTCTCTCTCTCTCTCTTCCTCTCTTTTTTGCAGTCACACTCTCTCGGCCATGCTCTCCCCCTCCCTCTCCACTTCTCTCCTCTGCGCTCCCTCCCTCCCTGCCTCCCTCCCTCTCCCTCTCGTCCCCTGCCTCCTCTCCTCCTCTTGTGACTGCTCACACCTGCCTCATCTTGGCCGCACGCTTTTTTTTCCAACTCAATTACCTCTCGGCCTCCGGAGCTGCTCAGCACACATTTCTCCTGCTGGATTTTGGGAGGCAAACACGCAGAAGCACCTTGCTGTAAAGAACTCAGGTAAGAGTCTCTCTCTTTTCTGGACCAGGAAAAGATGTTTATGGAAGTGCAGTGATGCTTATCACCTCTTACACAGATAAGGGAAATGGATGAACGCAGGTAGTGACAGAAGAAAAAGACCCTGATATCTTTGGTGTATATCTTACAGGATACATGCACTTGTGCAGATCTCCTCTGTTGTGTTTTTTTCAATCATTGAAATATTGCATCAGAAATGCTGAGTCTGAAATATTTTTTAGATGGACGCCAACACTGGGAGCACCAATTTTATAAGGCTATTTTGTGTAGGACAGGATTAGATCCTACACTCATCTGGCTTGATCAAGTGTCCTCAGTGAATTCAATGCTTTTTACTGATGCTGTATAAAGTTTGAATGAGTCACTGAGGTGCCTTGAAGTAAACTATTCTTAAAGTGTCTGACTGTATGAAGTCTACACATACTGTTTGTGTGAATGGATGGGTTGACATATTTGGCTCCTTCTGAAATCTGAAATTCATGAATGCAAGTGTGTGAATAATTCAATGTTACGGGCATGTGCGTGTGTGTGTGTGTGTACATTTCCAAGGAAGTGTGTGTCTGTGTATACGGCTCGCTTGTGTGTATGTGTGTGTTTCTGCGTACTGCTATCAAGTGTATGTGTCTGTACATGCTGCTTGCATCCGTATGTGTGTGTTTGTGTGTGTGTGTGTGTGTGTGTGCGTGTGTGTGTGTGTGTGTGTGTGTGTGCGCGCGTGTGCGTGTGTGTGCACTGCTCATGTATGGGTGCATCTGTGTACTGCTATCAAGTGTATGTGTCTGTACATGCTGCTTGCATCCGTATGTGTGTGTTTGTGTGTGTGTGTGTGTGTGTGTGTGTGTGTGTCTGTGTGCGCGCGTGTGCGTGTGTGTGCACTGCTCATGTATGGGTGCATCTGTGTACTGCTATCAAGTGTATGTGTCTATACATGCTGCTTGCATTTGTGTGTGTGCATGTGTGCATGTGTGCGTGCGTGCATGTGTGTGTGTGTGTGTGTATGTGTGTGTGTGTGTGTGTCTGTGGGCTTGGTTATGCATCTGTCCAGCAGGTCTCTGTCTCCCGGCAGAGTCATTATTTGTGATGGGACAGCTCTACAAAACACATCCAGACCTGAGTTGGAATGCACATCTGTTAATGTACAGTGTGTAGAGCTGCTACTCCACCTCACTTGGATTTATAGTGAGACTGATTTGTGTTGCTCTGTCGCTCTGTTTGTTATTATGAGAGCTTGCACAGTCAACACTGCTGTTTCTAGTACTTTCAATGGAGACATTTTGTTCTTGTTCTATATAATGTCCTGTTTCCCTCTTTAGACTCACGTTTCCCGTTGCACTCATATGGTCCCTGAAAGAGTTGATTTAACATCGAACATTTTATTCTGTGTGGGTTAATGATCAGGCATCTGCAGGAGCTGAGGGGACTGGCATGGAGGGTTAAGTTTTTCAATGTGTTTAGCTCTTCCTTGGAGTTTGCGGGAGATTTTTTTTCACACTGTATGTCTTGGCATTTAAACAAGAAACGAAAGAAAGAAAAACCCATGGAGAAAAAAAAGGAATTTCATGGTTCTTTATCATCGTGTGTAATTACCATGAAACGCCAACATTTTATAACAGAAAAAAAAAACAAAAAACTTGGCACTAGCAGGGCATTTGGACGTGTACAGAGTAGATTTAGATTTGATGGCTGACTGTACACTGTACTCAGAGTATCTCCTCAGTAATGGTGGGTTCTGCATGGAATCACATCGTCTGCGGTATGACCTGTTTCAGCCAATTTTGGCTACTGTGTCTCCATTTGACGGCGGTAGTGTTGAAATGTTTTGCCTTCGGTGACCCAGAACAAAGGAAGGAGTACCTTTTGAAGTTCCTGAAAAACTGTATCTGCGTTCCCATAATCCTTTAATGATACTGCTTCCTGTTCTCAGAGTGTCTGCCTGATAGCATCAGTCAAATGCAGCATGTAAGGATCGCTCGATGTTCACACCGTGTCACTGTAAGACTGAAAGGAGGGGTATAAGCCTTAGTGTTGTAAATATGGATTTTCACTTGAGAAAGACACTTAAATTTTAGCCTTGAGTTTCCGGGGTGGAAGCCATTGCTGCTACAGAGCCATTGCTGAAGCTTTCATCACAGAAAGATAAGAGGAGACAGCAATCAGCAGAATCAGCCTTGTGCGTGTGTGTGTGTTTGTGTGTGTACACCTTGTGTACCTATGAGAAAACGAGTATCTTTACAGGTATCTTTAAATGATGGAGTTTTGCTTGTAAAATCAAAGTCCAGCATCTAAAACTTATTTTCAACTTACGTGTGCAAAATTTCTTGAAATCAAGACTAGAAATTCAGATTTTCTAGATCGTATTTTCTCAAATATCTGTAAAAAAAAGTATATTGAAATCCATTCGAATTCTACAAAGAATAGCCCTTTTTTGTTTTTTACTCTAGCATCATAGAAATAGCATTTAGAACCTCTTTATTTTCAAATCTAGCATAATTTTTTCAATCTAGAACCTTGTGTGTTTGCTTGCGGGCGTTGGGGCTGAAGAGATCTTAAACTTGTCAAATATGTGCACTGCTTAACTGCCGATTATCCCCATTCTACTCAAACTGATGCGAAATACAATCCATAACCCTGCCAAGCCTTATCTCATTTTACCAGAGATGTTTTAAGACATTTGAAAACACATGTAAATGCCTGATATCTTGTAAATATATATGATCCAAACCAGCACCTTGTTGGTCTGAGGTTTTAACAGTGGCTCGTCAGTGGGCTCAGAAACCTTGATGTTTGATGTTTCTGTGGTTTTCATATAAAAATCTGGATGGTGGACATGTTCCACAGATGCCACAGGTCTTAAACATCCCGAGGCCTTTCGAATACTTGCACTGATTCATTGCTGACAGGAATGGGGTGGGGGTTGCAGTTGAGGCACGCTGGAGCTAGGCGGTGTATCCACGTACACCCTGACTTTATCATGTGGCCAGTGGTATGCTAAATCGGGTTTTTCATTCATAAAACCTTAGCATTTTGATGTTTTTCTGTTGATCTGAACACTTCTGGACCAATCACAACTCTCCATCCATGGTGCTAACAACGTTTTTGCTGCATATTCGAGATTGAGCTTAACATCATGCTTTGC
Source organism: Gymnothorax reevesii (assembly GCA_029721435.1). NCBI lineage: Eukaryota > Metazoa > Chordata > Actinopteri > Anguilliformes > Muraenidae > Gymnothorax > Gymnothorax reevesii. The sequence continues at coordinate 27,588,358 of CM056579.1, read as the reverse complement.
TTGTGACCAGTGGGCCTATCTATAGTGTTGTCATAAGGAAACAACAAAATATTCTCCTGTGTTCCCCCAATGCTTTGAGCCAGGCTAAATGTCCTCACTCTGTTAATCCATACAGGCAAAATGGGACCTTTATTTTACGTGTAGCATGCTGAAGGAGGAAGGTGGTTGGTTTTAATGTTGACTGGAAAAGTAATGAGGTAATTAGGAAGAGGAACGGGGTGGATGCCATGGTCAGTTGAGCAGGGGAGGCAGTGACTCAGAGGAGAACTGAAGACAGCGTAACAACATGATATACGGGCTGTCAGGAGATGTGCACCAGAGGGGAAAACGACAGGGAGGGAGCGAATGTGTTTGAAAAGATATGGAACAGTTAAGCTCCTGAGTAAGACGTGCTCCCGCTGTGTGTACTCGCCGTACGGTTTAGCTTTAATGCAGCTGAGAGTCCTGTTGGAAAGTTAAGGCAGGGAGAGAAAGAAAAGACAGAGATAGGGGAGATAATTTCCCATGAATTATCTCAGTTCTTTGGAGGTAACAATCTATGGTCACTCCTTTCCAAACCTTTTAGGGCCTGAAATACTTGTGCGAGACTGGAAACTGTGATTTACATGTTCTTTTTAAAGATTGTGCGGCTTTAGCTGTCTGGGAATGTGTGGCACTGGCTGGAACAGAAACAAAGGTGTGCTCACTGTACAGGAAAATGCAGGAGTTGTAATGATCTGGCAAGCTGTATGGATGTTTCCCTGGAGAGACAGACTATTCTCTGACTTTCACATTTCCTGTGGCAATTGAAATTTACTATCAATCTTGTCGGTCTGTGTAATGAGTGTAGAGAGGGATCAGGAAAGAGGCTCTTTCCACCCAGTTCGTTGTGATTGACATATGAGAATAGTAAGGTTAACCGCTTAGTTAAAGGTGAAAGCAGCGCAAATTATCAAGTACTCACCCCACACAGGGAATAATGCAGATTATCAAACACAAGCTCCACATGCTGTGGGGAACAGCACACAATGTCAAACACAACCCAAACACAGGGAACAACTCATTATCAAGCTCAAGCACAACAAAGTTAACGGGAAAGAAAAAAACCAAACACAGGGAACAGAATATACAGTATCATCAAACACAAGCTCAACAAAAGGAACAGCACTCATTAATAAACACAAACCAACTCCATCCATCCATTTTCTATACCTGCTTATTCCTCACTAGGGTCACGGGGCGAGCTGGAGCCTATCCCAGCTGACTACGGGCAAAGGCAGGGACCCACCCTGGAGAGCTTGCCAATCCATCGCAGGGCGCACACACCATTCACTCTCACACTCATGCCTATGGGCAATTCGGTGTCTCCAATTAGCCTGATATGCATGTCTTTGGACTGTGGGAGGAAACCGGAGTACCCGGCGAAAACCCACGCGAACACGGGGAGAACATGCAAACTCCACACAGAAAGGCCCCAGGCCGGAATCAAACCCACAACCTTCTTGCAGTGAGGCAGCAATGCTAACCACTGTGCCGCCCAGGAAACAACTCATATGATAAAATACAAGCTTTACAAAGGGAACAGCGGGCATTATCCAACAAAACCAATCACAGGGAACAGTATATATTTTCAAACACACGCTCTACATAGGGAACAACGCACATTTAACATTTTAGATTAACCAAATGCAGGGAACAGCGTACATTATCAAACAGTTACCTAACACAGAGGGGAAAAAAAATGTTATCAAGTGCTAATCAAATGCTGGGAACATAACACATCAACAAACTCACAGTTCAAGCATGAAAGAACACACATTATTAACATAATCCAAACTTGAGGAACAGCACATATAGTCAGATACAAACAGAACACAGAGAAAAACAAAATTATTAAAACAAATTGAAAGCGAGGAACGGCAAATATTATCAGTCACCAATCACAAACAGAGAACAGCAAACATCAAACATAAATTGAACACAGGGAAGAGTGCACATTATCAATCACTAATTAAACTCAGGAAACAGCAAAAATCATTTAACCTAAATCAAACACGGGGAACAGCTCGCCTTGTCAATCGCAAATCAAGCAGAGGGAACAGCTGACATTAACAGTGATAACCCCACGGGGAAGAGCATGCATGCATTTTAAATCATAATATCAATACATTTGTGAGGTTTATTTAGCTTATGAAATATTTTTGGCTATCATCTCTTTATTTCCATTCAAATATACAGTCAATTTGTGTATGCAACATACTGTAAATTTTGATCCATATAAAATAGACTAAAAGCAGAGCCACATGGCCTTGAAAAACTTTGAGTGGCCTTATAACAAGTTCCAGCACATAATGCATCGCTTACAGTAAAGAAATATGCATTTCCTGACCCATAACTATCATCATGCAGCTGTGTGAGGTATCCTAATTATAGAAAGCTGACTGCTCGGTTTGGGTGGAAGCCTTGTCATGCTGTGGCACGTTGAGCCACTCAGAATGATCTTTCTTTGATTCTGCTACAGCTGTTCATGCTAAACCCTGCTTTCATATGAGCCACAATTATTCCTCTTTCTGCTCGCCGAGCGTTACACGTATTCCTTATGCGGCAAGCAGAATGCTGACCCTCTCATTTCCTTTTTTAAGGACAGCAAATAGCAATTCTGTCACCTTGAAAATAACCATAAGGGGTCACTTTTGCGGAATAAAACAGCCCACGCCGTAGTATTGGCCCACCCACCTGAGTAATTACAGTTTGATATGCACTGAAGTATCACAGTCCGGAACGAAGGGTGGTGGTACCAGGTGTCTGGAATATGGAGCTACCCATCTCTGGATGTCAGCCCGAAGAAGGTTGTTTTGGGTTCTATGGGATTCAAAGGCCTGCATAATGCCGGAAATGAGTACTATTCTGTGAGAGGATCTATGCAGCATGAGGAGTATGCTGTGGTTATTTCCACTATTGATTTTTGTTTTTATATGCAGTAAATATTGAGAGAAGGAAACTGCGCGTCGTTTCCCCTTAACATGACAATGGCAGCTCCGCTGGCACTCTGCATTATCAAGTTCCAATTACTTGAATTTAAGTGAAGGTCGGAGGAGGGTTTGTTTTAGGGTTGAGGGACATAAAATTAGCTAAAGCACCAAACAACACTGACGATACATGGCAGAGAAAGCCTTCGGTTCCTGGGCCTCCATCTCCAAGGCTGAGCTATAATTCTCAGCGTGTTTTTGGTTGGGCTCTTGAGCTGTAATTTGGAAGGGAGCACCAGTGCCACCGCTCTGCAGTAAATTCCTTCATCCTGATGTGACCCGGAAGGTAAGGCACCGATGTCACTTACCCAGTAATTTCTCTGCCACGGACGAGCCAGTGACCGTGTTCCCCACCCTTATTCTGAATTTGCTGGACCGTGTGACCTTCCGTGTGAGAGAGTTCAGCTCCCAACAGTTTTACAGAGGCTCTGCTATAAAAACCTTAATTTGCTTTTTTCGCACATAGCATTGAGAGCCCAAAGCAGCACAAAGTAACCCAACCGTCTGCTCTCTGAGGGCAAGTATCTCAATTTTTCAATGTGCGGTTTTACCGGCTCCTGCTGAATGTGTTTTGCGTCATTAATTGGTGAAGGGGTCTACGCTCTTTGTTGCTAAGGCCTAAACTGACAATTGACTGAAATGAAATACATAGAAGTATTAAAGACTGTGCCCCTCCTGGACTGGAGTTTCATACCGCACTGAGACTTACGGATGTTGAACATGGCTCTGAGATATACCTTGCATGGGAATAATCAATGGATATTGGTCTGTCACATGGGATTTAGGTCTGTTAACTGTGCTAGCCTTGCAGCATGGGCAGTCAACCTTATCCAGAAATGGATAGTGTGAGCAATGGCATTTGTTCCAGCCATGCAGTTACAAACCTGGTTATAGTAATCAACCACTGGAGTCTTAGCTGAAGACCTTGATTATTTTATGTGGTGTTTCGCTGATTGGTTGGAATTAAAGTCTACACCTTCTGTGGCCCATTTGCGATGAAATTAAATACCACTGCATTGCAGAAATCCTAGAGTGGAAGCACTGCTGGGAATCATGTAATTTTCTCTAAAAGAGGCATTCATGATGCTTTGGAAGACATGGCTCCTTTACAATGTTTTGAGGTGCCAACCGAATACAAGGTAGCCCACTCTGGTCTTGTGAAGGCTGTCAATATGGTCGCCTGTCACGACTTGAAACACAACATTATCGATAACCACTAACCGTAAACAATATACGTTTCATTGAAGTTTGAATTATTATTAACAAGGTTTTTCCTTGTTGGATTTTTTTTTTTTTTTTGGCTAAAAATGTGATTCTTCAGATCTCTCTTTTTTTATTTCGTTTGGGGGATGGATTCTGCCAATGGATGCTGTGACACACTCAATTTGACTTCAGGCCCCACTGTTGGCCTTCTAACAAAAGCAAAAAATTCTCTGGAAATTGTTTACATAATTATTACCACATGGCAACCTTTAAGGCAACTGACACAAGCAAACCAAATATAATGACATGGGCATTGATTACATTTTGGTAAGTTACATGAAATAACATTGTTGCCCTGTGGTGGATGTTGTACTTTCCAAGGTGAATTCCTACTTCTTGCCCAATGGGAACTTGGATACACTCTAGACCACCCTCCAACATCCCTGGCAACCCCAACCACGAATAATCAGATTAGATCACGGATGGGTGGAATCACGTTGACTCACTGGTGACGAAATGCAGCTCAGGACAAAGAGTCTGTTCTGTAGGATTAAATTGAAGAGGCTAGTGCTAAAAGTACTTTATTCACATTTTCACACACTGTGATGTGAGGATGGAAAAAACACCTTTTTGATGGTGACCTAATTTCATTTTCTCAAAATGAACTTCATGTGACTGAGTCCTCAATTAGCAGATTTTATGAATTCTATTATACTCGTATATTCGGACCCTTTTTTCTCAAAGTAGACATTTTGTGATTTAAGTCCTTTTAGAATTAGGGTCTTCAAATCAGTTTTATTCGCACTGAACTTTTCACAGAAAGACTTCTTGCCTTACATAGGAGCTAAAGGGCATTGCCCAGCCTAATCTCTCCAAATATTAAATGAGGTAAATAAATAAATAGGTTTAGGTAGGGAGAAAAACCCTTAAACAGTGGTTATTAAACACCCAAGTCAGAATACATTTAAGGAGAAATCAGGCTATAGTGGGGGAGCCCATCCTCTGTTTTCTGGAGATTTGTAATAATGGTCAGATATAACACTCTGATTAGAGGCTCATGCAGCCGCACCTGCAGCTCCAGGGTGTGGAGAGGCATGGGTGTTAACCTGGAGCTGTAGGATCAGGGCTGCAGCAGTGTGCATTCACTCAAAGGAAAGGGCTGGAGTGGTCAGTGGGCTCAGGGTAAAAGAGGACTTTAAACCTACAGAAAAAAAAAAACACAAAGAAGAAGAAGATCGGGGATTGTAGGGATCATCAAGTGGTGGAGGTGATGGGGGGTCAGTAGGTTGCGCCCTTCCCTCAGATTGAATAATCCCCAGTGCAGTGATGGGGACACTGTACTGAAGGAGACGCCATCTTTCGGATAAGAGGTTAAACTAAGGTCCTGGCTCACTGTGGTCATTAAAAATCCTATGACACTCTTTGGCAAGAGTAGGGAGTTCCCCGGTGTCATGGCTAAATTTCCAACCTTTCAGTCTGTCACCTAATCATCCCCTGATCTAATTGGCTGTGCAATTTGTCCACCCCCTCCCGACCTCAACCACCCAGGGCTCCCTTGAAAAAGCGATTTCAATCTCAACGGGACTTCCCTGGTTAAATAAAGGTAAACTAAATAATTAAATCATGGTGGTTTGGTAAGATTTATTGGCAATATGACCTTTGACCCTCTCCCAGGCCCACCATCACCAGTATGAAGTCGGCGTGCATCGTCCTGCTCCTCAGCACGGCCTGCTGGGCCCTGCCCTTCCGCCAGTCTGGCTTCCTTGACTTCATGCTGGAGGACGAGGCCGGCTCTGGGCTGCCAGAGGAGCCGGTGGTGGAAGCAGCGCCGCCGCCTCCTCCACCCGTCCCGGAGAGCCTCACCTGCCCCTTCAGGTGCCAGTGCCACCTGCGTGTCGTGCAGTGCTCTGACCTCGGTAAGAACCGCCTCCTCTCAAGCCTAATCTTCGTGCCGGCGTGCAAAATTCTGGCGTGGCACAGCGGTACGGCAGCGCTCGATTTAGCCACCGGTAGCACTGACTCGGGGAAGGAGTCTGCGGTCTCGCAGACAACCAAAAAGGAGGTCAGCCAAAAAAAATGCAGAAGATTTGAAGAAAAAAAAAGTTTCGTAATGTGAGTCATGAGAGAGAAGAGCCAGGAAAAACGACGTACGTTTCATGTCTCGATTATTGTTGGAAAATGAGATTAGCATTTATTGCAAGCTTTCCCTTTTTAGTGCTAAATGAAAATTAAAAAAAGAAAAAGTAGGTTAGTGGGGAAAGTGACAGCTAGCAGCTGAGCAATGCTGTGGTGCACTTGTGTATTTGTGCTCTCTTCAGAATGGGCAACAGAGAACACTGTGGTTCAGACTGTGAAATGACGAGGAATTTGTCGAGCGTGAACTCAGAAACGTTTGCTGACAAGTGCCCCACTTAGTGGTTTAGCTGTGTGGCTCTGCGCCAAGCGTGCTAGACGCTATGGTGTTTATGAGGTCGATCTGTGATGCCAACAAAGAACTTTCCCATCCTTGATTTTTTTTTGTGTTACACAATGCACTCTTCTGTGTTTTATCCCCCCATCCTCATCAGTGGTTGAAAAAAGTCTTGTTTTTCTTTGCGCAAATTCGCTCAGTGCTTTATTTCCACTATGATCGGATTTTCCAAACAAGTCCCTGCTTTCATTTCCCTGCATGTTTTTGCAGTCATATGAAAACTAATCGCATGCTAATGACATCAGCTGGGAAACTGGATGTTTCCCAATTCTCGTTACTTTTATAAATGTTTTTTTTTTTTTTTGGCACTTGAAATTTACTTCAATCTTGGAAAAATAAACTTTCGGGAATAATCTGCTTTTGCCAGTATTTTTGTTTGAATGTTAAATGTCCTATAATTTTCACGCACAAACACAGAGAGAGAGAGAGAGAGAGCGGCAAAGTGCATTTGACACGCGGGAGTGAGTTACACATGAAAAAGGCTATCAATTGCGAAAATTGCCGACAAGATTTGCCAGGTTACTGGCAGGCAACAGCGACAATTGGCTTTTGTTGTCTCGTGTCCGCACCTTGAGAGCGAGAGTGACATTCGATTTTCTCCTTCTAATTTTCCCTCCGAATGTCCCCATACAGGCACTATTCCATTTCAAAATGGCCTCATTATTTCTGTCCAGCTCTGGGCCATTATTGCTGCCTCTGAAGGACATTTGGCGCTATGCTTCACTGGCTGCCACCACACAAACTATCGCAAACGTGATGGAAAATCACACACACACTAAGATGCACTGCCGCATAATCCCACAGTGGGCCTATATTTAGGCTTCTCAAGGAGTTAATGATTATGTCACCTAGAAGGGAATACCACTACCTAGACTCAAGAATATTCCAAAAACGTGACTGTCTATCCTGGGCAAACTAGTATTTTGAACATATTTGAAAAAACTGATGCAAAAATTTTCATAACAAGAACAATATATTTGCATGTCTACTTTAAAAATGGCCTTAATTGACGTGGCTGAAGTAGTTTCAAGGTCTCTAAGTGTGAATCCGCATTTAATATGTCAATTAAATATAAAATCAACATCTTGGTTGAAAAGCTTTAAAAGTAAACCAAAGCAATGCTGTACTGCACTGTAAATGCAATCAGCAGTACAATCACAAATACATGATTAGAAAGGTCTAAACAGTAAGTTAATATGCAAATGTCACCATGACTCAAAGCAGTTGAGGTCTAGAACACTGATGCATTACTGAATGTGGACAAAACATTCCAAAAAAATTACTCATTAGACAGAGGTGTAATATAATGAACCCTTTTTTCAAAGCGTTGAAAGTATGCTGAATAAGATTTGTCTCCTACTGTTGGTACACAATTTTAAAACACAGCCCCGCATCTGTGGCTCAACCACACCAGACGCATCCGCCCCCTTACTATAACTCGAGCGGAGCTCCGAGATAAACATACAGTGTCGTCCTGGGCGAACATTAGCTCACTAGTGCAAGCTCAAATTTAGCGAGTTTTCTCAAAATTTTTACGTCTCGTGGTTCCAGACTGGTTGCTATACCAGTTAACATTAATGTTGGCAATTGTTAGCAGGCTTATTTATCTGCACATAACAGACACTGGCCCCGATCCTCCGATAACCACCGTATAACTTTGTTTTGGGATCGCTGCCACCAGTGTTAGACAGTAAATTATTCAACAATCAAACTCAGCACTATATAGCCTACCCCTGAGATTATTTTCTCAAACTATTGTTATTTGAATTGGTTGATAATTGGACATATTTTGTACGAGCACTGCTTACACATGAAGTGACACTGCGAGCTTGCTACTGTTTTTGGAATGTTAAATTCGCAGTAATGAAAAAGCAGATATTTTAGCAAATTATTTAAACTAAGGGTTGGCACTTTCATCATTACTTTCTTTTCCAGTGGCCTCTTCTGTTGGGAAACAAGATTATAAGCTGTAGTTTTTATCCTCAACACTTTACATGAATCATTTTACTAAATTAAGAGCCTGACCCTACAATGAGCTGATCATGTACCAATACTCATGCAAATAAAGTGTGATTGCTATTTAGCTTTTCAGAGGGTAAACTTGTATTAACACAAAAGAGGTGGGTTGAAAACGGGGGCCGCAAGTGATTAATCTGTATCTGGGACACCAAGTGGCAGCCTCTGGACGACAAAGTGATTTTGCTGTCAGAGGCAGCATATGCTTCAAAGGCAAGCTTGTGCTTCTGACAAAAAAGGCTGCCAAATAAAAGTTGGCATCTGTAATTGAGATGTAAGGAAACAATGACAGTGTTTGGCATTTAACTGGTAACGTTTATATATTTTTTTATATCTCCAGGGTTGAAGAATGTTCCGGAAAAAATTCCTGCAGACACTACGCTACTTGACTTGCAGAACAACAAGATCAGCGAAATTCGAGAGGACGATTTCAAAGCCCTCAAGGGCCTGCATGTAAGAACCAAACTCTAGTCACTCTTTTTGGTGTTTTTAGGGATAATAATGAGCAGAAATTAATGTAAATCGGAAATTTGGGTTCAGAAAGTGAAAGTCAGAAAGGATTTGCCAGATCATACAAATATTTGTCCAGAAGGTCCAAGTGGGACTGCAAAATTACTGGCTAAGTTCTTGGGTGCAGGAAAGACCCTTGGACCCTCACTCTGCATGTTGTCATCACTCTAATTACAAAAGTTCTTTTTCAATTTTTAAAGATGAATGATGCAAGATTCAGAGAGATTTGGAACATTTTACCCCCATCTGGTGTGTCTGGGTAGAATTGCAATTCAGAACTCCTTGAAGCACACTGCCTCAACAGATTGTCACTACTGAGGAATACTGTTTGATTATTGACAATGTGCTGCACTTGATGGACCTTATAGACTACGCCCTTGCTCTTAGCTTGTTCGTCTTTGAGCTTGCGCCAGTAACCAGAGGCTGAATTGATATTTATTGCGCAACTTGTAGTTTTTTGATAGTTTAGCAGTTGTGAGCAATCGTAGAGTTTCTATCCGAAAATTTTGCGTTTGAGGGTAGCAGTGAAGCCGGTTGCAAATGCCTGTAATCTGCAATACTGTGCTGCCGACCACATAGTGAAGAGGAAACCACAGGAATCCTGCTACTAAGATAAAATAAAAAAGCCAAAATTTTCTAAAATACACATAGATGTAATTTTTGTGGGAAAATGAATGCCTTTATTCTACACCTTTCAGGATGCCAATCAATATAATGGCATTTTATTTTCATAACGTCAAAATAAAGCAAGAGAGTGCATTTCTTTCTGAAAATGCAAAGCAGTTACTGAATAAAACTGAATTAGAGCTTCTGGCAACAGTTTTTGTTATGATCCAGAGCAGGAGCCAAATTCAGGGTCAGTAAAATCCAATAGTAAGATTTATTGATCGTAATACAGTAAAATAGAGGGATGGAGCCCAGAGCAGAATGACACAGTTCAGTTCAGATGGTAAAGGCTTGGGTGCAAAGCGTATCTGTGCCTGGTCAGTGGCAGCAGCTGCCAGATGGACTGTGCACTTTGTCAGAGCCGAATTGTCCGATGGCAGGACTGTGGAGTTTAGCAGGAACGGTCCTGGTTCTGATGACCGCAGAAGGCTTAGGAAGTTGTTCTTAATTTACTGGGCAGAGGAAGTGACTGAGGTCAAGGTCAAGGTCAAGGTCACTTTATTTGTACCGTTAGGTAAATTTTTTTTGCAGTGGTCACACATTAACAAACTGACAACACAAGCTTTCAGCGCACAAACAAAGTGACAACAGTGCTCAGGGGGAAAATACAGAGATAAAACAGGACCAAATAAACCCCCATAAAACCCATAAAAGCTCAAGTAAGACCAAATAAAACCCCATAAAACTCATGAAAACTCATGTAAGACCGAATAAAAACAGATAAAAAGAAACGAGGTCTGATTAATATGATGACGGTACCTATCCTGCAGACCGAGAGAACGGCTTGGGAGCTTGTTCCTATTAATAGGAAGAGATGTTATGCACAATAGTATATAATTTATAAAGATGAAAAGCTTTACGAAGAAATACAGACTGATTGCTAAGGGTGACTATACAGCAATTTACACTCTCAAAATAAGGACTGTATGTGTACATCAACACACCTGTGAGGAAATGGGAAAACATTAACACATAACAGCTGATGGGGGAGGCAAGTGCTACATGAATCGATGAAAGTAGACAATATATCTAAAAGACATATTTGGCAGGCCAAAGGAGGGCCAGGGCTGGGGATTGAACCTCAAACTCCTGGGTTAGAGTCACGCACTGACCACATCACCAAAGAGCCAGTCTCATTGGCAAGGCAGCCAGGGCGCATACTTATTATGAGGCGTTACTGGTGACAGGACCCATTAACTGTCGCACCTCTCCCCCTCTTTCGGGAGCGTGTCGTCTCGCTCCATGCTTTCTGCATGCCATACATTGGAATTCCCTGAATCCTGCTGATTATGCCAAAATGTGGCTGGCCGAAGGAGGTCCCGAGCAGGGTATTGAACCCCAGACTCCCGTGTAAGAGTCACACATGCTGTCCCATCAACAAAAAGCCAGGCTCGTTGGCAATGTAGCCAGGGCGCGTACTTAGTAGAAGGCATTGCTAGTGACAGGACCCATCAACTGTCACGCATGCAAGCAGCAACTGGGGAGGAGACGCAAGAGGATTTCACACAAGTGCTGTGAAAGGGATGTCCCATTGAGATTGAAGTGCCTTTTTCGAGGAAGCTCTGGGGGGTTGAGGTGCAGATGGAGAGGAAGAATAACATAGCCAATTAGATTTCAGGGAATGATTAGGTGGCAGGTTGAAAGAGCCGGGTTGGGACTTAAGCCATGACACCGGGGAATCCCTTACTCTTGTCAAAAAGTGTTATGGGATCTTTAATGACCACAATGAGTCAGGACTTTGGTTTAACATCTCATCAGAAAGACAGCATCTCCTTGAGTACAGAGTACTCATCACTGCCCTGGGGATTATTCCACCAAAGGGAAGATGGTAACCTACTGACCCACCAATAACTTTTCCAGCAGTAACTTGGTTTTCCCAGGTGGTCTCCCATCCAAGTGCTAACCAAGCCCACACCTGCTTAGCTTCAGCCACATGGCTGGAACAGGTTGAGTAGTGGTATGGCTGCTGGAATGTACTATTGACTGATCAGCCACAGCATTAAAACCACATGCCTGTTGATTCTCGTGCCACAAAAACAACTCAATCAAACTGCTGTCCATTTGAATTCCTGAACCCAGCATTTTCCAGCTGAACATTTCACAAAGCATCATAATCGCCCCAAACGACTTGTTTTCTTCGCACAGTGCAACCTGGTGCCATTTCTCCCTCAAATTAATGGTGGACACGTGCCTGGATGATTCTCATGATGTAAGACAAAATGGGGCTCAATGGACTAGGCAACCCTCTTCAACTGCTGCAAGGTCCAGCTCTGATGCTCACATGCCCATGGTAGGCATGTTTGGCTGTGGACCAGAATGGGCACTTCAACTGCTCTGCCGCTACAAAGCACTATACGCTGTAGGGTGCAACGCGCTGTGTTGTGACACATGCCTCACGTGAGCATCATTAAAATTCTCTGCAACTTGTGCTACAATAGCCCTTCTGTTGGTACGGACCTAATGGGATGGCCGTCATTGCCTTGTGCTTCGCCTTGTGCCTTGTGCCAAATCATGGTTGGTCTTTGTTAAGACCACTGCCAGAAGTTATTCACTCATGCTGACCAAGAGCACCCAAGGAACCTTGCAGCTTTGGAGATGCCCAGACACGCTCATCAAGCCATTACAATTTGGCCCTTGTCAGAGTTTCTCAGGTCCCATTTATCCCACATCCTACACGCTGACAACAAGAACCGACAGTTTGCGTACCGTCTAAAGTCTGCGTGCAGACTTTGACAAGTCTACTGTTACGAGATAATCATCGTTATTTGCTTCACCTGTGATTTTATTGCTTTGACTCATCAGTGTGAAAAGTCATTGTTTTCAAAAGTGAATTTCAAAATGTGATAATATCCCTGCTTGCTTGGAGATATTTTGAGACCTGAGGTGGTCAGAGAGTGAGGTCAGAAATGTTTGACAAGAGTATCCTATAATATTAAATGGTTTGGGATATTTTGCATGTCTTGTTTCAGAGATAGAATCTCAGGATCAGATTTTGTTTAAAAACAAGTAAAAGTTGTAAAAACTAATGGAACGCTTCTCCAAGATTTATGGTTATTCTAAAACTAACCACAAAATACTCAATGTGTGGTTGAATGAGTATTGGACTATAAAATTGTTTTAATAGGATATTATACAATAAATCTGACATGTGAAACTTGATTGATGAACTTGGTTATTGAAGGAAGCCGTGTCATTTGCACTCTTTAAAAATATTAGTGCTACTACAGTATGGCTCTGGTAAAATTCTCTTTTTTGTTTTGAAATAGGTAATGCTCAGTGTGCAGTAATTAATATAAATGACCCGAACAGACCTCTCTACTATATTATCTTATCTTTGTGCCCTATGTTTACCCCCTGTGGCTGGCCCGTACTTGTCTACATTATAATTTTTGAAATCATATTGGGATATGCAAGTGTGATAAGAGGTATTTAATCTACAGAGCTATAATTAGTTTCGACTTGCTGGGTACCCTGGGGGGATGACAGCTAAAAAAAAATTAGATTTTTATAGGGGTAATTGAGGTAGCTCACATTCTGTACGATATCTAACACTTATTACGTCTTGGCACCGATGTATAAGCCATTTTCACAATATTATGAACAGTTACCGGATTGGTGAATAATTATAGCATTTCATGGATGTTGATAATAGACATTATGCCCCAAAAAGCCTATTTAGGTATGCAACTTGATTACAGTTTGCTTATATGACTGAACCCCATGTATCATGCTTGAAGTATCCCAGGAAAGCTATCACCTAGAAGGCATATGTGTTGCTCCAAAAAGGATAAATGTCCTTCAGTATCAATAGCACCACAAAGATGTCCAAGTTACCCAAGCCATTAGCACCAACACACCCCCATACCAGGAAAGATGCTGGCTTTTGAACCTTAAGTTGGTTATAAACAGTATAGTCCTTTTCTTCTTTCGCCTGAAGAACCCCACATCCATTTTTACCATAAGTAATATGAAAGGGTTTCTGGGCCAACAATGTGTTTTCACTGTGCTTCAGTCCATTTCAGATGAGCTCAGGCTCAGAGAAGTTGACAGTGTTTCTCTGGACGTTTTTGATGTAAGCCTTCCTTGGGGTATAATGCAGTCTTTGCTTGCATTTGTGGATGCAATGATAATGTTAACTGGCAAAAGTAGTCCCAACCCATGTAGGTTTTCAATGCCATGACATCTGTGAATTGAGACTGAGTGAGGGCACTCTGCTGATTTTCAAACTCATCTTTTATGCAGGGATTTTTTCAGATTCCCTGAAGGTGATTGGGGTGTTGTGTTGTTTTTATGCTGTTTTAAGAATTTGGAGCATTCACTTACAGTTTTTCGCGAAGCGGCAAGCCTCTATCATTCATTGCTGTAAACAACCGTGCCTTTTTTGTATTCTCCTTTTATATACAAACACGATGCTGTCACCTGCTGAACAGCAGGGGTTTAGCATTCCAGCACTTTCTGGATCCTATATAACCCCACCAAGTTATTTCTGACATTAAATTCAGAATGAGCAAGTATTCTTCCCAAAAAAAGCGATGACCGTAAAACAAGAAATTGTTTATTTTGCACTTTTCAGACCAGAACTTATTTACAAATTACTGTTTTGATTTTTTTTTTACTTGAATTTCCCATACTGTCCCCATTTTTAAATGGGGTTGTACCTTCACCACATTTGCGCAGTATGACCAAGCAGATATTGTTTTTTTTTTTTTCTTCTTTTGAAGGCCCTGATCCTTGTGAACAATGCAATCACCACCATCCATCCCAAGGCCTTCTTGCCTCTGGGCAAACTGCAGAGGCTCTACCTCTCCAAGAACCAGCTGACAGAAATGCCAGACAACATGCCTAAGAGCATTCAGGAGCTGCGCATCCATGAAAATGACATCTCCAAGATCAAGAAGTCTGCCTTTGAGGGCATGTCCCACATCATTGTCATGGGTATGCAATTCGTCATGTCTAAATTACCTCCATCACGCGTGTGCCATTTTGGACGCTAGTCTGCAGTCATTATTGTCAACTGTCCGATGTCATAGAGTTGAACATGCGATCTAATGATTCGGTAGTGGTACGATTATCTTCCCTCGTAATTCAGTGGGAAGAAAGAAATCATTTACTGTCATTTTTAAAATTCACTGCCTCAGTTTGGACCAAGAAATAGGACCTACAGGCATAGATGAGTACGGTGGATTGAAACCTGGTTTTTTAGATTATTACTGTACAGTCTGTTTTCTAAAATGCTTGCAGTAACCACACCTTTTAATGCAGATTACTTTAAACCTGTTTTAGTTTACTTTCTCTGCGGGATATGATCTCCAACCCGAAATTGAGTCAGTTGCAAACCATAATCAGAAGAATGACTGGTCGATTCATTTTTTGATAGCACGATTGTTCATACTATTCAGTTATGTATGTTATGTTATGAGACATTTTTCTGTCTACTGCAATGAAGAAATAACATCATTATTGTGTAGTTTATGAAACTGCACAGATTTGCATGTTCTTTAGCGAGGCTTATTATGATTAAGCAGTTTCATGCCAATATTCAGTATCGTTCAATGTGCCTAAGACAATGTTATCCCAATTGACTGAATTCCTTCTGACGTGTGAAACTTTTTAGATAAATCAACTGCCATCATACGATAAATTGCACAAAAAAAAAACTAAAATGGGAATTCAGAGAAAGTACGGAAGTGTAACCATTTAGCAATATTTTTATTATTATCATTTCTTAATCACTACAGGCAGCATATTGGTCATGATTATTCATTAAATGAACGTTTTGATTGCAAATCAGGCAGTCATGAATGAGAACCTGTTGAAGATAATCATAATCAACCTTACAATGCAAGGTACTTAAAATATGTCCACTTTCAGAAAATTCTCCGTTAACATTCAAATGCTGATGACTACAACAGCTATTAAGAGCAAACAGGGTGGCTCCTAAAGAGTTGGCCGTTGCCCATTACTGCTTTCTCAGGCCCGACCAGCATGAACCTCTGATTCCAACGACATTAAATAAATATTGACTCAGCGAATTCCACCCTGCTTGGAATAGACCACAGCAGTCAAGATGAAAACAACTTTGACCTACAATTTATTTTCCCTTGTAAGAGAGATTTGAAAATCTGTTCCGTGTAACTAAATACACATCCTCTGCAGCGCTTAAAACACAGTCAAATGTTTACGCAGAAATGCAAGAAATCAGCTCAAAATTAGTAAACAAAACTTGACTTACTGTGCTTGCAAAGCACTTGCAGACGGCTGGACCATCATGGCCATGCAATTGGACAACAATGACTTTTTCTTATATCAAGTGCCACAGATTCATTGTTTCCTCGTCTCTTCTTTGTTCACCGGAATTAGAACTCGGTTCAAATCCCTTCACCAGCTCTGGGATTGATGACGATGCCTTCGCCGATCTGAAGCGTGCCTCTTACATCCGGATTTCTGATTCTGGTCTCACTGAGATCCCCAAAGGTACACGACCAACACATCACATATTCTCTCACTCAGTTAAATTTTCATTACAAATTTGTGTCCAACAATAATAATTAAAAATGAAAAAAATCTTGGCTGGGGACCCCACTTTTGCCAAATTTTGATGTAAATCCATTCAGAACTTCATGAGATATCTTGACAGAATGGCAAAAATAAAACCTCCTCGCTAGAGATAATTAGACGATGATCAGGAACACTAGAGACAACAGCTGCATTCGAATAGTCTCTTTTATTTAGGAAAGTTCCTCACTTCCAGAAAATGAGCCACAAGTATTTATGTGGCAGATATGGTAAGTGTATTTGAATTCTCTGAATGGAAAGGTACTTCAGTACTTGTCTCCCTTTGCACAGGGTGCACTGAACCATTCGTTTTGAAAAGAAAGGAAATAACTAAATCTCAAAATTTTATGCGGCAGCATTATTTAAACTAGGAATGGGGAACCTTATCCAGAAAGGGCCAGTGTGGGTGCAGGCTTTCATTCCAACCAGGTAGTTACACACCTTATTATACTAATCAAGGTCCTTACAGAGGTTGATTAGTAGAATCAGGTTTTTAGCTGATTGGTTGGAATGAAAGCCTGCACCCACACTGGCCCTTTCTGGAAAAGGTTCACCACCCCTGATTCAAAATGATGACTATCCATCTGGCCACTCACAAAAACAAACTAACACGACGGGCGAGAGACGCATGATCATGCTGCCTAGGGTATGTGAATTTGGATTCTCGTAGTAGCGCTAATATCTCCCTAAGCCATGATGAACGCCCCTTTACACCTGTCCTTTCCCTCACGACTTTTTCCATCGAGGTTAAAGAAAAGTGGTTAGTAATTAGACAACAGGAAGTAATTTTTTGACGATTCAAACGCAGCCTGGGAGGCAGCTAAGTTGACTTGTTTTGTAAAGTTTAAATATCAGGACACATGGTCTGTAGATACCATTGAAGGCTTAGGGAACATTCTTATTGTGTCAGAATTGTGTCATAAAAAGGCATAGCATTGACAGTTTTTTATGTTACTGTCGTTCTCGTTGCTGTGTGAACCAGGCCTCCCGAGTTCCCTGTCTGAGCTCCATTTGGACGGAAACAAGATCACCAAACTCCAGGCAGAGTCGCTCAAGGGCCTGAAGAACCTGGCCAAGTAACGCTTCCTTCTTCTGTCTGCTCACTGACCAGTGTGCAGGGCCAACACTGGGCATAATGAGTTGTTACAAGCCCCGGGAAACTAGACCTGGAGCACAGCAAGTCAGAAGGAACACTGTGGAGAATTGTGTTCATGCCCTACTGCATTCTTTGTGCTCAATTAAACACCATCAAAAGCTCCGATTATCCAAATCATGGTCCTTGTTTTCCACTTTCCCTTTGTGGGAGTCAGGTGTGAAGGCAGTCTGGCCAATCAATGGTAACAAATGTACACTTAACTGCCTGAATAAAAATCAGGACTGAATTTAGATTCAAGGACCAGGTTTGGGGATCCCTGATTTAAGGAGCGGCTTGTCGAATTTAGTTAATCTCTTTACTTAATCTAAAGAAAAGAACAACTCTATTGAAATTAATTCATTAGTTAATGGTACATGTTCCAATACCACACTATTGACTCTAGCAGCATTGGCACCATATTCTTTTAATCTCATTGGCTGTTGTGACTCTGTGTATCCTATCGTTTGCTTGAGTGACGTGCATGTCTTATATCTCATTCTGTTCCATCTCTTCAGGTTGGGTCTGAGCAATAATGAGATTAGTGTGGTGGAGAATACAACCCTGGCCATGGTGCCACACCTGCGCGAGCTCCACCTGGACAGCAATGCGCTGACAATCGTCCCCCCTGGCCTGCCTGACCACAAATACATCCAGGTGAGGTTGATGGCCCTTAAATGTCCCACTCTCTCTCTCTCTCTCTCTCTCTCTCTGAAATGTTGACTTCACTAGCCTTTATCTGCAAAGAAACCCTCTGTATTCCACGTAGAATCATCTACCAATAGTGTTGTTAAGTGTGAAAACTTTCAGACTGAATCAGTTTCACATGACTCTAATATATAGTAACTAAAGGTTTTACAGTATATCTTGTATAGGTCCAATCATGTGTTGTGTTCTTACTTTGGGAATATAAAGTGTAGATAAACCATAAATATTCCCCTTATGTCCTGTTAGAATAAGTTTTTATGGGCTCTACAAGCAAACGTTTAGGAATATTTATTTTTGTACAGCATTTCTGAAATGTTATCAAGTTAAAGCCATATATATGTAGCTATCATTGAAGTTAGGAGCAATCATGAAATATCCAGCTGATGGATTGCTATTATTCATGTTTTTGAGCTATTAAAGAGACCATGGGGACTATACCACCAAAAACAGTACATCCTGGCTAACAGCACACTAATGATAAATGTTTCTGTGATGAGTTTCAGTTTAGGTGGTTGTCTTAACCAATTTCCCCCAAAAAACTGATCAACTGATGTCACATCTGTTGCAGGTCATCTATCTCCATAGCAACAAGATTTCTGTTATTGGAACTGAGGACTTCTGCCCCCTTGGTTTCAACACCAAAAAAGCCATGTACTCAGGGATTAGCCTGTTCAGCAACCCAGTTCCCTACTGGGAGGTCCAGCCTGTCACCTTCCGCTGTGTCTTCGACCGCTCCGCTATTCAGTTTGGAAACTACCGGAAGAAGTAGACGGTCTCCGGCCTAAGACCATCTCCTTTGACTGTGCTGCCCAATCTCCTCCACAGCCCTAGAGTCTTAAAATACTCACCATGTACAGCAATAACTAGACAGGAAGAACTCCACATTTTACACACAATCATGAAAGTATCAACAATAAAAGTGACGAAGAGTTGACGTCTGTTGGATAGTCTAGGCCAGTCCTCATAGTGGACCAATATATTCTGCAGTGGTATCCAAATTTAGGATTGCACACTTTTTAGATCAGACTTTACTGGAATCTGGGGTGGTGTAGAAGATGAGAAATTGAAAAAACAACTGCAGGAGATTTCAGTTAAAAAACTTAGCAAAAGAGTAGAAACAAGCACGTAAAGGTATTAGACAGGAAAAAAGAAAATAATATTCCAACCAACTCTCATGTCAGAATTTTTTGAAAACATTATTATCTTACATATTCTGTTGGGCCACAGCCATCACATTAGCTATCCCTGTAATTATTAGACCAGTTGGCCTGCAGAGCAGGCAGCAAAGGGTTAACTTGCATCTCGAATTGATCAACGGCGAGTATTGGCGTGCAAGAATGTACTGGAATGTCACATATGTAGAGGTAAAGTTTAAAATGTACTATGCAGACAAGAGTTCACCCTGAAATGTATCATTGTTTTTCATATTATAGATAGTGGAAGTAGAAAAAGTAGTTTTTATTCTGCCAAATTTCTTTTATTTTCTGCTTGCTTTATGTGATTCTTGAATCCAGTGTTTGTACCACCTGTTTTAATTTTTTTTTTAATATTTCAACTTTTGTGATACACTGAACACTGAAATCCTCAATGTTTCGTGATAAACAGTCAAAAATAAAACCAGGGCAAGGTGGTATTCTGCACGTACACTAAACTTAGACATTTACTTTAATTTGATCTTGGATTATGGATGGCAGTGTTCGTGATTTGTTGATTATTAAGTTTGAACATTAGGGAAGCTGGTCGTTGCCCACCATGTTGATGTTAGTTTGAATGTTGTGTGTATAGATGCTGTATGTACAGGCTGTATAAAACCTTTTATTGTTTTTCAAGCACTTGCAGTAGCTCAGACGGAATCTGTCAGTGATTTTAAGTGAATCTCTCAATCAGGGACTGTCGCTAACCTGATGAAAGTCAAATAATAAAAAAAAAAAAAGAAAAAATATAATGTTTGCATTCTACCCGAGGATTGATTCGCTACTTCCAGTCACACTTAACTGTACATTACTTGTATGAATTGCCAAACCACCACAGGTTTAACTGCCACCATCTTCTCATAGCCATGGAAATGCTCTATACCACTCTACAGAGCACTTTACTGACAATCATACATCCATGAAAATGTCTAAGACTGGTTTAAGACCTAATGCTTTGCTGCACCGTTTATAGCCCATGTGCAAAATTCTGGGTATTTATTTATGGTCTAGTAATAGTTAAAGGTCACCTATTATGTCACCAGGGGCACAGCTAATTAGTTATTACAAGCCATTTCACAATCTTTTCCCTCTTGACATCAGATGGGGAAGTAACCAACCAGAGGCAAGAAAAACAGATCACCTTCAGCCAAGTAGTCAATCAGATTTCATTATTCTGGATGGTCACTCCCCCTTGTGATGTAGGTTGGGGAGACTTTGAAGTGGCTCATAATGGCTAATTAGCTGTGCATCTGGTGGCATAATAAGGGAACTTTAAAACCTGTGTGGATTTGTGTGGATCCATTGTCAGTGCCCACTGATGATGTAATAGAAACTGTTTGCGACTAATCAGTTCGAAAGAAGCCGATAGGGAGAGTCCTCTCGTCTGGCCGACTAAAGTTGTGACTTCAGTCACTCTCACACTCACTCTGCCACCGACATCCGCAAATTTACGGCCGGATCTTGCCATTCCAGCCGAAGAAAGACCCAAATATCTATGAAGACAATCCTTCGGGCCCTCCTTCAGCCGGACACATACGCTGTGAGGTCATTATGCTCATTTACCATAAGGTTTGAATGCTAAGGGTTGACTCAACACCCAAAGCACCAAAGCATCTCCTGCAGGCAGGGTATGTTGTGCCTGGCACCACTTTTTACTTAAATAAATCATTTGCATGATTTTCACATACAGGCTTGTCTTCCTTGTTTAACAGTTGTAATTCATGAGGGCTGTGAAGACTGTGCTTCATTCTATAGCATTAATATTTGACATTTGACGCTGATGATTAATAGCCATTCTCCAGTTCGGCCATTTGTTGGTTTCTTTTTATAGTTGTCAGTTTCTGGGCTCGTTAGATTATGAGCATATTTCACCTCAGTGTCTTTATTGTGTGACAAGTAACTGAGATGGGTGGAAGCCAGCATTTCTCCAGTAAATGTAGAAATTCCTGTAGATGGACGCAGGCCAGAACCCAACCCTGGATCTGGATCCAATATGCAGGAACAGAGGCAAAAAGAACATTGGATATTATCCAGTAGGCACATAAAACTTAATTATATATCCAACTTTGAGATTTGAGAACACTTTAGTCGAACTTAATGCAGCATTTTTGATACAATTTGAAGTTGCAAAGTTGACCATTTTCCATTCAGCCTTGGTAGTTTTCTAAGTACATCAACACACTGTAAAAAAAAAAAAGTTGTCTCAACTGAAAAAAGTTGGTGTCCAGGCTGCCTTAAAATTTTAAGCTCATAGAACTTGAGATGACAAGCTGAGGTAATATTCAACTTATAATCTTAAATTCAGCTAACTTGAATTTTAAGGCAGCCTGGACACTTACTTTTTTCAGTTGAGACAACTTTTTTTTTTTTACAGTGCAGATGTGGATGAGGCAACTGAATTTACTCTGACGTGTTCTATGTTGCTGAGAGTTTTCCATGTGTTAATGAATGTTTGATTTTTTTGTTATGATGTAAAATTTTAGTAACTTAAAAAAACTCTATATTTTACTCCAACATTAGAAGATGCCAATGGTTGACATCGAACAATGACTTAGGGATACATTTTCAATACTGGGGTCCCATAGGTAGGCCCAGTGTTTGTATGTCGCTATTAAAATATGTATCTCATGGCTGATTTCAATATTAAATCATTTTAGACTTTAGTTCATTCGTGATTTAGCTTTTTCTTTAAACACAGATTTTTAACGTTTTTTTAATGTTTATATATATATATATATATATATATATATATATATATATATATATATATATATATATGCTGTCCTTGATATGGAACAAGGTAAGTGCTAATGGAAAGTTAAGTGGAAATATACTGTATGTTGTGTGTTCTCAACTGCAGTTGTGAGAAAATGTACAGTATGTGCAGAAATTTTCAAATGGATTCTGCTTTGCTGACACTTTAATACTCACAGTTAAAGCAAGTGTATGCATAGTGCTGCATCAGAAACAATTGAATGATTGAGTTTCCGAAGGGCCCAACTCCAATGAATCAGAGGCCTGCATATCTCATTAAAAAAAGGGTAGCTTTCTTGTAATTTCAGCCAAAAGTATCCCAATGACTCTCTCTTGTAAAGGAATAAACCAAATATAAATGGGTCCTAACATTTGGGCAAAAAAAAAATCAATTTTTCCCTTTCATGGAAAAAGAGTGTACCTTGAAATTGAGCCCTTTGGCAACTCAAGGATTCAATTGCAAAATTGACGTATAGACCGTCGGCTCGGTCTCCGAGGGATGATATTTGTACATTGTTAGCAGTAGCGGCTCTAGACCCGGGAATGGCGGGGCGCAGACATGTCCCTTTATGACAATTAGTCCTGGGTAGTTCGAAATCATTTTCCTTTACTGATGCGTTATACAATTATCGTACTTGGCAACTTAAGACACGGTCTCTCCATAGCCTATATGATCGAACAGCGATGAAATCATGGGCGAAATTCAGTACAGAAAAAATTTTACTTATTAATAGGCCAGTAGGCCTACTTCACGTTGATTGATCAGGTCCGCGTTCCAGTGAAATATCGCCTTTCACTCTCGGTATTGTGTGGGTTGATAAAAAGTGGCACTTCGCAGTTTAATAGGCAGCGTGCTGCTCAAGCTGTTTGCGTGAGAGGCGACAGGTATGAAAGTTTGACTAACTTTGATTTAAATACAGCAAATAAGCGTCCAGAGGAATGATTGTCTTCTTACGTAGTCGGGGAGAACAAGCAGCAGCTGTTAACTGCGGAGTGCTCTCGGAGCGAACCTGCGGTTACTCATGAAAATGACTGAGAACAGGTCAGGACAATGTATATATCTATGGTCAGGACTAAGGACTGTTTTAAACGGATGTTTTGTCACAATTCTCAGTTCAGGTTCCGCCACTGAGCTGAATTAAGCCAATGATTTCATCGCTGTTTCATCGCATATGGAGAGACCGTGTCTTAAGTTACCAAGTACGATAATTGGAAAACGCGCCAGTGAAGGAAAATGATTGCGAACTACCCAGGACTAATTGTCATAAAGGGACGTGTCTGCGCCCCGCCATTCCCGGGTCTAGAGCCGCTGCTGATTGTTAGTCTTACTCATGTTAGCACCCTCCAACCAAACTGCATCCCCTCTCCTAGATACTCTTCTCAATGCCCCATCCCTCCCTCTCTCTCTCTCCCTCTCTGGCACCCCCCTGTGGAAGTTGCTCATCTGCTTCTGCCCAGTCCTGAACTGTTCTTTTTGGCTGGCATGGACACAGTCGTGTCCCTCGATATTTTGTGTGTGCCAGTGCGGGTGCGTGTGTGTATTTGAGTGCGTGTATGCACCGCAATAACAAAGTGTTCTCAGAAAAAAAAATGCAATCTGAGCACTCTCTTCCTAGCCTAGAGCAGTGACCAATGACATCACATTTGTAAACCACAGTTTACTCAAGCCAAACACCAGTGTAAATGATACAAAATCATATTTGAGTCTCCAATTGGGTCTAAGTTTGCTCTTTAATTTTGTGGATTTTTAAAATTTTATTCTAGATGGGCATTGACACAAATTTAATTTAAAAATGAAAACTGCTTCATGCATGTTTGTGTAACCAGGCCTTGTCGACAAGCCGATATAGTCTTCCCTGCAAATTAGAAGGCAAAAGATAAAATGGACGACCTCAGGCCTTCTGAAAGCTGCTTCAAATTTGTGAGTTGATAAAATGATGCCCTTTAACCTCCGGCTGATTTATTTCTCTTCCATCTTCTTTCACTGCATCAATTGAAAAAGTAGTAAAGAAAAAACGATGGAAGACTCATGAAACTTAGGACGCCTTTAATGGCTGATGGGAAAACCAACAATGACAACGTAAAAACAGAGTGAGCATGAGGGCTGAGACGTAATCAGCCGGCAAAAGGCACAAACTCGCAGACTTTTAGTGACAGCGGCTTCAAAGGAGAAGAGAGAGCTTTGAAGCCCAGTTTAAATACCCAGAAGTCTATGGTCTCTGACGGCGCCTATATCTGAGTCGGTTCCTGTGAACAAAGTAAAATCAGGCACACATGAAGGTAATGAGAAAAGACCTGTTCTGAATTATCATCTAATAAATGCAGCCCCCAGCTATTTGGCATATTTCCAACCGTAGATCCATACGAAGTGATTCGAGGCACTGCATGTCCACGGACCGCCGCTTGCTCCATATGTGTGCCAGATGTTGGGAGGCTATGTACTCAAATCTAACATTAATTTCCTCTGAAGGATGCAAATGTGGACACGGTCCTGTTTTAAGGGGGACCTCTTTGCTTTTTCTCCTCTCTGCGAAACCAGGACTTTTCTCTGCTCGAAATGACAAAGGGCTCTCATAAGCTTCATATGACATTAAACTTTTTGTGTAATTTTTATTGTATTCTATAGGTTCTGCCATTGTTGAGATTTTCATGTCTGGATGTAACAGAGACTATTAAAATGTGCCGGCCAGAAACAAATGTGAATTGGGAGGCAGCCACAGAAGGATGTGCATTTCAGTACAGCTATAGGAGGACCATCTTATCATGTCATCTTATCATGTCTTATCATATCAGAATAGGTCCATTATCACCTGAAGCAAAATAGTAACGTACATTTATTTGGCCATAAACCTCACAATACAAAGAATGATATTTGTAAATATATGACTGGGTGGCAAATTAAAGGAAAATAAATACCCACATAAATGCCTAGACAAACATCACAAATGCATATGCTTCTGTTCATTTTCCTGGCATGGCTTTGGTCCACTCATCGCCCTAAAGGCGGAAGGGTCACTGTAAATCAATGCAGAGTTATTCTGTGTGGTCACCTTTATGTCATATGCTGAAGCATTTCTCCCATAATGGGAGTGGTCTCTTCCAGGATGACAATGACCCCAACCCCACAGGGCACAAGAGGTCACTGAATGATTTTATGAGCATGAAATTGATCTTAAGCATAAGCCACCAATTTTATAGTCACCAGCTCTCAAACCTACTGAAGTTGCATGGGAGATTTTGTCACCATCATCAAAATTACCTAATGAGGGATAATCTCGTGGAAGAAAGGTACTCCATCCCTCTAGAAGTTTTAGTCTTGTAGACTCTGTGCTTCTGGAGGTCAACACCGTGTTTACATAGATTTTTCAACTAATTTGTTATTGTGTTTCTCACCTCTTTCAAGTTTCTGTGATAGGAATGACAACCCCTGCTATGCAATTCAGTCCATACATCCAAATGAAACTTAAAACTGATTAAAGACATATAAACACTCAAATTATGTAACCCATGAATTCTCTCTCAAGAGCACACATTGAGAAATAGAAAGGTTATGTAACTTCCAATCTTAAACAATCAACATGCACAGCAGGTTTGGAACAGAAAGATTGAACAGAGCCAAATAAAGCACATGATCTCCACGGCCGTCCTTCTGTAGACGCTCAGATGAGCTCACTGGGCCACCCAAGGGAAACATGCCCGCATTTCTTTTGGCTCAAGAAGCGGGCAACACAACTTCCCATTTTTATCAGCTGCTGAAAATCGAGACATTTAGTCAAACATTAATGTGCAAATAATAAAAAGTGAAAAAAGGAAATGGTCTTTTCCAGAAATTCAGTTTTTAGAAAAAATCCGAGGTGGAAAATCCAGATTCAGAAAGTAGAAATTCTTCTCCAGTATTTCGTTTCAGTTGCCCAGCTTTGTAAGTTGGTAAAGGTTTTCAGCCAGCAGATAAAAATGAAGTAACCGGACTGAGTTCAGTGATGGAGGAAAAACAAGGCAGGACTTTTACTTTCTGTACCCTGGATTTTCTGCCTTTGTTCAAATTTGCACAGAGGTCTGGAAGCATGAAAGTGCAATCACAGAATGTCTTCCTGTATTAGAGTTTAATTTGGCTCATTGCATTTGAAAATAATTTACTAAAATTAGTGTTACAATGCCCAGCATATTGCAGGCATATTTTGCCTTCAAGAGGAGCAGCTTGAGTGCGCCGCATGGTGAATATTTCATCATTCCGACTCATTTCTTTACTCTGGGACGTTTCTGCTTCTTTCCCTGACTTTGAGATATCATCACAGCCCAGACTGCTTTTACATTGAAATTATCAGCAGACAAGAGCCAGAGTTCGGTTACGGGGCGAAAACTCTTCGGAGACGTTGGTCTCAAGTCGTCAAGGTAATTTTTCATGTATGTTACATAACATGTCAAGCGTAGGGTTACAGTTGAAACATTGCGATATTGTTGTTTAAGAGCAGTATCAAATTTGCTCAGTTCCATTTCTCTCACCAGCTTCAGGACCTTTTCCAATAAAGCAGGGAATAAATTTGTGTAAGGACTTAAGAACCACCCGAAAAAATATCCCTCTTAGTTTTTTCAGCATTTAGGAGGCCTCTTGAGAACATTAAAACTTGTAATAGAATTTATCATGGAACATCGGCATATTCATTATCATCACAAAACCACTTCTTTCGTGGCTTGACAAAAAGTATTCTCCATCCCGTCCAGATTTTTTTTTCTACTGTTAGGAAGGAGGTGGTTAGAAAGGTGAAGGTATGGGGCCAGAGTGGAGTCTTCTTTGGACATCAATGAGCATAGGTTACCTCCAGATTAATGTTTGGCATTTGCATGCATGCTAACGTGCAACAGAGATCCTTTTGATGTACCTGAAGATTATACAGGTGTGTAAGTGTCTGATTGATTTACACACAGCATGTGCTAGAAATTGGACATGGGCGGTGCGCATTCTTCAAGGGCAAAACAAAGGCTTCAAAACAGAGAGTAGATGGTTCAGAGCAGACAAACCTATGTGTCTTAGTATATCTGGTCCATAACTATCCCTCACAAATTCATTTATAGCTCTATATGCTGTCACTACAGCGTCTACTAAATTTGATTCTGGCATATTCTGGTTTACATTGAAAGGAGAATAGCTATTTTGTATGTTTAAAATTTTTGTGGTCAGGAAAGGAATCCATCATTTCACTGCTATAGTTCTGGTCCCTGGTTTGCACCTGAGTAAATAGAAAGAAAAATGTTTGTTTGGAGAGGGGCAATTAAAGCTTTTAGGAAGGCGCGAGAGTCGGACAATAAAAAAAATAAACAGAAATCTAGGTACGGCTCACTGCCGTATGAGAGAAGCTACATGGGCCCCATCCAAAGAACAGATGTTCTGCGCTGAAACGGTGCGCCTGCACCTCATTACAGAGGCCATATTTCATGGGTGCAGTGCTGCGAACCCCGTATGGATGACATAGTCACTTTTAAGTGCGGCATGACTCCGGTTTGGCAACGGTCTTGCTGTCAGCCCAGGACCACAGAGGTCTAGGAAAATCTTCCACTCCCTCATTCGGTTCCTCCTGAGGCCAGCACTTGATCTCTTCCATCACTTTACCTATTGCTAAGGTAGAGGTGAGAACCCCTCGATACCTGCAAGCAAGCACAGAAAGGTAAGCAAATTAAGACACCTGGACAATTTTTTTTCTTCTCTTGGTTGCTTGGAAATGTATATTCTATAGCACTTTAGTTGTGTCCCAGTTGAACAGCCAATAATCTCAGATAGTGCATGCTCTGTATGGAGTTTTGTTTTTTTTGAAATATTTGCATTTATTTTCTTGTGAGAGACGGAGATCTGGACAGAGATATGATGTTCTGGGAATTCGTTTTCAAAAACATGCTGTGACAATTTGTAATACTTGTCACAGCTGTTCAGATACATTCAGAATTCCACATGTCTGAGCACATTTATAGACTCATCAGGGGTATTCTTGGATGTGGCCAAGCCGAGCAATATGAACTGTGTTACAATAAGGACTTGAGACATTAAATCATCCTAGCAGCTGAAATTTAACGGTGCCATGAAACAGAGCATTCATCCTTTTTGGTTTAGTAACCCAAAATGCATCTTTTAAATTGCAGGAAGCCAAATATTTTTCTTAATGTTCACTTTTGTAAATTTTTTATGAGAAGCTTTATGAATTCTGCAGCATCTGGCTAAAATTTACAGAAATTGCAAATTGCCGAGAATTACGATGCATTGTACTTGATTGACAGCATGTGCATTCAATTCCCTGAATTTTTGCCAACTTTTTTTCTGCAAAGGTTTTTTGTTTTTTTGCGCAAGATCATGAAGTTCCTTGTGCAAGTGCCACAGTCATAAATAATATTTGTGGCACAATACAGCAACTTTGAGAAATTCTAGTGGATTTTTAGAAGTGTATAGTTCAGTACATTATGTCTGAGTTACTGGGAAGAGGGTGACAGTTCAGTAACTGCTCTAAAACAACTTCTATTTAAGCATATGGGATCAACAGCTTAGTATCCTTTTTGATTATAAGAACAAAGATGTATGAAGAAAAAAATCAACAACCTGCAAAATTAGCCTTTTTCATTTATGTCCTAAACTGAAAGTTTATACAGATAGTACAGAAGAGCTGACATACACGGTACTTTATATGAAAGTCCTTTTGTTTTATTTGGAGGCTGGCTGCATCTTTAGCACAAATATTTAGCATCAAAATGACATCTCTCACTATGGTTAGATATATGGAGGTCATTGGGTGGGCTATGCCTCCAATCTAAAATTACTAATGCAGCATTTTCACTCTCTGTGAAGTGAAGCCTAACTGCTTTATTCTTACTTATCACTGAACTTACTAATAAATAGCAAATACTTGAAGACAAATTTGGTGCATTTATTTCCTTACATATGATGGAGGAAGAAAGGATCGCGCTATGATGTTTTTGTGTTTATTTTCTTTATGGCTAGGTTAGCACCTGTTACAATGTCCACAGTATCACTGCACAGTGGCTCAGTGAAAGCGTTTTGTCATACTTTCACCAAGTTATGAAGAATTGTGTGGTGTAATGGCTCCACTGGGTAGTTCGGAACCACGTTGCATATTAAGACCATCACTATGGGTCATGCTGACTGCTCTGAATATAATATCTCCATGATAGCTGTTATTAACCGTGCTAATGAAATTTCAATAATGACCCTTGCTGTTGCTCCGTTGTTTTTGGGAAAGGTTGTTCATGATGCTTTGTCACAGATCATTTAGGCATTGTAAACCTTTCCAAAAGTAGATATGACATCATTCTGACAAGCCTGACTTGTGTCTTTATTCTTCCCATTAATGTATTCCATACAGATTTAGTCCGGCAGAGAAATGAGTCCTCTAAGTATCCTTTTTTTAAGTGTAATCATCGGCAGTGCCCTGTGTCAGTACTATGATTATGACGGCTACCTAGAGCCCTCGCACCTGCTGGGCCCGTCAGGGCCAAACTGTCCCCTGGACTGCGACTGCCCCGTGAACTTCCCCAGTGCCATGTACTGTGATGGCCGACGACTGAAAGCCATCCCTGGTATACCCCCCGGCATCAAATACCTCTACCTGCAGAACAACCAGATTACAGAAATCAAGGCTGGTGCCTTTAACAACGTCACTGACCTCCGCTGGCTCATCCTGGACAACAACAGAATCTCCAGCAGCAAGGTTGAGAAGGGTGCCTTTGACAAGCTCACTGCCTTGGAGAGGCTGCTGATCAGCTACAATGACCTTACTGAGCTGGTGGGGCCATTGGCCAAGACCCTTATTGAGCTGAAGGTGGTTGGAAACAAGCTGTCCAAGGTCCCCGCGGAGATGATGGTGGGACTTCAGAACCTGACCTCCTTCCACATTCAGGAAAATCAGCTCACTTCTGAGGGCACTGCCGGAACCTTCGAGAGTCTCAAGTCTCTTCATTACTTGGACATCAGCCACAACAGACTGGGAAAGCTGCCTGTTGGTATGCCCAAGTCTGTCCAGATGCTCTATGCCGACAACAACCAAATCGAGAGCATCGACAAGGACTATCTTCAGCAGCTCCCTCTGTTGCAATACCTGCGTATCTCCCATAACAACCTCGGTGACTCCGGTGTCCCCGCTGGGGTCTTCAACGTGTCTTCCCTCATCGAGTTGGACCTCTCCTATAATAGCCTTGAGTCCATCCCGGAGGTCAACGAGAACTTGGAGAACCTCTACCTACAGGTCAACAAAATCAGCAGTGAGTTGTCACACCCGCATCTAATGTCGTGTCTTTTACATAGTTGCAACTAGAACTTAAACTAGAGCTTGGGTATTTCCTAAGGGGACTTCAATAAAATTCAAACATTTAAAAATAGTAAATTACTTCTTTGAATTTCCAACAGACCTTCATGTAATAACAAGTGTCCCTCAAAATTTACTAATAAATGCTGATCTTTTTATTTGCAAATGGTCGCTTTTAAGCGTGGGTCAAACATTTCACTGACCGCTTTTTTCCCCCCTGAACAGCTAGCAACAGGAAACCAGCAGTAGAAAAATCAAGGGTCAGAAAGTAAACATCCTGCCATGGTTTTCCTCCTCCTCTGAATTCAGTCAGGTGACTTGATTCCTACCTACTGAAGAATTGTTCAGATTTGTGGAGTGAGGGGTTGGAACAAAATTCTGGTGTGGAATTTTACTTTCTGAACCTGGATTTTCCACCACTAACAGAAACTATTTTAGATCGAGATCAAAGTTTTTTTTTTGTCTTTTCTGTCCCTTTAGAGTTCGAGCTGACAAGCTTCTGCAAGGTCATTGGGCCTGTCAACTTCTCCAAACTGAGGCACTTGCGCCTGGATGGAAACCAATTAACTCGGAGTAGCGTGCCATTCGATGCATCCAACTGCCTCCGCCAGGCTGCCGAGTTCACAGTAGAGTCCACGGACTGAGGGTCATCGCACGAAATTCCCGCCGACCTCGTCCACATGGACTCCATTTTCAAAAGAATATCCTGAGTCAAGGAGTAACACCAGATCCTCACCCCCATTATTACTTTACACTTGGCATCATTAGCTTAACTAATTCCATAATTAGTGCAACACCTTAGTCAGAAAGCAGCAAAGAAGAGTTGGCTGAGTGCATGGTGGAGGAGACAGGACTTTCTGAACCTTGAACTTCATATCTTTGATTCACACTCCTCCTCTGCTGTGTTTCGCAATCAGCATCATATCCTGCCAAGAGGCGAATGACTCAAAAAACAATACAGGAACAGGTCTACAGTCGACAGTTTGTAAACAGAATATCCACACAATAGGATAGCATAATGTGGGCCCTCCAGGGAGAATTTGTTTACATATATGAATACATGTAAAGTAAATGTTTACATAATATGCATATACTACAAGTAGGTAACATTTCAGTTAAGGTTCTATAATGAAAAACAACACTAATCAGGCGGGATTTATTTATCTTATTGCCATTATTTAGATAAGGAATGCGACCTACAAAACTGTAGCCAGCATTTTAGACAACATCCATAACGAACATGCTGTTTTCAGCTACATGCATGAAAGCACGGTAATCTTGTAGGATGATAAAACATATTGTTATTTTTTCACCTGGTTTCATTGTTTTGCCATATTGAGGAAGACAACAAGATGATTACCCCTCTATTGTGCAAGACAATGGGTACATTTTTTTTTGGGGGGTTTCTTCTACAATAATTATTGGATAGAGAATCCATTGTACATAAAACTGAATAAAATACATGTATCAAAACCTGTGTAAAATTTTGGAGCTGATTCAGTTCACTTCAATAAACTCTTGAAGACATTGCATGCATTAAATTGCATACATTACTTTCAATGATATTGAACCTATCCACATGATCCACATAAACTGTCATGACTTTTATATTGCATAGGCTTAAATTAGCATTAGAAAGTTGTGTGACAGACGAGAGCGCACTTTCTTGTGTGTGTATGTGAATAGTTTGAGTGAGCAAACCGTGCCATTCAAATGACAGATATACAGATTTCAGATTTCCCCCTGTTTTTTAATTGCGTGAAATGGCCTTTCCTATTAGTCTGTTTTGTATTTGACTCTATGTAAGAAAAGTTTAATAAAGATATCGAATTAAAATGACAGATATACAATTGTCGACACCCTTAATGAAGTTAACGAACCACTTGAAAATTATACATCAGTTATACAGTAACGTGTGTATATGATGGTGGGTGATAAAGACCCTGCCAACTGCAAGTCTTAGGATGTCCATAAGCACACATATGCTTCAGCCTACTCCGGTCAATATTCGCTGCGAATGTGCTTCCCCCGTCCAGAATATGTTGGAAAATCAGCAGCGGGAGAAATGAAGCGCTGGAAGTCTTAGGACTGATGTACTGAGGACCAGTCTGTCGGCCATCAGTGTACTGGTTTCAGGCTAAATTAAATCTCCGCCTCATGCCCTGAGTCTCATTATTCATTGGCAAGATCTTGAGTGAAGACCATCTGTTGCCCTCTCCCAAGGGTTCAGCAGTCAGAGCCTGTCTGGAGGGGAGAGGACTTTGGTCAGACATTCCTCCCCAAAGGAGGAAATTTAAAAGAATAAGGAATCAATAAGGAAATGAGGCCCACTGTCTTCATTCGGCCTGGACTCCTTGGCACAGCCTGAGCAAATGGCCAAAGATGGTTTAGTTAAAGTGCAGAGAATATTGAAATGGGACCTCAAGGCTCTGAAGGGACAGAATAAAGGTCACGGTTCTTTGCACCTTGAGAACGGCAAATATGAATCTAGTAATGACTGTGCAGCTGGACTTGTACTCTGGGGGCACTTGTACTGTAGTCTGTGTCACCCACCTTACGTCCTTTGGCTGTACATACTAATGATGCCAACTTCAACTGTGCTTGCAAAACTGCAATCAGGAGGCTGCAAATTCTGGTTGGGAGTAGATATACATATGTTGTTTTGAGTGTTATGCGTGTTTGCGTTGTGTGCGTGCGTGCCTCTGTGTGCGTTGTGTGTGTGTGTGCTTGCGTGCGTGCGTGCGTGCGTGCATGTGTGTGTGTGTGTGTGAGAGAGAGAGGGTGAGAACTTATCTGCAGACCAGACAAGTTCTCCGCATTAGGTGTTCAGCTGTATCTGATTTCCCAATTCATAAAACAGTTTCAGAACAGACCATCTGGCCCTTTGGCTGGTTGATTGGAACCACACTGAGGAGCAAAAAGCTGGTGAAACTTTCATTTAAAGATTCCAACTTTGGGGCACAGTGTAGGTCCGCGAAGGTCCAGACCTCCTTTACTGCAGAAGGGCTACATCATTTTCACAAAGATCTGAAAGAAACTAAAAGTGGTTGTGATATTTGACTGAAATACTGTAAGTCATACTTGCTTATACACACATACACGGACCAAACACAGGCAAACAGGCCCCCATGCCTGCTTAAACCGTCTTGAACCTAGGGGAGAGATCAAACAGTAAATTCCTAAATGAGACATGTCAGTGCATTTCCCCCTCTCCTTCCATCAAACTCTCACAAGAGTGAACCAATGAAATGTGAGCCTCAAGTTCCTCTGTCAGACCGAGAGTAAAACCATCAGACTACCTCAGAGGCCACAGTGAAAAGGGCTGGGGCCCAGCAGACAGGAAAGGGTTAAGTTTCCAGCCACCTGTTGGAGCAATCACTCCAAAACACAGGTTAAAGCGCACACACTAGCTGATCCATGAAGAAAAAAAAAAAAGAAAAGCGTATCCTCAATTTTCGGGCTTGTAAACAGCCAATGTCAGCCCTCAAAAGATACCCCCATCCCCCCTTCACCCCACAACCCAATCCCCTCTCAGCCAGTCACTTTCCAACATACACCCCGGAGGAAATCATGTGAAAAACAATAAAAATCTTGCAAGGCTCTCCACAGTCGTATGGAAGCCATTGCGTAGGTAGCTAGAGTCGGAACGGTCCCCATTGCACGAAGTACCCAAAACCTCCAGCAGGACAAGAGGGGGAGTGACGCTTAGCCCCAATCACACGCCTCACCTGACCACAGACGACCTGGCTAGATTCTACAGAAAAACAGGTATATATTTTTTTGTTCTCCCTCTGTTCTTTCAGCTGCATTTTGTTAAAAGTCAGTCAAAGGTGCTGCATATCAATGCTATATTTATCAACCTAACCCTTCCTTTGACTCCTTTGACTTGAGTCGCAGCTCCTAGCTTCAGGCAACAGATGTGGTAGAGTTTCACTCCTGCTGCTCAAGCCAAGCCAAACTGAAACAATGTGTACCATATGAGAGAATGTTTATTAAGAAGATACTATTATAAAAATTATTGTGATTTTTAAAAAAATTGCAATTATGAGAATTTTTACTGTTACAGATGCATCTTGATTTTGACAAGCATTGTGCATTTGAATTTGATATAATTTAAAATGTAAAATATAATAAAATATAAATTTACATATTAAAATATCCTTGACCATGATCCTGGACTATTTCAGCATGATGTATAACTGTACAACTTAATTTCATAATGAACCTTAGCGATGATTTTACAGCTTGAATGCATGCTGCAGTAATGCATGCCCTCATACAGATTACAGAGTGTTTTATTAATTTGGAGGTCTTCCTTTGCATTACTGTATGTCTGGAAAAACCTGTAAAGCTTATTACAGTGCATCACATCCATTTATTTATACATTGCACTGGATGTTTCGTATGAATACATTTGGTATTGTGCTTCACTGTGAGGACATTCCAAACTATAATAATCAACAATAGCTTTAAACAATGATGTCTCAAAAAAATCAAAAGAGCATATTATGCAGTACTAAACTGTGGGCAGACAATGTCTGTCAAGCGTTCATACATATTGCTTTTAGTGTTTTGTTTACGAATGATACAGCAGGCAGAAGTGCAGAAATCCTGGCAATCAAGCAGTCTTAGTACCGGCCAATCAAGTCCTTGAGTCTGGCTCAGTGTTTCGCAACAGATGTAAACATTTGTACATATAGTTCTTGAGATTTGCTTTCAGCACTACATGGCGTAATAATTTATGGACTCATGGGTACCGAGGATTTGTTGGCTGCTTGCAAACAAGAACTACTCTATTTTTTATAGCCAATCATTTTTTTCTAGCCCTGTGCTTAGCATTTCTTTGTTCACGGGAAATGAACAGACAGCACAGGAAATAAAATGGAGATGCGTTTTTTGGATTAGTACCAGCCAGCCAGGATCAACAAATGTGGTGTTTTTTTTTTCAAGCCAATCCCTCATGAGAGTAAGATGTATAGAAACCCAAATACACGAGTTAAAGACAAAATGATATAACTCTTCATCTCTTAAAATTATGTCAGATTTGTAATGCGGCACATACATAGCAATATTGCATCCTATTAACCTTCTTACCACTGTAAATACATCAACATATGGTTCATAGGAATCCAGGATGGAACATTAGATTAAATGAGTTCAATCCATAAGAATACTTTATAGCATGAATTTATACTGTAAAATCACCGGAGATTTTGCCCTTAATTTGAAGCAATATTGATTAATGAAACAATTAAATTACTTTGCATGGTGAAAAACATGGTTAAATACCATCCGCAAAAAGCATATTTTGCAGAAAATCCAAAAGAAGACGATGAAGAAAGTCACGGACATGGACAGCACTATGTAAGCACATTTCCTCTGAAAAATCTGGAGCTCATTATTAAGAACAAAAAAGATTGGATGAATTCCAAATGTGCAGCCTGTTCTAATCAAAAGCATGACTCTGAGTGCAGCATCAACTAGCATATATGGTTGCAAGCACAGTCAAACCAAGGTCTTTTCTATGAGGCCTTCTGAGTAATGGTACAGGGCCTTTCATGTATATCAATAGCATCGCTTTCCTATGCTGCTGACAGTCAGGTGCCACCCGTCGTGAACACACAGCATTCCGAGAGTGAAGTGGCATATAATCTCCCACAGGTGGAGTTATCTTTCTAACCCCCATTCAAAACAAAGCCTAACAGTTTGGCCCCCATATTGATATGTGACTGAAATAATCAGAAATTAAAATTCTGCCCAGTTATTGTTCTATTACACAGTGAATTGCGAGTTCTGTGTTTTACACACAGGACATTGCTACGGGCAACAAGAATAAATGACGGCCAACATCAGAATACATGCAAACCAATCACAACTTTTACTGAACGAAGAAAAACAAAAAACATCACAACACAAATAAAGGCCTGAATTAAGAGGTACAGGTCACCATCCCTGTTCCGGGTGATCTGGCATCCCATAGGTTCTTATTGCAACCTTAATTTGTAACACCTCTACTAATTAGCAAATGAACAGAATTTTAGCTTTAGTGTGAGGTGTGCATTACTACAGTTGGAGTTCAAGAATATGGGACAGTAGATCTCCAGGAACAGGGTTGGAGACCTCTCAGTCAAGGGATATATCGCTGACCTCAGCACGGCTGCATTGCTGGTCGGTGTCCAGACTCTAGCACGGCTGAATTCGAGGATTTTTCTCAAACATCAGCAGTGTGCAGGATACCATTTGCCTGCAAGGGAAACGCATCACTATCTGAAGCAAAAGGTTCCTAAGAGTGCTTCCCAGGACCGTGACATTGAATCATTTATTTGGAGCATGAAGGGAGCAGCTCTGGTCCCACACAGGACAGGAGTTTGTTTGATCAAAAATATTCGCTCAGTTTCTCCCATTATCTAACTTCCTACTGACATGTGGCCAGCAGGCTGCATTAGGGATGGATTCACTCCCTTGATGATTATTAAATGGGTTGAATCTCAGCAGTGTAGATGAGTGAATTCTCTGTTCAGCTACTTTCTCTCCCAGAATTTCTTCATTTGGACCCAAAAGAAATGGGAAACAGATGTGGCCATGATCAGTTTTAGGGACAGCTGATGGAAGACAGCTCCAGAAAGTGACATGTTACTGTTAATAATTCTCTTCCTGAAGAAAAGGGCCTCTAGTGTGGCCCAACAAGCGAAACAGTCATGTTGTACATGAAAGGCACCGGGAGTTCAGCAAAGTCAAGCAGAACTCCAGACATCCATGCCTAAGTTTGCAATCAATGAAGTCACTCTTCTAATGAAAATGAAATCCCTCCCTTGATATCATCGATATTCAACACATTATGGTCAGCCTGAGGTCCCACTCACCAAATATGATTGACAGCCATGACTGTGTAACTCAATGATCAATTTTGTTGAAACCGAATGCTGAGGAGGTGCTGAAAGGAAAGCATCCTGTTTTTATGAAACCATGACGACCAAAATGTTTCATAGTCTGATTGGGGCATAATTTGAAACGAACAATTCCATCATTTCTAACATGGGCCGTCAAGAATTACAATTTCCTTTTGCTTGGGGAAGTCAATTAAACAGGCTCAAAAGGTATTTCGGCTATTCATCGCCATCAAAGAAAATAATATGTGCTAAGTTGTCAGTGAATCAACCTCTAGCTTCCAGACCAAAGCTCCTCAACAGGCTAAATTATACCCTGCACACTTTAGCATTGGGATTCACTTTGGGAATTAGTTGGAAATCAACTAATTTTCTGAAGAATCCCCCAGACAATAGATATTTTTCCATTTATACAGTGATTTCCGTGATAGCTGACACTCACCACCAACAGATGAGGTGGTCCTCTGTCTTACGACCAACATTCTTTATTCCCAGCACGGCAATTTGATTCTTACCATAAACAATGCCTTTCTGCATCCACATAGAATTGTATATCTTCTAACCTCCACCCCTTAAACAGCCATCCCCTCTAGCAACCATTTTCAGGGATTGGACGTTCTATCTCTCAAGATTGTCAACTACAATAAATCCAGGAAAGTCTTTAAAAATCTGGACTTTTCTCAAAGGAAAAATTAAATTAAACGGAGAGGATGTATTGATGACTGCAGAAACCAGGTGCAGACTCGATAGCAAAAGCAGAAGGTGTGTTTATTCTCAGCTTTATGGTAACAGCAGATGAGGACAATGAAAGCGAATGCTAAGAAGTAGATGAAGGCTTTAAGGACTGGAACATGACAAAGTAATTCTAGAACACAATCAATAATAATCATCAAGGAAGAACCAACTATCTGTGGCCAGCGACAGAAGACAGCCTGGTACGGTCAGAAAACCGAGCACTAGTGAGTGGGTACAGAAAGCTTAAATAGGAAAATGGTTGTGAGGAAAAGGGGCGGGGTTAATAGACAGCACGCAACATGAGTGCGACTGATGAGAACTAATAAGGCGTTTACGGGAACAACCATGAATATTAGAGTGAGGGATGGTCCTCCAGATAAAACACGTGAATGGTAACAGAGGACGTCTCTAAATCATTCAAAAAAGGGCCAAACTGCACAAAACACGGAGCAAGCCCAGCCAGTACAACTCAAACACATCTCCACGTCTGTAATGTTGAAAAATTGATCGGATGCCGGTATCATGTTCCACATTACCAGCGGCGGCTCGTCGGCCGTAACAAAGGGAAGCCAGAACCTCGCCCTTCAAAGCTTAATGACTTCAACATTTCGTAGTTCACTTTTCTTTATCAGCAGTTGCTCATACGAATTGGTTGAAGGACAATCAAATTTATTTTCGATAGCAAATGACGACGCAAATTATCAACACGTCTTTATAAATTAGTTTGCGAGGCTTCTTTCACAAGAAGCCACGACAGTCCATTTTTTACAATCTTAATATAGAAGAAAAGAATGCGATGTTGCACAGCTTATTGCTTAATGAGCCTCACTAATCAATTTGCGCATCTATGCCGTTTCGTGAGCTTCTTGAGCGCGGAATTTATAGCGTAGGCCTATGGTAATTTACGTCGTAATTTATGTGTGAAAGAAAACCCCTCATAATTTCGTGGTGCAATGTATAACAGTGCTATCGAAAATAAATTTGACTCAACTGACTGTTCTTCTAACAATTCCTATGAGCAACTGCTGATCAAGAAAAGTAAACTGCGAAAGGTTTAAGTCATTAAGCTTTGAAGGGCGTGGTTTTGGCTTAACTTTGTTACGACCGACGACCCTCCACTGTTTAAATGAATGATTGAAAACAGGCGTTGAACAATCATTAACATTAAGGGATTGTTTGGGCTTCCCCTGTTGCCAATTCACGAGCCGCCACTGCACATTACACTTTCTGATGAGGAAACCTGTTTAGGAGTCAATGTATTCAAAAACCAAGGCTGTGTGCAGTAAAAAGGATTTACTCAAAGTGCAAATTCATAAAATTTTCTCAAATAAAAATGAATCTGGCATACCTTTCATCAAACAGTTAATGTACAGTATCCTGCTGACAAAATGGCCCAAATTTGCTTTTTCTCGAAAATGAGCCCTTTACTGAGGTCCAAGTGGAGACTTCCGAACACTCTATTGAGTGTTCCGATCAATCTATTGTTGATCAGTCATTCGTTTAAATTTTGCAATTCTAGGCTCAAGCCTGAATTTGTCTGAAATTGTTTCTAAAGACAAGTGGTGTAGATTCGTCCGCATACAATGAAATATGACAATCCACAGCTGAAAACATATCATTGACATGAATTGAAATAGCAGGGGACCCAATATTGATCTCTGTGGAACACCACAACTGACTCGATTTAACGATGAAGTATGCCCATTCACGGTAACCACCTAATGTCAGTTAGCTAAATATGATCTGAA
The DNA here is from genome assembly GCA_029721435.1 of Gymnothorax reevesii. NCBI lineage: Eukaryota > Metazoa > Chordata > Actinopteri > Anguilliformes > Muraenidae > Gymnothorax > Gymnothorax reevesii. Next base: position 27,548,470 of record CM056579.1, on the reverse strand, counting down.
CCAATCAATGGTCTTGCCATTCAAAACCATTGCTTTAAGTTTATGCAACAAGATGCATTCTTGATTCTGATTCTAAATGTCAGTTTGGCAGATGGAAGTTAGCGACGACCCCTAAAAATGCAGCCTTCAAAGGATGTGGCCTACGCTTTAAGATAAACCTAATATTTACCTATCTGGCAGGTCGATTGAAGTGCTTCACACACAAAGAAAGTGTATTTTGGGGACAAACTGTCATTAATTGATGTCACAAACACAAGAGTCAGGTTGTTGGATGCCAACTTTGCTTGCTAAGAGAAACACCTCTAAATGGGTAATGTGTTAGCCCGTGGGCGCTCGGCGAGCACCCCTGCTCAGAAGATGAGTGCAGGCAAACTCATGTGGGCTCCTTCTGTCTTGAACACACCTGTGATCTCGTTCCAGTTTCACAATTATGGCAGAAGCTTCAAATTTACCTAAAATCTTGAGGTAGAAGATGGATTTAGTTTAATTTTGAGTCATTTTTTTGCATAAAATTGTTTCTGTACTCATTTTAGGATTGGCTTATTAAGCACACCCTGGGCTTATCAATGGGCTTTTCTGAGTACAGAATAGTAGGGGAAACTTCGGGACCAGAGCATTAGGGCTCAGCTCATTAATCTATGGCTTATTACGCAGCGATAATTTCAGTAATTACTTACCTGCCATGTAATCCAGATAGTTCCTGTGACTCAGGATCTGGCTGATAAAAGCAGTCATCAGTGAAGTGTTTAGAGCAGATCATCCATCCTGATCCGGGCTCCATTAAATCCGCTCATTTCCTCTTCACAAGGAACTAGGCCTTTCCAATGGTGGGTTTTTGTTTTTGTTTTTTTTATTTGGAAATTTATGGACTATGATGCCTCTGGTTGTATTGGTCGTATTGTTGGAGCCAGAAACAAAGCTGATATTTGGCATTTTCCCAGTGGAATAATTTTGTATGATTGCGAATCACTGAGTCCAGTGACTTTGGCAAAGTGTTCTCTGCTGCTGGCGGGACACCTTCCACGATATCATCACCGGTAGATGGCCGAAGATAAATTCTTCCTGAGATGATTGCGATTTGCAGTTATTAAAATGCAAATAAATTTGTAATGGCTGATTATAATTTGAAATGACCGGTTCACAGAGGATGTATTTATATGAAAGGTTTGTGGTCCAAATCTTATTTTCTGATGAAAAGCAATTCAAACTTGCTCAGCAGAATTCATATCAGAACATCAAATCATAATAAAAAATCATTAAAAAAAACCAAACTTTTCCTGGGTAAAAGGAACAAGAGAAATTTCTCTTACGCTCGTAAGTTGAAACAACGAGTTTGGAGATCTTAACTCCTTCAAAGCAAGGCAAATGAAAGATAAAATATTAAATGGCAGGATGTTAATGCGTGCTTTATGCTTCAATAAAATAAAACTCCATGTGCCTGTTCTTGTGTCTGAATCCATTTTTTTCACTCAATCAGGTGGCCAATCAAAATGGCCTATCACCTCAAACTGCACATGGGCACTGAGCATTGCTAGCTACTGACGATGCTGATTTTTCCATTCTCCCTCATTTAAGCTATTTAAGCACAAATTTTAGGCATTGATGAGCATTTCCAACAAATGTGTGCGGAGTTGCGGCCATGGGTGCATTCCCGGAAATGTACTAGTACAAAGAAAGTAAACTACAGCTGCATCTTTAATCTGCATCCTTGGACTTTGAACATGTGCCTTTGTGATCTCATATTAACCGGAAATTCCACCATGACCACAGTTTTAGTGAACATGGAGCATTTAAATCGTATGAAATGATGAATTGCATGTGGAGGACCCATACCAATCTTGGAAAAGAGAGAAGAGTACAAGTGCGTGTCTGTGCGTTTGTGAGAGTCAGAGAGAAAGAGAGAGAGATGGAGAGAGAAAGGGGGGATGACAAGAAAGAGAATCTGAGGGTAGGGCATACCCAGGATAAAGGTGGGTGAGCAATAGAACGAGCTGGCCTGTATTAACCTGGCTGTGAATGGGCCAACTCCTCTTTACCCTGGCACGCATACAACAGATCTGCAACTGGATGATTGTAAGGAGTGAACTTAAATGATTGTGATTGGCTGAGAGGACCTCAGGGGTCCCCCAGAATAACAGATCCCGTATCAGCGGCAACTACAAATACAGGGAGAACCAAACTCAACCCCTCCTATAAGGGATACATTTGCTGAGCCCAGCAGGAAACAGGATAGAGGGACAGGCAAATCAACTCCTCAAGGTGGGTTTGCAAGCAGTGGTTGTGTGCATGTGGTAGCTATTATTGACGGAAGAACTTTCGTATAAATTATTAATACTCAAAAATTATGTTTTGAGTTTTTTTTTTTTTCTTTTAGAGAATGGAAATATTAGGATGATTAGGTTAGGTTTTCTGGGTAATTTAACAAAGACTGGATTTCATACTCATTTCTTGTTCCTTTTACCAAAGTTATGCTAAAGCAATTTAGATGAGAAAAACCCTGCTGTTGTCAGGGCTAAGCTTTAACACTGATGCAAACTTGAGGGGAAAAAAGACAATCAATAAATGAGAGGGAAAGTGAGCTAAGCATGTGGAAAATGGTGTGAAGTGCAGGGATCGGAGGCTGAGAAGTTATCTGTGCTCCTGTTATGCATGAAATCATACAGCTGATTTTTTTCAGTACTATGATTTCCTGCCTGAATAATTGTTCTAATTACCAAAGGAGAGCTTGCCTTCTGAATCTGGATTATGCACCTTTGGGGACTATAGTAACAATACTTAGTACAGCTTAGGCAGTGTAACAACTCTACGAATGTCTGCCTACCTATTTGCACTGAATTCAGCAAATACATGGCATGCCCAATTTCAGATTACTGGGAGCATCGTGCTCAGTTTTTTGCCCTGACCACATCACCAGATGAAATCAAATCAAGGATCAAATCAAATCTAGGATAACCCAGTCATGATTTCACTGTATTGACTGAAATTGTGTAAGTGAACACTGTTGTGAATCAGTGCCGTCAGAGCTCAGATCTTTATGGTGTCCCGGGTGCTTATGAGGGCAAGCCTTGCAGCCAGCTGTCTGGGCTGACTTTTTGATCTCAGCATCTCTCACAGAAAAGACAAATGGAAACAAAACCAACTCCAGGCGCAAGAATATAAGCGAGACATGATGACAGTATGGAGAAAATGGGCAACTTCTGGCCGGAGGTCCAGCCCCTATTATCCATGAAACAGTGGACAATTTTCTGAAATCACTCCTCTAATCAATTAGAAGAAAAATTTTAACCGAATTTGTATATTGGTTTTGATTCAGGATTGACCTCTGTTCACATGCCGAGAATAAAGTCAATGTAAATGAGCAAATTTGCCCCTGATTTTTTAAAAGGTGCCATATGCATCTTTTTTGCATGTATTAATCACTTTCTATTGTCAATGTGTGAATGGACTGTAGCGTAACTTAAAAAATGAGACCTTTTCCAACTTTCTTGATCTCCTATAAAAGCCTTTGGACTGCTTTTCATGTTTTATGTGGATCAGATTTTCGGCAAAAATTCAAAGGAAGCAACATTTATGTGCACATGAAGTGCCTTGTTTGCCTGTCTTCACTCCTCTATAGAGTACTGAGGTGACTACATCACGCAGGTATCAGAAGTAAAAATTCCCATTCATTTTACCCATAGAATTTTTTAAAAATTCACTTTTGAAGAACTTTCTGTTATTTTGAAGCCGCCATCAATTTTGAGATTTTGCATTGTATTTCCTGGTAACAACAGATGCTGTTTTTCTACAATGTATTCAACTATATGTTACACCTTTCTACTTATGCTTTTTGCGGAAAAGCTATCCCCCGTATTTGTCTAAAAACAACACACCTCATGCTCCACTTGGTTGTTCCTGAAGTGAGAGGAATTTTTCTTAAAAAGCTGCAAACACCTACCTATCTTTAATAGTCTACAGCCATCAAGCAAAGCTTAAAAACAAGACAGTCTTCTGATGTAGTTCACTAATAAGTTAGTTACTGCATGTTCTACTCAATTAACTCAACAAATTATCACATTGTGTAAATTACATAGCTAGCTAGGGCCAATTTAAACATTTGGCTAATGAAGGGTCATGGAAAAAACCTAGAGGCCAGTTTATTAACTAGCCACCTAAAATTTGTATCACTGAGCCAGCCAACTAGCTACCTAGTTACATATTCACTAGTCATTGACCCAATGCTAGTTAAGTAGCAAACTTATTGCCATTCTGTGCTCTCTACTGGTTACTTGTACCAAATGCAGCTCGCTAATAGCAGCCCGCAAAGTCACTATCCAATGAATCAATTTCATCAACATGCCACTAGATGCCTTCTGTGAAATTTGTTTGCTCAGTAGCACGTTCCAAGGATTTCCAGATTTAGCCACCGACTAGCAAATGAAGCATAGATTTTGTTTTCTCCAATTTATGTTTCTGTTCAGTCTCTATCATGTTACGGTCGTAAACTGCTGAAACTGAGGTCCCAGAGTGGCCGGCAATTAATAACGGGCTATTCACATTGTTTTGTAATGTAAATGTAGTTGCAAAAATGGATTACAAACTTGACTACGTGTTTAATGACATAAAACTTTCAACAATAAACTACAAATTTGATGTGCTCACTACCGCATAGGTTGATTTTGGAGCGGTCAGCTAAGAAAATTATTTATAATTCAGGTAATGCCAGAAGGCGTCCAACAGTCGCGATTGTTTTAAGACTGCAAGGGAAGCTCAGCTTCCTCTAAAATATCCCAAAAAAAATGGTCAAATATGTATTGTTGAGTTGATATTTCATTGACTAAAAATGGGTTACAGCACGTTCAACACTAAGATGAGTTTGTCCAGAATCAGCTACTTAGCGCAGGTCGACAGATGCAAATTTTTTCCCGTACATTGCCGCAGCATGATAGTGCAATGAGAGAGAGGTAGGTGGGCCGTCAGTTAATTCCCCCCCCCCATCCCCACCTCTGGCCAAATTCTAGATGGTTGATGAGTGAGAATTCAATGCAATAAGGTTCTTTCCCTCACACATGTCCCAGCTGAGTCTTTAAACCATATGATGTCAATAATATTTTTGCCTGTGCTTTTATCTTGCATGTGTCCCCACAGGTGACCCTTACCATGGAGCTGTTTCTTCTCATGTCCACCCTGGTACTGGTCAGCTCCTTCAGTACAGAGGATATGCCGTATGAGCACATCCTGGCACAGCTCCGGGCATGCCCAAAGGAGTGCCGCTGCCCTACCAGCTTCCCCAGCGTGGTATTCTGTGACAACAGGAACCTGAAGAGCATGCCCACCATCCCACCATACACCTGGTACCTCTACCTCCATAACAATTTCATTGAGGTTCTGTCTGAAAAGGCCCTGAAAAACGCCACCCAGCTGAGGTGGATCAACCTCAACCACAACAAGATTAATGACCAGGGGATGGAGGAGGGTGCGTTGAAGGCGCTTTCCCATCTGAAGCACCTTCATATGGAGGACAACCTGCTGACCACCATCCCTAGCCCACTGCCAGCAACTCTGGAGCAGCTCAAGCTCGGCGGCAACAAGATTTCCAAGATTCCCTCGGGGGTCTTCACTGGATTAGACCACCTTGCTCTGTTGGACCTACATGGCAACAAGCTTGACGATGAAGCTGTTACAGATCAGAGTTTGAAGGACCTCGGTGGTCTGGTCCAGGTCAACCTGGCTAAAAACAACCTGAAGACGATGCCTCTAGGCTTGCCCGTTACCACTACTCAGCTTTACCTGGACAATAATCACATTGAGAAAATACCCCCTGAATACTTTAAGGAGCTGCCTAAGATGGCCTTTCTTCGATTAAACTACAACAAACTGGGCAATGGGGGCCTCCCCAAGAACATATTCAACATCTCCAGCATTCTGGACCTGCAGTTGTCCCATAACCAACTAACTGAGGTACCACTGTTCCCATTAAGCCTTGAACACCTCCACCTGGACCACAACAAAATCAAGAGTAAGTATGCCAAGTGTTTTGTGAAAGATTCTAGTGATACTTTTTCATTATTAATTGTGAAAAATTCAACATGGACCAGATGAAATTATTAACTTGCTTAAACTATCTTTTCAAAACTTCAGCTGGTCATATCTGGTTTTTGGCTCGTCCTTGATGGTTAGGAGGTTAAAGCAAGGATGTGGCTGAACTGATGGACCTGCTGACCTTAGGAAAAGCCGCCAAACATGCTAAATAAGATTAACAGATTGCATTTTTAGTGGGATTTTGAATGGTTTTGTTCATGCGCAGAGGAGTTGCTAAGTAAAACTTGTTATTACTTGCAGGTATAAATGGAACAGAGATCTGTCCTGTGCCCATTGCAACAACTGGAGAGCATATCAATGAAGGCCGACCCCGACTAAGCTATCTCCGCCTTGATGGAAATGAGATCAAACCTCCCATCTCATGGGACCTCCTCCTCTGTTTTAGACTCCTTAGGGCCATTGTCATTTAAAGTCTACATTGATTCTGCATCACATCAAGCAAGCAGCAGATTGGACTGTGTACTCTTTTTTTCCTGAATGATAGAACTGAACAATGAGATAAAATAGCTGTGTGTGGGTAAACAATGACAATAGACAATGAGGTGACGTGACATACTGCTCTTTTATATTTGAATTCAATCTGCATTTTGTGGGCTTGACATTCATTAACTACTCAACTTGATCATCTCCATTCTAGAAAAATTTTCATTGTGTATTATTAGACACATTTATCATTAAATTCGTCCTTTCCAGAAAACAAAAAAACAAAAAAAAAAACAAATCAAAGCCTGCTCAACTAACATATTTATTTATGTACAAATAAACAGAAATAAATTTGACTTCTGTTGCCACATTAAATATTTGTGAGTAATTACTGCTTTCTATTTCTTTATATCCATATTACGATATGAATGCCTTCTGCCCTCTTTACATACAGGTATGGGGAAGGTCATTCAGGGGTAAATTGAGTACTGGGAAATTCTTGTTCTGAGATTCTATCCATGGATATAATTTATTACCTCTGCCAAAGAGGTTATATTTTTGCCAGGGTTGGTTTGTCTGTCTCTCTGTTTGTGTACAAGATGACTCAAAAAGTAATGAACTCTGAAATTTTGTAGGTGGGCTGCTATTACATCAGGCATGGACTCAACTGATTTTGACCGCGATCGGTCAAACAATATAGCTACCATGGCAGCCAGTCCATTTTGACCGCACCCCAAGAAATTACATCATGAGGCCACTAAAGCAACCATCTCAAAATCCTATATTGCGATACTCTAAATTTTCAATGAGCCTTGTTCACTCAGAAAGATTTTGACTGTGCTGCCTTGGTGAAGGTTTGCTTTCTCGGAGTGCCTCTAGTTTTAGATAAAATGTAATTTGCATTATAAAGCTGCCAGTAGGTTCTTAAAGGAACTTTTTGGCTAGGCAGAGCAAACATAGAAAAGTGGCATAGCTAGCTGTATGTAACGCTCGGACATTATATACTGAAAACTATATTGAAACTCAACTGGACTGCCACCCTACCACATTCATTTAGGTGTGGGGTACAAGGCAGAAATGAAATGCAAAACTAGCTTATGGCCTAAGGATGTATGCAAAGTTTCATCACACTCAATCAATATTTTGTTACCGCTATAGGCTACGGATCGAATTTTCGGCAGACAACAGATGACGATGGACGAAGGATGACTTAACCACATCTTGATAAGTAAAGTTGGTCAATCACCAGTTAGTCGACGATTGCAACCGCTTATATAAAACAAAGTTGTGCACTTCACCCGCAGTTTTTCGTTTTTGGCAATTTTGGTGCTTTGGAAGCACCTCAAAGCATAGCACGGGTGTTATTTCATGCCCCTGACTAATGAAGACAACAATTTTTTATACGTAGCCACGATAAGAGACCATTGTGTTTCAGGGATTTTGCTGGTTATGTCTCGTGGTAATATCCAGTGCAAGATTTAACAGGTGTATTTAACTAACTTTAAAATTTGAAAACTTGTTACTGTCGTAAATTTACTGAATACGTTGCTGTCCAAAACACTCAATAATGCCTCTCAACTACAATGAAAATAATAAAACTCAGTTTGACAATTTCTTTGTGTATTGATTCATAGCAGAATTGGAAGCTATCGAAACAAGTGAAAAATATTCAAATCTTCCTTAGGCTTGTACCAGTTTGCTGGCCACTGTATCTCTAGAAATTCTCAACAGAATTATCCAATTAAATTAGAGCAGTGACTTAGACAAGAAATCGCTCGCTAACAATTTACACCCTTGTGCAAATTCATTGAAACAAGCTGCAATGTTTTTCTGTTTTTGATCCCAATTCATGTTCTCAATTAAGACCTGCCTTTTTGTCTTTATTTTTACATTTCTTTCAGAGGGACAAAATGAAATACTGCATCAGAAATCTCATGATATATGTGGGGTGGGTGATATAAAAATTGTGCATGTGCAGTCATTACATCATCAGTATTGCAGTATTGTATATGTGTTTCTTGTTACCTCCGCCAAACGAAGTTGCCAAGAGGTTATGCGATCAGTGCCATTTGTTTGTCTGCTTGTTTGTGAACAAGATAACTCAAAAAGTCAGGAACAGATATCTCTGAAATTTTGTGGGTGGGTCACTATTACATCACGGATGGACCCTATTGATTTTGATCACGATCAGTCAAACAATATGGCCGCCATGGCAGCCATCTTGATTTTGTATGACACCCGATAACTGAACTTTGCTACCACTCACCAAGATTTGGACTGTGGCAGAGGTTTGCACTCAAGTGCCTCTATGTTATTTGTGCTCTTTTGTTTGTTTGTTTGGGTAGGTCATTATGAATGCGACCTTGTATGTGATGGATGTGCCCCAGAAAAAGCTCACAAAGATTGTAAATTTGCACAAACACATCAGCAAGTGATACAGGGAGCAAGTACAGTTGATGTCAGTCTTTCAATCTTAATAACAGAAGAGTTAACATTATGAATTAATATGAGTAAATCAATATGATTCATAAAAAAATCTATCATTTACCTTTTCCTCTGCTTTCTGCAATTAATTTGCACAAAGGTGTATATTGGCAAATTACCATTGAAATCTATTGCTAGCCCACAGAACATTCAAACTGTGATCATCCGTGTACATATTTCAACATTGACAAATGACTCAAAGTGTATGTTAACAAAAAACATGCTAGCAGTGGTTTGACTGAAACAGCAACAAAGTTAAAGTGAATGCTAATCATTTTCAAGTAGCCACATCTTGATTCTATTGTCAGTCAGCATACTGCAGTTTAAATGTGATTTTGAGAATAAACAAACATATGAATGCATGGGACTTGTTGAGGTGAGCAAAAAAGTACATTTGCAGTGGTTGGCACGAGCTGCTACACCAGTGTGGTTAACTTTTCTTAGGTAAGCAAATACACACTTACCATACAGTCGGGCTAGTCATTCAGCCATGTCGCCGTTCGATAATGTCTGGGTATTTCACACCTGTATCTGGCATCTGCAGATTTTGAGGTTTCTTGATTTATGAAAACTGGACCCACAGATGTGAGAGTGTTATTCAGCTGCATGGCCTGTGGACCTCTGCTGCACATCTGTGCCTGCCTGATAAAAATGTGCAGAGGAAAAGCTTGAACGGTGGTTTCATTTGCGAGGATCACAACATCAATTAGATGTGTTTAAAAGTTCATTGAAGCGAATATTGTTAATTTGTGAGAGAGGAACTCTCATGGTGCTCGTCTGCCTTTGTCAACTGCATGTTTCAACAACCAACGATTGGGAATTTGCCATAGCACGTGGGCTTGACGAAACTCCCAGGACCCTACTGACATTACAAGGAGAGAGGAGAAGGGACAGTGCAACGGGAGAAGTGGCTAAGGTGCATATTTATGGGAAGTTCCGACCACATCAAGGTTGAGGCGTGGTCCTGCTCCTGTAATGCTGCTAGATAGCCTCAACCAATGCCCTAATTTACACATGGCCGATGATTTTCAGACAATAATTCCCTACAATTTCTTAGCCCCCCCCCACACACACACACACAGACACACACACGCAGCTTGATTTAAGTTCCTGGATCACTTAGCTCTTCCCAACCTTCTGAAGTAATAATTTGACACTAGACGTTGAAGCATCCTGTGGTTCCTGCATAGCCGTATTTGTGCAACATTTCTGTTAAAAAACAAAAAGTACATGCACTGATGCAGCATTGCCATACCTTTTTGAAAGCTATGACACCGCAAGACACTCAGTGTAAGCACATTTCTTGCTGCAGTTCACTATCTAACAATAATATTGACTCGCTTAAGCTCAAAAACAGAATTTATTGGTATGTTTTCTATCTGGCAGCAAAGATGTGCCATTAAAATACGATCTCTAAGGCTGGTACCAACCCTCGGCAGTCATGATTTAATATACTTGATGATGTGAATTAAGTATTTATGCTTTGTTTTTGTATGTTTTCAGTTTCATGATGTTTAGAATTATTTGTTTCTTTGTGTTAGATTTACTTCTAGTGTGATTGTTCATGTTTCATGAATGCTTGTCTTTTGTCACTCGCTCCCTTGTGTGTCTAAGTGTGGTGTCTTGTTTCCATTCACAGTCTTTTCCCCTGTCTTTTCTGGTTGGGTACTTCCTGCTTCCTGATTCCTGTGCTTGTTAACTGTCTGCACCTGAGAATAGTTTAACTGAGGCACTGGTGATTAGAAATGGGTAGGACTACACATTAGAGCAGAGTAGTTAGCCACGGTGATGAGTTAGTTTGAAGAAGCATGGCACACCTACTTGTTCAATCTGTCCTATCACTTTCCTTTGCTGTTCTAGATTCTGCCTCCTCTCAGCTGTCCTTCATTTCTTAGGCTAAACACTCTAATTAGTTTGTTTATAAAGACCCCACTTTTCCACTTGTCTTTGTTGATTCATGACCGCTCCTTGCTCTGCCTGGCGGTTCCGTCTCTGTGCTTTTTCCTCAGTGTGTTTTTGCGTTGATTGAGTTTTTGTCCTTTGTGATTTTCTGTACTCTAGTTATTGATTGTATTTCGTCGAGTGAGTGTGGTGAGTTTGAGAGTCTCCCGTTTTCCCCAGTTCCCTTTATACTTGGACTGTTTAGTTAATTTCTGTGTCTCCCTCTTCCCTACCAATGCCCCTTTCCCTTTTCCCCATTCCCTTAGGTTAGTTTTCCTTTGTTTCTGTATTCTGTGCTAATTTTTTTTTTTTTTGACATTTTGCCTGTCTGACTAAGATTGAGCGTTTCTGTGATATTCCTGATTTCTGGCTATTGACCTCTGTTTCTGTCTGACCATGAGCAACGGTAATGTTAAGACGCTCTTCCGAGCTTGAACCGCGATTGGAGTCTCCGTACGTTCATTACACTTGAATATAGGTCAATCCACTATCACAAGGTTTCAACACAGGATGCCAGCCACTTGCCATTAAGTGTCAGTAATAAAAGATGCAGGATGTTGAACCATGTAGCATTGTCAGTTTTGAATTAAGTGGAACTATACTTACGACGTGAAATATCATTGGAATCACAATATCAATGTCTTCGAATACCGCTTTATTGGGTAAACCTTTTGAATATTGGGTGGGGCCCTTTTTGCCCCCTGACCAGCCTAAACCATTTGTGGCATGGATGTTGGAAAGGTGTTGCAAACGTACCTGATTCAGGCTATCTTTATGATAGCACTGAGCAGTTGCTGTAAATCTGGCAGCGACTTCATCCTGCAAATCTCCTATTCAAGCGCAACCGAAGGATGCTCACTTGGTGTCGAAGAGGTCATCGGGATACTGAACTTGTCATGTTCAAATCTAACATGGTGTTACCCTGTTTGAAGCACCCATTTGGAGATGGGTAGACTGCCTATAATGGAATGCACATGGTCAATAACAATAACCAGCTAAGCAGTGGTGTTTCAGCTAAATTTATACTAAGGGGCCATTTATGATCACTTGCACAGAAAATGCAGTGGCTCCAATAAGTATTTGTACACTACTTAAATTCAATTTCATAACAGCTTTTGTATATTTGGCTAAATGCTTGCTATTGTGTGTAAAAGTGATTAAATGTTTGTTTAAAACATAAAATTTTAATGTCAAAATGGCATATTTGGTCAGAGGTGATTATCTGACCCAATAAGTATCTGTACAGTTCCATTAGTGAGTCACACAACTTATAACTCACCTAAAATTGACTCTGTTTACAGGACATGGTTGACTCACTTGGTCTGATTTGGTCAAGTGTGACCATACTGGACATTCCCTCTGTACACAGACTGGCCTATGTAAATGCCTGACCATGCCCATAATGTATTCCTGTGATATATGACTAAGACAGGCGAGATACCCCGTCGAATGCGGGAGCAAATATTCAGCTACATGAAGGCCAAAGCACCAGAAAAATTGGAACTTGGCTATCGTTACGCCACACGACCGTGCAGTACATCATCAAGAAGTACAGTCTGAACGCATAGCCAATGCAGCCAGGAAAGGACGTCCCAGGAAGACCAGCCAGCGCACTGATCGGTACATCTCCCTGCTGGCACAGAGGGAGAGACAGTCCTCGGCCTCCAGTCTTGCCACCAAAGTGGAGGAAGCAACTGGAAGCCATGTTTGTGCCCAGGCCATCCATAACTGGCTCCATGAAGTACAGTAGTGTACAAATACTTATTGGAACCACTGTAATTTCATACAGAATTGTTCATAAGAAATTGCCGTTCGTGTCCAAGTCAACTGTAGACCATATATTCCTCTCATACCAATCTTCAAAAAATGAGGATTTACAGTGGCTCCAATAAGTATTTGATTGCAGAAATCCAGATTTGTCAGATCAAGCCAAGTTGTTCCAGTTCTCTGGTGCTTAGTTTTGGTGACTCTCTGCAATCTGTAGCCACAGTTTCCTGTTCTCATTTGATGGGAGGAAAAGTTGGTCCTCTGATACTGAAATACATCCCCTTAAAGATCTAATTCAGAAATGCTCTTCTACATAGCATCGTTGTTACGCAAGGTGTGATTATTTAAGTCACTGCCGCCTTCCTTTCACCTTGAACCTGTCTGGACATTCTCCGCAGAAGAATTAACAAGGCATTTTCATCAACCAAACCACTGCTAACTGGATTTTTTTTTTTGTGCCTTGTGTAACGTCAAGAAACAGTTGTGCATGAAAATCCCAGATCAGCAATTTCTGGGATACTCAAACCCAGCCTCTATGCCACAAACAATCATTCTACAGTCAAAGTTGCTTCGATCACATTTGTTCTTCATTCTGATGTTTGAACAACAACTTGACCTCATGACCATGTCTACATGTGTAAAACCCAAATGGCTAAACCAACGACGGAAGAGCTGGGAGTGAAGGTTCAAGCGTGTACTCAGGCTGTTGTGAGGCAAAATTAAAATAATATTAATGAATTTTCTCCATTTGCAAGCGGGTCCATGCTGAAATCATTAATCTAATCTGCCGCCATGCGGTGAATTATCCAATGGGAGCATTAGAATATTGCACAAGAGGCGGGACATCCAACATATCAGCGATCACTGCAAAAGAATCGTAACAGTTTTGTATTTGCTCTTGTTTCAAATCTGACTCCATTTAGAATTAGAATTTATAATTTAGGGAAAACATGCGTGGATCTCGAAGTGACTGCACCTCGAGCTTTTAGGAGACAACTACCGTCACTTAATGTTGCCCCGGGTAATAGCATTATTACCGAATCCGAGGTTCGTTGGACATATCAGGGGATGGAAGTCAAACATCACAGCAACCGCATCTTTTGGCATGAATACTGTGAACCCAGATCTATGCGCGCCCATGGGTTCCTTCAGGGAATTTTAACAGATAACTGACTTTTTGTCCATGGGTTTCCTTAAAGTTAAAATCCCAGAACTGGTAATTCATAAACCCTTTATGTAAGTAGATCATGATTGTCTCTCCAACTTAATAAAACCAATTCCCATACCAGGCCGCTGGCCAGTCATTCCTCGGTTGGGATTAAACCCCCAGGTGTCCGCCTCAACGTGGCTAGAAAGAATGTAAAAGTGTTAAGAGTCACTGAGACCATGCACGTTTAAAGGAATAACAATAATTTATTCACCAAGAGCTTAAATCAAACAAATCAAAGTTAAACCAATTACAAGTTACAAACGATTTAGAAAATGAGAGTGAAGTCATACCCGGCGAGAAAGGCTATAAACAGAGCAAGCGTGCGGTAAGTTTGAATTATGAAGCTTCACTAACCAACATATGGGACCAACGTTGGGAAGTCGTTTACGATCTTCCATAATTAAAGAGGCTACACACGGCATAGAGGTGCACGTGTGGGAAGTCGGTTGTGATCTTCTATAATTAAAGAGGCTACATACGGCATAGAGGTGTATGTGTGGGAAGTCAGGTGCGATCTTCCCAGAATGGATTGTTTCTCTTTGCTGTAAGCCAAATCAGGTCTTTGATCCAGCTGGCGTGGCCATAAATTACCTGGAAGGGAGTCGAATCTGGTTTTTGGGTTTCCACCATTTGGAGGATGTAATAAAACAATTTCGGAGAGAGGGAAGAACAGAATGATTACCCAAAAGGATTCTGACCAAATTTCAGGAGTTTCCAAAAGGGAATAAACCATAATTTCAATGGGAATGAAACATACTCCATTCAACTCCTTCGACTCCCCTGAGAATATGAAGATCAAATATGATATGAATATATACTATATATGATGCAGTTGTCATGAAAAAGTCTTAAGATGAATTATTATATAGGTAAATTGGGTCATAAGTACAGAAGTGATATCTTAGCAGTATATTGAACATATGACCATACTGTGAAGTTCGCAGAGGTTTAGATTATTTTAAACAGATCAGGTCCAGTTATATTAAAGACTGAGGACAGTAATATGACTTCCACAGGGGGCATTGTGTCAGCCAGATCCTTGCAACTGCAGTTTTCCAAAAGGGAATTACAGACAGCAAAAGGTGGATATTTGGTTTTTTTTTTTTGCTTTTTTTTTAGAAAAGAAGTTTATAAACATCCTTTTGACATCCAAGAGGATAATAACAAACATCATAATATGGGTCCATCAAGTTGTTGCCACAAGCAGGTTGACAACAACAGGACTCAGTACTCAAGTCCCAATAGGAGATAAAATCGAAGGTTTATTGAAAATAACCAAACTCAAAGTCAGACAATCTGGGTCAAAACCAAGCAGGACACGTACAGCACAGTGAGGGTAATCCTAATTGTAATCAAGAGTGAGGGCTGAGGAAAGTGTGGCAGGGGCGTGGTTACAAACAAGGGAATATTGTTGAAAAGAGAAACTAACTGCTGAACAGTGCAAGGAGAACAATATCAGGGATAAAGGAGAAAACCAATGCATGTGAGCAGAGAACCGGAGTGAGAAGGCAAAAACTAACCAGAGCTGGACTCATGAGAGCCCATACCTCCGCCAGCATAGCTGGATTTGAACTTTGACGTATATCTCAGCTGAACTTCGGCCTAGATATGCCAACATTTATTCACTTGTTCCTCTTGTGCTACTTTAACATCCTGCAAAGTTTGGTGAAAATCTATGCCACCATTTTTGGTTATCCTGCTAACAGGCAGATGAACAAATGAATAAACTAGAGAGTGTGCCCGGAAAGCTACATCACCCCGCCCGCGCCCTCAACGCCATGTGACGACCAATGTCATGTGCAATTGGTCGCCCCATACATGGTTTTCTATTTGTGAGTGAGCATAACATAGAGCCTATCTCTGGTGGTTTCCCGGTTACAGAGCCTCAACATATGAAGGTCAGCCATTTTGACCTTTCAAGGTCACTTGAAGGTGAAGTGCTATTAGATTCCCCATATATGACTTCCTATTACTCTTCAATAGTAACTATGGGTCTCTCTTGCACTGTTTGGCTGCTAGAGCACTCAGAAAAGTGGTGATGCTGAGTTTGACCTAGCAAGGTCACTTGAAGGTGAAGGTCACTGTACTAGTAGATTCCCATGTATGACCTTCTATTACTGATTAATAGTAACCATGTCTGTATCTCCTACCGTTTGGCCCCTAGAGCAGCCTGAGAAATGGTTGACCTTGAGTTTGACCTTTCCAGGTCAATGAAGGTCAACATTTGGTGGTAAAAGAATCTCCATACCCAACTCCTATTAGTGATTAATAGTGACTACATTCAATCTCCAACCAATTTCAAGTTACAAGCAGTGGGAAGTCTGCCGTATCTTCCAGTGTTAACGAAATCTTCAAATCCAGAATCCAGGATTTGATCCAGATCATCCCCAAAAACTAATCATTTCTTCCCTTCCGCCTAAGGATTGTCCCTACCAAATTTGAAGACAATCCGTTTAGAATTGTGGCCTCTAGAGTGCAAACAGTCACACACACACACACACACACACACACACACACACACACACACACACTGATAAATAAATGCGACCACCACATACACCCCTTCTGCAACTTTCTGTGCTGGCGGGGTGAATAAACAAACGAAAGCAAAAAACATGACCTCCTTGGCGAAGGTGAGGAATGAACTCGATAAATAAGGAATCTAACAGAATACAAAAAAAGGAATAATTACTTTACACTTCATGTAAATCACAATCTGTATTTTGTATAATAGATTACTACCTCACCTGAAAAATAATCATGCTACTGTGGTGTAAATGAAATTACATTCACTGCCAGTAGTTCTTAGCACTGCACAGCAACAAGCAGTACTGCTGCAAAAGGGAAACCTCAACATCTCCGGTGTGAGAACATGCATACGAGGATAAGAAGCTGACGCATGAAAACTCTTACAGACCCTGTCGGCCCCTCCGCGGCCTGCACAGCCGCATCGCTGTGCTCTTGGCACCAACGCCGCGGAGAGTAGGGGTTCTCCTTTGAGCCAACGTTTCCTCCGAGCCCAGTGTTAGAAAAGAACTAACACAGAGGTTCCATTGTTCCGGAGGCCCAGCAGATGTGCACATCAAAGTGATGTTCGCTGAGTTTTCACCTCGGGGAAAAAGGAAGACAAATATTTCATACATAAAACTGATGAAGTTATAAACCCCATAAAAGCTATTCTTGTTGGAAGGGGGTGGCAGTTGGGTGCATGGGGTGGGTTGGTGTGGTCTGTTACAGTATTTTATATCAGGTGACTAGCTGCAGAGTGACCAACATCTAGTTACCATCACACATGCGCACACACTCTCACACACACAGACGGGCACCTGATCCAAGGAGAGCACATGCACACAGTTACACACACACACACACACACACCTATACACACACACGCACACACCATCCTCCCTCTCACCTCCATCCCAATCGACCCTTCACCATTTCCCAGGCCCCTCGAACTCTCAGCACCTTCTCCGCTACGGCCAGGACCTTTTTTGAGAGTAGGAGAGCGAGGTAAGAATATTGGGATTTGGGTATTCTCTTGATTTTATCTGGTTGAGTTTGGTTCAGACAAGCCGAAACCCTCAGAGGTATTGTTCGTTCGAGATTTGCGTGCATCTGTGTGCACTTGTCAATGTTCCTTAGGCAATTTTTTATAGAGACGTAATGGTGACATTATTCTTGAAATAGGCCTATATGTTTTGCTGAATCCATGGATGCAAATTCTTTAAACATGTTTTGAAAGGCTTTTCATTTGATTTTGTCATTAGAACAGCAGGTGGCATTGGAAAAACATTATCTATGGTCAATATTCAGTTCATTGAAATTATTATTATTTTTTTGGCTCTTATTTAAGGGGGAAAAGCTTGTCAGTACTACATATAGTATTTTCATTTTTTTGTGTGCTGATGACTCAAATGGATCATCTTTCTCTTATTCATAACGATACAGCAGTCACCTTTGGACTGGATGGATACTTAAGTGCACAAACTGATGTAAACTTTTTCCTCGACAAAGCTGAGGTGTTGTTAATTTTGTTTACTCCGTACAATTATCATGGGGAACGTCTGACAGCTAATAGAAATGTATTGTTTCACTACATTTCACAGCACAATTTCACTCTCTTGCATTACGCTTAAGCTTCAAACAAAACAAAGTGCTTTACAGTTTGTGCGTGTATGTTTGTATTTACTAAAATCCATGTGTAGGCTACGTCTTCAAATGGGTGCACATGAATTAATGTGAATACAAATGGGGCTGAAAAAATCTTGCTCACCTTCCGACCGACCCTCACGACTTGGAGAAACTGTAAAATCATTAAACGTCTAGTACGTCAAAAGAACGCAGAGCACCTGACAGCAAGCTGCACACAGACAACTCATACAGTGTCCTGAATTGTGTAAATACGGATAACTGTCTGACGGCTTGCGGACCAGCTGAGAGAGAAGGATTTTCTTAAATTGGGCAGATGTATTTTTTAAAGAAGCTGCGAGTAATACGCACTATTATTTAGACATATTTTGGACGTCAAGATCCAAAAAAGAATTAACAATCCTAGGCCTGTTACAACTTGGACCTTTCCGTGACATGCATGCGTGTGTGTGTGTGTATGTGTGTTTGTGTTTCTGGCTGCGTGTCTCTCACTGTCTGTCTCACTCTTTGTGAACATCAGAGGGTCTCTTTCATTCCCCAGAAGGAAAGCCTCACCTCGCAGTCATAACTCACGGACATTCTGTCCGCAACCCGCAGTGGAATTTGGAGTGTGCATGCTGAGACAGGCCAGGATTATCTCTCATAAAGGTCCTCTGTCAGGACCTCTCGTTCTTTCATTTTGACTCTGCCTTGAGGGCTGACCAAGCATCACTATCTTGAACTCTCTCTCTCTCTCTCTCTCTCTCTCTCTCTCTCCCTTGCTCCTCTCGGTCCTCTAACACCTCTTACTCCTCTCAGGTCTGGCTTCACTGCCAGTCCTGACACATCTTTCCAGACTTTTCAGCCGAGAGGAGCAGGTCAACTACGGACTTTGTTGCAGTACAACTCCGCACGCTGTTCACATTTTACAAAGCGAGAGTGAAATCACTGGTGACTGCATAATGGGGGAATGGGGTGGGTTATGATTGGTGACTGTCCTGTTTTCAAGTTTTTGACCTGTTTTCAATCATTTTCCTTGTAAGATAGTTTTTCACAGATATAACTGATCCATTCATTGGCAGTGAAGTACAAAACTTTCTAATGCAATTTTAAAGTGATTAATTATAAATTCAATTTCTAAAAAGTGTTATTAATTTACTTTTATAACCATGCTTTAGGAGAAAAGATTAACTACTCTGGATCTTCTGGTTCATCCTGGCTATCAAACCGGAGCATGATTGTTTGAATGTTTAGAAAGAAAACAAAGACTGAAATGCACAGAATTTTGCATCCAAATGAAGCGTTTTTTTCTCGTCTTACATTAATGATTAAAATTGGCTACACTTGAGAGATTTCAATGTTCACCAAGTTAAAATATTGTTCATCAAGAAAAACAACTGAAAACAGACTAAGGCTAATCATTAGTTAAAAAGGATGTTTTATTTCCCTGTTCTCTGTTCAGCAGCTGGTTTACAGGCTCAGACAGCCATTTCCAGTTCCCAGAGAAAGTTTCTGTTCAGTTTTTACTGGCAAGAAGCCCTGAAGTGATGGTTGGGTTAGTTCTGTTGGGACAGAACTCATGTCTTCATTTAGGCATTCAAGGGTAACACATGGATAGGAAAATGAAACCACAACATTGACTGCTGAGATTCTGAAGTTCCACAGTTCCAGATATATCTGGAATTTATATAACTAAAATGTGATCATCCTTAATTTTCCAAGATAAATTTCAAAAGTTAAGCTACTTTAATAAGTGGTGCGCTCCATTGTAAAATCCTATAATTGAACTTAGAATTTTTGAGGCGCCAATGATCCAGGGTTTCGGAAGGAGGCAGCAGATATCTGATGTAAGCCTTGGATGAAAGCATTCCTGCCCAGAGCATATCAGATGACCTGTGACCTATTACAGCAACAAGGAGGTCAACTGTGGCAGTTTGCTGCTATAAGCCATGAGCGACATATAGACCTGAGTATGGGCCTGAGCGAAAACGTCTGTGTTTCACAGGTGTTATATTGATTCATGACAACAGGTTGATCATGTTTGAATCACTTTAGTTCACATTATTTGTATGAACTGACAGCACACCTCTGCTCTCCTTTTCTCTGTCACAAACATTTCAATGTCTCCTCAAATGTGTCAGTCGGTGAGGATTCATGTACAGTGAAATCTCGTAATGACAAAACCACGGCCCTGGGAATAAACAGTGGTTGAATTCCTTCACAGGACATATCTGAGGAACTCTGACACGGTATGTCACAGGATGGGACTAAGCTTAATTACGATATTCTAAAATGGCAGCTGAAGGTCAAAGGCCACCGGTAAAATATGGAAAACTGTCATGGTTTTTGAGGCTGGTGGTGGCTTTGAGAGCTTTCTTGGTTGCTCTCGTCCGGGACGATATCGGTTTGCCCACAATCGGATTCTTGGGCCAGCTGGCATTATTTGGGGGCGTCACCCAGATTCTATTTAAGCCCAAGATCCACCTCACTGCTCTTGCTAGAGTGTCAGTGTTTTGTTTGCACTTTAGCCGGTAAGGTCTCTAGTGAGAAAGTTGTTGAGGTATTAGCTGCATAAGAGGAAAAAGCTAGTTAGGAAGGGAATCTTTCTGTTTTTCCTTGTTCGGGGCACCGTCTGGTGCCAATTCTTTTTATCTCGGTTTCAGAGATTATTTCCCTTTCATTTTGTTCTGTCGAACTCGCTTTGCTTCCTTTTTGTTTCATGGACTGGATTGAGGTCCTTTGGAAGCACGAGTCTCCCTCTCTTATTTCTGTCAGTGTTTCTCTCTTATTTTGCTATTCTTCCTTTCGTTCCGGCCACAGCATTTGGCGTCTCAATAATCTGACCATCACAGGAAACGCTGTGATCACAAAAAAAAATAAAATAAAATGAACAAAGTAGTCAGTAAAAAAAAGAGTGATTACATTTCTTTCTTTTAAATTTCAATTAGATTCAATTTGTTTTCATTTGTATCATGCTTGATACAGAGGAGCTACCTCATATATGCTCGATAGAATAGCAGTTGGGCAGATGCCTGACCTAAGTCCCCAAGATACTTCATGAGGTAAATAAATAAATAAATAGTATAAATCTCCTGATCAGGAGAAAAATCTTGAAATAGTTATGAGAACAAAAGCCCCAGTGAGAAGAAATCTTCGGCGGAGCCCAGCTATAGTGGGGGAGCCCTTTCTCTGTTTGCTGGGCAAGTGAATGTTTAAGAGTTTTAGTAATGCATGTTCATTATAGTCCATTTAGAAGCCTGTTATTCATATGAGAATGATTACACAAGAGACAACAAATTAAAACAGGGATTTAAAGGAAAAACTGAAATATGCCAATTTCGACATCAATGGAAAGGTAATAACGCAAAGAATGCAATGTAATGTCATTCCGTGACATTATCGGTACGAGAAAATGGAAACAGGCATGAAACGAAAGTACTTTATCGAGAATTAATACTTCCATGATGCTAGGAAAGAGGCCTGTTTTGGGTGACGTCACATACGGGTTTTGCAAGCTCTGCGAATTTGTGTGCAGTGAACACATCAATAGAAATACTATGTCTCTTTCTAAGCTTTATATTTTGTAATTCAAGGTTCAAACTGAGTCATACTTTACTTAAGATGGATAAATAATAATGGAGAAACATTTATCTGTTTTTTTTTAATTAAACTCATATTTTTCTTCATAGTACTTACAGTACATATGGACATATAAACAATCTGACGGAAAACATGTGTAAATACAGGGAAGGACTGATACCTTAATTTATGATGATATTTTTTAGATGATTAGACTTGTTAAGAGTGACGACAAAACAAAAAAGGAAGAAATTTAGAATGTATTCTCTCTTTACACACACAGGAATACATATTGCTCATGCACTTGCAGCTGCCTGTCGTCAGATCTTTCCATTGCGTATACTGCAGGGGTCACCAACCCTGTTCCTGCAGGGCTATCATCCTGTAGGTTTCTGCTGTACCTCAATTCGGCACACCTGATTCAACTAATTAGCGACTTGATTGCCCAGCTTGTGATCTTGTTAAATACCTAATTAGTTGAATCAGGTGTACTGAATAGGAGGTAGAGCAGAAACCTACTGGATGGTACCTCTCCGGGAACAGGATTGGTGACCCCTAGTATACTGCAACTTTCGTTATTAGATTGAGCTTTTGTTTCATTCTGGTCATCATGGCAGAGGAAGGACTAGAAGTTGAAGAAAGAACCATGGAAAGAGATACTACAATGATAAAATAAGCAATTAAGACCTGAAATTGAGCTTGAATGCATGAAGTATAGGCGGACGATTCAGGCTGCTTTTGAAGTACTGGGCGGAGATATTTGAGGGGCACACTTGTGTTCTAAATGGCATCGACCTCATCTCTCCATATTTCTATGTCAGTCAATCACTGTTATGAGAGTCCACTTGATCGTGTTCATAAAATATACTGAGTACAAATGAAAACGCACCACTCACGAAATCTGGAATAGCTCCATGGATTGATATGTGAAGTACATACGTATGATGCATTTGAGATAATGAATGATTTAAGAAGACATGTAAACATCATTCAATTTCATTCACGATAATGTTAATGCGCGAGAGAGGTTTAACTGGTGTAGAGGTCAAACAGGAAAGTCAATAACGGGTGTGACAGCCATTTGCATTGACACATGCGGTGCATCGTCGTCGCATGGAGTTGATCAGTCTCTGGATAGTGTTCTGAGGGATAGCATTCCACTCCTGAACAAGGGCAACCTCAAGTTCTCAGATGTTGTCCATCTGGCGTCGACGTGAAAGACGTCGTCCAATTTCATCCCATAAGTGCTCGATAGGGGAGAGGTCGGGTGACAGAGCTGGCCACTGAAGCACGGGGATGTTCTGCTGTGCAAGGTACTGCATGGACACCCTTGCAGTGTGTGCCCTAGCGTTGTCCTGTTGGAAAGTGTGGACATCATGGTGTTGGTTGAAGAACGGCACAACATGGTTCTGCAGCACCTGGTCCCGGTAGTAGACGCCGTTCACCCTTCCTCTGCAGATATGGAGAGGGGTTCTGTGACGGTAGCTTATTCCACCTCACACCATAACGCTGCCACCACCCCAACGGTACAATCGGCGTTATAACGTTCACCACGTCTCCGCCAAACACGCATACGGCCATCTGCGTTCCTTAAGTGAAATCGTGACTCGTCAGAAAAGATGACACCGTGCCATTGTCATAGCCGCCAATTCTGGTGCCTGTTTGCCCACTGTAGACACTGGTTTCGGTGATCCGTCAATATGGGGCCGAAATAAGTACGTAGTGCACGCAGGCCTGCAGCTCGCAGACAGTTCCGTACGGTGTTGGGGTGAATGAATCCACGTCGTCCTTGGACTTGAGCAGCCGTTCTTGTCGCTGGTAGTGTTCGGTCTCGGACATGATCCCGTACGATCTGACGGTCCTGACGTGCCGTTGTCACACGTTGTTGACCCGGTCGAGGACGGTCCCGAGTGCTCCCCGTTTGCAGAAACCTTTGATGGAGTCTTGCAATCGTTGTGTGTGTGCAGTGTAGTCGTCTGGCAATTATCCTGGTGCTGGCGCCAATTTGAAGCATGCCTATGGCACGTTCCCGTTCAGGGGCTGTAAGTCGTGGCATAGTATCGACGTTTCACAAGTGTCAGTGAAGAAGTGAAATTTTATTCGGATTCACATGCTTTTAAAGGCAATGTGTGCACAAATTCAGAGTGAAATTCATTTTTCCTGAGGTGTGCGTGCAAGATGTTGTGCTTTTGCAAAAAATTGCCTAGCATTACTGTTAACTTGAAATTCTAGCATTTCTTGTACCTGGCATGTCGGGTGACGTCACTGTAGTGTTGTTGTTGCATAAAAATTGTATTGAAGTTCATTTGAACTTAAATATTGACTTTTTTTCAAGTGGTGCGTTTTCATTTGTACTCAGTAATACTACCTTGTTTGTCGCCCAGTTTGGCTTATCTAACCTACCTTGGAATGGTTGCATGACTCCAGTAAAAACATAATTTTCTTTCTAAGCTAGACAACATGTACATGTATAGCATATAGCCAATGCAGCAACCGGACTTTTTGCAGGCACGGAACGAACCAAAATAAGCAGCATAACTAATTGCCTATGCCTCAATGAAAGAAATCACTTTTATGCAACATTAGCTTAAAAAAATTATAAAGATTTAAACATAGGATTTAAAACAATGAACTACTCTGAGATCTGGAAGAAATCTAGAAAGAGTTCTGACTCATCAGGGTTTAAAAACAAAATTGAAAACAATTTTCCCAGTGTTCACTATATTATAACTATGGAACATCAGGGTACTTTCAGAGTACGCAACCCGTATGTGACGTGACGGAAAATGAGCCTGTCGGCAGACTGGTTATGGTGGAAAAGAAGCAACATTTCGAAAGCGAATATCACATTGCATGAAACTTTTTTTCTCTTGTTATATGAGTGAATACCTTCAACATATCATGAAACTGCCATATCGGATCAATTTTATGGGTAGTTATTTTCTTTGAATCCCTACTTTGTCGTACACATAAAAGTAATGGTGAAGATGGCCTCAGTGGTTTGGTGGCCTGTGATGGTGAGTCTTCAGCCCCAGGGCATGATCAGGCATGAAAGTGTGATACAGGGCTGATGTAGTCCTTGACAACTTCACCTCACAGGGTAGGGGAGAGATAGGAGGCCCTAAAAAAGAAACAAAGAGAAAAATTCAGACTCTGTGGAAATCACACGTCGTAAGATACAGTTCCTAAATCCGTACTTCATTTTACATTAAAGTTCTAACCCAGACCCACAGATTACATTTAGATGTCTTCCTCCTTTCATGTGATAGCTCAGGTTTTAGAGTAGACATCCTGTGCACCCTATGCACCCTCCAGCACCTCACGGTCCTCCACTGTTACTACCGTTGTAGCTAAACCTACTGACATCCTGAAGGCTTCTCTGTATCACCAGCCTTGTCTGGATGTCAAAAGTAGTCAAAATACCAAACCTGCAGACCAGCAGAACCACACGGTCTTCACCAATGACTAAGACTGTGACTCACTGGCCACACTGGCACCTTTAATACATACTCAGTGCCTGCAATTCCACGTTGATTTACTTTCCTGGTGACTAAGTCAATAGCTTGCCCAGCTGGCGTTTTTGATGCATGGTCAGTCTTGCCAGTTCCACATGGGGCAATTTAACAGCAATGACCTCTTACACTGCTTTGAAACTGAGGGCTCAACCAGGATTGAACCACGGTTTTGTGTTTGAAAGGTTAACCCGCACTGAAGTGCTTGAATTTTCTGACTCAGATAGGGAGGTGGATTTGACATGCACTGGTCAAGGGTCATTATCTTTGTGAATAGCATACCAGCTGGGTTGCTAACAACCGGATCAGGACATACTGTCTGTTTGGTTGCCGATGTCACTGCACAGTCATGATACAATAGGAGCAATCTGCTATACAGTACGGCACACCTAAGGCAGATATGCGTGCCGATAACGACGGCTCAACGGTCAAAATGTCAACGAGTGAACTTCCGCTCATATCCGCGCGCGGTCAAATACTAGCTAATATAAGGGCAATTTATAACGTTTACTTCCAGGACGTGAACTCCGCCTTGGACTGGAATGTAGCATTTATTTGAATTTTGAGGTTTTTATATATTCATATCTGTGTATCCACGATGGTATTCGACTGCAAAGCTGCGTAATGCTCATCGCATTTCATCATGCATGCATTGACTTGGAGAAGCTGGTCTTATTACCGGAAGTGCGGACGTCGACAAAAAAATCCCCTTCCTTAATCTCATCTCCCGATTTACGACAGTTTTGCGCTATATCAGATCGCTCTAGTTCTCACAGGTCGCCGTACAGCACAATGGCAGGAAGAATGTTGTGTTACAGTTATTCATCTCAGGACTGGATAAAGAAATCTCTTCGGTTACGATCAGGAATGCTTTCTTTCGAGAATGAAGACTTTTCTGGGTTTCACTTGGCTCCAGTAACACATATATGGTCAATGTGCTGTCATGTAAAGGGGTAACGAGGATTTGCTGGGAACCACTGCTCACCCACTGCAACATAGTTGAAGTAAACATATATAAACATATTCTTTCTTGCCAATTAATGCCACTATCATTATTTATGCCTTTACACAAGTCGTCATTACAATCATAATGAATGGATTTTTTTGTAACAAAATTTGTTTCATTTTAATAGTGCAATGTCCATAAGATTAATTTAATGATGAAATGTACTTTCTTGCAATTGCAGTGATAGCCGATTAGCTGCCAGACCTTCATCAAGTTGAGCAAATCTGTTGCAACATTGTAAGACTATATTTGGAATGAACTTCAAACCATGTGGAATGGTTTTGAAAAAATTAGAAATTTGATTTTGAATTTCAAGGTCACTGTGCCAAGGTCAAAGGTCAAATCTACTTTTGACCATTGCGTTACAAACCTATTCCAAAGAACCTGCATACCAAATTTGAAGCTCCTGCGGCCAACACTTTCAGAGATATGGCCTGGACAATTTATGGAGCCATAAATGGCTGTGGGGTAAATACACGAGTATATGACCTGTGTTCTACACATGACAAACATGTGTAAAACACAGGTTTTACTCATGAATTTTTTTGCTGGGTAAGTGACTTGATTACTTCATAACAATACCCAGAGGATCCATCTCTGAAACAATTTCCCTCCTCTGCCCATTTTCGACCAGGTGGTTTGGTGAAGAAGATGCTGAAAAAATTTCTGCTGGGGCTCCTAATTTTGAGAGCTTCTTTGGCCGCCCCCTCGAGACAGGGTCGACAGGTGGACCTCGACACGTACGATTCTGCCAACTACGATGAGGACCTGGACAATTTCAACTTGGAGAACCAAGACATCTACGACTATGACGACGAATTGACCATTGATGAACCAGAGGTGAGAAACTCAGTAGTGCGCAAACAGAACTAATGCAACCAGTGTCAACACACGGTCTCAAGGAATTCAGTTCAGTCCCCTGCATTTTAAACTTGGTGTCTCACATCGGTGGCACTGTGTGTCCCAGAGATCAGAATCAATCACTTGGTATGTGGAAATCTATCAAAGGGCAGAATAGTATTATCTACTGCAGCATTCAGAGATGAGGGATCACTTAGTCTTTCTAACGAGTATTTGATACTTTTCTGAACTAAGGTTGCATTATTAAGGCATTCATAATGTTACCCCTTGTGACGTGATTACTGCTTGATTTTTTCTTCTTATATTCTCGCATATGATTGTAAAGTTTTATTTTCAGCAGCCAATACTCCTGTGTAGTAACAACACACACACTGTTGCCCCATGATAATGTATTTATGGTAAGATATTGTAGCGGTCTCGCTACTGAGGAACTGAGACTGTGGCAGGAATAGCGGTTCTCGCATCGCCTGGCACGGGCTTCGTTTTATTTTCTGTTCGGCCCTTAAAAGGGCCGTTTCTTCAGCTCTCGACATACAGCTCATTTTCAACAACACAACACACACTTCCCTCATGCTGGCAACTCAGCCTTCTTATACCCCCCCCGCCCCGGACCTGATTGGCTCTTTTTCCCCACCCGGTGCAGCCAATCGCGATACTCTGCTATTTTTCTAGTTTTAACCAAGCAAACAAACAAACTGGGGCAGAATCGCCACAACATATTTTCATTCTCCAAAATGGCTCCTACCATCAAAAGAGAAGAAAATGCTAAAAGACATTTTTCTGTTGCCGCACAACCAGGTATGGTAGTATTTATAAACTCTAATTTTGGTTTTAAAATTGCTAATAAGAAATACTGACATCTCAAGAATATTGTTCCACTACTGTCATTCATCGAGATGAAAGCTATTCCATGAATGAGGTGCCGAGAAACTGAAGATTTCATACAAAGATGTGTACCGCCATCTTAGACGAGGAGTGCAAACAAGATCTAACCAGGAAAGAAAGCGAAGTGGAAGGCCCAGATGCACTATTGTGAACGAGGACCAGTATATCAGTACCAGTCTTTTGTTCAAAAAAACAGAAGCCTATCTTAATGATATCTCATTAAAACAAAGCCTGATTCTCGGACATATTGCAGTTCAGCCGTTCAAACTCGTTCAGCCCTTGAGTAGCCCATGCAGACACATGACCTTTACCTTTCTGCTGATTCATGAGACAGTGAGTGGGGGGAAAAAACAGACAGAATACAAGTAGGAAGGAGGGCAGATTTACCCTGCTAATTTCATACTTAAAATCGAGAGCAAGCTGGAAAAAGTGTGGATAGTCTGCAAGTGGAAAAGTAGCCCGAAAACTTCTTTTATGTACAAAAGTATGTAGCTCCAGTGTTTACTTTCTCATTTTAAGAAACACCAAAGCTGTTTTTGGACTTTGAATGATTTACAAAATTGATCTTAAAGCTAAAGCCATAGCACCGAACATGCTGTGAGAAATTTCACTGTCGAAATTGATGAGGATATCCGTTCATCGGCACAATTATCCAACTCAACATCACTGATTTGCTGTAGTAATCAATCAGTAAATCAACTGAATATCATTTAATATTGATTCCTCAGCAGTTATTTTGGACGAAGGTCATATAAGCAAGACTTAAATTTGTATATAGCATCGCAAGTCGATTTTTAATTCAGTTCCAGAATTTGCTTTTTTTTGGCTTCTGACATTCTGTAAGTACACTCCCAGTCAAAAGTTTTTACACGCCCTAAGATCTTGTCAAGTCTTTATCTTACATGTATGTTTATGACAAAGAAATCATTGGAACCCAATACTTGCTTGTTACAAATCATAAATTTACAAGAAAAATCCACTAGGAATCAAGCACAGGTGATTGAATCAGCTCGCTATCAACCTGTGAAGCTACTTGATAATGTGTAGATCATTTGAATCCCCTGTGCAGGAGCAGGGAGAGATCTAACACATGCAGGACAGGTGGGCCTTTAGACAAGTTTTGCGAAGCACTGGATTAGATTATCATGACTGATCTGCTTAAATATTGACAAAATCCTGGTTTTTCTAAATGTGTATTGCTACATACATGGTTTATACATTGGGCTTCAGTTTTCCTGCCTTTATGTCATACAACCAATATAAGACTATGACACAAGAAAGAAGTATAAAAAATTGTAACAATTAGAGAAAATATTGGGGTGTGCAAAACCGTTTTACTGGTAATGTAAATGCTTTCTCCTCCGTAGCTCCTCTATGACTAAGGGGAGTTGTTCTTTTGCGCTGTTGGTCATTGAAGACCCATCAGTAAGTTATGCTTGGTCCATGACTAACAGTATAGGCTACTCTGAGTCATAGTCCTTTTCCATCTTGATTTCACTCACTTACATCTGAGTCTGAGACAAACAGCTTAACCAACTGAAAGGAGGCACAGAAACTAATAACCTCAGTAGGAAAGATTGTGGAAGATGGGATGAGCCTTGGTTAATTATGAAATTCAATTTAACAGCTTAAAAACATACCCTGATAGAAAAGTTGCCATGTTCTTACACATATGAATTTCACTCGGGAAATGTGAGTCGAGCAAGTAATTAATTCGTTATCATCAATTGGCCCATTAAAATAACACATCTTTACGTTCCATTATCAATGCAAACTCATTCTGTAGGTAGCTGATACCTGATGTGCTGACACCACATAGGGCAGCATTGCAAAATACTTCTGCTATCTAACGCTTTTGTCAGTGGCGCGGAGTCGCAGCAACTGATAAATTAATGTAAAGTATAATTTACTCAGACAGAACACTTGTTCATGAATGAGTTCGTGCAAGAACAAAACTGCATGGGGAAGAATAAGTCCAAAAAAATTCAAATAAACACAAATGATAATATGCTTTGATGTGTTCCTTTTGATTTAGGACAGGAATTTTCCATCTGAGAAGCTGTGGTGTCATAAATTCCTTCATGTTTGGAGGGGAATGTCTGCTGGTTGAAGTTGGCAGGCCACTGCCAAGAGTAAATAGCATCTTTTAACGCAAACTGTCTCAAAATTGCTTGAAGAAGCTCAACACATTTGGAAAGATTCCTTTTCTGCTCAAAGTAAAATATTTGCGTAATTTGTGTGCCGAACAATACGCATACAATCGCTGTGTTTTGCTCAGTCCAATATTTATGTCTACGTATGTTGCTAAATGAAACATAAGAATTGTTTTCTCCATTCCAGACTGCTGCTTATTGCCTGACATGTCGCATGTATTTCCAGTGTAACACAGCAGCAGCTTTCTTGCAATGCCCATGTTTTGTTTGATCCATAAATTCATGGGCATTCTTGTAATGCACGTTTTACTCATACCCATACTCTCAGCCCTAAAATTCTGTCATACGTGCAAGTAGAAATTTAACACTTAAATATTCAAAACAGTTTATAAATCTTTTTGGTCTTTGCTGGGGCTCATTCCCGTCATTAACCTATAAAAACTGCTTTTAACTGTATAATTCATAAGTGTTCACCGCAGTTTTGAATACTGCATAATTTCCACATAAACTTCAGGGCCATTGTAACTTTTTAGCCTGCAGGACAGTTTTCTTGCTTTGTGAAGGCCATGTCAACTAAACCTAAATAACAAAATCAGAAGTCTCTATGGTTAACTTTCTCCTTTGTACTGAGCAGCGAAGTTTCATGAATTTCCTGACCATGAAAGCTTCAATGACAGCAAAAAATGTTTGAAATTCAGTACTTATCTGACTTTTGACCTTGTAGGCAAACTCAGACTTGCTGTAGCACTTCAGGTTTAGGCCTCAGGATAGTAAAGCGGAATATAAATGCTCATGTTCGCAGGGAAGCATGAATCCTCACGTACTGTATGTACAGATGTACATGAATTCACAAATAGTAAGTGTAATGGCTGTGTATATACACATACACACACACGTGTGTGTACATATAGTAGCCACCATAATTCGTTGGACAGTTACACATTTATTTCTTAATTTGGTTCAATTGGTCTAGTCAATCACCGGATTTGAATCCAGATGAGCTTGCATTTTACATGCTAAAGAGGAAACAAACTTATGCTCCTGAAATTGGGGGGCCTTTGTTGAAAATGGTGTTGCCATTTTTAAATGATTCATCTGGTATGGATGAAAACTGTCAGTCTGCTCCTCAATGCTCAGTCATTGAATCATTTCGATCTTTAAGTGCTGGAGATCAGAACCAAAATATAAAATGTGTCACTGTCCCATGAATTATGGTGTCCACTGTATGCACAATTTTGGTCTCAGATTATACCCATCTGAACCTTAATTTAATGTTTCATCCAACAATAAGGCTGGAAATTTTGTTTGGTTCAGAGTAAAAACAATCCCCCCATTGGATGCCAACAACCCTTCATTCTCAGAGAGTCTCTATCCAAATTTAAGTGATCCGTCAATTGATCATTATTGAGTTTAACTCAGAAATCTTCATATATTTTCACTTGTAAAAAAATCACTAGAGGAAATCTTTCTTCTCCTAAAAAGAAAATAAAAAACTCTTTGCTGCTCACAAGCACGTAATTTGATCCAATCTCTCATTGTTGTGCAACTTTGACAGCATCGTACTCTGGGATGCGCCATTGCTGGTTTTTTTCGTGGTCTCAAAACCACAATTAAAGTGAGATGAAGCAGGACCTGAAGGCATCAGTGTTTGACTGTGTTTTCTGTCTTTGGCATTTCATAATGGCTGTCTACTTTTATTTATTAAGTTAATTCCTTTTGTGGTGAAGATATTTAGACAATTTAGCTGGCCTAACAATACTTTTTTATTTTTTTGTAACAAAAATTTGATCTAAATTGAGGTGCTAAATGCATGCTTGGGGACTCTTATGAACTTATTCCTCTGAAATATGGTTTCTGTGCTACCATGAGTGTCTTGGGTCCTCAAGGACCATTGCGCACCTTCAGGCAATTTCATTCCTTTGTGTCAAAGAGCGAACAACTTTTCGTGTGTCTTGCTCTGTGTGGGGACCCAGTGCCACTCTGTGGCCTGGGGAGGAACTGCAAGAAGCGCTGTGGCTGCATATTGGGCTAAAATTCCAACACCGGAAGGCAGATGCTGTGCTGGCAGTTTTTGTAGGTGTGTCCTACATGGAAAATTCAGACATGGACTTGAATTACTGTAAGGCGCAGAGGCAGAGCTACTTCATTACTCCAGATTTATAGAAAGCTGTGGCCTATTCTTTTTGTCTTTAATTAACCAGACAAGCCAACAGTAAATATTTACCTCTTTGGCAGAATACAAATATTGCCAATTTTTTCCTGTTTTGCATGAGCCTATTTAGGCTTTATAACTCAGTATTTGTGTCACAGAGACTTTGGAAAATTATTCCAGTGAGCTAAGACATTTGGAAATTCAGTTACAGAATTATTTAGGAATAAAATATCGGAATTTATGGACACCAGCATTTATATCTGCGCAAAGGGGTTAATACAGCACTGGTACAACTTTTTGTAACGGACCTAAATTTAATGCTTTGTGCTTTGGATACTGCATACAAGAGTGGCAGAATCTTGTGTGATTCTTTGCAGAATTAAATTAGTTAGTTTACTGGAAAAGGCTGATGTTATGAACACACAAACTGCAGATTGCTCACCATGTATTATGTTGGCCTTGGAGGCTGTTTCATTCAATATTGACTTTATGGAGGTGCTAAAAAGCCAAGATCCCCTCCCAATATGTGGGAGGCATTGTGACTGAAGCCGGCTGAGATTTTCGTTGTCTGTGTGTTCGCCTGCAGATAGAGATCGGGACGTTGGCCCCCATGGTGGACGGATACGAAGCCCCGGCCGCCTCCCTGGAGGAAGGAGAAGAAGAAGAGGCGGAGGAGGATCGACAAGAGGAGGAAGACTATGGGGAAGTGGAGGAGGAGGAAGATGTTGAAGAGGAGGGAGATCAGGTCGAAGAGGAGGGACAGGAGGCTGAGGAGGGAGACTATGAGGTAGAAGAAAGAGCGAGGGAGCGGACTGGTGAAGAAGAGGAGTATTATGACGTGGGGGAATGGGAGAGGGAGAGGAGGGTGGAGGAAGAGGAAGAGGTTCCCCTGGGGCCGCAGCCCCCAAGTGGCCCTGAGACCACAGGAGTTCTGATGGGTCCAAACACTCAGAGGGGTCAGTGACACACCTGTTTATTACACTGCCGACCTTTCTTCTCCAGCGTCACAGTTCACATTTTGCAAATATAACTCAACTAATTCACATTTAATCATTTTATAGTTTCACACGCCTCCCTGCTGGGGCTATTGCCATCCCATTCCAGATACAAACCACCGGCCGAAGACCAGCTGATCTTAATCGGCGGTCACCAGTCCAGATTCCATTATTTTCAAGCGTCATTTGCTTATGTCTCTGACGTGCTCATGTTCATGCTCACCAATATCATCTCTCAAACCTTAATCACCTCCATCTCATACCACTACTAAGTACCTTGATGCAGTGGTACATGCCATTAACCAGGTCTAAAGATGCTCTCTGCTATCTCAGTTTTCACCATACAACTCACTTGTTGAAGACGGCAGCATTAACTCAGCTATACCTTGTCTACAACTCTTCTTGCCTAATTAAAGTAAGGCACTCAGTCCAAATATGCTCTGACTTCTCTATAATCGATCAATCTGGCATACACTGACTATATCTACTTTATTATCTGTGTTATTTATTGAAAACCAGTCAATGGCATGATTCGTGACATGACCGAGAAGCACAGACGTGTTGGCTTATTTAAAAGGAACAGGCCTGAGAGGATCTCTGTAAACCAAATAATTGCTCCCTTTCGATGCTGCGTGTTTATAGACTGAGCGTGAGAGCACAGAGGTTAAGTGCATACACTGTATGTGAAACCCATCCGTTGCTCACCGGAATGCTACAGCTTAAAGACAACCACAAGACCCTTCGAGTGAAGCTAATTGATGTTGAAGAGTAGACTTCACTTTGTATGATTAACTTTTTAGTAGTTGCTTTTGTTTACATTTTTTCTGTATGAATTTTAATACTTTGTATGATGGCTTTGCATCAGTCTTTTCTGCCTTTATTTTGAAACGTGATAATTAAGGTGCTTTTCAATACTTCATGCTGGTGTATACACTGAATTTGCCCCATATCATCTCTGTTGTACTCTTGTGTTTTGCGATTTGGGCATTTTGAGCTGGGCAGAGATATTGCGCATCAACCCTACAACCTGTGTTTGAATGATCCCACTTCTTTTCCCAGGTCTACCAACGTGTCTTCTCTGTACCTGCCTGGGAGGCTCAGTCTACTGTGACGACACGAATCTGGAGACGGTCCCACCCCTGCCCAAAGAGACCACTCACTTCTATGCCCGCTTCAATAAAATCACTAAGATCAACAAGCAGGACTTTGCTAACTTAAGTATGTGCAGGTGCTCCATTGTAGCTTGTTACGACCCTGTACATTTATGCGAGAGGTCCTGCGTCCAAATCCCGGACAAGCCCCCAATCTGTTACGACCAGCCCACAGACTGATCGCAACACGAAATGGGGAGACAACATGGTCATAAGAAATAAACGATTTAATTTCAAAAAGCTACAAACAATTGGCGCAAAACAACAAGAGCTGGGTAGGACTTTGAGTGACTGCAGGAGAACAAGCTGGCTGTGGAGGTTCCCTTCGCACATCACCAAACTCCTTTTATAGGGTTTTGCCTGGTGCCACCAATCCTGCAATTAAACACATACTAGACACCAGTAGCGGCTATAGACCCGGGAATGACGGGGCGCAGACACGTCCCTTTATGACAATTAGTCCTGGGTAGTTCGCAATCATTTTCCTTTTCTGACGCGTTTTCCAATTATCGTACTTGGCAACTTAAGACACGGTCTCTCCAAATGTGATCGAACAGCGATGAAATCATGGGCGAAATTAAGTACAGAAAAAAAATTTACTTATTAATAGGCCAGTGCTTCGCGTTGATTGATCAGGTCCGTGTTCAAGTGAAATATCGCCTTTCACTCTCGGTATTGTGTGGGTTGATAAAAAAATGGCACTTGGCAGTTAAATAGGCAGCGTGCTGCTCAAGCTGTTTGCGTGAGAGTCGTCAGGTATGCAAGTTTGACTAACGTTGATTTAAATACAGCAAATAAGCGTCCAGATGAATGATTGTCTTCTTACATAATCGGGGAGAACAAGCAGCAGCTGTTAACTGTGGAGTGCTCTCGGAGCGAACCTTCGGTTACTCATGAAAATGTATGAGAACAGGTCAGGATTAACGACTGTTTTAAACGGATGGTTTGTCACAATTCCCAGTACAGGTTCCACCACTGAGCTGAATTTCGCCCATGATTTCATCGCTGTTCGATTGCATTTGGAGAGACCGTGTCTTAAGTTGCCAAGTACGATAATTGGAAAACGCGTCAGTAAAGGAAAATGATTGCAAACTACCCAGGACTAATTGTGATAAAGGGACGTGAGTGCGCCCCGCCATTCCCAGGTCTAGAGCCGCTACTGCTAGACACACATGACAGTCCTCCTGCCACTAGATGCAGCATAAATGTACAGAGTCGTAAAAAGCTGGATTGCATGAGTTTGCAGTTAACAAATAGCTACCATTCAGTCATAAACTGCTGACTTTTCTGACCAGAAAACTTGTTCAATGCACTTTTTAAGCTTCTACACCAGAGTTCAATTGTAGCTGGGAAATGTGTCAACTGTTATGTGACAGGAATGAGGAACTGGCAACGTACTGCATGAGCAGACTGACCGACCGGCAAGAAAACTGGAGCTTAAAAATAGAATCAGGCCTTCAGTTCAGTTTTTATTTGTCCTGTAATATTCTGAGAGGCGTTGCAAGAATAATGACACTCTAAAAAAAATTGTTAAGACAAAGCCTGAATCCTCAAAAATCCTGTTTTTGAGTTTACAATAAGTTTCTGGAGTTGGAATAAATATAAAAAAGAGAGATGTGAACATGTTCCCAGAACTGATGCGTATCAGTAATGCCCCAAGAACAAAGCCGCGTCATTTTTTTATCTACTAATAGAGACTTGACAGGAATGTGTATAACAGGACATTTTAAAAGTCACCAAATCCTTGCCCTTGGTAAATTTCACTGTTATTTTTGCGGCCGCAGACAAGCTGAAGAGGATCGACCTGACCGGTAATCAGATCTCGCAAATGGACAGGGATGCCCTGGCGAAGCTGCCCGCCCTGGAGGAGGTGCTGGTGAGGGAGAACAGCCTGCAGCAGCTGCCTCCGCTGCCCGCCTCCATGACCCTCATAGATGCCAGCCACAACAACCTTGGCAGCAGGAGTATCCAGAGAGAGGCCTTCAAGGTCAGGAGTGACGCTCAGCTGCTCGGATCTGGGTTTGAAATGTGTTTATTCTGGGTGAAGCGCTTGTGTGTGATCTACTGATGTTGTCTGGCACAGTTAATCCTGCTAGGAACAGGTAGTTTTTGTTTTGTTCTTTAATTATGCTCCAGGCTTGCCTCGTCAAATGCAAAAAAAAGTATCTTCAGCAATAATAAATGAAGAGTTTGTTTCCAGACAAACAGACGGACTGTTTTTATTTCAGTATTAGCCCAATGGCCCAGAATACATACATTAATAGCAGTTGAATTCATAGGGCACAATATTTTTCGTTTATTCTTTTCTCTGCAAAGTATTAAAATTACCTAAATAGTAAGGTGACTACTTTTTAGATATATCTTTGAAAATATCTACAGGAGACAATGGAATAAATTAATTCTTTTTTAATTTATATTGAGATTTATCCATTAAATATGAATAAAGCTCACAATTAAATAATACATAATGTTCACTCTCAAGAGCCTGTATACCTTTATCCTTGCAATAATAGCATCAATGAAGATTATGGTCAATATTTCTATATCTACTCGTTTCAATTGCAATTTTAAAATCTGAGCATCTCAATCTAGAAATGGCTATCCTTAAATAAATTGGAAGATCATGACACAAGTATTTTTCTCCATGTAACAGAGATTTAAGCTATTTGTAAAAGTTACATTTAGGTGAGGCTTCAACAGTGCTATGCCATAACTGTTGAAGATTATCA
This sequence comes from Gymnothorax reevesii, assembly GCA_029721435.1. Taxonomy (NCBI): domain Eukaryota; kingdom Metazoa; phylum Chordata; class Actinopteri; order Anguilliformes; family Muraenidae; genus Gymnothorax; species Gymnothorax reevesii. Next base: position 27,511,410 of record CM056579.1, on the reverse strand, counting down.
CAAAGCCTCTGCTCAATAAAAATATCAGCATTGCCAAAATCCTGGCTTAGCCATGCAAACCCAAATCCATTTTGAAAAAGAATGTACATAGTTTGTTTACAAAACACAATATATCCATTTCACTCATTTAGTGTTAATCAGCTTTTTCTATGTTGGTGCCTATTGCATTTTGTAGAAAAACACAAACTTTGACCATGAAAAAATAATCCTTATAGTATGAATTTATAAAAAGGGATTTTTTGCACCAAGTGTAAGAAGCACAGCGCTATCGTTCCATGGTATTAACTCAATTTTTGTAATTTTGGCACTTATTGCGTTGTGGAAACAAACTCTTCAAATGTTACTTGAAGCCAGATCGATTACTACCACAGCGCATTGTAAATACTACATCTTATTGGTTTGGAAGTTTATGCTTTCTGAAATATCCATGGATGGAACTATAATTTTTGTCATTTTACAGGATATGAGCAACCTGCTGTACCTTTACCTGACTGATAATAGCATCGATCACATCCCCCTGCCACTGCCGCACAGCCTGCGTGCCCTTCACTTACAGGTACAGCCTGTGATATTTCAACACTGCCATCTGCTGGCGAAGTTGGGTGACTTTCAGAAAGAAATTGGGTGTCCAATCGTGTCCATTTAGGGCTGGAGACTTCCTGCCTCTGCCCAGGCCTATGACGTTTGATTCAACTAATTAGCATATTAGTTAAATCAAGACGTGATGAATCAAATCAGGTATCGTAGCAAAGGGCGAAAATCTTTATCCACGCCCAACCTTTTCAGATATGCTCAAAAATATATAGCTTTAAAGACTAACTGTTTTGTCAAGACTGTAATTATGCTATTTGTGTTTAGACTCAGTATGAATTTGTATTGGTTGCCTCTCTTTTTCAGAACAACAACATTCAGATGATACATGAGGACACTTTCTGCAACTCGAAAGATCCTAAATATATTCGGAAGGCGCTGGAAGATATTCGACTGGATGGCAACCCAGTAAACTTGAGCAAGACCCCAGAGGCATATGTCTGCCTGCCCCGTATACCCATCGGGAACATGATCTAAATTCGCACACACAAATACACAAACACATTCACAAGCACGCAAACACACTTGCAAACACTCATATCCACGCACTTTCTGAATTGTGTCAGCCCTGCACATTAATTGACTCTTGAAAGCATACAGACCCGCACCAACACACACAAAATAAGATATTGAAATCTATTCCCCAGTGTATCAGAAAAACATCTATAAAATTGGTAATATTTTAAGATTCCAGACCATGTTTGTAAATTTTATTTGTTTGAACAATTATTATTTTTGAGTTTGTTCCATGGACAAGATTCCTGTAGAAGAAGTTTCAGTTAGCTAAAAACACTCATATGTTTTAGCATTGAGTTACAGCATTCCTGACGCTGGAGTAAACTGTTGAAAGTTAGTAAAGAAAGCATTAATATTTAGTCACCTGTAGCAAAGTCTGTAATACAAAAATGTATCATATGAATTTTTAATAACAACTTCAAAAATTGGTTATTTACAAAGCAAACTGTTATCGTGATATACAGCACGCTGTGCTTTTTAAAGAGACAGTACGATTGGATGGGGTAGGTTTGGGTAAATGAAAGCCATTTATCTCTTTGTTTCTGAGATGCTATTTTGATGAAAATTTTGTTTGAATAAAGTTTGATGACAGAAGGAATGGTTTAAAAGCTTTGTTGTTTGATCATTTATCGAGACAATTCAAGTGCAATATACCAATGATGGAAATGTCATTTATAGGACAAACATACCAAAATTTTCTTTCAGTAAGTGGTATATTACCACCAAACCATAAAAACTGTCACGAGTCAGTATGTTAAATTTGGCCTTAATCAGTTCATAAACACCAATGTCACCTCCGTAAAACTGGCTGGAGTGTCATTCACAGTGATGAAGCATTTCCTGCTCTGCATTGGGAAAGGTGTTGCAGGACTCAGTTGAGCAGCCATAGCGCTCCTCTGGACATGTGTTCAATACACATCCCCACCATACAGTGAACATGTGACAAGATCCGTACAGACCATCATAATTACATTTGTGGCTATGTTACGCAATGAGATTTAGTTTCAGGTGAAAGTCTTCAACCCGTGTTGACAGAATGAGAGATAATTTTGGGGCTGGAATACACTGATACCGGACATGAGATTATTTCAGCCTCGGAGAACAATGAGGTTTTCGGCTATACTTTTTATTTATAACTTAAACAAAACTCCTTGTGATAAATCCATTGAGATTTCTATTCAATCTCAAGCCACTCGTTCCCGGCTAAAAAAAATCATCAAAATTCAACTGGATTCCAGCTGAAATCCAGGGGGTCAAGGCTGATTAAAGGGGCAGTGTCACCAGCTGGGCATATGCTCAGCTCAGTCACGAAAGCTTGCTTTTGCGTGGGTCATAGGAAGCCATCGCTGTCCACCATTAGAGGGGGATGCCAAGTTATCGGAACATAAGAGAAGAGAGAAAAAGGCAAAGGCAAAAACGCATGTGGATGGGCAGGGAAATGTTCGCCATTTAAAAAAGCCTTAAAAAAGTCTTAAAAAAAAAAAAACCTGCAATTTAGCTGCTGATTTTGACATTTGTGAGCCAAATGCAAATATGCCTTTTCTTCCAAGCCTTTCAAGTCTTGAAGGGGCGTTTGGGAGAAAGCATCGGTCGGCTGATCACAGACCTTCCCACATTCATATTTTGAAATACAAATTAAATAACTGAGGAAAATGCAAGGGGGCAGATCCAAGGTAGTTTACGTAGTTTCCGGAACTCACTCAAACACCTCATTGATTGGTTGGCAACACTTTCAGTGTGTTGAAACTCACCCAAATCTCATTCTGATTGGTTATTCTTTTCGCAAACTACTCATGGAAACTACTCACTTCAAAACCTGGATCCACCCCTGAAATGTTTGATGAAAAGTAATTAGAAGTGGGTAGGCTTTCTCATCATTTGTGAAGTTTGCCAAGATGACGCGTAAAATGGTTGAGATTAGCTTGGATTACTTTGAATCCCTTTCCATTTAAGAACAATGATAATGGCCCATGCAAAAGTAAGCTTTTATGACTGAAGTGTGCATACCCAGCGGGTGACATGGCTCCTTTAAGATGGTAGAGTTAGCTGGTGTGAACTGATGGACTTGCTGACAATATAGTTTGGACTGCTGTGACTAGAGGCTTGGCTTGGTTGGCTTAAGCTACAACCCCAATTCCAAAATAGTTGGGACAAAGTGTAAATTGTGAATAAAATCAAAACACAATGACTCCCAAATCACACCAGCCAGTATTTTATTCACAATTGAACAGAGATAACATAGCAAATGTTGAAACTGAGAAATTGTACTGTTTTATCCTCAAAATGAGCCCATTTCAAATTTGATGGCTGCTACAGGTCTCAAAAAAGTTGGGACAGGGGCCTGTTTACCATGGTGTAGCATCCCCTCTTTTTTAACTCAGAGCGGAGGCGTCAGGGCATTGAGGTGACAAGTTTCTTGAGTTTAGCCATTGGAATTTGATCCCACTCTTGTTTAATACAGGCTTCCAGCTGCTGGAGAGTTTTGGGTCTCCTTTGACGGACTTTTCGTTTAGTTATGCACCAAATGTTCTCAATTGATGAAAGATCAGGACTGCAGGCAGGCAGGCCAGTTCAGCACACGGACTCTTCTACTATGAAGCCATGCTGTTGTAATAACTGCAGTATGTGGTTTTGCATTGTTCTGCTGAAATGCAGAAAGCCTTCCCTGGAATAGAAGTCATCTGGTGGGGAGTATATATCGCTCTAAAACGTTTATATACCTTTCAGCATTCATGGTGCTTTTATAAAACATGCAAGTGTCCCACACCATATGCATTAATACATCCCCATACCATCAGAGATGCTGGCTTTTGAACTGAACGCTGGTAACAGGAGGGGTGGTTTTCTCCTCTTTTGGCATGGTGGACTGTGTTTACAGACAGCGGTTACTTTGCGTATTCCTGGGCCCATTTAGTAATGTCAATGACAGAATCATGCCGGTGAGTGATGCAGTGGCGTCTGAGGGCCCGAAGATCACCGGCATCCAGTAAAGGTCTTCGGCCTTGTCCCCTACACACAGAGATTTTTCCAGTTTCTCTGAATCTTTTGATGATGTTATTCACTGTCGATGATGAGACCTTCAAAGCCTTTGCAATTTGACATTGAGGAACATTGTTTTTAAAGTATTCCACTATTTTTTTTACGCAAGCCTTCACAGGTTGGAGAGCTTCTGACCATCTTTACTTCTGAGAGACTCAGCCTCTCTAAGACGCCCCTTTTATAGTCAATCATGTTACACACCTGATGCCAGTTAACTTCATTACTTGCTTAATGTTCTTTCAGCTGATTTTATTATATATTAATCGCTTTTTCAGCCCTTTTTTTTGTCTGTGTCCCAACTTTTTTGAGACCTTTTGCGGCCAGAAAATTTGAAATGAGCTCATTTTGTAGATAAAAATGTAAAATATCTTAGTTTCGCCATTTGAAATGTTATCTATGTTCTATTATAAATAACTTGTTGGCTCATATGATCTGAAAGACATTGCATTTTGAGTTTATTCACAATATACACTTTGTCCCAACCAATTCGGAATTGAGGTTGTATTAACAACCTAATTGTGGAATAAGGTAGTCTTGTTTCACAATCATTTTGTTATGCTGGCATGGTTTCAACCAGGAATTTAACCAGTGGGCTGTTTTGGTCCAGTGCCAAACTGTAATTCTTCTCTTATGGGAATTTGTAAATTCATACATCCAAAACCCTTCCCTGCCAGCACAAAATATTTAGAGGCATGAGAATCAGTCCTCAGAATAAATAAATCCTGCCTTGTGTTTATTCCACTTTGAGGCTGAATAATTGTGCTAAATAGCAAATCCTGGTGATGGGGAAAAAAATATTGGTAAATATTGTGTTCTCTGAACCTAGATTTCATCCTCCCCAATATATTGGCGCAATGCTTACAATGTTGTTGTATATTTGCGTGAAGAAGCTTCTTTCTGGCAACATTTCAGACCATTTTTACAGCAAGTAAAAATTTTCAGAGCAATGAGTTTCAGGATACAAAAAAAATAAAAGGAAAACTTGAGAGCTGAGTACCAAAAAACGTCACAACCCTCGTGTCAATGCCTTTCATTTCCCTTCCTCTTCAGCATCTTGCAAGTCCATCTGGAGTCTGCCAACTTTGATTGGTTTACGTCCTGCATATTCGCTCCTCCTTGACTGAGTCTTGGATCATGCTTATTTCCAAATAACTGTGTGTTGTGTATTTAACCCCCTTGCTTTGAGTCAATGCCAGATGTGTATGTGTACGCCACTATGCATTTTGCTGATTGGTTTCGCCATGACTGGAACCTGGTGCCTATATGACCATGACGGAATGCCCCAAGAATAGAGTGAGCGCGGTCAAGTTTTTTCTCAACGTTATTGGTCCAAACCCCATAATAAATTTCCATAGCAATGACAGAGAGAAAACACTAGAATGTGCACTCTCTATTCTTGGTGCATTCCGCCATGGTCATGTAAGCGCCAGGTTCCGGTCATGGCAAAACCAATGGGCAAAATGTATAGTAACCATAGTAAACACCCCTGTTCAGACATAAATAATCTCAAAAGAAAGTCAGTTTGCTAAAGGGCACTTATTTTCAAATAATGACATGCTTATAAGTGAAAGTTAAGTGAAAGTTATATGATCACTCACTTAATTTGCAATTATAATTCTTATGATATTCATAAACTTCATGATCTTATTTTCTGAAGTTAAAACGTAGCGTACATGGACATTAACTCTGCTGTGATTTATAATCCTTATGATATTTTAATCATAACCAAAATGTTTTTTCTGGAAGCTGGGGGCGGGACTCTGATAAGCGATTTCGCTTCCCCCGCGACCCTTTCGGTCATGATACATGCTGTGTGTTGAAATTGTCATGAAATGATTTTCAATCATGCCGAAATAAAATAAACAAAAAAGCTTTCAGGATATAACCAGTATATGATAAAAATCAGGCAACCGGTTAATCATTCATTCATTCATCTTCTATACCCGCTTATTCCTCACTAGGGTCGCGGGGCGAGCTGGAGCCTATCCCAGCTGACTACGGGCAAAGGCAGGGACCCACCCTGGACAGGTGGCCAATCCATCGCAGGGCACACACACCATTCACAGACCAGTCACTCTCACACTCATACCTATGGGCAATTTAGTGTTTCCAATTAACCTGATATGCATGTCTTTGGACTGTGGGAGGAAACTGGAGTACCCAGAGAAAACCCACGCGAACACGGGGAGAACATGCAAACTCCACACAGAAAGGCCCCAGGCCGGATTCGAACCCACGACCTTCTTGACCGGTTAATCAAAAAACCCAAATACATATTTATCCATTAATATCAATAAAACTACAGTTTTAGAGAAAATAAAAAATTTATTTCTGCATGGTCTGCACGGTTTTCGCTGCCAACAGCGCAACAGGAACTAACCATTTTGGCACATAAATCACATGCATCCAAATTGGTTAAAGCACTACATTCTTTGTTTTCTCATGGCCGCGTTAAAGCCAACTTACCTGGAGAAAGCGGCCTCGCGCAGTGTTCTTTTTTCTCTACATCATCGGCTGCGTCTCAATTCTCTTAAATTAAATCCTCATTTCCTACACTTTACAACACTATATGGAGTATTACCTCCACCATCTGTGCTGGAGTGTGAATCAGGAGTTCTAACATCCCAAAACAATCAATAATAATAAAAAAAAACCTTGACTTACACTCTGTTAAGTAACCCCACGGCCTTTTCTAGCATCTCAACTACCCATCTTGGAATGTTATACATGCTTAAGTATTAAATGCTGCTCGACTCCCTACGTTCCCTGTTTCTGAAATTCCCTGAATTGCTTCTCCCTTAACTTCACTAACTCCTAAGAACTGCATAAATACTGCATAAATAACCATCTTTATGCGCTCAGTTTTTGACTCAATTTCACTTGCACATACCATTGCTATGAATGCCAGAAACCTTCTTTTTTTCCGTACATAATACATATACACCCTTTATCCAAACTCCCCGCCATCTCCTCGGTGTATCGGTCTTCATCTACCTTCGCCTGTCGATCCTTCTCTACAACTTCTTTTTCTTCTCTCACTCTCTTAATAGCCTCTGCATACGAAACTTTACTTTGTACACATGTCCATACAATCTCACCCTCAAATTTCCTTCGCTCGCACTGTTTTGCACCTGCTTCATGATTTCCCCCACAGTGATGATTTCCTATGTCAATTTGCACTCTTCCTCATTGCACCCATCCTTCCCGCACCGTCTGCAATGATAAATTCTTCTCCGACAAACTGCCGCCACATGACTGAAATCTTGACACCAAAAGCATCTTAATGGAGTCCGTTCAAAAGCCCTCACTCTATAACTAACATAATCCAAATTTACTTGTTCCGGTAGTTCCCTCTCAAACTCTAATAAAACTGATAAACTATCAGCTTCTTTACCGTCCCGGTGACTTTTTAAGCGTCTAGCACCACAAACACCATCTATCTCCATAAATGAATCAGCTTTCACCGAGTGAACAACGTCGCTAATAACTCCCTTAAAGGATCAATGTGTAAGATTTAGATTCATCTATTGGTCAGATTATAGATTGCAAGCAACTGACCATTGCTTTTCTCAGAAAACCTACGGTGGCTGCAAAACTTGCGAAAATGCGAAAGGCGCTCTCTTGTGTCAGTGCTTTATTCATTAACTTTTTTCCCTTTCTGGACTACTGAAGAAAAAATGGCGGCGCAACACGTTGGGGATGTGGACCCGCTCCCATGTAGGTTTGAAGGGCTTATTCTTAGCAAAATGAAACTCAAAGATTATTGTTTTCACGTGATTATATACTACTAAAAAAGTAGTTATGAATGTATATTCCATTTCTGCCAAAATATCAATCTAAATTCTACACACTGCTCCTTTAACAGAAGGCTGATCACACATTTTGAAACATGTAACTTAATTCAAATCAAAATCTTTAATTTTCAGAGTCCTATCCGTTTGATGCTTTGTTTTACATTCAATTATTACCTGGCCGCTTCTGCAAACCCTCACTGATTTAACATCACCCAATTCTTGGTTGATAAATCGACCTATGAAATGGCTGTCATTGAATACATGATTTGCTTGATGATATGGTCCCGCTAATTTCATTCCGACTACATAACATAACATAACATAACATGAATGGCGAGAACAGGCCGTTCAGCCCAACTACGCTCGCCAGTGTCTTTATACCATTGTGAATATATCCCCTCAGATACTCAATGGTATCTAGCTTTAAGTCAAGCCTGCTCTTGAAAACCCCCAAGGTCTCTGCCTCAGCAATATGGTCAGGCAAGCTATTCCACATCGAAATAACTCTTTGGGTGAAGAAATATTTAAGAATATCAGTGCTAAATTTACCTTTGGTCAACTTCCATTTGTGACCCCGAGTTCTACTAACACACTTGGTCGAAGGAATCCTACATTATTCACCTTGTTAATCCCTTTAACATATTTAAAGACCTCAATCAAATCACCCCTTAGCCTCCTTTTCCTAAGACTAATGAGATTAAGGATCTTCAGTCTCTTCTCATAGCTTTCATCTTTTATACCTGGAATTAGCTTGGTGGCTCTTCTCTGAACTTTCTAAAGAGCCTCTATATCTTTCTTAAAGTATGGTCCCCAGAACTGTCCACAATACTCCAGATGTGGTCTGATGAATGTGTTGTACAAAAGAAGCATCACCTCCTTAGATTTGTACTCAATACTTTTGGCAATGTATCCCAGCATCCGATTGGCTTTTTTTTTTAACTGCTACGGCACAATGGCTAGAGCCTGTGAGGGTTTGGTCAACAATCACACCCAGATCTTTCTTGTGTGGAGCACATTCCAGTTTTAAACCCCCCATGAAGTAATCCTGTCTAATATTTTATTACCTACATGTACAACTTTACATTTCGCTGCATTAAATTCCATTTGCCACATTTCTGCCCAATTCTGGATTCTATCCAAATCTTCCTGAATCACTTTAGTGGACTCTAAACTATTTGCCACCCCCCCTCCTCTCCTTTTTCTGTTTCTTTTTCTCTCCTTCCTCCCCCTCCCACTCCATTTTCTCCATGTGTAATTTTCACGTCGGTCACTCCTATTACCCTAATTCCTATAGCACGTGAAGGCAGCAGTAGTAACGTCAGTACTCATGTATGGACGCCTTGGTATATAAGTCAATGTTATTGGGTAAACAGTTGAAGACACGTGATTCAAGTTTCTAACTGCGTTCAATAAAGTGGATGAGTCCACTCACTGAGCTTTTAGGCAGTAAACAGAGGAGGGGTGTGCGCGGGCGCTGGATCGATAGGGTCACTGCAATTGAGAGTTTCTTGGAAGACTTTTTATCAAAAGTTGCATATTTTACTTGGAGGCGAGCTGGTTTCGTTAACTTCCCTGTTGAAACCTGTTTGGCTTTTGGGTCTAGCTAGTCAAGCAGCTAGCTGACTACTTTGTTAACGCAGTTAACCTACACAGTCGGACAGTTCAGTCTGTTTGTAGAATGTGCGTAGGGTCAATGGAAGCGAGAAGATATCGTGAGGAAGTGAAGCCCCGAGCTTGGAGATTTAAGTGCACGAAGTGGTCGCCGAGGAAATGTTACGACGGCGAGGGACATAAGCAACGGAAGAAACGCAAGATCGCCGCAAGGAAAAGCCGCCGCTCGGGTGCCCGCAAAGCTTGCGACAAATCTTCGTGCTGGATCCGTTTCGCTCGTCGTTACAAGGTCAGGAGTGTTTCGCCTTCCATGAAGTCAAAAGACGGAGGCAATCCTTTCGGGACCATGGCCCCTAAGAACACCACTCAATATCTGATGCACGCAGTCTATCAAGACCTTGTATGCGAGAATGAAATGTATTCGAGCGTTAATATGAGTTCTCCGATTGACTTTTCGGGACATGATCAGAGTCGGTCTATCTATGATGATTTGGCATCGCCGCAGAATGTCTACATTTGTTTGGATTCCATTTATGAAAGTACATTGGAATTCCAGCAAAGAGACTTTGAGAACGTGTTCAACCTCTACGATGGAGCCCAATAGAGGACCAAAGCATCACATTTTATGTGGTTTGTGTGGGCGGACTTATTTTGACTTTTTTTTTTCCATTTCAGGGATGCAGGGAAAATGTTTTGTTTGTTGGTACATTTAAGTGTTAACGCGTGATTTGGGTGTTCAATATTTGTATGTAGTGTGTGGAGTTTGAATTTAAGCACTGTGTGATTTAATTAGCACCATTTTCTTGACCCTTTCCCCCCGCTCCCAGTCTTTATTCTTGAGTTTTCTTGTCCCACAGTCACGCAACTGACTTGGTCTGTCTGCGCGGGGCGCTGTTCCGCCATTCTTGCAAACTACTGTCACTTTGCTGTCCTAGACTGAAAATTCAGTCGAGTATGTTGCATGGTGCTGCCTGGCGGCTTCATTGAATTGTTTTATTGGATGATTATGCTCACGATGCGATCCCATGCTAAATACAGCCATTTAAATCTAATTTGCGTTGTCTGGTTTCTTGAGGCACCGTGTAAATATGCTCTATCTTGCTGTGAGATGTGGTCTTCCTCACGGCACGGTGAAGGATTCTTCTATATATGCTGCCAAAAAGAGCCTTTACCCCACATTTTGGATGCCGTAGCTTGTGAAACCTTTGGCTTTCCTGGCCACATTTTGGGCTTTGCGTCGTGAAAAACTACTTTGCACAGACTGCTAATCAGTTCACAATTCTTGGAGCACAGTAATTATATGTCCATGCCCCTCAGTTTTAAATATAATTCACGTTTTCATTTTGTGACATGTCTAACAAAATCTCCTTATATGAATTAAACATTAATATTTTGATTGATAAATATGAATAGTATTACAGAATCGTCTGTCCTCCATTGCAAACAAACTTCACAATGATGATGGATTGAAGTTATGTCACATCAAGTGCTAGAATTGTTGGAGCATGGAGGTGACGTCCATTTTGGCCATGATGTCGCAGTACCACACCCGTGAAAACTTACATGTTCAGTATACTTCTGAACCATGCAATGAAAGAGTGACTGACATAAAAATGATGTAAAGGGATGTACCTGATTTAATAGAACATTTGCAAACCTAAAAATCTGCTTTTCTCAAAACCCCTAAAATGGACATATAACCATTACGCTCAAAACCCTCGATATGCAGCCTGACAGAAGTTGCTGAAGACTTCCATGGCATTGAGGAGACTGGAGTGCTAGGTCCACAGAAGTGGGGGTGTCTACATGTTTGCATCAATGTCTGCTTTAATAACCTTCCAAAAAGTGAAAATCTATGAAATATTTGAGGGTGAGTTCGTCAGTTCTGCTTTATTGTTGAAGCTGAGGCTAGGTCATTTAGATTGTGAAGGCTGCTTTTCAATTAAGATGTGAGGTTAAGCAGTTGGGATGGAAAGGGTAGCGTTTTTTTCCTAGCATGAAATTGGTATAATTAAAAGCTTTACATTCATTACATGGAAAGTGTCCCAGCGGTGGCATGCCCATTGTGACGGATGATTGATGTTCCGTGATTGAAATGTTTGCACGCAGGTCCTTTGGGTCCGATGATGGTGTTGAAGTGGATGTGGGTTTAATTACAGCTGCCTGGCTAGAGAACAAGTCTCTGTAGTGAAGAGGAGAGAGAGAGAGAGAGAGGGGAGAAAAAAAAAAAAAAAAACCTCTAGTGCTGTTGCCTGATTAATACTTTGGCTCCAGCATGTTTGGACTTGTCCGCTATATAAAGTCTGCCGTATAAATTGAATCTCTTGGCTTCCATCAGCTCTGAAAGTTGTGAAACAGGAGAATCTACCAATGAAGTGCATGACGGGAGCATTTTTGTTTGGGTCTTCAAAGTATTTTTACCAATGATTTATTTCAGCAGTCATCTTGGCAAGGCCACCCCCCCGACTATTCTCTTAGAAAAGTGTTCTTAAACTGATCCGTAGTCTTAGAGCAATGTGGCCAGCCTGACCTGCTCCCTGTGCAACACATTTTCAGTGATGCTTCTGTATTTATGTTGTATTGCTGATTGTGATAGGTTTGAGCAGAATTAGAAATATTTTGTAACACATGTTAGCTAGCACTTATTAACACGCATTACTGTTCATAGATGCTTACTGATGGGAATCCAGCCAAAATTTACACTAAAATAGGCAAGATTTGTATGTTATGTAATATGAAGTAGAAGGTGGTATTTGTAGTTGCCCCATTAAAAAAGCTTTGGTAAGAGGCCAGGATATCCACTGCTTGCTTATGCATTATATTGTTTTTGTTTAGCAGTATTGGATTTTTAATCAAGTTTAATTGCCTTGTCATTGCTTTTGTGCGGTTTCGATTGGTTTAGGTTACAATAGTTCTTCCACCCTGGCCTAAGATCGTATGGAGGGTCCTCCATTCAACTAGTGATGTGTAACATGCTGTGCTCTGCATCTTAATGACTGTGTATGTTGTTTTTTTTCTGTTGGGTGTGATGGGAGTGGGAGAGGATTACTGCGTTGAGATTAAACTCCATGAGAGGCCGCACAAGTGTGGGGTGAGGGGAGCATCTGTTTGTGTGGTAAGCTCTTAACAGGATTCTCTGACTGGCGGAGCTCGCTTGAGAGACCAGCCTCCCAGCAGTTGGGCTTGGGGTTAGCATGTCAGTGTGTGAAGTTTATGGAGCTTTTGGTGGGCGTGGAAAGATCTGTGTGCTTTTGGGATATGTAGTGCATTGTGTGGTCTGCAATCAGGTACACATGCTGTAGTAATACTAGTGGGGCCCAGTTGGGGTCTAAAGACTGTCAAATAAGTTTTTTTTATTTGGGCATGCTTTGCAATTAATTTGACTTGTCTCCTTTTTAATCCAGCAGAGGGAGCTCATTCCCCACGCTATGATGCCAAGGTCTGCTATGGTTGTTTTTGTGGCCTGGGGATAAAGTACATTTTTATCCCAGTCCTGGGGTACATCTCCCAAAAGCTCCATTTCTAATCATGTTAACAACTTGCATAGTTTGAACTAGAGGGCTTGTATAGCCGCTAAGCTTTTGGGACATCTACTCTTGCATAGTAGCAAATTGTCAATATTCAGAAGTCATGGTGTGTTTTTTCCCTGGTATTTTTTTTTTTTTTTGCATAAAAGTAGCAAGGAAGCTGAAAATGAGCTCACATTTAAATTTAGTAAAAATAAATAAATCATAACCTTTATGAGTCACTTACAGCTAAGGTATAACCGGAAAAGCCAAGAAAACCATAATGTCATAAATTATTCCCTTGTAAAGAAAATACCCAATTCGATATCAAAACAGATATTGAAGAGAAGGTGAATAGTTTGACGACAATTAAGTAAAGAAAACATTTTCAGATGGACCACGCTTTAAGCAGTGTCAAGCATCACATACCCACATAGCCTTTATACTTTACCTAATACTTTTATCTGTTAGGGCCCAGTGGCAATAAAGATTGGCCCATCCTAAAATATGTTATCAGAACTATTTGTCACATATAGAAGAAAGTATTCCATATCCCCTGTAAATTGGTAAAAAACAACTCAAAAGTTCTGTTTGTGGGCAATTACACATGAGAGTTGCTAAAACAGCAATTTTTAAAAATTGTCATTTTAGAAATATATAGGGTTTCATGTAGATGACTCATTACCAAATCAGACATTGAAAACCGTTTTGAAATATCTTTGACGGTCTTCTCAAAATTTAGATTTGAATTTGGAAATTTTTTTTTTTTTTTTTTTGCTCCAGGACAAGGATCAAAGGTTATTTTGCCTAAGCTGACACCTCCTATAAGAGATTTGGCCATTTACTGGTATATGCTGTATTTCCATACATTGGTTACCAAAGTATTTGAGACTGTAAGTCATTGCAGGAAATTGAAACACAATTCCAGCGGCTCATTGTAAAATTTGTCATTTTCAATGTAATTCCGTTACCGAAAGTGCAGTGTAGTTCTCTTCATCTTATTTCTGCATTTATTTTATTTTTAGGAATCATCTTCCTTCTTGTGTCTACATTCTTATGTCTACACTGAATTTCAGACATTAACCTCTCTAATACTTGGCTGTAACCTGGAAAATTTGTGGTAATGGAATTACACGGTAACACAATTACACCAGTAAGGGAATTACAGAATTATTCTGAAAGCCAGTGAAAAGCAGAAGATGGCACAAGGTGGCATCAGGACTTTATGGAGCATAGTGGTTCATCGTTTTGGACTGCTGTGGTTGAGTGTTTCTTCCTGTGAGTTTAGTTTCCATAACCGGCGCATGAATTGTACCACGGCCTAGCGGCAGTTGCCGTGGTTGCTCCCTTGTTTGGCCGTCATGTCCGACTACCGAAACGTCCTGTTTGGCTTGCCCTTTTTTCAAAGGGCCGTGGTGCCCAAAAATTACCCAAAGTGGAGATTTTCGACATGGCGACTGAGCTGTGCGGCTCCTGTTGTCACGCTGCGCTGGACTTCTGAGCACAATGAGCCACAGAAGGATAGAAGGGACAGGATTACATTTGTAAACAGTGTTTGTCTTCTGCCAATAATGGATAACACTTTTTGTTCATTTACTAGTGTTTAATGTGAACATTTTCATTTTGAGCTTTGCAAGTTTCAGGAGTTGAGTAATTGATATCATTTACATTTTTTTTGTGTGAAGAGACTGCCACTTATGACTGAGAACAGTTAGAAAGAATATAGATATTGCAAGCAATGGAGATTTGCACAGTGCTTTTGACATTTGCGGTGTTGCCGAAATTCCGTTACCGACTTCATTACTCTCAATATTTACCCATTGAATGATGCGGGAACAATGTTACAAAGTAAAAACAAATGTTTCAGGATCCAGTCAGTGAAAGAACAATGCATATGACCTCTGATAGTATTTATTTGCTTACATTTTGGTTCAACAGAAGGTCAGCAACACGAACATCATTTACAATACCAGTTTTCAATTGCTTTGTTGCTTTCAGTATAGCAAATTTAGTAGATTATCAGAAAATGTAATTCTGTTACCATTTTGTAATTCCATTACTGCTGTCTCTTTCTCATAAATAGCATCCTACAAAATATGTGAACATACCAGTCAGTATAAACTTACCATGGCCTGTTCAACATCCTAGGCCACCAACTTCTTCTTAAACCTACTGTCCATCTTTGCCATATGTCAGAGAAATGCCTGTCAAAGTAAAGGCAAAAATAATGGCATTTTTTTTTGTCATAATTCCATCACCAACACTTTCACCTTCGTATAATCATCTACAGAATTGATTACCCCAAACTTTGTGTTGTACAGCTCCGTAAGCATGCCAGTGGAACTGATAAAAGGGCAGGCAAGTAGCAACTGCATTAGAGTAATAGATGTCAGGTAAAAATGACATGAAAATTACTCTTGATCTTAATTCCGTGCCCGTGGAATTGCCCTTGTGTGCGTTAGTGCGTCTGTCAAGCATTAATGGGTAGTCATCCACGAGATTTCTATAGAACTAGCAGCAGTTATTAAAGGAATAAGCCCTGAGAAGCAGTGGGTTACAGTGATTGTATAAAGGCAGAGGGGCGTTCTAAGGCACGACGCGCAGCGGATTGCCTTAGTGCCCCTCCCTCTTTATAAAATAACTGTAACTCACTGCTTCCAGGGGCTTATTTGCTTTTATAAAATGGTTACCCTACATATAGCCCATTAAAAAGACACAAGAAAAAAAAATCAGCAATTGGTAATAATGCAACAATAAAATTGGGAACTATTCTTTCTTCCACCAAGCAAGATCGAGTGGACAGAATGGTTGGCAAGCAACACAGACGCCAAGATTGCTTTTTCATCCAGCGCTATTATCAAGTCACATCAGGCCATTTGGGCTTGTTATTGTAGATATACCATGAAAGCAGGCTATTAAGAATGTCCCCTTCGGTCTCCCAAAGACCCCATTGAATAATTTTATGTTCGTTTCGGATTCGGTTTTCGAGTTTCCTTGTTCTCAACTCACGCCGATAGGCCATGTCATTACAACCAGCAGCGAGAATAGGGAACAAGATTGACTTTTGTCCTCAACACTTCCCAGTGTCCAGGAAAATATGTTGAATTGTGCATTAGTTTGCTAGCCAGCTTTTCAACTAGCTAGCGTTCACTACAATGGATGTGGTTACCCTACACATAGCCCATAAAATAAACACACATGGGGAAAAAAAAAAAACAATTTATCACTAATACTGAAATAGCAGGCTAGTTAGCAATGTAACACTGAAATAGTGAGCTAAAAGTCTTGAAACAAACGTAACCTAACGAGTCAGTTGAGCGAATAGTAGTTCGTTGCTAGGCCAGGCGCGCAGGGATATTTTGTGCTGCGGTCTGCCACAGAATACAGTGGGTTACAGTGATTTTATACCGGCATGGAACGCGGCTCAGCCAATCACATTTAAGGGTGGGAAGAACCCATTTTATAAATCTAAATATACACAACTGAGCAATGTAATACAGATAAACAGAAACTAAGAAACCATTTTTTTGGCGAAACGCTGCTCCATGTTTTAAATGCTGAAGTTGGAAAATGAAGATAGCCCTATTTATACTGAAAGGTATACTTTTACTTCGCTACTTTGATACTGGCCACTTCGTTACTCGTTTCAAATTTAAATATTAATGCAATTCATCATTTAAGGACTAACTGGATTTGCCGTGTTCGAGAAGAAGTGCACGGCCGATGCCAGCAGACATGGAGCTGCAACTTTATGCACGCAGTTACAATATTCTATCACTAGATGACACACCCGGATCGGTTATTGAATTTTCACAAGCAAGCTGAGCTCGAACACAATTTAGAACAGGAGTGGGCAACTCCGGTGGTTAACGCCGTTGATTGATCAGATGACTGGTGGTTGGAGCCGCTGGGTATTCAATTGGATTTTTGCTCAAAAGCTCTCCAATGTATCAATGATTGGGCTCTTCAGGTTAGAACTAGTCCTGTTGTTGTGTACAATGCATTACTTAAGCCTAGTCTGACAATGTTCTGGTGGAACTAAACACTTCACTCACAGATTAGAATCGTCTGTGAAATATAACGCACACAAGCCACCATCATATTATGGTGAAGTTGGTTTTCGGGTGTTTGTGTCTAGTCCCGGCCTATATATTGTCCTCCATAAATGTGATACATAATCTATGTCATCACCTATAGCTGTACTTACCAAGAATTTGGACGATTAAGTCACATGGATAATTGATGATGTGAACTGATCCAGGAGTTTGCTCTCACACACTTTTGAGACTGAATGGGATTGAGTAATATTGCATTCACTTCTTGCTGTACTTGCTGTTTATATGAATTGATGAGCACTAAGGCACCTGAAGGAAGTCATTCCTTGCCTGATAATGGGGCCAACTGGAGAATACCAGCAGAAAGTACCATCAAAAGTCTGTCAAACTATAACGCGCACATTGCTCAAATCTGCTGAGAAAATGCTCAAAACTGAAAGCTGAAAGTGACTCTCATATGACAGTCATGTTTGCAGTTCAAGCTGGCAAACATTTAGAGAATACAAACTGGGTCAGCTCTACCGGAGTTCAAGATTTAAAGTGGCCGTAACATTGAATGTAGTTGGCGTGTGCCGTAGACCCCCTGGTGTCTGTGTGTGATCATTGTGGAAATGGAGGATCATGGGAAGTGGCCGGGTAGAGGGTACCACAGACAGTCTGGATGTGTTTTAAAGTGCTTCTCATGACTTGTTTCCTTCTGTATTTATTCCCCTTAGGGGATTTTCTGCAGGTGAAGGTGACGCACCAAGCACACAGTGTCCAGCCTGGCCTCTTCGCTGCTGGAGTTGGAGCGATCACTAGCTTTCATCTCCCTTCCTGACTGACTAAGATTTGCACCTTGGCAGAAATATTTTGCCTTTGTTTTAGGAAGCCATTTTGTGTTTCTTGCAAACAGCTGGTATTTTCGATCCTGCATTCACGGTTTATCAAAGTTCCTATTCATGTAGGTACTGTTAATGATTTTAGTATGCTTAGTACGGGCTGGTTTAAATGACGTTTAGCAGGACGTAATGCTATTACTTTCCTTTTGAGTGTTGTGGTGTGATGGGTTCTGGAATGTCCAATGTCAACATACTATAAGGTGACCCCTGGTTTTGAAGCTCCAGGGATGTTTCCTGTTTGTTTTTTCTTCATTTTTCGTTTAATTTCTTTCATGACTGGTTTTATGTGATAAATGCAGCACTCCATGGTAGTTCAATTGATTTAACTCTTAGTATGTGTTTCGTGGTGTCTCCTCTCCCCATTTTATGACCTTCTTCTGGAACTCCATTTCCTTACCAGCAATGACCAGTTCATCAGCACCAAAATAGCATGTTGGTAAAGTCACAATTGTATATTAGTCCTACTCCTTATAGGGCCGATAATCAACAGAACTGATATCAAGCATCACAGAGAGTAAAGCTACAATCCGTCTACCTTTGGGTCCAAGGTACAACACTGCCCTGTAAAGCCAGACGGCAGCATCTGCAAAATGGTGAAGCTGAGAAAATTGGCCTTAAAGTTTTACCTCCTGCCTTACTTCTGTAGAAACTGCTAACATGCACATGCAATAACTGTATATGTGTATTCATCAGGCTAATCTCTACTGAAAATAGATGGAGCTGGTGCTGTAGAGGGTCAATGGCGGGTTTTCCCAATTTTGAGAAATTTGCAGATACTGCTCTCTGGCTTGACAGGGCAGAACACCCTTCTCCCACGAGAGACTGTATGCCGTGCATGCTGTTCCTCTGCAGCTCTTGTTCTGGTAAAATTTTTATATCTCAATTATCTGGCTCTATTTTTTCCTCACACTCTTCTTTTTTACCTTCTCTACCACTGGGTGGCACTGCAGTACCAGTGCGGAGTCGACAGCGAATCCATTAGCGGGAGCTGCTGCAGGTCAGTGCGGAAGATGACGACAGCATCAGCGAGGTGTTGATTGTCATGGTTCCGAATTTAGCTCCGGTATGTGCAATCGTCTGTCCTGTGGAAAGGTGCGTCTCCAGAGTGGATGAAAAGCCTTCATAAACAGATCGGACGTGCGGCCATCTGCATGCATAATCTGTCTTTGTCTTTACTCTAATTGTAAGTGAAATCCCCAAATACTGTGTCAGCTGTCAGTGCTTTCATTTTCAGTTGTCCTCACACATTACAGTATGCATAAGTGCTTTTACGCTTGATTCATTTTATAATGCAAGATTGGAATTGTGTGGGTTTGCTAACAGGATTGCTGGGCGCTGCTGCTCCATCCCATATAGAAGTAGCAGGCATGACCTTGGGTCACAGACCGTATATGTAGACATGTCATACGAAATGCTAATTGCTGGGCTCCTCATGACTTGTGTAACTGTGTATCAAAGGTTTAAATCACAGTTCATGGGTATTCTTGCTGCATGCTAGCAGCTGTTCTATGTCATGGTTAGTGCAGTGAATGGTAATTCTATGTCAAACACGAGATACTTTTCACTGAATGGCTGCACTTTCAGAGTCAGTGCTATAAAATGCAGATGCCCTATGTTGGTTTGCAGAATATGCGAACATTTATTATTTTTTTTATTAAAAATGACATGCAATTGATTGATCAAATTTTGAGTTGATTTTGGGGGCTACTCTTGGATTTATACCTGGTTGGACAATCAAAACCATCCATCATATCATGCGCGAAAGTGTTGTGCAGTAAGAGTTCATCCATTGGCCCTGCATTTGCAGGTTATGGATTGCCGGAGTTATCTGCTTCAACTGATGTGCCCTTTACAAATGGGAAATGCTGTGAATCACTCCTACTAGACAAAGTTTTATGGTCAAAGGCACTTTTGGACTAGTAATTACCCTGATTTCAAATCATGCCCTCATGAAACTTCAAAAGCTTTACAAATGAGACATTTCAGGCAGGATACTCAAGTCATTTAATAATTTATTGCAAAATGATATGTTTGGCGGTGCCTCTGATTGAGTGATGCTCTGGAACAGTCTTGGCGGGCTTAACACAGACAGTCCCTGAGATCGCAAACCCCTTCAGCAGAGCCGAGATTCTATGAGTTTAAATTAATGAACACAATATGAACTAGAGAGCGCATACCTCCGCCACGCCATCTATCTGTTCTTTTGATTACAGAATTTGTTCCGGATCAGTTCTAAAATTGAATCACCACTTCCTTGCGCTACCACTTGCCATCCTGCCAAATTTTGCTCTAAACTGTTCATAACTTTTTGAGATTTCTGGTAAGAAATATCACACAGGCAGTGGTCGGCAGCTCTTATCTGAGTAGTAATTGGCCAGTGCAGTACAAGGATGTAAACTGGGAAGGGTCTGCCGGGATAGGGTATTTGTAAATAACAAATTCTCAGGCGCCTCCAGTTGGCCAGACGGGCGCTCATTAGGAAGATTCTAAGCTTGTTCATGTTCGGTATCCTCTGCCCTCGTTCTGAGCTTGAGAGTTTTCAACCAATGAATGTATAAGAAGTGGTGGCGACAAGTGTGTGCCTTGGAGGAGAGCCGCAAACTGTCTTCCCTCTCCTGAGTTGGCAATAGGGGGCAGCATATGCAAAAAGCCTTGTACGTAGTTCCCCAATTGGACATTGCAGATTCGGTTGGGATTGGAGATGCCAAATAAAAAAAAATAATAATAAAAATCACACAGACCTGCGTTACATTTATTTTAATTCTTCCAGACGCAGAATCCAGAATGTTCCCCTATATGACCCTCTCGATTAAAATCAGTTTTGTGCCAGGTGCGGGCTTAATCTGCATCCGTGACACTGGCCCATAATTAGTCCTGCCATTTATGAAATGGATGTATTGGCCCAGCTGTGTAAGTCCTGCTTACAGGGCTGTAAATAGGTCAGTGCAGATGGGCAATACTGCCCTCCTCCTCTCTCTCTGCATCCTGCCTTTGCTAACCTGCTCCAGTCCACGGCCCAGACGCTGCTGACCACCGTGTCCATTTCCACCTGCCCCCCCCCACTGCTCTCGCGAGGAGAGAGACCGACATTAATGGGCTGCTGAAGCACGATGCTCGCTCCGCCACTGGGGAGGCGGGCCTGCGAATATCGCTCAGAAGCGCGACCCAGCACCGCCACTCAATTTAACTGTGTCAAGAACACTCCAGCGCAGCCTGGAAATGCCAACCTTCCAGGGACCTCTAGCCCAGTGATGGATTACTTGACCCACATATCCTATCTCACTGCTAATTTGAGGATTTTTCATGTTGCCTGCACGCGTCATCGCGCTGCCCATATAAGGGCTTTTTATTGTTACTGATATAAACCATTCCCGCATCAACTGTCAGGTCGACAAATACCCGAACTGTGATGTTATTTTCACCATTTTGGCGCTGGACGCCACCACAATGGATTTTAAATGCTAGAATTACTTTATTTTCTTTTAGGTCCTTGAAAAGTGACTACTGATAAACAGGGCTGTGAATCTTGCATCGCACCCCTGATTGGGCTGTGCACTGCCTGTCCATAAAAAAAAGTTGCACACTACAATATTTTGTTGATGCACCCCTAGCTTTGATCACAGCGCACATTTATCATGGTATTGTTTTGACAATCTTATACATTGTTACTACATTTATTTCCCACCAGATTTGCATTCACTTTTGGCGCAGATATTGACGATGGTTGAGTCGAACCACTCCATTAAGCCTTCTCCAGCACATCCCAAAGACTTTCAATTGGCTAAGGTCCAGACTCTGAGGCGACCTTATCATGCGTGAAAATGATTTCTCATGGTCAATGAAACAATTTCCCAATTTGAGCCTGAAGAATATTAGCATTGTCGTCCTGGAGTATGCCTGTGCCATCGGGGATTAGAAAGTCCATTGATGGGTGACTGGTCATTCAGTAGATTCAGGTAGTCTGCTGTGAATTCATTTTATCGCTGCAGAACAGTGCTCAGCCTGGAACTGACCAATCACAGTGACTCCAGATCATAACACTGCCTCCAGAGGCTTGTACAGCAGGCACTGTGCATGACTGGTGCATCGCCTCATTGGCTTCCTTCCTTTCACTGACATGTCCATCATTCTGCAATGGGGTAAATCTATGACCTTTTCCCATTGCTCCTCAGTCCAATCTTTATCTTCCTCTTAGGGCATCTACAGTTGCTTTCCATCTCACTCTGTGTCGAGCTATACTCTTTGCTTCACTCCAGGTCCAACTAATACTTCTAAGGGCGGACTCTAATCCTCTCCGCCAGGTGTTCTTGGGTCTTCCCCTTTTACGTTGTCGTTAGGGGTTCCATTCCAGGGCCTTCTTAGTGATGTTCTTCTCTCCCTTGCGTAATGTATGACCAATCCATTTCCACCTTCGGGATTTAATTGTTGTGGTAATAGGCTCTTGGTTTGCCATTTTCCATAGGGCAGCATTGCTGACAGTATTTGGCCTAATGCCCAGTATTTGTCGTAGGCATCCGTTCAAAAATGTTTAGATGGTATGGAGTGATGTAACAGTCTCCCTCCAGGTTTCTGAGCCGTACAGCAGGATTGCCTTCACGTTGGTATTGAAGATCCTGGTTTTTGTCTTGAGCCTCAGTTCTTTACTTCTCCACACAGGTCTTAACATGGCAAAATCTTGCTGTGCTTTACGTTTTCGTGTCTTTATGTCTTTGTCCGTGCCCCCTCTTGTACTGACTATGCTTCCTAGGTAGGTGAACTCTTGTACATCCTGAACCTCCAATTCTCCAATCTTGATCTTATCTTTCTGACGGCTGTTGATACGCATGCTTTTGGTCTTTGATACATTTATTTTAAGTCCTACTCTGTTTGTTGTTATTTCTAGTCGATTGCTCTGCTCTTGGGCATCTGTTAGTCTGTGTGACAACAGGCAGATATCGTCAGCAAAGTCAAGGTCTTCTAGGCAACTTTGTAATGTCTATTGGATACCGCGTGGAATGTGATATGCTATTCTGCTGACCCGATCAATGACGATGGTGAACAGTAAAGGGGACAGTAGACATCCCCGACTCACTCCTGTTGTCATGTTGAAGGGTGTTGTAAGTCTTCTTGCATGTATGACTTGGCAGGTAAGCCCATCATAAAACTGTTGTATAAGTGTGACAATCTTCGATTGTATTCCATAGTGGCGCAGAACTTTCCAAAGTGCATGATAGTCCACGCTATCAAACTCCTTCTCAAAATCAACAAAGTTCATGTAAAGGGTAGATTGCCATTCGATGGACTGTTCAAAGATTATCAATCTTTATGCTCTTATAAATTGAACTCAGTTTTTTCCCCAATTGGCCTCACTAGCAAGCAGTGACGTGCAGTCGGAGGTTATTTTGGTGAGGCAGGAACCTCCCCTTTACTTGATCACCAATCAGACGATTAAATAGTTAAGTAAGACTATTCGGCCGAATGATGGGCCAGTTTAAGTTTCCGCGGCATTATTACTCAGTACATCGAACCTGAAATTCTCAACAGCAGATTTGCGCGTACTTGCTTCCAGGAAGCCGAAGCAATGTCATTAACAAATATTACAACAGTTCGATTTATGTGGAGTTCAATGCGCGCTTTTACACCTAAACTAAAAGCGGGGGTTTATTTTCAGTCGTCTTTCATAATCCGATTAACAAAATGTTTAAACAATATACAGAATTACCGACAATTTTTCCCAATTGATTATTCAGATTTCCATCCTTGCAGTCTCAAATTGAAGCGTGAATGAATCTTTTTGTCATTATCTCCTCTATCAGTATCAGGCTTCCTATTGGCTTGGTCTTAATTGTTTTGATTGTCAAGCAGGAATAGTGTGGGAACAAGTTCACAAAATCCTTTGATAAAAGTTTGGGTCACTGCCTCACCTCGCCGCACGTCTTTGGCTCACTGTAAGCAAGTCCTCGCAAATCCGCATTTTCGTGAGCATTTCAAGTTCGATGTAGCCTACTGAGTAATAACGCCACGGAAACTTAAAATGCCCGTCATTCTGCCGAATAGTCTTACTAAACTAGTTAATCGTCTGATTGGTAATCAAGCAAAGGGGAGATTTCTGCCTCACCAAACTAACCTCCACCGCACGTCACTGCTAACAAGTGGCTTTCTTGTGGCCACACAGCTGTTTAGTCCCAATCCTCCTACACCATGCATGTGGAAATTTTCTTACCTTCGTAGTTAACCATAGCCATGAGCATTTCCGTTGATTATTTATTTATTTATTTATTTATTTATTTTAATGATGAGACCGAGGATTTTAGTGATCGCACATCAGGATCAGTCATGCCATTTCTTCTGCAAAGTCGGCAGTTCACCACTATCCTCTCAGGTTTTGTTAAATTGTTGGACAGTTCATGACCCAATGCTAGTGATTTCAGCTATCTCTTTAGCTGTTTGTCCCTTTTGAAATGCAGTAAACGCGGTCTTTTCAATGATCATGAGCTGTGTCTTTCCACATGGTTGTTTAAAGGGGCAGTAAGCGGAAATGCATCACTTCCAGATTGAAGGAATTTAAAAAAATCTCTGAAGAACGAGAGGTGTAATTTCATCTGGAGTATAGCAGGGACCTATTGCATGAAGGCAGGATAAGGGATCAGCCCAGGATCGGCAAGGGATTAGCCTGATCTCAAGCCCCATTTCGGTTGCACAGAGCATGTGAGCTAAGCCATGCACTAATTACTATGGAAACAAAATCTGTGGAGCGAGCCAGCTCCGGAGCAAGCTTACGAACTAGCTAAGCTCCTGCCTCCAGCCAATTTCACCTTACCTCATTCAGCAGTCACCCAAATTGAAAATCAATGTCCTTAACAGTTATTCTGATTTGAGCACTACACATTACTATCTCAATTACTCTGGACCTACTATAATTATCTTAGAAACTTGTGACCATTGATGTCAGTAAAATGGCTAATATTCGATCATTACATTCAAGTATCCATGTGATTGTGACCATCACAGTTCAATCAGTCCCCCTTCCATGTCATATTTTAACCATATTTAGAATCCGTCATTATCAGATTTGTCCTTATTCCTCAAGGTGAAACTTCCATCAGAGTAGAAAATGAGCAGTGCTGGATGAAGTAGGTTACAGTGTTTCAGCGCCGTCTTAAATTGCTGCGGTAACCCCCTACCTACAGCACTGCTGCTACTTTTCTCCATCTTTATTCAGACTGCGATGCGTAAGGTTGAGTCATTGCCTTAGTGCTGAACACGAGTGCAATGTCGCTCGCTTCGCAATACTAGAATCAAATATTTTCAGGAGGCTCCTTGATGTGATTTTCTGACGGTAACATTCTACTTTTTAATTTGAAAATGCCTCTATCAGCGGTGATTAAAAGCAGAAAGTAAACTAATCTGTAAACGTCTTCTAGTTCGGGATCAATTCAGTTTGTCTAGGACAAAAAAAGGACTAACAGCACATTTGAGAGGCATATTTGTGACACGCAGACAATTGTACAGCTTCATCAAGTTTAACGTTGTCTTCAAAATGCTCATGTCACACACAAATTCATTCGCAATGGGTCTCGCTCGACATTAAATCTGTCTGATAGCGATGGCTTATCACATTCACGATGACGTTGAAGTGCATCAGCTACTCCTTTTTGACGGGGCTGAAACACTTCCCGAGTTTAGTTTCACTCGAGTTTAGCTCACTTTAATAATCCTCTCAAATGTCTCGCACCATTTAGACAGAAACTAAATGTATAGCAAGCAGAGGTATTTCAGATATCCCAATATTTGCTTATTTAAATCCAAACTTACTTTTTTTGGACAGGCAGTGTATATACTCTCAAACTAAAGTGAATAATCTGCGCTTAAAGCTTAAATTCAACACTTACGCACTGTGTACATTTCAAGCCTATGTCTAGCTTCACTCATTCACTGTTTTGAATTTCGCCCGTAATGTATCAAAAGTCATCTGGAGCCTGCCTTGGTGGGAATACTGGCGCTTGCGGCAGTCTGGTGGGATTTCGGGCTGTTCCCGAAAGAGCATCAAGGCCCCGTTGAGCGCTGTCCTCGCTATACCTATTGAATTGATACACAAACACACACTCCAAAGCTGACTTTCTTTTTTTTCAGAATTCTCCATAATCACATGGAAAAGTGACTTTTTTTTTTTTTTTTTTTTTTTTTTTGGTCAAAACAAATGGTGAGAGTGTTCTTACTTTTACAGAATGTCAAAACAATCCAAATTAGACCTGAGTGCCATGTAATGGTTATTTCCAACTCCAATATGCTGTGGTCAACTGCGAAACTAAAGATGGCATTGTCTATATGGCAAATATTTACGGAGTTGACTCAATATTATACCACAGTATAGGAAAACGTGTAGAGGAGAGAAATACGTAACTTTTCCTGTTGGATTATGCACCGTAGAAGCATATCATACTGTTTCAAAACTACAGTTCATCCATCAGCGGCTGTAGTCATGAGGGGACTTTATCGCTGTTGTCGAGTCACTAGTGGGTATGGTCCATTAACTCCTGGAAAGGTATATTCATGAAGGACGGTTTGGGCTCATCTGCCTTCCTTACTGTTTGATAAGTTCGATGCAGGAAAGTGAGCCTATAACTCTTGTAACGAGATGACAGTCGAGATTCAAAATGGCGCTGGTGTTGATTCTTCTGATGCGAAACAGACATAACTTCAGAAGAAACCGCAATCGGCACATTTCTCCCTGCATTTGAGCATGGTTCTGTTCACCACTCTGAAGGATGAATATTAACTTCTGTAAGATTTTCTCCCACGCTTGTTTTGTTTGTGCCCACAACAAGGCCATGTTCGAGGCATATTATCCTCTAACAGCAACAATGCCGCGTTGCCAGTACGGTACCCTTGCTCTACTTATCTTTTCTTGGGAAGAGTAACTTAGATTTTTTGTCATAAACAACATGTTTCTCTGGTCCTCAGCGGTTTTGTGTTCTCCATGAGGTTGACTACGTTTGTTTGAGCTGCACAGTGGTAAACTAGCTGATGTTTACAAATAAGTTGGGTATTTTATTTGTTTGCCCTGCTGACTATTGTTCGTGAATTAGTCTTATCCTGAAAGTTAGTCCGCTATTGGATTTAAGAGATTATAACCCCAAGAAGTAATGGTCCCTTCATGAATATGGCCCCTGGTCATTAATAATGCTTTTGAAAAACCCCTCTGGCTTGAATGCTTCAAGGGCCCTGTAAGGCTGTATCAGACTGCCAATCATAAACTCAGTGCTCACAAAGCTCAAATGGGGAAAGAGTGCAGCGCACCGTTAGTCGTGACATCCCTTCAGGACACAGATGATACTTTTATCCCATATTTTGTCTGTTTTGAGGATGTTGACAGCTTCCATGCTGATGACAGCTGCTGCACATTTTTTTCCCCCTTTAACTTTCAGTATTATTACATCCATAATATCAGAGATGTGATTTTTCCGCTAATTCGGGGAATTCCGCTTTTTTTATCTTCAAAATTAAAAAAATAAATAAAACTCAGATTTTTCAGTCTTGAAAATCCGATTCGATATCTGCAGCATTCCGACTTTTAGTACTTCCGTAACTAAATTGATCTTATGCATGATGCATTCTACAGAACTTCTGTTTTCAAATTAGCCAGGTAAGGCACACCGGTCAAATGTCATGCTGTGTGGGCAGGGGCCGCGGCGGCAAGTTTCAACACTGCGGAAAAGGAAACGACTTGGATATTTCGGATATTCGAGATGACAGATGGCTTGTAGTATAGTAATAATAATTAATAGTCCGTATACCTGTATTTTGTGTATTTAGGCTAGTGGAACGAGGATGAAGCAGTCTTGTTGCCCAAGTTTCAGCGGTGGTTCAGTGGTTGACGGCTGAACACTGCTGCGTCCCTTTATGTAACTCGTCGAGACGACTGCTGTACACCGCTGGTTAGTTGCGTGGTTGGTTCAGTGTGTATCAGTATCCCCCGGGAGTGTGAGTGGGTGCGCGTCTTAGCTCTTTGATGCACCTTCGCCAGCTCCCATTGATGGTAGTATGGCCAGTCAAACCATAACATTGTATTACGTAAGCTTACCAATTAACCTGATGGACCTTTATTTTCCTACCTTCACTTTCGCACACTTTAATATGAAGCATTATCTCCCTACATTTTGACTTTGGTGATGCTGAATTAATTGGTTACTGTGGCCAGCATAAGCACAGGTTCACAGTGCTAACGCAGCTGGGCGTCTCGCTCCTAAGCTAAATCATGGTTATTTCATCAGCTGCCCAACTAATCAATGACCTTTAGCAGTATTAGCGAACGATACCACAATGGCACGCAACTTTTCTATCGCGTCATATAATTAAAGGTGCTTCAGGACCTCGATGAGGAGCCCTTCCTCGTAGTTTAACTTTTGTTTTTTCATGTAAATGGAGCGTCACTGGACTGCAAATATAGCCGAATGTGGCTAGTTAGTGACAGTGTTTTCCGTTGTCGTTTGGCTTATTCACTAGGTTAATATGCAATGCATAATATGTAATGCATATTTCTAGGAGTTCCATCAGGATAGTGTTTTTAGTCAATAATTGGAAGCAGAAAATACTCACAGAACTCATAGATGGTTTCTACAGATGATTGGCTAAAGAAAAAAGATTTATTAGTGGTGTGTATCTACAGTGATTATGTTATTATTTTTCATTTTTGTTATTATACAGTACATTCAGGGAAGTCTAAATTCATAAAATCCCATGAGCATGTGACTTTGTGATATGATTTTGGAGTTGATTAAGAATTCAATGATTTTATTGATATATTGGCTATATTGAATGAATGTTATTTGACTTTTATCTGAGTGCAATAGTGGCAGATTAAATTCTTTACAAGCTTGGAGCTTGTGACTAATTTTGACTTGACTTAGAAATCAAAGATTGCATGTGTTTGTTGGCTTGAGTATACATTGGATGATAATTCTGTTTTTTATTGAATTCTTAAGGCACTAAAAATCACTAAAACCCAGACCCCTGGCTAAATTTTCAGATAATTTCACTTCACCCAAATCACATCCCTGTAATATAATAATTACATTTTTACAAAGTTTCTTCAACTTATGTCAATTTGTTGTCTTGTCACAAATGCCTGCATTCAACGGCTGCCGATCCACCACATCCAGTGTTATGAGATGCTTAAAGTCCTAATTATCGATTCCCTCGGAGTCAAATGGCTTATTATTATTTTTTTATTCCAAGATTTTCCCCGGGAATCAACTCACTCCTGCGTCTTGCTTATTGCCACTAAGGATTATTGCTTTCATTTAAAGCTAAAAAATTCTGACATTTGGTGATCTCTGGGAGACCAGAAACGATGATTATTTATGGCTCGAATGAGTGAAGCCATATGCTGGCTCCTAATTGGGTAATCAGTCATGCGATTATGAATTATGGCTGCTGCTTTCCAGATGTCCTGGAGGTTAACGCGGGGGTGTTTATATGAGGGACGTGAAGAAAATTGTTTGGGGACTTGTTTAGAATTGCATTTGAATGCCTAGGTTACTTTACTTCTGATTTCTTGTCAATTTTCTATTCACTAGAATGGAGGGAAAGAGTCTTGTGTATGTTGCAGTGGTCAGAGCTGCCATTCTAGTAGAACAGACGTGGCATTTCTGTGAGTGAAAGGTTGCACTCTGAGTGTAAATAAACAGTGTTCTTTCTGTGATTGGGCTCTGTGGCATTCCTCATTCTGTTTAAACTTGGACATGGGGAAAGCTGACCTTTATTAGATTTTCAGCATCCTTGACTGCCTGCATATTGGTGTGGAATTGTGGCCATCGTGGCCCCAGAGCCAGTCGAGCATCTGCTCTGTAAACACGCCTGTGTAGGGACATGACCTGGCACAGACCGTATTTATTTTCTAATTCAAATATGGTCTGTGGTAAACATATCTTGCGCATTATTCAGGCTGGCCGATATTTGCTCTGTGTGACTGGAATGTAAACGGGGATGATTTTCGATGACTACACTGCCAGTTTTTTGGCCTAATTGATCTGGAGGGCTCATTCAGTAGCATTCAGGGAATATGCTCGGGGGAAAAAAATGTTTTATGTCCGTATTGTCTCTCTTTTTTTCAAGTTGAGGTCAATTATGACCTCAATTGTTTGTTAATTTTTAGGTTATTTGAATGCATAAGAATGAAGAATGAATGAAAACAAGTGAATAATGGTTCCATTTGTTCATTATGCTCATTAGTTCCTGCCGCAGCACCTAATTCTTTTGATTTTGTGCCTGTTGTTTGTGAGAATAGTTACCATAGTGGCAGTAATCTGCATACTCTCATTGCTTCCTGTGTTTTGGTTCTTGAAGATGATCATACAAAAGTCACAACAGTAATGTGCTGAAGAATAAGACAGGTGTGTGTGTGTGTGCGCGTGCGTGTGGGTGTGTGTGTGTGCGCGTACAGCAGAAGAATCAGAATGTCTGTGTGTGAGTGTGCAGAGGAATGAGATGGTTGCGTTTTTGAGAGAGGAGGTCAACAATTTTTTCAGACCAGAGGCATTATGAATATGTTTTTCATCATGCAGGTGATTATTTTGTCTACAAAAGTCATTACAATGGCTGAGGAAGTTCTTTAGATATGAGGAAAATGGCACTAGTGCGAGTATGTCCGTTTTGTGACA
Source organism: Gymnothorax reevesii (assembly GCA_029721435.1). NCBI lineage: Eukaryota > Metazoa > Chordata > Actinopteri > Anguilliformes > Muraenidae > Gymnothorax > Gymnothorax reevesii. The sequence continues at coordinate 27,480,776 of CM056579.1, read as the reverse complement.
TAGTGTGTGGTCACTGAATGACAACTGTCCCTACAAGCACTGTTTACGAATGTTTCTGCATGTTTTAGAGTATTGGATGTGCGATGTATCTGAAGCTGAGCTGAACGAATCCTCTGATTCAACTGTGAGGAATGCAGTTGTCCCCACCCGAACAGGCCGGAAGTGGCAAGCAGGCCCAGAGGTTGCCAAGGCCATTGGCAGGCTCCAACCCCAGGAGATCGTCGGCAGGGTGCAAGTAGGGAGAGCAGGGCTTGGCTGGGGAGTTTCTCCACGCCTCTGGTCCAAGGCCACGAAGAGGAAACGAAAAGTTATGGTTGTGGAGGAGGTTTCAGGGGCGAACCAGGAGCAGTACACCATCAAGGCCGTCTCACAAGGTCGTCAAGGGAGATGGACTAAGTGGGAAGGCACCATCAGGAGATCCCTCAGCTGGGCCGACCTCTGGAAGATGCCACAAGCCAGACTCCGCTTTCTGCTCATGGCATCGTATGACACCCTGCCATTCCCCAGAAACCTCCACCAGTGGTTTGGCAAGGAGGAGAGCTGTCTCCTGTGCAGTGCACCCAACGCTAACCTACAACATTTGCTGTCAGGCTGCAAATTTGCACCGAGGCAGGGGCGCTACAGGTGGCGACACGACCAAGTCCTGACAAAGCTGGCCGAAGTCTTGGAGAGCTGCAGACAAGATGCCAACAACCAAGCCATAGCCAAACGGCTTGTCAGGTTTGTGAGGCCAGGGGAAGGCAGAGGTGACACCAGCCGACGAGGCCCCCGGAGTATCCTTTCTCGGGCAGGAGACTGGAGTATGAGGGCCGACATCCGCAAACAGCTGCAGTTCCCCCGTGAAATTACCACCACTTCACTCCGGCCAGACATCGTGCTTTGATCTGCTGCTACAAAGTCTGCAATGCTCATAGAGCTCACGATCCCCTGGGAGGAGGGAATCCAAGCCAAGTATGCAGACCTGGCTGCCGAGTGTAGAGAGGCAGGCTGGTCCACTACCATCTACCCTGTGGAGTTAGGCTGTCGAGGCTATGTCAGAACATCAACAACAAGGCTGCTTCGTGACGTGGGAACAACCGGGGCGAAGCTCCGAAGGGAAACCAAGGCACTTGCTGAGGAAGCAGAAAAAGGAAGCTTCTGGCTGTGGCTGAGGGGGAGGGATAAGAACTGGGGGTCAAGGCAATGAAATGGGTCAGCTGCAGGAGATGGCAGGGAGACGTCCCTGCCACCGCTCCGCCACCAGGAGGCGTTCCGTGGTTAAAGTGAGTGAAACTGCAATGAATGGTAGTCCCCGGCTGATGACCCTGCGGTTGACCCAAGGCGCTGTAGGAGGCTCGTCAGGCATATGTGCCCAGCAGAAGCAACACCACATCTGTAAAATCAATTCAAGCTATGTCGTAAATATTTAATGGACACTTTCCATTCATCCTTCCTGAAAGTGTGATTGCAGAATCCAATGATCAGAGAGCTGTAAGCATAGTGTACCTAAAATGTTGTAATACCTCTGTTTCATGCTTGTTCTTTTAGGAGTGGCTTGTACTCTAATGGCTCGGATGTTGTTTCTACTCCCAGTCTCGCAGGAATAGTATCTGCTGTTTGGCCCTAGAGCAAGGCCCTCAACACCAGTGGAATTGCCTCTACTTTGTCTAATCAATTGTAGGTCATTTTGAATACATATTTCTGCGGAATTAACAGATAAATCTTTACTGGGGAGTTTTAAGCATTATAGCAACTGCAGTGAGATTGTGCTTGCTGGTAATTTGAAAGAGAAACCAGTGTGTTAGTCATGAGAAATGGCATTTGGGAGGAAGCTGTAAATAAGCTGTCATCACCACTGTGACTGGTGTGGAGTTGGGTTACTTTAACTCTCCTTTGAGTTTTTTTGTTCAAATTCGAGCTGAGTTCTTGCTTACAGAGGTTTTACATACTCAATAAAGGTCCACGTGCTGACCAGATGTCTCCAAGATCTTGTGAGTCTGTCAGGGAATATTTCTTAACTGAATCCTGGGCTTTGAATCAACTGCATTTATAAGCCTTACGAAGGCGATTATCCAGAGTAATGGCCTATTCTCACATCTGAAAAACTAATGCTGTAAACGGTCACTTTTAACCACCTACATATTTAAGTATCTTACTGAACGATTCAGCTCAATTTCCTTAATGTTTTCCTCCTAAACCAAGTCAAGTATTTCTAAAACTATGTAATTGCGTCAGCATACAAAGATTATTCTTGTTGATTGGTAAATATTGCCATTAATCCCAGAATCTTGTCTATTCAGAATTGTTGCGGGGGATATAAAAATGGGGTCCATCTGTTCGTCCGTCAGTCCGTCCGACACGTTTGTTGTCCGGGCTATAACTTTGAAACTAATCATCCGATTCTGATCATATTTGGCATCGAGGTGTAAAACCACATAAAGGTGTGTCGTGAAAAACAATTTTGAAAATAATTTTGTAATTTTTCACGTTTTGGGTCAAAAAGCGTCAGATTTGTGGGAAATCTGTAATGTGTCCTGTCTTGGCTACAAATTTGAAACTAATCATCCGATCGTGATCTTATTTCGCATCGAGGTGACATAAAGGTGCGTCATGACAACAATTTGGTATAATTTTCCGAGTTTTCTGATGCATACCCTCCAGCCTATTTTTTTTTTTTTTGCAAGGAAATTAACAGCTTTGCGATTAGTACAGTTCTCTAAATGCATATAAACATAAACATTCTATTCAAAAATGCTATGCCAGTTGCGGGAAATATTGCTTGACAATGTCAGCAGCTTGTTTTTGTTATTATTAAGATGCCTTGAGTACCTCAATGAGTTTACAAGCTCTATAATTGTCCACCCAATTGCAGGAGACGTGGGGTTTCATAAGCTACAGCTGGCAGGTCATTGGCCAATAACTGTACAGTTTCCATTCTAACAGTGGTGAGACTACAGTATGACCAGTGATTATGGTGTTGGGAGCGCTGGTGTAAACAATAGTTCAGTTTAGTTTGTAAGATATACAGCACACAGTAACAGAGTTTAGATTTACAGAACAGTGCGCATAATCCACACAGAATGTCAGGTCAGATCTCTGCAGTACAGCCACATTTTGCTTCACTGGCTGAGAAAATGTCACAGAAGGTTTTTGCCCTTCAGACGAGGGACCAAAAACTCATTTGGTTACTTCAACTTGTTCTTGGTATGGACTCTAAATTTGCAGCTCTTCTCTGTTATTACTTAACATATCGTCATGAAACTAGACAAGCATATTCTACATGTCAGTGCGCAGGGATTAACGGAGCGTGATTTTGCAGAAAGTGCAGAGGAGGCACGTGTATGCCCACCCTGCACAAGCGCTCCCTAATTACAATCCGTCGTCCAGAGAACGTAGTTCATTTGAACTTGTTGCCTTGCTGCTCTGAGTGCAGTTAGAGCACATTGTTGCCCATTACCATGTAGGCATGTCACTCTAGCTTCACGAAGAGAGAACTAAGGAACTGCTGGGAAGGGAAACCTTTTATACAATCTAATGTAGTTTATTCTTACAGCGCTAATGGGTCCTGTAGTAATGTCTTTAATTTGTAATGGTGATTCAGTAGTTTTTTTTTATTTTTTTTTTTTATGTGTCCACAAGGTCAGTCTCAATTGAAGAATGTTGGTCAAGGTTTCAACCAGCAATTGCAAAAAAAAACATGCACGTCTATGAAGATTAGAACAACGACGTGGATCCTCTCGTGCGTGTCAGGCATCAGCTGATGACTCATGAGTCCGCCTGGGAAGGCTCTGGCCTTCACACCTCGTGTGACGGTGCCCTTGAAAAGCCAGTGATGAATACCAGCGTGCCTGTCTCTTGGATGAGCAGAACACTGATGAAGAATTTGTGGGCCCAGGGTTGGAGAAATGTAGGCTTGGCCCAGATCCAGTACTATCTGCCGTGGAATCGTCACAGGGAATGATACAAATCCGCATCATTCTGGGGCCTGATTCAGATTTCAATAACCACATGCTTAACAGTGGGCCTCTGTTGGTCCAGAGGGTCGGTGAACAGACATGACTAGGGAGTGGCCATGAATGGGTGGTACGGGGTGTAGGTTTGGACAAGTGAAAGGCAAATATTGGGATCCTGAATCATGTCAAGTAATGCTGATTTATTTTGTTTCGTGTTTGTCCCACAGAAATTTTCTCAGAAGGAAACGCAAGGAGATCTGCTATATTGCTTTGCTGAATGGGGAACTGTTGAGCTACAGAGGTAAGGCTTGATCTTGGTCAGAATTCGTAGCCTCCAGCTCCGTCATGATTGATGCTGCATTTAGCATTGTGTTCTGTATTTGCTGTTTGGATACCTGTAAGACTGAGAGCGCCACAGCCAAAAAACGTGCATAGAACCATCTTTCAAGGAGCAGCTGTCAATATCTTGAACATTTTGACATATTGTTGGCTCAAGATGGAATTGTTACTATGGTTGTTTTTCCCTACCCCCGCCCCCCGATTTTTTTATTTATTTTTTTAATGTCTTTTTTTTTTCAAATAAATATTGCTAGCGCATAGAAGCTGGTTCTCAGCGCGACTGTTCATTAACATTCTCAGGCTGTCATACCGCAGGAACACAATCCCAGTACAAAATTAGCCTTGTTAACCTGGCGGTAATTACAGTTGGCGGAGTTGCGCTTATCTTCGTTTGGCAGGGATTGGGAGTAGTTGGGCAGCTAAGGGCTCTGAGGAACCCGATCTTTGCACAAACAAACTCAAGCGCACGCAGGCCTCATTGGGAGCTGGGCACAATTGGCAACCTCAGAGCTGACCCAGCCACGCTCTATGCTGGGAAAATGGCCCTGCTCCTTCCAGTGAGCCCAGTTCGGCACTGCTCTGCTCACTGGGATAGAAACCCAGGTTTTGCAGGGAGCTCTGAAGATTGTGATTCCTGAATATGACTGTCTTTACGGTTTTCTTTTTTTTTTTTTTTCCCGCATGCGTACATGTGTTTCTAAATGACGCTTGTTTCCACCTTGTGACATCCCAGAGCCCTGGGAGCAGTTTCCATGACGATGGAACATGGGAGATGGGCTGAGAGTGAAGTTTATTGGAGTGAGCAGTGGCTGTGTGCTTGGCTGGGCTTTCAGCTACCTTACATAATGCCACTGAACTAGCCAACTGAACTAAAGATCTTGGTTACGTAATGCTGTCCACTAGTGATGATTAAGCCTTCAGGAGTAATCGCCTAATTCCCGCCTTTCTCCCTGAATTTTATTTTGGTGACAGTAATGCTGCCCGACACGCAGCAAGAGGGAAGGTTCCAGGCTCTAATCAGGAATCATATGCTGTTTTATCATTAATTTAGGTAAACAGCTTTGACTGCACTGGCGGGCTTTCAACTGTTCTAAATGAAAATGTCTGATATGTAAAATAAACAGTAAGCTTGCATAATGTTTGTGACTGAAAACACATTTTAGCCTGATTTGTAATCCACAATTTGTAATTGTACACAAATTGTACATTGTTTACAAATTGTAAACCTCTAGAAATGTGTATTTCGTCATATTATTCCAAAAAGGGACAATCTGCCTTAGTGACTTACTTACCAAATAGCATTAGATTTACAAGTAGTTTGCATATAATTCGCAATCAGTATTTTCTTTCGATTTGTCATCCAAATTGTGGGCTGAGGTTTAACTGGACTGATCTCTACTTTGTACAACACAGAGAGAACTAGATGTGAAATTTTGTCTCCTCATAATTTCATAACTTGCCTCTCTAAAAAAAAATTTTCCCTCAGATATTCACACTTGGGTAAGTTATTAGCATTAAAGGCTAGCATGCCACTCAGTACTACTAATGGTTGGATGATTTAGGTAGAGGATCTTGGAAAATGAAACTGGTAATGGACCTTTTGAGGTTTTCAGAATTTAATATTTCAGAGGCATATAGTTCTATCTCCTGGGTTGATCTTTGTATTTTCATAGATACTGAACCACATAGCTCCATGTCCATCCTTTTGGTTTAAAAAAAATAACGAAAATTCTCATCGACCAAAGACTTTGTTTATTATGGAGGAAAATAATGCAGATTTGTAATGGGACATATCTCACTCTAAAAATTGTAGAAAAGGGGTGGCTGTTGTCTTAGTCTCAAGCTTCTTGTGGTACAGCATCTAAGTGCCTCGTTTCTATGGTGCAACAACTCGTTAGTCAACACTGTATCAGAAGATGATAACCCAGTGATGGCTGTTGAGTAACAACAGGATCTACCTCCATAGTTTGTGAAAGTTAATCTGAGTGTACTATGGTGGCAGGGCTGGACAATGCACATGTGAAGTGCGCAAACTGAACTTGGAGTCAACTAGTTCTATCTCCATCATCTTGCGCTTGTCCATGTACAGTTGGACAATCTTGTATAGGCAATGCACTAATATGAGATTGAGAATTAAGTGATGCCATGTTGAATTATTACATGGAATTAAACACGGAAGGGGTTTTAACAAATGTAAGACTTCATATTGGTGCTATCTAGCCCATACCCACAGTGTATCTGAAAGATCCTGGATTTCCTCATCCAAGAAAGTTCTCAGTTTGTTGTCCCCCGCCGCCGCGGTAGCGAGCATAGCAGGAGACATAGCATTCAGCTCCGTCCGTCTGCCACGTCCCGTTTTTGTGAACGCGATATCTCAAGAACGGTTTGACCCATTTCTTTCATCTTTGGCTTCAATGTGTGATACGCCCCCCTCATTTGATTTTCGTGACCTGGCGGGGGACATGGCCACGTATAGTGGCAACACTTGTATTCTCAGTCTTTTCTTTTGGACAGGTCAGATCTCGTTCAGTACTATACGTATATTTACCGGGTGTTTCTCTTAGCTGCACATTATCGAAAAACTGACATCAGGACATATAAACTGATCACTAAGAGATGATTATTGAAATTATGTTTGAAGTGAAACTTTATTTGTTCATTTATTTATACCACAAATGGAGATAGGCCAAGTTAATCCTCAGTCCAAAAAATATTACAAATCTGTTGATGATTAGACATCATATCCCCCTATAGTGAGTTCTGGAATGTGAGATTGGGAAACAAAGGCATCAGTGACTTCTGAGGACAGCTCTATCCCCTCTCCCTTCATGCTGTTGGAAAGGATGTGAATCCCTGTGGTTATAGATTTTACTTTCATCATACATCATTTGCGAACTGTGCAGTTTGACACGAGGAACACAGAGGAGTTTGTGCAATGGATTGATTTCTTTTTGAAGTGGAGAGAGAGACAAATATTGTGTCCAACAGATGCAAGGATTCTCGCTAGCCTTAGCAGCAATGGCATTTCTTAATTGACTAATTCCTCTTTTACATTGTGCTCTGATGATCACTCCTATTTTTCTATATTTCTTAAAATGTGGCAAAACTAAAATCAAGAGATCAGCCTGTGAGTCTTTGACTTTCAAATGTGTGGAATATGTGCATCTGCTTTGGAATTGCTTTATGATCCATATTTCTCACTCATTTCCTTGTTGACTATTGGCCAATATGTTTTTCATTCTAATTCCCACTGACCATAATCCAGTCACAGAAATGTTCATCTTGAGTTTTTGAATCCTAACCGAGAATGAGCATTTTAAAAATATCTTCATGACTGGAAAGTGCGGTTTTGCCCTCCAAAAATAGCACTATGGTTCCACATTTTTTTGTTAGGAAAAATAAAACTGGAGTTGTCATGTTTTTCCCCTCTAGTCGCCCAAATATTCCAGATCCAGATTTATTTTTGAATGACTCCAGTGGAAATGTTGTTTCAGGCTACTGAAATAAGAAAGCCGCAGAACCATTTGTGGCCGTTGGGACAAATGAGCACTGAGCAGCTTTTAGAAAGATGGGATCACATGGTATAGGCTCCTGCCCTGAAAAAAAAATAAACCATCCAATTCCTTTCCTGTTAAAGATATTGCCACCGTCACTCTCTGCACCCTTTATGGTCTGGATTCACTCTGCTATTCTAGTGACTGTGCTCTGTCCCAACCCCGGCTGTTACCTGCTCTGGTGTGAGTGTTAGTTTTCATCGAGTAGTTTTTATTGTGAGGTGGTGAGACTTTTTGTATAGGAAAAATCTCCGACCCCCGCACAGCAGCAGATGAGCAATCCACTTTGTGAAAGGATAAGTCTTAAGTGTTTTCTTCTGACAATGATTTTCATCAAACTAATTGCTTATAATGTGGTTGCACGCACCAGGGCTCATAAAATAATTTTGACTAACTGTGAGGTCAGCGATAAGATGACTTTTGATATTTTAAAATTCATTGTTAATCTCATTTTAAGAGCAAAAACAAATGGAAAATATATTTCAAATTATGTTTGTTAATCGTTCAACTTAATTTCATTTAAATTTCAGTTTTATGTTTGATTCATATTTCATCATAATTCTGCAATATACCAGTCCAATTATTCAACACGTGCCATTTACTAAAATTCAGGCTCTCAATGGCCATTGTTCTTTTTTTTTCTATTTTTTATTAATCACTGTATATTAGCATTGTTTTGACCTTTAATGCAGTAGTTCATTTTTGATATTTTCAATGAACCCCACTTACACCCTGCTACTAATATACATGCACTCACATCACTGCCTGGATCATGAATCTCAGTACTATTAGGCTGTCGTTATTCATTGAACAGTTACTGGAGGATCATTTATCGATAATCAGATCTGGAAACCCATAATTGATGATTGAAGAATTATCCTAGCAGGAGCTTTTCAGGAAAAACTGTTTTCTGAGACTGCTTTCCATTTATTCTTCCAGAAGCTTCTTTCAACATGGGATTCATTTGTGCTGTAGAGCAGTGGTCCCCAACCTTTTTACCACCGCGGACCGGTCAACGCTTGACAATTTTACTGCGGCCCGGGGGAGGGGGGTTATAAAGTTACCAGTTTGAACCGTCAGATAAGGCTTCTGCATGTTTGTGTGCCCGCTAAGACTCACAAGCTCTCCTCCTCTAACGTTAACGTTTAAACATGCCTTCAAAATAAGATACAGGTACACCACAAAAACGAATATAAAGTGCATGAAAATTTGAACTAACCGTAACGCCAAATCAATGAGAGCCCTGAGCTTGTTTCTCTGCAACTAGACGGTCCCATCTGGGAGTGATGGGAGACGACGACACCCTTTAAATGCAGCTACTTTATCTGCCAACTTGAAGACCGTTGTCATTTATCCTTGTAGTGACAGATTGAGTTCATTGAGCAGGTTGAATATGTCGCACAGGTAAGCCAGTTTTGCGACCCATTCCTCGTCACTGAAATGTGCTACCAGCGGTGACTTTTCTGAGAGAAATCTTTGCAGCGGCTCTCGTAATTCGAACACTCTGGCCAGTGATTTACCTCGGGATAACCATCTTATTTCTATGTACAAGAGAAGGCGTCTGTGCTCCGCGTTTCAAATTAAAATATTATTTTAATTAATCATTAACGGATTATCTGCATTTGGCGTGTTCGAGAAGAACAACGGTGTATCTTTGTGCAGATGTGTCCGCCAGTGGACGTGGAGCTGCAAATTTATGCACGCAGTTACAATATTTAATCACTAGATGGCAGGCCAGGATCAGTTATTGAATATTCACAACTGCCAGTAAACTCCTGTCTCCTACGTGGGCGCGGTCGCGGAAGATTGTGCGCATTGTAGGCTACAGGTATTTGCAGAATGAATGCTGACCGGGTTATCCGTCGCATCTTGTTGTCTTGTGCGGCCCGGTACCAATTGATCCACGGACCGGTACCGGCCCGCGGCCTGGGGGCTGGGGACAACTGCTGTAGAGGAAATGAAATGTGAAAAAACCAAAAAAAAAAAAAAAAAAAAAAAAGGGCATTGAAGTCATGAAATTCTTCTGATATGCTCGTCTTCATTATACATATTTAATGAAGAATATATTTAATACTGTATATATTGTACTGTACATACAGTATGATGATTATACACCACTTTCATCTGTAAGGTGTCCAAATATATTAATTCTGTATAATTTTTTTGGTGAAAATGCACTGAAAAATACTATTGTGGGAATTGAGAAGGGAAAAAATTATTCCCACAAGTATATGTGTGCAGGACTAGGAAAAGGGGTCACTTGGGTCATTTTATGAAACTTGAGATTTTCCAACAGAATCGAAGAGTGATCCAAGTTTTCCATTTTGAGAAAAAAATGGGTGAATTTCTGCACAGCAAAGTGTTGTAAATTGACAGTACAGTGGTGCTGGGATATCAATATCACTGGGATACCCCGTTAATATCAGAATTAAAAAATCCCAATTGACACTTTTTCCTAGTCCTGCACAAATAGAGGTAAAAAGGGTGATTATGAATAAAACACAGATAACAATTTTTTTTATAACAAAATTGGGGACACCTTTCTATTATTTTTTACCCCTCAGCCGTCAAGGCTGACTGGGTATTGCTATCCTTCGTGCGATTGGGCGGGCAGGCGCCAGGCGGGCGGGCTTCTCCAAAAACTTTGACGTCGGGCTGAGGGGTATTGCGTCCATTGCACGCCTATTTTTTGACTCTTGCATGGCTTGACTGCATGTTAAAAGGTTCCTTCCATAATTATCGATGCTGAAAATTTGTTTGAACTGGTTTGAGGCAACATGATTCACCAAAATTACCTTTGATGGTCAGTTGTTCCAGTATATACTGTAGAGGATCTAATGAGTGAGTCCGAAATATCAAATTTATGAAATGAGAGTAGAGAGGCTCGGAAGAAATGGAATTTTCCCTTGACTTTGATAAATTTGTTCTCAGGCTCACAAATTTGAGATCCTATTAATCCCATGAATGTTAGACTCCTATTTGGAAAAATATAAGAATGGCATTAGCTTCTAGTTGGCCATCTATTCAAGTCAATAGGATGAATAATTAGCTTGCTAGCATGGTAATGCTTTTTGCCATTAACAAATTCAAGTTTGGTACAATAACAGTTACTCATATCATTTATTACTTTAATGACAGAAAACGCTACCATGCTATCAAGCGAATTCTTCACTCCATTGCCTTGAATAATCCACTGACTAGAAAATAACACTGGCAATGGTTAACGGTTACCAGCAGGAGGATTGGTAACGTTACTGTGCTTACCAGTGATCAAAATCTGACCAATCACTATGTGACAAGGCTGTATTACATGTGTGATAAGAAACCTGTATCTAATGAGCATGAGCTCGGAAAGACGTTTCAAGTGGAGGGGCTGCCAACCTAATGTAAAACTGTGACATCCTTTTTTTTTTTTTTTTTGGCGCAACGTGGAGGCGCTATAGCAATGTTGGTCTTTGCAACAGTGTCGATCCTTGCGTATCCACCCCTCTTTTCATGTCTCCAGGCTTAAAACGTTTAGCACTAGGGTCCTGACACCAGTCGACAAATCCCCGCTGCCGCCATGGATGATTGAGGGGGGGCTGGTTTATACTGCGTCGTATTCTGGCTGAGAGGCGTGTGGGTCGTGGGGCCCAGTCTTTAATTTATTGGGAGGGGTATGGTCCTGACGAGTGGTGCTGGGTCCCATCTTGGGATATCCTGGATCCCTCCCTTATCTCAAAGTTCCGTGCCCAGGGTTCTCTGGGAACATCTAGAGCAGAGGTGGGCAGCGAGGGCCGTATCTGTCCCTGGTTTTTTCACCAACGTCTGGTCTTTAATTAGTTGATTGTCTCAATTAGCCAAACCATTTATGAAATCTGACGTTTCGTGCGCATTTCTTTAAATTATCATGAAACTACAAAGACTAGTCTTGTCTCCCTTCATAAAACATTTTCCTTTGATCGAATCATTGCGAAAATCTATATTTGTGCATGCAATCAATTAACTCAATTAGTCAGGGTAATTGATAGGAATAAAAACCTGCATACACACCGGCCCTCCAGGACCGTGATTGCCCACCCCTGATCTAGAGCCATCCCTTGGGGGGGGCGAGTCCTGTCATGATTCGTGAGGCGTGCAAGTGTTTTGGACTTTTCTTTGTGGCTCTCGTCCTGAGACGAGATCAAATTTCTTTTCAATTGAATTCTTTTCCCAGATGAGTGATTAAACTGGGGCGGCGCTTTCCCGGTCTCTATATTAGCCAGAAGTCCACCACGCCTCCTTTGCTGTGTTTGTTTGTAGCTAAGAACTATAGCTGAAGATATCTTTAGTCAGGATTTGTGTGGCTTTATATCCTCCCGTTATTTTTGGAGTTCCTTCCTCTTTAGGAATTTTCGCTTTTCTACTTTTGTTCTCTCTCGCTTTGCTTCCGTTTTTCGAACTATTATACGTCCTTTGGAAGCACAAGTATTTTCTGGAGGTCTATTTAATTCTGTATTTGTATTGTGTCCGTGCTGCTTGTTCTCTCTCTGGCTACTGCACTTGGCCTCTATATTTTACCAGCCGTGACAGTCAGATTTTGTAAATGTAAAAATTTGAATGCAATTCCACTGGCTAAATTGCTTCACTCCTGACCTTTTCACATCAATACTTGATGTCCTGACATGATGCGGTTTTCCTTTGATTGCAAAGTAAAACCTAGTGTTATTTCTGTGTCTGTGTTTTTCTGTGTTCCTGCAAGGCCTTAATCACCCCTATTTTCTTTGTTTGTGTCTTATTTTGGTTTGGTTTCAAATGGTCAGCTTTAAGTTGATTGACCAGAAAAATTATCCCTGAGTTGTTGCCTGAGAAAAAAGTTCTGATAGCTGTTTTACATAAAAGCATTTGTTTGTGTGTGTGCGTGTGCGTGTGTGTGTGTGCGCGGGTGTTGGGTGCTGGGGGAGAGGAGGGGGTAAAATTGGGCAAAAAATTTTTTCCACTCGAACATGCTGCAGAAGAATGAAGATAACCATCATTATTTTCCACTTCCATCTCTTTCCCTCACTTTCCCTCCCTCCCCTAGCGGCTACGCAAGATAAAAACCAAAACAACTGGTGAAACTTCAGTTCCGCTGCAAATGATTGGTAAAATATTTGGATTAAATACTTCCTTAGCTCTGTGACATCCTTAGCCAATTGGATCGGGGGGATTTTCACATGCTTTGTGCTTTACTGCTTTTGTTTTGTTTGTGATTGTCAACTGTTGTCTGATTTCTTAAATGTACTTCTTCCTTTGGTGTAAATTGCTGTTTTTGGGACATGTAGGTCCATTTTAGAATATCTGAGTGCATGCCATTAATTTTTGGGGACTCCTGGACATACTGAGAGATGTGGAATATCTGTGTTGGGAACAATAGGTGGTGAATTGCACGGTAAATGCTGAGCATGGTTGCCCTTTTGGGCACAAAGATTATGATCTTGATTCGTTTATGGCACAATTTGATTGGATTATGCATATTGTATTTTGCTAGACTTAGAAATTCCTCCTTATGAAGCTAATGTTTGACAAATAAAATGACAACTCTGCAACAGTCTGCTGGTTTGACCAATGGCAATATGTATGGTGCCAAGCAATTATGCAAATTAGCCTTCTGCAAAATTCATGAAGAAACCAGACTTCTGTAAAGTACACTGAGCAGCATCACCACGAGCAAAGCATTTCTTCCTTCTTTAATTTATAGCCAATATGTTTTTACATGCAAGGCTGCACGCATGTCTTTCAATATTGGTCTCCTTTTTTTATGAAGTTCTTTGAAATATAAGACACTTAAGCATGTCATTACCAGAAGCTGAATCTGATGATTTGTGGCAGGTGATTGAATTTTTTATATATGTGTTGGTGGAAAAATACAGTGAATAATGTGTTCAAGTCAAGGAAACTTCATATGGAAAGAAAAATCCCTTCAGAGCAATCAAGGTCTAAAGGAAGCACAATACAGCTTTGTTTTGCAACTATTGTATGGGACTGTAGCTCTGTTTTCTGTCTGACTAATTTGACCTTTTCTGAGTGGACTATGTGATTAGTATATCATCGGCCCAACAAGAGATGGTCATTTTGTGTTGCAGGAGAGCTCTGAAGTAGAGCAGAATGTCAATTGGCTGTTTTTCTTGTCGCAGCCTTACTCAGGGTGTACTGGCACATGTATTATTAAACGCAGTTGGTTTCATGCATTGTCCACAGTGCATAGTTCATTTGCATAATTAAGCTGCCTATCCGCATGTGCAAGCAAGCATTTGAATAAAATATGAGGAATTTTTTGCTTTGTGGTATCAGACCTCAGTACTGTATCTTCTGTTTACCAAATGTAACCACAACAGATCTTCAAGGTTTTCACAATGTCAGAGACCGGTCGCGTGGGATTATGCATCAGCAGCATTAGAGGGGAATAACATGACCGTCCAGTGTCACTGCTCAGTAAATATATTTTCTAATGCTAATTCAAAAAAAGCTTGGGCTAACAGTGACTTCCATTTTATGAATAAATCAACACAAATCACTGGAATGATTTCTTCAGTGAAGTGCAAGATGATTGGAGGCCTGAGTGGTATGAATTGTTCTGGACTGTCAGCGCCGTTGGGCACTTTATTATCAGGAGATGGATTCTTAATATCTGCACTGTTGCAATGATCACCCTCCTCACAGCATATTATGATAAAACTGAGGTTTATGCAAAAGCTCTGCATATACTGACGATGAGTTTTCTATGGATAAAATTTAAGCAAATGTACATTTTCCTCCTCTCGTTCACATTCAGAGGGTCTGGTAATTGTTGCTGGAAACCGAGGCACCAGTATAATTTAATTTTGTGACTCATCTCGGTGCTCTCAAGGTCAGATCTTACAAAGGCAACTGAAAATAGATGATTGTGTGAGTGCACTTGTAAAAAAAAAAGAAATATGTTTCCAAGAAGAAGGCAGTTGAAGAGAGTGCTGTGTCTTGTTTAAGGTGGGCAGTAATTGTTAATGGAATGTGACCTATAGACTTTGAAAAGGCTTTCTGTGCATCTAACAATGACTAGCCCCCACAGTAACTGTTTGATCTGTACAGCCTTGGTCTTGTGTTCCAGTACTGCTGAACAATCTGCTTGAAATCCCTTACTTTCTAATCACACCCTATATTTGGAAACTCTGCTATTGTAGAACTCCCACAGTGATGGTGAAAAATCATCTGCTCTATACTCTTTATTACAGAGGCTTTTCAGCTAGTTATTTGGGGGTGGCTGAGGCAATTGCAACCGCAAGGGTCCAGCTGACCCAACAAGCATATAGTACATATGCCTATCAGGTCAGTCAGCTCATGCTCATACAAGACAGAATTATCTGTGTATGTAGGGCATTTTTGTAAGGAAGGTGCTTGAGTGTCAAAGATTGGCGCCTTGCTGGCCAATAATGCATTTAAAGGCAAAATACCAACCCGATAAGTGTTACATTTCAGCAGTGTACCCACCCACAACTGTTGGAAAATAAGTTGTTTTTCTTTGGATTTCAACAGTGGTATCTGATCAAAAAGCAAGGTGATGGTCTGTTTCCCTCTGCATGGTGTCCTTCATCTCAGGGTAAGAAAGTAGAAAGTGATTTTGGTGAATTTGATCATATGCACTGGGTCTGAAATCCAACACGTGCGCCTGAGGGATGAAAGAAACACTGCCCGGCCAGAAGAGAAGTCACTGTTTGGAAATTAATGAACAAATTCTATAGTTGGATCATTTTGTGGTTATTAATATGCTCTGGCAATAATCATTTTAACCCTGACTGATGAAGCGCATCCCTAATAACTTCTTTAAAAATCATGTTGGAAGACACCCCTTGAGGGTGGAAACATGTTGCAGTATTTCAGAATGGGCAAGTTATTGGCCTGTATTTAGCAAAGACAACCATGAATGACAAAAACAAGTATGTGGAATCATTTTCTCAAACAAATTTGCCACCACAAAGTCCTGGCCTTAAACACATTAAAAATTATTGGGATGTGCTCAAGAAAGACCATCGAGTGGTTCAACCATTATATCAAGAAGACTAGCTCTCGGCGAAAAATTATGGCATTTCTGATCGAAAATAAATGTTCTGGCATTGCATGTAGTTGTCAAAACAATGACAAGACGCTGTCGGATAGCTCACTCGGTAAAGCATTGCGTTGCGAAGCAGAAGTGACCAACATGTCGCGGGTTTGAGCCCCGGCAGCTTCAGTGGTCGGCAGCTTTTTCAGAGTAGTCCACAATGGGCTATTGCGCTACAGGGTTGCAAATTGGGAAGGGACTGTCGGGAAGGGAATATAATAGTTGCCTTATTCGTTGCTCAAGCGCCTCCTGTTGTCCAGACGGGCGCACGTCAGGAAGATTCTAAGTCTGTTCATGTCCGGGTATCCTCCGCCCTCGTTCTGAACTTGTGAAGAGTCAACCAATGAGTGTATAAAAAGAGGTGGCTGACAGGCACGTGCTTCGGAGGAGAGCCATGAACTGTCTACACTCACCTGAGTTGGCCGCAAGGGGTTGCATACGAGCAAGTGTTGTATATAGTTCACCAATTGGGCATTTCAGATTTGGGTGGCATTGGAGATGCCAAATGAATAAAAAAAAAAATGAATAACAATGACAAGACGACTATGCACTGTAATCAAAGCTACAGGGGTTCCAACAAAATATTTGAGTGTGCGACTTAGTTTTTTGGCCGGGCATTGTATTATACTAAAAGGAAAGTGGCAAATGTGAAATGCCACAAAAAGATGTGTATCCTGTATATAACAATGTATCCGATTTATTCTTTCATTGAATGTGACTCAAAGAGGAAATAGCATGGACTTACCTTGTCTCGAGGGAAATCTGGTTGTCTTCTACCATCTCTGTGAAACATGGTAAAATCTCAGGTTTCTGGTCTCGAATATTTTATGAACCCTCATTTCTTCGCATTTAGTTTTATTTAATTATGTTGTTACTATCCTTTCATTTGACAAATTCTGTTTTATTGCACTGAGGCAGGTCAAGTCGCCATCTAACAGCGTACTGAAGTTACAACAAGGAGTCTGGATTTTTTGGTACTGAGTATTTAGCAGTGATTATTGTGGGGTTTTTCAAGAGTTTGCTGTATCCCTCCATATTTTTGTAAGTAGAAAAATAAATGCAGGCACGTCTTTGCAAAGTGGATAGTTTATTAAAGTAGAGGAACTAGTGGGTTTGTCCTCCAAGTACAGATCAACAAGAACCAAAAACTGAGGGACAATGTGAATACTTATAGCTGAGAGTTCAAAGGGCTGAGGGGTGATGAGGGTAACACACTGGGCTCAGGGGTGATGAGGGTAACACACTGGGCTCAGGGGTGATGAGGGTAACACACAGGGCCGAGGGGTGATGAGGGTAACACACAGGGCCGAGGGGTGATGAGGGTAACACACAGGGCCGAGGGGTGATGAGGGTAACACTCAGGGCCGAGGGGTGATGAGGGTAACACTCAGGGCCGAGGGGTGATGAGGGTAACACACAGGGCTGAGGCATAATGAGGGTAACACACAGGGCTGAGGGGTGATGAGGGTAACACACTGGGCTGAGGGGTGATGAGGGTGACACACAGGGCTGAGGGGTGATGAGGGTAACACACAGGGCTGAGGGGTGATGAGGGTAGCACACAGGGCTGAGGGGTGATGAGGTTAACACACAGGGCTGAGGGGTGATGAGGGTAGCACACAGGGCTGAGGGGTGATGAGGTTAACACACGGGGCTGAGGGGTGATGAGCGTAACACACAGGGCTGAGGGGTGATGAGGTTAAGACTCAGGGCTGAGGGGTGATGAGGGTAATACACAGGGCTCAGGGGTGATGAGGGTAACACACGGGTCTGAGGGGTGATAAGGGTAACACACGGGGCTGAGGGGTGATGGGGTTAACACACAGGGCTGAGGGGTGATGAGGGTAAAACACAGGGCTGAGGGGTGATGAGGGTAACACACAGGGCTGAGGGGTGATGGGGTTAACACACAGGGCTGAGGGGTGATGAGGGTAATACACAGGGCTGAGGGGTGATGAGGGTAACACACAGGGCGGAGGGGTGATGAGGGTAACACACTGGGCTGAAGGGTGATGAGGGTAACACACAGGGCTCAGGGGTGATGAGGGTAACACACGGGGCTGAGGGGTGATGAGGGTAACACACGGGGCTGAGGGGTGATGAGCGTAACACACAGGGCTGAGGGGTGATGAGGTCAACACACAGGGCTGAGGGGTGATGAGGGTAACACACAGGGCTGAGGGGTGATGAGGGTAACACACAGGGCTGAGGGGTGATGAGGGTAGCACACAGGGCTGAGGGGTGATGAGGTTAACACACGGGGCAGAGGGGTGATGAGCGTAACACACAGGGCTGAGGGGTGATGAGGTTAAGACTCAGGGCTGAGGGATGATGAGGGTAACACACAGGGCTGAGGAGTGATGAGGGTAACACACTGGGCTGAGGGGTGATGAGGGTAACACACAGGGCTCAGGGGTGATGAGGGTAACACACGGGGCTGAGGGGTGATGAGGGTAACACACGGGGCTGAGGGGTGATGAGGGTAACACACAGGGCTGAGGGGTGATGGGGTTAACACACAGGGCTGAGGGGTGATGAGGGTAACACACAGGGCTGAGGGGTGATGAGGGTAACACACAGGGCGGAGGGGTGATGGTTTAACACACAGGGCTGAGGGGTGATGAGGGTAACACACAGGGCTGAGGGGTGATGAGGGTAACACAGGGCTGAGGGGTGATGAGGGTAACACACAGGGCGGAGGGGTGATGGTTTTAACACCCAGGGTTGAGGGGTGATGAGGGTAACACACAGGGCTGAGGGGTGATGAGGGTAACACACAGGGCTGAGGAGTGATGGGGTTAACACACAGGGCTGAGGGGTGATGAGCGTAACACACAGGGCTGAGGGGTGATGAGGGTAACACACAGGGCTGAGGGGTGATGAGGGTAACACACAGGGCTGAGGGGTGATGAGGGTAACACACAGGGCTGAGGGGTGATGGGGTTAACACTCAGGGCTGAGGGGTGATGAGGGTAACACACAGGGCTGAGAGGTGATGAGGGTAACACACAGGGCTGAGGGGTGATGAGGGTAACACTCAGGGCTCAGGGGTGATGAGGGTAACACACAGGGCTCAGGGGCGATGAGGGTAACACACAGGGCTGAGGGGTGATGAGGATAACACACAGGGTTGAGGGGTTATGAGGGTAACACACAGGGCTGAGGGGTGATGAGGTTAACACACGGGGCTGAGGGGTGATGAGCGTAACACACCGGGCTGAGGGGTGATGAGGGTAACACACAGGGCTGAGGGGTGATGAGGGTAACACACGGGGCTCAGAGGTGATGAGGGTTACACATGGGGCTGAGGGGTGATGAGGGTAACACACGGGGCTGAGGGGTGATGAGGGTAACACACAGGGCTGAGGGGTGATGAGGGTAACACACGGGGCTGAGGGGTGATGAGGGTAACACACAGGGCTGAGGGGTGATGAGGTTAAGACTCAGGGCTGAGGGGTGATGAGGGTAACACACAGGGCTGAGGGGTGATGAGGGTAACACACAGGGCTGAGGGGTGATGAGGGTAACACACAGGGCTGAGGGGTGATGAGGGTAACACACAGGGCTGAGGGGTGATGAGGGTAACACACAGGGCTGAGGGGCTATGAGGGTAACACACAGGGCGGAGGGGTGATGGGGTTAACACACAGCTCTGAGGGGTGATGAGGGTGACACACAGGGCTGAGGTGTGATGAGGGTAACACACAGGGCTGAGGGGTGATGAGGGTAACACACAGGGCTGAGGGGTGATGAGGGTAACACAGGGCTGAGGGGTGATGAGGGTAACACAGGGCTGAGGGGTGATGAGAGTAACACTCAGGGTTGAGGGGTGATGAGGGTAACACACAGGGCTGAGGGGTGATGAGGGTAACACACAGGGCTGAGGGGTGATGAGGGTAACACACAGGGCTGAGGGGTGATGAGGGTAACACACTGGGCTCAGGGTTGATGAGGATAACACACAGGGCTCAGGGGTGATGAGGGTAACACACAGGGCTGAGGGGTGATGAGGGTAACACACAGGGCTGAGGGGTGATGAGGATAACGCACAGGGCAGAGGGGTGATGAGGGTAACGCACAGGGCTGAGGGGTGATGAGGGTAACACACAGGGCTGAGGGGTGATGGGGTTAACACCCAGGGCTGAGGGGTGATGAGGGTAACACACAGGGCTGAGGGGTGATGAGGGTAACACTCAGGGCTGAGGGGTGATGAGGGTAACACACAGGGCTGAGGGGTGATGAGGGTAACACACAGGGCTGAGGGGTTTATGAGGGTAACACACAGGGCTCAGGGGTGATGAGGTTAACACACAGGGCTGAGGGATGTTGAGGTTATCACACAAAGGAAATGTACCACACAAAGGAAATGATCAATGAAGTATATACAACAAGCACTGGGGCCTGACAAGGTTGTGTACTGGTCCACCACAAGGCCTCTCTGCTACTGCCTCCCCTTTTTTCCAATAATTATGACAGAATTGGTTGAGGTGCCTTTGCCATTTTGAATTTGCCCCTCCCCCTGAGCGCCCCTGATTTTGAAAAACCAAACAACTTGGATTGAATGATTTTTCGGAAATTGATACTGGAATTTAGATGTTAAGGCTGATGTCAGTGGTGGGTTCAGTCAATTTTTGTTGCCAAAACGTCAAGGAAAAACCTTGCTAGTAAGTCCACAAATGAGTCAAACTAATTTACTTCAAAAAATGGACTTGCTAGGTATTACCCAGATCCGGGAAAACCCCACCAACCCCAGCCCATGAGTGGAGGTGTGGCTGGATGAGAGAAGGGTTTGGCATGTAGAGCTGAGTCATGCTGCCCCCTTATGCATCCCTCTCTGTGGGCCGTAGGCAGTTTGTGTAACAGTACTGTAGCCATACATGAGAGACCACTGGCTAAGGTTGCATTACATATTTACACCCATTCTCTCTCTTTTCTATCATTTATTTTTAATTGATTTTGAACACTTGAAATGATTTATGACTGAAAGGGTATTTCATTTCAATTGTAGTATGCTACATGTAGTGTGCACAGTAGAAGAAAAAAATATATATAATGTATAACTAAATTATTGAGTACTGTATGACTTGTAGGGCCAGTTTTACTAACCCTGAGCCAAGCCGTTCATTGTGAATGGAGGGTCTCGGCACAGAACTCAGTGTTTGGCTTAGTCTGCGTTTGAAAAAACCAGCCTGAATATTAATTACTGTGCTAATACCTTTTCAAGTTATCACTGGAAGGGTGCTCACATTTTCTTACAGCTAGCGAACAAACTAATGTTTGGTTGCTTTTGAGTGTCTAAATAGCCTAAATTGAGGGTGGAAAACATTTTGTTTAAGCGTATCGAACGTGACGTGTACAAATTGTAATTGCATTAGCACGCTGCGCGACCAAATGAGATATTAGGAATAACCTCGCAAACACATTTAGGTAAATTACATGCTGAAAAAAGCAAAGTTAAGGTCTGCAAAATCATCATCTTCTACCTGACAATTGCTCTCACCCCCTTCCCATTTGTTTTGCTCAATTTGCAATCAAACAGTTGATTCGCTCAATTAACGATTTACATTGGTTAACGGTCTGATTTATTTGAATATGTTTTGTTTATTACATTTTGAAATTTAAATGACCATGAAACATGACAGATTTGCCTGAATTCGGTAGATTATTTCTTGTTTTACATTCTGCTGCGCTGCGTGCAAATGCGTTAACAATTTACGTGAAGTTTGATACGCTTAAACAAAATGTTATCCACCTTCACTGTTGGCTATTAGATGCTCAAAAGTAACCAAAATAAAGGGCGATTAATTATTTTAAATTAATCTTGTTCAATTATCAAATAAAAAGTGCAACAAATTTGCGGCACAGATTCGTTTGAACTTTGCCAAGTCTTCGCTGTATTTGTCTCTGGGTGCAGTGAGAAAATATAATTTCTCTCACTTTCACGTTCAAGATGCTTCACAAAATGTTTTCCACTTCGTGTATGTTTTGAAACGCTTGAAAAACAAGGCCGTCTTGTTTTTAAGAAATCTTTTTAATGATAAAATAAAAATTTTAATGATATAATAAAAATTTTACAAGAGGTGGAATTCAGAGGTCTGCTATTTATTTAGATTATTCACATTCTTTCATTCTAACACGGCAGCCTGGTTAGGTCTGTCTGCTTCTCATTATCTCTTCTCAATCATTATTGTCCACATTTTGGCTTTGATCAGTCAGTTGGCTGAATAAACGGCTTGATTTCAAGTTAGGCAAAGTACATGGAAATTGATTTGAGATAAGCTAATTAGGCCAAGGCGATGGAGGCTGTCCAACCTTGCTGGTAATTAGCGGACTTCAAATCGCAGTTTTCTTCCCGGAAGCATTTTGAATGACCGCATTAGGAATGTGTCATAGAAAAGGTAATAAGCAAGCTTGTCTGTCTGCCTCCTAGTGGCAGTTACTTTTATTGCGCTTGCGATAACCGCGATTCCGTATATCGTGCAGCCCTACTTTAGTGGATCCCATTTCTGGGTTGGGGACATGAACGGAGGACGGCAAGGCACCAGGCAGCACAATGAACGTCTCTTACTTTGGCCTTTTGCGGAAAATCTAACCTGAAGCCGCTACATAAAAATAAGCCTACAAGCTGCTATATGTCTCATTTGTTAACCCTTTGACACCTTGCTTGTCCAAGACCAAACATGACACAAACTATATATCTAATTCAGATATGTTCAGAGTTTTTATTAACTTCTGAATTACCATAGCATTTCAAGGTATGAAATAGGAAAATTAAATGTTGCTTCTACAATTTGGCAGAAGTTGGATGCGTTTATCTACATCAAAATGGAGCAGATTTTACATATCGAGAGCAAATATTCAGAGATAAGTTTTCAGTTTGAATTTTATGCCAGTGGTGTTTAAGAGCACGTACAGTTGTCTTTGAAACCTTTAAAGGGACAATGTGTAACATTTTCATTTTTTTTATTTGCCAAAATCTAAATCTGCATTCATATATATGTCATCATTGGTGTATTATGACCTCCGTTAATAATCTGATATATTCTCGTAAACTAAGAATTTTAGACTTGTTTCTACATTGGACAGGTAAGCTGGTAGGGGAGCGCCATGACAGTCAGCCATCTTGAAACTGTTGCCGCCGGCAAGGGACAAATAGCACCAAACGCGGAATAAGTCTGTGTTTGCCCTGCCAACCAGTGCAGAGCGATTGAGACATCGGAGGAAATCAGGAAGAGAGGATATCGCGACGACTTTGAAAATCTGTATTACTGCAACATAAAGCAGGACCGTACATATGTAGCAGCAGCACAGGAAACGGACTCCTCATCCGCCAAAAAAAAAAAAAAAAAACGAAATATAAAAATGAAAAGGTTGCGTAACCAGCGCTCTCAAAAAACAAGGGTGAACATCGGGCTAGCCTTCCCCAGGTGGAAGGAGCTAATGAAGGAGAAAAATTTTCTAAGGGACGCTGAAGTTGTCAGCCTTCTCCTCGACAAGTAAGTCAAATTTACTGCCTAAATTAGCCTAAATGCAACTTTTCATTCAGTTTTTACCACTCAGCCCTCAAGGCTGACGGGGTATTGCTATCCTTAGTGCGGTTGGGCGGGCGGGCATCTCCAAAAATTTCGACATCGGGCTGAGGGGTATTCCGTGCATTGCACGCCTATTTTTTTTACAGAGTGTTGCTTGTTACCATAAGCAGCATAATAGATCTTGCTAAAATACTGCATCCTCATTGTTACAGGTGGAACTGTATGTTTCCGTGGTTTCAGTAGCTTTCATAATCGGCGTAACCTTCGGCTTTCGAAGCCTATCCACGGGCTTTTAGTGACGGTGAATCTGGTGGGTAGACTTTAGAAGCTAGCATTTACAGTGACTAAAAGCCGACGTTTATCGTGACTAAAACTACTGAAACCATGTAAACATACAGGCTCATAAAGGTGCTTATCTCCTATAAGTGAATGAAACTGCTAAACAGTTCCTAAAACATGTTTTAAAAATGGGCAGGTGCCACCACCTGTTTTCAGTGCATCAATTTTCTGGGCTCGATTGGCAGACTTATTTTTATTTTTCATTCACTGCCAGAGTTCTTTGTACTCTTTGACGTTTCTTCTTGTGCAGTCCGGAAAGAATGCTGTTATTGCACTTTATGATGTTGACAGTGGCACAAATCGAACGGGGAATTGGGAGGGGGGTTAGTTCTCAGTCATTTTCATAATTAACAAAAGGTTCACTCCGAGAGCACTCCACTCTTAATCAGAGAGAACAAGCAACACCTGACAGTAAGACAGCAATCATTCATCTGTACGCCTGTTTGCTGCATTTAAATCGCATTTAAAATGTTAAAAATTGTATACCTGTCGACTGTCACGCAAGTAGCTTCAGCCGCACGCTTTTAATAGCCTATTTAACTGTAGAGTGCCACATTTTTTATCAACCCATTCAATACCGAGAGTGAAAGGCAATATTTCATTACAATGCGGACCAGTTCAATCGAGGCGAAGCTTTAGCCTTTAAATAAGTACATTATTTCTCTGTACTGAATTAAGCCCATGATTGCATCGCTGTTAGATCGCATTATGGAGATAAACAGTGTCTTCATTTGCCAATGAAGATAATTGGAAAACTCCCCAATGAAGGAAAATGATCGAGAACTAGCCAGGGCTAACTGTTGTCATAAAGGACGTGTCTGAGTCCCTTCCGATTCCCAGTTCGATTTGCGCTTCTGGATGCTGGTCCATGCAGCAGACTTCTTTTCGTTAGACTTTGCATCAGCCTTCCTGTCACAAATAACACCTGTCTGTGCTTTGACAGTCTCTATGAGGGTCCGCCTCATCCGACATAAAGTTTTCACGACTGTGTCTTTTGTCTGTAATTTTGCTTCTACAGGTGGTCGAGACACACTGCTAAACATACGTCTACTTCCCCGAATGCATTATGCATGTAACCGGTCGAACAATAAAACGTGGTCAACTCCGCCTGACCGTTTGATTACGTGAGTACAGCTAAACATCTGCTTACCTAGGGTGAGTGTAGTAAAATATTAAAAGTTTTTAGTGATGAGCACTTAAAACTCTAGTTTAGCAATGCGCGAACAAATCTGTTTTAACTTGGTTCTATACCCCCAGAGATAAGCTCTCGCCGACAAGGACTTCTCGGTCAAGCTGATCGCAAGTGATGTGATGCCATGGGGGGGCAAAAGGAAATTATTCCATAAGGAACAATTGAAAAAGACACTGTAATAGATCTGTGAATAAAACTACCGCAAATGATCAATATATAGTCTGTTGATTTTTCTCTTTTAAATTGTCGGTGCCTTTTTCCACGGCAGAGACAATTTTTTTTGAATATTAATTCAGGCTACGCCAACACCAAGGGGACCTTGTCTCCAAGAGCGTTCTCGTAAGCTGCACTGCTGCGGTTCTCTGCGTGTTGCTCTGGTCAGGAGATTCCGTGCTGTCATTACCAAGTCGGTAAAGTGAGCAGGTGTAACGACACCAGTGTTTTCAGTTATTGTATTTGATGAATGGCTTTGGTAGCGACTCGACTGCTTCACCTGTGTTTTCTGTAACATTACAGAATAAACAGTGAGGTAGTAAAGGCTGTTGTTGGTTGACTTGGGTTGGATGACTGGTATGCATTCGGTAACTATTGAAGGTGACATCCTATAAGCGAACATGTAGCTAACACTTGCTTTGCTTTTTCGTAGTATAAAATGTTCAACATGCACCGAAGCTGAGTTGTTTATTACCATTACTTTGAATATCTTACACCGATTGACGGTACTGTGTTTTGCTGCTTCATGTATTATATCGAGGGCTGACGGCAATAAACAGTTATGTCCGGATCTTAAGTATTGGGCATAACTGTTTATTGCAGTCAGCCCTTGATATGCTGGGTTTCGGTTCAGTAGTGCCAGTTCTGTTAATACATCCATGGTTTCATCAGCGTTGACAAGGCTTTTTGATACACGGTGGCTGCCGTAGTTGCAATACGTGTTTAAAAAAAGTGAGGCGCTAGAGTGCATTATTCGTTTGAATGTAATACACGATTCCAACGCTGGATGGGAGTAATTCTTACACAATGTCCCTGTAAAGAAATGGCCCAAAATTGAAGCAATTACTGTGTAATTAGTTGGGATATTTAATGTACATTTATCATCTCCCACTATCCTGAGTCTTTGCAAAAGACCTTGATTCGTAGAATCAGGTCTGTATCTGCCTAATTAGTTGGATAGAAAGCCTGTAAAAGCCTGAGGGAAAAAAATAGAGAACCTGAAAGCCACACCGGCTTTTTCTGGATAAGATTGAGGACCACTGAACTAGGGCAATTGAAAAACATGGAAGAATCCTCACTCGGGCAGAGGAGTCAATTACTGTAATACAAACATTTCTATTTGTGAGTGCGAAAGGGGTAAAATAAGTTGGTCTGTTCACACTTCAGCAATAAAAAGCAATGAATTCATGTAAACATGGTATTTTTAATTTCATCAGTTACAATTGTCCCTCTTTCTATTCAATAAAAAAAAATTGCAATACAGTTAAATACGAGTATGGAACTCTTCAGTGCTTGCATAGCTATTCCTGCCAAAACGTGGCTTAAAAGGATAACTTGCCCTAATAAACATCAATTGTGGCATTAAGAAAATCTAACCTCTTGTTAAAAGTCTGGGATTGCGTTTGTTGTTGGAACAAAAACCAGTATACGCAAGGGGTCCCCAGGACCAGCGTCTAGAACCACTGATGTAGACTGTGGTCATATTTTTAACATGTAGCTTTTGGAAACTGAGAGGAGAGATTAAGAGGAATGTGGGATGGCCAAAAGAAAAGCATTTTAGCCATTGAATTATGAATTTATATTTCATACTTTTGTAACTATGTTGATATGCATGGCGTATCATGCAGAACATGCACACATTAGTGTTTTGGCATGGTGGCTAATTGATTAAGTTAGAACACTTCTTTCGTGTATCGTCAGATTTGATAAGTTAGAACACAACCAATGCCTATGGATCCTGTATCTGTTTCAGGTAACTAAAGGATGTTTCACCATTGACTCTGGTTTTGAACATGGTTCTAACATACTTGGTTTTTAGTTTACAACTTTTGGAGGTTAAAAAAAAATATCTGTCATTTGTCCATACTGGTTTATGATTGAGCCACTGACAGAATGACAGAGAATGCCTATCTTTTCAGGAAATATTGTAAACAAAAGTAAGTGCATACTTGACCGTTTCAAGGTAATTGGGGTATTTCCAGCACAGTCTCATGCTATAGATGTGGGTATCAGTGCCGGCACAATGAGACTGAGATGATGCATTGCCCATCAGAAATGGGGATTTGGAGAGATACCACTGAGAACATTGGATCCCGTTCCAAAGTGATGTCATCTATGTGTGAAATCTGCATCTGCATCAGTTTCATCTCTCTCTCTCAGCTTATTCTGCTATGTCTCTGCCTTATGATAGAGAGATACAGCAAAATAGCCGGTAAGAATCTCTCTCTCTCTCTCTCCCTCTCTCAGACATGACGTTCAGTCATCTCTTTGTTTCCTTGTCATTACTCTTGTGATGTGAAATTGTCACAAGTGCATCGGGAGGGGTTGGTAGGGGGGATGGGGGGAGATGTTGAGAGTTTTAATTCTGAGGCATAGGGAGCTCTCTGCAAATATACTGCCCTCATTTCTCCATGCTGTAATACACTCAATTCAACAAGAAATGAAGGTGCCCTTGCCAAAGCCTGCTGAGCACATGCTAATCAATGAGGGCAAACGAAGGGTGTGGGACTCAGTTTGGGATGATGGCAGTATTATCCTGGGTTGTATAAACCTTTGCGCCTGTGACGTGAGCCACCGTGAGCGACGGTGAGATTTTCTCAGCTCAAAAAATACATTTTGAGGCACTGACTTAAAATCGATAGCGTTCTCTGTCAGCTCTCATCTGTAAGCCGTGGAAAATGGGTCTGGGCGTGGGATAAAGCAAGTTGATTCCTCAGCATTCAGTCACTGTAATTGAACGCACACTGTCAGTTCACAATCGCCGACATAAATCAACCAATCGAATCGATGAAATGCTGCTGTGCAATAAATGGGAGAACCTTCAGGGTAAATCACATAGGCTCTTACAGTTTTCATCTCTTCCACTGTAGGATGGCTAAACTGAAACCAGATAATAAAAGAGCTGTGGCCGCTCTTGAAACTCAAGGTAAGAAATTTTGACCGGAAAACGGTTTATTTAATGTATTTAACGAAATGGCACAGAATATGAAACATTTTTGTAAAATGTATTATGAGTAAATACATACTCAAAAGAGCTAATTGACCAGGAATTTAGTTTAAATGTTGGCATGCACTTAGAATCTGTATCTTGAAAAAGTATACGTGTATGCGGGGAGATTGTGTCTCAGTCAATGGGTTGTACTGACTGGACCAAACACATGCATACATGCCTGTACTTACAAAACATCACACACACACACACATACACACACATGCATACACACATTTGCACGCACATGAGCACACACAAATGCTCAAGCACACAGTCACACACGCACACACACAAACACAAACACACAAGATGGCGCTATCAGCCAAGTTCATTTAGCGGTAGTACTTCCTTACTCATGATACTGAAGGACACCAGTCAGTAAAAAATTCTTTCTCTCTCTCCATCTCTGTCTCTCTCTCTCTCACTCACTCCATTTATTGATGATGTACTTGTCAGTTGTTCCATTTGAATACCACACCACATGCCCAGGAATGCTATAATTTCTGAGCCTCAGTCTTTGTTAATATTTCATGAGAGCTCCACTGCTCCGGCTCGTTCTGCACGAGACTCGAGCTGATCTCGTCAGCTCTTTGTCCTTGTCCACTGGGCTCAGTTTCCTGTCATGTCACTAAAACCTATGGAGAAACATGGGCCTATAAGTATAGTAGAGGCTCGATTGGGGATTATTTCATGGAGCAACATTTGAAACAATCGATTACTAGACAGCGGCTATAGTTTGTTTTGAATATTTGGGGAAGTTTGTTCAATGTTAAAATTGAATTCATAAAAAGTAATTAGCAAAAAAAAAAAAAAGAAGAAAGACATGGGCATCACCCCTCAAGCACAGAGCACCTATGGGACACAGAGAAAAAAAATTAAATGAAGTGAGAATGGATTCCACACCAGACATGGGGCTAAAACACCTGAGCCAAACAAATGGAAAGGCCCACCAATGTATCACTGGGTCTGACCTGCCAAAACTTATTGACTGCATGTGTCACTGACAAGACTGGTGAATGCATTGGAGTTCAAGTTCTGTCAGCATGAATAGGGGACACAATATTTTAGGCGTTGTTATGGGGCAGTAGGTGGGTGTGTCCACAGTGCAGGCTCTCTCGGAAGCTGGCAGTGAACTGTGGAGGCCTTCTTCATTACCACAGGCATCCCTGTTTCCGGTGCAGCACAAACACTAGTATTTTTAGACTGACTGGCCTCTAAGACTGTTCCGAAAAGCTCAAACAGAGCGCTTCTCAGTTGTCACCAAAGGTACAAAGTGTGCCCTTACCGGGTCAGTGTCGGTACCTGCGCAAACATTTTTTTTTTCTTTTTTTCAATACGATTGTGTCTGGGGTAGGAATATACTAAGACGGTCAGTGTTTCTTAGTAAGTTAAAGAGAATTATGTGCAGTGATCTGCTCCGACTAAAAATTTTACATTGTGCAGCAGAGACAGTATTATCCGCAAAAACATTCAGCTGAACTGAGCAGTCCCTTATTGATAATGGCTTCTATTGCTGAAAACCTATATTGCTTGAAGTTTCCATTGCAGTGCTGCCAGTCTAGTGTCATTCTTTAAAAACTCACTTGTGTAACCAAGCTAGTCATCGGAATGGGTGAGCAAATGAGTGAAATCTTGTCAGTTTTGACTCTGAATACAGAATTACAGAAATGGACATCGATGGTTGCTATTTACATGCAAAAATGCTTCCTATTCTGACAGAAGACTGTCTCCCTACATATTTGCATTCCACCATGGAAGAATGAGTGATCATTATGATTGTTGTGTCTAACACAGTAGTGTCAGTAGCTGAACGTGGGTGCATCGTCTGTGTGGTTTGTGGTTAGACCACTGTTTGCTTGACTGTTGCTGCTTATATTTTTGTTATGGCTGAGAGAGAGAGAGAGCAACTCGGTGGTATTGGTGGTTAGAGCACTGCTGGATTTGCTGCAGGTTAACTGTAGCTGAGTTATTTGATGTTGTAGATACCAATGCCTGCCAGCATATGAAGCCCCTAAGTGTCAAGGCAGCCGCTCTGTCACTATACTGGTGTGTTTGTGGGCATGCGTGTGTGTGTGAGAGAGAGACAGTGAGAACACACCCACACCCACTCATGTGTGTACAACTGTGCATGTTTTAACAGTGCTGCTATGAATGCTACAAATTCTGTCAGAGCAGCAATAATTACACCCAAATGGGAAACATTAAAGTATTGTTATAATGGCCTTAGTCTGAACCACAAACCTCCAAAGGCACAGAGAGGGATTTGCGCCTTGCCGCAGTAAAATGTTTGGCATTCCAGACGCTGCACCACACAATAACAGTATTAATAAATGATGCCAAACGTGCGGAGACTTAAACCTGTAGTGTTTTCGAGCGACCATTTCACTGAACATGAAAGGTTCTGAAGTCTTCAATCACTTCTCGCAGCACTCATCTGCACAGCCTAAACCTCTCATCTGCATGCTCTCCCCCTCCCTCTCTTCCATCTAATGTCCTGTAAATGCATTTTCCTTGATCAATGGAGGAAAGGAGGCAGTTGATGCTGAAGGGTTGATAAAGAGGTCAAGCTCATTTCCCTCCTCTCGATATTACGTACAGGCTCATCACAGGAAAAAAAAAAAAAAAAAAAAAACATGATGGCATCGTGATGACAAAATTATGCAGCCGCTTCAGTACAAACAAGACATCAATCTTGATAATTGCCAGAGATAAGGTGGAGACCAAAGAAATCATTTGTTTCTGTGACATAAGAGGAAATAGAATTAAAGAGTACACAACCAGGGGAATATATCATTTTTTTTTATAAGCAAATGTTAATGAAGACTTCTTTTGCAGTAGGGTATGGTGACAAATGTCTCAAAGTTTCATCACAAATGCAAGTAACTGTGTCTTTTTTTTTTTGGGCCGGAATATTCTGAGTCATCAGCAAGGAATTCAGACAGCCTACCAATCAGAGACTTCCAAGTTGCCGTGTTATTTTGAAGAAAGAGCTAGTCAGGAGTTATCACATCAGCAAGATATTTCATTCTCTTCATTAATCATGCACCCATGAAGGACATTTATATGCTGACCAATCAGCATCCTCCCATTCACCTGAACGCCTTGAAAAATCTAGCCAATCAAAGACTTCCAAGTCACAGTACAACTTTGCCTCCAACACTTACAGTGCCAGAAGGGACTTTTGAGGTTGTCACTGCAGTGTATATTTAGCCGAAAAAGGGGGCGGGTGTCTGGGTGTGGGAGCTTATCGGAATCCCCCTTGACTTGTTGAGAGAGTAGGAACCTCCAAAATGAATCAGTCCTAAGTTTGCAAGCCGCTAATTCCGCCATCATTGTCCGGGGTACGAATGCCTCACGGATGATATTTAGAGCCATGAGACTGCTGTGGGTGGGGGTCTTTCAGGGTAGGGTTACTGTATCTGTTGGTGTTACAGTAAACAGCATGAGAGATGGAGCGGGGGAGTCTGTATTCGGAATTTGAGTCTCCTCGTCTCTTTTCAATTCACTGCCTGCTAGGCTGCTGTGGGTCAGTACTTTTTCCAGACCACTGTGATACAAGAGGAAGTAAGGCACTGGAGAGCACATGCAGCAGAATTTTCATTCGTGTAAAGATATAATGCACAACAGGATGTAGTGGAAATTCAGAATAGATACAATGATTTAAAGGATTCACAACACACGCATTGATCAACTTCACAGAGCAAATCACTGACTGAACGTAATGTACAGTAAGTGCATCGTGGCAGACTGTGTGCACAGTACTGCATCACATACTGACTTGCAGATTAGGTCATGTAGTGATTATTTCAGTCAGCTCATCACTAGTGGAAGTCTGAAAGTAGGTGGGCAGTTGAATTATTTGTGGTGTAATTACTGTTTCATGGTGTCCTTGTCCCGATGCTTGCCTTTCCTTTGATGTCTTTGCCATGGTCTAGACTCCCACACGACAAATACAGCTCTGTGTGGAAAATAACATGATCTCTCAGGAAGCAGCTCCTTTCATTACAATAAGATAAACCCCTTAGCATATGCTCAGTTTCCTTTTTTTATTCAAACCAGACCTTTATTTATCCAAAGCTACGCTTCCTAATGAGTCAGTGTTTCCACAAGAATGAATCCGTACCAACGCACCAAAATTTGGGAAAATTTCTCAAGCTTCTGGTGAGCAATCATAATTTTCCATATTAGCACATGAAAGTGTTCTAAATATACAGTACGAGGACAGAGATTCACTTCATTCCGTTCTTTTTCCGTCTTACGCCACCATTTGTGAAAAACGTAGACATTTTATTACAATCTCAGTAATGATAATGAAACAGAAGCAACATCATAGCCCCAAAATACTCTTTTTTTGTGTTATTTTTGGCATCTAGTCCTTCTGCTTCCAGATTCTCATTTGACTGTCTCTTTTTTTTTCAATTCTTGAAGCTTTCAATCCAGGAAGAGTTGCCGTAGAATACCCTCTGGGCCAACATCAGAGAGCTCTATCAGCTGGAAAAATTTATGGAAAATACCGCAGCTTTTGTCCCTTGCTAATTCTTTAGCTCTTTGAGCAGTAAGTCATGACCCAAATAAAAATGCACACATTTCAGTTTTTATTATGCATTGTAGATTACAGTATATAATGCTACGTAAATACTTGAGTATTTTTCTGTTCATGTGATGGTAATCTCACATGGATTTGAACACTTCATTGAAATAAATTGCAGTGGTACCATAGAGATATAAACATGCAAGACTTTTATGGAATGACCATCAACTAAACGCATTATAATGCGGGGATAACATTATATGGGCCCAGGTTGCGAAGCTATTTTGGCTGTCAACTTGAGACATGCCCACATTCCCATAGACCAGCGGTTCCCAACCTTTCTAGGCCGCGCACCACCTTCTACTTCCCGACCTAGCTGACGCACCACCACGCCCAACACATAAAAAGGCACCGTCTATTTATAGTGTCATTGAGGGCATCAAGTTTAATACAACAAAATGTAAGAACACACACCTGTTCATTAGTGAATGTGCAATAATAGGCCAATTGTGCTGTCACATTTGAAACGTGAGGAGAATAATATGGAAATAAAAAGTATGGTCGCTGAGCGAGCCCACAATTAACCGGCCAACAGACAACCGATCAAAAAAAGGCACAGTCTTTTTATAGCCGCATTGAGTGCATCAAGTTTAATACAAAAAATAATGAAAGACAAATAAAAGAGTGAATTTTAATTTAAATAAGAGTTTTGAATTAAAAGCCTACAGGTGATTTTCTTGAATTTTTCTCATTTGTGACACTGCCACATAAATTTTAAGTGTTCTCTTATTCTTTGAATTATATTTAAGTTAACGAAATATGGTTGTAATTGCATTTTACAAGTTTCCCGTTATTCTTACTCGAACTAATGTATGAAGCTCTATTGCTCTCTAATGACATCTTTTATCTTCATTTTTGCTTCATCATTGCGGGGTACTTTTTTGTGGCTTATTTGGGACTCACTTGGTGGACTGTCACTTTATATGTCACGGACGGATTTTTCCAAGGAGCTCCTCCTTGGATTTTTCCCTTTGCTTCACTTGCTACTGCTACCTTTCGGTTCTGCGCTTGCGCATCCCTAAAATCTCGGGCTGTTTCCTCGCTCAATCTTAAGTATCTTCAAAAATCATAAAAATAGAAGCATTTTCGGTGCGCATTTTGACCTGTAAGCGTACATATATTTGCATGTACATGCTGAGATTTCCTGAAAATGCAGAAATTAGATGATAATGGCATATATGGGCATAGCTATATCTTTGAACAAATGTATCCAACTCGTTATAAAATCTGCTTTTGTTATGATAAGCAAACAAATAACAAAGTTACTACTGTAAACTGATTCATATTGCAATATCAAGTCGAAAACATAGACTTTATGATCACTTTGCATTGAGGTAGCATTTTTTGACAAGGGAGCAAAATTTGACAGAACACCTGCGTTGCCGCATTAACTGTGGAAAACGCATATGCGCGCTATAGAGCTGTTTGAAGGCGCGCGTTTTGTGGGACTGAAAAAATGTTTTGAGCGATCCGAATTGATCTGTTTGTTACAAGCGAAACTCCATTTGAAATAATGCATGATTTATTTATTTTTTAGTAAAATAAAACACAATAGGCCGCCATTACCCTTCTCATGTCGCGCACCACCTAGCGGCAGCTTGCGCACCACAGGTTGGGAATCCCTGCCATAGACAATGTGTATCAGGTTCTGATCCACCGCTCTGATAAGAAAATTATTTGATCTGTTCTCCTGCTCTGCCTCCATGACAAAACATGCTGCTGCGCTGCATCACTCTTGCCTGCTGCTAGTTAACATCCCACAGCAAACCATCAATGAATCTATTTGTTCATTAATTCTGCAATTTACAAATCACATGAGTTGGCTGACAGAAAATACATAATCATAAAAAGGGTTACACTTTCCACTGATGATTAATTGGAGGCATCAATGGAGATGAATGCTGCTCTGAGATTCTTTATACAGCATGTTCAGCTGAACACCTTAATGTGTCAGAATGCACAACATGCTATACTCGACCTCAGCAAGGCTGGGTGGAGCTTATGCCGGGCGAGCTTGCTGCTAGCTGGTGTTGAAATTAAGCAGTCTGTCTGTCTGATGTGGCCATAGCAGAGGAGAAGGTATTCAGAGATATTTCACTTGGACTATGATTAATTCCTGCAAGAAAAAAAAGCATTGCTGAGTTCTAAAGGACCTCCTACTCTCTAATTATTGTATCCCAGTGGATTAACTCGGCTTTGAACTGCAGACAATTCAATTTTCTTGGCCTGTTTTTACCTGGGAGTGAGCCAGTTGTAGAAATGTCCTACTGCATGGTTTAGGTATGAATAAACGATCATGGTATTGTGACATATCAGTTGAATTTGTATTACTTGGACATGTAATTGTTTTTAGTACACAAAAATTGACACGCATGCATTGTCGGGGGATTGTATATACAAAAAAAAACTCTTGGCAACAGTTTATGAGAAGACCCACTCATTACTGTATGGTATCACTATATTCATATGTGAATTGCTACTGGTATTACACGCAGAATCCCAGCTTTTGAAAGACGCCAATTTAATTTTTGGCACATTTTGTGGGGCTCAGTGAATAAGTGCTTACTGCTCGCAGCAGATTTATCGACTATGCCTCAGATCGGCAAAGGCTTTTCTTCCAGGTCTGTCGTATCCGTACTGATGGGCTTTGGGGAAATGCTGTCCTGTTTGCTCGGGTAAATGGGAAAGTCGCACGATTCGACAGGAAACTCCACCCTCAAAACCACTGCATCATCAGACAACTGCAGAGGAGTCAATGAAGCCATTGATTCTAGCATGTAATTTTCCCCTCTGAATGATAGTTGTTACTATACAGTCAGTTCAATGTGCAACAATAATTGACAATGATATAAATAATATCAGGTAAACTGATGATTGATATGCCCACGTACTGGCAATTAAGAACATGCACAGTTTTCCTCAAAGACACAGTTGTGATCGTTCTCTGTGAACAGTCATGCTGTTGAACTAAAAATATGTGGCACTCCTGGGTTTCATGACCTCTTTCTGTGGTGAAAAGACGACTCCGTGCCACAGCTCATCAGTCACGTGCCATTAACTCCACAGTGTCCTGCTCTCATTCCGAGCTCTCTGCTCTGCCGGCACTAGACAGAACGGAATAGACGGTTCACTTCTCCTCTTGTTATTGGGGAGAAAATGGCTGCTAATTTCTGTTTGTCCTCGGGCGCGCCTGTGCTCTAGCAGAGTGACGCGAACGAAAGAATTCTATTTCAAGTTTGTGACGCGGGCGAAGGATTTCTATCGCACTGCGCGATGTGAATAATCGCGGTCAGGCTTTTTGTCGATGGTGGAGAGCTGGGACTGTTTGCAAACGAATATCTTTGGGCCACTAAATTCATTTTTTCCCCTCTGTCACGCAGTGGTACCGATGGACAAAAAGGAGCGAGATGAAGCAGATATTAAAAGAGTGTGGTCCTCTGTCCTCAAAACAAATGGAGGCACTGTTCTCCTTCCCTGAAATAAAGAACAAAGACCAACCACTCGGGGCTGAAGCTGACAGAAGAGGAACATTGAAATCTTTTTGAAAGGCCCTCTTTTCTGCTTTTTTTGATTTATCCGCGAAGCACTTCAGTTGTGCAGCGATTTGTCAGACGGTTCTGAGTTCAAAGCTACACAGCGAGTAGGAACAGAGTTCAAATCCCTGCTGAGCTCCATTCCCAGCGGAGTTTGCTTTCAAAGACGTGCTGGTTGCATTAAATGGAGAGGTGCAGGGTGTATTCCTGTCTCTCACTCGATGTCTGCTGGGATAGTAGTTTGCAGGCATTAACAAGCAAGCAAGTGCCCCTGGGTCTGGCAGTGATAACAGTTGTCAGTCTTCTGGAGTTTTGCTAAATTAGGACTTCACAGCGGTCTGAAATCACACTGTGGGGACTACCCTTATGAAAAATTACTGTAGTTCTGAGCTATAGTTATCCTATAGGAAAAGGATGGTATTTTTGCCACCGTGGTGTACTTGTAATATTACCATAGTGATACAATAGCCATTCAGAGTACAGCAATACAGTTGTGTGGACTATAGTGATATCATATAAGAGTTCAAATCCCATATCGTATATAAGAGTCTTCATGGCCTGGCACCGCCTCCACTTAATGAATTTATTAAACAAATTCAAAACTTATCAACCAGATCCAACTCCAGGGGGGATTGCAAAATACCATATAGGAAGAGTGCCTTTGGGCAGTCAGCTTTTTCCTATCGAGCAGCACATACCTGGAACACTGTACCCACAGAACTCAGGAACATCACATCTCTTAATTCGTTCTCCAAATCAATAAAGCAGTGGTTATTGGACAATCAAACCTGCTATCATGATTTGAATTAGTGGCTATGTTTCATATTTCATAATTTATTTAGGACTTATATGCTGGTATAGCAAATTCTCTCATTGTCTTGCTAATTGTTTATGAATTGTGGCCTGTTTTTATGCAATTGTTCATGTATTTGTGTCTCCTTTTGGCTGCATCTTTTGGTCTGTCTTGTGTATGTTCTACTTTTGTATAGTATGTTTTAATGTTTTTTGTTATATGGTGAGATAATTTATTAATTGGCTTCAGATTTTGCTGTTTCTGCTATGTGCCTTATGTGTTTTTGTCTGTGGTTGTGTATTTGTTTTGAGCTTATGTGCTCTCTACATATGTGCCTTACTATGGACATGCTAGCTTTTTGCTTTATCTGTGCTTTTGTACTTCTGGATGCAATTTTAATGTTGTTCATGTGTATGTATATACCATCAACCTGCCAGGGACTGCAGATGAAAATTAGCTAGTATGGCTAAATCTGGCACATTTACGTGACTTAAGTGATCATGTTAATTAATGTGCATTGTCCCTTCCTAAATAAAATAAACATAAACATAAACATCATGATACTGGTGACTGTGGTAATACTATAGTTATAATGCAACAGCTATAGTACTACTCTAGTCATACTATACAAACTATAGTAATGCTATAGTTATGCCACAAATACTACAGTATTACTAAGAAATAACTATAGAATATTTTCATCAGGGTATTGACGTTGAGTGCCTCCTAAAATGTATATGTTGATTTGGCCTGGAAATAATTGAAAAGTTTGTCGTAAGGACTTATTTTAAGTGCCCAAATCAGTCTCATTGCATTGCTTTGATGAATCATCAAAGACCTGTGTTCCATACAGGCTTTGCTCACTCGGATATCAGGGGAAAATCTGTATCAAGTCTGTTGTCTTGACACAATTATTTGAAGATCATTTTTGCTCTTTCTCAAACTGTGGCCTACCACAAAGCAGCCTGGAACATCAAAATCATCTTTTGCATGGACGGATGACAGCTCCTCTGACTCGTGTGTCCATTTTCCTGGCATTTTGTGTCCCTTGTCGGTTTACTCATTCTGTTTTGTTCTCCGATTTACAACCCTGCTACGAACCCATGCCTGCTGCGGTCAAGTCACAGCATGTCGTGAGTGCCTTGTAGGGTAGTCATGCAGTCTCTCAATTTTCTGACTGACACATCAAGTACATGTTCTGAAATTTGGTACTATTTCAGATAGTCAACTACCTTCAGCTACCCGCAGCCTATTTAAGGCATTGTGCAGCCAGTAATTATTCTTTGGAGTTTGCCCAAGTTACATCTGTAATTACACCTTGGACTATCTGCCTTATGACCAGCTAAACGTTTGTTCAGAATAATGTAAAATTCAGATTTTTTATGAAAATACAAAACACACATTCCATCAATATCCCTTTCAAACTGCAGAGTTATTCTTCCTTAGTTTGCAAATAGACACACACACACGTTAGGTTTTCATGTCTTGTGGGGACATTCCATAGACTTCCATTCGTTCCCTAACCTCTTTCCCTGACCTTAACCCTCGACAGTAGATGCTTAACCCTAACCATATCCCAACCCTAACCTTAACCCCTGACCCCAAAATAGCTCAATTTCCTCATGGGGCCCTGAAAATGTCCCCATAAGCATAAAGAAATCTGGAAATCCATGTCTTATCAGGACATTTTGTCCCCACTAGGGTAGTTAAGCACGGACCACACAAATACACGCAATAGGTCCGTTTCTAGTGACTGAAAATTCAATGTGCATGTGGACAAAAGGCATAGAAATATTGCCTTTTCCAAAGAAAACCCATGTACGTGTGAACAAGGCCTAAAATTTCATCCAGTTCCTCTGCTCTTTGTGAAGTCGGTGTAGCACTACCAACTGGTGCCACCGTAGGACCCTGTTTTTCATGGCTGCTCTCTTACACCCGCACCTGAGCCAAGCTTTCTCCCCCACCACTGCCTCTGTGTCGGTAACAGCAGGGCGTCTGCTGTCAAGGTCACTCGGAGCTGAAAGTCCGATCGCCCTACTTTTCAGCCATTTGCCTCTTTTCACCGAGTCTGGATGGGGAAAATACAGACAGTGCTTCAGGGAGCTGCTCTGGATTTTAATATTAGATATTAAAGCAGTCCAGGTGGGTCATTCTGTCCTGGTCCGTCCAAGTCTCCACCCTCCCTTACTGGGTCACTCCATTGACTCCTTCACTGTCTTCGAGATTCTGTGTTGGCGTGCCTTGCCTCACCGGATATCGCAAAACAAAGGAGACTTAAGACTTCTAATAACCTGACCGGGGAATGCTGGCTGTGAGGTTGAAATCTTTCTTGATTTTAAAAAATAATACTGCGTCTAGGGGGAACGAGATGAATATAGAGCCAAGAAGCAACTCACCTTGGCCTACATAAATAATCTCAGTTTTGGTGTTATTGTTTAGAGGGAGAAGAATGTTCTTTTTCACGAAACTTGTAGTTTCTGAGCATACTTTTAATGAGTCTCTCTCAACATTGGAAATGGTTCAGCTCAGCTGGGAGGAAAAGTGACTTTGAGTGACACTCGTTTAAATCCCTGTTTGCTGTTTCACCTACTCAGGTGCGAGCATCTCATTCTGAGCGGCAGAGTCATTAGTTTCTCTTTCACAATGAAAATTGATGTGTTTTTAATGTAAGACTACATTTTGGTGCTCTGCTGCTTCTAATGGACTCGGCTAATAGGCAGTTCAGAAATGGCAAGTTTAAGCATTGAGGAGAACGGCCATTTAAAACAGAACCGGCTAGGAGATTTCGTGAACAGATGTGAGAATGTGCACTCATGTTCTGTATTATTGTTGGGAGAAATTTTCCCAGACTGTTGAAACTGTGAACACGAGAGGCCATAAAGCACCATATGCTGCAACTATGACATTTTCACTCTCTAAACCAAGTGGTCCTTATTTCAGATATGCACACCATAGTCAATTTTTATTATTAGCTCCTGCCGCTTGCAGTGCGGGAGCTTTTGTATCGGGCTCCGTGCGTGTGTGCGTGCATCCGTCAACACATTTCGCTTTATCCCATCAACGATTTCAGTTACAGGCTCCTAATTTTTACTGGACATGCATCTCATAAAGCCCTACAAATGATATTCCTAAAGGTGACCTTGGCCTATTTTTTCAAGGTCACTGGTCTAAAAATATCACCAAAAACTTTGACATTTTGCTTAATCTCATAAAGCATTTCAGTTACAGGCTCCTAATTTTTATTGGACATGCATTTCATAAAGTCCTACAAATGATGTGCCTAAAGGTGACCTTGGCCCATTTTTTTCAAGGTCACTGGCCTAAAAATATCACCAAAAACTTTGACATTTTGCTTTATCTTATCAACATTTTCAATTACAGGCTCCTAATTAGCTCCTGCCGCCCGAGTGGGACGGAGGCTATAGTATCGGGCTCCATCTGTGTGTGCGTCCATCCATGCGTGCGTACATCAACAAAAACTTTGACATTTTGTTTATCTTAATGGCGAGAGCTTCTGGGGCCACCAGTGCCCTATATTATTATTCAAACCTACTTTCAGGGATTCATCAATGTTAGAGTATTTTAAAATTTTTCAGTCAGATAAACTTTTCTTGTTCTCTGTAAGAAAATCAGACTCCTTAACTTTGGGAGAGAGGTAGGGGTCATTACCAGAGTCAGCTGCAGTGGAATCAGACTGGCACGAGAACGATAGTAAACTGTTAGGCCTTGAAAGTGACTGTCTCAATGTAGTGACAAGCACTGCCATATCGTAACATGCATCTTAGAATTCTAACAGCGAAGTATCGAAAGAGTTTGCATGTGTTACTTCCGGGTTTTCTGGTTTTCTACAGTAAAGACATGCATGATGGGCTAACTGGGGACTTGATGCCCAATGGTATCATTGTTTGAGCGAATGGTGTGTAAGCCCTGTGATGGATTGGCATCCTATACAGGGTGTGTTTCTGCCTTTCGTCCATAGTTGGCTGGTATAGGCTCCAGCTCCCCCACAGCCCTGATAAAAAAGCAGTCTAGATAGTGAAAGAATCAATGGATTTTGACAGACCGTGACTGAGCACCTTTGGATAGGCAACCTAATCAATACATCTGTACTGCTATATTCTGTGTATATAAACCTGTAATTCTCTGTATATTATCAGTTGCATGGCAGTACAAACCTAACCATGGTTATATGAGTGAACTCTAGGGATCTATCATTCAAGTCCAACTAATGCATTATGGTAGTCTTGTGGCTCATTATTCAATTCTACAGTGACTATAATTGCTGCAGAAAAGTGCACAGTAGCCCCATTCTACAGTCACAAATGCCAGTGTAATAGATTCTAGAGCAAAAAAAAGCATAGCCTTGTGTCATTTCCTTGCATACAGCTGTTGTTGAAAATGAGTACACTCAAGTAACCCTGGTTACATTACCTCTATGCCATCTCAGGCAATTCAATGGCTGCAGACCTTGGGAAATCAATATGCTTCATGTTGCAGTGGGACAATTTAAATTATAGTCTGCAAAATGAAGTCATGAAGGTTGGGGACCCAACTGGATTTTAACAGAATGGCCATGCTTGATCATTTGAATTACCAGGGCTCTGCCTTCGCCTATGTAATGATTTATAGGCTATTTACATATTGATTAACGAGGAAATGGCCATTCTATCCAATTATGTACAGGATGTAGGCCAAAGTTCATGCCGTTTGAAGGATGGATTTTTTTTTTCTCCAACATTCTATGACACAGTTGTCGCTCTCGAATGCCCTTACTGGTGGAAATTGCTGCATTAGCTTGTATGGTTTGGAATCACTTAAATATTTGTAAACATAATTATACAGGTACACCTGGTTGACTGAAAGTACTGTTGTTGAAAAAATATTTCTTCTGCTATCACTGATGTATCAAGAGCAGCGGTACAGAGAGGAAGAAACTGGATTCGTCAAGCTCTCCACATGGCATCAGCTGGTAAATTTAACAACAATGTACTTGACTCCACTGTTGAACGGCCTTGGAAGTTTTCTTTTTTTAAAGTCTACTCTCAAATCTGTGGTTATGGTAGAGAATCAGACACTGAAAGGACTATAATCCTAAAGTGCACGTCTGGTCGAAGATAGAGTGACAGGTCTGATGCTCGCTGTGTGCCGTGGCCACATCTGTCCCAGTTTTTGGGGCACCATGACATTGGATTCTGCCCAAGGTCCAACAGGAGCTTGTTTTTGATGTAGAATCTTGCAATAGGATCTTGGCAATGTTGAGCAAAAAATGGAAATGAAAAAATTTTAATGTGCACTTTTGGTCCCATGGATATTTAGTATTTTATGCATTATTTCATGCCTCTTTTAAGAGGATTTTCATGAGAAACAAAGAGGTAGGGATGTTAAAACTTATCTGAAAAGGGCAAATGTTTATGCAGGTTGTTGTTATAGGTCGACACTGACACACCTGATTCAACTTACCATGGCCCTGATCACTTGATGAATAAAATAAGGTTGTGGCACAGGGCTTGTATAAAAACTTGCACCCACACTGGCCCTTTGCTAATAAGGCTACATTAAGACAGCCCATTCCTCATATGTGACTCAGGTTCTCGGGTTTCGGGTTCGGGTTTTTCTATGGCAGTGTAAACGGCTAAAAACACATTGAATCGGACATTTCCAGCTCTAATGCGGGCCATTATTATACGCGATACCAGATTCTGATACACATTCAATTATGTCGACGCACTTGCAGTCTGAAAATGTGGGTTGGGCCCACATTTGCTCTCAGAACAGCCTCAGTTCTTTGTGGTTTGTATTCCACTCGCTGTTAAAACATTTCCTTTGAGATTCTGACCAATGTTGAAATAACTGTATGACATTTTAGCAGATTTGTCAGCTGCGTATTCACGCTCAAATCATTTATTTCTGTCACATCCCAAAGGTGGACCTGCTGGATTTAAATCTAGCGGGACTGGGGAGGCCATTGAAGTACCACCAAAAGAGACATTTGCTTTCTGACATGGTGCATTGTCATTCTGGAAGTAGACTTTAGAAAATGTGTAAAGTGTGGTCATAAAGCAATGCTCATGGTCAGTCTGTGGCATT
The DNA here is from genome assembly GCA_029721435.1 of Gymnothorax reevesii. Classification (NCBI taxonomy): domain Eukaryota; kingdom Metazoa; phylum Chordata; class Actinopteri; order Anguilliformes; family Muraenidae; genus Gymnothorax; species Gymnothorax reevesii. The sequence continues at coordinate 27,437,605 of CM056579.1, read as the reverse complement.
GCAGTGATAATGGGTTGGTTTTAAATGGCCCAAAATTTACCAGGAAAATTTTCCTCACCTGTTTAAACTACTGCCACCAACCTGTACTGTTAAGCCAAGGCAGGTTGGGTCCAAAAATTCATGCTGTTACTGAAAAATTCTTTTGTCGTCAATTGTTTGGTATGGAAGAAATAAAGATTCATCAGACCAAGCAAAATTTTTCAAAAGTTAAACTGTCAATTCTTGGTGAGCCTGTGCCGGCTGCATCCTCAGATTGCTCTTCTTGGCTGAAAGGCGGAGAGCCTGCCATGGTCTTCCGCTGTTATTGCCCATTCACTTCAAGGTTCAAGGTATTTCGCATTCTGAGATGCTTTTCTTCTCAGCAAAGTTGTACAGAGCCATTATCTGAGTTCCTGTAGCCTCTTCATCAGCTGAGGCCAGTGTGAACATTATCCTTTGGCCTCCCTCTTCTTCAAGCTGTTCCTGCCCATTGGACTGAAGTACTACGCCACGATCAAAACCATTTAGCTCACATTTCTTCCCCTTTTGATGCGTTATGTGGACGTTAACTGAGGCCTTGTTCACGCTTGCACGAGTTAAATGACCTGCTCGATCCCGATGATTGTATTGCCGCCGCATAATAGGCTGAATGGAAAATTGAATGCATATGCAGGTATACCAGTGTTCCCAATTAAGTGCCCAGTGAGTGTATTTGCGAATATATATTGAAACGTGCATTTTTAGGTACAAACCAAATGTATCACTAATTTTATGAATTGTTCTTATTGATACATTTCATCGATACTTATTTATTCATCTAAATGCTCTTTGCTTAGCTTTCGTCGGGCGGATAAGCCAGCTGTTATTTTGCAGCATAACCGATGGGCCCCAAGGTCATCGATATAGTCGTAATGAGTTGGTTCCTGTCTGTCATTAGCCCATCAATCCCAACCTTCATACACATAAGATGGCCGGCTGCACGCACGCGTTCTGCAAAAATGCTCAGCAGGTGTGTAAGCGGCGTTACACAAAACATCAAAAGGCTTCCATTGTTGGAGAGTAAATTTACCTCGGCGGGCAGAAGAGACACCTGTCACAGTTGCGCGGAGCTGGTGAAGGCCAGTCGCCTGCAGTACCGTTCAATCACATTTTAAAGGCTGTCTTTCTTAATGACCCATCCACCCTCCCACGCAGCAGCTGGGCAATAAACGATGAACAGCCGTGTCAATGCACAGGTCCATTGTCCCGCTTCTCCCCATGAAGAATAACACACGGGTGGTTTTTATATCATTATTAACACACACTGTTTAGTGTACTCTTGTCCTCCTCACAGCTGTGGTGAAAAATGAACAGCTTCATCTGTCTGTCTGTTTGTCTGTCTGTCTCTCTATCCCTGTTTGTTCATCCATCTGTCTGTCCCAAGAACATTGACCAGTACAAAAATTTTATCCTGACAGACTGTAAAATCCTAATCCTAATTATCTTGATGGCACTGAGCACTGGGTGTTTATAAGTAAACAAAGTACCATTTAATAGATGTACCCGTATCCATTTTTAAAATTTATTTTGTGTTTATTGATTGTTTCTTTGAAATTTTTATGTTCCTGTGTGTGTTTGTATGTGCACGCGTGTGTGTGTTTGCATGACTGCAAGTGAGGTTTTATTTTCCACAAAAAGCCATGTTTCCTTTCTTCATACTATAGAGTGCAGCCATGTCATGTTAAGCAGAACCTATCAATAGGTCTGCTTGAACATGAGTGAGGAGTCATAGAATAAAGGACAATATTATTCTTGCCCATTAATTATCCGTGCAGATCTGCTACTAATACAACACTACTACCACTACAACTACTAGTAATAAGAATAATCAAGTAAAACATAAAAAAATGAATCATGCAAAAACTTGCTGAGCTAGTTTGGGCAGTAACTTGAGACATGCCCATATTCCCATACACTCCCATGCTTTGCATATACAGCGCCCTCTATAATTATTGGCACCCCTGGTTAAGACGTGTTCTTTAGCTTCTAATAAATTCAGTTTTTTTCTAAATAATATAGGATCATAATGAAAAAAAAAGGAAAATCCAACCTTTAATTGAAGTGCCTTTGTTCAGTGGGTAAAAAATCCCGCATTAAAAATTTTTTTTTTTTTACATCAAATCATGTGTGCCACAATTATTAGCACCCCTGATGTTAATACTTTGTACACCCCCCTTTTGCCAACAAAACAACAACTAATCTCCTCCTATAATGTTTCACAAGATGGGAGAATACAGAAAGAGGGACCTTCGACCATTCCTCTTTGCACAATCTCTCTAAATCATCCAGCAACCTGGGTCCTCTCCTCTGCACTCTCCTCTTCAGCTCACTCCACAGGTTTTCAATGGGGTTGAGGTTTAGGGACTGAGATGGCCATGGGAGGAGCTTGATTCTATGTCTGGTGAACCATTTCTATGTAGATTTGGCCACATATTTAGGGTCATTATCTTGCTGAAAACCCAGTGATGACCCATCTTCAGCTTTCGGGCAGAGGCCACCAGATTTTGATTTAAAATGTCATGGTATTTCAAAGCGTTCATGATGCCATGCACCCTAACAAGATTCCCAGGGCCTCTGGAAGAGAAACAAGCCCACAGCATCACTTGTCCTCCCCCATACTTCACAATGGGCATGAGGTGCTTTTCTGCATACTCATCTTTTGTGTTCCGCCTGACCCACTTAGACTGTTGGTTGCCAAAAAGCTCTATCTTGGTCTCATCTGACCAAAGCACACGGTCCCAGTTGAAGTCCAGTACCGCTCAGCGAAACCCAGACGTTTGCTTTTATGATTGTGAGTGAGAAAAGGTTTTTTCCGTGTATGCCTCCCAAACAGCTTGTTGGCATGTAGATCGCGCCTGATGGTTGTTTTGGAGATTTTGTGAAACCAAGATGCTACCATTTGTTGCTATTCTTTAACAGTGAGCTTTGGGGAACTTATTATTTCTCTTACCATCCTCCTCACTGTGCGTGGTGGCAAAATAACCTTGCGTCCTCGTCCAGGCTTGTTTACCACTGCTCCAGTTGTCTTAAACTTCTTAATGATTCCTCTGACAGTAGATATGGGCAGGTGCAGGCAAGTGGCTTTTTTCTTGAAGCCATTGCCTGACTTGTGAAGGTCGACACACATCTGCCTACTTGAATGGTGTGTTCCTTTGTCTTTCCCATGTTGAAGAGTGGATAAGAGAAATGGCCTCTGTGTCACATCATATTTATACCCCAGGGAAACAGGGAGTGATGAATTACTAATTAAATGTTCCTAAATACTCTGATCAACTTTGTAAACTACTGTAGAAATGACAGAAATACTTCAATTACATTTATTTCTTAGGAATTGTTAGGGATGCCAATAATTGTGGAACAGGTGATTTTATGAAAAATAATTCTTAGTCAGGGATTGTTTTTTTCCCTTAAAATTCACTTGAGTTGAAGGCTACATTTTTTTACATTTTCAGGGTGAGAGTATGCTTCTGCAGTAAAAAAACTGAATTTATTTTAAGGCTTTAACACATCCTAACCAGGAGTGCCAATAATTATGGAGGGCACTGTATTGCCCTCTTCTCCAAAAGGCAGGCTGTTTGAATTGCTTTCCTGCTCCACCTTGGCAACATATCATGCCTTTGCCTTCTACTAAGCTGCATCACTCACTGCTGCTGCAGGTTAACATACCATCTCCACTCCAGCATATATCTGTGGGCTCTGAATTTCTCCCATGGGGGGGCCTGTATCCTGACACACTCTGTTCCCTTCTCCTCAAGGTCTTCAGACTGTATTGTGCGACGGGGTTGCCAAACTCCCCTTGTATTGCGGTCGTGCAGGACATTTGTCTGTGACTGAGTTTCTGAATTTCCAAAAAGGTCAACCAAGCCCCAGCAGAATGACTCGGAATAGGAAGGTGCGTGAGAGAGAAAGAGAGCTCAAGATTTTGAGGGAGCAAATCTATGTGGAACAAGAACAAGATGCGTCCGAGGTGTGAAGAGGATCGCAAAGCCTCAGTCGATTTCCTCTCGGCTCTCCAGCCGTCTCAGAAACGGCGGTTAAAGCTACCTTGTTAATCTTATACTGTTTTTTTTTTTTTGGGATCTTTTCCTCCATTTGACAGTTATACAGTGTAGAGAGACAGGAACGTTGGGGAGGAGAATGGGGGAAGACATGCAGCAAATGACCTGAGCTGGAATTGAAGCCAGGTCGCTGCGGGAAGAACACAGCATTTATGGTACGCGCACTTAGACCGATGAGCCACCGGGGCGCCCCAATCTTATACTGTTTATATCTAAAGGAACCACGTTTAATTAGACATACCTTATGCATTTTAATGAACGGAGGAGGATGTGTGCACGCGAGCAGGGAAAGATGGGATGCATTTCAGGGCAACTCCCTGATTACATTTTCTGCTTCAGACTCAAAGATAATCAAGCCTTTTCCCAAAGTTAAATCCCATCAGTTTCACAGCATGCTCTCTCAGTTCTGGCTGTTTTTTTTTTTTTTTTAGGGAAGAAACTAAAGTGATTGGGGTTATTATAAAAATATCCTCTAAGACGGCTATAAGCTGCAGTTCTCAGCATCTTGAAAGAAGATGGCTGTGTTAGCGTGGGTTTCCTCCAGGTACTCTGGTTTCTTCCCACAGCACAAATACATGCTTTTTAGGCTACTGGGCAACTGTACATTTCCCACAGGGATGAATATGTGAGTGAGTGGTGTGTGCGCCCTGTGATGGATTGGTGAGCTGTCCAGGGTTTGTTCTTGCCTTTCGCTCATAGTCAGCTGGGATTGGCTCGAGCTTCCCTCCCTAATAAGAAAGAAGCTGTATAGATAACAAAAGGATAAATGTTTTTAAACATTATATGTATCTTCTGCTTAAAGTGCCAGTAAATACCTTGCATGTCTTCAATGATATCTCAATTGTGACAACATATAAAAATGGTATCAGTAGGTAGGGAAATCATTCATCTTCTCATCGATATGTTATACAAATTTTTATGACATCGAAAAATATGGATTTTGATGTTAAAAACTCACTCAACCCTCAAACTGTCGCGCGACCGAAAATGTGATGTCATTAGAGTAAGTTCCCTTTCTTCTGTACCACGTGACGTGTGACGTAGCACACACAACAGCAATGGCGGAAAGAATCAAGTTGACAGCCTCGGAGAGAAAACGCCGGAAAATTGCCCTTGATGCCAAAAGAAGACGATCTCTAGTATATATTGGGAGTGCTATTGATCGGTGGAAGAGTCTGAGAGAGCGAATGGGAATTGACAATGATGAGTTGGCCCTAACTTTGATGGATTAGTAAGTTGAAATACCATGTTGGTTTTTTTTTGCAACATTTCTCGCGCTACTCGAGTTCATAAAAGTATACAACGTAAATGGTAGTGTGCCTCGAATGGGGGAATTATGTTTTGCTTATCATGTTTGTCTCCACATTCTCCAAAAACGTTCCTGTCTGTCTTCTTTTTCGTCCGCACGACGCCATCTTTGTTTACAGTGCGCGATTTCGACCCACAATGCTTTGCGCGGTAAATAATCTAGCCAATTTTTTTTTTGAAAAATTGCATTTCCTAAGGTTATTTTTGGTCAAATATTTATTATAATTTTTTTGGGCCATATTACAGGTAGCTTGACTTTTGGAATTTTTTTAAAAAACACATGCAAGGTATTTACTGGCACTTTAAACCCAATCCTCATCAGCTCTTGAATGTACTATGTATGTTGCATGGAAAAAAAGGAGGATGAAGGATGAGCCAGTTCTCTTCGAATGTTTGGGGACATATACGAGGTGGTCAGTTGACATGTGCAGACTGAGAAGGTGCAACTTGATGAATGTTCAGGCATCTCTGAATGTTACTGTTCTATTAACCATATCTTGCCATTACTGTGCTGAGATATAAAATATGAGTCTGTTCTATTTCTAGAGCTTCACACTTTCATGCTTTCATTTTTAAACCAAGTGCAGTCTTCTTTTTTTTTTAACTTCTCCATTGGCTCCATGACACCAGGAATAACATTTGAGCATAATATTTGTTAGATTGGCTGTTAATCTTCATCAGATAATGTTTTGCCGCGTCACCAATCATTTTAATTCACTTGACAACTGCTATTTGCCCAGCAGACACTCCTCATGTCAGACTTTTTCAGCACTGGATACGTGTTTATTAAGCTCTATTTGGTCCACAGTTCAGCATTTCAGACAAATACTTTTTGTGAATGTTTTTGTAAATACTTTTTCTGTTCATAGACAAGCTTATCTAGCTCAGAACTTAGTTTTTGCCAAGAATTCATCAGTCATGTGCACAAAGAGGAAAATTGTGTCAAAGACGGCAGTCCCTCCCACAGTATTATCTCATGAAGGCTGTTGGGAGCAGAGCTCGATACATTATGCAGTGCAGCATTCTGTACTCGCCCTCGAAGGACACTTTCCCGTACACTCCCGAGCTCTTTCTGCTTCATACAGGCAAGGATTCGGTCGAGAATGAAAATTTCACAGCTAGTTTTATCCGTCCTCAAGGCCCTCGGTGGTCACAAGCAGGAGATGAGACGCTCAACTGGAGTGGAAATACAAAATAGCAGGAAACGCCAGATGATAAATTTTCCCCGGCTGCCTGGCATAAGAGGGCAACTCCTGTTGATTTATTTTAAAGAGTGGTAACAGGATCCAGTTTTCAGTTTCCGCAGCACATAACACTGTCTGAAGACTCGGAGAATTAAGGATTTTTTTCCCATTTTTTTTATTCCTTTTCTTCTGCTTTTTCATAATTTAATTTAATTTTTTTTATCCTATCTCTTTCTCCATCCCGCCCTCTCTCCCCATCTCTCCATCTCCATTTGAAATGCCCTCTATCTGCCTCTAGTCTATAGATGTGAGAACGTCAACATTACGCGCTTTAATAAGATGCTGTTTTTAGCTCTGCGGCCTTGCGCTGTTGAACTTTCATTGCATAAATAACCTCGAATCATTCGATGCACACTGAGCTCCCATTGATCATGGGTCAGAGTTTCTCCTCATTTCTGCAGACTCTGTGTAGATGATGCTGTCGGGCTCTTCTGCGCGTCAGCTGACTGCGACAGACCCTTGAAGATTACCGATACGCTTATTAGGCGGATTGTAGATGGTTTCACTGGAACGGGTCCATGTTCCGTTGTGTCGTAGAGTTTGTGTGTAAGCACTGACTCTGCTGGCCTGCCGCAAATGTAAACTCTTTCATCATGGCAAATTGATCCTCTGGGGAAATGAAGGTTACCATAAAAACCCCAGATTACAGTACTCTGCCGCTATTCATTTGAGGGATCCTATTTCATCTGGAGAGGGCTGGGGAAATTCTAATGCGATGCCGGGCTAAGGAGCTTTTAACTGGGTATATTACTGCGAGTCTCAGCCCATTGTTGCCATTACATGAAGAGCCTCTCTCTGCTTACTTATCTGTCTTTATTTCTTGGTCATGAATTCATGGATGAGTTGGTGTGCGGCTGTGCTCGCAAGATAAGTGCTCCACGGACATAGATATATTGAAGGTTTAAGCTGGATAACTGCCTGCCCTGCACTTCGCAACTTTATTTAGTTTGTAATGGGAGAGAGAGAGAGACACTCTGAGGGAGCGAGAGGGAGAGAGGAGAGAGGGTAACGAATTCATAGTGGCGGCTTCCTGCTATTGAAGGGGGGGAAATGACGTTCGGGAATTGGACATGAAGTAATGACGTCACATATGCTGCGACGCTTTGACGCAGAACACAGCTGGTGGTCTGGTAGATGTGACAAATAGGCCAGTTGTGTCGTCAAGCAACATGGACGCTCTAAAATTGAATATGCTTTGGTAGTTTATCGCGCTTGCCTACCTTTTTGCATTTTGTCTCCCTCTTATTTTTTGCCACCAGCCTCCATTTTGAGTCTCCCCACGACCAGCCCACCCTGACCACCAAAACATCAGCCTGTGTGAAATTCCAGTGCTAAATGGCGCGGTCATCTGCTATTGCACAGTCCCTTTGAATTGCGTCTTTCTCTTCGGAAAATCTGCTTAGAAGGATTTACAGTCGCCGGGGAAGTAAGGGGGGAAAGTTCCATCGACGTGCGGATTGTGGAGAAGGAGCTCTGCAGGCTGATGTCGGGCAGTTGCTGAATGCTGGAGTTTCCACTCAGAGAGTGACAAGGATTTACACTCAGTGTCAGGGAAATGCCAAGCAGGTTATTGGCCAGACACTTCTGGAATAAACTTTCCAACTTTCAGGACACAGTGGAAAGATAGATCAAATGAGAGAGTGCGTAGGCTGAGAGGGAGGGAGGGAGGGAGGGAGTGAGGGGGAAAAATGGAGATGTAATTGCATTGGCTGGACTGCATTAAATTCAATCAGTTTAACGAACTGCCAAATGCAACATTCTGTTTGGAAATACTAGAGTACTGGAGGGCTCCTAGACTGTATTCCTCAGGCTCGGGTATTTATGATAAAATTATTTTTCCCGGCACTTTTTTCGCTGATTTGTTCGCAGTTGAAACTGGAGACTCTCAGTGCTTGAACTTCTTCAGAATATTATCCGGTCGATCTGTTGTGTTTTTTGCTCTGTTTTGTCTTCCAGCTCCGGTCCGCTCTGCCAGTTGGGATCCACCTCTCCAGCAGGCGTCCCAGGCCATGTTTCCGTGCCGCGTTCCTGCACCTTTCATTGCTTTGGTTTGGCTGGTGGTGTTTCCACTTCCTTCGCAGCTGTTCTAAGCTTGATTGGCTCTTGATTGTTTTAACTCATTACTAACATTTACTTACTCGCACCAGAGGTGTTTCTTTTGACAGGCGCGCGCTAATTCTCACTAATTTAGATCAGGTATCGATTGGCATGATTTCCTGCATTTGCTGTGTTCTAGATCTCGTTTGCTTCTCTGTTAACAGCCTCCCTCACAGAGGCCTCCTGCTTCTGTGTCTTGCCCCTCTCGTTTTGCCCTGGTGTTGCTGGTTTCCCTGATCCCGCCCCCCCAAGCCCATATATTCTGAGGTAGAGCGCCAATCTGGCAGACGGATCCTTGTTTCGCCACAGTCCTGTTTCACCCATGTATTGTTCAGTGCTTTTCTAGCTCTTGTTTTTGCATGAGTCTCGGTGTCTAGTCCTTTTTCCCTCCTATTTCTCAGCTCTTGGAGTGTAGTTTTTGTTGACCTTTGTGTTCCCTCATGTTCCCAGATTTAATGATTTCTGTTCTGCTTCTCAGCTCATACTGAGTGAAGCTTTTCGTTGGCCCTGATGCCGTGTTTATTTTGTGTGTTGTTTAATGAAACCCTTTTATTTTGGATCATTGTCTCGCGTTTGGTATCCCCCATCGCTGCGCCTAACATGCAGCATCCTGAGGAAATCTCATTTATTTATTTTTATAAAATATACTCAGCTAAGTACATTTCAATGGAGCTTGGATGAACTAAGATGCCATGGAAATTTTACATCAGTAAATGCCCAGAATTAAATGAAAAATGTTCAGAAACCTATCCAGATTTAAGCAGTTATCTGCCATCTTTCATGATATCTAAGAGCCGGGTTTTGTAAACGAAGCTATTCCTCCCACTGTTTGTTGCAATGGAAACTGTAAAGCTCTCAGATGGATCAAATGCATGATTTAGTAATAGTATTTTCTTCATTAATATAACGTCACCCGGCAGTAAAGGGCATCCTGGGGGATTCGGTTGGTTGTTTAATTCTGAGATGAAGGCCTCTTGTTTGGTAAGCCAGGCCTCAGAAGTTTCAATCTTTCTGATGTCTGCCCCACTCTCTGCCCTCATCTCGCCACACCTACTGAGCGTCTGCCAGTTTGTTTCATTTGCTGTAAACGTCGCTTTTCATCAACATGGCAGTGTTTACACCTGTCTTTGACTGCAGAAACAGTTTCCCACAAAGGAGAAACCATGGCAACGATACCTGGAGTTGATGTTTCTTTTCATGAAATATCACTTACTGTTCAATTGTACAAAAAGTCATTCCGGGCTTTCTTGGCAGACTTCTAAAAATACAAACATTTTCCATGTAATCACAGCCCCTGATGCCTCGGTGATGGGCGCAGAAAAAACAGAGTTCTGTCTATGCCGCAGGGTTGTCATCTGGGTAATTTTCATAGGCAGATGAATTAGAAAACTCAGTGAGGCGTACTAAATGTGGTCTTGGATTTCATTATGGTTTATATAATTTATGGGTAAATATTGCATTTTGGACTATTGCACTGAGTAAATAAGCTTCCCTTAATTTTATTTTATTTGCTTTGTTTTGCTGAGGGAAGAAAAAAAAAACAGAATTCCTCTGAGGTCGAATTATGTTATGTTTGAGAGAGGCTTGAAATGCTAAATCGGTTGGGACTAAATGCAATGTTGGTGCAATATAATATGGTCGGCCTTCTGTCGACTGAGCTGCTAATGCGTGGGAAAATCACAAATCAAGGAATAAAACTTCAACAAAATTTCAGCCTCACTACTTCCAAATTGGTGTTAAATAAATTATGTGAACCTAAAAGCAGATTTTCCCATTAGCAGTCAAATGAATCCAGCTGCAAATGTGACTCATCTATTTACTTACTGTGACCAGCTGAAAGCCTGTCTCTGAGTGAGGGGCCATTTGTGCTGCTGTTACCTTGCCAACAAGTCTGGAAATGTCTGACATTATAGAGCAGGATAAACAGTCAAGCCACAAAATATTGAAATGCGCCCAAAACGGAGTGACTGTGCCAAGCGCAATTGCCATTACAGGAGCTCTAAGGAGCCGCATCTAGCTGTAGGCAGCTTATGTGTCCAGGAGAGAGAAGGTATTGAGACAGACCCCACTAATCTCAGGTCCTCAGCCCGTCTCAATCCTCCCCATAACCCAATCTTGTTGTAATGATCATTTGCACCAAATTTGCATTCTTCATGTGGGATACCTTGTTAGCTTACCGGCCCTATAGGCTGATAAGCTATTGTCGCGGTGTGGCGTCCGTCGTCTGGCGTCCATCGTCCGCAACATTTTTTTATCTTTTTTTTTGGCCAAATGAATTCATCATTTAAATTTGCAAGAACATACTACTAGACCATATCTCCAGATGTTTTTCTTGGATTTTTGATTGAATCATTTTTGTCCGTTTTATGGGCCCTTGAAATTTTGGCTCCGATGTTAAAGATAGGACTGAGAAAATTTAAGAAATAATTTCTCAAAAATTCTGTGATACATTTTCTAAATCAGGCAATCAACCCACCTTGGTACCGTCAATGTACAGTGCGAGCGCCATTTTGATTGAAGTGATGGAAGTGGGTCAATTGGGGGCTCGCTACTTTATAAATATGCAAGATGGCCTGTGGAGGTCAAATGGTTGCAGATAGAGATGAAGTTTGTATTATCGACATATAGGAAGTCATATATGACCTATATTTTGGCAATATTAAATTTGATCACAGATGACTTTGAAAGGTCAAACTTGAGGTCAGGGAATATATTAACAATGTTAAATGATATAACTTGAAATTTCAAAAAATTATTTCTCAAAAACTGTCAGATAACTTTTTTCTAAATCTGGCAATCAACTCACCTTGATACACTCCAAGTACAGTGTGAGTGCCATTTTGATTGAATCGACGGAAGTGGTTCTAGTGGGGGCGCTGTACTTTAACATTGAGTCTTATGGAGAATGGGCCAAATCGCCTATGGAAGCTAAATGGTTGCAGATAGAGATTAAGTTTGTATTACTGACATATAGGAAATACTATATGCCCTGTATTTTAGCAGTGTTAAAGTTGACCTCTGATGACCTTGAAATGTCAAACTTGAGGTCAAGCAAAATGTTACAATTTTCAAAGGTTTCTAGGCTTAAAGATTTTGAAGATTGGGAACATAAGTGCATTGAACACTCATAGGAAGTCATGGATCAACCTTCATTTAGTGGCCTTGAGCTTGACCTTTGGCGACCTTCGAAGGTCAAACTTCAGATAGTGAAATTTCAATGACTCAATCACCAAAACTACTCCAGACAGAACTTAGGTTTATATTACCGGCCTACAGGAAGTCGTGTATGAAGTTTCATTTGGTGACATTGAACCTGACTTTCCGTGACCTTGAATACCTAAACTTCACAGGGAAATGTCAATGACTTATATCAGCAAAATGGTTACAGATAGCTTTGGTTTGTGTTAGAGATGTATAGGAAGTCATACATGAACTTAAATTTGGTGGCCTTGAACTTGACCTTCGGTGACCTTTAACTATTCTGACTATTACAGATAGAGCTTAGGTTTGTATTGTGGCTATATAGGTAGTCATGTATGAACTTTCATTTGGTGACCTTCATATTGACCTTAAAAATCTAACTTGACCTAGAGAAAATTAAATGACTTCTGTCACTGAAAAGGTCACAGATGGTGCCTAGGTTTGTGTTACTGACATATGAAGTCACATATGAACTTTCATTTGGTGACATTCAGCTTGACTGTTGATGACATTTGAAGGTCAAACTTGATACAATTAATACAATAATACAATTACAATGACTTTGTATTGTCAAAACGGTCACAGATGGAGTGTAAGTTTGTATTAGAGACATATCGGAAGTCGTATATGAACTTCCATTTGGTGACCTTCGTATTGACCTTCAAAGGTCAAATGTGACCTAGTGAAAATTCAATGACTTGTATCATTAAAATGGTCACAGATGGAGCCTAGATTTGTGTTACTGACATCTAGGAAGTCACATATGAACTTTCATTTGGTGACATTTAACTTGACTGTCAGTACCTTTGAGGGTCAAACTCAACAGTGAAATTAGTGTCTTGTATCACCAAAATGGTCACAGATTGAGCCAAGGTTTTTACAGAGACATTTAGAAAGTCATATATGAAGTCCATTTGCTGACCATAACTTGACATTCTGTGACCTTTAAAGTTCACAATTGACATATTGAATACATAATGACATATTATAAAGACTTGTATCACCAAAACTACTTCAGAGTTTAGGATTGCATTACAGAAGGTCTTTCAATGTATGTGAACTTTTATTTTTATTTTGTTTATTTTCATTGATTCAAATGTCAAACTTCACATGAAATTTTCATAATTTATATCATCACTGTAAGATTGCTTGCCATTAAGCTACAGGACCCTTGATCCTATTTTTAGCTGCGACCAAGCAGTTCTATGAACGCTTCTGTCTGTCCGTCTGTCTGTCCGTCCGTCTGTGACACCTTTTTCACCATGTTCCTGTCGTCGTATCATCATGAAATTTTCAGGAGTTATTGACCTTTACCAAAGTGATGTCCATGCACAAGGTCGAGGTCAAAGGTCAAGTTCACATAGGTCACGACCTTGTTTGCGGGTTTTCGCGCTGTAACTCCAGTTAGAATTCATGGATGGCTATGAAATTTTGGAAATAGCTTCTAGGCATAGAGAAGGTGTTCCCTATTGTTTTTCAAGGTCATCCCTCAAATCCTAAGGTCACACAGGTAAAAAAAGTGTCAATTTTGCCCGATTAGACGGTTTTCCCACCGAAACTCAAGTTTAATTCAATGAATGGCTATGAAATCTTAGAACAAGCTTCTTGGTATAGAGGAGGGGTTCCATTTTGATTTTCAAGATCATTTGCCAATTTTGAGGTCACAATTGTACAAGACACCACCAGTCATGGACACTAGGCCACGTGACGGATGCTAGGCCAGGTCGCAGCTATTAGATCCCTCTGATCTACTTGTTTATTATTATTTTGAAACTGTTTTAAGTATTTTTTGCTCCGCCAACGAAGTTGGGACGGAGATTGTTTTCGCCCCTGTTTGTTTGTCTGTCTGTTTGTGAACAACATAACTCAAAAAGTCACGCACGGATTTGTCTGAAATTTTGTGAATGCATTGCTATTACATCAAGGACGGACCCTATTGATTTTCACCGCGATCAGCGAAACAATATGGCCAGCACAGCAGCCATCTTGAAATCATACAACAAGCGATAACGCAACTTTGCTCCCACTCATGAAGATTTGGATTGTGCTGCCGTGGCGGAGGTTTGCACTCTACAAGTGCCTCTAGTTAATGTTGTATTCACTTGATGAGCCCCGCAGATTTATGGACCCGGGCACCACGCTGTTTTTAGGTGCTCGTCCAGTTGAAAATATTCCTACTTTTAGGCACTTTGATTTAAAAAAAAAAAAAAAAAGGCACCACATTGCCATTTTCTGCCATCTACTTGTGTGAAAGTAGAGGCGTTGTATGATTTTGTGATAGGATCCACAGTAAAGAAATAAATAAATAAAAAATGGAGAAATTGTGTTTTCACATGCCGTTAAATTGTCTTTGGTGCGAATGACCACACTTGCAGGTTCATCTTCTGACACAGTGCAGCAAATCAGCCAATCAGCTCGAGGTACACCTTAAAGGGCTCCATGATTCCTCTTCTTTGACTCTCACGGGTATGCATCTCATTAGTATCTCATAACCAGGGATGTCAAACCCCTTACCAGTGATATCATCTAATTAGTGACTGTACCTCCACTTTTTTGATGATGTCCAAACATATTCATTGAGTATCTGTGCTTTTATCTTTCATCAGAGTAGGTCGAATCAACTCTGAAACAAAGAACCGAATGTGAATGGCGCAAATACGAATAAAGCTTGTATCTGACCAATAATAGGATATTGTGTGATTTCATCTTTTCCAATGCAGTTTCTCAGGAATAATTGAATAATAATAATAGTTGAAAAATTCGGTTCTCTTTGTGCCGACCAACGCACCCTCAAGAGAAATCTCCCGTGACAAGATCCAAAGTAGGTCAAGGTTTTCTTGTCACACATGACTGTTTTGATCACTGTTTTAAGTTTTTTTTTTTTTTTTCATTTTTTAAAGAATGATTCTTTTTGTCCGGAGGAGACATAACCACACATAATACGGGAGGTGAAATCATTAACATTCCAAGCTCAAGGTTCTATTCCAGGGTGCAAAAAATCATGGTCTCCCATTTGGCTGTAGTTTGAGAAAGTGAACCATGTAATTTCTTATTTCATTAAAGTTCTATATCACATGAAGACTACAATGGAAAAGTGATCTGTCACATTTTCACTTGTGGAGAAATGATGAATTAAAAATTCAAAACGATCTAAGATCCAAAAGATTGAAAAAATATG
This sequence comes from Gymnothorax reevesii, assembly GCA_029721435.1. Taxonomy (NCBI): domain Eukaryota; kingdom Metazoa; phylum Chordata; class Actinopteri; order Anguilliformes; family Muraenidae; genus Gymnothorax; species Gymnothorax reevesii. The sequence continues at coordinate 27,422,501 of CM056579.1, read as the reverse complement.
CAAAAAATGTAAAATATATAAAATATTAATGATATATAATCCAATCCCAATTCCGAAATAGTTGGGATTAAGTGTAAATTGTGAATAAAATCAAAACGCAATTACTTTCAAATCACACCAGCCAGTATTTTATTCACAATAGAACAGAGATAACATAGAAAATATTGAAACTGAGAAATTTTACAATTTTATCCACAAAATGAGCTCATTTCAAATTTGATGGCTGCTACAGGTCTCAAAAAAGTTGGGACAGCGGCCTGTTTACCATGGTGTAGCATCCTCTCTTCTTTTTCACACAGGGAGGAGGCGTCTGGGCATTGAGTTTCTTGAGTTTAGCCATTGGAATTTGATCCCACTCTTGTTTAGTACAGGCTTCCAGCTGCTGGAGAGTTTTGGATCTCCTTTGACAGACTTTTCGTTTAATTATGCGCCAAACGTTCTCAATCGGTGAAAGATCAGGACTGCAGGCAGGCCAGTTCAGCACATGTACTCTTCAACTACAAAGCCATGCTGTTCTAATAGCTGCTGTTTGTGGTTTTGCATTGTTCTGCTGAAATACAAAAGGCCTTCCCTGGACTAGATGTCGTCTGGTGGGGAGCATATGTTGTCCTAAAACTGTTATATACCTTTCAGCATTCATGGTGCTTTTAAAACATGCAAGTGTCCCACACGGTATGCTCTAATGCATCCCCATACCATCAGAGATGCTGGCTTTTTAACCGAACACTGATAACAGGAGTGGTGGTCTTTATCCTCTTTAGCCCGGAGGACGCGACACCCATGATTTCTAACAAGAATGTCAAATTTGGACTCGTCTTATCACAGGACACTTTGCCACTTTGCCACATTTTAAATGAGTTTTGGACCACAGAACATGGCGGCGCTTCTGGGTCATGCTCAACAATGGCTTCTTTTTTGTATGATAGTTTTAGGTGGCATCTGTGGATGGCACGGCAGACTGTGTTTACAGACAGTGACTTCTTGAAGTATTTGTGGGCCAATTTAGTAATGTCAATGACAGAATCATGCTGGTGAGTGATGCAGCGGCGTCTGAGGGCCCAAAGATCACGGGCATCCAGTAAAGGTCTTCGGCCTTGTCCCTTATGCTCAGAGATTTTTCCAGTTTTTCTGAATCTCATGATGATGTTATGCACTGTCAATGATGAGACCTGCAAAGCCTTTGCATTTTGACGTTGAGGAACATTGTTTTAAAAGTATTCCACAATTTTTTTACGCAAGCCTTCACAGGTTGGAGAGCCTCTGGCCATCTTTACTTCTGAGAGACTCAGCCTCTGGAAGACATCCCTTTTATAGCCAATCATGTTACACACCCGATGCCAGTTAACTTAATTACTTGCTAAATGTTCTTTCAGCTGATTCTCTTATATATTAATTTCTTTTTCAGCCCTTTTTTTTTTTTTTTTTTTTTTTTTTTGCCTGTGTCCCAACTTTTTTGGACCTGTTGCAGCCAGAAAACTTGAAATAAGCTCATTTTGAGAACAAAAATGTAATATGTCTCAGTTTCAACTTTTGAAATGTTATCCATGTTCCATTTTAAATAATATATTGGCTCATGTGATCTGAAAGTCATTGCATTTTGATTTTATTCACAATTTACACATCGTAAACTATTATGGAATTACACCAACTATTACACCAACTATTTCGGAATTGTATATAAAATATACAAAAATGCTAAATTTGGACTCTGATCATTTTTCCTTTGTGGTCTTCAGATGTATAATAGTTCATATACAGTGTTTTTCTATTGCTACACTGTAATCTATACTTAAGTTAGACTCTAGGTATTACCATCCTGTCAGGAGATTATTCTTGTCCGCTGTTGCTGGCTGTGGAATTTGACAAAGGCTTAGTGAAGGAAACCAACTTGACACTGCGACTAACTTAGCTTAGCTCAGTTGCCAGGGCAACACCCTATATTGTCCTGATTGTCTTTTTTTTTTTGTTGTTCACGGTGCCCGGAGCACAGCTCCTAATCCAACTGACATACAGCCTATTAGCCAAATTATGCTACTGTAATGGCTAGTAAATAATGGCTCACTTGTTAGTTTTATTTTAATTATGAATGGGATATAATTGAAGCAACAAAGCATGACTCACTGAGAAGCGGAATCATAGAGGCTAAATGCCCTTCGCACAGCAAAAGCTGACATGCACAGAGATAACAGGAAATGATCCATTACTTTCTGTCAATGTAGAGGGATCAATGGAAAAAGAAGGTATCCGCAGATACTAGAAACACTAAGATAAGAGGAAACTAAGACAGTGCAGGTCGGGACCTGGTTCTGTCCTCCGTTCAAAGGTAGAGGTCAGTTCTCCCATTTGAGTTCCTCACATTCCTTCGATAGACGGGGCCTTTTCATGTCTTTAACCCTTTAAAGGATGATTTTTGCCTGCATTTCTCTCTTAAAAGGGTCAAAAGTCTTTTCCATGTTGTTGCACAACGTCACACACACATTTGAATCTACTAGTTGTCATGCTTCACTGAAGTTACATCACACTCATACTGAGTGAAATATTCGAACCCAGGAAGGTATGTTTTTATGGACACAGAATTACATCAAATGGAAAATATCTAGATCTTGCGCATCATGTCATAAGAATTTCCCTTTAATTCAGCAGGACATATTCAGGATCTTTGGAAACCTTTGGATCTTCTCTACAATGTTAAATGGACCCACCTTTGAACGAAGCAGCTGCATTTCACAAACCCATATATGGGTCTGTAGGTTTTATGAGGTTAAAAAGGCATCTTTTGCGAAAGACCTAAGTTTGACTAGAGGTTGGGTAGACGGGTGGTGCGAGGTTTTATTTAGCGTCATGACCTTCCTTCATGGCGGAGGAAGGCTAAAAGATTGGAAGTCCTTGAGGAGACAGATAAGCTGATTCAACATGGCCATGCCCTACTGCAAACATGCTGTATCAAAGCATGTCAATTTGAGACAAAAGCCGTTGGCTAAAGTTGCCAAGGGTCTTCTGTCCTTCAGCTTGTCCTCCATTCTTCACGTACGCCTTATAGCTGCCTTCACACCGGACGTGAAATGAATTTTTTGCATCGACAGATTACATTCAAAGTTTTTGCACATATTTGCGTCTTTGCATTGAGTTTGTATGTAATCTGTCGTGTGAAAAATTTGTTTCGCGTCCGGTCTGAAAGCAGCTTTAGATAGATGGGAGCTGGGCAATGGTTACCTTCGCTCTGTATACTAATTGGCGGTGTGTTGTGGAGTCAACCTCACAGCGCAATCCAATTTAAGTCAGTTGTGTGTGCTATGGAGAATGCATGCTTTATGCAGCTTGAAGGCGCAGAGGTATTTACTGCATATTAAAACACCTATTTTTTGTCATTATATATGGTATTTACAGTATTTATTGATTTTTCAACTTAAAGCAGGCAGGCAAACCCTATGACATGACCAACATTTTAAAACCTGGAACATCATTAGATGAAACAAATCCACAGTTCTTTTTGCTAAAATCAATCCCCAATCATAGATAAACAATATGATTGACAGCTAGGATCAGGAATTGCCGACTATATACCGAGCCGTATATAGTAACCTATTACATTGGTTATGGAACGCACGGACACGTGCCAGTATATAAAGTATGGCAAACAGTGGATTTAAGAGCGAGAGTTTGCATACCGATTTGGAAGCTTGGAGTGGCGTTGGATCGGATTGTAGTGGTGGTAGCAAAGATTGGCCTTAGTGAGGCAGAGAAATAGGTTGGGCCACAACCTTACGAATATGAACCCTCAAGAAACTAGAGGTACTGTTGCCGCAACGGGATTTACATGTGTCAATAAAGGTCATAATTTGTGTATAATTACAAAAGACGTCAAAATTATAATGCAGAATGACTGTAAGCAAATGGGCTTCAAGAAAGAACTGTATGAATTTTTTATGAAATTGTCAGTTATTTTGATATGATTTTCTGATGGTAAAGGAGCCAGAAAATAATTTCACAGCCGTTTCTGGAGAAAAATGAAGGTGCTTTGTCAAGGATGTAGCGCTTTATAAATGAAATGTTTATCACCAACATTACTTTGGAAGACCATTAATTAATCCACGAGGTAAAATCAGATTCTGAAACAGAGTTTACATGCCCTTTAAATTGCAGTCTTGTTCAAAATACACTTCCTTTTTTCCACCCTCTCTCCGTGTGCTGTACATTCCAGCACTCGACAGTGGAACCCACCCAAGCATAAAGCATCAAATAATCAAAGGATCATTCCACTTGAATAATTCCCACTTGAAAATCCATCTTGAGCAAACCGCCAGGTCCAGGAAACTGAAATCTGTGCCGCCACGGGTCAAGTGCTTACGCATTTGCAGCAAATAAATTATTTGCATGTTGAACTGTGTTGGGGTAGATTTCTGAAAATCTGAACCAGTACTGATGGCAGGCGAACAGGGGTTTTTCCATTGCTCTCGTGCTCGTTGGTTGCACCTGGAGGCGTTTCCATGGCGATTGGACTGCGTGTGTCGTACTTCGTCCCCTGGATCTGCCCATTACACAGTTCCAGTCTCTCGTGACTCTCTGGAAACATTTTTTTTATTATTTATGTCATTTCATTTCCCTCCTTTTCCACTTGCATCAATATTCCACCACTGGAATAATTTATCTCTCAGGGGAATTTTAGGAAATATAATGTATCATAATTGTTATTTTTGTTATATTTTTGGGCACAGTTGGCCTTCCTTTCTTCATAATTTGCAATTGTTCATTACTGATCCCTCCTTTGGTTGTTTTCAAGTAATGCAGCCAGTTGTGCCTTTAAATTAGCCTTCTTACCTTTACCTAATCCACACTTGTGTCAGACAGATGGAGGGATGTTTATAAATGGTGCGTCTTACCCTCAGAAATCTCAGCCGTCTTTGTAATCATAATTATTCGCCTCAGTTGCATTGCTCAATGCAATACGCTCAACTAACATTCCCCCACGCACTCATTAACTGCATTTGCATGGCTAAGTGTTTTATTAGACCTTTGCTTAAGGGTTCAACTGGCATTTTTTTTTTCTCTTTGTGTAATGTGATTCAAACCTAAAAGCTTTTCTTGAAAAGATGAAAACATTACACAACACAGGCATGTGACTGTCATGACAAATGACAGGGACAGGTCACTCCTCCTGTCTTTAAATACACCAGGCTAGGGCTGGTTTGACATTTTCAGAGCGCAGCATTCCCCTTTCAGGTTCATCATCCCTGACCGCGGCCCCCCTTGGGTCCCCCCCATGGGCTGTGAGGGTCACGTGGTTCCATAAGGATGAGTTGTCCTTCGGTCCACTTACACTTCAGTCCAGCACGTTATCCTCAGCTCAAGTTCCCACAGGCCTTACATGGTCACACCTCTGCTGCGGCGTCATGCTGTGTGTCCCTGGGCTTCACTTCCGCCTCCTTTCATTCAGGAGGAGAACTGATGGAATCAACTCAGCTAAAAAAAGGTTCTCAGTCTGTGACTGGTATGCACTGTAGTAGCTATGCTGTAATATGAAGGAAGCACTTGCTTGACATAAGAATATTTCATGTTTACGTTTGGTCATTGATCTTCTCCTCCTAATCAATTTCTATTTCTGTTTTTTTTTTTTTTTTGTTTCTGGTGGAACTAACCTTATAAACAATGCAATTTAACAATGATCCTTCCTTAGTGCGACAGTGTTGAAATATTGATGAAACACTCATGTAACATTTTGAGAACATTTATTTATTTTGCTGTATGTACGTGCCCTTCGGCATCCCTTCATTCATGTTGAGATATGACAGAGTTGACAGCTGACAAAAAAAAAGCTCTAACAATGGTGCTACCACAAAACCTTGACTAGATGTCCAAGCAATGCTGCGAAAATAATTCTTGTTTGCTGGGATGTGTTCGCTTTCATCATCTGCAAATTCTCGTCGAGCTGGGGTTGATTTTCCGGGTGAATCTGTCACTGAATCAGCTGGACCTGTGGACCAGAATGTATTTGCCTAAGCTCCCTGCATTGCAGTACCTTGTAAATATTTGAGGTGAAATGTTTTCAGTGGACCAGAAAGATTCAGATATGTGCTACTAAGGAGAGGAAATCAGACCATGTCAAGCGTGACCAAAGAATTCTTTACACAGATTTAAAAATAAAATGAGTTGACTGCACTTATAGCCAAAGGGCAGCAGTTCAATTCCTGTTCAACATTCTAGAGAATTCTGGGGCAATAGAGAACCTTACAAGGAAAAGTCATTTTTGCCAAAGCAATATAAATTGGCCACAAATAAATGTAAAATTCAGGTCTCAGCAGTTTTAATGGGGTAGACTACGGTCGATCTGATTGAGAATGCGTGAAAAAAACGGTTATCTTTTAATCAGTTTATCTTAAATAGGTCAATTAAAATATCATTTTTATGATGGGATTAATAATTAAATGCTAATTTAGGCCAGGATTAGTTTTCATGTGGGTATTTCCCAAATTTTTCCAGACTGCCTGAGGCCAAAAATGGCTCTCAGCTGTGCAGATCACATGATTTCTCAAGACATCCTCTACTTTACCTCTCATAATACAACCTAAAATCTGAGTCTCCGGACGACAGATATGGGCTTTCATACCAATGGTCAAACCATGCTATACTGATATTTTCATAATCTCTCTCCAATGGCAACAGTGCTTTAAAATGTAAAGTCCACACTGGAGAACTTCAAATTTGAATTGTCTTTGATAAATGAATTGTGTTTATGGGAGCTGATTATTTAAATAATCTAGCTGAAGACCATATTATATGTTTATTGATGGAAGACCGTTTGAAATATAGACAAACTTCTTACGGGAATACGAAAATAACTGTAAGTATGGCGCTGCGAAAAAGTATTCTTCCTCCCTCTCAATTTATTGCAGTTTAGCTTATTCGTCAAATTTAGATGTTTCAGATCATCAAGCTCATTTGTCAAATTTTTATGTTTCAAATCAACATACTATTTTTAATGTAACACATATGAATGCATAAATACATTAATAAAGCAAATATCAGTTAACTCAAAATGTGGTATTTAAACAAGCAATTTATTTATTGAAGGCAAAGAGTGATTCAAAACCTATATCACCCTGTGAAAGAATAATTTCCCTGCCCCATTAACCTAATAACTGGGTGTGCCACCCTTAGTGGCAACAACTGCAACCAAATGTTTAAGATAACTGTCAGTGAGTCTTTTACATTGCTGTGGAGGAATTCTAGCTCACTCTATTTTTGCAGAATCAATGGAAGGTTTCCAAGCATGAACCACCTATTTAAGGTCATGCCACTGCTTCTCAATCAGATTTAGGCCAGGGCTTTGACTAGGCCACTCCAGAACCTTAATTTTATTTCTTTTTGCCATTCACAGGTGGACTTGCTTTTGTACTTTAGATCATTGTCCTGCTGCATAGCCAATCTGCGCTTTTGCTGTAGGTGAGAAACTGATGGCCAGACATTCTCCTTCAGGATTTTGTGGTGGAGAGCAGAATTCATGGTTCCATTAATTATGATAAGTTGCCCAGGTCCTGAAACAGCCAAGCAGCCCCAGACCATCACACTACCACCAACAAATTTGACTGTTGGTGTCATGTTTTTTGTTTTGGAATGCTGAGCTAGCTTTACACCAGAAATAAAACAACCAATGTCTTCACAAAAAATCAAATTTTGACTCATCAGTCTACAGAATATCATCCCAAAAGTCTTTGGCCTCATCAAGGTAATTCTGGCAAATGTGTGATGAGCCTCTGGTTTTGACTCTGCAGAAGACACAGTAGTGTTGAAACGTTGATCTGTAAAATAAATAAAATCTTTTGTAATCATTTGAGTGCCCCGGGCGTTCCTTGGGTTCCCTCTTCATTTAAGTGGCCCATTGTTTCTTGAGGTTCGAACTTGTCCTGGCCTTGAGAGCACCGCACATTAAATTTCATCATGGTTGAAGTGCAAGAGTTCCCTTAAAGTAGGCTTTGTAACTTTTTCCAGGCTGATAGATGTCAACAGCATTTGTTTCCCATTTGTTCTTGAATTTCTTAAGATTGCGGCATCATGTGTTGCTTTTTGCATACTTCACACTGCCAGACAGGTTCTACAACTACTTACTTAAAGTGATGTTTACATTCAACAGGGCTGGCAGTAATCATGACTGGAAGTGTCTAGTGCAGAGGTGGGCAACGAGGGCCGTATCTGTCCCTGGTTTTCACACCAACGTCTGGCCTTTAATTAGTTGATTGTCTCAATTAGCCAAACCATTTATGAAATCTGAAGTGTCATGTGCATTTCTTTGAATTATCATGAAACTACAAAGACTAGTCTTGTCTCCCTTCATAAAACATTTTCCTTTGATGGCATCATTGCGAAAATCTATATTTGTGCATGCAATCAATTAACTCAATTAGTCAGGGTAATTGATAGGAATAAAAACTTGCATACACACCGGCCCTCCAGGACCGTGATTGCCCACCCCTGGTCTAGTGATATTGAATCCAACTATCCATTAAATTTCTTTCATTGGTTGATCTAACAGCTAAAGGGGTAATCACTCCTTTACAAAGTGACAGGTAGGGATGGATAGTTTTTGTCCCCATCATTTAAAAACTGCATTTTGTGTCTTCTTTTTCTCATATTAAAATTAATTAGATGACCAGAAACATTTTAATGTGACAATCAAGAAAAAAGCACATTGAGGACATTGAGAAGTACCAAATTCTTTCTTCGCAACACTGTATCACAGAAAAATATAGTGCCTGATCACATAATTGGATGAATGGATGAACTCATTCCTTCTCTGTAGCTTTCTTGTTAGTAGCCGAGGGGTTGCAGGCAAAAAAATCGCTGGTCATCTCATTCCTGGCGGTGGGGGGAATCGGGTGGGTTGTTACCATGGGGATTTCCCGGGGGAACTTCCCCAGAAGATCACCTGTCAGAGTGCTTATGCGATACATAATGGTCTCTAACTGTTTGGAAAGTGCTGCAATTCTTACAGGGGTCTTTCAATATTGTTTTAAATACCTGCAAATTAATGCGGATGTTATTGTCAAATTTCAGCGTGTTCACTTCCATATGAAGTGAAACTATCTTGACACTTTTGGGCCTCATTGTATGTTTCGATGGTCTCTGATGGATTAGAAGGGGATATTGCCATATGTCCCTGTTAGACCCACGGTAGATGTTCTCTGAGTATCTCTTTGTGGACCACATGAAGTTAATGAAGATGTAATGCTGACAATGTTGTACTTTCCTAATGATTTTACAGTACTGTGAAATGGCCAGCAGATTTAAATTACTGAAGGATTGCTCTGTGTTCACAGCTGATGCAAGCATGATGACAGGTGTCTGGCCAAAGACGGAGACGGGTACAGAGTCACTGGCCTCCTTGGGACTGTCAGCCAATCAGCAGTGAGTGGGTTGGGTCAGTTTCCAGAATTCACTTTTAAACTCTGGGGTACTTTGCGACTAGACTGACCAAACTCAAAGTGTGAGTGAATTGTTATTTTGAGGGGAAAAAAAAAACACATGGAAAAACAGCCTCATAAATATACTTTTAAAACACATAACAGAAATATATTGTAAAACTAGCTATGATTACTTGCAGAAAGGTTATTATGGACCTAATGGCCTTTATTCCATATATACTGAAGCGATGATCGCAACCCTGACCTTATGTGGCAAGCAGCGGCAAGTACACTTTTATGTGGCTGCAAGAGCAATTTATGCAAGTATACCTGCCGCAGTATTTTTCCTGAGAGTATGAATTGCTCTCTTTTTTCATGCATAAATTATTTTTAATGCCCTAAAGTGCAAAACATTTCTGAACATACTGTTTATTGTGACATAAAATAGCAGCTACAGATCATAGCTGCCATGATGTAGGTTTCTACAACGCACTCAAAATGGGAATGTAAACTATTGGTCAAAAGTTTTAGGACACCACAATTTTTCCTGTTTTTTCATCAAAAATTATGTAGTTTAATGTCTCATTGTACTCTGGAATGAAAGTATAGACAGGATAGAACAAATTAACAATCGAAGTTAAAAAAAAATCATGGAATTAATCCATGAACCAAAATGTATGTTCAACTTTTTTTTAAATAAATTTGGCATCTCCAATCCCACCCGAATCTGGAATGCCAAATTGGTGAACTATGTACAAGGCTTGCTCGTATGCGACCCCTTGCTGCCAACTCAGGAGAGTTTGGACGGTTCATGGCTCTCCTCTGAAGCACGCGCCTGTCAGCCACCGCTTCTTATACACTCATTGGTTGAATCTTCGCAAGCTCAGAACAGGGCGGAGGATACCCGGACGTGAACAGACTTAGAATCTTCTTGACGAGCGCCCGTCTGGCCAACAGGAGGCGCTGGAGCAACGAACAAGGCAAATATTATATTCCTTTCCCAATTTGCAACCCTGTAGGGCAATAGCCAATTGTGCGCTACTCTGAAAAAGCTGCCGACCACTGCCAGCTGGTACAAAGCGGGGCTCGAACCCATAACATGATAGTCACTTCTGCTTCGCACCGTGATGCTTTACTGAGTGAGCCATCCGGCAGCCCGTATGTTAAACTCTTGACTCACAGTACCCACCTTTGGCAGATATAATGGCTGAACACACTCATGAAATTCTTTCTACAATGGAAATCAAATATTCTACAGAAAGTTCTTCCCAACTCTGTTGCAGAAGTTCTCATAAATGTGGGGCACTTGTAGGTTGCTTTGCTTTCACTCTTCTGTCCAGTTCATCCCAAACCATCTCGATGGGGTTTCAGTCTGGGGACTGTGCTGCTGCTCCATGTTTATAAGTTTACCATCTTGTTCTTTATTCCTAAGGTAGTTCTGGCAGAGCTCGGACTTATGTTTTGGGTCATTTTCTTGCTGTAGGATGAACCCCTGACCCAGTAGGCTCATACCAGAGGGTACTGCATGGCGCTGCAGAATGCTGTGGTAGCCGTTTTGGTTCAGGGTGCCTTTTACTCTGTAAGTCACTGACCCTGGATCCAGCAAAACAGCCCCAGACCATCACGCTTCCTCCTCCATGTTTGACAGTTGATGTCACAAACTGAGGAACCATCCTTTCACCTTCTTGACGGCGTACAAAAACCCTGGGTAACCTTACCTTTTGTTTAAAACTTCTGACAGTTCGCCACTTACCCTTGTACCATTTCAAGCTATTCATTGGGCTGGAACTGCATAATTTTCCACAAAAAACTGGAAAAATTGGGCTGTTCTAAAACTTTCATCCGGTACTGTATACTGGGAAGATGGTGAACAGCGGCAAAAACACTGGAGGACTTGAGGATGAGTTTGCCAACTTCTGATTTGTGTGTGTGTTTGAGCAAGAGAGGTTCATATTCCAGTGATGGAGTGGATTTGAAAGTAAGCGATGAATGTGAGAGTACAGTGGAGACCGTCACTTTTTTGTTTGTGCGTAATTTTTCATTGTTTATGGTTTTATTTTCATTCCATTCACGGTGATTCATCCATCTAAATAAACAGTGCAGGCAATGACACGTGTGATGAGCTTTTGAATGATTGAATGAACTGCTGTTCTTCCAACGGTTTCATAATGGTGGTGTCTTTCACCAATGAAGTGGGGGCTGATGAATCTTCTCATTTAATAAAAATTTTCAATAATAATACTAATGTGTATTCACAATAGGCAGTATTAACAATGGGAAAAAATTTCACGTATTTTAATGTTATGATCTAGACCAGGAAACAAGTGCGGAGGCACTGTACAGTCCAATGGTAGAGTAAATTGATGGTAATAAATTAAACAGTAGGATGGAGCCCAGAAGAGAATGGCACAGTTCAGATGTAATGAGTGAAGCAGAATAGGCATTGCCAATACCCGGCCAGTAGCCTCCTGGGATCACTGGAAGGAAGGAAGGAACCTAGTTTCAATCCGTGGAAGCCCTGGGAGGTTGTTCCTAATAAACTAGACAGAATAACGGACAGGGAGAGGATTTACAGGAATGCAGTCACAATCCTGGGGACCTTGAGAAAGGCCTTGGAGCGTGTTTCAATTGACTAAACATAGAAGGGCACTTCTGCAAACTTTCAGTAAAGGTTCTGTTTACTTTCTGAAGACAAAACGTTTTTACTAGTAAGTGCTGACTGGTTCTATGCACTAATAGGGAATTACAATCCAGCAATCAAGACATTTCTTCTAATCGACAAATAACTGGTGGTGTGATCAGGAACCAGTCGCGAGAACCAAGTAATGCAGTACAGCCGATTTTATTAAAGGGGGTAAACCCCCGCAGGGCAGAAGGCAAAGGTACAAAGTCCACACTCCACACACCCCACAATCCAGTTGGGCAAAAATAGACAAAAACCAGGGCAGCAATCACAGTACTCGTGGTCGGACAAATATGGGTTTGGTACACATGCACAGGTATATCAGAGAGGCCAAGCCAAAATCCAGTGGGCGCAATCCAAACCGTAACCAGGGCAGCAATCATAGAACTCATGATCGGGCAGAAAAGGGTAAAAAAAGATAAAAACAAAAAACACAGATGCAAAGATAAACCGAAAATCACAAAGCCAAAAATCGAAAAGTCGGACGGTCCAGTCAGAAAGGAATCACTGAGAGAACTAGGCGAGAGAAACGTGGCACAAGCAAACTGAGAGAAACGATCTGACAAGAAAGTGCTGTGAAAAGACTCCTAATATACACTCCAGGGGAATCACATGCTACGCAGAACACAGGTGCTGGAAATGAGACTAATTACAAAAGAGGGAACAAGAGGGAGAATCTAATCGCATAAAATAGGCAAAAGCAAGAAAGTGTACAGGGATCACGAGACAATCCTATAGACAAACATACGGCTCCGGTCAATCTTTCTCCGGAGTTCTAACATGCATAGATAATGAGAGAGAGAACAGCGCAAGCAGGTGCGGAGAATCCACAGAAATGCAGCAGAGAAGATTAGGGAAAGACAAGAGGCGGAGAATAGAACAGGGCGAGTACTGAGAGCTTGTTAATCAATTAGTAAGTGCAGCTATACAATCCCTTAGTGCTCGTTAGTAAGTTAGTATTATATACAATGTAGTTTGTGTTAGTAACTCTACTAAAATAACAAACTATTAGTATGGGTTAGTAAAATAGAAAAGCAAGATGAAGGAAGTAAACAAGATTGGAAGGAAGGTTGAAATCCAGAAACCATTAAATCACCCAAAGAGTGGCACGCAATACCGGGGCTGTGAGCAAAGACAAGACAAGAGACCAGACAGGGAGAGACAAAGAGCAATGCATGGTAGGAAGCAAAACATGGACCGGAATAAACTATGGTAAAAAGTAAAAAATGGAAAAACTTAACTATGACAATGCATGAATAAATCAAAGTAACCAAATCACAATACACATTACAAAGAACAGTCAGACAAATATACAAAAGTAAATCCAAGTATAAACATGGCAAACAGATCATGGGCATTGCAAGGCAGGGCAGAGACATGGCAGACTGACAGAATCACAACAGTAAGTTGCAGAATAGGAGAAGACAAAAGGGATTCACACAGCGGTTGCAAAAAAAAATAAAAAAAAGGATAATAATTTTATTGAACTCTAGACTGAGAAACAGCATCACTAGTATGTGTCAGACAATGTGTTGGCATCTTTGAGGCTCCTCTTTCCGTAATTAATGAAAAGAAAATGATTATTTTTTCATTAGCTTCATCCATTCACTATGCATTCATATGTCCTGTGCAGATTATCTAAATTCTCTTCACTTGTCCTTAAAAAAGGCCTCTAATCTCAAAATATTTTTATAGGTCTTCTTGGGCCACATGTCCCGGGTATTTGCCAAGAAATGCAATTAACTTTAGAGTGATGATCTTTTCACAGTCTAGTATTTGAAATAAAAAAAAACAACGTTATTATCAGGTTGTATCCCTTATATCAGGTTGTCTATCTCCTCAGTGACAAAAGAGTCTTTTTTTCCCCCTTAACTGTTGACCTAAATGCGAAAATAATGACAGCTGACTCCTCTGCAAAGATTCCATCAGAGCAAAATGTCAATTGCTGTGAAATTAGAAATGAAAGTTGTGGGCTAATATGCTGGTTGCTTGCTATTTCAGTCACAGTAATGAAGGTTTATAGGAGAATTGTAAAGACAGAGTCTGTCTAAACATGTGTTTTAATCCAAAACGAGATTTAAAATGGTCTCTCTCTCTCTCTCTCTGTCTCTCTCTCTCTCACTGTCTGAAAGAATACTGGATTTTGATGTTGCCCTAGGTAAATCTTTGGACGTTGATTTTCATAAATCATAAATGACCATTTTTTTATTTTTAACAAACGATTGAAATAATATTTCTAAAAATAAAAAGAATAAAATCCTAATTTTGGTTGGTGCACACAACAGGCCAAAGGTTTGGGGCCACCCTCAGATTTTTTAATGGTGCACCAAGTGCAGTGTGACCCCTCGGTTTTTGGGAAGGCATTTGTACAGCATGTCTTCTTGTGACATAAAATTGTTCACGTCCTTGTGACATAAAATCATGTAACACAAAGACATTGGAACTCAATTATAAAACATTGTGGTCAGTGATCAATCAGTCAAGACAACTTTAGAATGTGGTTTGAGGTCTAGAATTCACCCAAACCTGGCTATTGGCTCCCTATATATTTATGCACTGGAGTCATTTCATGTGCAAAAAATAAGGAAAGAAGAGTTGATGTGTGATTTTTTTTTTACAGACCTGAGGGTGGCCCCAAACTTTTGGCCTGTAGTGTATTCCTTTGGTCTTTGGTTTTCCTCTGACCATACAACCGACCACAAAACCCCTAAAAACGTTTTGGCACCAGAGTAAAGGAATGCTGATTTTATCAGCTCATTCCACATTAGGTTACTGGCAGAGAATGACATCTCTGAACAAGCCCATGTTAGAATTATCTCTGTGTTGGCACTTTGTAGAAAGTCCTCAAACCTGCAGCATACTTAGCTCCTGGGAATGAATATGGCTAAGTAGCACTATTGAAGATCACCATTTCCGACTTGCAAATACATGAAGACAGTGCCTGTGACATAAAAGAGGTTGTATATAGTGGTCTTTTGTCACTTACCCAATTGTTTTTTGTTCTGTTCTAATGTGGATGTGACCTTTGCCTTCATTCATTAGCCATTTTGGGGCTGTCCATTGGACTACCTCTGGAAAATCAGGCATTCAAACTCCCAAAGACACACTCTAAACATGACATTACTACATTAGCACGCTCATTTCAAAATCCTGGCCAGTCACCCAAACATTTGATCTCTTTGAGAGCTCCAAAGCTTTATTGACAGAAAAAAGCATGTTAGTAACACAATGTTATAGTGCTGTCTTCATGATCATAAGGTGAATAGGCAAAAATATTGGTTGCCTCCAACTTCAGTGAAAGGTTCTTTTCATGAGATGGTTTTATTTTTGTGATATCATTAGCATTCTTATTCTAAGTCTTACCTCTCTATTAACTTTGTGTTTGTGTGAACGTGTGTGTGTGTGTGTTTAGATGAGCTTGTATGTGCATGAGTATAATTGTGAGTGTTTTTATGTGTGCCCATGTGTGAGTGTGAGTCTGTGGGTGTGTGTGTGTGAGGGAGAGGAAACAAACTGTACCATATGATTACATCAAAGCTCTCTTCATAACGGACCAATGGGGTTTTACCGTTTGTTCGGGCAGGGAGGGAAGTCAGGTCCAGCCACAAGTCCCTTTCTGTCCAATTATTCTTGACTTTGGCATCTCCCACCCAATTGGCAAGTTTTTATGACCAAAGCAGCATTCATTCATTTCTCTGTCTCTATCTCCCTCTACACTGCTACTGTTCTGGCCGACTACAGATCTGGGCCTCATCTCCACCTCCTCCCCAGCCTCCTCCTTAATAAATAACACTGCTCATCATAATCAGCGTCTGTTCATACTGCGTTCGTTAATTTAAACGTAAAGAATCTCAGACTCTGCTGTGGGGGTTTGTGATGTCAGGGACTGTCTGTGTCATACTTGCTCAGATTGTTCCAGAGCATCACTCGAGCAGAGTCACCACCAAACGCAAAATCCGTGTTGCTCTGTAATGAAAGGTAAAAATCTGACCTGAATTAAAGACCAAAAACATTAAAAACCTGGAGCTCGACTGCACTAGAACCTGTGCCAGTTGTGTGGAAAATATCTTCTCGTTATGAGGAATCAACATATGTTTTCTGTGCCACCAATTCCCCCTGCCCAACTGCTATCAGATCCGCAGGCACGACAAGCAACCTACCCGGCTATCTGCGCACCTGTGCGGATCAGACCACCCCAAATGAAACACGAACTGCAGCTCCTAGAGAGAAACTGTTGTCAACAGGGGATTTCAAATAGAAGCAAGGTTGCGTGTTTGTGTCTGTATTTCAGTTTGTTTGCATTTGCGCTCATGGCTCGCCGGCCGCTAAAGTTAGTCCAGAAGTATCTTTTCTGCCTGCTCTTGCCTGCAGACTATGTAAACACTGATTAAATATTTACTCAGCATAGCTAGTGCTATGAGACAGTGATATTACCAGGTCACTAGATATTCACCTTCTCAAAACGGGTCACTCAGTTCATAAAGTTTCCTTAATGTCTATGTGGATATTCTGGGCTGTCATGAGTGTCCAGTGTCATCAGTAATAAACCAGTTAGATTGGTGTGTGCACTTCCCTTAAGGCTAAATACACTATCTGCAGTAATGTATTATAACTTTTGAATGACAGGTGTATTCTGAGAATGGTGCAATGCAGTGTGTAATACAGTTGTCGCAGGGTTATTTTAGAGAGAGATGTTTCCTTTCCTGTGCAGTTGCCCTGCAGAAAAATGTTAAGAGATACAATAAACTCTTACTGAGTCCGTTAGAGCAGTGGGATTAAGTCGACTCCATATATCAGTTGAGCCAAATCTGAAAACTGTCATGTGGCCGAGTCATATTTAAGTTGTAGATGTATCATTGATTGTTTTTGTTGATTAAAAATAACCCCATCAGCACAATATTTTAGCTACTATAACTGTGAGTGTGTTGACAGCCCACTTTGTTATGTAACTGGACCTCTCGGCATTTCGGTTGGGGTTTTAGGTCAGAAGTCGAAAAGCTATTTCCTCAGTCTCCTGTAACACTGGGTCACAGCTGTTTATCTGAGAGACTTGCCTTGATTGTGGGATATATGCAATTTCTGCACTTTTTGATAAGAAAAATGTTTGAGACAGACCAAAAATAGAATGTTTTAGAATTTATTCTGTGATTGAATTAAAGGGTGTCCCTACCAGCTTCACAAAATATCTTCGAGTAACACATCAAAAATATACACAAATAAACTGCGCATGTGAATAACAAATGGGAATCAAACCTTATTGCTAATAAGTTGGAGCGGTTGTAATGCTGTGAAAATCTATTATTAAGATCAGGTTTGGGTGTCCCTTACATTTTACCCGTGCTTGTTAAGTTGACTTCATTGCTTTGAATTGTACTGGTCGTATCTAAATCATGACATTAATTTAGAATAAAGTTGGTTTAATTTTGGTGATGTATGCATACTGCAATTGATCAAAACAACCTAGATAGTTAATTGCAAAGCTAACGTTCTCCTACAAGGTAGAACCATTATGACCGGACCCTAAAACCCGGGCCTGAGTTCAGATTTTCTTTGTGGAAAAATATCATTGTATCACTAATTTCCTTTTGTTTAGAGAAACAACCCAGAGCTCAGAATATTTCAGGGCGTATGTTTAATCTGAAAGTTGGCAGGGATATATGTAATGCAAGCGCCACTACGCACGAGCTGGAAAAATTTTTTGCAATAATTTGAATGCAAATATTGCCTTCTCGGTCAACAGAGATGCTTTCTCTGGTGCTTAGCCAGATGCCTCTGTAATTCATACGGATAGATACCTTATTCATAAATTATTTACCTGTTTTGTATCCAAATACTTTTGATTAGGTTTCTGAATATGACTTAACTAATTTTCAAGCGTAACGACACTGAACAATTGATAAAATCTTTAATTCAATTCAATTTATTTGTATAGCGCTTTTCACTGAAACTGTTACAAAGATGCTTTACAGTGAGAGATTTAATAAATGAAAAGGCAGTGGCCAGCTTATTCCCCACTAGACCAAATGAGGCAAAAGAACTCCCAGTGGGGAGAAAAATCCTCAAACAATGGTGAGAAACAATGAACTTTTTAACAATTTAAAGTTGTTAAACTCAGTTACATGATATTATGTTTTATTATCGGCGACTGTTACAATCATTATATGGTAATTTATTAGCAAGCTAGATAGCTTGCTTAGTGGTGATCTAGCTAACTTTAGTCTTATGCCAGTCAAACAGTTAAACGCCTTACAAATCAGACTTGGAAATGCCTTGCTCAGTTACCATGAAAACCAACATCCCAAAGTTCCCACTTAAGTTAGACAACAGTTAACCAGTGGCGTAGCTAGTAAGGGGGGACACAGACACGTCACTTTATGACATTTAGTCCTGGCTAGTTCTCAATCATTTTCCTTTATTGATGTGTATTCCAATTATTGTAATTTGCAACTGAAGACACGGTTTCTCTCCATTTGCATCTAACTGCGATTAAATCATGGGCTAAATTCAGTACAGTGGCGGAACAAGAACAGAGAATTGGGTTGCACAGAACATCCGTTTAAAACAATTATTAGTCCTGTCCTCAGTCATTTTCATGATTAACAGAAGGATCACTCTGAGAGCACTCCACACTGAACAGGTGCTGCTTGTTCTCCCCGATTAGGTAAGACGACAATCATTCATCTGGACGCGTATTTGCTGTATTTACATCTATATTATTTAAAATGGCATACCTGTTGACTCTCACGCAAATAGCCAGAGCCGTATGCTTTATATAGCCTATTGAACTGCCGAGTGCCACTTTTTTATCAACCCACACAATACCAAGAGTGAAAGTCCACGTTTCATTGGAACGCGGACCTATTCAATCAACAAGAAGCATTAGCCTATTAATAAGTAAATTGAAGCACCTATTACTAAAAACCCAGAAGTCACACTTGACTTGACTTGACTTGACTTGTGGGGTTTTAGTAATCAGTGCTTCAATTATTTTTCTGTCCTGAATTTAGCCCATGATTTCATCACAGTTAGATCGCATATGGAGAGAAACTGTCTTCAGCAGCCAACCTACAATAATTGGAAAACGCATCAATAAAGTGAAATGATTGAGAACTAACTAGGACTAATTGCCATAAAGGGGCGTGTCTTTGCCCTCCAACTAGCAACGCCACTGCAGTTAACACTAAAAATTTTGAATTTCTGACCCCTCCCAAATTTATAGCACCGGAAAACTCAAATTTTTCCACTTTTCAACACTTTCTTGTAAGTGTAAAATCTCCACGTCAGTGTCGACTCAATCTTCGAAAAAACACTGGGTGCTAGCTAGGTGGGAGACAATTTCCCACAGGCATAGACAGAGGGCGAGTTTACGATGCTCAACAATTAAATGAGTAGTAGTCTCTACCTAAACAATGCTTGAAGCTTTTCTTTTCACTTTTCACATCTGGTGGGAAAACCAGTCAAGTGGGGTCAAGAGTAAAACTAAAAAAACTCAAAATGTCCGTAAAAGACAGCCTCAAGTTTACAGCAAAACTTTGACATCATTCAATTTACCAAAAATCATAATATACAAACAGTACACAAAATAAGTCTCAAAGTACGAACGAAATGCTGACAGCCTGAATGATTTAATTTTTTGAGCACCGTAATTTGCTGAGCACCGTAGACTCAGCCTCTCTCTATGCCCATGACAAATTGTCTCCATAGCGGGGTACTCGCATCCAGCTGCCAAATGTCTTGCGTTAACAAATTAGTCGCCGTGGAAACAATAAGTCAGTGGCATGTAGCCCAAGAAAACTCATCGTGCTGCACATCACACTATGATACACAAATAGTCCTAAACTTTTAGTAGTTTTTATCTCACCTCATCTTCCTCTCTATTTATCTCCCATTTGTGCTTTTCCTTTGACTGTCAGTGATGTTGAGACGCTGTGAAAGGCTGCTATAGCTAATCAAACTAGCCGGCTTGGACATTTAAGTGGTCATGAGTTTTCCCATAAATCTCGCCAAAGAGAAAGGAAGATTTTCACTGAATTTTCCGTCACATCAAGAGACAGTGTTCAGCCAAACCACCAATTACAAAAAAAAAAAAAAAATTCAGTTATCTAATATGGGTCTTACAGAGGCTGTCAGGATTACATATAGGAACCACAAGCGAGCACCAGAGATTACCAAAAAAAGGGAGGCTTTATTTCTGAAGGGGGGAGACCCCCAGCAGACCAGGCAATAGTACAATGTCCACAATACAAAAATCAGAATCCTAAGGGAGGAATCCAGAACCATAAACAGGGCACCAATCACAAAATTCGTAGTTGGGCAAAAAAGGTTCGAAAACAGATGCAGACAATAGTACCAAAAAGCAGAGCCAAAAATCGTAAGTCGGACGGACCAGTCAGAAGAGTAACACTATGAGTGCAAAGCGAAGATGATAGCAGCACAGGTAAACAAGAGAAACATTCTGACAGGGAACTGCAGTGAGAAGACTGCTAATATACACATCCGGGAGGTCACATGCTAAACAGAACACAGGTGTGGGAAATCAGACTAATTGCAAAGGAGCAAACAAGAGAGAGGACCTGATCACATGAAATAGGCAAAAGCCAAAACGCGGACAGGGATCAGAAGCCTATAAACAGACATACAGTTCCGGTTAGGGAATTCTATGTGCACAGAATGAGTAGCAGAACAGTGATTAGGCAGGTGAAGAGAATCTGCTAGAAGCACAGCAAAGTAAATTGAGTGAAGGCAAGAGGCGAAGACAAGAACAGGGCGAGTGCTGAGAACTTGTTAATCAATTAGTAAGAGAAACTATACAATCCCTAGTGCTCGTTAGTAAATTAGTATTATATACAATGTTAGTTTATGTTAGTAACTTATCCAAAACAACAAACTGTTAGTATGGGTTTGTAACCCATGGGAAGGAATGGTTGAAATCCAGAAACCACTGAATCACCCGCAAGTGTGGCACACAATACTGGGGCTGTGAGCAATCACATGACAGAAGACCAGACAGGGGGAGACAAAGTGCAATGAATGGATAAAAGCAAAACATGAACTGGAATATAACTGCTGGAATGGAAAATGGCAAAATACAAAACATGGCAAAACTAAACTAGGCAAAATAAGAGCATAATCAGGTATCCAAATCACAATACACAATTCAAGACATCGTCAGGCAAGGCAAAGGTCAAAATCCAAACAAGACAGAATGGCAGACGGCAGAATCCCAACAGAGGCCCAACATATTTACACAATTATTAAACACATTTAAAGAATGATACTTCCCACGAGTGAGATTTGTTTGGCTATGCTGTTGTTTAAATGGCTAAAAACTTCCATATGTACCATACAAAGTACAGTACATTGTTAGATTAATTACTTGCCCCTGCTTGACAATAATTCTCTCTCTTTTTAAACTTAGACAATTCCACTGATCATTTCACCTCAGCCTTGGATGCCCAAAAATACCCAGCACACACGTGCTTGGGTGCAGCTGCAGCCTTGCAGTTTCCACCACAAGTGGGCAAGTCTTTCAATATCAGCTAATGTTTACAATTTGTTCACTTTCCACAACCTTCACTGACCATGGAAAATCACCTCCGTTTTGTAAGAACCTCCGCTCAGTTCTGGAAGAGAATAACTAATTGCATGCGTATACGTTAGCTAGCTAGTCAGTTTGCAATCGTGCCTATTCTGTGCGCTGTACTATTTTCTTGAAACAACGTTAGATACGTGACTGCAGCCAAGATAAACATTTTAGATTAAACCATTGCCTGACTATGAATTGGACAAAGTCACCAACCGCGGAATGCACTAACATTGTACCGGACTGGGGCATGTTACATTTACAATGTCGCCTTTCTTGGAAAGTTGGTGGGATATGCTTGCCATGTTCGAAAGTTACGCCAAGGCCACTAGTAGATCTTATTGGGAGCCCGAAGAGCAAAGGAAAACCATTGGGATTTTGGCGATGTTGACTTTTTTTTCGTCAAATATGAAGTCAGCTGGTCATATATCTTCCCCTTCCTCTTCCATCAAAGTCAGCGGTAACTGTTGTGACCTGCCCAGCTCTTCTCCCCTCCCCTTTCTGCCCCCCGTGTCACATCTCAGAGGGCAAAGGTCATGCAAAAAATGGAGTATCAGACGCTGTCAATTACACTGTGCTACAAAGCTGCATAGCAGCGCAGGAAATTCCGGATAAAACCTGGAGGGTCAGGCTACAGGGCCAAGAGGGGGATGTCATTACTGTTTAATCAGCGGAGGGAGGTTACTGTGATCTCTTTTGGCTATGATATCCTATCCCCATTGACCTGGGAGAGGAGATATGCCAGTAAACGAGGGCTGTTAAAAAGAGACATATATAATGGAGGGAGGAGGGGTGGGTCATTATCTGAACAACTGTGACTAAGGGTTATTCTGCTGATTGAGTGATGCATGGACCATACCACCTCTCAAATAAGGGGAGGGGGGAGTCAGTTCAAAGAGAAAGCCGAGATAAAATGCAGATGTTTTCCAGTCGTTTCCTGAGTCGCTCTTGGCTGTGGTCCAGGCCGTTTGAACGCACAGGGAGGCTGAAAATCCCACCGGCTGTCCGGGTCGTGCCTGTAGCTGATGATGTCAGAGACAAAGCCTGGAGCTTAAAAGAGGCTTTGCTGGGGTCAGAGTTGGAGAGCCATGCCTGAAAATGAGGATAATGGGTTTGATGATGATGATGTTAATGATAATGAGAAACCAGAATTAACTGTGCGTAAGCATTATCCATTTCCCTAGTGAAATTTGCTAATTAATTTAGCTTTGCAAGGGTGTCACGACACTTGCCATGTACAAGTATGCCAGTTTAGAGCACTCCCCGATAACTACTGTTGCTTACAACCTAGGAAAAAAAAAAAAACCTTTTGAGAGCTCTTGCTCTGTGATGTGTAGAGTATTCAAAATAGTAGTTCGAATTAAAGTCTGTAAATTTTAATGGAATACTTGGATAATTACTGAAAGGTTAAATTTCTTCATTGATCTAACTATTTGTAATGGGATAATCTGATGAAGGAATACCCGAGGCATGCTAGTTTTTTATTTTATTTTGAAATGAAATCGATTTTCATGTGTAGGAAAATGTGCTATTTACATTTTAAGACCACAATGGAAAAATGATCAGTCACATTGTCACGTTGTGGAGAAATGATGAATTAAAAATTCAAAATGATCTTAGAAACAAAACACTGAAAAAATATACAAAAAATACCAAAATATACAAAATATTATAATAATATATAATATTATGTAAGAAGTATATAAAAATACAAAAATGCTAAATTTGGACTCTAATTGTTTTTCCTTTGTGGTCTTCATTTTTTATACCTGTATGATAGAGGACCCCCTACATATTTTCCGCCAAGCGCCCCAAAAAGTCTCGGGATGGCTTTGTGTGGATTAGTGTTTGTCTCATCAGGAAAAGAGGCCAAAATCCAGAGATATTGTCGACCTGGACTCTGTCTCTCAAGCCCAGCACATCTACCGCCAATCACGGCGTTTCCGCCGTTTTGATCGAGAGTGAAGCGCCAGTAATCTTATTAGCGCATTTCCTTATGATGTTCTGACCCCAGAGAACAAAGTATTTTTCTATTTTTAATCCTGATGGACGAGAGTCAAAGTCGCGTTATCGTGTGTGAGCTTGGCCCGCTTGTTCACTCCGCTCAGGGGCAGGCTGTCAGATGAGTTTTGAATCACTCCAGAGGCTTAGAGCTCTTCTGATGGAGCATGTCTTGTCAGTTGCTACCCCCTGAAATATTATGAGAGATTATGACAATCGTGTGGTCTAAACCCAAAATTAAAAGCCCTGAAATGCGTAAACCTTTAAAGCACATCTGTGGTTTTTTTTTTTTTAATTTGTTTGTTTAATGTTTTTAAGGATTTTTCAGTGGCGATTTTGAAAATGGACTATCTGATGAAAGTCTGTGACAGACAGCTTTGCTTTTGGCTAAACACTGTTAAAGTTTGCCGTTGGGAAAATGTGTAATTTCCTTTTTTGATGTCCTTTTGAGAAATAGATCATCTGGATATGCTTTTCCAAAAACATCTACTTTTCCATGAGATACCCAACTGTGCAGGCTAAATTTATACATACATCTATTAGGGGAAATTGGGGATACCGCCAGACTTTATTTTAACCCAAAACAACAGTATGGGAAGAGAAATGTTCAGAGTGCGTAATCTGTGCACCATGTATGATTAAATCTATGATAAAATATTAATTTTATGAAACAAGCGATTAAATAATATATCAGTCCATATACACCAATCAGCTACTACATTAAAACCACCTACATTATACTGTACAGGTTTCCCTCGTAACCCCAAAACAGCTGCGTCACGCTGCCATCCTCTTTAATTCCTGGTCCTGCGTTTCCCAAGAGAGCATTACCCAGAGCATGACACTCTCTCCACCAGCTTCTAACAGTCCATGCAGGTACCATCTCTTCCCTCGGTAAATGGTGCACAGGTACCCAGCCGATACACATCAATACCCTCATGCAAGCAGAGTGTAAGAGACATTTTACAAATTTTGCAGAAGAGGCAAAAAACAGTTCCAGGTAAATCTCTACCATATGGATTAAAATTTCCATGGTGAATAAGTGCGTCATTAGATGACATTGAAGCCTGAAAAAGATTTATTCCTAATCATTAGCCAATGAGGAGATTATCCAGATTATGTCACTTCTGCCTTTTTAGCATGAGTTGGGATGAAGAGTTCAATTAATAAGAATCATATCCTGAAAGGGCATACCTGCACCACTCTGCTAACAGAAATGAAGGTGTCCTGGTGAGAGTCTGTTCAAAGTTCAAAATTTCTCACTTCTAAATACGCATAATAGTTTCCTGTTTCCCTAGTAAATGTTTTAAATATTAGAAACATTTTAATACATGGACATGGTATGGTAGGATGTACATTTTGGTTTGCATTGCCAAAATTTTGAAGTATCATCAGATCTAAAGATACACTATTCGCCCCCGTGGCTAAGAACAGGGCGAGATACTTCTGAATTACGGTCACTATGTCACCCCAGAAGCACCCTTCTTCATTTGCTCCAAGGTTCATGTTAGATGGCCACGTACCCATTGTTGGTGCTCTTGGCGGTGAAACAGGATTAGTCTAGGCACCTCAACTGGCCTGCAGCGACAAAAAACGATATTCAGCAGGATGTGATGCATAGTGCATTGCGACATTTTCTTCTCATACACTACCGCTCAAAAGTTTGGGATCACTTGGAAATTTTCTGGTTTTCCATGGAAAGACCCATGAAATTAGTCTGAATAGGAAATATAGCAAATGAACAGAACATGCTGACATTGTCTGAGTTAGAAATAATGATTTTAATAGAAAATGATGAATATGTACTTCAAACTGTGCCTTTTTCAAAAAAAAAACACCTTCACTGTTGATACTGAAACTGGTATTAGGCGGGAACCATTTAGCGCAGCTGCTAATTGACAACCTGTGAGGCGTCTTTGTCTTAAACTACACACTCTCAGATATTTGTCTTCTTGCACTGTTGTGCATCAGGCCTCCCACTCCTTTTTTCTGTCCTTGTTAGTGCCAGTTTGTGCTGCTCTCTGAAGGGAGTAGTTGACAACATGGTAAGAGATTTTAAGTTTTCAATTTCTCGCATTGAATGGCCTTCTTTTCTAAGCACAACAATAGACTGACGGGTCTCTAAAGGAAGTTCTTTCTTTCTGGCCATTTTGAGCCTGTAAACAAACAAACAACTGCTGATGCTTCAGGTACTAAACCAAACTCAAGAATGCCATGCTCCCTTTTGCGCTCTCTTATTAGTTCAACGGTTTTAAGCTGTGCAACATAACAACATAAACATGTACATTTGTAGAAGGGTTTTCTAATAATCAATTAGCTTTATAAAATGCTTAACTTGGATTAGTAGCCATACCAGGAAATCGATGCAGAGGACTGACAGTTGCTGATAACAGGCCTCAGATCATTCTTTGAAAATCATCTGATTAATTTTAATCGTTTGTGAAATGGAAAAAAAATGTTTGTGAAATGCATGAAAATGTATTTTTCTTTTTGAAATTTGCAAGTAATCCCAAACTTTTGAGCGGTAGTGTAAGTATAGTTAAAATTTCTTGTGACTTGCACCACAGTAGCCCTTCTATCGGTTCAGACTACACAGGATAGCCTTTGTTGCCCCTGAGCACTGACGGGCCTTATGTGCCCAACACTATGTTTTTACCGGTTTTTGGTTTGTCCGTCTTTGGACCTCTGTCACCATTACTGACTGGGACCACTACAGAAGCCAAACTACTTCAGAGATGCTCTGACTCACTCATCTGGGAATAATAATTTAGGCCTTGTCAAAGTCACTCAGGTTCAATTTCTCCCGCATTCGACACATCGGCTACAAGAATCGACCACAAGCTTTCAGTGTAAGGTGTGTTTACATGCACCGCTCTTACAAGATAGTTTCATTATTTGCTTCATTTGTGAGTGGTATTAATGTTTTGGCTCATTGGTGCGAATAATTTCCACAAAATTAATCTAGATTGCCAGAGTTATATACTGTGGGCCTGGCCTTACTGAATCTTGCTGTAAATACCCTAAATACACATATCAAAAAATGTTTTCCCTTTTGCTTGAAGAGTGTGGGCCCTTGGCTGCCAACTCGGCTGTCTTATTAAAAAAATTGAGGGGTAAATTAGGAAGCCATGCATTCAGTTGTGATACAACCACATTGTGCCATAAAATACAAGATTATCCAGAAATTTTTCCTTTGAGAATTCATAATTACATTAAAATTGCTTCGACAATATTTTTCACCCAATGATAAAAACTGAATTGAAAATGGACAAAACAGAGTGAGCAAATCGATTCTGATAGCAGAAGTGGTAGCACAATAAGAACACCTTGTTGAGAAGAAGTCTGGCTCCGGGGGGAGAGTGGAAAGGACTGTCTGTCAGATGTGGTTATCTGCGAGTTGAGCTACTGCAGTGTTGCCCGGCAACTCTACATTTCTGAGCCAAAAAAACAGGCCATTTCATCAGTTGGATACAGAACGCTTTTTAACAATTGATGAACAGGTGACGAGTACCCAGGTTGTATCCTGAGCGGCTCGGAGAGACGGACAGAGTGTAAAACAGGCCGCAGTGTTCCAAGCAGTGCTGTGATCTTCTGACTGCTGCCGTCGATGAAACAGATAGTATCCTGCATACATCTCTCCAGATTCTGTTTCAGAGCTTCTAGGAACTGTGGTTTGCTTTAGGAATTCTAAGCTTGAGCCCAAATTGTCGTCCAACACCTATTCTTATGATATTGGCCGTTCCAATGAAATGCTATCCCAGGATTAGCCATTCTTATGACAGGAACTCCTATCATCGGCCATTCCTACGGCAGGGTGTCCAATCATTGGTTTTTTTGTATATGTTTTACTGAATATGCAACTGGGGTGTCCACCTTTAGCTGGTTTCACCCTAATGTCAAAGGCCAGAGCTAATGGTTGGTAGGTGCAAGACAGCAGTGGAGGAGCCCCCCTGTTGCTCTCAGTCTCTGTGTTGAGGGCCTCCTAGACTCTCGGGTCTTTGTACATTAACAGCGAGCCCCTTCCCCCCACTGAGGCAATGAATAATATATAAGGCCTTGCATCACTGTTTGTACTAAAACAATGTTGGCTTGTGGAGTCGGGCACTTGATCTGCTCTCCCAGTGACACCATGGAATATGGTGTTGGCTTTCACCAGGTAAAGCATCCTAAAATATTGATGATGATGAGGCAATGTTTCCACAGTCTCGGCCGACGCCGCCCTCGCCCTTGCTCCATCACCTGATATAAGGCGCCATTGGCAGCAGCAGACTGGCGCGGGAGAGGGCTAGGAAATATGCTAGTGGGCGGGCCCTTAGACGGACCCATTTCCAGCGCATTTTCCATCTGCCGTGAAATGGGAGCTTTTCATTATTCCAGAGTGCTCGTCCTATTGAGATGACTCAGAAACTCACATCATACATGCACGCACACACACACACACACACACACGCACAAATGCACGCATACATATATTTGCATGCTTACATCCACACTGACTTTCTCCACTGGCAACCGACTGCAAATTACGCCCTCGTTTGATTTTTTTAATTGCAGAAAAACCTAAGTACGTTCATGCTCATCTGGGCTGTGACACTATTTTATGACCTTTGAGGTCCAGGCTGTGTTCTGTGGTGGACAAGTGTACTGACTGGATCAAAGAGTTGGGAGGAATTGTCAGTTGACCAGGAATCCAGTTTATCTCTGTATTTCCCTCGCCGACTCAACCCCTCATTTTACAGCAGTCTCAGGGTTAATGTTCCTAATCGCTGATTTGGAGCAGTAAAGAAGAACATTCCAGTAACAGGAGTCATGATGTATCCTTCTCCACTGAATTCAAGTTTAAATATCCTTCCCCATCAACGAGACATTGCTTCACAATTGGCTCTATGAATACTAATGTTCCTGTTACAGGCGTTCTT
Source organism: Gymnothorax reevesii (assembly GCA_029721435.1). Classification (NCBI taxonomy): domain Eukaryota; kingdom Metazoa; phylum Chordata; class Actinopteri; order Anguilliformes; family Muraenidae; genus Gymnothorax; species Gymnothorax reevesii. The sequence goes on along the minus strand of CM056579.1, from coordinate 27,393,920 downwards.
TCCAAAAGACTTCTCTGCAGATTAGACTGTTATTGCTTCAGCATAGCAAGCTATTTATTTCTCTATTCTACGTGATGTATGTCCTTAAATGATGCAAGAAATCGATCATCTTCTGTGTTTTCCAGGAGATTAATTTATTGGGATTTAGTGCCATCGTGGGATGGCCTCAGAACCGAATGAAAATAAAGAATGAATGAGAAGGAGAACAAGTGAATGAGAGATGAGGCTGCAGTTAAGAAATATGTTGATTAAAGTGAACATAAATGTTTAAACTTACGTTTTGGGCCTCCAAGTTGCTCAAAGCTTAGATCTTCCCCTGCGAGCCCAGTGGTCGGGTGTCTAAATTCTGGTGTCAGGTGACTGTGCCATTATCCAATATGGCCAGAAGTAAGCGTGGGCGAGGCAATAGTTGGTGCCGCCTCCTCAGAGATAGTAGGGGTTAAGCCAGTTAAAAATTTGTTAGTTGATCACTCTTTAGTGACCATTTCTGGTCAATGAGGCAGACGAAGCTGTTTAAGATAGATTATACACTTACGACATGATCCTTAGTCGGCATAGACCGTGCGCAATTGTTGGTGTGACTGTATAGTGTTAAGAAGCAAGGGCTGGTCGTCACGTGAGCGCGAGAGATCACGTGCCACGACATCTTCCTCTTCAGTCGATGGGAGCAGGTCGCTTTGCGCAGGGCTGAAAAGTTCAGCTGTATTCATGGTGGGGAAAAAAAATGCATACTATTGTCTTGACATAAAAGCCATTACACAGGTGTTAATGGAAGGTTATGATCTTCTGGGTAATGAGAACTTCAGTTGAACATGTATAATTGGTGACTCAGAGCCAGAGACGGTATGACGAATTGTCTCTGTGATTCTGTGCTAGAGCAACTTGAAGCACCCCCCCCCCCCCCCCCCCCGAGTGCGTGCTGTGTTCAAACATATCCCCTCAAATTTGTATCAAAACTAAAAATTTGTCACATAAACAAATACTTAAAATGAATTCGCCCCGCCGGGGGAAAAGAAATTGTCCAAACTCTTTGAAAACTGCTCACCTCAGCTTATACCTTTACTGTGTTTTCTGTTGTGCAGGCCACGGTTTTATATCTTTTGCCTCAGGCAGACATAAGAGAGCACTATTATTGATTGATGTCAGTACCGTGCCCTTAATTCTGGAGATTACTTGACTAGCGTCAGAATGGCTGGCTGTTGTATAATTTATATTGCACATGGTGTTATATTGTGCTATGTAGCTATACTAAAAGAGCTAAAACTATGCTCCAGTATTTCTTTTGAGTAAAACTGCTGTTATTTTTCAGAAGAATCACACTACGATCGCATTGATAAAATTGAGGACACATTGTTAAAACTGATGGCAGTTCTGAGAATGGATAACCAGACTTTACTAAGCTAGTAACAAAAATCATTTGGGATTCTGCATGGCACTCTTTTGCTCATTGAGGTGTATCCGCTGGATCAAACATGACTTCTTTTGATGAGAGGCCACTGAAGTTACTAAGGACAGAAGATAAATTTTAACCCAGAATGGGTACAGCTGATTGCTCTTCACCAATCGGTTACTATGTCAAAACCAAACGTGGTCATAATTCTGCAGACAAATGCTGTCGTCGCGGAAAATCTGTTCAGTTTTCACTCTGAGCACCATTCAAAGGTCACAGAACGTTTTTTACAGTTTACAGAAAAGTCATTGGAGCAGAAAGACTCACTCAGAGATAAATTGTCTCTCGTTAAAAAATCATGCGTCCTTTTAGACCTTTCATCCCGATATTTGATACTTTTCCAGCAGACCAATAGTAGTAACTCAGCCTACAGCAGAAGGCAGGTGAAGCGACACGATAGTCTTGAGAGTTGAAGCAGGTCGTTGCAATGCTCTGCATACCGACTTTTTCTACAGCTTAAAAGAAAATATTGCGCAAATTATTTTGGTGAAGAAATATCATGTCGCACTGATCTAGAAGATGCAGAATGTACATGGCCTTTGCCTGACTAATGATTTTGTAGGCCAAAATAATTAAATGAATTTGTAACATACAATGATTGCTTTTTTATTTTGCACCTTATGGGAGGCAGAGAATGTAGACATCATTAAAACTCTCATTCATTTATTCTTGCCCCCTTTGTTAAGTGTCATTGATGAATGTGCCGAAAAACAAATACTTTTAGCTGTTACCACAACTATTATTTGGTATCTCTCAAACACTGTAGCTTGCCCTGTGATGAAGGAGATTGTTTTGTTTGTTACCTTTGCATACTAGGATAAGAGCCACTTCAACTAACATTTACAAATGACAATTTATTTTGTGTTGCACAGTTTTATTGAGCAGAGAAATTCATATATTGTTCATTTTACCCCAGACAGGAAAAGTTAGCTTCCATCTGAATTGCATTCATCTCATGTTCACCAATACTTCACCAACTCCATTTTTTTGAGATATGAATTTCGATATTTTTGTATATCAGTCAAACACAGGACAAGAGATATTTTGAACGGAATGATAAAAGTTGCATGTGTAATGTCCAAAAACCTGGACGCAACACACTGATAAGAACCAGAGAAGGATGCATACAGGCTTGATTGGTAAAATCAACAGAAATGAA